>OX123199.2:11188145-12481534 GCA_944739405.2 Euclidia mi | reverse complement strand
TCCTGGGACTCTTAGTTTGGATGATATCAACCGACATTTCTCCACTACCTCTTCGCTGAATCACCAAACTACGAGTCTCACTGTCGACTATTTAGCCGGGTTACCTCAACCTAAAATAGAGTCTTTTTTATTTTCTCCAGTGTCTCGGCCGAGATCAGGAAGATAATCCTCTCCATAAAATCCAATGCTGTGGGATGTGACAGCATCAGCCGTCGCATGATTACGATGATCCTAGATCAGCTCCTGGCGGCAATATCCCACATCATCAATTCCTCCCTAGTTTCTGGTACCTTTCCTTCCTTGTGGCACAAAGCCTATATAATTCCCCTGCCCAAAATCCCCAATCCAACCCTTCCTCAACACTTCCGACCAATTTCAATCCTACCCTTCCTATCCAAAGTGCTCGAGGCCTGTGTGCACGGACAGCTGTCTAGTTTTGTTCATAATAATAGCTTATTGAGTCTGTTCCAATCAGGCTTCAGGCCAGGTCATAGCACCACTTCCGCCCTCCTTAAAGTGACTGGCGATATTCGAGAGGCTATGGAAAACACTGAAATTACTGTCATAAGCACTAAGCTTATTGATTTTTCAAATGCCTTCAATACCGTCAGTCACGATGTCCTATTATCTATCCTCTCCCATCTCAAGGTCTCTGCTGGAGCATTGGATTGGTTTTCATCTTATCTTCGAGGTCGTCAACAGTCTACCCGCCTCGATGAGTCATCTTCGGGCTGGTCTGACATTACATCTGGCGTTCCTCAAGGCGGTATTCTTTCTCCACTTATATTCTCTATTTTTATTAATCTCCTAACACAACATCTTCAGTGTGCTTACCATTTGTACGCCGATGACTTGCAGATTTACTCCCATGTTAATGTTGATCGCGTAGCTGAGGTCATTGGCAAGAGTAATAAGGATTTGGCAGCCATAATGACTTGGTCAGATAAGTTTGGTCTGATTGTAAATCCCTGTAAGACTCAAGCCATTATTGTGGGTAGCCAGCCGTTGCTAAAAAGACTGGACTTGACATCTCTACCTGCTATAACTTTTAACGGGACTAATGTCGACCTGTATCCCTCTGTTAAAAACCTCGGACTACATATAGATAACAAGTTGAATTGGGCAGTTCAGGTAACACAGGTAAGTCAAAAAGTCACCGGTACCCTACGTGCTCTCTACCGCCTACAAAACTTGCTTCCAACTGAGACTAAAACAACGCTTGTGCAAGCTTTAATCCTCCCTCTAATCGACTATGGCGATGTATGTTACTTTGACCTGAATGCAGAACTCCTTAATAAACTCGACCGTCTTCTGAATAACTGCATTCGATTCATATTTAATCTTCGTAAGTATGACCATGTGTCTACTTATCGTTCCCAATTAAAGCTTCTTCCCATACGTCAACGCCGTAGTCTGCGTGCTCTCACTACTCTATACTCTATTCTTACATCTCCTTCTGCCCCCAAATATATGACTCCTTACTTTCAGTATCTATGCGCTAACCATGAGCGAGACCTTCGCTCCTCCAGTAATCTCCAACTCATGGTACCTACTCACAGAACTAATTTTCTTCACTCTTCTTTTGCAATTCAGTCCATCCTTCTATGGAATGCGCTCCCTCCTGAGATCAGAATGGCTAAGACCAAACTTACTTTCAGATTCAAAGTGAAGGAACTCTTGTTGGCTGAGTCTGCGACTGTATCTAGTAATATGTCAAAACCATAATCTTATGTATGTGTATATTGTACATAATATGTAGATATATTTATATATATACATATATTTATATGTATTTATTTATTATACTTTTATGTATTTTATTTGTTAATCATGTAAGTATGTATTAAGTTTATGTATTAATCTATTTATATACCTTTATGCAAGTCTATCATGTTCTACATAGTTAAGTTAATAAGTACATTCCCCTCACACTATACAATACACCTACTTCTTCCTCTCTGCACCACCTAGTCAGGTTGACTGATAGAAAATGCCCATGGCATTAAGTCCGCCTATGTTCTTTGTGTATATGAAGTTTTTAAATAAATAAAATAAATAAATAAATCATCACCCCCTACTCTCTCTCTCTAATCTCAATAACATATTTTTATTAGAGAAAGCAAATAATTAAGATAAAAGCAAAACTCATAGCTTAAGCATTATGATAACTGAGAATGGCATATCCAAATTAATTCTTTACAAGGATAGGAGATAGTCGACATGGATTTTATCAAGCAAAAAACATAAAAAAATACTTAAAATAGATAAATCAGACAAAACCTTGAATAGTGCCCAAAGGTTTGTTATTAACAATAATCACTTTATTGAAATGTTCTCATTACATAGTGTAGGTAATACAAATCTATGTGTAAAAAATGTATGTGCGGGATCGGACACTTTTCGGTCATACATGTGACACACAGAATATTTAGAGAGAAAAAAATTGTGGCTAGACTAGGCCTTCGATTTTATCTTGGGATCGGCACATTATTAGTCCACTAGTCGAACAAGAACAACCAAGTCTTGGTCTCTGGGTAGATGACATTTCAAGGAGCAATCTGTCATTACTATAAAAACATTCCGCAGTAAAATGCTTGGAACAAATTCTATGGTGCTTTCTAGGCACCCAATTTTCTCCACGACATACTGCAGCAATCCACTTATTTTATAAATCTTTACACGAGCACATATAATCTAAAAAATAACGAGGTAAAAATATACGGTGGATAGACATATCGATAAGATTTTTACAACACTTGAAAAGTCGATATAAATATTATACGACTAAATTCAAAATCATGATAGAACTGTTATAAAAGAAAAAATCACTAAGGTTATATAATTTGATGACATAATATTGTCTAAATTGTATCTTACACGTCAGTTGACTGTTCAATTTGGGAGTACTAGGACGGTCTCTATGTATATTATCCAATCTCTTTGGTTTATTTCCATAAAAATGTCAAACATTTTTTGGACACGTCAGAAAGTCACAGATAATAATATTAAAAAAGTAACTATAAATGCATATTTACATAATTGAGCATTGAAAAAAAAAAGCCTGTTCAGAAAGTAGAGCCTAATGAGAAGAAACAGGCTAGAAACTCAGGGCCACTCTATATATACTTTCATCGTCTTATTTTATACAATTTAAATAACTAAGTAACTATATTGCATTTTTCATATATGAGCTGGATTGTCCACAATGTTGTCGTTAATTAATATGGTTATTTTAAAAATAATATAACATCACTAAACTTCGATCTATAGATATATCTGTAGATTTTAGATTCGATTTTGACATAAGCTCCATACAAAATATGTCAAACACATATCTCGAATCTCAAAATCCATGTATGGATCGAATATTGAAAATGGCCGTAGTACAATACAGACACAACAGCTCACATTCTCAAAATACTTAAAAGTGTTAAGAAAGGTCTAGCCCGTGGGGCTGAACAAGTTAATCCCAAGCATTTTTATCTTCAATATAATCTAGGATTGAATAGTGCAGTGCAAGGCAGCGCCTGTGTGCGAAATCTATGAAGCGCTTTTTGTCATACCGTTTCTACATATATTTTTTTGGGTATTATAATATTGACTGAAATGTTGTTCTCCAGTTTTAATTTGTGGCTATGTATGACTATTTACCTAGTGACGTAAAAACAATACTTCCGGTTGACAATTAGTAACGACTAAAGAAAATACACGTAGGAAATAGTACCTTGCGGAAGATACGGAAAACTCGACGTAAAATCCGTTGCCAACCAGACCAGTCAGCACAGGTATGTCATCATCAAGGATCGGAATTAAGGGAGCTTACATTGTCAAAAGTATGGATATGCCGTATTTTTAAGTGTGTTTCCGGAACTAGATTCCAGTAAATTTGGGTTTTTAATAAAGGTTTTTCCAACAGTTTAAAACACCTTCATTAAAAATCCGAAATTTTCCAGAATCTAGTTCTAGAAACACATTTAAAATTTAGGCATATCCATACTTTTGACAATGTTAGCTCCCTGATTCCGATCTTTGGTCATCATCATTATTAGGCTGCTAGATATGGTAGTGAACTCTGGCGATAGCCTAGTGGATATACCAACAGACTGCCATGCAGAGGGTATCGGGTTCGAATCCACGGCGCGCACCAATGACTTTTCGGAGTTATGTGCGTATTGAATTGTTAATTATCGCTTGTTCCGTGCCTCGGAAAGCACGTTAAGCCGTCGGTCCCGGTTGTCATGACGATCTTTGACAATCGCTACAGGGCGTCAGTACCTTCTAAAATAAACTGACACTAGTCTAAACCATGCAATATCGCTATCCCTTCGGGTTGCGGAGGTCAGACAGGCAGTCGTTCCGTGGAAAAGCTAATATTCAGCCAAATCCGGTTAGACTAGTAAGCGGACCCCAGATTGAAAACTGAAATAACGTTAAGAGGATGATGATGAGATATGGTAGTGAACAATTTGTGGGAAATAACGCTATGCCCTGTGTCACTCCCCAATGTAGTGGGTGCAAACTGCTGGTTCTTTACTTGGATGGTCATAGTTGCGGCGTCACACAGTCCTCTGTCCCGTAATCTCCATAAAAATCCCTTTTTTCAGTTTTAAGCTTTCTTAGGGCCATCATGATTTAGTCTTGTCTGACTTCTTGCAATTCTTTTGAAAAGTTTCCTTAGGGTGTTTTTTTCTGTGGCAACCTCGGAGTCGAGTTGAGTAAAGGACGCTGCCGACGTGTTGCGATCATTTTGAAAGCTCTGAACTTCTACAAGAATCTCCGGCCTAGTAGTGACGACGTTCTCATCAAATGGGATCAAATTCGTCATAAAGCTTCGAACTTATTCCCGGATAAAAACTTTCAAACCCCAATTACTCTTGATTGCTTCTTTAAGGGAGCGTGTAGATCTTTATATTTAGATCAGATGACATGGCTGATGGGTTTTCATATCGCTTCTGCATTACTACAGAGATTCTCACAACAGGTCTTCTTCTTCAGGATTCTAGGTCTGATGCGGCTGACTGAATTTCGTCCCCTTATGTCGTAGATTTCCATGTCCAAAAGGCAGTAGTGGCCTAGTGGATATACTAACTGACTGCTATGCAGAGGGTATCGGATTTGAATCCACGGCGCGCATAAATCACTTTTCGGAATCACGTGCATATTAACTTGTTAATAATGGCTTACACCGTGCCTCGGAGAGCACGTTAATCCGTCAGTCCCGGCTGTCATGAAGATCTTTGAAAGTCGTTATAGGGAGTCAGTACCTGTCAATAAACTAACGCTGGTATATAGCTAGCCCCCTTTAGGTTGCGGAGTTCACACAGGCAGACGCTCTGAGCACAAGCTAATATTGAGTAAAACCCTGTTAGACTAGAAAGTGGACCATGGGTTCTAGTTGTGGGATGTGGGATAAAGTTTCGAATTCGAATTTCCAACACTTGAACGGGTGCCTAGTCTATATTAACGTCGATTGTCTTTTCCAAGGCAGCAAACTAGTTTTCCTGTGTCATCTGGAACGTTTTAGACTCAACTCTCTACTCAAGAGATTTGCTGGAGGGTAGACTTCATAAGATCACGATCGACTTCAGAAGACATCATGAGCTGCAAAGTAATAGATTGTAAATTGTTGCAGGTTTATATACCGTTACCTACTTAATAAGGAGTGCTTCTTCATGTTATTATATTAGTGTAACAGTTCATTACGAACAGCCTTCTTCTCTAGTAAGTTAATATGATTTCTTTTACCAAGTACATAATTAAAAGATTGCCTGAAGGTTATGGTATCCTCCCCCTCTCTTCGGACTTCACATAATCCCAAAACATTATGTTTTATCTTATGCAATTCAGTTCCTCCTCTAGTTGTGTCAGATGTTCATTGAAGCGTAGCGTTCGTCCCTAATTCGTAGTCATGATCAATCGGTGTTGACGACCTACCGAAGCCAGGGGATTCTTCGCAACCCCTACTCCGCAGCAACAATGTCGGCAACCTTGGCTAGGAATGGTGGATCCACCGAGAACTGAGGGCCGTTGTGTATGCATGTGCACTATGGAGGGTTTACCCGAAATCACCACGCTGGGCATGTGAGTGACGCTGCTACCTGTCACCGTTCTATGGCATTAAGCCTATTTGGTAAGGTTATTCCGTGGTTATTAAGTCGCCAGAGCCTCGTTTTCTCGTCGGCAGGATACACCAAGGGCAGATGGGAATGCCTAGGAGCACTGAGATGTAGTTGTGTTTCCTTGCATTATTAATATCCATAGTATCAAGGGCGTCACCAGCCGAATCCCTAGGGGGACAAGATCGCTAGACGATGGCCTAGGGAGGGGAGGGGGGGAATAAAGGATAGGGTTTTTTACTCTCAATGGGGGAAGCTGCCCCAGCTGTTAGAAGTGTGCGAGCGTATATTTCTAAATGTATTTTTTTTTGTAAGTGATATATTTAAAAATGTAATTTAAATTTGAGTAATGATAAATACAATAAAATGAGTTATTTTAACAATGCCATACGATGAAACATTTTTCACGAAGTGCAAGCTTTATTAAAAAATGCTCACTTTTATGAATTTTTCAAATAGTTTGTTATAAATTGACAATGCACTGCAACGAATTAAAATTCTCGTTTTTTAATTCATAGGAAATACTCACCTATTGCATAGCACGAATGTATCCGTGCTCCTTATACTAAGTTTGACATACTTTGTACAAGCTCTGCTGTTATGTGCAGAATGCAAGGCACAAATAAAACCAAAATAAAAGTTTCCCATTTCTAAGTAAGATTAAATACAAATGACTAAGTACTACCAAGTCCATCGACTCCACCAAAATAATTGGTAAAAGAAATCATATTAACTTACTAGAGAAGAAGGCTGTTCGTAATGAACTGTTACACTAATATAATAACATGAAGAAGCACTCCTTATTAAGTAGGTAACGGTATATAAACCTGCAACAATTTACAATCTATTACTTTGCAGCTCATGATGTCTTCTGAAGTCGATCGTGATCTTATGAAGTCTACCCTCCAGCAAATCTCTTGAGTAGAGAGTTGAGTCTAAAACGTTCCAGATGACACAGGAAAACTAGTTTGCTGCCTTGGAAAAGACAATCGACGTTAATATAGACTAGGCACCCGTTCAAGTGTTGGAAATTCGAATTCGAAACTTTATCCCACATCCCACAACTAGAACCCATGGTCCACTTTCTAGTCTAACAGGGTTTTACTCAATATTAGCTTGTGCTCAGAGCGTCTGCCTGTGTGAACTCCGCAACCTAAAGGGGGCTAGCTATATACCAGCGTTAGTTTATTGACAGGTACTGACTCCCTATAACGACTTTCAAAGATCTTCATGACAGCCGGGACTGACGGATTAACGTGCTCTCCGAGGCACGGTGTAAGCCATTATTAACAAGTTAATATGCACGTGATTCCGAAAAGTGATTTATGCGCGCCGTGGATTCAAATCCGATACCCTCTGCATAGCAGTCAGTTAGTATATCCACTAGGCCACTACTGCCTTTTGGACATGGAAATCTACGACATAAGGGGACGAAATTCAGTCAGCCGCATCAGACCTAGAATCCTGAAGAAGAAGACCTGTTGTGAGAATCTCTGTAGTAATGCAGAAGCGATATGAAAACCCATCAGCCATGTCATCTGATCTAAATATAAAGATCTACACGCTCCCTTAAAGAAGCAATCAAGAGTAATTGGGGTTTGAAAGTTTTTATCCGGGAATAAGTTCGAAGCTTTATGACGAATTTGATCCCATTTGATGAGAACGTCGTCACTACTAGGCCGGAGATTCTTGTAGAAGTTCAGAGCTTTCAAAATGATCGCAACACGTCGGCAGCGTCCTTTACTCAACTCGACTCCGAGGTTGCCACAGAAAAAAACACCCTAAGGAAACTTTTCAAAAGAATTGCAAGAAGTCAGACAAGACTAAATCATGATGGCCCTAAGAAAGCTTAAAACTGAAAAAAGGGATTTTTATGGAGATTACGGGACAGAGGACTGTGTGACGCCGCAACTATGACCATCCAAGTAAAGAACCAGCAGTTTGCACCCACTACATTGGGGAGTGACACAGGGCATAGCGTTATTTCCCACAAATTGTTCACTACCATATCTCATCATCATCCTCTTAACGTTATTTCAGTTTTCAATCTGGGGTCCGCTTACTAGTCTAACCGGATTTGGCTGAATATTAGCTTTTCCACGGAACGACTGCCTGTCTGACCTCCGCAACCCGAAGGGATAGCGATATTGCATGGTTTAGACTAGTGTCAGTTTATTTTAGAAGGTACTGACGCCCTGTAGCGATTGTCAAAGATCGTCATGACAACCGGGACCGACGGCTTAACGTGCTTTCCGAGGCACGGAACAAGCGATAATTAACAATTCAATACGCACATAACTCCGAAAAGTCATTGGTGCGCGCCGTGGATTCGAACCCGATACCCTCTGCATGGCAGTCTGTTGGTATATCCACTAGGCTATCGCCAGAGTTCACTACCATATCTAGCAGCCTAATAATGATGATGACCAAAGATCGGAATCAGGGAGCTAACATTGTCAAAAGTATGGATATGCCTAAATTTTAAATGTGTTTCTAGAACTAGATTCTGGAAAATTTCGGATTTTTAATGAAGGTGTTTTAAACTGTTGGAAAAACCTTTATTAAAAACCCAAATTTACTGGAATCTAGTTCCGGAAACACACTTAAAAATACGGCATATCCATACTTTTGACAATGTAAGCTCCCTTAATTCCGATCCTTGATGATGACATACCTGTGCTGACTGGTCTGGTTGGCAACGGATTTTACGTCGAGTTTTCCGTATCTTCCGCAAGGTACTATTTCCTACGTGTATTTTCTTTAGTCGTTACTAATTGTCAACCGGAAGTATTGTTTTTACGTCACTAGGTAAATAGTCATACATAGCCACAAATTAAAACTGGAGAACAACATTTCAGTCAATATTATAATACCCAAAAAAATATATGTAGAAACGGTATGACAAAAAGCGCTTCATAGATTTCGCACACAGGCGCTGCCTTGCACTGCACTATTCAATCCTAGATTATATTGAAGATAAAAATGCTTGGGATTAACTTGTTCAGCCCCACGGGCTAGACCTTTCTTAACACTTTTAAGTATTTTGAGAATGTGAGCTGTTGTGTCTGTATTGTACTACGGCCATTTTCAATATTCGATCCATACATGGATTTTGAGATTCGAGATATGTGTTTGACATATTTTGTATGGAGCTTATGTCAAAATCGAATCTAAAATCTACAGATATATCTATAGATCGAAGTTTAGTGATGTTATATTATTTTTAAAATAACCATATTAATTAACGACAACATTGTGGACAATCCAGCTCATATATGAAAAATGCAATATAGTTACTTAGTTATTTAAATTGTATAAAATAAGACGATGAAAGTATATATAGAGTGGCCCTGAGTTTCTAGCCTGTTTCTTCTCATTAGGCTCTACTTTCTGAACAGGCTTTTTTTTTTCAATGCTCAATTATGTAAATATGCATTTATAGTTACTTTTTTAATATTATTATCTGTGACTTTCTGACGTGTCCAAAAAATGTTTGACATTTTTATGGAAATAAACCAAAGAGATTGGATAATATACATAGAGACCGTCCTAGTACTCCCAAATTGAACAGTCAACTGACGTGTAAGATACAATTTAGACAATATTATGTCATCAAATTATATAACCTTAGTGATTTTTTCTTTTATAACAGTTCTATCATGATTTTGAATTTAGTCGTATAATATTTATATCGACTTTTCAAGTGTTGTAAAAATCTTATCGATATGTCTATCCACCGTATATTTTTACCTCGTTATTTTTTAGATTATATGTGCTCGTGTAAAGATTTATAAAATAAGTGGATTGCTGCAGTATGTCGTGGAGAAAATTGGGTGCCTAGAAAGCACCATAGAATTTGTTCCAAGCATTTTACTGCGGAATGTTTTTATAGTAATGACAGATTGCTCCTTGAAATGTCATCTACCCAGAGACCAAGACTTGGTTGTTCTTGTTCGACTAGTGGACTAATAATGTGCCGATCCCAAGATAAAATCGAAGGCCTAGTCTAGCCACAATTTTTTTCTCTCTAAATATTCTGTGTGTCACATGTATGACCGAAAAGTGTCCGATCCCGCACATACATTTTTTACACATAGATTTGTATTACCTACACTATGTAATGAGAACATTTCAATAAAGTGATTATTGTTAATAACAAACCTTTGGGCACTATTCAAGGTTTTGTCTGATTTATCTATTTTAAGTATTTTTTTATGTTTTTTGCTTGATAAAATCCATGTCGACTATCTCCTATCCTTGTAAAGAATTAATTTGGATATGCCATTCTCAGTTATCATAATGCTTAAGCTATGAGTTTTGCTTTTATCTTAATTATTTGCTTTCTCTAATAAAAATATGTTATTGAGATTAGAGAGAGAGAGTAGGGGGTGATGATTTATTTATTTATTTTATTTATTTAAAAACTTCATATACACAAAGAACATAGGCGGACTTAATGCCATGGGCATTTTCTATCAGTCAACCTGACTAGGTGGTGCAGAGAGGAAGAAGTAGGTGTATTGTATAGTGTGAGGGGAATGTACTTATTAACTTAACTATGTAGAACATGATAGACTTGCATAAAGGTATATAAATAGATTAATACATAAACTTAATACATACTTACATGATTAACAAATAAAATACATAAAAGTATAATAAATAAATACATATAAATATATGTATATATATAAATATATCTACATATTATGTACAATATACACATACATAAGATTATGGTTTTGACATATTACTAGATACAGTCGCAGACTCAGCCAACAAGAGTTCCTTCACTTTGAATCTGAAAGTAAGTTTGGTCTTAGCCATTCTGATCTCAGGAGGGAGCGCATTCCATAGAAGGATGGACTGAATTGCAAAAGAAGAGTGAAGAAAATTAGTTCTGTGAGTAGGTACCATGAGTTGGAGATTACTGGAGGAGCGAAGGTCTCGCTCATGGTTAGCGCATAGATACTGAAAGTAAGGAGTCATATATTTGGGGGCAGAAGGAGATGTAAGAATAGAGTATAGAGTAGTGAGAGCACGCAGACTACGGCGTTGACGTATGGGAAGAAGCTTTAATTGGGAACGATAAGTAGACACATGGTCATACTTACGAAGATTAAATATGAATCGAATGCAGTTATTCAGAAGACGGTCGAGTTTATTAAGGAGTTCTGCATTCAGGTCAAAGTAACATACATCGCCATAGTCGATTAGAGGGAGGATTAAAGCTTGCACAAGCGTTGTTTTAGTCTCAGTTGGAAGCAAGTTTTGTAGGCGGTAGAGAGCACGTAGGGTACCGGTGACTTTTTGACTTACCTGTGTTACCTGAACTGCCCAATTCAACTTGTTATCTATATGTAGTCCGAGGTTTTTAACAGAGGGATACAGGTCGACATTAGTCCCGTTAAAAGTTATAGCAGGTAGAGATGTCAAGTCCAGTCTTTTTAGCAACGGCTGGCTACCCACAATAATGGCTTGAGTCTTACAGGGATTTACAATCAGACCAAACTTATCTGACCAAGTCATTATGGCTGCCAAATCCTTATTACTCTTGCCAATGACCTCAGCTACGCGATCAACATTAACATGGGAGTAAATCTGCAAGTCATCGGCGTACAAATGGTAAGCACACTGAAGATGTTGTGTTAGGAGATTAATAAAAATAGAGAATATAAGTGGAGAAAGAATACCGCCTTGAGGAACGCCAGATGTAATGTCAGACCAGCCCGAAGATGACTCATCGAGGCGGGTAGACTGTTGACGACCTCGAAGATAAGATGAAAACCAATCCAATGCTCCAGCAGAGACCTTGAGATGGGAGAGGATAGATAATAGGACATCGTGACTGACGGTATTGAAGGCATTTGAAAAATCAATAAGCTTAGTGCTTATGACAGTAATTTCAGTGTTTTCCATAGCCTCTCGAATATCGCCAGTCACTTTAAGGAGGGCGGAAGTGGTGCTATGACCTGGCCTGAAGCCTGATTGGAACAGACTCAATAAGCTATTATTATGAACAAAACTAGACAGCTGTCCGTGCACACAGGCCTCGAGCACTTTGGATAGGAAGGGTAGGATTGAAATTGGTCGGAAGTGTTGAGGAAGGGTTGGATTGGGGATTTTGGGCAGGGGAATTATATAGGCTTTGTGCCACAAGGAAGGAAAGGTACCAGAAACTAGGGAGGAATTGATGATGTGGGATATTGCCGCCAGGAGCTGATCTAGGATCATCGTAATCATGCGACGGCTGATGCTGTCACATCCCACAGCATTGGATTTTATGGAGAGGATTATCTTCCTGATCTCGGCCGAGACACTGGAGAAAATAAAAAAGACTCTATTTTAGGTTGAGGTAACCCGGCTAAATAGTCGACAGTGAGACTCGTAGTTTGGTGATTCAGCGAAGAGGTAGTGGAGAAATGTCGGTTGATATCATCCAAACTAAGAGTCCCAGGACAGCCAACATGCCGCTGTTTGCCAATACCCAATGTGCCAAGGAACTTCCAAATATTAGCAGCTGATGAAGAAGTGATATTATCGAGAATATGGCGGCGTTTAGCGTTACGCACCATCTGATTGCACCGATTTCTTGCAGACTTGAAAAGCGCCCAGTTTTCCTCGCACCGATCCCTTCTGTACCGCCGAAATGCCCTATCTCTACGGCGCATAGCCATGCGAACACCCGTTGTAATCCAGGGTGCAGGGGGACGCTTTATCTTCACCCGTCTTACTGGAGCATGAACATCATACAGTTGGCAAACAGTGTCGTTGAAGAACTTTACCTTTTCATCCACCGTAGAGGCATGATGCTATCCCAGTTTATTTTAGAGGCGTCCTCACACAGTTTATTCACATCCGTGTGACCAAAACAACGCATGTGCAGAACTTTCGGAGGGGTTTTGGGAGGTTTCAAGCGGTATGACAGGTAAATAAGGTCGTGGTGGGAAAATCCAGGTGCAGGAAGTTGGCCGTGGGATGCAACTAAAGAAGGATCAGAGGTGAGGATTAAATCAAGCCACGTGTCCTCCCCATTACTATTTTGGTGAGTAGCTTGCAGAGGTAAAATGTGGAGGCTGGCTGATTCAGCGATGTCGAGAAGTTTACGGGAACGACAGGAATGTAGGGAAAGGAGATCGGTATTAAAATCGCCCATGATGATGTGATGAGTATACTCCGACCCTAAAGATTCCTAATTATTTGATTTATTTATTTAATATTTATTAATCCCACTTACAGCTTTCATTACAGCTGAAAAACTAACTATAAATAAGTATAAATAAACATTTATGCCGAGGGTGTCGTATGAGGCGACTAAGAGAAACAAGAGAAGGAAATCTCGAAATAAAACCCTATACGAATACGTCTGGCTAGTCTGGTATTATAGTAGGCCAAACCTCCAACACGGAAGGTTAAAGACCAGCAGTGGACTTGAAAAGGCTGTTGATGCGTAAAGAAAAATACCATGAAAATTAGAAAATAACGCCTCGAAAGATTATGTGCTACTGAGTACCATTTGAAACAAAAATCTTAATATATAAAATCCTTGCGTTACTGACTGACTGACTGTAATATTTTTATTTTAACAAGTCAAATGTCTACTGTCAAATGCTTATACTGTGTAGGTATACATACTTACACAGTATATCAATCTAGAAGAATAGTTTTAAACTGTGTTTATAATAGAGTAATAAAAGGGTATACATGGTAAGGGAAAGTACATGGTATTAACATACTTAGGATATTTTTGCTAGAATAAGTATTGAAGTGTCACCACCCCCTATCTTCCCGTGGGTGTCGTAAGAGGCGACTAAGGGATAACACGATGCAAATACCATCTTTGCGTAGAGACGGAAAACTCGACATCAAACCCTATACGACTGCCTCGTTGGTCTCGCGGCATAAATGTCCGCGTGGGATCGGGAGGTCCCGGGTTCGATTCCTGGGTCGGGCAGTGTTATTGGGTCTTTCTGTCACGAAATTCTCAGTAGCAGCACGGAGTCTGGAAATGTGCCCGGTACGGCAATAGGCTCGCCCCCTGCTACGTGGGACTAAAGTATATCTGGCGAAAAGTGGGTGTAGAAATACACCTCTGCCTACCCCTTCGGGGATAAAAGGCGTGACGATATGTATGTATGTATGTATGTAATAAGTATTGATAAATACGACACACCACGATCTGCTTGTATAAAAATATCAAAAAATTTAATACCTCATTAAAATTCTTTGAATCCACTTACTGTACCCTTAAATATATTTTAATGACGTGGAGGAATGATGTATTGTATTTAGTCAGGTTAGATCCGCCATTTCGATGGCATTTCGCAAAAATCTTCTCTCGTTATTATTTTACAATAGGCCACAAGAAAAACCTTTGAATATTTTGACCAGAATGGGTATATTTTTATTTTTTGTAACTGATGATGACCGATGATGTTTTATGAATTGAATTTATTAATAACAATAATGATACACTGATTCAAGCCGAATACATATCTTCACAAATAGTGAATATAATTCACCAAAAGTTTCCAAACGGCTATACTTACTGACAACACTATTCGTTTCAATAGATCGGACATTATAAATATGCCATAAATCAGATAATCTGTACGTAGATATAATATATATTGTCACCATCAAATACTTTTATCAATAAAGCAAATCTAGCAATAATAATCACATGCAGAGTAATGAAAACCAAAATATATGTAGATCTAACTTAGCTGTTGCACCAACGTTAGACTAAGTATTTAAAAAAAACACAATCTGGCACAATGCAACGCCATCGGAACTCGAGGCCTGTATTTTGCTGTCCGGGCCATGGAAAATGCTTATATAATACTAAATACCTATATAATACATACTATCGAGAAGTATTTCTCTACAAATTGTAATTAGTTGCGTTGTATTTATTTTGCTAATACGTTTAACAGGTAAATTACATCAATTTGTAATCTTTGTACAAGAGCTGCCAATATCTCATGAGCACATCAATATTTTCTAAACACCAATAAATCTTAACTTTAAATGTGCGCTAACAAGCTGCTCGGAGATTGAACGGATTTCTTGACTATTACCTAGTTCTCTATAACTTTTATCTCTGTAAGCCGCCGAAAGTTTGCAGGATGGATTTGTAATTTAAATATATACAATACTAGTGGATGATTGCGGCATTGCCCGCAGATAAAAATTACTTTGTATCTTAACTTTAATACAAACTTGTGAGAGCCCTTAGACCCCCTTAATCCAGCCCTTTCGAAAACGTTGTGGGTCACTTTTACGTTGCACGTGGGCCAACGTCATTTAGTTAAATAAAATATCGATAACAATAACAATATGTACATATATTTCTGTAAAAACAATCTATACAGCTTTTAGCAAAAAGAAAAGAAAACTGATTTTACACAATTTTGACTCTAAACCAAGATAGAAGAAGTTCGTGTAGTCCAATTAAAACGCCTGGATAAGCAGAGGGAAGACGACTTATCTTGCGATGCTGCGGTGGCCAGAAAGGGGCGTCTATCGCCGCACGGTCGTATTTAAGGGCCCGAAGTGGAGTGCCTGAGGTGAGAGGTGAGAGGACGGCGTCCGCTACGACGTCACACCATTATGCATAAACTACTTTTAAACTACCACGATTTGCACACATACTAAAGATTATGTAACGGGTCTGAATCGTGTTAATGCCAGAGTCACAAAACGAATACGAGCGCTTGTCAAGGACTACCAAGATCTTTTCACGGACGATGTGTTTGAACGCCTATATAGACCTAAGACCATTCAACCGCCGAAAATATATGATTTGCCGAAAATTCACAAGAATAACGTGCCTCTACGCCCGATCGTAAGTCAGATCAATTCACCCACTTACGACCTAGCGAAACACATTGCAGCGGTACTGCAACCATTAGTAGGTAAGACATCGTCGTTTGTAAAGGATTCTCGCCATTTTCACACACACTCACACACACACACACACACACACACACACACACACACACACACACACACACACACACACACACACCAACTTATAAATTTTTGCATAATATCTCCACCTATTGTCTTAATAATGCATGTTATACAAAAAGTGTTAAAACTGTAGTTTACATACCTTCTTTTATATTGCAACTAGTGTCGTCAAATATTATGTATTTTGTATTAATGCGGGTTTGGAGCTGTTTTTCCTTAATACAGGCTATTTCATAGCCTAGCTAGGAAAACAGTAAGTAAACTACTTGATACTGTAACTACTTAACATGTAATGTACTACAATGATTTACTTGGCAATAAAAATATTATTATTATTATTATTTTGTAGACGTCATCAAGAGCATGAAAGTAGAACCCGATGAAGTGATGGTGAGCTTTGATGTCGAGTCACTATTCACAAGCGTTCCAATTCAAGACTGCCTTGATGTGGTCGAGAGTAAACTGAGGTTAAACGGTCTGTCTGATAAATACATTGTTCTACTGAAACACTGCCTAGACGGGAATTATTTTCTATATCGTGGACAATATTACCTCCAGATCGACGGAGTGGCCATGAGTAGCCCTGTCGCACCGGTAATGGTCAACATCTGGATGGAACATTTTGAAGAAAGGATCCAACTACAAGCGTTCCACGTAAATATATGGAAAAGATACGTCGATGACGTGTTCTGTATTATAAAGGGTAACAGACATGTTGTAGAACAATTAGCAGATCACTTGAACTCCATACACCCTAATATAAGGTTCACTTATGAAATGGAGACAGACAGATCGTTGACCTTCCTCGATGTGAAGATCAAGGTGAGAGAAAATGGAAACCTGTCACACACTGTTTATAGGAAGCCCACATACACGGACAGGTACTTACACGCAAATTCACATCATCACCCGCGACATTTGCATTCCGTTATTGCTTCATTGACAAACAGAGCATATGACCTTTGCGACCCCGAACACTTAGATAGTGAGCTCACACATGTTTGGGAGGTTCTCAAGCAAAACGGTTACAAACACAATATGCGAAGGTCAAGAAAAGGTTGAGACTGACTGAAGTGAACAGAGCGCCAGCGTTCATGTCCTACATAAAAGGAGTAACGGATAAAGTTGGAACAGTACTACAAAAATAGTCCGTACTCCAAAGTAGCAAATCACCTGCGTACTCCAAAGGATGTCATCCCTTTTCAAACACCAGGCGTGTACAAGGTGGATTGCAGCTGTGGTAGTTCCTACATCGGGTAAACAAAAAGGACCATCGCCGAACGAGTCAAGGAACACATAGCGGCCGTCAAAAACCAACAAACCACCAAGTCGGCCATAGCTGAGCATTTGTTGGAGTCAGGATCCAATCACTGGATTAAGCTACATCGGCCCCAGGTTCAGGTTCTCTCCACAGACCGTCACTATTTTTCAAGAATAGCACTGGAAGCGGTTGAAATCAAAAAGCACGCAAATTTCAACCGGGAGGGTGGTTACCGTTTATCGACATCTTGGAATCCTGTTATCAGCAAATGTAGACACCGACGAGGTGACATTACGCGCCAGTGTGTAGATACCATTAGTGTTGTGTGTCGAAGTACCGACAGTTCCGAACATATAAATGTTAGTAATTGTGAAGACCAAGTGAGGGTAGTTTCCAAAACCCGCACTTCTCGGAGGCAGCGCTGAAGAACATCAGTCATCCCGTGACCACGGCTGGTGTAACCTATGCCGAAACGTCGGGAAAAATAGAAAGGTATTTCATCTTTCTTTTCGTTCATTAACACGATTCAGACCCGTTACATAATCTTTAGTATGTATGCATAAACTACTTCGCTGAAAAAAATCCATCCTTTTACGTCCAGCGGTTTTCAAGATTTCGTGATAAGTGACCATCGTTTTTATAGATATGTATAGATAGCGGTTAATCTCGGCAGTACTTATTACGGCGTTCTGGCATAACACGATCAAATGCCAAACTTGAAGTCTAGTCTGAAACAATAAAAAGAGATGTTTTGTAGATTATTCGTCAGAGCGAACATCTCTCTCCAAACTAACAGATACAGCATTTTAATATCGCAAAATCTGAAAATGGTTCAAATTAGCAATCGAAGTCAGGGAGAATCGTACCTTACAAAGGCATGCTAATAACGACTGCAACAATCCTCAACTCTTAGAAGTGATCAGATATTCCAATAGTAAGGCCATGAATCATCCCAATACATATTTGGCGATGAGTTTGAACTGAGCGCTCTCAGAATGATTAATTTAGAATGACAAATGCGGGTGATAGAACTTGTCTGAGCTCCTAGACGGAATATATTACATAATAACGACATAATACTTGGAAATGTGCTTTAAAGTTAAGATTTATCGGTGTTTAGAAAATATTGATGTGGTCATGAGATATTGGCATGCTTTTGTTCAAAGATTACAAATTGATGTAATTTACCTGTTAAACGTATCAGCAAAATAAATACAACACAACTAATTACAATTTGTAGGGAAATACTTCTCGATAGCATGTTTTATATAGGTATGTATTTAGAATTATATAAGCATTTTCCATGGCCCGGTCACCAAAATATAGGCTTAGCCTAGTTTGAGTTCAGATGGCGTTTCATTGTGCCAGATTGTGTTTTTCTATCTTTTACTTAAATTAGTTAATTTATGCGATTAAGACCAATGACATTATTTTGTGTGATACATACAAATCGCGATAGCTTAAAATCGATCAGCTATCTGCTTATGCTCAGTACTGACACACGGTTATACTCGATAGCTTTACTCGAAAATGAAACTCGAAAACGCGTGGACCGCAAAACTCACACTTCGATGACATCAAATACACTGTAATTTTACTCTAAGCGAGCCTTCGAGTCTGACTATATACACAGTGTTACATATTAATTTTGTAGTATAAAATATTATAGTAGGAAGCGGTGTGAAAATATCAAGCACGTAGCAAATATGCAATAAATGTTTTTAAGTACGTTATAGTACATCATTTATTTTATAGCACTCCTTTACAACTAAACTTTTATGTTCAGTGATAGCCAAAAAGAGAAATGTATCTAGTGCTTATTCATGACGCGAAGATGTAATGGTAGCGTTTTCTTTGCTTACTAAAATTTAGTATTCTGTATCAATTTTATGATTTAAACAGTAATTTGAAAAAGTTTTGAACAAATTTGGATTTTGAGACATTTTTTACGTCATGGAGCGACGTCATTTGAACGCAGATGAAATGCAAAGAGCTGTAGGGATGTTGCAAGCGGGAAGAAGTCAATCTCTGGTATCTCGGTATTTTGGTATCAACAGAAGCGTTATTTGCCGTCTTCATCAGCGTTACACTAACGGGAGATCCTGCTGAGCAGCACCCAGATCGAGGTAGGTGTACAACCACACGGCAAGATCAATACATACAACTGACTGCAAGACGCCAGCCGATGTTAACCGCCCGAGAGATAGGTTTAAGGCTACAAAATTCAAGTGATGTTGTTGTTAGCTGCCAAACTGTGCAAAATCGACTGCATGAGTATGGCCTACGAGCGCGACGGCCAATTAGGTGCCCACCGATACGTCACGGGAATAGCGCTCGTCGAAATGAATGATGTAGGGAACACATTACATGGACCCGGGAACAATGGGATAAAATTTTATTTTGCGATGAGTCTCGATTTGGGATCAAGCCTGATACTAGAAGGGTAAGAGTGTACCGTCATCCTGGAAATACTATATATACTACACTACCTAGACCGCTACACCTGCTGCATTGCCTTCGGCGTCACCTCTGCCGAAGAGTCTGGCCTGCCCCGCTCATCGCACACACACCGCCGGCACCTGCCAGCTGAGCCAACGGCCTGCGAGGATCTGCCGCTACGCGCAGCCCTTCGAGCAACCTGCCCTGCACACTACCGGAGGGAACAGCGTGGGAGACTGCAGCCCTTAGTGTTCAGGCCAGTGTCGTGTTGTTAGTCGGTCATACTCGTGCAAGGGAAGTGAGACAGTACTCGGCAAATAATCGCATAGAACCTCGTACTGCGTTTTACTACCAGAACCCGTTACAATAATTATACTTATACTTAATTAACAATAATTACGAGTAAGTACTGTATGTACGTAGTACAAAGTAAGGTGCCTAATCAACTAAACTAAAATTAAATGGTTGTACAAAAATTGCATAATTTAATACAAAGTGTGGCATCCTCTGTTATTGAGAACTTGCTGGCACCGATTATTCATAGGATCGATGAGATTGTTAATGTCATCCTGCGGTAATCACTCCCAATGAAATTTTAGTATGTCCATCAGTTGTTGGGTTGTAGTCACTCCATCCAAGTCCTTTAAAACACGTCTCTGGAGCATGTCCCACGCATGCTCGATGGGGTTGAGGTCTGGCGATTGTGCAGGCCAAGGCTAATACCAGGATGTTTTCCCTTGCAAAGTACTCCCGGGTGTGCAAAGCTGTATGCGAACGCGCATTGTCATGCATCAACATGAAATCGGAGCCAAGAGTTTGTGTGAATGGACGGACATAAGGCCTTAGAACATCCTCAACGTAATTTACAGCGTTCATGTTACCATTTACAAAAACAAGCTCAGTTCGTCTGTTCTTCATGATACCCGCCCATACCATAACTGTTGAGCCGTTGTATAGATGCACTTCCTGAACACATCTCAGTCTTTCAGTATTTCCAGGATGACGGTACACTCTTACCCTTCTAGTATCAGGCTTGATCCCAAATCGAGACTCATCGCAAAATAAAATTTTATCCCATTGTTCCCGGGTCCATGTAATGTGTTCCCTACATCATTCATTTCGACGAGCGCTATTCCCGTGACGTATCGGTGGGCACCTAATTGGCCGTCGCGCTCGTAGGCCATACTCATGCAGTCGATTTTGCACAGTTTGGCAGCTAACAACAACATCACTTGAATTTTGTAGCCTTAAACCTATCTCTCGGGCGGTTAACATCGGCTGGCGTCTTGCAGTCAGTTGTATGTATTGATCTTGCCGTGTGGTTGTACACCTACCTCGATCTGGGTGCTGCTCAGCAGGATCTCCCGTTAGTGTAACGCTGATGAAGACGGCAAATAACGCTTCTGTTGATACCAAAATACCGAGATACCAGAGATTGACTTCTTCCCGCTTGCAACATCCCTACAGCTCTTTGCATTTCATCTGCGTTCAAATGACGTCGCTCCATGACGTAAAAAATGTCTCAAAATCCAAATTTGTTCAAAACTTTTTCAAATTACTGTTTAAATCATAAAATTGATACAGAATACTAAATTTTAGTAAGCAAAGAAAACGCTATAAAATTCGAACAAATTAATGATTCGAACATTCGCTTTTGAATTTGTGAAAAAAAATCAAATATGATACTCGATTTTTTTTACAACCAGGCAGTATGTCCTCTAGATCAAAAAGGTTTACATGATAAGAAATTATATAATAATTGATTAATAATTTGAAATAGTATGGTTTGCTTAGACTTTTTTGATGTGTGTATATCATTGTAAATAGAACAGTCTAGCGAAAACGTGTTTGTGTTCAATTATACTTTCATACGTCACTAGCAGATCTGAACATTGGGAAACAAGTTCCCTATAGATAGACCGATCGAACCACCAATCTAGTCAACGGGAAACAACCCAATTAATAAGGCAAGTTAAATGAAAGCTACAGAAATTATATTCCATGAAATAGCTATAATTGAGGGATTTAAATTTCAACGAGCGTAAAACAACAATAATGGACAGAATGATCATCAAAATAATTTTCCAAATACCTACTTTCTAATAAATTACAAAATAAATAAAATTGTCTCTGTCTACCCTAATGGGAGACAGATGTGACGATATAAATAGATAGATAGAATTAAAATACTCAGTTAATAGCATCGTGCCGTTATTTTATGTGGTATTTACCGGTAGGTATATAGTTTTATCATAAAATATTAATGGGTGGCCTGACTTTTCACGTTACTCATATAAGTATGTAAGCTCAGAGTACAATAGTGAACTCGATACTTTTAGCGTTAAGCCTGCCATTGTATAAATTACATAAATTGAACATAATAAAATATAAAATAAAATCCGTCGGAAATGGTACCTTAAAATTAAATATGTATTAGTATTTTCAGATAAAATGGGCTACTCACAGTTCAAATCTAATTTACAAGATTAACATACATACATAGACTCACGCCAGTTTCCCGGAGGGGTAGACAGAGACTACGGAACGCCATTTGCAACGATCCTGATATATCTCTCTTGCTTCATTCACTCCCATCAGATTCCTATTGCATGCTCTTCTGTTCAGGATACCTCTAACCTGTCTTGTTTTTAGGATGTCTCCAATCTGGTCAGAGAACATCCGCCTAGGTCCCTTTGTCCTGTCCCATTCACAATTGCCTTATATATCTGCTTGGTCAGTCTTTCGTCAATTTACAAGAATTGAACATAATTATTTTATGAGTATCTATGTAAAACTCATATTATGTTTATTCCGCCTTGACAAGCATTTATATCTTCTTAAAAATAGTATTCTTATATTGACGAGAATAAATATGGTATTTATTTCTTATTTTATGTATACACAGTGTTACATATTAATTTTGTAGTATAAAATATTATAGTAGGAAGCGGTGTGAAAATATCAAGCACGTAGCAAATATGCAATAAATGTTTTTAAGTACGTTATAGTACATCATTTATTTTATAGCACTCCTTTACAACTAAACTTTTATGTTCAGTGATAGCCAAAAAGAGAAATGTATCTAGTGCTTATTCATGACGCGAAGATGTAATGGTCACGCTGCGGTTAATCCTCATGTCAGCCGCGCCGCCTCTAAATCAATCCTATACATGCAAAGTGCTAAGTCATCATGAGTTTCACAGTGAGAGCTCACCTATTATAGTTAATTAAAATTGGCCCTGATGCAAAGTCCGGCTTTATTTATTGAATTATTTAATGTTCCTACGAAAAACATTGCACAAGGTGGACTTATTGGCTATACTCAGACATTTTCTCCTAGTCAACCCTTAGGTGATGCAGTGGCAGGTGATGATCGTGGCATGTGTATACAGAGTTTAAAGTGTCTTTTTTGCACTGATTCGAAATGAAGTGAGGAAAACATAGTCTAGTTGTTCCCATACTTTATTCTTGAGCTCGAATAGGCTAAGCTCTTATAAAACTCACCACCATTTGTATTAAATTTTTGATATTATTAAACTACGTTTAGTACAGAAAGTAATTCAAATTTCACTAAAACCTACGCAAATAGGTGTTATAGGCCATGAATGATTTCAGGGCTTGATTCAGAGTTGCGGCTGCGCGAATTTGTCGACTCGTGGCGTCGACTTCGCCACTTTTTGATTTAAACATGGATGACTGGTCACAAGAAGTCACTCAGAGAGTACGTCGGCTCCGGTTGTCCTAAAGCTCTTTGATAATCGTTAAGAGGGGTTATTGCGCCCAAAATGTAACCAAGTATGTAGTGTATGACACTATGCAAACTTGCTGCAACTTACTGAGTAATGCTATTCCTTTCGAAAATTACGAGGATATATGTAATGCTGATGATGAAGTTGCTCGTTGTAACGACTGCTAACAACTGAATCGTAACTTATTTCATAAAGCAAAGATTTTTTATCAATTCCGTAAACATTGGTGTTTATAACAGCTGTTCATCGTCATAAGCTCCAACAAGGCCTAGCAAAGCAACATGCATATTATTCACTGCAATCCTTAGAGTATACATTAGCAAGCTAAATGTATACTCCAAGGTTAGACCTATATAAAAATCTTCTGATATCGTTCACAGTGGGATCACCCTTCTTTTTACCAGCTGTAATAGACCGAAAGTTGGTGGTGAGATGCTCGTAAAATTTGAAAAAATCGTAACGAATCACTCTGATGTCATACTGTTTTTTGACACATAGCAGTTTTAAGTTGACAATATTACTTACGGCTGATGCACATATCATACATTTTTAACGATCACAGTTCACTGCATAATGCTTAGAAACACATAGCAGTCTTTTATATGAAAATTTGGTAAGTAAACTAGTCATAATAGTTAAAATGTTGAAATCACCAAAAAGTGCACATAGCAGATATTCATTTCACAACGACGATGTTTTGTATTGAGCTTATGAAATATTTTTATATGATCTCTAGTAGCCAAATGCACCGATAGATCAAATATTGGGACCGGCCGCAAATTGCCTAAACTTTAGATATTATCTTAATATATAAAATCCTTGCGTTACTTACGGACTGACAGACACGCTACAGCCGAAACTATTGGGCGCAGGAAGCTGAAAGGAGACCGACCACAATGTATGGGACTTTGGCCTGGGCGTGAACAACTTAAAATTGGAATTACAATATTAATTTTCAATAGCCTAAACTAAGTAGAAAACATTATTCTTTGAAGTTTAGTACCAAGTCAGTTGAATAATAAAATAAAACACATTGTTAAAAATAAATATTTATTTTCATTATTCACTCAGTTGGCATATTTTTTCACACACTCCATACTCCTTATTTCTTATCAGCTAATAGCTATGACTAATAGGAGCGGAGTAGCACAAAGTCGCTTCCACAAGCTAGTTAATCATATGATAACTTACTTCATGTGGGTTAATCCATTGTATTATAACACTTCTGAAATGTCGCTCACGTTCTGTATCACTATTGAGGCTGTGAGACCTAATTCTCATCAGCAAAGTTCTACAGCAGACACATGTTTGCCTGTGGCGACCTGAATCAGAATTTGCAGCTTCTTGTCATGGGTTTGCGATTTGTGGTATACGGGATATGTTTAATGCCACAGTCCAACAAGAATGACATAATTATGTATTGGCTATGAGCCTCGATCTGTTGACAAACCAAAATAAACAATTGTAATGCATGTATTTATAATACCAATTTAATATTTGAATTAATAAACATAATTATGTGAGTAAGTTGTTGAAATGCCAAATACATACCAATTGCGGTGCAATACATTGAAGTATTACTTGTTGTACTTCCACGAGATTGAGAATTTGTCTTCTCCGCTGTGTAATATTAGTACCACAATTAATGCAATGCATTGATTCATGATCATGAAGCGCTATTAGGTAATCCATTTTCAAGCGCAAGTTATCGTTCGAAGCGGGTACTGGGTCCGTAGGCAAGCCATGGTCGTCATGAGGAGAATATTCGGAGTCCATTTTAGAAAGCACAAGAAGAAAAAGAACAGCTAACACAAAATCAAATCCACAATACGATCAAACGAAACGAACGCAAAGCAAATGACGATATCACGGTAAAAGAATTGACAAGTTAGTCAAGTGTTGCTGGAGTATGAAAATAAATACCCAACATACATTACCATTTTGATATTATTAAAAATAATATCATTATTTTACGTTATATAAAATTAAAAAAAAAATAAAAACATATCTACGTACTTTCAAGGTTTCGGCAATCGCTTTAAAATGTGATTTTGTTAAACAGTTTTTAACGATATTTTCCACCGATTATTTACAAGGCAACACAAACCAACCATTCATTCATCCATTGAAGTACCCACACGTTTATGATTAAATTAAAGTATTTTAAAATCCATTATTATTATGTGTTTATTTCATACTACTGGATAGCGATCAATATTCATAATATATAAAAACAAAAGCTATAAGTGATTTACTTTTTTTTAAGACGATTGTTCACGTCACGCCAACTTTGGCCGGTCTCCTTTGGCATGTATGTTTTTTGGGGACCGTAGAGGTGCACTAAGAAGGGATTTCCCGAAATTCCCACGGGATCGGACAAAACGGGTAAATTTAAAAAAAATTGCATGCGTAGCTGCTGGCGTCCTCTAGTTATGTACTTTTTTGTAATGTTGTTTTTTGTTGCTTTTGTCTTGCTGCCCTGTTTATATATCCCGTCCATGTCTATCGTAACTTTTTTATTTTCCGCAATACGTCTTCTACTTTTGTAATGTATTTAATTTTATTTGTTCTCTTACGATTCTTCAAACCGCGAATATAAGCAGCTATTTATAAATGCTTTTTGGTATGAACATATTGCTCTCTACGCGCTAACGGCACGCACCGTCGTGGTCTAATTTTGGTGGTCCGAAGTGTTTGCGGCACGCACGGTCGTGCTAAAAAAATCGTTCTATTGGTCGCGGCTTTTTTACGTTCTGTTTTACTTAAACCAAGAAATGAAAGTAGTAACTATTAGAATAGTTCATATTCTATGCATTTAAATCGTTTTAGAAGGGTGGGGGAAATGAAACGCGCCAAAAATATTGAAATATAATTATTTGTTTCTTAGTTGCGAAAGCGTCCACCATTGTTGTGTTTTATTCACAGAGCTGTACCATTTTTCGATCTTAAAGTAACTTCTTTCAATTCCGATAATAACACTGGTTTTGGCGGGAGGGGTAGATTAACTTCTTCTGACACTTGGACTCTTGACGTACTTAGATTATCCTTAAAAAAGAAAATAAGATATTTACTTTTTTGAAAATTAGTATGTAAAACAAAACCGAACATTGTACTTACTTGACTTGGAGTAACTTCTTTAGATACCGGCGCTGACATTACTTGGGCACTCGAGGTACTTGTATTACCCTTGCAAAAAAAAGAGAAAATAAGATTTTGAAAATAGTTATGTAAAACAAAAACAAACATTACGATCAACGCGGCCATCTTGTGATCAACGCGCGGCCGCAAATATTTTGTCTCATCTAAATGCAGCATAATGATGGAAGTCTTTTTAAAATCGGTCCAGTAGTTTCGCAGCCTATTAAATTCAGACTGACAATAAATTTTTCCTCTTTACAACATTAGTGGAGATGTAGTTAATGGTAACTTATTGCAAGATCATACCTTTACTGTTTTTTTAAGATACAGTTCTGGTACAGCATCGTGAACTAGTTTTGGACGCCCTTTGTTGGTTTCAGATATCGACGAAGCATTAAAATGAATAGAGCAGACAAAGCTTCGAATATTCGGTTCCCAATCAGGCCTTTTTATCGCGTTGACCCATGCATCTATTATTTCACGGCTTTTTGGAAACCTAACAAAAAAATTGTTACTAATGCATATAAAAAGATTAAGGTAAGGTAATAAGTTTAGTCATCACATCACATTATTTTAATGACTAGCGGTCCGCCCCGGCTTCGCACAGGTATCATTATGTAACAAAAACACACACACCCTTCTTTTTGCGTGGGGGGTTACTTAATATAAAGAAAGTTTGGATATTATTATGTTATTGTAAGAATTTTTTTAATCTTTTTGGTCTAATGGTACCGCACCCATACCGCAACCGTACCGCACCGGTATCGCAACCGTACTGCACCTGTACCGTACCGTCTCCGGTCTCTGGCCTTCAGTCTCTTGTCTCCCGTCTCCCGTGCCCCATTACCCGTCACCCGTCCCCAGTCCCCCGTCTCTATTTAAAAGTTTAGAAGTTGACATACTGACAGCAGCGCCACCTACCGGGTCAGATTGTATTTTTAAATCATCCAGAAAACCATCGCAATACCCATATAAAATTTCAACCCAATCGGTTCAGCCGTTTAGAAGTTGACATACCGACAGCAGCACCACCTACCGGGTCCAATTGTATTTTTAAATCATCCAGGAAACCATCGAAATATCCATATAAAATTTCAACCCAATCGGTTCAGCCGTTTAGAAGTTATGTGAAAGAGATAAGTACGGAAGGATAATTCTTACTTACCGTTGTCCTATTACCCGTTTTCCCATAGGAATGAAGCAATTTCCCGCGGTAAAAAGTAGCCTATAGCCATCAGGGATAATGTCAGCTTCTAATGTTAAAAGAATTTTTAAAATCGGTCCAGTAGATTCGGAGTCTATTCAATACAACAAACAAACAAACAATCAAATCTTTCCTCTTTATAATATTAGTGTAGATGTAGATGTAGAAAATATTCAGTTAGCGGATTCACTACATTATACATATAAAATTACACTATGACAAAAGAAACTATCGTAACGCATATCGACACTGGCACATCACTAATTATTGCGAAGAAAAAATGGCCGATTTCGGCTGTCAGCTGTGACCCGCCCTGCGTCTGTCGCATCCCCCTTTGAGACCCTGCAAAATTTTGCTAAAATACGTAAATTAGTAATTAAATACTACTTACCGATGAAATGAAATATTGATATTCGTTTTATTTTGTTTCCGGGAATCATTTTTACAACCTGGTACCGCACATTTCACCATTATTTTAATAAAAACAAATAAATATTGCTCGCAGACCGATCAAAACGCGTATTGTTTTTATAATGGTTGACAGTTGACAAGGACAGACGGTGCTGTTCATACCTGTGCTTACGGTTCATATATCGCAAAACGCGCTCTATAACTTGCTAATGTATACTCTAAGCTGCAATCATAACCGTTGCGAACAGCGTAGATCTATCCAAGCAAGAAATACGTATATTACTGAAGTAAATAAAGCAGAAAATACATTTTACACATATTGATGTTGCAAATATTGAGACTCTAAATACTTTTAAATATGTTTAAGGTACGATTTTAAATTTTAAGACGACTTGTGGACTAACTACGAAATTCAATATTCGAACTATAGATAGATCTGTAGATTTTAGATTAGTTTTTGACAGTTTTTGACATAAGCTCCATATAAAATATGTCAAACACGAATCTAAAATCTACAGATCTATCTATAGTTCGAATATTGAAAATGGCCGTAAGCCAATCTTGAAAATAAAAGAAATCTCGATCGATCTAGTGTATGTTGACCCTACTACCGTCATCTTGTCCAATTTAAAGTAACACAATTTTGTTGGCAGGCTGCTAATGCATTTTATTTTCAAGAACGGTATCTAGTATCTAGGTATGACAATTTTCCACATTGATGATGTGATGCATAGCCGCATTTGTTATAATTAACATTAATATGTATGTATCCATTGTCTAGTACCCATTGTAGAAGCTTAGTTTGAGAGTAGATGGCGATGTTTGTATTTGGTACAATATTATTATATATTATTTACCTATCTATATCTGATATATTTAACAGTTCTAGGTATTTACTAAACGTGATCTCGAGTGGTATGATTACAAGGAGTATTAGATTCTTTGGACGGATAAATAAATTATTTATTGTAGGTACTCCAGTTAACAAAAGCAATTACAACTATTTTTGAATTAATTAATCGGTTCATCATTGAATAATAAGCGTTTAATCAATGACTTAAGAACAGGCTTATATTTTGTTGAAATTAAAATGCATTATGAGTCCGAATTGACTTAAGATTTAAAACTGTTAGAATATCAGCGATAGTCCAGTCGGGAGTCCAACAGATTGCTACGCAGACTGATAGAAATAATTAAAATTATTAACACTTCAACACTAGACAGCGTTGAAGTGTTAATTATCTTTTTTTTTATATGGAATAGGGGGCAAACGAGCAGACGGACCGCCTGATGTTCAGCGATTACCGCCGCCCATGGGCACCTGGACATCCGCGACATCAGAGGAGTCACAAGTGCGTTGCCGGCCTTTTAAAAAGGAATACGCTCTTTTCTTGAAGGTTTGAAGGTCGTATTGGTTTGAAAAAACCGCAGGCGACAGATCATTCCACAGTTTAGAGGTGCGAGGCAGAAAGTTTCTAGAGAAACGCACCGTTGTGGATTGCCAACCATCTAAATTATGGGGATGGAAATGCTGTCGCGTAGAACGATGGCGGAAAGAGGCGGCAGGGATTAATCTGAACAATTCCTCGGAGCACTCCCCATAGTAGTAGCGATAAAAGATGCATAGCGAGGCTACATCTCTACGCAGCGCCAAGGGGTCTAACCGGTTGCAAATATCTTGGCAGTCAACAATTCGAGCGGCTCTCCAGTGGATGCGGTCCAAAGGGGGAAGCTGGTAAAGAAAGAAAGAAAGAAAATATATCTTTATTGCAAGCACGCTGCACAGTACTCCTTAAATTTACTTATTCTAAAAACAAAAAACAGAACCACACTAAAAACATATTTTGGCGAAGTCAATAAACACTAACTCAACTAAGACCAATGACTAAAGACACTTTTTGCTATTGGGTAACTTGTTGTCATAATGAGTTAATGACGCTTGGCATGTCTTGTCAATTGTCACAAACTGAGTTGAGTTAGTTGACATTTATGTGATACGTGTCACCACGTGACTCGCCACGTGTATCTACCCCAGAGATTGAACAATTTGTACATAATTTTTACTTTTGAAAATACATTTAAGTAACTTAAATAATAATAACTGCATGAGCTATGAGCACTATACACCGCGTGCCGCAATACGGGCTGACACTCAGCAAACACTGCTATGGACGCCATAGTTCCAAACACAGTACTGATTTTCAGTGCCGCCACGTAGTATGTCAAAAGGCCACTGAAACGTGATGGTCGTCTACGTACCATTGCATATGAACATGTCTAACTATTTATGACTAATTCAGTACACTTTCAAAACATATGTTTTACAAGAAACAAGGGAATACATAACTAGCAGGTATGCCCGTTTACTAAGTTTCTACATTTAATTTGCTTATTTGCTCATAGCGGATAATATGACATTATTTTAGTTTAATGTTTAATTTTTCAGGAGTTGTTGCAAGTACCCAACCAGACCTCAGAGATACTAAAATGCTGTAAGCAATCCAGACTAATGTTACTAGGGCTATATCCTCACAGGTAAGCAGTAGTATCTTGTAACTGTAGTTTCTGTTGAGAGAGTAAATAGCTCTTGAGGTACTTTTTAAATGATGCTTTTGTTTTCAGGTCCCTTATCGGAGGAGGCAAATTGTTCCAGCATTTCGTACCTAAGTATCTAAAAGAGCCCCGGAAAGCCATTGTACGGTGTTTAGTTTGTGATAGAGTTCTGGTTGAGGATCTGGTGGAGTATGAAAAGTGGTTTGATCTCCAATCTAACTTTTCATACAAGTAGGTAGGCTTTTTACTAGCCATTACCCCAAAAAGTAATGTGGCAAGATGTAATTTTCTTCTAGATTCCATTTTAAGGATGTTGTTATCATTAATATATGGTGTGACATGATGTCGTCTTGGAATCTTGAAACAGAATCGGGCACATGCATTTTGCACCCTTTGTATTAAATTCTTAGTTCTTGCCAGCAAACATGGGCCATAAACTACATCACAGTAATTGAAACGGGATAAAATGAGGCTGTCTACAAGCTGTTTTCTAAGGTTAATACTAAGATAGTTTTGAATGTTGTAAAGAATTTTTAACCTGTAAAAGCAATTTCTTACTATTTTAATTAGATGTCCTTCAAACCTTAATTCAGAGTCAATTAATAAACCTAAGTTGGAGGCCTCTTTTATCCCTTCTAATTTCTGACCGTCCAAAATGATAGCTGGGTTAACTTGCAATATAGTCTTTACTTGTATTTTACTGCCCAGAATGATAAATTTTGATTTATCTGGATTTAATATTAATGAGTGTTTTTTTGACCATTCAATCACTCTGTCAAGGTCCTGATTTATCTTTGTAACAGCTGATAGGGTGTCTTCAGGCTTAAAAGAGAGATAAAGCTGCGTGTCATCTGCATACATATGAAAACTGCAATTTTTTAAAGAAGGGGTCATGTCAGCTGTGTATATGATGAAGAGAAGTGTTGAGAGTACTGAGCCTTGTGGGACGCCTCTGTTCACTGTGAGAGCAGATGAAGACATGACCATACCGTCTTCCCTTTGCATTTCTACATGTTGGGACCTATTAGTGAGGTAACTATTAAACCACTTTATGGTGTTAGGTGCAAATCCATAGTAAGCTAATTTTGACAATAATAGAGATGTATTTATAGCGTCAAATGCTCTGGAATAGTCTAGAAGAATGAGGGCAGTGCCCTCTCCACGATCCCTAGCTTCCAGTATGTTACCCACAACATCACATAAAGCTGTTGCGGTTCCTCGTCCTTTTCTGAACCCTGATTGTTTGTCCGGCAGAATGTTATTTTTTTCAACATATTCCATATCTTGTAAATAAACTACTTTTTCCAGAACCTTTGACAAACAGGGCAGTAAGCTAATAGGCCGTAAGTCTTTTGTAGAATTGGGATGGCTCGTTTTGGGTATGGGTTTGATAATTGCGTGTTTCCACAGCTCAGGGAATGTATGTGTTGTGATAGATTTGTTAACTATCTCTGTAATAGTATCTAACGAGTTAGGCAGAGTAAGTTTAAGCATCTCTAGGTTGATTTGATCTACACCTAGCGCGTTAGTACTAATGGTTCTCAAGATTTTCAAAATAGTACCTTGGTCAACCGGCTGAAGCTTGAAATTTGCATCATCATCATATCTATGATATTCATAGTGGGTTAAACTAGATATGCTCACAACACCCCCTCCTGGCACATTCAAAAAATCTCTATTGATGCTATCTGGGTTATCAAAGTAATCTGGTAAGCATGTGTTTTTGGGAGATGGCAGGACTTGAGTCTTTAAGTTACGCCACAAGGTTTTTGGGTTATTTATATTGTCATTAATATGTTGTGCAAAATATGCTGATTTTTCATTATGTAATGCAACAACTGCTTGGTGTTTTAGTTCTAGATAATATTGCTTTTTTATTTCTGATTTATTTTCTTTATATTTAGTTCTAGCTTTGTTTCGTAACCCAAAGATCACCTTCACATTATCTGTTATCCATGGTGTATATTTAGTTTTGAAAAGCTTTTGTTTTATAGGTGCATGTATATCAAATAGCGCCATTATACAAGATGTAAACATTTCCACCATATTGTTAACATCATTTTGTGAACTTATAAGATTCCATGGTAAAGTTTCTAAGTCTGAATTAAAAATATCAAGTAAAATATCCTTATAAGGTCTATATGTAACCCACCTTGGCTTAGGTTTTTGCTTTTTAAATTGAGTCTCGCAAGTCACAAATGAGTGTTGGCCGAGTTCAGGCACATGATCTACCATGACAGTCTGTAAATTCAAGTCCGTGCATATTAAGTCTATCAAGGTACTACTTTGACCAGCAAAATGAGTGGGTGTACTGACTTTTTGAGACATATTTGTGTAATCCAGAAACTGTTGTACTTTTTTGGTGTTAGAATTTTCTAGATTCAGCATATTCACATTCCAATCTCCCAATAATATTATGTGATCATACGGCCCCAATGCACAAATGCTATCAGTTAAGCCTTCAAGAAATGTGTCAACGCATAACCAAGGTGGTCTATAAGCAGTGCCAATTAAAATCCTTTTATTCATGATAGTTAATAACAACCAATATTCCTCTACCTCTCGATGTACCGGGTGAGATAGAGTCCTAGCACTAATATTTGATTTTATATAAAATCCCACTCCACCTCCTCTCCCGCCTCGAATATTTTTGGGTCTTGGGCTATGTTTCAATTTATAGCCTGGAAGTATGGGGGCCTTTCCCTCCTCACCAGCCCTCAGCCATGTCTCGTTTATGGCCATTATGTCCACTAAGTGCATGTCCATGGCCACTAGAAACTCATCATGCCTAGTCCCTAACGACCCTGCATTAAATAGTCCAACCTTCAGACGTTTTCCATTAACCATAATGGTAATGTAAAAAAATACTGTCAATGAGTGAAACTAAAACGCGCATATTCAATTTAAAAGTATAGTTATAGGATATTTCTATTTTTAACAGAGCCAGATATGAATTTTGCATTGATTGTGCGTGTGTCCATTTAAAATTATTACTATTATAAAAACAAACACGGGGGGTGTCCCGTAGATAATCTAAACTTTTAAATTTGCAGTTACACCAATATAAAGTATTTAACAAGTATTTACTCGTTGATTTATTAAATTTTGTCATGTATGTGAAGTCCCTATTGTAAAAACATACATATACCTTACGTAGACATCCCATCCTTTTAACACTGCAGCCATACCTATATAGAGTATATAGCAAGTAATTACTTACTGATTTATTTAAATTTGTAATTAGTGACTTACTGTAAATTAATGTGATCATCGTAAATTGATTTGTAATTTTTGCTCATTGATGAGTTAGGTGTATTTTGACATTGTTGACATGCAGGTGAAAGTGAGACTCGTTGATTTTGAAAATTGGTACAAATTGTGATGCAGCTGACCTTATAATTGGATCTTTACTAAAACTTAAAATATAGCGATGAGAAGTGTTCTTATCTATGAGGATGCATAGCAAAAAATCCTTAATACTTATTTTCCTCCAACGCTTCTCGCCCAAAAACCCGCTCAAGATCATGATCGGTACGAATGGTGTGTGTCGGTTTTCCATCTCCCTGTCTGGCCAGAACTCGTCCTCGTTTTGTCCATGTGTACTTCCACTCGAGCTTGGTAGCGGCCTGCCTGGCACGGTAAAATAATACTCTGTTTGTTTTAGTGAGCCTCTCATTGACATAAAATCGTCGTGGCGGCGCCGCAAAGCCCAGATCAGCCGATGTAGCGCCTCGCCTCACCCGTGCAGCTCGTAGAAAATCATCTCGCACGGCCCGACGCGCTAGTCGCACTACTATGCGGCGACCCCGACTCCCCACTGCTGCTGAGTCTGTACGCCTTGACTCTGCCGATCCTGCTGCAACAGCTTTTGGACCCACTCGTTCAGCGAAGACTATGTCACGCGAGTCCAACTCCACCCCCAGTTTTTTCGCGATAAGTTCAACAATATGTACCACATTTTCGCCAGCATCTTCGGGCAGATTTGCGATTTCAATATCCGAGAGGAGAAGGTCTTGTTCTCTGTCATTCAGTTCGGACTTGAGGTGCTCTACTGTATTTTCAAGCTTTTGGACCATAGTGTCGTCCATAGTGTTAAGAGAAGATGCATTCTGCTGTTCTTCCAGCTTTACCAGTCGAGTCTCCAGGTTCTCTACCTTCTTCTTGTGTGACGCAACAGACTGCCGTAGATCAGCTACCTCCAACCGGATCTCCCGTAGCTCAGACTTCAGCTCCTCTCGCATAGTTCGAAGATCCTCCCTGAGGAGACTCATTTCCTTCGCTAAGTTGTTTCGGTCCTTGCTTCCTTGTTTTTCTGTATCTCCTGCTGACTCATACTCTTCGTCTATACTCGTAGGGGAGTCTTCGCTGCCGTGATTGCTGACTCCCTTCATAGGAGTAGGTTTGATATAGCCTTTACCTGTCTTCTCTTTACACCCCTGACAGCTCCAGTCATTGCCGATTTTTACAGTATCAGATAATCCAGCACATGCCAAATGGTACTTATATGCGCACCTGCAGCACGTAGCAGCGCCTCCCTTTGCCGCCACAAACTTGCCGCATGTAGTGCATTTGGCCATTTTCGCTAACTTTCGACCGGATTTATGTAACTAAACTGGCAACACTATGGTGTTGTACCGTGAGAGAGAGAAAAAAAAAAACCGGATATGTTCAAGATAGTTTAAGGTACATGAACAAAAATTGAAAGTGACAGCTGTTTGTTATTTTTATGTTTGTAATATTTCTTTTACTTTAGTTTCTTTTTTGTAAATAACACTTGTAGACATAGGAATCACTTGTAGTTATCCAATTATAAACTCTTAAGCACTTAAAATCGTGTCTAATTATTTACAAAACACTTTTTGTCTTGACAGCCACCACACAACACCGACACTTTTGACACTTTTGGTACTAGGGTGCCCCTGCCCAACGATGAAAACAGTATTCCATATGAGGCCGGACCTGCGCCTTATAAAGGAGCAAGCGGTGGGCCGGAGTGAAATACCGTCTCGATCTATTGAGCACGCCAAGCTTCTTCGAGGCTAACTTAGCTTTACCCTCTAAGTGACACGGAACTGGACTTCGCTCGATATGTCGATACCAAGTATTCCAATACTGGAGGAGGCATTTAAGGGGTTGCTCTCAAAACGAGGACATACAACCAACGGCAGTTTTTTTGCGGTGAACACGCAAACTTGTATCTTTTCCTAAACAGCTTATATAATGTAACTATATGTAACTTAATAAGCTTAATATGGAATAAAATCTGTGAAAAGTAATAAATATTCAATTCGTATGACTACAGTGAGTTTACTCACTGTAGTCATACGATCAACCTGTATATGGTGAAATATACATACATAATATGTATATTTCACCATATACAGGTAATGCACAGACATTAATGCGTAGTCTGTTAGCGTTCTCCAACTTACATTAAGCCATCTAGCTACTCTTATACTTTAATAAAAGCCTGTTTGAATAATGGAACAGAGAAATGCAATATTTATTTAAATCTATTTTCGCCTGCCTGGGACTTGGCGGCAAGATAAGATTCACAATTAAGTTATCGGATACTTATTGTCTTCAACGTAGCTTCAATGCGTTTTAAATCATTTCTTTGTTACATTATGGTCATCGTTGGTGTATGGTTTATGACAGTTATATTCGTAATTTTACTATTACGTTATATCAATATTTTTATAGAACTAACTTGACTAAATTTTCTGAACTTTTTCGATTCGTATGCATTATTGTGTTACTCTATGAAAACTTGTTAAATAAATGTATATTATGATGAAAAATTTAACAACATTTTAATCCAGAATTAAATAGGATTGCTTTACGAAGATATTAATAAGTGTATATTAATAATATAAAATGGTAAACATTTGTAATACTCAGTAGACGGCATCACACGTTTATATTCTATGATCATAAAATAATATAACATTGCGCAGCTTACTATCAACCTATTCATAGAAATCATTTGAAAAGTGAATGGATACTCGGTAGCCGCTAGCAGGCACGCTTTTATAAGAAGCGGCTACAAGGGATCACAGCAAATGAAAATGTGATAGAAGACGGATTCATCATTTCAACTGAAGGATTTTCTCTACTTGTACTTAGATTTTCTCCGTGCCGCTACATACTTTATTGACATTGACTTTAGATTTCTGCCACATACTTTAGCAATATACTTGGCTTCCGTATATTGTACATTTGCAAAAGTGATCTTTATTTCCTCTATTACGTTGTGTGATTCCAGAACGATATGGTGTGACCTAATATCAAAGAAAACTGTGCTTACATTCCAAATCGTGTTTATTTACGAGGCTTCATTAAACTTTGATATGCAGTGCTTCAAAACTTTATATGAGTGCGTCTTTCACGATATTACATAGTTTATGTTTGTCTTGGTCTGGATGTTTCTATATAATATATATATATATATATATATACACCGCTATTTTTAAATTAGTACAAAAAAATTAACACAGCAATAAGTATCTTTAACTGATCATATTTATGTAGTTAAAAAATAATAACACTAAGTCCCAAAACTGTCTCAAAGCTGTCCACAAAAATACGTGATAATTGGTAAATGCAATACTAATACTATGACCGACCCGAGTACTACGAGTATCATAGTAAAATGAACCATTGATAAATTCCCCTCCCCCCCCGCCCCACTGCGCCTGCGCCACGCCCCGACGATGCGACAAACAGTACTAAATTGCTAGCAAAAGTGAGCGTATCTAATTTCGTTGCAAAAGTTAATTGTTTGTCTACGTTTGCCCGACGCGATGGCCTATCATATCAGTTCATACCACGGGAGTATGTAGCTATGCTTCGTGCGTACTTTTTGAGTGAAAAATCGCGAGTGCAGCTGTGTACCCATGGACATCTTATTGTGAGTGTACAAAAGTGATCCGGTCAGTGTCAAACAATTAAAACAGTGCATATTGGATACTTTTGACAACGGCGGTGGACATTTCAAAGGACAATGGAAATACTTGTAAGTTTAGTAAATAATACGTACTTAAGTAAATAATAATTTGATGCGGGCGGCTCAAAATCGGTCTGTGTTCTCCACGCACCTTGAGGAAGGCCTATGTCCAGCAGTGGACGTCTCTAGGCTGACATGATGATGATAAAATAATATTTGTAAATAGCAGATGATTCTAACTTCATAAATACGCCAAAATTACTCTTTTCTTTTTTTGTCCAGAACACCTTCTTTTATTTCGATATTTGTTTGCTTTCTAATTACATACCTCCGTATTTAATTACTTGTTAAACGATAAATTTTACCGGTCCTAAGCCCGAATGAAGTATGAAAGAGAGGGTAGAATTACAAAATTAAAAAATAACTACCTACATTTATTATTTTTCTTCATTTTATTTTCTATGGCTTCCTACATCATAAGCGCGACAGAGAGAATGCGATTGAGCAGGATGGAATATTATCAATGAATTAGTGAATGGATTGTAAAATATGACTATGATTTAAGTGAGATTTTCTACAATAAACAAATGATAATAACTTTGTTCTTTATTGATATTATGAAATTCTTACGTCACATATATGATAATAATATCTTCGCTAATCTGTCCTTAAAGTTTTTGTACTAATTAAAAAATAGCGGTATATATATATATATATTTATATATATATACCAAGTCCGCAAACAGTCGTTTATATATATATAAGTATGTTTATCCATTATCTAGTACCCATAGTACAAGCTCTGCTATATAATAATGACACTATTTTTAAATGTCTTATTTAAAAGGCGATGAGATGTGCCCTTCTTAATAATTTTATACAATAGAAAACAAATCAAAATCAAAAACTACAACTGAGACTACAATAGTTGTTTATGAATAATATTTACCATATAGTATTATAATATGCGGTTTATCAATTAAACTATCAAGGTTTTTGACAGTTAAATCTGATGCTTTGGTTTGTTCCGATATTAAAGAATCAAGGTTAATATCCTTTAAGTTTAATACTGGCATTTTTGATTTCGATTTGACGAATTTTTGAAAATTACAGCATGTGTCATTTATTAAATCTAAATTAGAGTGAATTTCTTGAAGTGTAATGATTTTACTGTATTTTGAAATTAACCTTGATGCTTTATAATACGCGATACAATGTATCGGAAGGTTTTAGACTCCTGTGCCTGAGATTGCTAATTCTGTATTATTTGATTCGTGACAATCTATTGATAATTTTGACTTGCCATTTATTACAAATATCCATTTATTATTTGATAATCTTTGCCAAATTTCTAAATTACCTTGAATGAATTTTGTTTCACACTGATAGGGCACGGAACTTAATACCTTAGAAATAATTTCCGATTCACAGATCGGCGTTGTGGAGCTAGAGTAGGTGTCTAGCGTTTCACATATAAAGTACAGCCTACTAATTATCTTACAAATACTTAGGGTATCTAATTTAACATAAAATGATTTATCTCTAGTTATAGCTATATATTTAGTTTAAGGAAGTATGGTGGAGTATGTTTGGTTACCTATTGCGACTGGGAATGGTATGCAGTGGTAAAGATTATAATTCTTATTTGTTACAAGTGGTAGTCTAAGAACAAAAACTATTTTATTATTGAGAAAATAACTAGAAATGTCCGATATATTCATAATTATATATATATATATATATATATATATATATATATATATATATATATATATTATCCAGAGACAAACTGATAGGCATTTGACGATAATCTGCCAAAAATCTACGGTTTTCTACTAATTCGGAAAATAATTGTTTTCGAATGATTATGGAGGGGTACAAAATATGTGATTTACAAAACATAAGGCCATTAATAATATTTTCTAATTTAAAGGAATTTAATTTCATTATTTTTTTATTTTATAAGTAAAGTGTCCGATGACAAGGTCAAGTTTCTTTGATTAATAGATAACATTTCAACAGCGCTATTTAACTGTTGTTCATTGGAACTTATTTGGTTGACAATACTTTGTATGGAATTAAAAGTTGTTTTTGTTACTAGAATATTTAGTTTTACTAATTTTGACAACTGATTCTGATCACTCTCAACAGTTTTAATAGCGTTGCTGTACATTAAAGCAACGCTTTCGTCTAAAGTTCCAAATAAATGTTTGAAAACTGTACCAACTATAATTCCAAACCTGGCAGATCTTTTGGATTGACACTCAATTAAATGAGAAATCGACTCAAAGTCTTGTATTATGTCACGGTAGCGAACAGATAAAGGATGTTGCATGTTATGACATTCAGTATTGTCAAACACGACACTCTGTTTACACAGGTACTTAGAAGTGCCTATTACACCGTTCAGATTCTTAATATGCGATTCTATAAAAGAAATATCGATTGGGATAATAACACTAAGGTAGACATCTATTAATTTTAAACATCCTATTGGGTCAAAGTAAATACCAGGACTGTTCACAGCAGGTTTAATGAAGTTATCCTGTGTCGAGGACAGGGTACTGAAATAGGTATAATATTATTGTAAAAAATCTTAAAATTGTTAACGTATTAACTTAGAATTATATTTTGACGGTTCCTACGTACATAAGGTCAAGTCAAAAATCGAGGTTTACAGGAGAGCGTAATTTGTGTTCAACACGCCCTAGAAATAGTTCTATGACCAATAATAAATATTTTCTTTCTACAATATTTTAACAGTTTTAAGAGATTTATAATGCTATTTACACAAATTTTTTTTTTCGTTTTCTTGAAAAAAGTGATAGATGACCGTTTCTACGCCGATAATAAAATTAAAGTATGTCAGTCATGCCTATTATACCTTTTTATACGCTGTCCGTGTGGTGACGGATTAAGAATACGGAATGTCACCACCCCATATCATCCCATGGGTGTCGCAAGAGCCGACAGAGGGAGCATATTATGCAGAGAACAGCACTGTAAGAGAAGGAAACTTGATACAAACCCTATACCAACCCCCTATACGAGACCGCATTCGCACCGAGTGGCACGCATTTTAAAACACCGTACAAAAAGATATGTAACAGATGTCCGTATCTACGACACTTATTCGTTTTATTTATAAAACTTGTTCTTTTATACGATTTGTAAAACAAGGTAAATAAATAAAGTTTAAAAAAAAATCGTATGTTAGTATGTGCGCATAGATAATCTAAAGCCAATGATGCAATAAAAAAATATGCCATTTTCGACATGTCTTTATATACGTAGGGACCGTCGATTTACTTATTAAACTAGTTTACTGAAATGCCTATGTATTGCGACGGCGCGCGAGTTTCATTTCATCATAATGATGGGTCACGTGTTTTCTATTTATTAACAAGGTAAGACTATTCCTAACATTTATCTTTACAACCTTATACGGTCGTTTCCAAATAGGAGACAGAGCCTTCCGCATTCTTAAATGATTTTTAAATATACATAATCACCAACTTGATAGCTTATAGGCCGCGTATGTGAGTCATGGTAGGTTTTTGAAGACTCCTTGGATTTTAAGGTGTTTTCCATGGCCTTGTTCCGTGTGTATTTAAGACGGTGCTGTAACATTTTAATATAGTGTGAATAAGTTACACTAGGGGCTGGTTCGTAAATGGTTTGTGGCCAAAGACCAATTCATAAGGCGAATAATGAGTAGTTGAATATACAGCTGTGTTGTACGCTAACATAACAGTGTACACATACGTCGGCCAATTGTCTTGATTTTCACAGACGTAGGATTTTAGATATTCTTTCAGGGTAGAATGGCTACGCTCCAGCGCGTCTTGTGTTTAGGGGTGATAGGGAGAGGACCAAAGCTGTTTAATTTTGAGAAATGAACAAGTCTGTTTAAATAATTCGGCAGTATGATTTGTACCCTGATCGGTAAGAACTGACTTAGGGATACCAAACAGAGATATAAAATGGACAAGGCATTCGCTGGTTTCTTCAGCAGAAGTAGTTCTAATGGGATATGCGATTGAATATTTTGTCAAGTCATCTTGAAGTGTTAGGATGTACTTCAGTTTAGCTGAGCCAGATTCAGGAAGTGGACCGACTATGCCTAGGGATATTCTTTCAAACGGGGTAGTGGAAGTGCTGGTAATTTGCATCGGTGCTCACAGCTCTGTTAAGTTTGCATAATGCTTAATTTGTTTGACAGGATGGACTTTTTTTTACATAGTTTTCAATGTCATTGCGCATATTTTTCCAGTAATATTGTTCTCGAATTTTATTAAACATACGAGTGGAACCTAGATGCCCTGCGACGAGGATGTCGTGATTTTCTTTGAGTAGTTTTTGTACTTCACTAGGACTAGGATAGTAAATTTTATTTCGATAAATATGAATTTCAATTGATGTATTGTGAAGCAAATGAGCTAATATATTATAAATTTTTAGGTATGAGTGCCTGTCAAATGGGTTTTAAAAATCAGATATATTTATTTTATCAATTGGTTCAGTGTTAGAAATTAAATGGTTCGTAAGGTTTAAGGGATTCGAATATGTCACTATAACTGCAATCATCAAAATTGTCTACTTTAATAAATATAAAATACCTAATAATATTTATTGTTGTGTGAAAGTGATTTATAAGAATGGAGTGTTCTCTCGGAATTTACAAATGTATCACCTTTTATTGAATTAGATAGTATATCTTGGACGTAGGGAATAGATTCGTGAAGGTCAAGTGATGTTGGTACAATTATATACTTGTTTTGGCTTTTAAGCAAATTGTCACTGTACTCGATAATGGCTGTATTACAGGAAGTTGTTGCTGAAGTGCGACGAAATTTCATATAAGTGTCGTCACGATCGGGTAGGTTTCGACTTAGGCTATCTATTTCGGAGTTTTTAGTTGCAGCATTTGTTTCAGGATTTGGGCTGTCTAACATTGGAGTTTGGTCACTTGTCGAAGGTTGAGGTTCATTTTCAGTTAGGGGAATCGTCTCAGGCATTGGTAAAGGATTATTTTGTATCGAAAAAGGTCTTCATATTCATCTGGATTTGGAAGGTTTAAGGGACTAAAATCTATATCTTCACGATTAAAGGGACTGATATCTAGTGGACCGAGGTCTGTAAATCGTTGTCAGGGTTTTCAGGTTGTATAGGGTTAACTGGATAACGGGAGAGAGCGTCGGCTGCTCAGTTTAGTTTACCCTTTTGATATAAAATTTTGTATTCGTATTCTTCAAGTTGAAGCCGCCAACGTTATAACTTACTACTAGGGTCGCTATGATTGAAAAACTATTTTAAGGGACAATGATCGGTTATAATTCTTCTTCTTCCATCCTTTCCCTGGGTGTTGTGGAGTCTGCGTGGGGCGTGAGGCCGGCTTGGCTAAAGTCGTGGTGGGTTTGTTGGGCGTGGGGGTCTTACGAGCAGTTCAGGGAGACCTGATGGAAATGGCTACGCCGGCCACCTGCCGGTCAGTAGGGGACCCGAACCCGAGGCCATCCTACTCGGGAAGCTGTTCCGCCAACCGGCGAAGATCTCGTTCTGCAGCCATCGTGCCGGGTTAGGAGACCGGAGTGGATCCCGGTGGCTGCAGACGAGGGGGCACCGGAGGCCCTTCCGTGCTGCATGTCAGCTCCCCACACAACTCGCGGGTCCACCCCGCACACGGCTATACACTTTCTTTGGGCACCACTCAGACTTCACCACACTCATTTCCCCTATCACTCGCTCTCTCTCAGTAATCATGGCGCGTAAGAAAAATAAGAGCAGAAGTTTTACCACGGCGGACACCATATCCACAATATGGATTTCTGTATTGAGTCAAGTGAATTTACGACCAAATAAGTAAGGCCTAAAGGTTTTACAACCAAAAACAATGGCAAAGAGTTCCTTTTCGGTGGTACTGTAATTTATTTCGTTTTTGTTCAAGGTTCTGGACGCATAGGCTATGGGGTTATCTTTACTGATTGGGCCTTGTGATAGGATTGAGGATATTGCATAGTTGGATGCATCACAGGTAAGATTGAACAGTTTTGTAAAATCTGGATAAATAAGGACGGGAGCGGTAATAAGTTCATTTTTTAAGGATTCAAAAGCCAGCTGTTGCTCATTGGTCCAGTTAAAAGGTATGTCCTTTTTTAAGAGTGATGTAAGAGGTTTTGATAGTTTTCAGAAATCTGCTATAAAGCGTCTATAATAAGAGATTAAACCTAAAAAGGATTTAATGTCCTTGGGACATTTTGTTGTTGGGAATTCCTGGACAGATTTAACTTTATTAAGATCGGGTTTCAGAACATTTTCGGTAATAACATGTCCTAAGTATCCAACTTCTTTTCGAAGGAATTCACACTTATCTGGTTGGAGCTTAAGGTTAAAAGAACGGAGTTTTTGGAATACAGCTGTCAGATTTTGGATGTGAGAGTTAATGTCATGAGAGTAAATAACGATGTCATCTAAATAGACAAAACAAATCTCTCCTTGAAGGCCAGTAAGAACATTGTTCGTTAGTCGTTGGAAATTTGAGAGGACGTTTTTTAAGCCAAACGGAATCCTCGTAAATTCAAAGTGACCTTGGGGAACAATCAAAGCGGTTTTGCAGGAGTCGTTAGGCGCCATTTTTATTTGATGAAACCCTGATGCTAAATCAAGGGTTGAGAAATATTTCCTAATTGATCAAGAATTTCGGTGAAGTTTGGAATTGGGTAAGTTTCGGTTATTGTATTATCGTTGAGTTTCCTATAATCTATAACGATACGCCATTTTCTTTGGCCGGAAGCATCTACCTTTTTAGGAACTATCCATATAGGAGAAGACCATGGAGATAAGGATGGTTTTATAATATTTTGATCTAACATCTTTTGGATCTGAGATTGCACCTCTTGTTTGTGTATTTCAAGAAATCGATAAGACTCGACATTGATTGGCCGATCAGAAGATGTCCGGATCTCGTGCTGGAGAGCGCCTGTAGCGGTGATGCTGGTCACCAGGTAAGTGGAAAACGTCAGAGTATATGGAACATACGTCATAAAGGGCATTGGTTTCTTCGAGGTTTAAGTGTGAAACTCGAAGGAGTTCTAAAACTTCTTGAGACATGACCTATTGTGCTAGTCTCGAATCGAGTCATAGTCAAGTGGATGTAAGGTAAGTTAAAGGTCAGAATTTAATGTGACGGTGTTGTCAGATGTGTTTAAGACTGTGAGATTGACCCTGTGGCTATTTTTCACTGTGACTAAACAATTTGCAATAAAAAGTGTCTCACTAATATGTTCATCAAGGACTACTTCTTCTTTTATTTCAGGGTTTATGACAGAACATCCTACAGTTATTTCGGAACGAGGTGGAATCAGGTAAACTGGATCGCTAAAGTAAAATTTTATTTTATTTTGGTAAATATTAAGAAATTTCCTGTTATAATCGATACTACTTTGGAAAAAGGTTAATAAATCATTTCCTATGATACCATCGTACTCTAAGGATATTTTATCCACTACATGGAATGTAAATGAAATTGATTCTCTACCAAAAATAAGACTCATATTAAAACAACCAAGAGTTGGCCCAGTGTCTTCAGTATTGTCTATGCCTTTTAATTTAATTATACGTTTTTTTTTAGTTTCAGGTTACTATACGACTGGATGCACGACTTTTTGACAAGTGACACGGAGGAGCCGGTATTTATAAGTAAGGTAAGAAGTTTATCACTTATGGTTGTTTGGATAATTACATGAGGTAATGAAACTTTAGAAGGTTTGCAAAATATTTCTTATACCTTGGTTTGTTTCAGAACAGGGTTTTGTAATGAATTATCTTTGGGTATAGAATTACTATTCTGGACTTTTGCTTGAACCTGATTGTTCGTATAGTCCTGGAAATTGAATTTACGGACACTTGTTTGGGCTGGTTACCCGTGTGGTCCTGGAAGTTGAAGGTGCCGTTTTCGTGTGTGCATAGTGCTGTGAGTTGTGACTTGGGTCTCACGAGACACCTTCGTGAGCCCATTATTCGTTTAAATGGTCGTTAATTCCATCATGGTAATTCTGGTTATCACGATCATTGTCTAAATCGGAGGATTGCGGCTCTTGACTGTAACTTTGATGCATTTTGTTTGTGTAGTTAACATGAACGGGTCTAGCCTTAGAAAATTCAAGGTTATATTGATTTTGACTTGGGCGTTGTGAACCTTGACGAGTTTACGGGATGTTAAATCGGTTGTTGTTATATTCCCGTTTTTTGCAGACTTCGAGTGTGTGACCTTGAGTCTTACAATATCTACAGAATAGATGTTGATTATTTACGTTGAATTGCCTTGAAGTTTGCGACCTGGGTTTGACATTATGGACAGCAGGCCCATAAGTTTCGAAAGTCTTTGGGGTCGGACGTTGTAATCCAGAATTTTGGTTTGTCGTATGAGAACGTTTACACTACAAGTTAACTATCTTCTCTTCGGATACGGCTAGATTTATAGCTTCGTTAAGATTTGAAGGGTTTTAACCACGAACCAAATTAGAAATATTAGGTTTAAGACCAAGTAAAAAGGAATGCAGTGCCAGGTCTTCGATGGCTGCTGTACGGCCGACTAGTTCAGATTTATTTTTATTAGATAGGGTCACTTCTGTCAGAAGTTTGGAAAGGCAGGTTTCGAGGCAAAAGCAAATTGACTTACCGATTCTGTACGTAATTGGCGACATTCTTGTAAGTCAAAAGGTGGGCGTAGTGTTTTCGCTCGCCGAATTGTGTCTTTAAAAAATCACGTAAATGGTCCCATGAATCAAATTCTTTATAGAGCATGCGGTTTCAGCTTTGCCTTCTAATTGAGAAAGGATGTATTTAAATAATATTGGCTTTTGTATCTCTGTGGATAAATTAATTGCGTTGTCGCAATTGCTCAAAGATGAATTAAGTTTTTCGCGTGTCCCTAAAAAGGATTTTATAAATTTGAATGGAGTACTGGTCTGAACTTCACCTTTTTCAGCTTTAATTTCTTTTACAGACATAACTATGGTTAATACTAGAAGATTAAAAAAAAACAAAAATAAAATTTCAATGCACATTACGATACGGTGTAACAGACGGCCAACTAAGTTGCTATCAGCTACTATGTGGCCTGATAAGCGCGGGATCAGTGAGCGACGGATCTAATTCTAAGAATAGATTAACACCTGCACTGGCGAATGGATACTAAATATAATTTAATAATGTCTATTTGAAGCTTCTTCAATTCGGATTATTAAAACTATAAATTCACTTTAATCACGCACTTTTGGTTGAGATTGACTTTGCACAAAATTGTTAATTTTACACTCGATGACTGAATTATTTGGAAAACAAAGTCACTTACAGGATCAAAATGCGTCAAGGACAACGGAATTTAAGAGTTCGGCAATGGATAGAGTCCGGTTTATTCTCACTGGATCACTTCAGTTTTTACGGGAACACACACTATTATGTCTTTCAACAGGCATGTTTTGGATGAGTTCGATATTTTACGGTTTTGTTACTTTTATGACACTCGCGAAATCTAGCTTTAAGCACGGATACAGAGGCGAAGATGACCGGGGATACTTTTAATGTATCCCACCGCTGCCACCAAATTTGTTATACGACTTCGCGTCGGGATTGTTTTAAAAAAGTATATTTTTAGAACAAGGACGATTTATTTTCAATTACCAGAAATTTAAAGGTTAAGCTAGTTAATTTTAATGGGCAAGTGTCACCGATGGTGGATAGTATCGAACTGAGCTTAATTATTCTGTTAAACTACTGAGCTATCAAAAGTGCTGACGCTGAAAATAGAATGGTAATCCTAAGGGCTTTTATATGCATTTCATATATATAACAGTTCCTTTGGGCAAGCCGTTCTATTCATAAACAAAACTTTAACTATGCTTGGGTAAGCAAACGCACTGCGTAGAACACCGACTTGTGATTGGTCCGTTTGTTTTGCTACGTTCATGGCGGAGTTTGAAGGAATAATGACAATCAAATCGCATCAATCAGGCTGTTACGTACAAACTTTGAATATTTATCGTGGTATTTTTAATTAAATTCAATAGTCACATTACTTTATTTGAACATGCCAAAGGATTTAAAACCCACAAATACAAGTAATATTATGGACGCAATGTGGTAAGTAAAATTTTTAAGCATTTGTTTTATAATCTTCACAATTATAAATTGTTTTGTTATTATTTTGCTATATATTTCACTGTAACTTGCTTAAATATACCATAATGACTAGCAAACGAAAGTTAACTCTCCGTTTGTGAAAGTTTAAAGATTATGTAAAGATTATGTAAAATAAGTATAAATTTTCTTTCAGTTCTAAGAAAATATTATTTACGTCATCAGAGAGAGAATCATTGATCGTTGCTTTATTACGAGACCGACCATTTATTGAAGATAAGCGTACAAACGCTAAAAAGGTAAAATAAAATTGAAATTGGGTTTTTCTGTCACGAAATTCTCAGTAGCGGCACGGAGTCTGGAAATGTGCCCGGTACGGCAATAGGCTCGCCCCTTATTACGTGGGACTAAAGTATATCTGGCGAAAAGTGGGTGTAGAAATACACCTCTGCTTACCCCTTCGGGGATAAAAGGCGTGACGATATGTATGTATGTATGTAAAATTGAAAAAAGCGAGCTTTGAAGTACTTGACCACGCCTTCAACTCACAGCCGTATGTTTCCCAAAGAGATAATATTGAAAAGATGCTCGGAAAACATGAATTTGAAAAAGTAAGAGCTCGGCAAGAAAAACAATAATATACTTGCTAATAAAATTATGTTATGTTTTATTTTTTTTAAATGTCGTGTTTTAAACATTCTCATAAACATCAATCCTGAAGTATTTTCTTGTGTTCTTCAAATTGGATTGCTAGACTGCTGGTAGCTTCTTTCAGCATGAACTTAATCAGGAATGCCATGGCTACAAATATGATACAGTATAGCAGTAGTTACTATGACATGGCATGTCAGGTTAAATTTGTTGCCATCTTTTTTGATAAGCAGGCAAAAATTCTTTTCCAAACTCCTACAGTTCTTTCAACAGTGTTATTTGTTGTTATTTTCTTCTTGCACTGTTGCAGTTTGAAGCACTGGTGTTAATAAGTATGTTCAGCGACCATATCCACTGTCACCTAAGAGAATACCATGTATGTCTCCATTCTTCAATTTTCACTTTGAGCAAAGATGCCTAAAAATTAAATTCTGTTGTCATGTACCAGGTCTATCAGCAACAATTTCATAAATTTTCAGATATGGCCCCAAAAAAATCTTTTATAGAAGAGTCTTTATAGAAAAGTTTTCTTGCGGTTAGTTGGTACTTCAGCATGTGGCCCTCTAGGATTTTGTATTGGTATGTGTGTACCATCAACAGCACCGATACAACACGACGACCCGGACAACGCGTAATTGAGTAAAATTCTTGCTGAACACATTTTGCAAATTGGATGGGCATTTTATAAATTATTTTATTTTTATGCAGACAAGACGAGACACCCTTTTTACAATTCTTAGAATTGAAAGTTGGCTCACTTTCATCCGTCAATGAAGAAATTACCTAAACATCCACTGTTCCTATAGTTTAGGTACTATTGTACGTACTTATGTAACAACTTTTAAATGCAACCTACCTAAAAACTTCCAGAGGAATAAAACCTTAAGGCTACCAACAGCTGGTACATAGGCGAAACTGGTAAACCTCTTCCCGACAATTTGGTCGTATCATTTATATCCAGTGGTAGAAGGACGCAATTAACAATATCTTTAAAAATCTATAACGTCTTCGTAACTCTTCCGAACTGTAGTAATCGAAAGGATTTAGTCCCGTGCCACATTTCTTATAATTATTGTCCTTTGTTCGAATATCCTATCGTTACTATAATTATCAAATGCTTCTTCACTGTTTTCATCCATTTTAAAGTGGAAAGGTACGTAATAAATAAATTATAGTAACATTATAAAACCTCATTCACTTTGCACACGTTTACAGTTTTTGGTACACAAAAGGCACTGTGCGTTGTATAATGTTAATGTAGCTATCGAGGTTGCCTAGATGTACGTTCATTTTGACGGACGCACAGTGCGCTTTGGCACTCAAGTATTGTTTGTGAAACAGTTTCGCTACCCCTATGCGTCCACGGCTACTATGGGATCTCACAGTGACGTTTGTGAATACGGGCGTTTGTATACAGCAATCCGTTTTCGAAATAAACAGCATAAACCATCAATCAAAATATGTCTCTACCAACAAAACCGTGTGTTTGGGTATGTAAGCTTCCTTTATAGTGACAATAAAACAAAACTGCGAGACAAACCATCAAAGCTATACTCAAAAGTCTTTACGTCTGTCTGTTCGTTTAATTGTTTCTTTATACAAGCACCCTGCTAATATCAGTGAATTTATGATGATCAGACAACATTAGCTTTCAATTTTCAAGTAGTTAAGAAGTATAAATTTTATGAGAGCCCGATAAGTACAACCGTTGACATTGGTTGATCTTCCGTTGAGCGGTTATACTGTTCATTACGGAACGCGTCCCGAAGTGAACAGTTCAGATATATCAATTTACAGTGCAAATCACAGGAAAAGCAGATTTTTTGCTACACTGCTGATGATGATGCAAAGGACGTTTTTTATTTTTCAAATCGCACCTCCACAGGGGTACATTAAGGTTTGAAAAGTTTGCTTGAAAAAGATAAAGTAAGTTTACTGTATTCAATGCGGCAGAAGTCGCGGGCAAAGCTAGTATTATTATAATACGACTACTAATGGCTCCTTTGTATCCCCGTTAGGACTTCCAAATAGGCTATGCACGACTGTTTTAAACTAGGTTAACGTTAGTAGAGGATCATAAACCATTTGATTCAACTTTTTTGGCCTTCTCACTTCTACACATTTCATGATGTTATTCTGTGTGTCTCTTAAAATAAATTTACTTTTTTACAGCTCTTAAAGGGTAGCCAAACGCCAATGAATCTGATAGAGCTGTGTGGTAGTGTGTTTGATTTATCTTTGAATTTGACTCTTTGAATTTTCTGGAATCTCTTGTGATTTAAATCATATTTACTGTTATTTAGTTTTATGATATTACAGCGAATCTTATAAGTATCTCGAAATGTTGCTTTATTGACGAATTTCCATTTTTCTTGTCTAACACATAGGCGTAATGTTAAGTGATGGCACGGCCGACTGTGGCACGCACTTTAATTACGCCTTACTTTAATACGCCTATAATGAACTATTTACCCGAGACTGAGTGATGACGACGCGAAGATGAAATCCATCTGAGGCCCAATTCTTCTAAAGAAATTTGTTCAAAATGCAGTTTCGATCTGATGTCAGTATCATACTCATGTCACAAATGATATCCTCCTATTATCCTGTAGAAGTAAGCTTGATCTTTTTTACAGACGGGCTAGTGATGGGAAACAGAAAATATCTAGTAGTCAAAATAATAACGTTTTAAAATATTTGTAACTGTGACGAGATGGTGTGAGTGTATTATGTGTGAAATTCTTTATTGCACTAGACGTATAAAACGTTGGGTAGATAAGCGACGGTGGGTCAATATTCATAATAAATACCTATTTAATATTACAGAATTATTTTTGGACCTCCCGCCAAATGTAAATAGGTGGTTGATGGTTCAGACCACGAAAGTTAACAACTTTCCCAAAGAAACACAGGTCGAAAAGTGAAAAAAAAATCAGACCTTCCATACGAAATAAACCCGTTGTTGTGTTCGAACCGTTTTCTATGGGAGGGTTGAAATTTTTTTGGTGTTTTGTTTGTATGTAAAAAGTAAGGTTGAAAAATAAAATAGTTTTATCTTTAAAAGAGTTTTTATTAAGGAAGAGGAGCACAGCCAAGATCATCATCACCAGAGTCGTCGGAGCTTGTGTCATCATCTCGAACTTCAATTATTATTTCGTGTTCAATAAACTTGTCGAAGTGGACGTCGCACCAGTCAGATAATATTGCTTCTTTTACGTGTCATACTACATTAGCCCCGTTTTCAGCGGTCACTTGACCACAAGTTTTTTCCAATAAACGGAGCATTTTGTTTGCGGTGAAGGTAGGAGATGTATTGGTACGTGCTGCGTTTCCTGTGAATGAAATAAGTGATTGTTAAAATAATACTATTAATGAAATAGATGTTACTCCTTCGGTTTGTGTGTGGCCACCAGGCCAAACAGTTCGCACTTGAGCATTGTCATGTCGGCATTTACGCCCCTGTTTATGAGCCGCTCTATAACATCGGCTTTTTTGTTTGCCGTCGTCGGAGCCTTGTCAAGTTGCGTGCAATGATAGGCTGCATTATCCATTAGTATTATATAAGGACCATCCAGGTTGTCCATCATTTTATAAAACTATTCCGAAAAAGTTTCGAAGTTCATCTCTTCGTCATACTCATTCGTTTTTTTTTTTGGATTTAAATGCCAGTAAGCAGTTTGGCACAACACCTTGGGCAGTACCTGCGTGGCAAATTATATGTCTCCCCTTTTCCTTCTGGTACTTTTGTAGACGATTGGGCAGTATCATCGATCCATATTTTTTTAAACAGTGTGATTGGCATTCAACCAAGTTTCATCTATAAACACAACTTTTTCCCAACTGGTACTATTTTTGGCTTTTCTTAAGAAATCAACTCGTTTGAGGGCAATGTCATTCCTTTCCATAAGAATTTTGCCGTTGTTGAATTTTTTGGTAATAAAATCCAATTCTACGCGTTAGTTTAGACAGCGAGGTTCGACCGCCGTCATATACATCAGCATCTCTTAGTGTCACCAGCAACTTGTCAAGTGTGGGCAATTCTTTTCTTGAATAATAACCATAAATGTGGTTCCGTGTGGCCACACATTGAAAATCGTCAATATTGACGGTAGGTTGGATACGCCTACTGAGACGGAGGATCTCAGGTAGGATGTCGGGGTTCGAGAGAAACACTGCTAGGCTGAACAGGTTCTTTATTATGTCTCACTACCGCTTACATACAGTATGACCGAACTAGGTAAGCACTGGCCTGAGCTGGCTGGAGTGTAGACTCCTGCTGCTCTCCGACGCTCGCAGGGTAGCTGCTCGAAGGGTCGCCGATGAGCTGGCCAAGGTGCGCTGCGCAGGCAGCTCTGTGGTCGATGTTCAGGCTGAGCGGGTCTCAGGCGGTGCAGCCGATGTGGGTCGAGCGGTCAGGCTCAGGCGTCCGTGGCCTGGCTGTAGGAGCTCGTAGGCAGGAACGGAGGCTTGGGTGGCAGCTGGCTAGTAGCGGCACGGCGCCAGCAGCTCGTGGCTTGTAGCCCGTAGGAAGAACGTCAGCCCGTAGGAAGAACGTCAGGTGCAGTGAGCTCGTAGGGTGAACGTAGCCCGTAGGGTGAACCCCAGCGGGACAGTAGATAGGAAGTAGAATGTAGAATAATCGCGAGGTGTAGCGGCAGCGTTCCGATGTCTAGGGAAAGTGACGTTTTTTATTAGGACACGACAGTTTATTCTCCTCATCACCTACTTTACCATATTTTTCCGTAGAGATTCGTGTCACAATAGCTAATCCAATCCCCAAAGCGACAGCTACACGTTGCCGCACTTGAGACAATGGCAATAATGGTCTCCCATTTTGTGACTCACGCTCAAAATAATCGCGTAAGCGAATCACAAACTCACGCGTTTCACTTTTGAGTACAGTTTTTTTCGCCCTTTTAACCCATGTTTAACAAAAGTTTAAAACAAAAACATAAATTCAACAATAATAATGGTACGGACAGGGAGTCTTGCTTCATCTTAACTTCGTCCTTTAACCTGTTCTTTCCTCTTGACTTTACTCCACACTACTGATCCTGAGTGTTCCCGCTTTTCGGCTTATATGTCCAGTCGATGGAACGATAGAATGCGTAATTCAATTTAGAATTATCTTTTTTATCTTATTTTTCTAAAAAGAGTTATACCAGCTAAAGCCAAAAAACCACTAGCCAAAGAGACTCCAACCAAAAGGACGAATAAAGGTTCGTAACAATAACTTAACCATGATCTTTAATAATGATTTTTTTAATCGATATTTGTAACAGTTACTGCCTGTTATTCGTGTCCCATCCGTCCGACCGATGTAACATTGTACAAGCGTCTATTATTTTCAGTGTTCCTATTAAAATTTTACTTTGAAGCAATAAAAAGTCTTTAAATTTTTGTATAACGCTTGAATCTTTAGGGACTTTTGTGTTATAATGTATTTTTTTTATATTTCGTCCCTTTATTGGTAAAACCGATTATTTGCACTTTTTTACAAAAATGAGTTATTTACACCAATCTACTCAACTTTTTGAGCTTTATCTACAGGTAAAACCGATTTTTCGATACGATGCATAGTCCGAGATAGATACGCAAAAAAACATTAAGAATACAAGCTTTTAGGTAACGTCTGCATTCAATAACAGCTAAAGTCTTATACCTGTACGATTTTTTTGAAGCCTTGCAATCAAAAACTTATTCAGTTTCATATCTTATTTTAGTTGCAATTTGCTTACACTCTGAACAGACTGAAGCATTGTACTAATACAAACTAAAATTCTTTAAATGGTTCTTGTTTTGCTAGATTATTGGTAAGTACTTAGAATCTTACACATTAAAAAAAGTAAGTAGTTCTACTTGCTTTTAACAGAACATAATCCTTCGCACTTGTGCAGATTTTAATTCAATTAAAAGAGATTAAGCAGCTTTAATTGTTTTTCCACAACATCAGAGACCGTATCGTTTAGATTTAAATACAAGTAAAAGCAACTATGCTTAAATAGTTGTTTTGTCACCGAAGTGTATGGTGATGTTTCTACACAAATATTTTCAGCTAAAACCAAGACTAATGTTGAGATTTTGCTGCAATGTATGAATATGAAAATAAATAAGGGGTATGCGGCTCCGGGAAGCAACAGTACACAGTTTTAGTGCAGTGAGAGTTGGTAGAAAACGACGCACTGTCATAGGATAGCCGCTCATAGTAAAGCTAGAAGGGCTTTTCTGAACTGGCTGGGGGATGGTAAACCTCGCACTGGGTTGATATTTGAAGAAATGAAAGACACGCGAATGATTTTTAAGCAGAGATTAAAATATTGCCAGAACAATGAGGAGCAAATTAAAATTAATATTTTGGCAACTGAGCACAAATAATAAGATTTTTTTAAATTTCTGGAAAGCCACTCACAGATTAAACCCAAGACCTGCAGTTCCTATGAATGTCGACGGCGTGACTAAACCTGGAAAATTGCAGATATTTTCAGAAGTTATTTTACGGTAACGCCGCGTCAAGTTGACATCAGTCAGGAACGTGTCACGCATGATATCATGTCTGGAATTCCATTGAATATATCAGCAAAAGAAATAAAGAAACATTATTAAATCTATGACCAGGGGTAAATCTCCACGACATGATGGCCTCAGCATAGAACATTTACAACGTGCTGGTCCGCATCTGCCGAGGGTTTTATCTATGCTATTTAACTTTACTGTGCGGCATTCCTATTTACCAACAGAACTGATGAGAACAATAGTTGTACCAATAGTCAAGAGTAAAAGCAAGGATGTGGCAGACAAGGATAACTATAGGCCTATATCCATAGCGACCGTAATAGCCAAGGTTCTTGATTGTGTGATTGAGCGTAAAATGACTGAGCAGCTTAAACCACATGATTCTGAGTTCGGCTTTAGAGCAGGGTTATCGACCGAAACTGCTATTCTGGCACTCAAACACAGATAGAAACACGCCTGTGTACGCTGCTTTTTTGGACCTCTATGGTCAAAATTGCGGGAGAAATCTATACCTCATGAGCTTATCGGCCTTGTCCAGTACTGGTATGGCCACCAAATAAATCAGGTTAAATGGTCGCGTGCATTTACTGGCTAGTACCTATGGGCAGAGGTGTGGTGTGAGGTAAAAGGTGACGTCCCCAGCGCTTTTCAGTCTATACATCGATCAGCTGATCGAGGAGCTAAGTAGCACTGGTGTCGGACACTCTGTTGATGGTTAGACTATCAACAGTATCAGCTACGCGGATGACATGGCATTGCTGAGCCCCTCTGTTGATACGCTTAGACGTTTTCTTACAGTGTGTGAACAATATGCCACTGCTCATGGCCTACTTTACAAAAAAGCGAGTCGGGAAAATCGAGGCTATGATTTTTCGAATAAGTTGCAGAAAACCTGAGGCTGTCCCGCCAGTTTACATTTACAGGGTGACACTGAAAAGGGTGTCACAGTTTAAATATCTAGGACACCTTTTGAATGAGGACCTATGTGATGATATTGATGTAGTGAGGGAACGAAGGGCGTTGTCAGTTTGATGCAACATGCTGGTCCGCAGGTTTGCTAGGTGTACTAGGGAAGTTAAAATTACTCTTTTCAAGGCATACTGCTAGACTTTTTACACCTACAACCTGTGGCTCAGATATACGCAGAGAACCTACAACGCTCTTCGCGTGCAATACAATAACGCATTCCTGGGTACTATTGGGGCTTCCGCGGTTTTGTAGCGCGTCAAGCATCTTTGCTGAGGCATACATAGACAGCTTTAAAGCGATCATACGCAAGAGAACTGCATCTTTGATGAGCAGGTGCAAAACCATTGCTACTTGAATGGAACCTAATTAATCTGGGCTATTGGTATGGATGTTCAATGGATTGGTCTAGGTGAACACTATGGATGGAAAACGGCACCTGCTCTAAATACTCTTATAGTATGTCGAAAAGGGGCAGGCGGTAACTCGCCAACTCACTGGATGGGCTCTCTCTAGATAACCGCCAAGGCAAACAAACTCTGCCATAAACAACAAGAGGGCAACACCGGTGTGAGTGGCTAGGGGTGTAGAGTGGTGCGGCACCGGTTACGCCATCGCAGGCCTCGTGACCACGGAGGCCCTGAGCGGGTTTCCCCGTAATTACGCCCTTGACAATGACACTTCCACCCCCGAGCAAATAGCTCTTGTGGAAGCCACAAGCCTCTGGCCGGGCGACCAAGGCAAGCCAGAGTCGAGGGTCCTGCGGGCACTCTTGGTAATCCACTCCAACAAGCCAATAAAGGCAAGCCGGAGATGAGGCCCTGACCGAACCCTCTGAAGCAATCGGGACGGCAGTGTCGCCACACACATTCAGTTCGCCACAAAGCTGCCCTGCGGTTTGTAAGCTGTCTTTCTATCCCGTAATATAATATATATCACAAGATAAAGGTGATGTTTGAAAGCTGTTTCTATACCCTCTGTGATTGCGTTAGTCTCATGATGAGGTTAACGACTGCCCCAGAGGGGTTTTATTATTATCTACACTATAATATTATAAAGAGGAAAGATTTGTATTTTTGTTTGTTTGTTTGTAATGGATAAACCCAAAAACTACTGGACCGATTTTAAAAATTCATCCACCATTAGAAAGCTACATTATGCGAGTAACATAGGCTATATTTTATTTTCGAAAAAGTAGGGGTCCGTAAAATATTTGGCTTTTTCGGAAATGCGAAGTGAAACCGTGGGAAACGGCTAGTTATTAATAATATATCATTATTATAATTTTCCTCCTTTATTCAGTTTTTACTGTCATGTAGATAAGTAATGATTATTTGATATTTTTGTAATTATAAAAATAGACCAGGCTTGCTGTAGTTCGTTGTATGAACATTTTGCAGATAGTCTACCACAATTCTTAATTTTACTCAAGCATAACCAATTATCATTTTGAAAATTTCAATTTGTAGAATGTTTCAGAGTGTTATTTTTACAGTTGTTTTTGGTATCTTATTACTTTCTTCGAAAGGTTACGGTGAAGCTTTAAGATAAGCTCCATGTGATTTAATTAATGATATATAATGCTTATGTCGTTATTCAGGAAAAAACAACTAAATGACCTCCCTGAAGATAGTGTTTGGCATTTTTTAGGCATTATCAATAAAATACTTTTATTTTTATGATTTACATACTTTATTAATTGTTCCATTATAATTACATGATTGCAGGTAAGATAATATATGTAATTTAGTTACATAATTTTTCTGTCAAACTTTTAAATCATTATTGCCACAAGTTTAGTTTTCGGTAGATAATCGGTTTTACCAATAAAGGGGCGATTTTTACAATTTAAATTAAGAAAATAATATGTTCGTCATTCCAAAGTTATGTCGATCAGAAATCTGTCAAAAAGATCAAGCTAACTTGTACAGGGTTTATCTGATATTTTAAAGGCTTTGTCAAACAGCGAGCGTGGCGGGGCTGGACGCTAGCGTGGCGCGCTAACTTAGTATGAAAATGTATGGAAGTCGTCACACAAAACACGCCACGCTAGCGCCGAGTCGAGCCGAGCTTGGCGGGGCGCGACACGCCACGCCAACCCGTGTCGCGATGACAAACTGTGGCGCGGGAGCGCGTCGCGACGTGTTCGCTTGGCGGGGCGGGGTGGGGCGGCCGCGCTGTGTTGCTAGTGTTTCTATGACGATCGGCACACACGCAGCTTGACGTGAACTGGGCGCGGAGTGAACGGCGTGGCGTGGCGTTTTTAGTTGCAAAATATTACAGATTTTTGTTCAAGTACAACCATGGACGTTGAGAAATTGATCAATTGTGTTCGGCAAAATTCAATTCTGTACGATTTAAGTAATAAAGATTATAAAAATGTCACTTTAAAAGCGCTGATTTGGGAAAGTATTGCAAGTGAACTCAAACAAAATTGTAAGTACCTACAAAATGTTTATTTTTTAAAGTGAATATAAGGTTATGTTATTATTAGGTCATTATATGTTTTGATTAAAGTAGGATACGAATAAATTAAGCTCGATTAAATTATTATAGTGAGTGATTATTAGGTTATGTTTTGATTAAAGTAGGATACGAATTTCTCTCGAATTTGAAAAGCTGCATTAGAGGATCTTTGATTCGTTGGTCTAATATTTTGTAAAGCGGGTCCGGGGTCTGATGTGGATTCTTCTTCAACAGTAAATCTTCCTTCTTTTGTTCTCAAGTAGTTATGAAGGCAGCAAGTTGCTTTAACTATGTCGTCGGCGGTGTCAACAGAGCAATCTATGGGCCTGTGAAGTACCCGCCATTTTTCTCCCAAAATTCCGAAGGCATTTTCTACGACACGTCGTGCTCTGCAGAGTCTCTTGTTAAAATTTCTCTTTCTTTCGTCTTGCAATGCTGCAGCCCTTGGAAAAGGTCGCATTAGGTATGGTTTTAAAGCGAAACCTTCGTCACCTATTAATACGTGTGGTATAGGCTCATTCATGGCTGGTAAAGGTTTTGGTGGTAAAAGAGTTTTTCCAACTATAAACTCTCTATAAAAAGTAGAATTCTCAAAGATTCCACTATCACTGAAGCGACCACAGCTTCCTATATCAACAACGATAAACTTATAAAATGGATCGACGATTGCCAGCAGAACAATAGAAACAAAATTCTTGTAACAGAAGAAATTCGATCCACTTTTACGAGGACATTTGATTGCGACGTGCTTACCATCTATGCTGCCTACACAATTAGGGAAATTCCATTTTTCTCTGTAGCCAGTTTCCGCTTGTCTCCAAATACTTTCAGTTGGTGTAGGCATATAAATGGGTTGTAAACTGCTCCAAATTTCTGAGCATACATTTTTAACAATTGAGCCTACTGTAGAACGCCCAACGCGGAATGAAAACGCGATTGTTTGGTAGGAATCTCCAGTAGCCAAGAATCTGTAAAACAAATTATAAATGTAATTGATGATCCATATATTAAATTATTTGTTAGTTTTATAAAGCAGTACAATTAAATTTGTGAGCGTTTTTGATTATTCTTTATTTATATTTAAATATTTTTAATATTTTCAGGTGATGCTGTAAAACAAAAATGGAAAACAATAAGAGACGGATATTATAAAAATAAAAAACAAGTGAAAGGGAGTACAGGTTCAGGTAGAATTGTAACCAATTACGTGTGGAGCGAGCATTTACGTTTTTTAGATGATTTTAATGTGAATCGTAAATCCTCCACTAATGTAAGAAGTTCATCAGCTACTACTGAAAGTCAGCAAACAGACGAAACACTCAATAGCCAAGGAACCTCAATATTACCGGATACTGACACAGCATCATTGCCATCTCAGCCCTTTTCTAGAAATCCTTCACCTTCGCCACCACCAGCAGAGGTCCTCCCACAAACAAGCGCAACACAAGTGCAGAATTTAACTCCAACGCCGCAGTCCTCTACGATTTCTTCCTCGGTACCACCTTTTCCACAATTATCTAAACGCAAGAGAAATGAAGATGCCGAAACAAAAGACCTAGATAAAATACTTCACTATCTGAACAATAGAAAAAAAGATAATGCCACGACAAAACAAGATGCCATAGATTATTTATTTCGAAGTTATGCAGAAGCATTTAAAAAGTTATCCTCTGTAGTCCAAGCTGAGTTAAAGGTAAACCTAGCAAAACTATTTGCAGAAGCAGAATTGAAGCATCTACAAAATACCACTCATTCATCCACGACCACCAACAGTAATTCTGTTATAGATATGGAATACTCGAATCTGGAATCCAACTCACCAATCAACACGAGACTCGTAGACCCAAGTTCGCAAGAACATAACATTGCTTCTCCTGCATATTCAGTTATTAGTACTGACTCCATAACCGAACCATTATGCCTCACCACAACGCAGCAAGTAATAGAGATACCAGATGTCACAGAAAATGTGATCACACAAGAAGACGTAGTGATCTACGACATATAAATGATACATACAGTTTATAATAATGTTGATTTTGTTGTTTGAAACCGATGAATATGAATAATTATTACTATGGAGTCAACTCTAAAATTTATTAAAAATACAGTTCCTCGGTGCAAGCCTAGTAAAGTTGTTCATATTCATTCATGCCACTCTCTCATGGTAGGTAACCTAAACTTAAAGATAAGACTGATTTGCAATTTTATGTGATTTGTTAATTATTTTATTAGAACTTACTTGAGTAACTTAGACACATTCATAAGTTTATATGATGTTGATTTGTGAATTATTGTTTTTTAGTCTACAAAATGTTGATTTGCGAATTATTTTGTTAAGTAGTAATTGCTTAGAGATTTTTTTGTGTATTAGTTGTTGATTTGTTAATTATTTTATTAGGTATCATCACAAAGGTGACCTAAAGAAACTTTTTAGTATTTAAGCAAGCTGCTAAGACATTCATTTCCAAAATTATTTGATTACATATTAGTACTTATGAGAGGTCTAAGATTTTTTTTTAAATTAAAATAATGGAGTATGTATGTACACAGCGTCATATTACTATATTTGATTTCAAATATGACCATCCATCATGTTAAATAATTATAAAAGTTCAAAGACTGATTACAAATATTACCTAAATTATAAAAAATGTTAACAAAAATCCACAAAACAGCTAAACTTGTATAGTTATGTAGAAGTTCCAACAAAAGGTTGTGAAAATGTCAAATAAATTACCTTAAACAAATCGCAAGTCTTTCTCTTGGACCCATAGCCCGTCTCCAATTCGTGTCAAGTTTCTCTATATTTGGCTTCAATACGTTATACAGTTCTTCGAAGCTACTCCGTGACATTCTAAAGTAAGTGTAGAATTTTTCTTCGTGGGACTCGAGCTCTCTACATAACCGGTGGTATTCTCCATGCTCTTCTCTAGTAGCGTTTATTTCATGAACCCATTTTCTTTTTTTCTTATTTCTTGATGCAGCAATCAAAAGAAGTAGCTCTTCAATGTCCGATTCGCTCGACATTTTAACAAAAAGTGACGCATTCCTGGTTGGCGCGACGCGATGCTGGCGGGGCGCTAGCGCGGCTCGGCGTGTTGCCGGCGGTGTGGCTATCGCGCTGAGCTTACGACCCGCTCGCCTCGCGTCACGCCAGCGCCACGCTACCTTCCCGCTCGCTGTTTGACAAAGCCTTAAATGTTATTTTGTTATTGGAATGTTATCGTGACTAGATCGCAAATTGAACAATGTGTCAAAGTCGAACTATGGAAGTTAAATTTGACGATTATGACATGAAATAATCAGAATACTGATTCTGAGTCAATTTAAAATCAAATCTCATTTCGTTTAAAATATAGTTTATGTGTATGTCATATAAAATACGAGAATGAGGGTCTTCTGAAATGATGCCCACTAGGCGGCAGCACTGAGACGTCAGGTCCAGAAAACTGTTCCCCCCGTGGAATCTCCACCTTGTCGTGGTGGAGGGCTTAGTAATCGTGGCTTGTACACCCGCTGTGAAGCTAAGAGAGCTTGCGTGGGCTTGGAAGGGGCCAGCGCAGGATGCGTCCAAAGGTGCGGGTGCGGGGGACAGTTCTGTCTGTCCCTCGTAGTCGGGAGCGGTCGCGGGAGAAGAGGCGTGTCGGTGTTGCATTGCCGCGCGCCCTATCTCCCGCGACCAAATGTGGGCGCACCATTGTTGCGTCACGGTGGGGCCGCAGAGGAAGAGGAGATGCAACGTTGCCAGGTTACCGTCCTCCCTATCCTCTGCAGCCGCTGGGTGTTTTGGCGGCGGAGCCCAACACCTTCATCCGCCGCCAAAACTTCATTCGGGCTATCCACTGGGGTGTCAGGGTAGAATGCTAACGCGACCCCCTGGCGCCCCCAAAATGGTGTCGAAGTATGTGCTGCGGTTTTAGTGAGTATTTCGGCCTTGCACTCCAGCCATCGAGCTGTTTCATATATGTGTAGGCGTCTGTACAGTACAGCCGTTTTACGATGGCGAGTCTGAGGTTCGAGCAGAAGGCGGCGCAGTAATCCTTTTTAGGTACTACGCGGTGACATGAAGCGGGGTGCGCGGGGCGGTAGTCTAGGCCAGTGATGCACCTTATGTAAATACAAATTAATACTATATTCAATCAAAAATTGAAATCGATTAGTTTTATAATCGATTTTGAATTCATTTATTTTTGTTATAATTACAAAAATACTATGAGATATAAAATGAAATAAATTTATTAAACAAAGCAATTGAGTTAGATTTTGTTTTAAGGAAAAAACAAATGTAATAAAAAATATTTTCTCGGTTTAAAGTCCACATTTACTTATATTATTTATCTATTAACGATGACATGAATGAAAAGAGTTGGAACATATTTAAAATCTTTATATGTTATTGAATACACGTATATTTTTTTCTAATTAATTTTAATCGATATCGATAGAAAATCACACCCCTTTTTTACTTTTGAACTTTTCGGTGCGATGTAATGTGTCTCTGTCACTCCTTAGTATTCGTGTTACTATCTCTGTCTTGAGCACAGACGGCGACAAAAGTTTTCATTGTGCAACTGTTTATTTGTACTTTATTGTAATTGTTTCATCTTTTAGTTATTGCATGGTTGGCGTAATGGTATGGTAACAGACATCGTTTTTTTTTCTCTGAAGAACTACCTTTTACCCTTCGTGCACGTCACATTGTAGTCCTGTGAAATGCTGATTTTAGGAATATTTAATAAAAAATAAATTTATCTTAATATAATAAAATCCTTGCGTTACTGAATGACTGACAGACACGCTACAGCCGAAACTATTGGGCGCAGGAAGCTGAAATTTGGCATGTATATTCCTTGGGGACCGTAGGGGTGCACTAAGAAGGGATTTCCCGAAATTCCCACGGGATCGGCCAAAACGGGTAAATTTAATAAAAATGCAGACGTAGCTGCTGGCGTCCTCTAGTTTTAGTATATTTTGTAAAATAAATGTTCTATGTAGCTGCTACACACTGTATAGGTGAGGTCCATTCTTTATAAAATTATAGGAATTCTCGCAATAACAGTTTTCTACACGAGTGTACATGTTCGGTAATCCGCAAAAGCTGACTTCAGAGTCGCCAAGATACAACGTCTGATGTATACCTACCTCTCTGCATAGCTATCTGACAGCGTTTAGACCTGACGCATATGAAACGCCGTCTGGTGGCAGGAAAAAATTCAAACACATTAATTGGCCTTCTGAGGCCCAATTCTCCTAAATAAATTTGTAATGTCAGTGTCATACTTAAGTCACAAATGGTATATGTATTCTCCTAAATTAACTGATATTTTAATGATATTGTAACTAGATTATAAATTGAAACAAGTGTCACAATGTGTGTCAACGACAACCTGTGTCAACACAAGACGCAAGTATAACCTGATCATCAGCATAAAGGAGGCATTTGACAAGTAACTCATTCATTCTCAATCCACAATCACTATGTTTCAAATCTTGCAAACAACTGTCCATGAAGAGGTTGAACAGCCACGGTGACGCTACACATCCTTGTCTAACACTTGTGTTGATGATAAACCAGTCAGTGTATGCCCCATTTATCCTCACACAAGCTCTAGAATCCTCATAAAGGGATTTCAGAGCTCGAATGAGGCTGCTGTTCACCCCATACATCGACAGTACCGACCACATTTCATTCCTCACCACTTTATCGTAAGCCTTTTCCAAATCCACGAATGCGCAGTAGACCTTTCGACATTTGGCCAAAAATTTCTCGGCTATGCATTGCATGGAAAAGACTTGATCCGTACACCGCATACCCTTTCGGAATCCCGCTTATACATCCCATATTTTCTTGTCGGTTACTTTCATAACTCTCTCAATCAGTACCTTCGCATACAATTTGCCAACAATGCTGAGAAGGCTAATGCCTCAATAGTTTTTGCAGTCTTGTTGCGAGCCTTTTCCTTTTCCTTGAAAAATTGGTATTCTGCTAAATTAATGTCATTATCGTCTAATAGTTCGTCATTGACACATATTTTGAGTTTGACACATTGTTCTATTTTCAATCTAGTCACGATATAATTCAAATATCAATTGATTTAAGAGAATACCGTATATGTCATAAGTAGGTATGACACTGACATTCGGCCCAATTCTCCTAAATATATAAAGTTTAGATATAAAGTCAGTGTCATACATACGTCACAAAAATCATATTCTTCTATACTTGAATGAAATCCTAACGAGATCGTTAATTGAAAAAAGTGTCATAATATGTGTCAACGACGAACTATTTATTTTAAATTATATGATAATGTCATTAGTTTATCAGAATACCATTTTTTATTACCATACCATTCAAAATATAATATCAATGTCATATAAAAATACGAGAATTAGGCCAATTATATCGAAACTGAGAAGAAGAGCATGCATGAGGAATCTGATGGGAGTGAATGAAGCAAGAGAGATATGTCAAGATCGTTGCAAATGGCGCTCCGTAGTCTCTGCCTACCCCTCCGGGAAACAGGCGTGAGTCTATGTATGTATATCGAAACTGTATTTTGAACAAATTTATTTAAGGAGAATTGGGCCATTTCTAATTATAGAATAATGACATTAGGTTAGCAGAATACCTATTCTGAGTCAATTCAAAATATAATTTCAAAGTCATATTAAATACGAGAATTGGCCTTTGTTTTCAACATCAGATGGAACCTGTGGATCTCCTCATCTTTTAATACATGTACAGTCAAAATGTTCCACAATTTGGCAGTACAGATAAGAAAAGAGAAAGCAATGAGTCTATCATGTACCATGATGCTGACTCATTTGTCTGATCGACCAATGGTATAATAATTCACAAAAAAATAAAACCTTCAATTTTGCTGATCATGAACATGAATGAAAGGAGATAGTTTTATGAAAAATAAATTTCACAAATCAGTTTTGTAGCATTGTTCTTGGATTACACCATATTTTAATCATATCAGTCTTGTTTAACTGCTATACTTTGTACTCCAAACAATCTGGCGTAATATAAACAGTTCAAAATCTAATCTTATTGTGACCTTTGCAGAAAGTTTTAAATACTTGTGCAATCTCTGTGCGTCATATCAGCATAAAGCTATTTCTAAAACTTTCTAAGTTTAACGTAATTTAATAGATTTTTACTTATTACACATATCTCTTAACAGGGTATTATGCAATTTAACAACGTTCTGTACCTTTTTCAATTGGACACAGAGAGCCTAAGATCGAACTCAGTGGCGTGTATTTGGAGAGGTCTATATCCAGCACGGGACTTCGATAGGCTGATGATGATGAAGTTTTGAATATATCTTCACATAAATTTTGCCGTCCAGCCGAAGCATGACATTCTTTGATTTTATTATGAAACATGGTCGGCATGCAAGCTGTATCCTGCTCGGCAGTGAGTTACAAGTAGGTTAGGTACTGCATTGCACGCCAATGAGCCGTGCGTTGCCTACCCTAATAAACGGAGCGCCTCTTTTTCTCATTTTCCCCACCCATGCACTACAACGAGTTGATGCGGCAAAGATAGAGCGCTCCCAGTGGTTCTACTCACCGAATGAAAAGCAGCAACAGATATGTATAGTGCCACTTTAAATCCATCTTTGTGAGAATATAGTACAGTAGAGTATTTCTATATATTCATGGATATCCCTACCCAGGTTATGTATTTTTTACATATCATGAGTATTTAATTTGTCTCCAAACACACTACTCTGACTACGGCCCCACTAATATTCCGTCGTCGTAATATCATCGCAACCGGTCTAGCGCCAAGACAAAGATGATATATTACCAAATGAAAATATTAAATACTACTTATTATCTCCTGCAAAATTGCATACGCTCTTGTTAATAACGGTGAAGATGTGGTAGAATATAGTATTATAATTCCTCTGAAATAGCCCTTCTATTCTACCTTGACAAGGCACATTAAATTTTCAATACGTAAGTTTAGTACTTACGTATTGAGTAAACGTAAGTAAGTACCCGCGAACGTCGTACTGTGCGGACGTGTCTATTGTTGTGTTAATCACTAAACCGTTTCATAAAAAATACTATGAAATGCAACGGCTGCAATGCCGTTATTAAGGAAAATGTATTTATGGTGTGTTCGAAGGAATCGTGCAGGCAACGATACCATCTAAAGTGCCTGGGATTAACGTTGGAGAAGGTCGAGGAACTTACACAGGAGTACAAGAAGAATTGGATATGTCCAGAATGCGTTCGCACTATTCCCAGGAGTGACCATGCTGATACACCAGTTAGTGGCAGTGTTACAATGAATAAAAACGCCCGGTGCGAGCGGCTGCTACGTATTAACGTACCTGCCTCGTTCAGTATTAACTGAGCGAGGCAGCCGTCGCTACATGAAGGAGACCGATAGTGATTGTGAAAACAAGACACTAATGGAGCTTCGGGAGTTCTGTATGGAAATAATATCGCGACTGGATAAACAAGCCGAACAGTATTCTTTGCTTCATAAAAAAATTACAAAAACAGAAAATGAATTGCAAAATTTACATAAAATAATGGAGGTAATTCAAGAGAAGGAAAACAAAGTAGATATGCAAACAAAATAACAAGATCTGCTTGAAAAACGAATATCTACAGGCCCAGTTATCGCAAAAACGTTCCCCGCAGGATAGTGCTTTGATGTGTGCGTGATTGCTGAGACTGTTAATAAAAATAAAAAACGGGTAATCAACACCTCCACCAATACTACACAACAAGGAAGTGTGGCCACGAAATCAGCTAGCTCAATCGCTAACAGACAGGGTTCGCCAGAAATAAATAATGGGCATAAACTAAAGGATGCCATGAGTGGTAAGGGAGGTAAAAAAGATAAGGCGGAACGGGGCTCTGAAGAAAATTGGACAATTGTGAGTAGGAGTAAAAGCGGTACCCAAGTAGCGATGTGAAAAGAGGCGGCAGTACGAAAGTAAACGAAATCCAAGGAATGGAAAAAAAATACATGTCTGGGGTTAGATAAGGAAACCAAAGAAGAGGACTTACAATATCATGCAAAGAGTATATGTGGAACGGAAACCCCAGTTAAAGTGGAAAGAATAAATCACAAGACTGAAAGGGATTATGCATCTTTTAGTATAGGTGTGCCGGAGAGCAAATACGACATATTATGCCAGCCTGACTATTGGCCGGTGAATGTCGAGTTCTGTGAGTGGATTTGGTTTTGTCGGCCGCCCAGAAAAGATGACGGACACAGCTCACCACATACCTTTCGACAAGGCCACGATACTAGCGAGGGAGAAATACTTCATACCGCGGAAAGTACGGGAGGCCATCGAGATCAGCCGCCGTCCCAATTTCAACCGAGATAGCGGCTGGGGACTGTCACCTGCCTGGAGACCGGTCTTAAAACTGACCACATTTGGATACCCCGAACCTAGAATGCGGCACAATCTGCACGGTGTGTACACATCCAACGTCCTTCATGGTGCAGAGGGACACGTTGCAAAATGACGGTCACACAGGCACATCGGACACGCCAGCAACGCAACCAACAGCGCAGGCGCCGGTGAATACGTCCTTTACACGCTCGCAACGACAAGCTGCGCGGTGGGCCCGCTTCAGTGGAGCACCCGACGCCGACGCGGACGTTCGCGCCTGCTCATGATTAAGGACCTCCGTATGGTCTGAAACTAGTCGGGCTACTCCGACCAAAAATAATACGTGAGTACAACCGTTACGTATAGTTACTCTAATTATGACAACTCACGATGGTTTTTACTCTAACACTACAATTACAACAGGATTTGATACAGTTATGCTAGTTAGGTGAATTTAACTTGAAAATGGAAATCGAACTGTCCAGCACTTTTACAAAACAATACAGATAACAATCACAATTTTGACTTGAAACAAGTGAAATTGCCAAAAACATTAGGTCTGAGATGGAATCCAAAACAGGATTTATTTACATTTCAATTACAAGTCACAGAGAGAAACAATACCGAACAAACTGACCAAGCGATCGTTACTTTTTGATATATCTAAGCTATACGACCCTCTTGGTTGGTTATCACCAATGTCAACAAAGTTAAAGCTTATGTTCCAAAAAGTATGGATATCTAATGTGCAATAGGATGATAAGCTATCCGATGAACTCATCAAGGGGTGCATGGACATCAGATAAGATTTGATAAACATTGACCAATTTCAATTACCTCGTTGGCTGGGTACCTCTATGGCATCTAAACAACTAGAGTTACATGGTTTTTGTGACGCCTCAAACAAGGCCTATGCTTGCGTTACAAAACCGCGATAATGTCAAGGTCACCCTAGTGGCAGGAAAAGCAAGGTTAGTTCCGAGGAGCAAAAACCTCTCTTTGTCTAAATTAGAGCTTAGTGGTGCTTTACTGTTAGCCAAACTGATGTCTAAGGTTCTTAATTGTCTCAGCAATTACAACATGCAATATGGCTGAACAGATTCGATGCTAACCTTGGCATGGATCCAAGGTGAACCAGGACATAGGAAACCCTTTGTCGCGAACAGCGTGAAGAAAATCTGCCATATTATGCCTCCGAACAACTGGCACTATGTGAAGTCAGCTGAGAACCCAGCGGATTGCGCAACTCGCGGAATAAGTGTAGCACAAATAACAGAGCACTCCTTGTGGTAGCAAGGCCCTTCGTGGCTACCAGATCAACATATAAATCAAAAAGTTCCTGATATATATACAACCGTTGAAGAAGTTACAAAAGTCAAACAGGTTAATTACATCAAACAAGAACAATGCGACATAAGCATCATTGACGAGTTATTACATAAATATAGCTGTATACAAAAGGTTGCAAACGTTTTAGCTTGGGTCAGTAGATTTGTTAAGCGGTTGAAACAAGATAAGGTTAAGAGTGGAACATACTTAAGCTTACAAGAAATAACCAAAGCTAAATATATCATAATCAAGCATGTTCAGCAAGGTGAATTCGCAGATGAAATGCAGAGTTTATTACAAAACAAGGCTTACAGTCAAAAAGCAAGTTATTGCAGTTCAATCCGTTCCTATGCAATGAGGGACTCTTTCGGATTGATGCAGATTGAAAAAGGAGAACATTAATCCAGACATCATCTATCCCATATTACTCCCGCACAGCGGTCGATTAACAGACCTAATAATCGATTACGCGCACAAATTAACCTTGCACAGAGGAGCTCGGGTAACTTTGGGTACAATTTGACAAAAGTATTGGATTATTGGGGGAAACCTGCCTTTGAAGAAGCGCCTTCAAATCTGCATAACTTACCGTAAGCACAATCCTATTAAAATGAAACAATTAATGAAATTAGTGATTTACCATCTCAGCGATGCAATCAAGCAAAACCTTTCTGTCACACAGGAATCGATTTTACAGGACATGTGATGATAAAAGCCAACAAGGGCCGTGGTATCAATACCACAAAAGGGTATATAGCAGTGTTCGTCTGCATTGTCACAAAACTAGTCCATGTAAAGTTAGTATCGGACCTATTATCATCCGCATTCCCCACACCCTTACGCAGGATGGCTGAAAGAAAAGGAACCTCGTCACATGTACTGCGACAATGGCACCAATTTCGTCGGCGCCAACAAAATCTTATCAGAAGAATAACAACACATTCTGAATACATTCGGTCAGGACTTCAAAAGGGAAAAAATCAACATGGAGATCGAGTGGCACTTCAATGCACCTTCTTGGCCTTCGGCAGGTGGTTTATGGTAAGCAGCGGTTAAGAGCGTCAAGTACCATCTTAGAAGAGTCATTGGAGAGCACCGTCTAACTTTCGAGGAGTATGCGCCGGTATTAGCGCAAGTAGAAGCAGTAATTAACTCGAGACCCTTGTGCCCTTTGACGGAAGATCCAAACAACTTAGAATTTCTTACCCCACCGAGCTTCATCAACATCAATCAGGACATGACTTTTCTAGAGACTGAGACGGACATGCGTACTAGATGGTACTTCACACAAAAGATTGTACAAGACGTGTGGAAGCGATGGCGATCTGAATATCTTTGTCAATTAATACGTACTACAATAGCACGCGCCGCGACAAGCGCCGGCGCAGAGGCTTAGTCAACGGTGTCGGGTGTCTCGCTAGTAGCCTGTTCGGCGTACTCGACGACCATTTCGCTGAGCAATATATAAATGATATACAATTAATACAAGACAACGAGAATCACTTCTAAGGAATCAAACGTCCGTTATTATAGAAATGAAATATAATATTTTGAAGAGAACTTAGGACTCTCTCAATAAACAGCACAAAATGCTCAACCAGCTATCTCTCAAGTTCGATAGTTTGGCACAGAATATGAAAATTCAAGCTGAAAGAAGACAACAAAATGTATACTTTGGCAGCAGTAGCCACAAGTAATATGATAAGACAGTTAAAGACTATTCAGACTACCCTGTTCGATACCTTATCCCGCCATTGGCGACGTACATGTCTGTGAGACCGGGTAATTTTAAAAACTCTAATAAGTTTTCTCCCGACCTCGATTTGTTTTGTAATTTTCAGTAGCTGTCTAAATCCACGACCCTCACCGTTAGTCCACCGCGTGACAGCGGCGCATACTCTTAAAGGTACCTAAGTTTTTGCGCCAAAAAGCTCTTTGACAGGTGAGGAAGACTGACTTCTGAGGGATGACATAAGAAAAAGCATATAATTTTATATCTAAATAAAATAAAAATAGTATATACAAATCATTGTCAACAAATCTGGGTTCAAAATCTCGGTGCGTGGGACCGGCGTCACTATTCATGTTAGTAAAATTGACGTCACCAGTGGCGGGTTAATGGATGTCTACATACCAAGGTAAAATTAATTTTCATTTGATATCATCTAGTCTACTACAAGACACTTTAAGTACCTACTATTTCAAGCCACCTAACAAAGGATATCTCTTTACCCGTCAACAATTTACAGAGCGACGACGTGACAAGTATCTATAAACGTTGAAAAATCAAGGCAAAGATGTGTAAAGAATACCTAATATTTGTATTAAAGGTGCCATTAATTACACGGGATTCCTTTGAAATCATGAAGGTTTTATCAATACCTCGAGCTATGGCTCATGGTAAAATGGTCAAAATACTGCCAGCAGCAGACTACGTTGCAAAAGTCTACGGAAGGAATCTTACGTGACGTTGACTACCTTTGACATCAACTCTTGTAAGCATGATGTGACGGACGAATACTTATGCTATATACACAGACCTACCTATTTATCGTCTAAAAGCCGATGAAACTTTCTGCCGTATAGACTACAGCACAGTCATGTTCACCGCAACACTATGCATGAATGAGTGGACAAAAATAAATAAAGTAAACAAATATATGTATTTCTGTTGTGACGTATGTAACATTTGAGTATTATGTGACGACCAAACTTTATCAAGACGATTGGAAAGGACTGGTATATTAAGCATTGGACAAGGTTGTTTAATTCAAACAGAAAACTTTACAATATGCACACAAAGCTGGTATAAGCAACCTACACATAAAACCTAACTTATACGCACCGGAGATAAACCCAATAAATCATGTCATACATATTAGCGCTACAAATGCCGTGATGCAGAATTACTCAGCTCAAACTGAGCAAATATAAAATCTCAAAAATAGCGATTACCTGTCAAAGATTTCCTATCATGACATCCATCACTATACCATAATTTATGTGATAGTGGGAATGGCTTTACTTGTAGGTGGTATCGTCGTGCTCCGTCAACTTCGCAGTCAGCTTCCTCGTCAGGCGGCAGGTAAAGTCGACCAAGCGACTTCACAGCCTGGCGCCACTAGGGATCGAGAGTCATTAGGCGGACCGGCAAATCCGACTTCGGGAACTCGTATTTACAGTATAAGTGCGCGCGATAACCAGTGTTACATCAATAGTGTAAGTAATAAAGAAAATGAAATTGCATATAGTGAAATTTCAGTGCACAAAGTAGACAAGTGCGTTACTCCAATGCCAAGAAAGACTCGATTCAATTTGGGACTTGAAAGTATAAGTATAAGGACCCAATGACTTCATCTTTATTATTATAATTATCAGAGTAAAAAGAGAATCTAGTGGATTGTTCACAATACTTTGTAATAAATACTTTAAAACTTTAACGATTTGTAATCATGACTGAGACATGACGTAACTACGTCTGGTGTATACCTATCACGCCAAATCGTAAGAGCAAATCGAAGTATTTGATCTTTATTTTCATTCATCATCATTTTTTATAAGTTATTTCGCAGTTGAGTTCCTTTGAATAAGTACACCATACTTTGTGTTGAAAAGACACCTGTTTTTTTTCACCGTCAATATATCTATGATACTCATTCGGTTACCTACCGCAAATCATTAGGCGTTTTGTATGCTTGTTTTGACATTAGAATTGAAGCGAAACAATGTAGTATAAGAGCCAGTGGGAGGCTACCTGTATGTACTTGACCAGACCTGGGGATTTGAATTTGCCAATTTCCCTGAAGCGAAAACTCATTGATATGTGTATTCTGCCCATTCTAACTTATGGTGCTCAAACCTAGTCGCCTACAGAGTTGCAAAAGTCACGCCTTGCGGTCTGCCAAAGAGCTATGGAGCGCAGCATTCTTGGTACTACACTCAAAGATAGGATACTAAATACTGAGCTGCGCTCAAAAACTAAAGTTGAAGGGCGGGCTATACCAGCCGTATGCATGAGGATCGTTGGGCGAAAATCTCGACAATGTGGGTGCCAGAAAATGGACGTCGTCACCGGGGTCGGCCCCGTAAACGGTGGCGAGATGACCTAGACGCCTACCACAAGAGTTGGCTTGAGATTGCAGGCGATAAAAGAGCGTGGAAAGATTTGGGGGAGGCCTTTGCCCAGCAGTGGGACAGTGTACTGTCCCGTACATTATGTATTCTTTCCGTTAGTAATTTATTTTTTTCTTTAGCCTACAGGCTAAAAAAAAAATTATGGCAGAACATTAGCGCAAGGTTAACATTGTGGCAGACAGGTTCGAAACTGTGAAAACATATTTTTTAGTCTTAAAAACTTATATTGAATACGGCAGACGTATTCATAGTGGACAAACATCAGCAGATAGCAAAATCTGAGATACTACCCGGTTTGATATCTATATATTACGATAGTAGTTTTAATAAATCATTATAAGTAACGTATGATTTACTTAATCACTGTATTTATTGAAGTTAATATTAGTTAAATAGTGAGTCTATAATTATACCAAACTTTAAAAGTTTGACGAAAAAAGGAGATATATAACGAAAAATTCTTACATACTACCTTAGATATATGTACTGCTAATAACAAAAAATAATTTAACTTTGTATTTTATTTTTATTTATTTAATATTAAATGCAATAGGTTCTCCTCATTCATAATCATCATCCGAGTCATATTTATCATCGTTTGAGTCGCCTTCATCAACCATAGAATATTCTCGGATTCTGTGAAAATTAACCGAAAATTTAACATTGTCAACGCGTTTAACATTGTGGCAGACAGTTTTAAAAATAGTAAAAGGAATATTTTTTTAAAGTAATTGACCAGATCTGCCATTGATACATTTTATTTACTGTAGTCTTAAAAACTCATATAGATTACGGCAGACGTATTCATTGTGAACAAACATCAGCAGATAATAAAATCTGAGATACCTACTACCCGGTCATTTGTTTTGCATAGACTGCATATTGCTATCTCTCTTCTTTCTCCAATGTATTACTCTTGTATTAATTCTAGCCTATAGTATTTCGCTCATAGCTAATAAACTACTAACATTAAAATTTACGATTTATACCTAAGATGGCTCTGTTATAACCCCAACCCTAACGGTATTTATTTTAAATTGTCTTTCGGGATATATACCACGTACCTTTGTATGGAGTAACCGATATTTACATAGATACAATACATCCGATAGATAGATCGTACATCCGTGAACATGGCGCTTGCAACAGTGCCGAAATATAAAATAACCGTGCAGATTTTGCTACCGTTGGTGAGAAAAAATAGTAGATTCAAGTTCGACTAGTTTCACGACATATTTAATATTATTTAACAGTTTACTTGCCAGCTCTACAATGCCAAAAAATCTCAGGACATATAATCCTCCAAGCGTTATCCCAGTTTTAACTTGGGATCCGCTTACTAGTCTAACCGGATTTGGCTGAATATTAGCGTTTCCATAGAGTGACTGTCTGACGTCCGCAACCCGAAGGGATAGCGATATTCCATGGTTTAGACTATTTTTAGGGTTCCGTACATCGAAATGAAAAACCGGAACCCTTATAGGATCACTTTGTTGTCCGTCCGTCTGTCAAGACCCTTTTTCTGAGAAACGCGTAAAAGTATCAAACTGAAATTTATATCAAATAGTCAAGTCTACTGTCCCTTGAAGCTGTGAAAAAATCAAACTTCTAAGCCAACGCAATCAAAAGATACAGCCGTTTATGCTACAAATTTCAGCAAAACGAAACTCGCAAGGAAATCAAAACCCACAGCGTACTTACCGTGAACTCAGAATCTTGAAATTTGGTACGAAGCAATGTCTTATAGCACAGATCAAGGAAAAATTGCGAAAACTGTAAATTTTTTGTTACATCATATATAATTTTTTTTTAATTAATTTTTAAGTTACTACCCTTCTTCTCATGAAAAAACCGGTCAAGTGCGCACCGAGGGTTCCGTACCAACCTGTAGGTATATAAGTAAAAGTTCACCAGTCATAGTTATGGTATTTTTATTGCCAAATGAAATCCATAACATTACAGTATGGAAAGCTGGAGGAGCATAAATTAAAGAAAAAGGGGTCTTTGTCGCATGTAATCGGTAATCCTTTATTTTATATTAACATATATTGCTTATTTTATAATATAACTTAAATACCTATACCAGCCTTGCAGCAGCCGTGCAAAAGTCTGCTGATGAATGATGATAAGATTTTTTATCAAAGTTATTGATTTACAAAGCTTTTAGTGACTATTAGAAATCTGTTACAAAAATGCTTATAAAGTACAGAATAATTAGCAAAAAGGTTTGAAGACTATGTAATTATTTGAAATCTCAATCTCAATCAGCCTATCGCAGTCCACTGCTGGACATAGGCCTCTCCCAACATGCACCACAGCACACGGTCTTCAGCCTTCCGCATCCTTTATCTGGGCTATAAGACGTTACTTCGTACCAAAGTTCAAGATTTTGAGTTCACGGGAAGTACCTTTTAGTTTGCGAGTAGTCGCGAGTTTGAAAATATGATTATATTGCACTTTCTTATGATTGCGTAGACATAGAAGTTTGATTTTGTTACAGCCTAACGGTGTTATATACCTGAGTATTTGCTATGAATTTCAATTTAATACCTCTACGCGTTCAAGAATAAGGGGTAGTAACTTTAAATTATTAAAAATATTTTTATTATTTGATGTAACTAAAAATTTACGGTTTTCGCAATTTTTCCTTTATATGTGCTATAAGGCGTTGTTTCGTACCAAATTTCAAGATTCTGAGCTCACGGAAAGTACCCTGTAGGTTTTGATTCACTTGCGAGTAGGCGCGAGTTTGAAAATATGCTTATAATGCTCTTTCTTTTGATTGCGTTGACATAGAAGCTTGATTTTGTTGCAGCCTTACGGTATTATATACCTGAGTATTTGATATGAATTTCAATTTAATACCTCCACGCGTTCAAGAAAAAGGGGTAGTAACTTTTAATTTATTAAAAATATTTTTTTATACGAGGGGAGTTCAATGTATTCTCGGTATGAAGGAAAAGGCGGAAAATTCTGAATAAATTTTATGTTTCAATATACTCTCCTAACATCTCAATACATTTATTTGTTCGTGAAAGTAACTTTTCAATTCCTTCTGAAAAATATTTTTCTTCATGGCCCGAAAAATGATCGTTTATTGCTCCCTTCAACTCTTCATCGTCCGAAAAATGCTTTCCACGAAGGTCTTTTTTAAGATTAGGGAATAGATAATAATCACTAGGGGCCAGGTCCGGACTGTAGGGTGGATGATTGATTTCTTCAAATCCGTACTCCCGCACAGCAGCCTGGGCAAGGCGCGCCTTGTGAACCGGCGCGTTGTCGTGAAACAGCAACACACCTGCGGTTAATTTTCCACGTCTTTTTTCTTTAATTGCCTCCTTTAAATTACGCAGGGTGGTTGCGTATGATGCAGCAGTAATACTTTGGCCTTTTTTTGTGTACTCGATTAGCAAGATTCCCTTAGAATCCCAAAACACCGTGGCCATGAGCTTTCCTGCGGACGGAGTGACTTTGAACTTCTTTGGCGCAATCAAAACATACAGCAATTTTACTATATTTTCAAACTCGCAACTACTCGTAAGGGAATCAAAACCTACAGGGTACTTCGCGTGAACTCAGAATCTTGAAATTTGGCACGAAGCAATGTCTTATAGCACAGATAAAGCAAAAATTGCGAAAACAGTAAATTTAAAGTTACTACATATAAAAAAATGTTTTATTAATTTTAAAGTTACTACCCCTTTCGTCATAACGCGTGAAGTTATTAAATTGAAATTCATATCAAATACTCGGGTCTATAATACTTTTAAGCTGTAACAAAATCAAACTGCTATCTCAACGCAATCAAAAGATACAGCAATTTTACTATATTTTCAAACTAGCAACTACTCGCAAGGGAATGAAAACCTACAGTGTACTTCCCGTGAACTCAGAATCTTGAAATTTGGTACGAAGCAATAATATATTGTAGCACAAATAAAGGAAAAATTGCGAAAACAGTAATTTTTTGTTACATCATATAAAAAGAATGTCTTATTAGTTTTAAAGTTACTACTTATCCCTTTCCTCATGAACCCGTAGAGGTAGAAAATTGAAATTCATATCAAATGCTCAAGTCAAAGCTAAAGGGTGATTCCATCAAATTCCATAAAGGGTGATCTAGAATCTTGAAATTTTGCCAAAAGCAACGCAAATAAGAAAAATTTCGAAAACCTAGTTAAATCACATTTTTTTTAATAATTATATATACCTACTTACTTACTTACTTACCTACAAGTTTGTACGGAACCCTTGGTGCGCGAGTCTGACTCGCACTTGACCGGTTTATTTTTTATAGACTGTGTAATATTACACCCACATTTTGCCATGAATTTTTAGGTCCCACGTAATAGGGGGCGAACCTACTGCCGTTACCGGGCACATCATCAGACTCCGTGCTGCTACAGAGAATTCGGAAAAACCCAGTAACACTTTTGCCCAACCCGGGAATCGAACCCGGGACCTCCGATCAGCAGTCGCATACGCTATCCACTGGACCACGGAGGCAGTCTGGTTTAGACTAGTGCGAGTTTATTTAGAAGGTACTGCCTCCCTATAAAGACTGTCAAAGATCTTCATGACAACCGGGACCGACGGCTTAACATGCCCACCGAGGCACGGGGTAAGCGATAATTAACAATTCAATACGCCGCGCCGTGGATTCGAACCCGATAACCTCTGCAAGGCAGTCTGTCGGTATCTCGACTAGACTATCGCTGTCAGCAGGCTGCGGAGGACGGCAGAACGTAGATGATGGAAAATTGCATCTATTCGTGAGCAACTATAGTATTTTCGCTGTATAGTGATATGCATGACAGTTCATGACTGACAATTATAGTGATGTAACCTAAGGAAATTTAATCGATTATTTATAAATAACGAATTAATTGGCAAACGACATGCAAGCGTACGTAGTTACCGATTTTACATCTTCGAAATAAAATTCATATTAAAAGTGTTTGGCAAATATATTCACAAATCAAACGCAGTAATTTTAAAATATATTTTTTTTATTATTAGTCACTGTCACTCGAACTAAAACCTCATATCTGAATCTTCTCCAACAGAGATAATTATTTGCTGATCTCAAATGCGGTCGAGATGGCCATATTTATCCTAGTCTGTAAATATTGTCGGGTTGGGTTTCGAAACCAGTCGCCCGAATTTGAGGGTATTGGTGGTGTAGGGGGCTTATGGGAGTTAGTCTTAATCCTCTAAAAGTAATTTTGGCTGCCGGAAATTCTTCATTCAAATATGCAAAACGGAACGTAATTTCAGGTTTTATGTGAAAGTAACTTAATAGGTTGTGTTAGGTTCTCTTTAGACCCTTAATCACAGTCAACCTCACTTTATTTAACTAGTGGAATCAATAAAAGCGATATTTAGGTTTTATGTGAAAAAACGTGATACGAAACGCAACCGCTATCTTGTGTGAATGATATTGACAGGTAACGTCAAATTTGTGCGTCATTGCCGTCATTGCTTTCGAGTACCTAGGGTTCTGTAATAAGTAACTAAATAGGTTATAGTAGGTTCTCTTTTGACCCTTAACCCGATAATAGGAGCCCTGCGAAGCAGGGCTACGTCAACCTTAGTTTATTAAACTAGTGTAAATAATGTAGCATGTTGGCAGTGCCATACACACCGATGTTTGGAGATATTTTTTTTCAGAGGAAACCAAGTATTTCCGGCAAGTGAAAATGGTGAGAAGGGGTTCCGAGACCTACCCCTCTCCCCTCCAAATCACTCACAACCCCTAAAAACGGCGACGTATTTCGAAACCTTTACCATATTGTCGATTGTGTTATTTCTACGACTGATTAATTTTATCAGCGTAGGGATTTCGTTTTGCCACCACATCGGTACTATCTATGTCAGTTATTGAAGCTTTACGCTCACGTTTCTTCGGAGTGGACAGCTTCTTCTCTTCAAAACTAGTTTCTCCAAATTTTTACTGGATATTCGAGAAACTGAAGCCTTGCTGATGTCCAGAGCAGAGCTGCCGCAACTCTGTAATCAACACTGTCGATCGGTATTACTGGGCCCCCGTTTGCACGCTCTCGTTCAAAGAAGATCCTCAAACGAAGCACTAACTTACGGCTTTGAGAGTTTAAAACTATACATACATACATACATATCGTCACGCCTTTTATCCCCGAAGGGGTAGGCAGAGGTGTATTTCTACACCCACTTTTCGCCAGATATACTTTAGTCCCACGTAATAAGGGGCGAGCCTATTGCCGTACCGGGCACATTTCCAGACTCCGTGCTGCTACTGAGAATTTCGTGACAGAAAAACCCAATAACACTGCCCGACCCAGGAATCGAACCCGGGACCTCCCGATCCCACGCGCACATTTATGCCGCGAGACCAACGAGGCAGTCGTATAGGGTTTGATGTCGAGTTTTCCGTCTCTACGCAAAGATGGTATTTGCATCGTGTTATCCCTTGGGGCGGAACATATCTGACGGAAGATCCGTCGCGTTTTATCCGTCGCGTAACGCCAATACATACAAATGTATAGAAAAACGTTCAACCTTTCACACCTGACCGAAGATCCGTTAGTACGTCGAGCGTACTGACGGATTATCCGTCGACGTCGCGCGCACCACGCACCACGTGAATTTTGACCATTGAGTAAGGAATATACATGGAGAGGGCAAATAGTACATATAGAAAAATTACATTATACACATATATTATTATATTTTTTATTTTTATAGACTCATGCCTGTATCCCCGGCAGGGTAGGCAGAGGTGTAATATTACACCCTCATTTCACCATGTTTTTTTTTTATACACATATACTTATACGAAATCGACATAAAGCCACCAAACATAGTGTCGTCTCGTTTTGTCTAAGGGATATCTCTGTCAGAAAAGAGAGATAGCCCTAGTTTACTGAATAAGTTAATCATGACGATATTTTATTAGGAATGTCTTTCGTGCCACTGTCGCCATATTTTTTGCCAAGGTTTGTGGTACATCTGCTGTGAAATCGTTGTATATCGAACATAATAATTTTGTTTTTGTGCATAAATATGTCTAAATAACAGATGAATCAGTGCTTCAGTGTGTGTGTTTCATTACCGTATGTATGGTGCCATTCATGTCCGGTACTTTCTCAACGACACAGTATCGATATTGGCTTTCAGAGAATATTTTGTTACATGTTTGATACAATGGTCGTCCTTCGCTTTGCCATGCTCGCATATATTTGCATTATGAAATAAACGAATCTGGCAAAAGATTTAAACTAACTAAAGTAACTTACTACAAAAATGTATTATTTTCCTCTGACCGGTACCATATCGATATCGATTATATTCTGGAGTACAACCCAAATGGCAGCCATTTTAAATTGCCCAACATTTCGTAGGTATGCACGCTAAATTCATAGGTATTGGACATGCCATATCCATGTCATTCCCAGATCGGTGATTTTGAGTGACGCGTAGTAGAGTAAGATTCCAGGGCGCCTGACCTTACTTATTTTATCAGAAAGGAAATGTATAGAATAATGTAGTGTTAGTATGTGCTATGAGTGTAGGTACGCATAATTGCTAGCCTGGATCGTGGGCCAATTTTTAGGTATGAGGTTCTAAAGGTCTACGGGAATTACTGCCGTCGTAATGAGTCTGGCAGAATTAATTATGATTTGAATAATATTTTCTAAAAAATACCTAAAAACCAGCACTGAGAATTTAAGAAAAGTTAGTAACATTAAGCATGTCATACCTAAAAGCTAGGGTCCATCATGCCATTATTATTAATATTTTATTGGCATGATGACTTTTGCTATGGGACTCCATGTACGCTTAAGATCAGGCGGCATGTAGTCATTTTCATAGGCAACAATAAAAAATATATATTTATGTCAATGAGCACAGCATAGACTAATATATTATAACTGGAAAGAGCACAGATCGTTTAGTTTACAGGTCGTTTAGTTCGAAGTATTTTTAATTGCAAATGTTTGGTACAGAAAATACAAAATAAAATAAATAAATAAAATACAATATCACACAACACGTACAATATCGCACAAGACGCGTAATGTGGCAGGTCCACAGACATATAAATAGCAGATTAAAATATTTTTTACGATTTGTCTATGTTTCTTTATCAACGCGTCGTTTCTGCTCCTCTTATAATTTTTCATATCGTCATATCCTTTTCATATACCTACCTGTAAACATACCTACTTCATATATACATTGACAACTAAAGCTCGTGGTATATTTTTTCAGTGGTCATCATGACGTTTCATGTCATTTCATGACGTTTCATGACATTTCATGACGTTTCATGGCTGTGTCTCGTCCGTTAACCCCAAAGAGATTGGACGTTTAGACTAGAGAGAACATGCCCTATAAATTTCCTTATACCGAACGTGCAACATGAAATGTCAGTTGGTCTTAGTTGGTTAATCATAACGTCAAATTATGCGTCTCATTTAAAGAGGCATAGACTCCTTACAGACTCATATCTTTGACTGCATTCTCTAAATAACCGTGCTGTCATCTGTCATCAGTGTAAAATTTGTTGGATGGTTGTGTTTACATTTTTCATAACTTTTTTGTATTTAAATAGTAAGTAAGCCTAAAATAATCAAATATTATACTCATTAATTAATACACATTGTGTATGTGATATCGGGATGTGGATTCCACTATTCTCGGAACGGAAATAACAGTAGAAACTTTATCTTCTAACGGTGAGTCGGCATTTTCCAACAACTTTCTTAGTTTTCTCGTATTAATGCTATAATGAGTGTTAAGTTTACACAATATCATTGTATTGCAAATCAAAGGAACAGCCTGCATGCGCATGTGATATGAATTTAACTCATAAATTGATATTTTGTACATTTATTGATCTAATTGCCTTAGTGATGGGATTTGACAGTGAAAGGAGGTATCGATGTTTTTTGAATGAGGGATAAATACGGAAACTAACTATAGGACATGAATGTGAACGGTAGCTGGAAGCGACAGCGGATAGCCGCGGTTGCTAAGTTGGCAATAAACAAAGACGTCCAGCGGTCTAATTTTCTATCGCGCGTTTGATAGTAAGCGCAGTACAATGTACAAAATTTACTTAGATACCTACCTTAAAATTTAAAAGTAGCGTCTATCAACCTAAAGCCTTGTACGGACCAAGCATTCCAGTGTACGCGCGTGTGTCTAGGCTTACATTTTTGCATCTTTATAATAGTAGATGGATTAAAGACGAGAGTCGCATTTTTTATTATTAAGGTGTTTTTTTATTACAGGTTGCCTATTAATGACGTCACAAGAAAACTTTGGATAAATGCCGTTGGACGCCCTAGTTTGATTTGGCAGAAGTACCATCGTATTTGTTCACGTCATTTTGAGAAAGACTGTTTTTTAAAGACAGAAAGCACCTGGCGTCGTTTAAAACCGAATGCTGTGCCTACATTAAGTACATTTATGCCCGGACATTGCACACCCGGTAGAATTATTTATCCAAAGCTAAACAAAAAGTATGTAATTTTACATACATACATACATATCGTCACGCCTTTTATCCCCGAAGGGGTAGGCAGAGGTGTATTTCTACACCCACTTTTCGCCAGATATACTTTAGTCCCACGTAATAAGGGGCGAGCCTATTGCCGTACCGGGCACATTTCCAGACTCCGTGCTGCTACTGAGACTTTCGTGACAGAAAAACCCAATAACACTGCCCGACCCAGGAATCGAACCCGGGACCTCCCGATCTCACGCGAACATTTATGCCGCGAGACCAAGGAGGCAGTCGTATAGGGTTTGATGTCGAGTTTTCCGTCTCTACGCAGAGATGGTATTTGCATCGTGTTATCCCTTAGTCGCCTCTTACGACACCCACGGGAAGATAGGGGGTGGTGACACTTGTATTCTATGCCGTCAACCACACGGCTAGAGTAGACATGCATATATACTTTTCTGTAAATATATTACATATTATACATAGTACCATCCAGACCAAGACAAACATCCATATTCATGCACACAAATGTTTGACTTGAGCGGGAATCAAACCCGCAAGCTTCGGCGTGGCAGTCGGATTACCTACAACTCTAAAAAAATCGAGCAGCAGGCAGTGTCCAACGTTAGCGACGCAAACAAATTGCCAAAGCCTGCCGTGCCGCATTAGCCAATCTGGTATACGAGGGTCAAACTGAAAGTTCTTAGAACTGGCCACTTATAAACAATATAATAAAAAAAATATTCTAAAATTTGAAAATAGAACTCTTTGCCAATATTACTGAGTATATATTTCATTCATTTGTCATTTGTTTTACGATTTGGCGGCAAATTGAAAATTGTCTGTGTCACGTCAACATGAATTTAACACGAGAAAATTTTCGTGCAATGATTTTTTATGACTTTCGATGTCATTTAAGTCAACAAGAAAGTTATGATAGACTACGATTGGCCTTTCACGATGAAGCCCCATCACGTGCGACTGTTTACAACTGGTTTAATGAGTTTAAACGTGGTCGCACTAATCTCACTGATGATGTACGTGAGGGACGGCCTTCTACGGCGACGACTGAAAATAACATCTGTGTTGTGCGGCGTATGATAGAGACTGACAAAAGAGTGACCTATCAGCAGATTCGGACAAGCTTAGGCATCGGTATGAGTCAAGTGCACAAAATCCTCCACGAACATTAAGCGGTCAGGAAGCTTTGCGCCCGGTGGATACCTCATAATTTGACTAAGGCTCAAAAACTCCATCGTGTGGATTGGTGCCGTAAAATGATTGAAAGTTTTAGCGGAGGTGACTCAAATGCTGTGTTCGACATACTAACAGGTGACGAAAGCTGGATTTACTGTTATGATCCTGAAACCAAAAGACAATCTGCTCAGTGGGTGTTTCCTTTCGAGGAGTTGCCAACTAAAGTGAAGAGAGATCGAAGTGCGGGAAAAAAATGGTGGCCTCGTTCTTTGGAAGGATAGGTCATTTCGCAACAATTGTGTTAGAGGATCAAAAAACAGTTTCTGCAGAATGGTACACTACCAATTGTTTGCCACTTGTCTTGGAAAAAGTTCGAGAGAAACGACCTCGCAGTAGGATCCTCCTTCACCACGACAACGCCTCGTCGCACACCGCCAAGCGAACGATCGACTATTTGGCGACATCAAACGTTGAATTACTGGGTCACCCGCCATATAGCCCCGACCTCGCGCCTTGTCATTTTTATTTATTTCCAAAAATTAAAGAAAAACTTAAAGGAAAGCGGTTTATGAATGCTGAAGAAGCGGTGGCTGCGTATCGCGATGCCATTGAAGAGACCCCTAAGGACGAGTGGGCAAAGTGCTTTTCCCAGTGGTTCCATCGCATGCAGCGGTGTATTGACGTCAATGGACAATATTTTGAAAAGATATAATAAAACTAATAACTGGCTAATGTAATCAGTTTTTGATTTTCTAAGAACTTTCAGTTTGACCCTCGTAATTCGTACAATACATAATCTAAGTGACCATTTCTTAGCATCGCATCGCAACGCATCGCTCATTAGTTTATGAATACTTTTTGTCAATAGATTTTATGGCTAAAACGAACAATTAAACACGTGATTTTTTTAGTACTGTCTGTCTGGCAAGTCTTTGCAAAGCACTGTCCGGCATCAATAGCAAAAACTACAATTTCAATATTTTAGTTGTTTACTTCTATGGCTTAAATATATCGACACATACTAAAGTTAGACATTTGACCAAAAATATTTATCGATAAATCATCACTGTTACGAACAACACTCGGTTTCCTAACTCTATGTTTTGTCTGCTGTTTGCCTACCACGATGCTGCTATAAGAGCGTGCTGCTAAACCTATCGACAGCTCTTTCTATCATACTGCATGTTCCAGTAGAAAGAAGATATCAATCATAGCAACCGCTGTTGTTATTTAGTGTTACTTCTATGCCTTAGGTTATATTTCTTTGGTTAACCCTGACTACACAGTCAAGCCCTTCCATTGCTTCAGCGATGATTGCTTCCGAGTATAAGTTGAAGAGAGTAGGTGAAAGTACACAACCTTGCCTGAGACCCCTGCAAATGTCCACTTCGTCCGTCTCTTCTCTATCTACACGAACGGTCGCCTGTTTGATTCCAGTATAGATTATGGATTATGCGCAGATCCTTGCCGTCTAATCCTATGTCGGTCAAGAGTGTCATAAAAAGATCATGCCGATCAGTGTTACATGTAACACTCGATCAAATGCTTTCTCGTAGGTAATCTATGAAACAAAGAAAAACGTCTTGTTGCATATCTTTGCATTTTTGGACCAACACTTGCAGAGTCAACAAGGCGTCTCTCGTTCCTTCCCATATTTTATTAATTATTGGTTAATTATTTCTACTAAATATAATTTGGCCTAGGCATCGTTATTTGCCTTTCTATATAATTAGCTTAATTAAAAATAATCGCAATATAATGTAAGTAAATGATTTTATATACATTTCAGATAGCCAAAAGATGAAGTACCTTCTGAAAAACTTATGGTATAGCTATAGTATATGGACTGCACGGTTGGCATAGTAGGTAGTTTAAGCGGCCTCCTCGCCTCTTGACATTGCGCCGAGTGTTGTGGGTTCGATCCCCACACGAGACAGCACTTTGTGAGATCCATAAATTTATGTTTCGAGTCTGAGTGTTCATTGTGTCCGTTAGTTGTATGTTTGTAAAGTTCCCCGCGACACAGGATTTATTCCTAGTGCGGGAGTTTTCTTATTAAACAAAAAAAAATAGAATATAAAACATGAAGAACACGATTTGTAACCAAAATCCACTTTTACCAAAGATTCTACATTTACAGTTAATGCGACGTAGAGGCGTAGAATTTAGAACTTTATATATTAAAATACCTACATAGAAAACATTTTGTGTCATGCACTGCAACTGTAACCCCTTCTATATCATTTGTTTAAATTTTCTTAAAAACCGTAAACAAATCGTATCATCGTCTTTTAATTTTGAACCTCCATACCTATACAAGAAATATATTCAAATAACGCTTGTTGGCTACTATAAAAATCTCTTAAGTCCGACATATTTTTAATGGTCAAACTCGAATTACAATATAAATAAGTACCGGACTTCAGTGACTACATAAAAACAGGGAACACGAAAAATTATTAGGTAAAAGAATATGACAGTAAAATATTGAGCTGCCCTGAGTACGGCCCTGCACGAACAAACTTATATGTGTGCATAATAGCCACGCTTTTAGCAAATGTGTGCAGATACGCTCGACGCATTTTCCGTCAGATGTGTACCGATTCATGTGACGGAATATACGCGACCGAAGATACGTTCGACGGATCTTCCGTCAGATATGTTCCGCCCCGTCGCCTCTTACGACACCCACGGGAAGATAGGGGGTGGTGACACTTGTATTCTATGCCGTCAACCACACGGCAGATACTTACAATAGTAGCAGGCACACCGCCACATGATTTTTTTGCCAATTTATTTTCATAAGTTAAAAGTACTATGCGTGATACGTAAAATGAGAACTGTCATGCATATCATCATACAGCGAAAATACTATACAAAAATACAGACGTTAATGAAAATTTCAGCATCAAAATACAACGTTTTGACGCAACCTCAATTTCACCGTGTAAGAGTGAACTTTACCAACAACTTCTGAGAGCCCATTATATTTCTGCGATTTGGAAAACATACATACATACATACATAGACTCACGCCTGTTTCCCAGAGGGATAGACAGAGACTACAGAGCGACATTTGCAACGATCTTGACATATCTCTCTTGCTTCATTCACTCCCATCAGATTCCTCATGCATGCTCTTCTGTTCAGGGTGCTTCTAACCTGTCCTGTTTTTAGGATGGATTTGGAAAAATGCTTACATAAAGCAACCTAATGCTTTAAACCCATTGGAGTGTGGTTGGATTGAGCAGGATAACACATTTGTCTTCAAATGGTTTGAAGGAGATCAACTTCCATCTCTTGTGAGTGATTTAATCACCGACGTTCCTGGTAAGTTGATAAAATCAATTCTTTATCGAATACGTTTGATTCACTGTACAAATTAACCCCTTGAGTGTCCTACATGGTGTGCCCGTAAGAGAAATAGGCCGGTAGTGTCCTACGGGCACGGTGTGCCCATAAGGATTTGTGTGAACTTCACTCCGGTGTTGTGTGATTGGTTACAATAATAAAAACGTAGATCGACTAATTACAGGTTAACCAACATAATACCATCAATTTTTACCATATTCCAAGCTTGCAACCGAGCAAGATTTCGATGCTCAGTTTTCTCCGTGCCGCCATATTGCGCTGTGGCGATCAACTAAGTTTAATTTGTGATTTTTTTAAAATGTGTTCTCACCGCAAACGTTAAGTGATTGTAATAGTATTACATATTAAATTATTGACAATTTAGTGAAGTAACATAACATAACATAATATCTTCACGCCTTTTATCCCCGAGGGGGTAGGCAGAGGTGTATTACACACCCACACTTCGCTAGATATGTTTCAGTCCCAATATAATAGGGGGCGAGCCTATTGCCATCTACCGGGCACATTATTAAGCGAGCGATAATTAACATTTTTAATACACACAATAACTTCGAAAAGTCAGAGGTGTGTGCCCGAGGTACCTGGGGATCGAATCCGAGACCATCGTCTCGGCAGTCCGTTACGTACACCACTGGGCTACCGCTGCTTTTTAGTGAAGTATATGTTTTAAATATTTTTTTAGCCAGTTATAAAAACATTTACAAAAAAAAGTGTTAGTAACTTTTGTGATGAAATTTTCGGACGTTAGCCCCTAGCCGTCCTCCATATTTTAAATGATTACATGTAAGTATTTATTAACTTTAAAAAAAACTAAAAAATAGAAGTTTCTCAAAAAATTGCATAAGAATCCATTGTGAATAAGACATTTTGTGTTGTTTTTGCTATAAATAGTTATAAACATGTTTTGTGAGTGAGAAATGTTTTCCGTCGGATCGTCAAAATGGCGCAAATATTTTCGCTGCTATGAATAAACAGTTATTGTGAAGTAATATCGGTGAACTGTGCTAAATTAATGTATGTAACCGTCGCGTCGTCTACCCGTGTCAATATAAATGCAGAAAGGGAATTTCGTGAATAATTTATGTGTATTTTGGAAAAATGTTTCACAGAAAAAACATATTGACCTGCATTTATAAATTTTTTTCGACATGAAAAGGTTAAAGGTTTAATATAATTCTCATATAGAGTAACTTCTGAACTGTATACGGTTTAAATTTTACGTCATATAATTATACCAAACGAGAGAAAATTAAATTTCTATAACCTAGGATCTTATAAACGTTACATCCTCAAAATGGCTGGACACTACCGGAGAAAATGCATTTTAGAGTGCGATGCGAGGGGTTAAGTTGATAAAATCAATTCTTTATCGAATACGTTCGATTCTGTGTAAAAAATTTGTAATAATTTAAAATTAACGTTTGATTTTTACAGAATCCGATTCCATGGTTGATGAAGATGACTCAAACGATGATAAATATGACTCGGATGATGATGATGAATGCGGAAAACCTATTACATTTTGTATTAAATAAATAAAAATAAAATACAAAGATAAATTAATTTTTGTTGTTATTAGCAGTATACCTTTTTTTACATACGTACATACATATCGTCACGCCTTTTATCCCCGAAGGGGTAGGCAGAGGTGTATTTCTATACCCACTTTTCGCCAGATATACTTTAGTCCCACGTAATAAGGGGCGAGCCTATTGCCGTACCGGGCACATTTCCAGACTCCGTGCTGTTACTGAGAATTTCGTGACAGAAAAACCCAATAACACTGCCCGACCCAGGAATCGAACCCGGGACCATTCATGCCGCGAGACCAACGAGGCAGTCCTATAGGGTTTGATGTCGAGTTTTCCGTCTCTACGCAAAGATGGTATTTGCATCGTGTTATCCCTTAGTCGCCTCTTACGACACCCACGGGAAGATAGGGGGTGGTGACACTTGTATTCTATGCCGTCAACCACAAGGTGGAAAATCCCTTCGGATCGCCGCCTCTTGGGCAAATGAAAGACCGAGTATGTGTTGTTACCACTAAAAACCACCTCGACTGCCAGCCAAAGACGCCCTACGCGAGGAAGACTGGATACAGGAGCTGCCCAGTCTTATAAGCAGTATACCTAAGGAAGTATTTAAGTTTTTTGCGTTATATATCTCCTTTTTTACTGTCAAACTTTTAAAGTTTAGTAAGTAGACTACATAACTAATATTAACGTCAATAAAAACAGTGATTAAGTAAATTATAAGTAACTTATATTGATTTATTAAAACTGCTATCGTAATATATAGACATCAAAGCGGGTAGTATCTCAGATTTTGCTATCTGCTGATGTTTGTCCACTATGAATACGTCTGCCGAATTCAATATAAGTTTTTAAGACTATAAAAAATTAAATTTATTAATGGCAGATCTGGTCAAATACTTAAAAAAAATGTTTTCACAGTTTCGAACCTGTCTGCCACAATGTTAACCTCGCGCTAATGGTCTGCCATTATTATTTTCCGTTAATAATCATAATATATTTTCATTCTGCTATTTAATTCCGTCATTCTCGAGGGTAAAACGCCACAGGCGTGGCACAGAGGTGTGGTGGTGCTTTTCTTTAAGAAAGGAGATAAAACCCTCTTAAAGAACTACAGACCCATCACACTTCTGAGCCACGTCTACAAGCTGTTTTCGAGGATCACGAATCGTCTCGAGAGCAAGCTAGACGACTTCCAGCCTCCCGAACAAGCCGGTTTCCGTAAAGGCTATAGTACCATAGACCACATACATACGCTGCGGCAGGTTATACAGAAGTCCGAGGAGTATAACCAGCCCCTATGCTTGGCGTTTGTGGACTATGAGAAAGCCTTCGATTCGATCGAAACCTGGGCGGTACTACAGTCTCTCCAACGGTGCCGGATTGACTACCGATATATCGAAGTGCTGAAGTGCTTGTATGAAAACGCCACTATGTCAGTCCGCCTCCAGGACCAGAGTTCGAAACCTATTCAACTCCAGCGAGGACTGAGACAGGGGGATGTCATATCCCCGAAACTGTTTACCACTGCGCTGGAGGGTGTTTTCAAGCTTCTGGACTGGAATGGACTCGGCATCAACATCAACGGCGAGTACATCACTCACCTTCGATTCGCAGACGATATCGTAGTCATGGCTGAGACCATGGAAGACCTAGGCACAATGCTCGATGGCCTCTGTAGAGTCTCCCAACAAGTAGGTCTTAAGATGAACATGGACAAGACGAAAATCGTGTCGAACGTCCATGTTGTACCTGCTCCTATTCAGGTTGGGAACTCTACGCTCGAAGTTGTCGACAAGTATATCTACCTGGGACAAGTAGTCCAATTAGGTAGGTCCAACTTCGAGAAGGAGGTCAATCGTCGAATCCAACTCGGTTGGGCAGCCTTCGGGAAGCTACGACATATCTTCTCGTCCGATATCCCGCAGTGTCTCAAGACAAAAGTCTTTGACCAGTGTGTGTTGCCAGTGATGACTTACGGATCAGAGACGTGGTCGCTCACTATGGGCCTTATCAGAAGGCTCAAGGTCACTCAGAGGGCGATGGAGAGAGCTATGCTTGGAGTTTCCCTGCGAGATCGAATCAGAAATGAGGAGATCCGCAGTAGAACCAAAGTCGCCGACATAGCTCTCCGGATAGCCAAGCTGAAGTGGCAGTGGGCAGGGCACATAGCTCGAAGAACCGATGGCTGTTGGGGCAGAAAGGTTCTGGAGTGGCGGCCACGTACCGGACGACGCAGCAGAGGTAGACCCCCCGCAAGATGGACCGACGATCTCGTGAAGATCGCGGGAGGCGGTTGGATGCGGGCGGCTCAAGACCGGTCTGTGTGGAGAACCTTGGGGGAGGCCTATGTCCAGCAGTGGACGTCGTTTGGCTGATATGATGATTATGATTTTCAAATATCAAAACGGCAGACGTGGTCAAATGCATTTAAAAATAGCCAAAAATCGATACCTGTTTTACCTGAGCGCCCGCCGCGTCCACCACTTAGGGCTTAGTTTGTCCCAACCTCATGTACGGTAAGTATAGGGGCACCTACTGGCTCTTATACTTAAGGCGCTGTCATAAAGCGACTGTTTTGGTAAATGAGGGGGTGAAGCAGGGGAGGTGAAGGGCGCTTAGCTCCGTCTACTGCGGGGCGCCCCCCTTCATTCTCGTCGTGTGCGGCCGTATTCTGGCGACATCCGTATTCCAATATTTCAAAATCGCAAGCAAAACGTTTTAGCACATTGAATTAAGATACTAATATTAAAATTTATATATTATTACATAAATCAATCTGTTTGTACAATAAAGACATAGCGCAATTTTTGTTCTCAGTGGAGCCATGAGCAAAACTGGTTTACATTAGACGTTATAGGTATTATTTTTTTTTGACGAAATTATTGTTGACGAAAGTAGATAAATACCTACGTGCCGTAAGATGATAAAAATAAGTCAGTTCCATATATGGAGGCCCTAATTATTTTTGTTTTGTTTTTGTATAAAAATGGTGAAGCAGTTCATAGAATACCTACATCTAATTCCATTCCTGCCAGTTTTCAAATCTGTTTTGCAATAAATTGGCTGTGACATACGGGCGGACAGACAGACGTACATGGCGAATCTATAAGGGTTTCTACAATATATAAAAAACGACCTATGTATACTATCCTATAAAATATAAAGGGCTTTTACAATTTTTGGCTACGGTACTCTAAAAACCACAATACTGCCCGCAACTAGCAACCCTACTAAGCGCAAAAGCCGTATCTCAACTAAAGCGAGTTACGAAATAATTGAAGTTAAGTAAAAATTGATTTATTTTATTTATTTATGGATGTTTTATTGTTATTAAAGGTATAATTTATGGTTAAGGTTTCGAAATACGTCGCCGTTTTTAGGGGTTGTGAGTGATTGAGGGGGGAAGGAGCGGAGTTCTCGGAACCCACCCTCACCATTTTCACTTGCCAGAAATACTTGGTTTCCTCTAAAAAAAAATATCTCCAAACATCGGTGTGTATGGCACTGCCAACTTCCACATTCTTCTCACTTGTTTAATAAACTAAGGTTGACGGAGCCCTGCTTCGCAGGGTTCCTATTTTCGGATTAATAGTCAAAAGAGAACCTAACATACTAAATAGGTTATTTAGTTACTTATTACAGTCGCACCTAACCACTCGAAAGCAATGACGCACAAATTTGACATTAGCTGTCAATATGATCATTCCAAGATGGCGGGTTTGCGTTTCGTTTCACGTTTTTCACATAAAACCTAAAAATGACATTTAGAAAACTGTACTAAAGTATAAAAACTACTACTAAGAATTTTCGGAAATTGTTTAACAATATTTAGACGCAACTCCGGCAGCCAAAATTCACACCACCAATACCCTCAAATTCAGGCGACTCGTTTCGAAACCCAACCCAAATTATAGAATTAAAATTTGAGTTACTGCTTTTTCGTTGGCGCCCCTCATACATGTTTGTATGGAAAAAATAAAAAAATCTTTCGCTTAAAATATGTGTTGTTTCAAAGAAAATAAATATTAAAAGATATTTATTTATCATTTACTAACGAAATACAGAGTTTACAACTCATCAAAAGTTAGCTGTCTGCTACAACCCGGCAGGTTTTCTTTATTCTCATCGAAAGTTAAAGGCAGTGTGTGAGGTGATGACTGATGAGGCTTCAATACTTATTATTTGCTGTTGTTCACGAGGCACATTTTCATTTACTTTCCTTTTAAGGCTTGGTATTGTAGAAACTTCAAGCACTGATGAGACATTTTCCTCTCCGTGATTTCGCAATGCCATCCCTTGAGCTCGACGAGAATCAACAATTTAAGGCAACTGCCAATTCATATAAAACGCCACAAGCTTTTCTTTCATTTTCGTCTCCCAGAAAACATCATCTCTTTCTATCATTTCTACTTTTAGTGGTATACTTTCGCCACTCCACACAGCAAATAAACATTTTTGTTTGCGTGTAACGTGGCGTTGCCCCTGAATTTGGTAATAACAATTACAATATTTGTGTAGACTAGTCAGTTAATTTTTTTATCATGTTTCCATCTAATATATAAAATTCTCGTGTCACAGTTTTCGTTCCCATACTCCTCCGAAACGGCTTGACCGATTTTGATGAAATTTTTTGTGCTTATCCGGTATCTACATATGTAAATCGGCCAACATCTATTTTACAAAAAAAAAAAATTTGCAAAACAACGTTTGCCGGGTCAGCTAGTATTTTTATTTTATTTGCTCTTATACTATTCTCCAGGCCATTCTTATAGGCAACTTTAATGTTCTATACATTAAATTTCCACAAGAGTGTTTGGACCTATTAATCCATCTGGCGTGGCACCAATAAACGGATAATCCACAAGGCTCGATTGTTACATTTTCTTGCTTCGCCAGTTGTTGCAAAGCCAGTGGTTCATTTTAAACTCCATGCGCAACTGCTTTTACATTGCAAATATTTTATTTGTACAAAATATTTTTTAATAAGTTGGCTTTACTGCCGTTATCTCTTCTTTTTACCAAAATTACCAAAATTTGAATCTGTCAACATATTCTTACGCAATTCGAACCAGTCACTGCTAACCCTCATGTATTTTTTGCTTATTACTATTGAACAAATCGTGTTAGGAATTACTGCAGTCAAATGTGTGTAAGACGTTGCTTAACTGTAACTTTAACTTCACTGTAATTACAATAATTAGTAGGTACTTTATTATTAAAAAAAATACTATAACTTGTGTTATAGCAAACAGAGAAGTCACCTACTTACTTATAAATGATTGAATTTAGAAATTGAAAAGGTATTAGATGTCAAAGTTTTACCCGATGTACCTAAATAGGTTTATGTTTACAACACAATAATACAACATTCGTTACCGCTTGTGTGCGGACTGCGGAGTGCCATATTAGCGCTGTTAATTGTTCGCCGTGGCGGCATCTTAGCGCTCCAGACGCTCTGACAAGCTAATGAATTTGCAATATAGGTATATAAAATAATCCGATTTTATGTTATTACTCTTTCAAATATTGAAAACTGTGGCAGCTATGTATTGTGAGAATAATTTATATAATTATATGATGCACAATCGATAATCTATAACATAGTCAGTCAAAAAAGACTCTTATGAAAATATTTTTTGTTAAAATGTTTCATATTTCATAATCACTTAGCCATGGATGAATTTCTATTTTTTTCTCGTACAAATCCTTCGTAGAACTTTATTTCTCTAACTGTCCGTATTTTATTCTTCTAATTATATATTTATAAGCACAGAAACAATAACACATTAAACGCAACAAGAATATAAACTTAGGTCCTAATTATATGTGCCCATAGTCCCATGAAAAGCCTATTTGATTCAAAGTATTCAGTCAATAACATAAAACATGAAATTACGAACTCAAATCGGCGTATTACTATAACAAACAGGTTTACGTAAAATTTCGTGCAGCGGAGACGCAAGCGACATGACATATCTCTCACAGGGCTCAAAGCCGAATGATGAGGTCTGGGCGGGCCGTAAACTAGCAACTGACACTCGGTACACCGCTTATGCTAATAAGGTTTAAATTGCCGAAGCGAATATCAAATTGATGAGATCTACCGAGCGTCAAAATCATAGACGTTTGGCAGATTTTATTTAATTTTACAAAATATACACGTATAATATGAAAATAAATAGGGTAATTCTTTAGTTCATTAGGTTTCCTACAATATTATTAAATAAAATATGACAGCTTACGATCAAAATATTGCTAACAGTGAGACGAAAGATTATTTTCTGCCTCGTTTTTGTGATTTTTTTACCGTGATGAAAAATTCTTTCAATAGTCTTTTGTTCAGACTTTCGACTATAAGCTCTATTTTTTGCAAGATTGTAGTATGTACCGTTATGGCTAGTTGCGCGACGAAAAGTTAGGTGTTTCACGGCTTCCGAGGTATAACAGCGCCTTAATGAAAAAGCAAAATCAAAAACAAAAGAAATGTATTTAGAATCATATAAAATAAACTAAATAACAATTTATTTTTAAGGTATATTAATCAAATTTTAATGTTAATTCTGTGTTTATTATTAACCCTAAACTCGTTTCAAGGTTTCGTGGAATATTGCTTCTAGACATGATTTTTGAAAGTAGTAATAAGTAATCTCCTAAATATTTTTTTAATATACTATTTTCAAGTTAGGATTAATATAGCATTATAAACTAAGTCTTGAAATAAAGTAAAATTCTAAGTAAAATTCTATCGGTATAAATGATTATCTCTTAGATTGGCGGCTATTTCAGGTTCCCAACGATCACCATTTGAGAGTAACTTTTCTTTGTTGTAGATGAGTTCTTCACGACTGTCCGTACTGTATTCGAAATTGGGTCCTTCGACGATGGCGTCGACGGGACAAGCCTCTTGGCAGTAACCGCAGAAGATACACTTGTTCAAGTCGATGTCATAGCGTACGGCGCGGCGGGACCCGTCACAGCGTTCCTCAGCATCGATGGTGATTGCTTGCGCGGGACACATAGCCTCACACAACTTACAAGCGATGCAACGTTCCTCCCCTGAAGGGTACCTGCGTAACGCGTGTTCCCCTCGGAAGCGCGGTGATAAGGGACCCTTCTCAAAAGGATAGTTTATCGTAGCTGGCTCCTTGAAGATGTGTCCTAAGGTAATGGCAAAACCTGTAAGTAACATAAACATGTTAATCAAGCATTATGTTACGCTTAGAGTTTCTAAATAAAGTTAAGAGATCTAATTATAATAACCAGAAGAAATAAAACGGCCAGACCACACGCCTCGCCTAACGCGGCGTTATTGAACGAGGGTTTTTAACCCCTTACCGCATACGAAGCCATTGGTGGTTTCTAAAGATTGTAATTTTTTTCCAACATAACTAACATTTGAATTATAGCAAAGTTAATTGTAACTTATGAAGAATTTCTTCGTTAAAACCATGTAATTTTTTGTGCGTGGTAAATCAACTGTGTCCAAATTATTTGATGTTATTTCATGACAGTGCTAGCAAGTTAACTGCAATGTTTTAGTTAAATTTTTATCAGTGAAAAATAATAGTAATAAGGTGACTGAGATCATCAATATTTTTTTTACTTCTAGAATCATCGACTAGCGTAATAGTAAGTAAGTTGTTTCTGTATATTTTTTTTTAAATTTGATTTTGACCTGTTTTTTTCAGACACCAAATATGGCTTGCTATGCGTTTCCGTCAAAACAATGTATGTCAAATATGGCTTCGTATGCACTCGAGTTCCTTTTTTTTGCTATATAGAAATGGATATTGCCATTTTATAAGCATGCAAAAAATACGGAATTATATAAAATATAAATAATGAAAATGGTCTTAGAAAAGTCTTGTAATGCTATAATGACAAGCGGAACGAGTCCAGATATGGACTCGTATGCATTCAAAATATTTTTTTATTAAATTGTTTTGGTAACTTCCTTCATAATTCATGCAATAAGGGGTTAACATCCAATAATATGTAATAAAGCACACAACTGTCGGGGTTCTCACTGAGTCTCAGTAGCTATCATCTTGGCAATAAAGCGTCTGTTGTTTAAAGCATATAGCGCAACATGCTTTACGGCTTGGTTTCTTCTCGCCTCTATGAAGAGGCGAGAAGAAACCAAGCCAATACTTTATTCTGTACCATAGATTATGGACGAGGACTATGAAGTCCTCGTCCATAATCTATGGTACAGAATAAGTGATTCTTTATGCATAACTTTCAGCGCTCCATCACCTTAAAAAATGCTCTACCAAGAGATGCCTGGATTGTGTCTTAAAAAAAGAAAGAGACAATAAAAAGAGCTGTAGAGTACCTACTCGAAGAATCAATATATAAAAATCTGACTAAACGTAACAGATAGATAGGCACAATCTTGCATTAGAATTTCCATATACATTCTAAAATTATAATATTTGAAAGAATATTGATATTCTGATTGAGAATAGAGACCTTTATCACTTAATTGAGATATATTTTATGGTCAAATTATTTATATCCATATGATGTATTCGGTTTCCATTGAATATGAGAATAATAAAACTAGTTTTGAAGGTCTGGCCCAAAATCCCAATCTCCTCTGATTGATTTATTCCGTCGACAGTATCTATTCACACGTGGACCACTCAGAAGTAAATATTTACTGAAGCAGGCATCCGTCAAAATGTCTAACATATTTTTCCGCTATTTTCTTTGGGTAAGGCTGACATACAAACGTGAGTTTCTAACACAAATGTAAATCTTTGCTATTGTAAACAAGACTACACAATATGGTGATACGTGTAAATCATGAATGATTTAGACCCTACGAGAGCCACCGTGTTATATGTTTTGGCAATGCTACTCAAGGCAACTCTTTAGAGTGCAAGTATTTATGTTTCATGAACGAAACAATGGTTAAATATTATTCAGATAATGACATTTCTCATGATTTTATACAAAAATCTCTACATAAAAAATCTTTTGTTAAAATACAACTAACGCACCAGGAATAAATTATTTGTCGTGGGGACATGCTTTGCATACATGCAATCAACGGACCCAAATAAGCAGATAAGAAAAACTATTTGTTGATCACACAAAGTCTTGTAAGTCATTGCATCTACAACACTCAGCGCAGCGCAATATGACAGACCGGCTTGTTTGACCACGCAAGGAAAATAATAATATAATATTCCCATCCCTCTAGGATACTAAGGATGATAAGATACTATTCCATGAAAATATTATTTGAGTTCTAGGATGACTAAGGGCGGATTCAGATTAGCGTATTTTTCTGCGCGTCTACGATACTTTCAGCATACACGCGCTTACACGCGCGCTACATTACGCGCTTCAAAAAACTGGACTCGTGTAAACGGGCATATAACGGCGTGTTAGCTCGAAACAGTAGTGACATCATGTCAGTGTCAACATGGATTCTGACGGGTCACGTTTATACGAGCTTAGAAGCGCGTCAACGCTCGAACGAGTTGCACGTGTGCCAAAAGGCGCGCCTATACGCGCCATGAAGGCTTCCAAAAACGAGCTTATACGCGCGTATAAAACGCTAATCTGAAACCGCCCTTAGGCTGTAAAATATTATGTATAAATAATATAATGTACCCAAGCCCAAAAAATGTCCTTGCGCACTATTTTTAAAGTTTTAATAACATCTTTATATGTAGCTATCCCACGATTAGAATAATGCATGAGGTGAACTATCTATTACTAGCTTTTGCTCGCCGCTTCGCGCGCGTTAAATTCGGGGTAACACAAATCTACTTTCAGTCTCAAGTTGTGTTAAGATACTCCTGATTATTCTAAAGACTTCAGAAACTATAGGGTACAATGTAACTCGGTCAGTATCCATGACATTATCTACCGTTATCTACCAAAAGGTACATGTCATAGTAAAATCACCTTGCATACAGTCAAATGTCAAAGCAATGTTCTAATACATGTTCAATATATCTCTATAAACATTTACGCATTTTTTATATTAGTCAGGACAATCGTTTCAGCCGTTTAAGCTTATTATATAATTATGAGTTTATTTAAGCGAACAATTTAATCAACGTGCACAATATGACATTATGTATGACTGACAGAACTAACAAATATGCGCATAGCACATGCGCACTCAATTATTAAAGCATGCGTTCTTACTTCCAAGAAGTAAATTTGTGCCTTACAAACTTCTACCCTCACTACGATCCCTCCCAGTTAATTTTTTGCAACTTATGGTAGCCTATGTCCGTCTCAATGGTCCAATATATCTCTATATTAAATTTCAGCAAAATCGGTTCAGCCGTTTTAGCGTGAAAACGGAACATACATACATACACACTTTCGAATTTATAATATTAGTAGGGATTGACGCCGTCACTTTGTGCTTAATTGCAGAACTCGAGAAAACTTTGGCATTATATAAATACCAACAATAACCTGCCTGCGCGTCAAGAAACACAACATTCAACCTACGAAATCGACAATCTATATAAGATTATTTGACATTTCACCCAAAAATATTTTATTCCACCTATATCGCCAAAAGGTACCATAGCAACAAATATATTTCGTGAAATGAGCTCCAGACTGTTTCAAAGGACGTGGAACTTCACGCGACAGCCTCAAATAACAAACGGCAAATACCGTGTGAATTTACTAACCGTATGAATAGCTAGCCACAGGCAAAAGCCAATTTATCACAAAGTAAGTTAACATAAGAGAACATATTCAAGCGAACTTTCAATGATACATACTGTGATAAAGTGCGTCGAATATTACCATCTGTTAAATGTTGATTAGAATAGTTTATAAAAGAGATTCTATAGACTGGGAATAATTGGTGTCGTGTAACTAACTATAATTATGTACCCGAAAAAGCATAGTTATTATAAAATCACAGGCAGGCACTTCAATTTTATCTAAATGCATGGATGTAGGCTTCATATTTATTACATTCTCCATAGTGCACGAATGATTATTAAAAAATCATTATCCATGAAGATAAATTAATATCCACCATTTGTACTTGAAAAGAAACAAATAGAACTCGTAAGCAAATGTCGACATAAAAAGGCCTGAAGTACAATTTCCTGAGACATAACAAACACAGATAGTAGGAGTAGTAGTGTGGTAGTAACCTAATGAATAAAGCATTAGACATGAGGTTTTAAGGTCATACCAAAGATTTAGCATGTACAAGATATACAATGGCGGAAGGAAACCTAACAAAATACTAGCGCAGTGTTAGCTTTTTATGTGTGTACGTACCAACCTATGTAAATGTGTATGAAAATAAATAATATCTTTACCTAATTTTAATTTCGGATAACGTTATGAATAGTAAAATATTATTTAAAAGAAATAACCAACTTATTCAACATAAAAAGAGCCAGTAACAACCTTGCTATTTGATTCTACGTAATATCAATTAGTGTGGAAATAATATAAGCGGAATAAACGGTCCGAAAAACCCAAGTAATGAATGTAGAGGAAGCACGTGAGATTTGTAAGGATAGAAGTAAGTGGCGTTCCGTTGTCTCTGCCTAGCCCGACGAGAAAAGGCGTGAGTAAATATTATGTATGTATGTCTGAAAATGAACGGTTAATTTTTTTTTCAATTTAATGAAAAATAATATGTACAGGCACAATATTTAGGTACTATCGATAGCTTACGGTTGTGTTTAGACTGACTAACATTTCAGTACATCTTGTTAATTAAAAATATTACTTATAAACATGGATTACCTACTTCTTACATTAAAATAAATGGGTTTATCAACAAAATTGCAAAACCATATTTTGGCGTAAAACTTAAAATTTTGATGGTTGTTTCTTCAAGTTATATCACTTACTTGCCACTAAAATACTCTGAGTACAATAACCACAACTTTACACGTTATTTAACTACACGGATTATACTCGTAATACAGGAATTATCCCAAACGCGCAGCGTAGTCTTTTATTTAAAAGTTACAAGAATTTGTAATCTTAGCCAAGCAGCATAGCTTGTAAGGGTTAATAAATGTTTGAAAATGTGTGACATATCGGCACTTTGTAATAAAATCCTTTCACTTTTGCACAGTGACAGTTATATTCATTAAAATACTGTCACGATTAGTTGTTCTTGAACTTAAGCATGACATAATCGTGGGTCTGAAGCTTAAACCATTGATCTATACTATTAATATTAATATTCTATCTCAATCTGACTAAACATATTCAAATATTTTAAATACCTGCATAAAATACATATAATGTTTTGAAGCTCCAAGATACCGTATTATTGCTATAAGAAAATAAAAAACCCGAATATCCCTCCAATAAATCTCGTGATCAAATCGAATTACCTAAACGAACGTTCGCTAGAAACGAAATAATGTAATCATTACTTCAACGTTAATTGCGTTTTCGACTTAAATAAAGGTATAACTGTGTAGCAGAAATACAGTTACTCTAAATAATTATATGATTTCATTAGAAAACACACTTCAAATTACTGTACATTCTTTGATAATGAATAAATTATTTTTATTAGTTGATGGATATGCATTTCAATAGTAGCACAATTATTGGAAGATAGTCTCGCAAATATAAAGACACACTTAATTCAAATACTTCAACATGTCAAGTTTACAACACCATTCTTAGTATAGTAACGAATACGAATCTCTTATATAGCGAAATAATCAATAGAAGGGGAGCCCACGATGCTATATTGGGATTTACCCGAGCGTCATTGAGACCTATTGGGTTGCAAAGCTAAGATGATAAAGTGATAAAAATGTAAATAATGTATATCTTTTCATCGGTGGGGGGAGCGGCTATTGATTTTCAAAACCTAAAAAAAAGACTGTTGCACAAATCCCTCCAGATAATCGGCAGATTATGAAAAAGCACGCCTCGGACGTTAGGATGAAAGCATATAAATCTTAATCTGACACGCTTGAGTATCTCAAAATAGCGATGTCTTCGACGTTCTAATAGTGACCACGAGTTTGCGTCACACCCAAATCGTCTGATTATTCAATTAACATCCCCTTAGAAAATCTGACAGGCTCGATACATTTTTTTGCATTTTTAAATCTTTCAACACTCTTACGACCATCTCTACTATGCAAACGATCAGGGGCCCAATTCCGCTAAATAAATATAGTCGCGATATGATGTCAGTGTCATACTTACGTCACAAAAAGCATATTCTTCTAAATTATATGATATTTGAATGAAATTGTAACGAGATCGTATGTGTCAACGACGAACTGTTTATTTTAAATTATACGATAATGACATAAGCTTATCAGAATACCGCTTTTAAATCCAATCAAAATATGATATCAATGTCATATAAAAATAGCAGAATTGGCCCCGATTAACATTCCTACTTTATTAAAAATTGGTAGGACTTGGATGCTATCAATATCTGACGCGCTCGAGTAAATCCCGAAATCCCTTCATGGGCTCCCCTACTACAAGGAATTCATACATATTATCAAGATTTGAAGCTCAATAATTAGAGAATAACAGCTCACTTTCTTTACGCCATTTCGGCAATGTCAAAACATGAAAGTTATACATAATTTCAAGTACAATCGTCCCAAGAACTATATGAAGTAATCTATAAAGTTAAAAAAATATATAATCTCATCAATACAAGTGTCACAAATCCAAACTAAATCCAACGTCAATATAATGTAGGTTGAGTTAATAATTCAAACAAATCTATAAACAAACTGGCTGAATGATGTCCAGTTTCAGCATTCTCTAATAATTAAACCAAACCAAAATTTGATAATGTTTAAATATACGAATCAAATAATACGATTCCTGAATTAGTATTTAATTATTCCATTACAGTTTCATCGTTGTATTTACAATATTTAAGCACATTATTAATTTATATTAGAAACATAATTGCTGCACTTTCACAGCTGAACTACGGGAGCGATATTGACGAAATTATAATTATGCTTTGTATAATTAATTAATTAACTATTTAACTAACTATTTAATTGTTATTATTAATTATGTATCTACGAGAATAAATTTATTGTGCTTATAGCCCTTTAACACTGCGCTGAGTATTATGTTTTCGACACAGGACAGCACTGTGTGCTCTCCAAATTGATTTCAAGAACCCCTGCGATACAAGATGTATTCCAGATTCGGGAGGTGTCTTCAAATCTAAACGATTACGTTTGTATATGTTAATTCGTGAAGGAAACGTTATAAATCAGTTTTAGTGCCTCACGACGCGAATGAAGACGTGAATTTGGAACATCTAAAGGTTCTATAGATCTAGAATAAGGGAAGCTTCAACCGGTACGAAATTGATCCACCCAAGGACTAATAGCAGTCCGTTATTATGTGAAAATATACAGGTGCCTATAATTTATATTGCTGCCGTTCGAGCGGCGCATCACTACAAGTTTTAAAAGTGCTAACAAGTCTGTCGAGGGGATCGCCAAGTCCCATTAAGATGCCATAAAAATGCATCCGCTTTATTCTTAAGAATTTAACTTACTTACTAAGATTAAGAATTTAACAGCTACGGTTATTTTTTACTCAACAACTGCGTTGATTGTGGTTTGTATTATTTTCTCTTGATGAGCTCATTTTAGCGTATGGCAGACGCCCGAATGGACTAGTCTGTATATAAAATTCTTGAAACGAAACTACTGATCGCAGCCAGCTAAAATTTGGCTTGTATGTTCTTTCGGGATCTTTGGGTGCATTACAAAGAGATATGACGAAATCCACATGGGATCGGGTAATACGGTAAAAAGAGTGCAGGTGTATCTGCGGGCACTATGTAATCAGAAATAGAACCTCTCATTTACTACTAGATTATTCGAATAATTTTCTGAAGCTTTATTGTATGACTATGTCTACTTTATAAACTGGCTGTATATGAGCCTGCAGAGGTTCAGACAGTCAACAAATTTTTTTTGTTAAATATAGGCGTTTTATAGTAATCATACGTATGTACACTGTATAATTCTACAACAATACATGTTTTTATATTTTATAAACCGTAACAAAGTATTGTCGTTGTCTATATAGTGGACTTCTGCTCATAGAATAAACTTCTCATAAAATTTAACATACGTGATAGTAAAGATAAAGTGTTAGTTGCAATTCAGTACAATATTCCAATATAACCAACGTCTCTATCAGCTACGCCTTCATGCTCACTATCACCTATCATGTGACGATTTTGTTTGTTTTTGTTTTAACACGCTAATCGCTAGAATAACCAGTCGTATCAGAAAAAGTATTTTATATACGATAGCCACATTCCTAAGGCTGACTGTAACATCAAACTAGGACCATTTGTAGCTGAACAAAAAGAAGATGAGAACAAGAAGGACATAAGAGGATGGACGAACGGTGCACTAAGACGATGACCGTTCAATGAAGGCATTGCAGATGAACCCACTAGACTCGGCTAGTTATAGAACCAAACATTAAGTACCTATATTAAGTTTTCATAGAATTTACTCGCCTCATGGATATGCAAGAAAATTATATCACTGACCCGGACAGCAGCTTGTTATCATACCAGTTAGTGCTCGTGCGAGTAACGCAAAAAAATTGTCGAGTTGAGCTACTAACTAGATAACCGTCAATAAACTCCCACCGGCCAACGATTAAAGTAGGTCATGTCACAAATTGTATTGAAAATCTAAACATATAAATAAAATTAGAGTGTATGTTTGTAATATTAAAATAACCGCTTTTTACTTAATGCATATGGATGTATACACGGTACACATACCGAAATAACATAATTACAAAAAAAATTCTGTCTGTCTGTTTGTTATCTCTAATCTCTGGAACGGCTGGCCCGATTTTGACGGGACATTCACTGGCGGATAGCTGGTGTACCAAGGAGTAACTAAGGCTATAAATTAACCGGGTACGTGAAGTAGTTCCCTCAGGACGCGGGTGAAATCGCGAGAAACAGCTAGTTTAAAATACAAATTATTTTTAACCAACTTTAGAAATATGAGGAGGCTGTCAATTTTGTTTCTTTTTTATGTTTGTGAGCTCAGAACACTGTCATTTATGAACCGATTTCAAGAGGTATTTTAGTTGGCATTTTTGGATATCTCTACCATTATTTCATTGTCATCCAAGTATCCAAGTTTAAGGAATTAAATTTGAAGTCGGTACATACAGACACAGCGATCATGAGTGAATAATATCAATACCTACTAAACTGAATCATGTGTATTTAAGGCTACGGTGAACTGAAACTGTACGGTGTACTCCAGTTACACCATTATATTGAACTGTTAATAGCTTTCTTCAAAATATATCTTTCAGTAGTTTCTGATTTTAAACAGTTCAATCAAACAAACAAAATCTTCGGGTTTATAATATTAGTATAGAGTTTGTTGTGTAATATGGAATATGAAGTTGCTTACTTATACTTTATCAAACGAAGCCAAATGTGTCATATTTGTAAAGATGTGATACAAAGTTGAATGTACGTGCGATATGCACGTCCCAGGGACCTATAAACGGATATCTACATTTTATTGTTAACAAATTCGTGGAGACATGATTGGTTATCTATATCTATCGTCTGTCGGACACGAAAAAGGGCGAATCATTTTCGTAAAAGATTTATTCGACGAGAAACAACCGAGGCGTGGTGCAATTTTGTTAAAGCAAACTCTATTTTCTCACAAATACCGATGTTTTAGGATTACGTTCTTGCTAAATAATAATATAATACATTTTCCATTTTAATAAATTGACGAAATTAAATAAGGGTATATCTGCCATTAATTTCAGACCGATTATGAAGTGTGACGACTACCAAGGCTGCGATAGTACTAACCTCGAAGTAACTCAGTCCAGAACAGGGTTTGCGCGCTTCTGTCGACGATATCTTGGGTTCTGGTGGTTGGTGGTTTATCATTGACGTACACCCAGTTCACAGCGTACTTTGTTCTTGGACAGCAGTAGTACGGAGGGTACTGCACACAAGGCGGTGGGCAGGGAGGCCACGGCGGGCAAGGTGGACACGGTGGACAAGGTGGACAAGGGCTCGGGACCGGGTCCCCTGGGCAAGGAGGACAAGGTCCAATCTGACCGTGTGTTGGTATATTGCTTTGACGAGCAATCTGTGTGACAACCCTGCGCCTCACAAAACGCAAAAGCGTCGATAACCTTCTATTAAATACAGACATTTATTCATTAACGTACGTTATTAATATTTTTTATAAAGCGAATTCGTGGCAATAATATGAGAGATGTCAAAATGGCATGAACTGTGACTTGCAATGATTGCTCCACATGACTGTGACCTTTTAAAAACAAATTAGTATTCGTCATAGGTTATACAAAAATCTGTAGAAAAGGTTTTATGTAGAAATAAATAGCGCCTCCTCGGCTTTGTAAACGACTACAAGATCGCAGATCAAGGAGCAAGTATACATGGAGTGATAGCTTTAAGCATAAACAAGAAACCTATCGTTATTTCTTTTAACTTGTATAAAATTTCATTATGTGTAACCGAGACAGATGTATTGTATTTATTACCTCTTGAAATACTCATGTCGCAATTTTTTCAAAAGAAGAAATGACTATCAATAGTGATGTACTCATGCATTAATCTTTTATTGGCATTGGTATATAATTCGGTATGTAGAGACAAGATAAGCATTTGATTAAGTAATATACCAGTAGTATATTATTTTACTAGCTTTTATTTAGAGTATAGTACTTAGGTGCCTACAAAGAAACAAATACTGTAAAAAGAGAGGTAATAATAAGATATGATTGATCATATCTTATTATTACCTCTCTTTTTACAGTATTTAGGAAAGTCATTGAAAAAAAGTCTAAATAGTCAAAATTATTTATTTATACCACAAAGTAATGCACACGATAACTGCCCGGCAGGTCTGATACGATAAGTATTACCAAAATGGGATGTATATGGGCGGAAACAGTTAACATTTACGAACAACATTTTCATCCTGAGTTCCAGAAGTGCAAGCCATGTTCACTCTTGAAGCTTTATTATCGCTTCTAAAAATAAGGTTTCGTTATTTCGGACATTTCTGAAAATGAATACCTACACATATGTATATATGATTACTATAGCATATTTTAACAGTTTCAATGTGGGTATATATTGATTGATAAAAATATAAGTTAATAATAATAAAGTAGAAGTACAAATAATAATAAAGTAGAAGTGCATTAGGGTTCCCACCAAGAACTTAGGGTCCCAAGCCAACCTCACCTGCAAGTGGTGCACCTACCGATCAACGGACGAGGCTCTGGCAAGCAAAATAGCCCGATAAGCGGCAATAGGCTCGCCACCTATTACGTGGGATCAAAACACTGGCGAAAAGTGGGCGTTTAATATGCCTCTGCCTACCCCTTCGGGGAAACAGGCGTGAGTCCTTGTATGTGTGTATGTATGTAGAAGTACAAACGTCAGTATTAGATATCTGGTTAGTAAAAATAGTAGGCAAAGCATAAGAATGCTAAACTTTTCTTTGAAATCCTTCTTGATAACAAGCAGACACAAAATCAAGCGAACAAAGTTTAGAAGAATTAGACTGTTGCCATTCTCCCTTTCTCATATTTCGGACCCAATTTAAACCCTTTGGAAATCTACGAAAAATCACAATTAATAACCAATTATAATATTTCAGAAACTGGTTTTCTAACTGACAATTGCATTACAACACTATCCTCATATTTTTTATCGAAATATTTCTATTATATTTATTTCATTGTGACTATTGGAATAAAAATATGTGTCAATGTAATTTATCTTTAAGTATAAGCTTTACAAATATCATTGTAGAATTATTACGGCAGATATCTACAATTTTACTTATTATGACTTACCGGTGGTAAGATATTTTTTGACCATTTTCGGTCAATAGTCCCATTTGGCTTTTACATCTGACGGCATTAAAAACTATGGTCATTTTTTAATGTTCAGAAGTGGTCATATCTACATTGTAATATTTTGTAGCAATTAAAATTGCAATTTATTTCGACACGGCTTTCACTCCAGCTGGACGAACATCGACATGACAAAACATTTTTCTTGGCATATGTCATTCAAGGCTGTATAAAAGCTCTATGGCTATCATACTCGAACATATGCAGTTTTGTAATTAAAGAGAAAAGAGATGCATATACGTTTTCTACTCATTTTGAAATGCTCCCTCCATGTATACTTGCTCCTTGTCGCAGATAATGTGTATATGACAATGTGTATGGTATGGTTCAACCTAACTTGCGGATGCGGAGCGGTGCCAGCAATGAAGTCGCATAGCGTCGTATCCGTTCATGTGCGCCCGCTCGGATTTGTCGTCGGACTTGTACGGGATGTGGCTCGTGGCTCGGGAAATGATACCTATAGGTATTTTATAAGAAATATGTTTTTGTTCCTTTTACATAGGTATTCACTTTCATGTCAACTCCAGAGCAATTGCAACAGACTTCAAGCAGCTATCACCAAAATGCATGCATGTGAGAGATTTAGACTTAGTGATGGGATGTGGATGTGAATGGGCATAACAGACTGGACGGAGGCTAGAGCAATGAATACAAATTTACATAGAAGCGCAGTTCTTAAGGATTTTTGTGCAAATTCCAAGTGGGGACTGTCTCCAGTTTAGTTCGTAGTTGGCGCCGTTGGGGTCACTGGCGTCGTTCTCCGTCTCTCTCGGTCTCGTAGTTAAGATACACTGGAGGAGAGAGAGAGAGAGACTGCCACGCCGCCAAGCGGCAATTTGAGTCCCAGAAGGTTTGTCTTCAAAGCGCCCATATAAAATGCGCCTCTATGTAAATATCTGAGCTCTTTGGCTAGAGTAAGCAAAGCACTTTTTAATTTGAAATGACAGGAAAAAAAAGAAATGTTTGTGAGTTTGTTTCAGCTTTTCTTCTCAAGACGTCATTTAACTAGGAAAAGCCGGCTTCGTCTAGAATGGTGTTTAGACTAGTATAAGTGTTGTAAACGATCAAAGTGCACAAATGTCTTTATGTCCTTAAATCGCAAACGCTAAGCTTAGCCTTCATTACAACGAATAAAAATAACAATAACAAATAAAAAGCCTACAGAACATCAAAATTATTTGTAATCTGTACGTCTGATGAAATCGATTGTGAAGTCAAAGCATAAATTACAATGCATGGGCACATTGCTGATTTGCTGTGAACGGTATTATTTGTAACTTATAATGTCCTTTTACAAATATGTATTTCTTCTTTCTTATGAAGACTGCAACAGTCAAAGGAATAATTTCACCTTAGAAATTATTTTTGGCCAATTTTGGTATTTAAAATCGAAGAAAGATTATACCTGTAGCATCTTTAACCTCAGTTGACCTTAAAACTTTATCCCTATCAAAACACAATCGTATTACTTATTCGCGCTTAGACACAAAGTTCATCATCATCATCGTTCTTTTTCTTTCATGTTCTACTAAACTTTATAATAATAGAATAAATAAATAATTAGTTTCAATTCGAGTAGCTGCTGGGGCTAATCTGTGTCTGTACTTTATAGTGCCTTTATGGAGGCTCGGCAGTAGGTGTCACATGCCATTCTAGTCACATGACCTATGTCTCCGTGTACGCCTGCCAAAGGGCCAGTAATTCTTTTACAACATAAGTTTGAAGAATAGCCATGAAAGAGAAACAAAGCAATTTATAATATTTTGTTACTATATAAAAGCCAAAGCCGTATAGAAAGCTACGCAGTATATTCCTGTTCATAAGAGTTTAATATAAAAAGGTAAAATCCTACATAGGTTAATACATTTCCAATATGAACATGTTGTTTGATGAACTTACCGGTAGCGAACACATTAGTATTGCATACGTGACTGATAGGGCGCCATTTAAAAGCGCTAGTAACGCTGACGATAAGGTTTTACTGTATCCATAACACATTCATACGGTGACGCTAATGCTGAATAAACGAAGCTGTTTGCAAAAGCAGTGAGTGAATGCTGTGATTAAATACCACATGGTACACAAACAGATACTCGAGAAATGCTCGCTGAGTACCAATGTACACTCATCAGTTTTAAGCTCATGGTATACGTTTACGTCTTATAATATAGTATATACTCGAATTATTCAGTTTCAGAAGCAAAAACAGACCATAATATGATGAGATTTTAAAATTTATTTTCTCTCTCTATCATTTGTGTTCATTATTATTAGGCACGCTATTTGCTTTTATATTTACTTAAGTTCAAATCAATACGCACATGACAGCTTAATAACTTATTGCTCGATTTATGGATAAACTTATAGAAAAATCACCCATGACTGACGAACTAGTAGTTTAGACGAAGTTCTAGATTTGCCAAGGTTTTTAGAACCAATACGTCAAACATATTCAAGCTGACTGTTGGAAGGAAAGAGTAGGAGGGCTATGCAGCAGGATAGTGCTTGAGAGATAAAACTATCGATCAATCACGCAACACTGTGGTAGATTCACATAACCGCGGCTCTGAGGAAAATCGAAGTCACCACGGTGGATCTTAGTATATCGATCGAACTTCTTCAGGAGTGTCACTTACCTTCCATCTTTGAATTGAACTCAACGTTATATGTCTTTTCAACAAGAGACCAAAAAAATGATGGTGAAGAGAGTGGGATTTAGCCTTCGGCGAACTCACTGTCCGAAATACCCAAAATATTTCGTAAAAGTTGGTATAAATAACATTTTACCGCGATATTCTGGAAGAGTATTTTTGTAGTCGAGACAAGTTACACGTACTGAAGCCACTAAGCTTAAAATACTCAAACTAACAAAGAAAATACTAGACAACAAATTAAATGCAATACCCTGTGCGTGTAATAGAAGGGTTATAAATATATATATATATATATATATATATATGCATAGGGTTCCCACCAAGAACTTAGGGTCCCAAGCTAACCTCACCTGCAAGTGGTGCACCTGCCGATCAACGGACGAGGCTCTGGCAAACAAAATGTCCCAATAAGCGGCAATAGGCTCGCCACCTATTACGTGGGATCAAAACACTGGCGAAAAGTGGGCGTTTAATATGCCTCTGCCTACCCCTTCGGGGAAACAGGCGTGAGTCTATACATACATACACAACATTTAAATGTTATTTTTTTTCAAAATAAAGATTGTTATTTAAAGATATTTTTATGGAGAAAGATTTCAGTTTTTTTTTTGGATTTAGAAATAAATATTATAAGAATAATTAAACGTGAGAATAAGTGATTATGTAAAAAGGTGAGTTCTACTGTCATCTAGCGCTCATTTTATGTAAATAAATGAGGTTCTATTCAACTTTGTTCTAAGTTATAAAACCATGATTCTTACTTTCATTTATTCAGTTTGTCACAAGAGTATATCTTAGATAAAGATACATTTACATTTACCGCCACTCTTGGCCATTCTTTTAATAGTAATTCTTTATAAAAGCAGTACAAACTATAATTATCATATTTATAATATTGGGTAGCAAGGTTGCGGATAGTTCAATATATCAAATATAACATTAATACAATGGATTAGGAACAATATAATTCATTTAGTAATATTGACCACAGGTACATACATAATATATACATATATTATATGTCTTTTATTATTACTCTAGGTATATTTACTATGGATATGTATTCAATATTTACCAATTTAATATTCACCATAGGTACATATATAATTGATTGTCACAGCATATGAATCGATTATATTATATGATATTCCAAGTTCTAAACTTATAACATCTCACAACTGACAAAACCACCCACAATATTAATTATACAATAACTACGCTATATTACATTGCTTGACAATACTTTAAATAACACCACAGAAGCAATATAGAATCGTGAAACACAATAATAATATAGTCAGAATTATATCATACCTTAGTTAGCAGTTGCCGGAGCGAAACTGAACATTGAGTTTCGCTCCGGCAACGGCTAACTTGAACATTGAGACGTGGATCTTCGTGACGCCCCGTACAGGGCGTGCAGCAGCTTGATCGGGGCAGGTTTTGCCCCTCGCTAGCGAGTTCTATTTTCCTGCCCTTCAATAAGGGCAGGTCATTGGGTCGGGCAGTAATTGCCCTAAGGCGGTTGGACCGAAGGCGTGTTGCGCAGGCCGCTAAATCTTCACGCCGTCCGGGCGGTCAACACGAGCCAGGTGAGACCCCCGGCGAACCGAGGGAGGCCCAGCTCCGTGAAGCCAGTGACACGGACGGCGACTTACGTGCGGCCTGCGATGGTCTAGGTGGTGTGGTGGTGGTGGTGTTGTGTCGGCATCTGGTTAGATGCCGACGTCGTGATCAGGCTGGAACCTTGGCGTGCGCTGTTGCGGTGGTCGTCCGCGCGTGCGCATGATGTGCGTATCCTGTAGCGATACGCGCAGATGTCGCACGGAAAGGGGCGGCCACCTGCAATAGGTTGTCTGTTTAGGTAGGACGGCAGTTAGCCGGGGCGACCAGAGTGTCCGCAGAGTCGTCGTGGTTGGCGATGAGGTCGCGAGGCAGCTTCTTCTTGTCCGGGGGACGACCGTGCCAGGGGGCCAGATCCCGGACGTGAACATCCCCACGGACAGACGCGGATGTAGGCGTCCTGGCTCTCGATGTGGGTGTCCCGTTCGATGACTTCATTCCTCACGTAGCGAGGAGCTTGTACGGCGGCGCGCAGCGACAGTGACTGCTGCGCGCGGAGGCGAATGCGGCTCGACTCGCTAGTGAGGGCTTACCAAGCGGGCGCAGCGTAGGTGAGCCGGGTGCGCACATAAGATTTGTACACACCCAGCTTTGCTCGCAGAGGCAGTGAGAGGAGAGCACTGGACGCAGTAGCGCTCTGGTTGCGCCTGAACATTGAACAGAACCTATTCACCTTTTATAGTCTATTTATCCGTTTATTTAAAATTGGCAACATTATAAATTTAAAACATACAATCAATTTATGTTCATTAACAATATGTTTAGGCTATACATAGTTAATGATACAATATATATGGTTATATCTTGTTAGATACATATGTGAATAAGTCTAAAATCGATCTTATTGTAACTTAACCTAAAAACTAAAGTAGAAGTAACAAAGATATAAATTCTAGCCAGATTTATAACGGTTTGATATCCGAGCTTTTACTGGGATAATAAATAGGTACTTACACACGGGACACACATATATATTTTTTGAATATCTTTACAATATATTTCAACGAATCTATCACGTGCAATAAAGCAATTCAATTAAGATACTGTTTACTTGTCGCCAGTGTTTGCCATAGGGCGTCCGCTCAACCTTCAAGCGTAAATTCTTTACAATTACACCATGTTCGTGGCTAGTGTAGTGACAACAGACTTATAAGGACAGACAGGAGGAACAATGTCACAATACTTTCTTTACCAAGTACTAATTAGTTTCGTGATCATAACTGTATTTGTAGAATTACAAAATGCAATCTTAGTTAGGACTTGTTGATTTGTTACGTACATAAATCTTGATAACGGCTTGTTGTGCATGAATAGAGAGTCGGCATCACTGTCCTAGCGCTATACCAGCTGCATCCAAACCCTTACTAGGTCTAGACAAGTGGCATTCGCTCCTCATTTCTTTTGACGGCCGGTTGGCATAGCGGGCGTGTAAGCGACTGCTACGTCGAAGTTCGCGGGTTCGATTCCCGCTCAAGTCAACCATTTGTGTGCATGAACATGGTTGTTCTACTCGTATGTATAATATGTATGTATTTACAAAAAGAAAGTATATATGTCTGTTAATCCATTATCTAGTATCCATAGTACAAGCCTTGCTTAGTTTGGGACTAGATGGTGTTGTGTGAATGTGGTAGAATATTATTATATTATTATTTCTAATATTGTTATCGTTTACTTGGCTCTTGCATAGGCCAATGGTCCACCCAAATCGGAATGCTTATATTTCATCTGAAACAAAAAATCTATCAAAATGACAGCACGGTTGGAGTAGTAGTTAAGGTGGCCACCTCGCAAGCGGGCAATCGACAACACTTGGCGCACCTTCTAGCTCAACAACGTGTCTGGATGTTTGATATGGCCGTATGTTGTATTTTGGTTAAGTTGCCGCGATATGGGATTAATTACCAGTGCGAGCTTTGTCACAACTAATAAGAAATCGCTGTTGACTTACTCTGCTCGGAGCTACGAAGCCTGACTATCAATATCCATCTCTGGATAATATTATAACCAAAGATGAAATTTTGTCTTGAGATTAACATCTTGTACTTTATCTGTAGAACATTATCTTCATCGATAAAGTAGCCGAGCCTTGCTAACTTCAGCGAGAGTAGGTCAGCGTGAAGGCAGTAGCCTCACAAAGAATATAATTAAAAGTAATTTAGTATACATTATACTGTGTTTCGTTCGGCGAGTGAGAGTAGAGCCGAAGAAAACTCACTCAAAGAAAGGCCGTTAACATAGACAATAAAATACAAATGTTTAAGCAATGTAATCATTATGTGTCAGCATACATCGTACTATCATTCACAACATGTGGCCTAAAACAAAATATGTAGGTGTCGAAACAATGTCGGGGGTATTCTCCATAATTGAATAAAACTACTTTCAATCTAATGAAATGCACAACAGATGCGTTCGTTGAGCAGATTCGTGGTATGATAGTACACGTGAACACGGTGGATTTAAAGACTCAAACAAGAGAATTTCCATTGTATGGAAATGTTTATCGCAGGACTTACAAAGATTTTACATATACTTAATGCGTGTTTCAGTATTTGAGCTGCATTTTTCATAATATTATTAATAAACAGTAGTTTGCCACCCAATTGTACCAATAACTTGGAAGCAGTGTTAACCTTTAAGCTATTATTTTGTTAGTGTTTCAACGAATTTCATATTCATTGGCCGGTTAACATAAATCCACTCCAAACGCTGGCGCTTAGCTTAATTGAAGTAGTTGGTACTGGACAACTCTACGGTCAGTGAATTGAACTATTGATTATTGAATTCCTATTATATCAAGCATCATGTAACTAATATTAAGCAAAAATCTCAAATCAGATAATACTAATATTTTTGAACAAAGAAACACTCATCATCCATTCGTAGCTATAGTATTACCATCGAAGATAAGATATTAAATATCTCCTAAAGGGCACTTTAAAAGTAACACGTTTTCTAAATTCGTTTAAGTTTGTAAATTTACTAGTAGTTTAGTTTTAGTAAGTTTAAAACCGCTTCTTTTCTACATTTGCCGCCAATTTCATACAGATTCATACCCTGAAGACGCCGAGTATGTCAGGTATTAGTGATGTACATAATTATAAACGTTTCAATTAGTGACGTTTTTCAGAATACCATAGTAATATCGTTGATGCGTAACTCAGTGATCTAATTGAGCAGTTGATTACCACCCACTTGAGAGCATTCGCTAATGGTATGTATAGAGTACACAGTTTAACTAAATTAGTAAACCGTGTAAATGGGTGCTCACACACACAGTTGCACACAGTTTGCAGTTAAACACCACAAGCTGATGGTCATCCGAAATTTCGGATAGTTTTGTCCAATTATAGGACATGTTCATGTCCTAGTTCCCGATTTCAGCGGACTATCCTATGGACTAGGAAGTAGAAAGTTTTACTACATTTAGTAACATTTAAACTCGTCACACTGTGACGGGAAGAGTAATCTGTATTTCTCATCTTAATATATAAAATCCTTGCGTTACTGACTGACTGACAGACCGCAGGGGGGCACTAAGAAGGGATTTCCCGAAATTCCCACGGGATCGGCCAAAACGTGTAAATTAAAAAAAAATGCAGGCGGAGCTGCTGGCGTCCTCTAGTATTATATAAATCACATTCAAGAAAATGCATCTTTTGCCTATTGTGTTCGGTGGCTACAGCTTTTTATTGTCTTAAATATACAACTGTTTATTTAATACTTACATCTCGATATATTTATAAAGAGTCGTACCCCGTCAGACACGGGTGTTAGACAGTGCCACGCGAGGTCCTAATCCTCCCACCCGTGGGAAATTCACCTTGTCGTGGTGGGAGGGCTCAGTATCCGTGGCTTGGACACCCGCGTTGAAGCTAAGAGAGATCCCGGGAATGGACGCTCCACGTGGGCTTGGAGGGGCAGGATGCGTCCAAAGAGCGGGTGCGGGGGATAGTTCTGTCTGTCCCTCGCAGTCGGGCGCGGTCGCGGGAGGAGAGGCGTGTCGGTGTTGCGTTGCCGCGCGCCCTATCTCCCGCGACCAAATGGGAGCGCAGCATATTGTTGTGTCGCGGTGGGGCCGCAGAGGAAGAGGAGATGCGCTGGATGTTTTGGCGGCGGAGCCCAATGCCCGACCCTCCGACACACGGGTACATGAGGAACACGCAAAAAAAAAAGAAAAAGGTCTTAATCCTCCAACATTACATATCACATGTCGAATATAATTAATATTTATTTATAATTATTATTTTTACTATCAAACACAATATCATAATTTCAGGCAATAGACTCCCACTATCTATTGTTTCCATTTTCCTTTATACAAAGACAACTCCCGCACTAGGACTAAATCCTGTGTCGCAGGAGACTTAACAAACATACAACTAACAGAGCCAATGAAAACCCACTACTATGAAAATGAAATGAAAATATTATTTATTTATCCTACACACATTACACATTATAAGATATATAATAACAAGCAATACTACTAGACCTAGACCTCCCCCAAGGCTCTGCATATAGACCGGTCTAGAGCTGCCCGCATCCATCTGTTTCCCACGATCCCAATACGATAATCGGCCCACAAAAAATAAAAAATAATATATCAAAATTTTCCGAAGCTACCGCATCATAAAGGTAAATTCCGTAAATGTAATGTGGGAAGTTTATTTGAGTCAATTAGACTTATATTTAGATATTCAATATTGAAATGGTTCATCCGTCCTACGTCACCTCGTGGCGGGTGGAACTTCTGTCCCAATAAAGGACAAACGTTTGTTATCCGCTAATAGTTCAGCAGACTTGGAATGCGTTTAAGTTTCACGTTAGTAAAGTTGCCGGCGACACAGAGGTATTTACTTGAAACAATGTATATTGGTTTTATTAGTTAGTCCTTTGTACCATTTGTACCAATACTAGACTTCGAATGCGGCTCAACCCGTGAATATAATTAAACTTAACCTTCCTCAGTAATCACACTATCCAGTAGCAAAAATTGTACAAAAGTCCGTAAACCGAAACACGACCGGGGTCTTTATTTTATAATAGGTAAATCTGTATACGTATACAATTATTATACATATAAAATACTAATTACATTAGATATTATTAATTAAAAACTACCATAATTTCAATTTAACGGTTTGTTTTTTTTATAGTATCCCCAAGTGTTCTCAATGCGTCTGCGAATTCTCTTTTCTGACTACAGAAATGATCACTTCCAACGAGGAGAAAAACTGTATTGAAAGATTGCATTACATTTATGTACATGCAGCAAATATTGTTGAAATAATATATAGTGATTGTGCTTGTAGTGCCCATAAGTAAACCGATTAATAGCTAATTGCCAGAATCCTCCAAATGTATGCATGAGTAATGCTTGTATCAAAAATGTAAGCACTTGAATTTAAGTATATTGTGCCCTTATTTGGCCTTGGTCTGTAACGTATGTTTTCGTACATTATTTTCTTATACATGACACGTGTCTTGAATAGTCGACTGGTACTCAAAACATTCCAGATGCATTGAATGTTCAGTTATTTAACAATAGGAATTTCAAGTTATCATAGGCTAAAAACAGATATTTAGAAAATTGAGAAAATTAATTTGGTCTACCAGATGTGATGTTGACATTTGCATAGGATTCCTAATATGTAATAGACCTATTTTAAAAAGTATATAGCAATGAAACATAAAGGCACCAATCCAGTAAGTATATTTGTGCGTAGGTAGGTATGTAACTTTGTTTGAACAGATAAAGCTCACGGACGGCAAAAATTGACTTTACGCAGTATTGATTAGTGTCCCAGGAGTGCACTGGAGTATATTTTACTAGGGTTCGGCACCTTAGACTATATATATGGTTCGGCACAAACACAATAAAATTCATTTTTAAATTTAGAACTCACTTCATCCATTCTTTATCACCTATGGCGCTCAGCTCCACACAAAGATGTATGTACGTAATTATTTTGTAGCCTTACACGAAAATAATTTCATTCTTTCATAAAAGCAGCGCAATATTGACGGTAAACATTATTAAAACACTTAATAAATGATGTGAAACTGAGTACAATTTATGACATTTAAAAATATTTTACCATTGCACTTTATGGTCACACGTTTGAAGTATAAACAAGTATAAAGATTTTAGGACTAGGTAATAAAGCGCATTGCGGCCAGAGACGTGTGAATGGAAACTGAAACCTAATCTAGTCACGAGTTTTAGAGACTAGCCCAAGTTTTTATTTTTGTTAGAACAACGGCAAGAGCGCTAATTTAATTATCCATTTGAAGGATATCCGAACATACAAATGTAAAGAACTTTTTTTTTATAGTAACAGGCGGCAAACGAGCAGACGTATCGCCTGATGGTAAGCAATTACCGCCGCCCATGGACACAAGCAACACCACAGGAGTCACAAGTGCGTTGCCGCCCCTTGGGGTTGGGATAAGGGATAGGATGAGGAGTGGAATGAGGAAGAAGGAATAGGGGATAGGGCTTCCGGCACTCTCACTCACCGAACGAAACGCAACAGTTTAAGTACTGTTACTTTACGTTGATTTTCTGTGAGAGGGTAGTACTTCCCCGGTCGAGCCGGCTCATTCAGGCTTAAATCAGCAAGGCTCTACTACCTGTAAAAATATCCTGTCCTCTGATAAGAATAGTATCTCCAAACACATAGTGGTACTAATACATTTAACTATTAATCTGAGCTCTGAGGCGGACATGTATCGCGTAGAAATAATTAATCTTATTGTTTAGCGCGGCGCAAGCCGACGCTCGCAAATTTTTATCGCCATGAGTGACAAATTTGTGGTGAACGAGCTGCTGGCGTTCCTGCAACAGAAGCTGGATGCCTTGGATGAAGTCTCGGATATTCAGATCTGTGTTTCAATTTTCAGCGAGGAGGAAATAGCGGCTGCCAAGCTGCTTGCGTACAGGTCGATAAACAAATGCGATCATATGGTGTCCAGCAGGCGTGACGGGACGAAGAAAAGTCTGCAGGATATTATCACGCTGCTGAAGGAGACCGATCATGACGACGTGCCGACGTTTGTGGCTAGGGACTTAAACAAGTTGCCTCCCGTCACCTTCGACCACGTCAATGTCACAAGCCTCTTGTGAGACATCGTCTTTCTTAAGGCAAGTCTAGCGGATGTGAACAAGAAATTAGAAGCATCCCAGGAAACCGTCGCACACTTGCGCACGGAGGTGCACGGCCTACGTAATACAGTTGCAGTAACAGGGTCACCGGCGTGTAGTAACATCAACACGCGCCGAGGGGCCTGCGTTGATACGTCAATCCAAAGTTTCGCGTCAGCAGTTTTGTCGCCGCGGAATGTTGTGACTGCTGAGTGCGCGACCCGAGCGCCGCGCAGCCCTGCCCCCGTCCCACGGCTCCCTCTAGTATCGCCGCGCAACCTAAAAAAGAAGAGGCGCAAGAGTAATTGCTAGCACCCCTGCTGCTACTAAAAAGTTTATGCCGGCGAAGGCATAGAGAAACGAGGTAGCTGATGATGGTTTTGTTACGGTGCAGAAATAGAAGCGTCGTCAGAAAACCGTCAAGAACTGCTGCGGCATATCTCCTGTGGAGCCTGGTGCAAACCTGCAAACCGCGCCGAACACACCCGTGTACATCTCTCGCCTGCACTACACCACTACGGCGGTGGACATCGCGGAGTACGTACGTCAAAAGGCCAAGTACATGCCGAGAGTGCAGTTGCTGGAGTCGCGCCGTAATGTCAACTTCAAGGCGTTTGTGGTGCGGATCCCGACCTGCTATCTAAATGTCGTCATGAAGGATAACTTTTGGCCGAAGGGTGTGGTGTTCCGTCGCTTCCGCGGACAAGTGCCACACGAACGCACAGCATCATCGTGCAAGTTTTATTAACATAGTTCATAAGTATACTTACGAACAAAAATTGTATATTGTCTGTATGTTCATTCTGTAAGGTATCTATCATAATTAAAAATATGTATATCAATCCATTGACTAGTACCCATAGTACAAGCTCTGCTTAGTTTGGGACTAGATGGTGTTGCGTGTATTATATTGTATCCATATTTATACTTCTTAAATAAATTGAATTGAAATTGAATTGAAATTTAAATTGAAAATATAGATTTTCAGTAGTATTCAAAATAATAGGTACTATAATGTAGGTACCTGCTTAATACAACCCCCTTGGCGAAATCATACATTTTGATAAACACAGCTAAAACATGTTACGCGTGGGACGAGTGTGCCGTTATTATTTGTTAATTGATTGATAATTATATTAGTTCATTAACTCCATATATACTCGAATTTATATTCCTTACTCCTATCATGCATACCTACATATTTATCTCGTAAAGTATAGGGATAATGGATAGTCACTCATTGTTTACATACTTAATTTTTACAGTTGTGTTTCATTCAGAGTCGCTTTGTCTGTAGGTGGCAAGAAGATGTACCTATTACTGTTTAAAATAGAACAGCAGCTAATTGCAGGAACAGTGATTTGGTTCTAATTTCTCTCTCTGGTCTCTTTGAACAATATTCGGTGTTCACTCCAAAGGTTTCCATCGTACTTTTCGTGGTTTCCAAAGCGGATTGCTAAGCGAATGACAATAACGAATGCCCCTAGGATCATGGTTCAAAAAATATGTATAGGTACAACTTATTTTAAATGGAGGTGTTACTGTCGAATGGGGTGATAATATGCAGGCTCATTTCAACTCTTTGTGGAGTGCCCTAGTTAACTGCGATATGCTGGGTCATACCAATGTTGTATCAAAAAGAAAATGACCAAGGCAAGGCTTTTCGTAATAATATCACCTATATTCCAAACGGAGAACCAATTCATTTGAATTACCAAATATCTTTGAAATAAAGTGCAAAACAAATACCAAAATTATATACACTCAATTATATACACAGCAAAATGGTAGTTTTCAATGAAATAGCGATCGAGCCATTTAACGCTCAAGTTACTTTATATTGTTATAATTTGTAATGTTATAGTGCGATAAAATCTTTGACGCTCGGGAACAAGCTGCCGTCGTTTATATGAAGACACAGCAACAGGTGTCATGGCCACAATAATTAGTAAGGTATACAAGAAATGAAACTGTTTATTTAAATATTAATACAACTTATTATCAAGACAATGTCTTTATAACTAAGGAGTATTAAGAATCATTGTTATAATTTCTCCCTTATTTATAACAGTGAATAAAACAATACAGACTACTCTATGGAGTAAAAAGCAAAAGCAAATTTTACACGAGAACAATAAGGATGGGAAACAGAGTAATTTACAAACCTGTTAATCTGTAAGACCAGAAATGGGAACCGTCAAATGCGTAGAGCATCAAAATGGAGTAATTACAATTTTTTATAAAATTTGTGACAGCTTGACCGGACTTATCATTGTCGACACCGATATTAAAGGTATGTTATGGTAACAGATCTCAATAGATACATACGTCATTCACAGTGTCAATTGCAACATACACTTACAGGTAGTAGAGCCTTGCTGATTTCAGCATGAATGGGCCGGCTCGACTGAAGTACGACCCTCTCACAGAAAATCGACGTAAAGTAACAGTATCTAAACTGTTGCGTTTCGTTCGGTAAGTGCTAGAGCCGGAGGCCCTATCTCTTATTCCTTTTCCTTCATCCCACTCCTCATCCCATCCTTTTCCCCAATCCCTAGGGGCGGCAACGCACTTGTGACTCCTGTGGTGTTGCTTGTGTCCATGGGCGGGCGGTAATTGTTTACCATCAGGCGATCTGTCTGCTCGTTTGCCGCCTATTACTATAAAAAAAAACATGTTGACATCCTGTGGAGTTTATATGACTCCAGCAAGTCATGTCAACGAGTCTGGTTTTGAGTGAAGAACGAAGATCTAGATAGTATTCTGATGTAAATATCACAACAAGTAGTGATCTTCCAAAACTGTTTTACATTTCTAACGAACGCAAGACAAGACACTATAAGCTCTACTATCGTATCAAAAGTAGTTTTATAATTATAATGTAACAAAATCTTACCTGGCAGAAGCAACATATTGCACCGAAAACTTTACAACATTACACGTCTTTATTATGCCACAATTTCAGTTACCTGTAACTGAATTCCTTTCAGTACAAAGTATTAAAGTTCGAAAGAGCAATATTAGCAACACAACGAAGATATAAGTCTGCAAGTTCACTGCGTAGTAGGTTCGCTTCGTTTCAAAGCTTCCCCTCCAAGAGAAAAATCACGGTGAACAGGTTTTGTAAATGCATTTTAAATATGGTATAATACTGGGTGCCCGCAGTTTAGCCAGGTTCAAACAGATATATTAACAGCTTGGCCTTTTATGGAACGACAGTTTAGTCGAATGGATGAAGAACGTTCTACAGCAGCTAGCCCGCACTAGTTTTAATCAACTGATAGGATTTATTAATAAGATATATGAAATTCTGGTAAAAAATTCTGGGGAGCATTCACAAACAATTAAGGCAATTTCAAGTGTGAAGGCCACACTTAAAATGCCTTCTATCATCTTGTCTTATATAATCTCTGTAAAGTCCCTTGCGGCGCAGACATTATTTCAAATGCAAGAGTTGTTTCATAAAGTACTTTAGCGTCGTTTTATATTATATATTAGTAGTCTCATAAAAACTTTTCAGTGTTTGCATAATTAAATAAAAATCACATATCACAAACAAAAACATTACCATTTCCTGTAGTGATCAAATTAATTCAGTGAGGAATAATTTATTCTGCATAAATATAACGTTACGATGCTATGGTAAGCAAATAGTTGGTTCTTTAATATCCGGTTCATCGCGGATATAATATTACGTCGCTCTCTGAGAATGATTAGAGTGTTATCGCAATCTCGGCGGCGAGCTAGCTGCGCCTATACTATGAGATAAAGTTTGATCACGTACTGAGTGCCATTCTCGTCGTTAGCTGCTCGTTATGCTAATAGCTCTGTGACGAGCCTCTCGCGATCGCTCCATCGCATCACAAGTTATTTTATCTTACTTCACATTATAGCTAAGCGTTAACTTGAGTCAGATGAGCCCCGACGCTGATGTTTGCTGAAACCCTGTGGCAACCCGCACCGCGCGCAAACTTTTCACTTAGCTTCATTTACACACGTCCTACCGAGGTACCCACACGTGCCTTGAATTATTGAATTGATTTTGATCTACTGATACCGGGCCGACGCAAACTTAGATACACCCTTTGCAAAATATATTTATATTACGTATAAAATAACACACGGGTTCAAAATATGTATTCAACCGGTATGATGCCCAAACATAAAAGCTGATCAGATTTAAATACAGCCTAGATAACATTATAGATACGAAAATCGGCTTAAAACTGATTAGATTTTATTCGTAATCTGGCGCGATCCAAAGGTCTTTTAAATTATTCAGTGACCAGCCAGAGGATCAACATAATTGGCAACATACATTGTACTTTTGGATTTTGAATGAGTAGGCTAAAGTAGAAAAGATAAACATTTTCGCGAGAAATATTATTTTGCCCACTTGTATAATACTCGTAACAAATAGAAACGCATTAAATGACAATGGACCGGCACCTAGCCCATGGTTCTAAATCGTTCTAAAGGGAAAATTGCTTGCACGTTATATATCATCCTCACTATCTGGAATATACGTTTAGCCGAAATAGCGTGTCCTTTTTGAAATCGGTGAGGTAAGTAGGTAGAAACGAATGTAGACTATTGAATAATTATAAAATAAACTAAAGAGACCTCTTTAGTTTATTTTATAATTATTATAAAACGGTGCTCAAATTGAAATTATGAGCTCGTACGATGTGTGGCTGTGGTGATTATTGGGCACTCGTACTGCGAATGATGGTTTTAATGTGTCGGCCGGTACACCAAACACGTTATTTGATCTGATTGTCTACGCTCATGCTGTTGTTTACCGGACGCTTCAGCCATATTTGTTTAACCTAAGTTTTGTTCTTATTAAACGAAATATGTTTTAGATAGACGTACCTAACATTTTGTACTATAGGACTAAAAAAATGTGGTGTAAGTAAAGTATGAGTATTGATTATGAATTATAGATATTAAGCCATTTGCGGCGATTTTTTAATCATTATTATAAATTGAGATATTATATACTATTTAAAACACTAGCTACTGTCCACAGCTTCACCTGCGTAAGGATCGGTCATCGTTACAAAAGATAGTCCGCAGCGTTACAACAAAATCATACAGTAGTTATTGCGTGAAAGAGTAACAAACTAAACATCTATTCACCCTCACAAACTTACGCATTTACAATAGATTAGAATTCATTAAATACAATGATCGATGTGAATTTTTTATTCAGTTAGCGCTCTGCACATCTAAACTGAAACGCGAGCTCGGCTTGTCTGTAATATGAGCGTATCGCACCTGATCGCACCTATTACGTATCGCCAGACCAGACAAGAAGGCCAATCAAAACAGTGGAAGCTATAACAAAATACATTGATATACCTGAGCTCTGAATAGAAAACTATGAAAAAATAAGGTAGCTCTTTCGATGCACCGCACGTTTGTGAACGAACGTCGTTAGCCACAGCTTATGCACTATGCAGTCACTCTACATACGACACACATAGCATGAGAACCGTTCTACTTGAATTCATTCAAATAGAACGTTTCGATGCACTTTGTCGGGTGTTAATCCAGTAAGCCTTACAGTCCAATAGAAAATATATCTATGAAGTTCTCAAAGTGCTAATACATTTCTATACTGAATGAAATATGGGCGAGTGGACCGACTTATATTGCCATTATAATATACATATATTTCACTCGTTATTGGAAACTGTTAGGTGTTTGATTATGTATAAGTATTTTATTTACATTTTACGCCGAAAAATGCTGTTGTACTTTGTTAAACTCTGTTTTTGTAGACGACGTGGCCGCGTGGGTACCTTTACTAATATGCCTCCCTTCGCTTTTCAAAGTTCAGCTTAACTAAATTGAGTTAATAGCACTATCAGCGGTTTCGTTATTGGGGTATAAGATAGCCTGCAAAGTTTCATCAAATCTCTACCGTAGTTTTGTGTGAAAGATTGACATTCATTGAATAGTAGTAGGATAGGATTAAAACGGGATAAAAGGGTCACGACATTGATACTTTTGATACATACCTACAGGATCAAAATAACATGTTCCTATATTATTAGATAGATAACCAAACGACTTTTGCCCTTTGCTGCGCCCACCTGAATATTAATCCCCTTTTTACCCCTTTAGGAACGTCCAGAATTCCTCGCTTAGTGCTACCCTATACTCCCTAAGGAACACACATGCCAACACGAATGATATAGGGTTATAAAAATAAAATATTGATACATATTAGCTGTTGTATGTTATAACAGTAACTGTAACATTACTGATATAAATGCCAAACTTCTAAGATAAACCACTGAATGAAAATTGGCAAGGAATTAGTTTGCATGTCGAAAAGAGATACAACTGCCATTTCACTTTACAAATGTCCTCATAGACTATATAAATAAGGAACTAGGTTTTGTGAAATAGATCTAGGGCAAAATCTTTTTAATAGGAGCGTAAAGTCGTTTCGAAAGAATGTATGGCAAAAATTATGTATGCTACAATAATAACAAAAAATATATTACAATAATAATCGCATTTGAAGGTTACAAAAAATATAAGTCCTATATACGGCTTTTATTTTTTTGTGTTTTACGAAATCAGATTGATGTACAGCTACTGTATTTCGAAGGGTTCATGCGGTCTATATATGGCGCTATATGCCACAACATAGAGGCGCTTTACGCACCGGCAAGTTGATTAAGCTTACCTCACGGTCTTATTAGAAATTTGAATACTTGCTGGAATTACTGCAATTGGATCTGGAAGCAAGGCTACTCGTGCCACTTTATTCTCGGTGGTGGCAAACCCTATCTCGAGGCGAAAGGCCGGTGCTTCGTGTTATTGAGGTACAACTGCCTAAGCTTAACCAGAACATGGTGATTCATTGCAAGTAACGAAGTGAGCACCTGCGCTAGTTGTACAATCTGCCTGGCTTCGCAGTAGAACCCGCTCAGCGACGTCATAGCGGTAAGGCTATTAACACACGGCACCGCGAACCGCGGTAGGCGCTGAAGCGAATCTGATGTAGTATTATTTAGCTTCTTATAAACCCATTGATGCCAAAGGCGATTAACACAGGACACCGCGCACCGCCGCGATAGGCGGTGAAGCGGATCTCATGTAGTATTAGCCTCTATGAAGTCCGTTCGCACCGCCACTAGGGTGGAACACTTTTGTATGGAAAAAAATATTTTTTCAAATTTCGATTTGGAATACCAGGCAAAAGTTGCTTTGTATAAGTGTAAATAACACTCCTTAATTTGAAAGTTCTAGCTCGACTCCTTGAGCTCCCGCCATGGACCTGAAATTTATTTTTTTATGTTTTTATAGACGTTTTGTATAGTACATCTTATAAACAAAATAATAAGTAAATATAATATGTTACGCATACAAATGTTAAAATAAAAGTATTCTTTATAGAATAGAATTATTTATTTCAAAAGTAAACACAGCCTAAAAAAATTATGTCGTTATGAATAACGTCATTTCTTATAGCAAAAATCCTTATTCGTCTCAAACTTTGGCAAGAGCTGTCGAGATGCTAATTTAGACTTTATGAATCCTTCTCTTCTTGTCTTGTTGCATACACCTAGAGCTGCTTCCGTCACAACTTTTACTGATCTTTCCACAGCCTGGGCACATGAGTATACTCATGTGGCCTGGGTGTGGCAAGGCAGTCTAATAAACTCCAAATCTGCATCTCCTCCCTTTTCAATCAGATCTTGTAACTGCTCATCGGAAATATTCATCAGTATTGGAGGTTCGTATATATTTTGTTGCCAGTCAATCAAGTCTATGTAAGAACATGCATTTAAATTCACATTTGGTACCTCAAACATGCGCGGAACAGAATTTTTATTCACTTGACGAGCCTTTAAAATGCGTCTTGCAGCGAGTTCTCTAATGTGCTTACGTGAATCTGTTATCATACTCAACAACAAGTTTTCTGAATGAGCAAAGTAACTGTTTCGAATTAAAACAGGGTCCACTATCGCTAACAACTCGTCGGATAAATATCTAGTGCTGCTAATGAGCTTCCACAAATGTTTTGAACCATCTTTGCAGGATGAATGTGTTTTGATGGCAAACCAGACAGGGGCGTATGACCTTACGACAAACGTTGCTAAAGTCACAAGATTTTGTTGTGGATTTTCCGTAGAAATATACAAACGTAGTATACGATTAGCTCTTGTCAACCAGCGGGCATGTGATAGCTTACCTGGGGTTCTGTTTAATAAATCAGGAGGGCAGGATCCATTTATGACAGCAGTAGTTATTTCTTGCAAATATTTCTGGTCTGTACTGAGTTCTGTTGATATTTGTGGAGGTAGTTCACCTTCTATCTTTTCAAAGTGGGCCAGCGGCAGCGTCTCGTATGTATCTAATGCTTTACCAATTTGACCTGCAAATGACCTAGGTCCTGCAGTAGGGCCATCCAAATATGTAAACAAATGCCTCAGTGGCAACTCATTGGCGTGTAAAAGGCAAATTATCCATTGCAATGGTCGAGATAGTCTATTTTCCAAAAGACGAATCACGCCGCCCACTTTCCCTGTATTTGTGTTTGTTCCATCACAGCCAACAGCCATTAAACTCTCTGGTGATATCTTTTCAGTAGTCAAAAAGCTGTGGATAGCTCTTTCAATATTTCTTGCACTGCCCGATGTTGGAACCACATACCCAACATAAACAGATCCTGGTTCTTTTATAATCGAAATATGTTCCTCTTGTACAATCACTTTATACCGCTTTAATCCTTTTAAAACATTTTTAGCCGTCTTGTATGTCCTTCCATCGAAATATAATGCCGGAATTTCCGTTACTGTTTCTTCTGTTAAAATTTGCTCGCGTACTTTCTGTCTTATTCTTCTTAATTTCATCCTGTCCACGACGTTAGTCGACTGCACCTCAGAGTTAGCATCAGAAGCAGAACACAGAACAGATGATACTATAGCCGCCGCAGCTCGGTCTGATACTCCGTATCTCTCGCATATAGTCGTCAAACTATGAAGACTGGCATCCGTGAGCTTTATAAGCTTTTGATCCACTGTGTCAGTGGTGTCAAGACTCTCTGCAGCCGAGGAACAAGAAGAAAGGTCGACTTTAGAACTAACTTCAGATCTAGTTAGCCGGTACGAAGTAGAGGGAATTTCTTCAATTCGTGTATTTGAATTAAGCCTGATTTCTTGTTTTAGAGCACGTAATCTTCTATTCTGCATTTTTTTACTCTGGATAAGATCCATTCTTCCTAAAGCCATTAGTCTGTTAGTGCGTTGGTCTTCTAAAAATATTTGTTCCTCTTTTGGCACTTTTTTTTTCTCTCAAACAAGTACAGTTTACAAATTCTTTACATTTACACGCAGCTATGTCAAAAAGTTTTCTACTTTGTACTCTGAACTCTTCTAATTTTTCTGCCTTAAGTTTCTACAAAGACTTTTTCAAATTATAACATTTTGAGTGATAACTTTTTAGTAACTGTAAGACTCGTTTGTGTGTGACAATTGGAATAGAAGATGATATCCACAATTCTTCAATTTTCATTCCAACTATTTCGGCAATTTCCAAAAACGTAGGTTTTTTTGTTGTGTTATTCCTTACTTTTAAGTCTTGTCGAACCCATTCATAGAATTTCATAACATTTTCATACGTAGGTAGGATATTCCCTTTCAACTCTGCACTTTCACCAAATATCGGACACTTTAACTTTTGTCTCGTAGAAGTCATGTTAATAGACTTAAAAAACGTTAATCAACAAGTACTCGTGAATATAATTGACGTGCGACCTTTCACCATGAGACAATAATCGACACTAGTTGAAACAAAACACTGCAATTCGTAGATCGGCGCGTGCCATCCCCCCTCTTCGTCCCGCGCTTTGCACCTCTGTCACAGCGCCAAAGTATATCAAAATAATGAAATATTTGATTGCAATAGCTACTTCTATATTTGAATAGGTTGTTTTTAAATAAAAGAAAACCATTTTAATAAATTCTGTACCATTTTGTAGCCCGCGCAAATAGCACCTAAATTGTCGTTTTTGTAAATTTTCGATGTCTTGACGGGGGCTTTTACCAATGTCTGATAATATTTACATTTTTAATACAGATAACTGATGACAATTGGCAACATAATACAACTAATCCAAATAAAAATTCGAAAAAAAAATTTTCGTTCCACCCTAACCGCCACCCGCTTCCGCGTGGAGGGGCAGCGTTCAACACACGGCATGCCGCATAACCGCGCGGATCATCGTTGGGGCAGGACGTGTTGCAATTATTTACTCCAAAAATTGCTTTACTTATCTTTGCTAAAAAATAAATTTGATAAAGTGGAAATTTGCGGAAAAGTTAAAAAATGTATCCTCGTGTTTTCTCAAACTTTTATACTTACTCCAATGGCTCATTGACCTGAAGTGTGCCTTGGCCTCCAATACGAGAGAACGCCACTTTACCCGATCTTTGACCGCTTCTCGCCAATCTTCAGCTTGAAGCGCCTTAAGATCCTGCTCCACGACGTCTTTCCAGCAGTACCTGGGGCGACCGATAGGACGACGTCCTGTTGGTCGACCCACATACGCTCTCTTAACCGTACGTTCCTCTCCCATTCTCTCGACGTGACCGAGCCATCGGAGTCTGTGGGCTTTTATTTCTCCAATTATATTAGGAATGGCTACGAGTACTGCGATTTCGGCATTTTTTCGGATCCGCCAGCTCCCGTCAGTTCTCTGCACAGGGCCCAAGATCTTCCGGAGGACCTTTCTTTATAGAATAAAATAATGTCCCATTTTGAGTTCTGCTTTGTAAAAATGAATGAATCCAGTATCTTCTTATTTTTCTTTCTACGCCATAAAAGCCAGATTACTGCCACCACTTCAGCATCCATTCTTGAGAGTGTCTTTGATCGAACTAGTCAAAACCGCGTTAAAGCCATCCGCGTGGACAGGCGCGTAAACCGCACCGCAAACGAAATCCGCTTTACCGCCACCGCTCCGCAGCGGTGCGCGGTGCCATTAAGGTATCTTCAGAAGAGTCATTAAGGTATCCTCACCTTCAGGCAGACGTGTTTATCGGCGACAGTTGTTGACATGAAAACTAAGTATCATATTAGTGCTGCTCAAAGTTGCAAGAACGGACAGTCTATCTTCATTATTTATAAGCAAGATATAAAAAGACAAGTTACCTACTTCTATTAACCTTAGAATGTAGAGAGGCCCAGAAGCTTTCACATATGATTTACTAATAGAAACTTGAAACGTAGGAAATATTTCAATGCCCCGTCTTCTATTTTTACCGACAGGCACGCGTGTTCAATTCAAAAGGCTTCAGTCACCTTTTAATGTAGATATATTTTTCTTTGACTGCGCTAAAGTAGGCACATTGAAATAACTATTCCATAGATTTGATATTTATCTCACTGCCGTGTTCTGGTCATAGAGATTTTAGTAGGTCACGAAGGTCTATTTAGTTATATCTATGTATATTTCAAGAAGTAAAGTTAATTGTAGTCTGTGTGGTGACGGATTAAGAATACGGAATGTCACCACCCCATATCATCCCATGAGTGTCGTAAGAGCTGACAGAGGGAGCATATTATGCAGAGAACAGCACTGTAAGAGAAGGAAAACTTGATACAAAACCTATACCAACCCGTTTGGCCAGCGTTGTATAGTAGGCCAATTCCTCCTTTCAAAGGAGAGGCCTAGTCCAGCAGTAGACTGTTAAAGGCTGTTGATGATGATGAAAGTTAATTGTACTTTTAGCGGAAGTTCTTTACGGTGGGCCTTTTGTAATATGAGCGGCTAGCTTTCAGTAGGTATGAGGGATTCTAATCGTAGAACTACTGGGTCGTGTGTGTTAAAACAACTGCTCACTGAATAAAAACTTATAATCACCGTCCACAAACATAACATTACTCAATTTACACATAAATATTACAGTTTGTATCAAAATTAACAGTGGACGCGAACGCAGCAGACATGTTTTTCAGACGCGGAAACGAGCGGGAATGTTGGTGGCACGCGCGGGGCGCGCGCGTCGCGATTGCGTAGCGGCTCGATCTGCGCTACGATTGGTCGAGACGTCGCGGTTTTCGCGCGAAGACGAGTCGGCGAGAGCGGGAAGATGCGATGAGGGATGCGTTTCGTTATTCGCATCTGTTATACCCTCCCCCTCCGAGTTACTTAAACGTCCCGTAGGTGGCTCGGCACAAACATTACGAGAACGACGGGGCCGTCCACGAAGGCGCCGAGGCTGCACTGGAGCTGAGATCTGACCTGACGTGTTACGGTAAGGCTTCAAGTCAGAAGCATGAAACTTTCCTAACAGCTTTGAATCCAAATCAGTGACTTTGTAAGTAGTATGTAAGTAACTACTACTAACTATTTTACTAATGCGATAGGGTCCATCACGTTTCGGCATGAACTTACGGGTCTTCCCTTAGAAGCATCACTAAGCAGATGAGTGGTAATAAAATCTAAGTCACCCACCTGGTAACCTACAGTCTGTCGGGTCTTGTCAGCTTGATTTTTTCGATCATCCTGTTGTCGTTCTACACTATCCCGGATAACATCCCAATTATCTAAGAATCTACGGAGATACGGAGTGATTTGGGGAAGGAAATTCTCTTTATCCAATATAACCCGCAAATCATGCTGCGCATCGAATGGCGTACGCATCTCCCTAGCAAACGTCAGCTGGGCGGGACTAGCTCCTGTAGAGGGACAGGTGGCGCTGTTCATCGAGAACCGTACTGACGATAACAACTTAGGCCACATACGGTGTATTAGGCATGTATTAGGTTTTGGATACCAAGGATAAACATGCACTGTTGCATGGTGGCGGTAACAAATTGAACGCCGTTGTCTGATATGATACGGCGTGGGAAACCATACCTGAGGAAGTACTCGTTGATGAGTACAGGCGCACATATCTCAGCGGTGGCTTCTGTCAGAGCAAACAACTCTACCCACCTCGTGTCTGTATGTTCTACTAAGAGTACCCATTTCTCACCATGTTCGCCTTCTGATAAGGGCCCGAACAAGTCAATGGCAAGTACTTCTCCACGCTGATTGAAGACAGGTGTCTGCAGGAGTCCAGCGGGCTTCTGGTTGGATGCCTTATGGCGCTGACACTCTTCACAGGTCTTCAAGTAATCTGAAATATACTTATGCATCCCAACGAAATAGTAATTTCGGCTGATCCGATTGTAGGTTCGCTCAACCCCTTGGTGACCAGCTGTGGGAGCGTCGTGGAATTCCTTTAGGATCTTCTCACGCATGATAAGCGGCACGACGAGCTGTGGCTGTTCAGTGTCAGTGTCAGGGAGGTACCGATATAGAACACCCTGGTTCATGATGTACCCTCTACCTAACCACTGAATGTCGTCAGGTTCCTTACCCTCAAGGCTATTTATGATCTTCGCAACCTCGGGATCATCGAGCTGTTCCTTGCGGAGTTCTACGGAACTAGCCCTGGGTAAATCCCCGATGACACTACAGACGTCACAGCTTTCTACATCGGCGGCGTCGTCACACTGAAGACACTGAGGTCGACTCAGGGCGTCAGCCACAACATTAGCTTTCCCTGGAGTGTACTCGTAACGGATATCGAGGGCCTGTAATTTCATTGCCCACCTAATGAGACGTCCATTAGGCGTTTTTAAAGTTAAGAGCCACTTGAGGGGCTGATGGTCACTCTTTACAACGATAGGGTGCCCATCCAAATAGCCACGGAACTTATCGGTCGCCCAAACATCCGCTAAGGCCTCCCTCTCAGTGGTGGTATAATTCCTCTCAGCGGGAGTCAGCAAATGACTTGCATATTCTATAGGTCTCTCCTCAAGACCATCTCCCTGTAAGAGAACAGCTCCTAAAGCATGGTTACTGGCATCTGTTCTCAAAACAAACTCTTTAGTATAGTCGGCTTGGACTAGTATAGGTGCCGAGGTTAACTTGTCCTTCAGAGCCTGGAAAGCTTCTTGCTGTTCTGATTCCCACCTCCAGGGCTCATTCTTCCGCGTTAAAACCGTCAAAGTTTGGGCCACCTGGGAAAAATTGGGAATAAACTTCCGGAACCACGAACAGGTCTACAAGAAAGACTTTAAATGCCTTAAGTCCCTGGGACTGGGCATCTGAAGGACTACGTCCACCTTAGATACCGTCAGGAGTAATAACGTGTCCCAGGTAATTTATCTCGGGGCGAGCAAAGAAATATTTCGCTCGGTTAGCCCGTAACCCAAACATACGCAACCTGTCGAATATCTTCTGCAAGTCCTCTATATGGCTATTGAAATCCTCTGAAATTACCAGGAGATCATCCAAATACGCTAGAAGGACAACACCTTGCAAACTAGCGCCAGATCGGAACCGACCGATCAACCGTTGGAAGGTAGATGGCGCTTTCTTCAAACCAAACGGAATACGCTTAAAGCGATATGTCCCAAACGGTGTCACGAAAGCGGTTTTGTCACGATCAGCTAGAAGGACCTGTACCTGCCAGTAGCCTGATTTTAAATCGATGGAGGACATAAAACAATGACGTTTCGTCAACTGGAGAAGCTCATCTATGAGCGGAAGAGGATAACTATCCGTTTTGGTGATCGCATTTAACTTGCGGTAATCTACGCAAAATCGGATGCTATTGTCCTTCTTAGGGACTAACACAGCTGGAGACGTCCAAGCAGACTCGCACTCCTCGATAATATCGTCCTTGAGCATGTTGTCCAGCTCAGTCTTCATCAGCTGTTTCTTCGCAGGTGTGAGGCGATAAGGCGGGACAGAGATAGGTGGATGGTCTCCAGTGTCTATACGGTGTTCCGCGTACGGCGTTGGTTCTCCCCCTGGTCTGAAGATATCATCGTTGTGCTGTAAAAAAGAAGCTAACTCCTCACGCTCGGGAGAGCTCAGTATCATTCCCTCATCCTCTCTCAGGATCTCAGTAGTACAACAATTCTGAAGACCAGTGGGATATTCGTATTCCAAGGGGTAAACCTGCTTACAACCGTTAAAGCGCCATGTGGAAGAACCAAAGTTAATTTCCAACCCAGCTGCTTTTATAAAATCAATGCCCAACGTATCAGCGTTGGTGGCATCCGAGAACACATAAAAGTCAACATTAATACTCTTACCTTTAATCTTCAACCTCCAGAGTAGTTGATAACATTAGGCGCGTTGGTGCTGAACCGTCGGCGAGCTTAACACGCATCGAGCACGATGTGAAAGGCTGATTAAGCTGTTGCAGCAACGCGTAGAGTGAGGAACCGGCAATAGTACCCTTGGCTGCTGTATCAAGTAGGCGCCTTCCCTGGATACCCAAAATCTCGATACCCACAATGGGCCGACGCAGTACGCCATTATGCAGGAAACCTATCGACAAATAGGTCAATGACCTCTCATATTGGTCATTTCCCGTTACCCTACCCGATTCATAACGTTTCCAGGATTTTTCCGAAAAATTCATAGTCACCCTACTGGAACTGGAAATTTCCGGGGCTTGTCCCGGAAAATTCATGGTCACCCTACTTTGTGATGGATATTGGCAAGAGAGGTTATGTGTATATTTACGTTTAACATTAGGATTAACACATAAATCGCGATCGCTAGGGGAATTAATAGCATACTCATTACTATTACTACTAAAAGTATCAACCATAGGAATCACTGATTTGAATTCACAAAGTGTTTGAGTAAAGTACTTCGTCTTACCCCTCGTGGATGGCTTACCGGAGTCATCTGCTGCTGCCGCTGTTGGGCCTGCAGGGGTCACCGACCGTACGAGCTCGAGAGCGCTAAACGATTGCCGAGAATTACATTTCGTGTAATTACGTCGCATTAGCCCGCTCTCGCCGCACCCGTAACACGAGATATTACTCGAACGTGGTTCAATATTGTTTATCAGTTGACACTGATCAGTTTCACTTTTATCTTCGCGCGGGGCAGCCTACGTAGGCTTATCAGCTGCAGAAGCGCGAAAACCCGAGGGTCGCTGTCTCTGTCGCTGCGATGAGGGCCGCGCTGTCGTCGCTGAGGCGGCTGTTGCCGGCGCGGGCGACTCCTGCGGCGCGCGGGGAACTGCTCCAGCTACGGCGGCGGCGCTCTTTGAAGTGCAGACGTGCGAAGTTTCCTTAGTAGATTCCTCGATACTCCGAGCCATTTGGAGTAGAGTACTAAAATCGGAAAACTCTTCTCGTCGTAATCGTTTTCGGATTCTCACATGTAGTAATCCATAGATAATGTCACACTTGACCTTTTCACTAAGGTCACCACTCGGGATTCGCGCCAACTGTGTGTGCGCGAGCCTTAGCTACGAACAGCTCCGTCGACTCTGCTCCTTGCGACTTCGAGAACAACTCTAGATAAATCCTGTGAGGAGGTCGGCTGTCACCAAAGGCGCTGCGCAGATGCTGTAAGGCTTCGCCCCAAGTGGACACGCTGGTTTTCATTCCCTGCCACCAGGTGGCTGCGTCGTTGGTTGTTTGTTTGTTTGTTGGTGAGAAGCATCGATAGGCCGTGAATAGCGTTTTCCTCACTAATGTTCGCGCAGTCTTTGTAGGCTTCTATCGCGTCAATGAACCCGTCCAGAGATTCACCGGCCAATCCGCTGAATCGAGAATGGCACCCGGCGAAGTTTCCTGACATGGGGGGCAGTGTAGGTGAGACCGGTGCGGCCGTAGCCGGTGCGGGCGTAGAACATGGCGACCGGACTTCGAGTACCCTGGTCAGCAGACGCTCGAAATTGTCGGCTTGTGCTTGCAGCATGGACGTCATCATCGAGGCTAGGTCACTCGCTGTGATGAACGCCGGCGGCGGCGGCGACTGCTCGGCCGCGGACGTGTTACGTCCCGCAGGCCTTTGCGTTGGCGTCATTTCTTCACCTTCTGAATTCATATCGAAGAATTCCGTCTGACGGCGACTTTGCCTTCTAGTACGCGGCATCTTGCACACTCGCGAACACACGAACACAACACAGTTTGTAGTTCTATTAGCCCACTCTTTGGGCAGCCAAGGTTTAGCGGAAGTTCTTTACGGTGGGCCTTTTGTAATATGGGCGGCTAGCTTTCAGTAGGTATGAGGGATTCTAATCGTAGAACTACTGGGTCGTGTGTGTTAAAACAACTGCTCACTGAATAAAAACTTATAATCACTGTCCACAAACATAACATTACTCAATTTACACATAAATATTACAGTTTGTATCAAAATTAAGAGTGGACGCGAACGCAGCTGACATGTTTTTCAGACGCGGAAACGAGCGGGAATGTTGGCGGCACGCACGGGGCGCGCGCGTCGCGATTGCGTAGCGGCTCGATCTGCGCTACGATTGGTCGAGACGTCGCGGTTTTCGCGCGAAGACAAGTCGGCGAGAGCGGGAAGATGCGATGAGGGATGCGTTTCGTTATTCGCATCTGTTATATACTGTATTTAATGAACTGGCGGAACACAGAAACATTTTTATCTTTTTAAGTTTTCCAGAAAATAGAAAACCTAGAGTACATTACTTTTTTTGCATATAACACAAATTTAACGTCAATTTGCCGTTCTCTATGCGTCGTCTTTTATCGATTTTAATGATACCAAACAGTTGTAATTTACACTGTTTATTGGCTGGCATTTTGGTCTAGTGATTGGCGACGCTGACTGCTAAGCCGGAGGTCGTGGGTTCTATTCCCACCCACGTTCAGGATTTATTTATTTATTTATTAACTTTATATACACACATAGCGTATAAAAGGTAGATCTATGGCCATTTTCAATATTCGAACCATACATGGATTTTGAGATGCGAGATTCGTGTTTGACATATTTTGTATGGAGCTTATGTCAAAAACGAATCTAAAATCTACAGAACTATCTATAGATCGAATATTGAATTCCGTAGTTAAGAGGAAACACTACGGGCGAGAGAATTAAAAAAAGGTATTTGTAAAATCTATAGCTGTCGCGCAATCTCAAGCCTCCCCCCGCAGAGCGCGATAGAGACAACTGCAGCTTGGACCAAAAATACCTATTAAATGTACACAAAATCAACGTTTCGTATTCCCTTGATTCCTTCTCCAAAACTTTATCGATTTAACTAGTTTCATATTAAATTAAGGAAAGGCTTTGGCCTTGTTCCTATGTTTTCCTTTTTTTAAATAATCTAGCCAAATTTGTTTTTTGGATGTTTGAACACTGTGGAAAATATGCCCAATTTTTAAGGTATTTGAAGGTTCATATCGTTTTTAATATTTAATTTATGAGAAAAAGGAAAACATGCCAATCGGGGCCATACATGTATTGGAAAAAACTAATTGCTCTACTGGCATTATCCAGAGAGAAAACAGGAGACTACATCATCATCATCAATCATCATCAGCCTTTAACAGTCCACTGCAGGACTAGGCCTCTCCTTTGAAAGGAGGAATTGGCCTACTATGCCACGCTGGCCAAACGGGTTGGTATAGGGTTTGTATCAAGCTTTCCTTCTCTTACAGTGCTGTTCTCTGCATAATATGCTCCCTCTGTCGGCTCTTACGACACCCAAGGGATGATATGGGGTGGTGACATTCCGTATTCTTAATCCGTCACCACTCGGACAAGGAGACTACGTTTGTATGAAAAAACGGGCGTTGTGTTTCCTCTTAGGCATTTTCTGCAATTTTCAAGATGTTACCAGTTATAAAACCGTTACGATATGTATGTGTGTCCGTGATTTACATCAGTGTTGTAGCCATTGGCTCGACGGACTCTGCACCAAGATGAAATCATTGTAAAAACGTGAAGTGTATAAGGGCGCTAAGGACACTTGTCCAACGCTGTCATTTATAAATGATTTATAAAAAATAAAGTTTCTGATGATGCCTGTCACATAACTATGACCGTACCAAATGTCTACGTAGGCATTTGAACAAGTCTTCCTTAGGCTATTAGCGACCATCGATCGCCGAGAGACTGCCGATTGATTACCGTATGCTTGGAGACAATTTGAGTGGTAGACACCATTTAGAAGAAGATTTATGAGAAATAAGGTTAAATAGAGTTAGTCGTTAATGCATTCATACGTCTATTTTTTTTTCTCTTTATTTTATGAGCCGTGTCATACTTATTTGACAACGTCGCTCAATGACATGCTTACCATAGACTAATGATTGGTCTCGCGCTGCTCTACTAGACGGAGCCATACGGAGCCCTCATACTTGTCTTGTAAAATGAGGCAGGAAAAACCATGCCAGCTGGCATGGTTGAGCCTGTCACACTGACAGCCGTGTGACAGGTGCATATATCCACCAAATTATTTACGGAAATAATTCGCTGTACAATGCCAAGTTGCGCTTTTATTCTGAGTAAAAATAACTCAGCAAAAAATAATAAGGTCTCTGGTATCACATACTATCTGTAAAATAAGAATAATTTTGAAATGTCAACAAAAAATTACAGAAAACCGAAAACTTTTGCTGCTAGTACAAGAATCAACTTCACCACAGTTGAGAGAGAGATTTTAATTTTCAGAGATTTTTATTATGTGAATCTATAGTTATTGTATTTCGTTATATTTTCCTATTTCTTTTATCTAACCTATTTATTAAATATTTTACCTTTTTCTATATTATTTTATGTTTATACGTTTACAAATAAGGTGAAAAATGTTACTTGTTAGAAACTGAACACCTTTCTCTAGAAACACGATTTACCTAATTATATGTGTAATTAAGTGTGTAAGATTATTGTTTTATTCAAAGTAGTTTTCACGACTATCCATGTTAAATTAATAATGCGTAACTAAATTTATATGGACTAATAGCATGGAAATAGAAAGCACTGTTTTGAAAACACCTTACTTTCCCTATGGTTATTTCTAATAATAATTTGCTAAATACTATAAGTACATAAAACAAAACATCATAATAAAAAGTTTGCAGTAAATTTATCGTCACACTATTTTCTATAGATTTACATTTTAGCCAAAACTTGCCTCCCAAGTATAAACGCCGTACCTGCAATGGAGGGAGACATAGCTCACTCTCCATTACATGTATTGGAGTGCTTTTGATAAAGCTTCCAATAATCCTTATAGCCTGATTCTGAATTTTATCTAATTTATACAAATAAGTTTTGCTACAATTGCTGTATAAATCTGCCATAATCCAATCGACTTCTTATAATAGCTATATATATCCTTCTCAATTGTTTAGGATGGATCCCCCATCCGCATCCAGCTAGTGCCTTAAATATGTTAAGATATTTTGCTACTCTAAATGTGAACTCATTGATGTGTTTAGTCCTTCTCAATGATCTGTCTACCCACATCCTCAGATACTTCACATTGTCAACAAGCTTCAGCTGCATACCATTTATTTTTATATCTATAATCTGTCTATTTATACGCTTTTTAAAAATACACACCTTGCTTTTAGCGTGAGATGCTTCTAATGCGAGATCTGCTATTAAACGAGAAAACCGGTTTAGAGCTAGCTGCAGTGAGTTACGCCCTTGTTCAATTGTTCTACAAGTAGTGTATAAAATAAAATCGTCGGCATATTGTGACAGATATACATCTCTCATTAATTTACATATAGTTATCGTCGCTATATTAAAAACCAAAGGAGACAAGAGGGTCCCCTTGCCCTAAAGCCCTACTCGTATTTCTGCTTATTATCATGTTGTCAACCGATACTCTCAAAGACCCTTCATTCAAAAATGGCCAAAGGTACGTACATATAGTCGAGCCTACGCCTAGCTCATCCATAATACGAAGGAATGCACTAATATCGACATTGTTGTAGGCGTTATCAAAATCTATAAAACAACCAATAGTGACAAGATTATTAACAAAACCTAATTGAATCCTAGAAATTAAATTAGTTAAATTTTCGAATGTAGACTTTGATTTCCTAAAGCCGGTTGTTTCTTCGTGTAATAAATTATTGTATTCTAAATACCACTCAAGTCTATTGTTAATTATATTATGGAAAATTTTACAAACACACGACATAAGAGATATTGGCCTGAGCGCGGCAGCCGACGATGAATCGCGGCCCGGCTTTGGAATTGGTATTACATATATATCACGCCATTGTGAAGGCACATAACCAACACAAAATATTTTATTATAGATATTGACAAGCATATCTTTACCAATAGTGGGTAAATTTTTTATCATTGAATATGATAAACCATCATACCCAGGTGACGTATCTTTGGATTTAATGCATTTTTCTAACTCGCATAATGTTATATTGTTCTCTAATTGTTCATTGTAAGAAGAAAATATTGGCGTTTTTGGCCGCACATAGTCAGGTGTTAAGTTTTGAAGAAGATTTTGAGCCATTACTTTATCAACATGCCAGTTCGAAAATTTACAACCCTTAAGCCATCTCGTTTTTCGCCATATATCATTTACTGTTGACGACTCATAAATAGATGAACAGAAATTGTGCCAACCCTCACTTTTAGCTTTTCGCACCAATCGCTGGCTGTTTCTGGTTTTAATTTTTAGGTTACATAAATTACTAGGGGTCGGATTCTTTCTAAATTGTTTTAACGCTAACCGACGCTCTGCAATAGATTTAGATAATTCAGGTTTCCAATAAGGTTTTGGGGCAAATTTTGTAAAGGATCTTGATGAAATTTTATAAAGGGTATATGCATATCAGCTGACTCATTAATAATATTCAGAAACACGTCATAGGCCGACTGTAGATCATGTGGAAGACTAAAATCAATAAGTTTATTATGTATATATTCTTTGTATGAAGCCCAGTTAGCATTCTTATAATTCCTTTTTTTATAAAATGAGGAACGTTATTGTCATAGTACATACTTATCTTAATAACAAGATGATCACCATCTAATGTCTCATTCATACACATTCACTTAAAATATACCGCCACATCAGACGTCGCTATAGAGATATCTGGGGACGATTGATGTAAAACATTATTTACTAACTTGAAATATGTATAACTACCGTCATTTAAGGAAATCAAATTATTATCCATTAATGAATCAGGTGCATAGGGTTCCCACCAAGAACTTAGGGTCCCAAGCCAACCTCACCTGCAAGTGGTGCACCTGCCGATCAACGGACGAGGCTCTGGCAAACAAAATATCCCGATAAGCGGCAATAGGCTCGCCACCTATTACGTGGGATCAAAACACTGGCGAAAAGTGGGCGTTTATTATGCCTCTGCCTACCCCTTCGGGGAAACAGGCGTGAGCCTATGTAATGAATCAAATATCATCTTGCCTCTCGAATCTATTTTATTTGACCAGCTGGGATGATGGCCGTTAAAATCCCCAAAAAATAATGTTTTTGTGCGAAACATTGAAAATAATTCATCCCATACGTTTTGTAATATTGGCGGCCGGACATTAGGTGGGCAATAAATAGCAACAATATTTTCAACATACCTACAGTTTAAAATTCTAACTCTTAATTACTCAATGTTAGGATTAGAAAGTGACATTGGTTGTAACTGCGTTTTGATCGATTTGTGCGTAATAACAGCTACTCCGCCGTATGAGTCGTGCCTATCGTTCCTATAGATATTATAGTTGCTTATTTTGAGCTCAGCCTCCGGATCTAGCCACGTCTCACAAACAACTCCTATACATATGAATTTCCTCTCGCCATAGCAGCTGCTCAAAATCGATACATTTATTTCTTATACTTCGAGCGTTCCATTGAACAATATTTATGTTAAGGCGTTTATCCATATTTAATTATATACTAAAATTAATCTTAAAAGGCAGGTCGCAGAGATACTGTACAATGTTTGTTGTCAACCACTCCATAAATAAAGATACCCCGTGTTTAATCTTAGTCACGTTATTCTCATAGTCGCTCGAAAAAACAATATCTTTCAACAAATTTAATAATTGCAAAAACGTTAACCCGTCTGCACGCCTCTTCTCTTGTTTCGCCTTTTCTTGACCTACCGATGGGTTTGTTGTGTTCTCCAGTACCTCCTCCGAACTAGAACCAGATAAATCCATATCTTCAGCTGTTTGAAGTTGTTTCTTTTTCCTTTTTTTGTACTAGGGTTTCTTGAGATACGCGACGGTAACGCGGTGCTCTGTGGCCCCTCCACTGGATTAGGGGGCGTGGATACAATATCCGCTTGCTGATCGCGGTTCTTAGGTGTCGCGGTCCTCTTCAGTGCAGCTGCATACGTCATATCATTTGAAGATTCTGACTTAGAATGCTCTTGTGTAGGCTCCTGGGTGCTTGGTGAATTATGAGTCACTTTAGGTGGTAAATTGTCTTTCTCTCGACTCGAAGCCACGGGTACACACATGGCAGTCGCTTTTCTGTAGGCGCAATTGTATTGAGCCATAAAATCTCTAATTGTCTTTTCTCTTCGATATATAGGGCATATTATGTCCAGTGCATGATGACTACCACGACAGTTAACACAGAGAAATGAAGTTGTTTGGCAATTTGAATGATTTTTAGTACACTTAGGACATACCTCCTTTTTCGCCGGGCATGAGTGAAGACTATGGCCGAATCTCCAGCATCTCGAGCATTGGGTAACTGGGAATACGTATGGTTCTACTTTTACAGTCATGCCATGTATCTTAATACTTTCAGGTAAGGTGGAACCTTTAAATGCCAACCTCACTGTTTCACTTTCAATCCATGTGGTACTCTCCGAACTCCGCCGTTTCAGGTGCTTTGCCGCCAGCAATTCACAAGGGCTCGAAACAGTTTCTAATACCTCCTTCTCACTCAATTCCAACTCCACGTCTCTGATGATACCATACGACACACTTACTTCTAAAGGCTTATAGCATCTCCAGCCCAAGTCTTGTAATTCCTTAGATGAAATTAAGCGCTCTGAACTTTGACTACCGGTTGGCGCAGCGGGAGAGTAAGCGACTGCTACGCCGAAGGTCGCGGGTTCGATTCCCGCTCAAGTCAAACATTTGTGTGCATGAATATGGATGTTTGTCTTGGTCTGGGTGTTTCTATGTATAATATGTATGTATTTACAAAAAGAAAAGTATATACATATATGAATGTTTATCCATTATCTAGTATCCATAGTACAAGCTCTGCTTAGTTTGGGATTAGATGGTGATGTGTGTATGTGGTAGAAAATTATTATTATATTACTTTCGATATCTTCAAACTGCAACAGCACCTTATAGGGGTTAATATACTTAACTCTTGAAATATCAGTTATATCGTGCTCCATTAGTAACTTCGCCAACGCAAACTGCTTAGGCAAATTCCCTACCCAAGTAACTGTGATGTCAATTTTATTTCTCTTTCTCTTTCCGTCCCTTCCTACTAAAATCCATTCTTCTTCCTGATTCACCTCTCGTCCTCTTTTTGGTCTATCTGAGTACGGCGCCGCGGTTCCCACTTGCAGTATCTGGCTCCACTCACTATTAATATTGGTTGTAACTATTCATTTCATGGTCATTCGCCTCTGCATTTACCCCTACTCTGTATAACTATTCTAAATTATAATATTATTTACAACATCATTTCACTCAAATCTAAGTCCTCAGACATAGTTAATAAAGCGCTAAAACAATAGCACCTGGCACTCAACCGTACATCAAGCGCAGGTACGTGTAATCACTTCCGCGCTCCACTGACATCTATTTTTGCCGCTGCATGGAGAATATTGTATGTTTGCATAACACATAATTACGTGTACAATGTTTCTGCCTCTATGTGTTAATCGCAATTTATTCCATATTTTATATTGATAAAGTAATAAATTAAGACTAAGAGCCTGGATGAAGGTGTAATTCGAAGTAAAACTGACAAGAGACCGTGTTCCCATGACAACGGGTCCTACGTAAAATAAGACAGAGGCGGGTGCAGGTAGCAAGGTAGCAGCGTCGCTTTAATTAAAATGTAGGACAGAGATATGCAAGATTTCCATGAATTTTAAGGATCATTGTAAAATCCATCTTATCTTAGGTAAATCGAGAATGATCATTACTGAGAAGGTCTGATTGGTTGCTTTTGTTATTGTAGCTCAATGCCTAAAAGATTTATATTTTGTCGACTTTTGCTAGACCCCATGTAATCCCGTAGCTGAGTAACGAGATGGGTAGCGATATATAAAAGCTGTCTACGCGCTAATCGTTCTGGTAGCACATTAGGTGGAAGTTTGTGTGAGACAATTCTGCGACACTCGGTGAGGGAAAAAAGTAGCAAAGCCAAGCGATGCGATACTGTACCTAAATATCAAATAGTAGCGATTTCTACACAAGTCCTCTGTTATCGTGTTTATCGGATTTATCGAATATGTTGACATCGCATCGTATGACCACCGCTTGTCGTTTTACACCAAGGCTGCGGGTTAAACTTCACTTACATGTAGGGCACTAACTTTGACTCACAATTATAACGTCTCACGTTTCAAATGTTCTGAAAACATAATTCGTATTCACCATCAGCTAAGGCAAATGACGTTCAATGCCGGCCGTAAACCTGAAGTAAGGTTTTCGACATAAACCGATTTTAAGCCGGTCTAATTGCTTTCCACGATCCTAATAAGATGGTCGCACATTGCGGGTGCTTATCTCACCTGCGGCGTCCGGACCGTGCCGGCCTCTCCAGAAGCTGTCTGGCCCGAGAGGCACCAGTTTTTCAAGCAAGTGCTCTACCCATTGCCATTACAGCTTGGCTATTATGTAGGTTCCCCAACAGTACACTTAATTTATGATTCGACTCTCAGATATACTCCAAGAACCTGTTGATACATTTTTAATTTCTAAAATACGTAGGTATGATTACAAAGCTCTGTCTCTGTCTTTAAATATATGATCAGATTTTCAATCGCCCTATAATTTCTTCAGAGTTATCGATGCCAAGACATACTTACGTACCCACTCGAAACATATAAGAAAATCAGTGACACCATCGCCACTTCTTACTTAGACTCCAATATTTAATTTATAAAATTACTTACGAAGATCAGTAGGTAAATCCAATACAGTTCTATATAAGGTCTTCCGCGGAACAAAACCCAATTTGTTACTTCTACTATAGGTTAGCTAAAATGTAGTTTTTGCAGAGTCTGCTAACGGTCTTATTAAATCGACGAGTAGTTTTAATTATACCAAAGACATTTATACCTAAAATTCCCACTTAAAATACAAGGTATTTGTATAATAATATTTTCTTTTAAGAGTCAAACAACTAATCCAATGTGGCAACAATGAAATACTTAAGATAATAAAATAGTTGCTAAAATTCTTTGAACTTAAATTTCGGTTGGGACAGCTGCCACAAATATCTTGTTATCTAAGTATACAAGCTTTGGAAAATTCTTGTTATAGTATAAACTATTAAATGTTGCACATATTATGTATATTCTTCAAATATAATCATCAATGTTATTATCACCCAACAATTACGCATTCTTATCAGTATTGGTCGAGTGCTTACTGACTCTGGCTGCTTAGCTGAAGGTCCTGGGGTTCGATGACCGATCCCGATTGACAAAAAAGTTTGTTTGACATAAGTATTTTTTCTAGTTGTTCTCCACGTGTAACATTTACGTATTAAGGAAAATAATAAATATAAGTATATTTATCAACTCTGGTTGGCATAGTACAAGCTTTGTTTAATTTGGCATCAGACGACCTTGGGTAAGTTGACGTAGGATATTATATTTATCAACCATTTCTTACTTACCAGGAGGTATAATATACAGCGTTACCATAGTGATAGTAATATAATTATTTCATGTGCACATCAGTAGGCTCAATCGTAGCAATGCATTACTACGATATATATACATCCAACCATCCATGAAAGGAGAATGCCGGAACCTGTACAAATTGCTTTAAAAAAAATTGCATAGCGTAAATACTTTGACGCATTTTGACTGCCATTACTAAATTATGAATCATTATTCAATCCGCGTTTACGAAATATTATAAAAAAGTAGAACTTAGATCAACAACTTCCGAATGCATACATTGCCAGCACAAAAAATGACGATTCCGAGCGACAAAAATCGTTTAATATTGTCAACATTAACGATTGCTTACACGATTAAATGATTTTGGATTCAATAGAAGGCACTATGATAGTGAATTTAAAAAAAAAGGTGTTCCGTGTGATTTTATTAAATAGAAATACATATTTGGCTACTTAACTTGATTTCAGTCTTTGGTTGAGCAATTTATTCATTAATCGATTGTTTTTAAGTGATATCGATTTTAGATATAATTTAATCGAGATAGCAACACTTGCAGGGTGACATTTGATAACTTGAGCAACTGTCAAAAGTGTCAAATGTCAACTCCACACAACGTCGCATACGCATCGTTCGTGTTTGTTTGTGTTATTATTTTGTTTTTATCCGTTAAGTTGAGGTTTGTTAATCTGGGTCGAAACAACGTTTCTTTTAACTTGTAAATTCATTCACTTATTGAAATTGTTATAAACAATTAGAAATCAAGGACGAATTCCTTCCTTTGCAATATTTACGGCGGATTTTTAAAAAATATGGTTATGAGAAAAATCTCAGAACTGCGGATTCGAAAACGAAAACGCTTCATGCCTACGGTAATATTTAACAATAAGCTGGCAAAAAATGTTCATTTCATGAAAAAGCAAACGGTACAGGCTTCCATACAAAAACCAGCATTCTCCTTTAGACTCGCCACGGAAACGAATTAAAACTGGCCCAGTTATATAACGTCAACTGCATAGTCATAGCTAACCTTTATTACTTATTATAACCTCACAAATCAATATGAAAATTTACATCAAATTACACCTGAAAACCTTTTTTACTCCCACACACAATTCTTAGGGGTCAATAGCATTGGTCGATTGCTGTGGTTAATCATTTAAATCTAGAGAAGTACGATTTCAATAGCGATACACATTGGTCGACATTCCCCTACACCTCATCTGTCTTATCTTAGCGTTATCCCAGTTTCAATCTGGGGTCCGCTTACTAGTCTAAGCGGATTTGGCTGAATATTAGCTTTTCCACAGAGCGACTGCCTGTCTGACCTCCGCAACCCGAAGGGATAGCGATATTCCATTGTTTAGACTAGTGTCAGTTTATTTAGAAGGTACTGACGCCCTGTAACTACTGTCAAAGATCTTCATGACAACCGGGACCGACGGCTTAACGTGCTCGCTGAAGCACGGGACAAGCGATAATTAACAATTCAATACGCACATAACTCCGAAAAGTCATTGGTGCGCGCCGTGGATTCGAACCCGATACCCTCTGCATGGCAGTCTGTTGGTATATCCACTCGGCTATCGCTGCCTTCTCCCCTGCACCTCATGTTTATCTTATTTCCAACAAACATTCATATTATTATGCTCTTACTGACTTGACTGTTGACTGTATATGAGTATGACTACTTATACAGTTAACAACCAAAGCATTACCTTTCTGCTTCTAAAACAGAGAGAGTTTTTTTATTGGACTCTTGGTCTAGTGGTCAGTGAACCTGAATGCTAAACAGGTCGGGGGTTCAATTCTCATGGAAATGAAGGTGAGATTACCATACCACAGTGCAGGTTCTGCCTATTTTGGTATCAGTTGACCGTGTATGTGTGTTGTCCTAGCATACCTATTTATTTTTTATTTATATCAGCGATTTCGTACTGCAGCTTCTACCTTCAATTATAATCAGATATGTACGTGGGTATTTGGTCGTGCAAATAACACTGAATTCCAGTGTGGCTTCGATCTATGTTAAGGGTTGCCATATAAAGCTTGAAATTACGAGTCTAACATATACATTTATGTTCCTTGACTCTATTGTTTAGATTGTAGTAATTCCAAGACATTTGACGTATTTTTATATCTGCATTAATTGCTTTTGTAATTCGAAACCAACAATCTGACTGTAAGTACTAGTACTAAAACGCCAGTAAATGAGCCTCCATCTAAAACGTATTACCTACTTACTGAACCGACCTTCAGTCTGTCTTAATCTATGGGAGTTTAATGTGTCAATAAAACCACTAATTCCAATGATTTTCTTTATTAGTTAATTAAATAGACATTACATTCAGCTTAGTACATTGAGTTTTGTGCATAATATACCGAGACAATCAGAAATCCAGTAATTACAATACAGTTTGCATGGGAAACAGGTTTATTTCAGAAAGAAGAGTTAGATTTTTCAGAAAATAATTGTCATACATTTCTTTGATATACAACCAAAAATATCAAGACATCCTGGGATTTGTTTACATCATCCACACCCAGAATATACAGTTCCCTATAAGATAGTACTACTCCGATCTAAGAGTGGACAGTATTTCTTAATAACTACTGCTTTAAGTATATATTTAAATATAAAAATGAATTATCAAATTATCAATAATTCGGTTTACACTAGATATATCTAAAGAGAAATGCTGTTTCACCGCACTACTCCAACTATTATAAAAAGCTTAGCCACTGAAAATATCTTCTAATACAATCTCAGTTTTTACAGAACATTTTGACATCCACAATACAATCATCACGAACAACACAAGAGTAAAAGGCCTACAATTTTTATTTATTTTATCACCACGGGGACTTTTAAGGCCTTGCCCTGATTTTTCGAGCAGACCTCAAGATTTTATTTGGTACCGTAGTTGAGAAAAGCGTCAAGATCATGTGGCATTTGACTAAATCTGCATTATGTAAATAAAATAAAACAATAATATTATCAGTTTCTTGGCTTTAAATAATGGTAGACAATGTTTTTCAAATTATTCATGAAAATAGCTCTTTTAAAAGTGGTCATCGCTTTGTACTTGACGCCTATTAATAATTTACTGTTCCTAAGATTTGTAAGCTGTTCAAAGCATGGATGTCTTTATAAACATTGTTACTTGTTGTTGAAATCCAACTCAGGACTGGTATGACAAGTTAATGCGGGAATGGGCTTTTATAAAAGCCGTAACCGAAGCTTCACATCTGGATGAATTTGATTCCCTATTGTATTTGAGTATCTAAGTTAAACATGTATTATTTTACCAACGCGTCGTCCATCCTATTATCTTGAATTATATAATTATGTCGGTTAGCAAATCGACAGTAAAAATCTTCTCTTCGCCGCAGACGCAATTAAATAGATGAAAATGGTCGCTGCCTTCAAATGCAATTCATCTGCCAAATGTGGCTTCAACACTAACACTGACATGCGATGGATCAGAGCTTCAAAGTGTCGTTTCAATAAATTATATGAGCCCTGTGTCGCTCGTGCACTCTAGCAATTTACATACTTCGATTCCTTTAGCGCAAATCTCTACCTACACTCCTTCCCGATCCATCTTAACATCTTTTACACGCATTTGAAGTCGTAAAATTTGAACAGAAGGGTCATAATAATTTTATCCGGCACCTTTTATCATCGAGTTAAGATATAATGTAAATCAAGTAGAAATGAGAAAGGCGATAAAAAGCCGATGATTGAATTAAATACTGCCTAATGCGCGGCAGGTAAGTAATCAATGAACAAATATGATTATATGTAGCCATCTTGCAAACATTAGAATCCCACTGAACCCTCTAAGCTGACATAGAGCCACTGAATATCAGAGTAAAAACATAAATAGATCAAATACCGACATTGTAAATATATTACTTTTAATGTGCTTAGTTACATTAATGTTTCAAGTTTTAGTATAGTTGATTGAATCAGGCATTGCTTGGCGGCACTCCATTGTAACCTAATGGAAGGAAAGAGGAACCCACCACGCACACGCACCTCGTGAAGAGGCGAAACACGTGTCGAAGAATAGTCGGCGCATACAGCGGGATACTGCACGTCCTATATGCCTTATTCTTTTAGAGGAGTTCGGAGTTGTCAACCTTTTTCTATTGCAATAGTTAGGGTGGTCAATACGAGGGTGCGTGGTGGTTTCCTCTTTCCTTCCATTAGGTCTCAAGTTTTTTTCACTTTGCTCAACTTGCGCAGTTTTATGATTTCAGGTCATATTTTTACAGTTAAATAGTGTAGTTTTCTGTCCACCTCAACTTGTTTATCATAGCAACTAAAAGTAACCTGAATGACATGACTTAAATAATGATTACAAATCAAATAATGAAATGACAATAGATATGAAACGAGCCTTGATAATAACCTACAAAAGGACTCTTCATAAAGATGTTTTCAATGGTGTCACCTCGGAAGGATGAGGTCAATTTAGCACGGCGGTCTTTACGAAATAAACTTTTTAAATCTTTAGATTATGTTTTACACGGTGAATATCTTAGCAGAAATGTCGTGCGTTGTGTAACACAGCTATACGATGCCTATTAATCATATTTACTACATTACACATCGAATTATATTTTGAAAATAAAAGGTCGACTCACAGAAATTGTCTTTCTTTGAGATGAAATAACAATGTGAGTTGGTTTGACTGTAATTTTGTTATAATCTCACGTGCGCTAGCCGATATTAGTTTCCAAATTGTGATTGATTCAACTGATGTGATGAATTGTCAAATCGAAATTATTACATGCTTGAGGTTTTGTGGCTGCAAATGAGCGTAATAGTTGGGAACAATGTTCATGACTCGATGCTAGGCGATTCTGTAAAGAGTTCGCGTGTCATATGAATTGACCTTTGTTGTATTACATTTTATAGGTTAAACTGTTGATAAGTTTACAACTATTATATACTGTAGGTTATATATATGTTTATTTATATTATATACGTTGTACTTACACTCTAATGCCCTGTTCACACGGTAGCGACTTTATCGACTACGATGTTGGCGATACCAAGGTTAATGTGTGGGACGCCTATAAAAGCAGCGATTTAACATAACTATCCTCAATCGCTTTAATGTGGACTAAACAAGCATACAGTCACCAGCAAATCGCCAACGATGAAAGTCGCCGCCACGTAGCAGGCCTCGCATTACACACAACTCTTATAGAATAAATTCGGGCCAATCAGTTTTGTTAGCTAAATCTAAATACTTTTGAATTCGATATTAATGCCCTCGACATCAAGATCTAAATAGCCAAACGGATATGTAGTTTTATCACAAGATATGCCTATTTACAAAGGTTCAGTAACGGATTTTGAGACGTATAAAACTAAAAACATTGAATTGACAACATTTAACACAAATAGACAATATATTCTTACTTTGACATCGCAACGCTTCTATATACTTCTACATACACGTCAAAACAACTATTGTTTCGAAAACTCCATCCAACTCATACCCAAATTTGATAATAAATATGTAATCTAGACACTAAAGATTACACGACTTAAACAGTTTAATAAAACACTCACTTAGAACGAAGTTTATATGTTGAAATAGTTACTCGTATGTAATATGATAACATCAAATTTTACAGGGTTGATACGGCAAATACACGAATAGGTTTACAAAACGGAGTGCGCCTAACACAAACGACTACGAACTTCACGGCTAATATTACGACATCTGTCAAACACTCATTACGTAAATTTAGACTGCTTCATTAAATGAACATCGAGACAAATTGTAGGTACATTTATTAACATGTATTATTCCTATATCATTATTAAAATATATTCGACCGGCCCTTTAACGCAATCAAGTAACAACCAGTAAAACAATCTGGGTGTCACAACTCTCTTAGTATTCCAGTATTAGGTATGTTAAGCATACAAACGGCGGGCGGCGCGACGGAGTCTTATCAAACGAGTTTGTTTCAATCTTGTAAACGGAACCCTTGCGACAACACTCCGTAACACGAACACCAAATCTTTCTTGTATCAGTAATGTGTCCGTGTAATCCTCTATTATATGTATGTACTATGTACATCATGTTTTACGCTATTGGTTATTATTACTGGTTATATAGATTTGATAAAGAATCTGCTTATTTTGAATAAAAATATATTATTTATCTTTTATGTACAACTATTATTATTTGGTGTTCGTCCTTACATTAGCGGTCACCTCATGGGGTGACCACCAGAAAAAAACAAAAAATTCTTATATTTAACATCCATTTTAAAATACTGTTAACTTAGCATCTTTCTATTTTATTAATAATCTATTGTTTTCTTAATTAAACATATTAATATAATTGTATTGCTTGTCGAAATTATAATACTCACGATTTTTATGGTGTATATAGAAACGCACAACTACTCATTAGCACACGACGTAGAAATGCAGAAGCATTCACACTCACAACAAAAACAAAAATAAATTGAGTTTTGATAAGAGAAAATATTATTCCAATAAGTGAGTTATGTTTTGGAGCATCGCTGTTAGAGGGCTTTTAGTTAATTGCTTTATTGCATGTTTGGTGTGCCGATCGAAGGGAAAGGAAGAGATTGTATACTTTAGTTAATGATAGACCTCACCGCCGGCGCGCGGCACCAGCGCCCACCACGCCAAAGAAACGCTATGAATAGCAAAGTGACAACGTAATTAAATCCTTAAATACTACCTACGCTACCATATCTTGATTTCAACCAGAACAACTTACACATTTATCATAAGATTCCACAAAATTAAATACTCAATCATAATTAGAAGTCGTTATATAACCTTCAAGCTTAACCTATTTGTTTGGAGTATTTTCTTACTTTAATTAAACATTGATTATGATTTTTATTTCGTTGGTAACCTAATTAATAAATGCAATATACCTAGACATAACATAAGTGAAAAATGACAATGCTGCTGAGAGATCATATATTGGTGAAAATATTTTTGGTACTTCAATCGTAATAATAAAATAATACGATATTTTAATCATTGGCGTTTTCAATACTGCCAATTGTGCTAATAGAGTAAGATCCCAGGGCCGCCAGACCTTACTTATTTTCTCAGAAACGAAATGTATAAAATATAGTAGTGTTAGTATGTGTTATCAACTTATCAGTATACGCATACTTGCTAGCTTGGATCGTGGTCCAATTTTTAGTTATGAGGTGCTAAAGGTACACGTTAACACTTTCCATACATTTTCTAAATGTGCCCCTAGTGGTCCTAGCTATCGGTAAGCTAGATATTTTGGAAACTTTAAAGCGTCTGGTAAAAATTACTGCCGCCCAAATGAGTGCGACAGCATTATTTATAATTTTTAATAATATTTTCTAAAATATATATAAAAATCTGCACTGAGAATTTAAGAAAAGTTAGTACTATTTTTACCTAACTTTAGCACCTCGTACAACGTAAACATTGGCCCACGATCCAAGCTAACAAGTATGTGTACACTCATGACACATACTAACACTACATTATTTTATAAATTTCGTTTCTGAGAAAATAAGTAAGGTCTGGCGGCCCTGGGATCTTCGACTATAAAGAATTGTGCTCCAAGTGCCTGAGTCAATAGAGGCTATATGTGACGTTATGACGTATCCTCAAGTGCCACTCGACCCCAAACTTTAGCCTTGAGAATTTGGCTATCGCAGCTTTTATTAATCAATATGTGTCGATCGCAATATCACACTCAGTAGCCTAATGAACCTAATAGAGGTGTCTTAAGAAAGATTTTTTTTTATTAAATTCAATTTAGGATCCAAATAATTACTTCAGACGTTCTGATCAGCTATGTGGGTTGTTGCACTAATGCTTCAAGAATGAGTACAGTGCAGACGAGAAAGATATTGATGTTTGAAACGCGGCGCACATCATATTAAAGAGTTCGTGCGATAGAAACGTATGAAGATATTGAAATACACGCTTTCTTACTTATTCTCAAAATCCCCTTTGACTTTATGAGTAGACAAGTATAAGCACGTTATCACTTAATAAATAAAACATGCAAATCAAAAACAAACCAATAAAACATAATGAAAATAGACCTCAAACATACCTCAGGTTTTTAGCATGAACGACGGTATAAGTCGCGCCACCGAGCGTATTGGTGTCAGTATTACATAAGCTCAAAAGCCCGTTGTGCCCTATTAAAATAAGTCGAGGCACATAATTCAAAGTGTTTAGCAATAGTTATTTGTGCAACAAGAGAGCAAAGTTGTTTTTTTTGTTTCGAGTGCTGATTTTGAGTCCCGAGCAAGCGAAGGATTCTATGATTGATTCACGAGCGTAGCGAGTGAATCAAAGTTAGAATCCTGAGCGTAGTGAGGGACTCAACAGCACGAAATGCAAAAAACTTTGCTATCGTGTAGCACACAAAACTTTTCACCACAGCAGTGAGAACACATATTACTTAGGAGACATAAAAATGATCAGGAATAGATTGAATTATGCATTAATCACTTGTTGATTTAACTCTTCTGGTGTTAAAGTACAGTCATCATCGCTAGTTTCACTCATCTTTTTAGATTATTTTATATATTAATATAATCTAACACGTTACGCTATACTGTATCAGCATCAGCGAAATTTTTCTTCCCGCTACTTTTTTAAATCGCGTTTTAATACCGCATCCCTGATGTTTATTTTTAAAATGTATCATTGTTGTAATTCCAAATAAAAATGTATTGGTTAAATACCAATTTTATACTATTAATTAGAATTATTTTTATTTAAATCCAATAATAAATTAAACATATAAACAATAACATATAAAAAGAGTAATTTCTTTGTTACAAATATCTTTTTTTATTTGCGTTTCCGAAGGTGTTTTCTTTGACGTCGAATTCCAAAATCGAAAGTCGAATTCGAAGGGTTTTGTTTTTTCACTCACTTTTTATATGCATGTGAAAGAGACAGAGCACAGTAAAATTCGAATGTTTCAAATTTATGGCTGAACAATGTCAATTCGTGACACTGAAGATTCAAAAATTAAAAAGCTACTTTTACTCACGCTCGAATCAAAATCGCGTTTTGTTCACTGTTGTCTCGCAGCAAAAGCGGCATGTTTGAGCTGCTGTGGTGAAAAATAATAATAATACTAATAAATGTTGGTGTTTAAAGAATATAAGACAGTTTATGTTAAAAATGTCAAGGTTACCCCATTAGATACTAGTTTATCTGTCCCTAACGGACGCGCCAGCCACGTGGCTTCGCTTTTATTAGATAATCTACTAATTTACAAGACTCTGGTCGACGATAGAAACATTAAATAAATTTCAGATCTACCTTTCATAACATTGAAAATAAATAACAACCTTATTACTGGCTTTGAATACCTGATGAAAAGTAAATATTTATTAAAAAGATTAGAGGGTGGATAAGATGACTTATTAATTTAATATGAAGCCCTGTGACCCAAACATCGTGTCCACCTAGGTTTAAGTTCATTTTAAGGTAGACCCGAAAGTATCAACTCGTTAATTAAACGGGTTTATACTTGCGGGCCTTGCTAAATTCTCAGATTAGACGCAATGCCGTTTAATAACTTTATGTTCAAATATTTTTAATAAACAGAGCAAATAGTGCTTCTTTTAAATTCTGTCGAAACATTTTTCCGAGTTGATAGTGATCCCATCGATCAATCTTTATGCTTGATGGGAAATTGGAGAGAGCAAGCTTAAGCGTTTTATAATATAGCGCTCTACATCGAGGCTGCACAGAATGTATGACGTATAGCCAATTACCTATAGCCGTTACGATGTACTGTCGGTCTAATTAATTAGTGATATTCAATATTAATACCTAAACAATGCAAGGCAAGCTACGTAATCCTGTTGCTGCTAATTCTCTATTGTGTAAACATGAAATACATAAAACACCGCAAATGCATTATCCTCTCAGATCATTGTTAAAAATAGCTTGATTAAAATTACAAATGTTTGGCAAATATTTTTAGCAAATCAAACACCGGTCTAAAGTTCCTATGATATGTTTCGGTAACAAGGAAATTAGTTCACTTTTTTGTATTAACAAACAAAGCTACTCATAATAAGAAAGGGTAAAACGCCAAAACCGCGGCAGAATCGGGATGCGGTATTGACGGCTCGGGAAGCCGGGGTCGCATACCCGTGGCTCCTGTGTTGCACCCGGACAGAGTACAACCAGAATAGCCCACTGGCTATCATTGACTCTCTTGAAAATTTAAACTATAGATGAGAGGATTCCACAGACCACATGTTGGTAAGCAGGCATGTTATTTGTTTACATTCTCGCTATGCGATTCGCGTAATGTTTCAAATTAGTAAAATACCTGCCCCTTTTAGGATAACGCGGGGACGTTGGTCAAATATTCTAAAGCGTCTTTCTTCGTTTTTATGTATTGTAAAGGACTGGTTTTCAAGGACATAGTAAGTTGGATATTTGATTTGAGATAAAAAGACGCGTAAGCCGAAGCTGCTGAAGCTAAACGTTGAAATTTGGCTAGGTTTCCTTTTATAACGCACGCACTCATTATGGAAAAGAACATAAAAACCCGCAATCCCTACTCTACCCATTGAGAGAAAATAGGGGTTGGGAGTTTCAAAATGCGCTGAATTTGAAACTGGATATTTTTATATTACTGGATATTTTTATATTATATGATCATTTTATAAATGAGAGCAACAGTTATGCAAGAACAAGAGATATGCCGTTGACAATATTGCATTATACAGGGTGATTTGTAATTGCTCGTATTCCCTTCGGGAGTAGATTCTAGGGCCAAAATGGAGTATTTTTACCCCCAACATATGATGGTCCAAAATGCACCATTTTGGAATAAAACTATTTTTAAGATTTTTTGAGAAAATTCCAAATTTTTGTTATAAACATCTTGTAAAAAATTATTTTGACTATTCTTGGTGGCAAATTGAGTCTCATTTAATGGACAATTAAATGGCCCATCTTTTAAATTAAAATAAACCTACTAGCTCAACGTGGAATTTGAAAATAGAGCCAATAAACACGCAAAAAATGTTCGAATAAAATAAAATTACGCCACAAAAATGCAATTATTTGAAAAAAATAATATGTGGCATATTATGTAAAGTGTTGGAATAACTGCGTGTGTTCCAGTGTCACGCCTTTGTTTTTCAATTATTTATTTATTTTACTGATTGACTTGGTTTTGACCCCCTAAAAGAGTTGCCAAGATAAACATGACGTCCGGTACCAACTGGCTGAACATGCTCTTCGAGCCACGGGACAAGTGAGAATAAAAAACTTAATATGCATTTAACTAACAAAAGACAGTCATTTACGCTGAGGATTCGACCCCAAGACCCTAAGTTTTGCTAGGTTGGTCTCCCTACTAGTAAATCACTGCTGATTGCAGAGCTTAAGAATACATACAGGAAAAAATGTTCTGGCGAGTGAGTCATCCAGAAGCACTTTTTTGAACAAAAGTGGCTGTTACTCGAAATTTGCACCAATTGTCGAACCCAAGACCCTAAGTTTTGCTAGGTTGGTCTCCCTAGTCCCTACTAGTAAATCACTGCTGGTTACAGAGCTTAAGAATACATACAGGAAAAAATGTTCTGGCGAGTGAGTCATCCAGAAGCACTTTTTTTGAACAAAAGTGGCTATTACTCGAAATCTACGAATACGAGCAATTACAAATCAACCTGTATATATATACAGGGTGATTTGTAATTGCTCGTATTCCCTTCGGGAGGTGATTCTAGGGCCAAAATGGAGTACTTTTACCCCGTACATATGGGGGTCCAAAATGCACCATTTTGGTATAAAACTGTTTTTAAGATTTCTTGAGAAAATTCCAAATTTTTGTTATAAACATCTTGTAAAAAATTATTTTGACTATTCTTGGTGGCCAAAACTAAGTCAATCAGTCAAATAAATAAATAATTGAAAACCAAAGGCGTGACACTGAATTAAACCATAAAATATCCGGATTTCAGATGGGATCTCACTGTGACAAAACATGAATTACACGAAATCTTGTCGAATCAGCGTTGATACTCTAAAATATGTTACTTTTTGTAAAAAAAGATACTTTTACGTAGGCTTTTACTTATTCATAATAAGAGTTTCCGGCTCTGTTGGAAGAAATTCCGCTGGATGTGCGATTGTGTATGATATTTTGCTCAGCACAAAAACCGCCGGTGCTGGGCAAAAATTCAAATCGCCAACCTGTGGCAAAAAACGGGACAAACCCCCTACATATGGAGGTCCAAAATGTACCATTTTGGACCTCCATATGTAGGGGGTAAAAATACTATATAATATATAATATAATATATAATTTTGTATACGATAGCCCAGTTATTCCGGAAGGCTATAGGCTATATAACATAACGCTTCGACCCTTTGGGGCCGGGCAAAAGGCTAAAAAGGCTAAAACATAAAATCAAAAATGGCGAATGGGAAAAAATTTAAAAATCAGTATGGGTATCGTTTTTGATGATTTAAGGGATGGTGAATCCAATTACAACATCTATTTCGTGATCAAAGATGGCGGATAGGAAATCAAAGATGGCGGACGGGTTTTATTTTTTAAAGTCGATATGGTTATCGTCGCCGATATTTAAAGGGATGGGGAATCCAAATCCGACATCTATTTCGTGATCAAAGATGGCGGATGAGAAATCAAAGATGGCGGATGAGAAAGTTTTAAACAAACAATATGGTTATCGTCTCCGATGTTTTAAGGGATGGCGAATCGAAATACAACATCTATTTCGTGATCAAAGATGGCGGATACGAAATCAAAAATGGCGGACGGGATTTTTGTAAAGTCGATATGGGTATCGTCTCCGATATTTTAAGGAATAGGGAATTCAAAAACACCATCTATTTCGTGATCAAAGATGGCGGATGGGATTTTTTCTAAAAATCAATATGGGTATCGTCTCCGATGTCTGAAGGGATGGGGAATCCAAATACAACATCTATTTCGTGATTCAAGATGGCGGATGGGAAATCAAAGATGGCGGATGGGAAAAATTAAAAAAATCAATATTGGTATCGTCTCTGATGATTTAAGGGATGGTGAATCCAAATAAACCATCTATTTCGTGATCAAAGATGGCGGATAGGAAATCAAAGATATCAGACGGGATTTTTTTAAGTCGAGATGGGTATCGTCTCCGATATTTTAAGGACTGGGGAATTCAATATTATATAAAAATCTATGTTTATTTTTGCATCATTTATAGACCCTGGAATGAAAAGAAATTAAGCGCTAAGTCAATGTTAACTTTGGAAAAGGGGCTTGGAAAAAAGGAAATTAAATAAAAACTCTTAAAAGGGCGATACGGAGTTCGCTGGGTCAGCTAGTTCTACATATGTCTGATCGATTATTGCCACATTTTTTCTTTTTTATTATTTTTGTGTATTTTATTAAAATATAACGTGACAATAACTTTTTTTGTTCTTTCGTGTAAGTGTGTGGCCAACTCTAGTGTCGAAGTTTTCTGACTGCTCGAAGGCCTCCGACATGGCCTAACGAATCTTATCCTGAGACAAGACCGGGACCGACAGCTTTACGTGCCCTCCGAAGCCTGTAGCGTTATGATGTAAATGCCAAACTTGGTCACCCTTTGGTGACAATAACTGTATTCTCTTGTTTCTTATGATACAGATATTTAATTATATGTAAATAATTTAGATTTATTGGCAGATTACGTAGCTATTCCCTATTGTGTCATGTTTCTATGTCAAACTTACATGTTTAATTTGTTTAATTTAAAATGTGACCGCGTGGTATGATCGATAGACTTGAATATATTCAACAAATAGTCCTAATCCTTGAATAAAGCCTTACTCAATTCACCATGATATATTAATATTTTACCACATAAAAGAACAATGATGATTACGCAATCAAGGTCTACATTAAATTAAAACCGAGCTAAGCAAATATTTATCGAAAATATGAATTCAAAGGCATACAATGCTTTAAGGCACGGATCTCCAGAGCCAAAAAAAGTACAATTAGGGATATTTTTCGGTACACCTAAATGAACGAGAGCTATTTGTGACACAAGCATGGCATCAAGTTCGTGTATACGACAATAGCTGTGTTTGTAACGAAGGTAAAGAGTATTCAGTAGTATTGTATTACAACTGATTCAATTGAAACTCGTAACGAAGACTTTACCTGTAATTGTTATTCTATTCTTCTTCGTACTTTAGTGCTTGTAATGTGCAGGCTCTATCAATCGATTTTCCATGTTTACCATGTACAGAGCATAGATAAATATCTGTAAGATAAGACGGTAGGTCAATGAGATTGTTAATAAGCTCGGCCATTGACTAAAGAGAAATCAAAAGGAAAAAACAGGATGAATTTAGACACAAAGTTGTTTACCGGGAAATTGATTTATACATAGACATTCGAGGAAAACCGATTTAAAAGGCCTGGGCTAGCCTTTGTTATAATTTTAGCAGAAAATGCCGACATGTCTTATAACCGTCTAATATTTCATGCATCTGCTGGAGACATACAATTTTTGCGTTCATTACTACCTCGCATGACTTTCTTTGCCGTCCTTCTTGGCGAACGAGGAAAACGTAATAAGAAAACAAATAACAGATTGCGGGTGCTGTGATAACTACCAACATTAATTAAACATGTTCCACCGCCGAATACCCTGCGAGTATACACACTACGAAACAAATTATTGAGCGGTTTATCTAACCGATTGAATGGCAGCGTTTCTGAGAACAACCTTCAAACATTCGTATATACCCGATATTGTATATTTATAATTCAAAATAATATCACTTCTAATTCTTCAAATAACGACAATTCAATATTTATTTGCTTGTCTTAAGTATGAGATGTTTATTTATATTATTTATGTATTATCATTAATTAATGTATTTTGCTCTTTTTCAATAAGTGCCATGAAACTTTTTGAGTAATGATAAATCAACCCTTACATGTCATAAAGATACGCGCAACTTGTACCTATAACTATCGATGTCTTTGTGCTAGAATGCCGTGTAGCTCGTTAACACAAGAAAATGCCAGTGTTGATATTACCACCACGTTCTTTGTTCTTGGGTGCGTGTCCTATTGCAGGTTGGCCTTGAGTTTTGTATTGTTTTGTATTGTTGACATTACCTCGAGCTAAATTTTTATTCATAATAGGTAAACATTTATGTAAAACAAACCTAATACCACTTAGCCCTTCAATGAAAGAATTTCGATAACAATCTCGAATTTAAAACTAACTCTAATAAAAAGCATTTTTAAAGAAACCCACCTTACATATTTCTGAAACACCAAAAGTACTAAATTTTCGCCGCATAATCAATATAATACTTACCGTACATGTGTTTAAATGAGATGTATATCTATTTTCATCCATGTATTAGAAACGACAAAGGCTAGGCATATTAACATATAACTTGTACGTACGTTCATACATTATAACGTTCCAGAACCTACTCAGATGTCCCCGGACGCATTCAAAATGGGACAGGCGAAATCCAAGGAGACCCGGCCGGGAAAAAAACATAATCGAGCAGACTATGCCCCGTAATTTTGTCTATTGAAAAAGGGCTACGTTAGGACAAGTTTTGTAAGTGAAATTAACTTATCTGATATATCATTACATAGTATAAAAGAAAGTCTGTTTTCTGTCTGTCCATCCCTATGTACGCTTAAATCTTTAAAACTACGCAACGGATTTTAATGCGGTGTTTTTAATAGATAAAATTATTCAAGAGGAACGTTTATATGTATAATACATATATGGCGGTACGAAGTTCGCCGGGTCAGCTAGTGTAGTATAAATATTGTTTTCTTATGTTTTGATCCTTACTTCTATTACATTTATGATGAGATAGAAATTATATATTATTCTTATCCTATTCGTACATATGTCGGTTGTCAGTAATCGCTTCACGACAATGAGGGCCTGCGACACTTATACTGAGAAGCGATAATTGTTTCAAGTACCAAAAATATTTACAACACAATACGAAGTTCGAATAGCTAACCGGCGTGATGAATAATTAATGTACAGTAAATTATTGCGTATTTACTATACAAATACCTCTATCGGGTACGATAAAGCTCGCCTCACCTACGAAAAATTGTTAAATGATATAATTATACGAACACGAAACTAACTAAAAGACCATTTGGAGTGGTGGGTTGTGTTTATAATACTATATGCATAAGATAAAACATTAAACATTTGTTTATAGGGCGTGAACACGGCAGCGGTAGTGTAGAGTAAATTATGCTTATTTACACACACGCAGTCTACTCATACCTACTATTTATATTTTACTGCCTATTCGTTAACCTAAATATTATACCTCATTAAATTTTCTGCTTGAGATACTTAATTATGTTAAGTAAATACTTATTTTTCTTAAGGATACTTATTTGATTACAGTTTATGGGTATGTTTGTGTTAGTTTTATACTTAAATCGCTTATACAATCGGTTTTATTTCTTAATGTACGTGTCTTTCTTGTGTATTTAATCATAACCTTATTAAAACCAGAATAAATTCATAGATACAATATCGCAATTGATGTCCGTAACTTGTACCAAAATAAAGCTCTCATGTGACGAATGTTACGGAACATGAGCGTTCTTGATACTCGTTTTAATATGGATATTAGTTAATGTTTGATATAGTATTTGACGCTGTACCAAAGTTTATTAGAAATAAATTAAACGTGTGCCATCACACACATTTTCTAGAAATTATTTAAATGAGCAATCTTATTTTAATTTTAGCTTCAATCTGTACAGGTGTTAAATTTTAATCACTTATTTTAACTTTTATATTAATTTACCTATGATCTAACTTTGTTATATTAAACATTCTCCCTTATGTGTGTATATTTTCTTTTCTTCGTTTCTTTGGAATTAAGTTACATTATAAAAATGATATTTACATGTTGCTTACCTGTTTTTATGCGTGTTACTTTTGTTGAAATTATCGCCAAATTAAATAATTGTGCTACGGTTCACTTGTTCATTTAGTCGCTTAACCAAAATGTTAGCCTTATAAAAACGTCGTTGTTGTCGTTTTGTTTTGTCTTGTGTTCACGTTTGAAGGACATTTCCCGCGGCTTGATGGGGTTGACTCCACAATTAAAAGTTTTCCTTCTAAATAGATAGCTTTAGATATGGTGTAGCCTTATAATTCTTTTCCTTTTTGTTTTCCTCTGAGGTTATTTTAGTTGAACTGTTTAGGTTCTTTAATAAAATGATTGAAGCTCAGTAGGTACGAAAGAATTATTACGTGTTATCAAAAATGGACTTTCAAGAAATCGGGGAGTACCAAGCAATAAGATGTCATAACAAATACGGTAACGATTTTTTTAAAAGTAAATCATGAACCTTATGCATCATTATTTTGTCTTTTAGCTACAAAATAGTTATATGTTATTACAAATCTGATTTCAGTGTACAAAGAAGAGAGCACAAATATCAAAACCTAACGAGATAAATGTATGTATCTAATACTGGTCTTATAATTTTTAATCTGATTCCTTAATAGCTAAATACTTACCGTAGTCCTGCTTCAGGTAAACATTAATAAACTTAGTTATATATAAAATGTTAGCTTGTAGAAAAATATTATTTTTAATTTTTATAGACATCCTCTAACTAATCGAAATATCAACAATTTTATCAGGAGTATATAGATATAATTAATAAATAAACACTTTTTAGTTCAGTTTCTTTGGCTTTACACTAGATCGTCCTCGTCGTATCACATATCGTTTGAGTCAAACAGTGGTGGCGGCACAAGCGGACGCGAGAAGTAGCGGTGCGATACGATATCGCAGGCGGGGGTTGAGACAGACGCCAGAGGCGGCGGCGGGAGATCGAGCGGCACGCACGCGAGGTGATGGTGGTGTGCCGGCGGCGGAGGCGGCGGCGGCGGCGGCTCGCGCGTGCGACGTTAGCTGCCCTTGGACACCAGGTGGTAGGGCGCGTGGATGGTGGCCACGCTGCCCAGCTCCGTGTGGCCCAGCAGCTCGTCGGGGTGCTCGAGCTCGTGCTCGCGCCGCTTCTCCTCGTTGGTGTAGTAGTGCGCGGCGCGGCGCCGCGTGCAGCAGAGCGCGGCCGCCACCGCCGCTACCACCGCCACGCACACCAGCATCAGACCCGCGATCACGCTCACCTGTGCCTCGTGCGTACTTGGACATGCCTCCAGCCGATCAAAACTCATCTCACCAAATGACACTCCGCGCACTCTCATCGGCGAGTAACACTTCAGATGGCGCAGTGTGCCGTTTAGCACTGTAGTCGTCATATAAACTAGCATAGTCCCCGCCGAGCACTGGTCGCAGCGCCAAGTGTTTTTCACCAAATTAATCTGAGCTATAGCCTCTAATCTCTGAAGATCCAGCTCGCTCAACGTCTGTAGCTTGTTATGTGAGATATCTAATCTTTGCAAAAACTTAGTCTTTGTGAGAAGTTTATATGGAAAGTTGGTTAATTTATTCCAAGATATATCTAGAGCTACGAGGTGCTCGTTATAAGTAAAAAAATTCGGCGGAATCTCCGGAAGTGACAGATTTGCGAGGCCCACGCCGTGAATTTCAGGCAGAATCTGGAGGACGATAGCAATCTCGTTCAACGGTAAATTGTTTCCGCTAAAGTTAATAGTTTTCAAGGAATCCACCACAGGTGCGAACGTTTGTAAATGAAAACGGTCTATTTTGTTATGGCTTATGTCCAAATGCACGAGGGAGGTGAGGTTCGCGAGGGCTGCTGGCGCCAACAAGGCGAGACGGTTGCGTGCCAGGGACAACACACGAAGCTCTCGGTTCCGCCCGAACATATTGTCCACGATCACCGACAGCTGATTGCCATCTAGTTTTAGTCTTTTTATCTTTTTTAAACTTATAAATTCGTCAGATGTTAGATATTTGAAAAGGTTCTCGCCCAAATCCAATTCTTCCAAATTAGGTACCAAATGATAGATTTGTGTGTTTACTCGTCTCAAGAGACACCTTCTGCATTTAAAAACTCTCAAATGCTGAATATCTTTAAACACTTCTGGGTTTAAATCAGTGAGGGGGTTGTCGCTCAAATCCAAATACAACAGCTTAGCCAACATTCTAAATAGTCTCGGCACCAACGTCGAAATTTGATTATTAGCGAGGCTCAATGTTTTTAACGAAGTCAGGTGCCTGAACGTTTCACTCGGCATTTGTTCTATATTATTATGATCAAGATATAGTTCCGTTAGATTAATGAGACCTCGAAAGTTGTCCGCTCCTATACTTGTGAGGTTATTGTGCGTTAGATTGATTAACCTTAAATTTTGAAGACCCCAAAAGGAATACTGGCCAATGGAAGGGACGTTAGAGTTGACGATGTGTAGTTCTCGAAGATTAGCAAAAGGTGTAGGTTGTGTGAAGATAGGACCAATGGTGAGTGAATTCGGGCGGTCACGAGGTGCAGATATGACTACCATATGCACGTTGCGGTCGAGAAAGTCAACTGGAATTGCGTGCATATCGCCCGCGGTGCAAGCCACGCGCACCGTAGTCCCTTCTTCCGGGTCAAATGTACTTCGACATGAGCATTCTTCTGGACACGTGATCTCCGCGCCTGAACACCACATCACTGCACTCGTTGACCAAATAAGTAGTATAAGTTGGCATCTTGAATTTCTGCAACAAAAAAAAACGATAGTTTAATCGTTTTCTTTTAACAATTCAAATCTTTGCCATACTGATAGGAACATTTTACTGAATACTAGTACTAAGAAGTTAACTTATAATAAGTTTAAATAAACGTTCGTCAGTATTGCACGAAGCCAATTAAATAAAACGAAGTAAGTAAATTTACAGTCTTGCTACTGTTATGCGGTGGGTAATTGGAGAAAGTATATTAAATTGTTGTTTGTTATCCATCAGTTTGTGTGGATAAGACCACATAAATTTATGCAGTATATTAGGTATTGTTTATATTTTACTTTATAAAACAATACCTACTCTTAAATAAAAATTAAATATATGTAGACAATATTATCAAGCAAATTTATTAAATGAATAAAATAGAGACGCAGTAAACTTCTTTATATCTTTTCTTAAGTTCACCACATGAAGCACGAGTCACAATTCACTTTTTGAAATTCCTATGCGTCACCTAACATCCTTCAGTACGTTTAGCATTCAAATTCCCGCTCGTTCAGAAAGTCAAAAATCAGACTCATCTTAATTATGTTTTGTGTTTCATTTGTTACTGCGTCTACACATTATTAGTACATTTCAGCCTTAAAGAGGTTTTTTGAGCGTCTACGGCTCGGCGACTGCCCTTAATTACCCGCCGTAATTCATTGTTTATCGACATTAAAACTATGTTAAGGTCGCAACATGGTAAAAGTACAAAAGTATTGCTAATTCGGCCATTAACAAATATATTTTAAAAAGTACTTGGATCCTGGTAACTATAAACGAGATTACAGTCTTGTAAAATATGTGGCTCGCTTTGTCGGCGGAATCCAAACCCCTGAAAAATAACGCGCAGATAACAAAAGGCTTTTTGACGCGCCGACTAAGCGCCATCCATTACGCGAATTCCGAAATATTTATTCGCACCTTAATGAAAAAAGAAATTCTTTTCTTAGTTCTATAACCAGCGCAAGGCTTATTTCAATTTAACCTTTGCTTTCATTATAAGATTATAATATTATATTTGCCGTAAGGCGTTTATTATATTAACTTACGGTAGAAAAATAATTATCCGACTAAAGTGGATAATAATAAGGACCGTACAAATTGCATCAACAACTATAATAAATTGCTTTCTATTAGTTTGCCTGGATTTGATATCCTATTTAGCAATATACTCTTAAACTAATATTGGTATTCATTGAAAATGCAATTGTTAAATTGTATCACCGTTTATACACCCTTTTTAGACTACCAGAAAGATTTTAATTTCTTGTAAAATAATTGGTGATGAATAACACCCGCCTCTGATAATTTAATTATCTGTAGAAACGAGGTTTCTTTTGTCATTATTATTAATTTGCAGGAAGTGCCTGTTTCATTAAATAATCGAATTAGTACAGTACATACCAAAGCTGCAAAGCTGTTGGAAAATAAACGTTGAATCGTAGTAGCGTAATAAAGTCTTAATCGAGAAATGTTAAATGCGTTACTTTGATTTGTATGTGTTTTTGATGTTATATGCTTATATAATAGGCATCTACATTCTAAAAAAATTTAACCATTATATAAATTAGCTTAACATTTCGCATCTTAAATTCATTTCAGCGTTCACTGGTCTTAAATAAAACAAATAGGTATTAGTTATGACAGACTATTTTAAAATTAGAAGTACAAACTGACCTATTCTAAAGAGAGGTCGGCCGCCGCCGTCTTTACCGTCCGGCTACGTATCCTGAATATGGATCAGGTATTTAAAACACGACACTGTACTGAACAATTGAATAAAATGTTCTAAGAAAACTAAACCACTCTTTTGTTATTCATTTAATTAGCCTAACCGACTAACTCTACATTTCGCTGTTAACATGTAATATTTCTTAGAGCTCTTGCTTCAACTGTGGTGGCAAACAAGCCTCCCCACGATGGTTTGTGACTGCTCTGCTAGAACGATTTTATATGATAAACCATTGTTTAAAATGTTTGGGCTAGGTCACCTTGCTCTCTGCAGACGTACTACTATGCAGTATGCTTTTTACGCTCTCCTCGTAGAACTTTTGTTTGGTGAAATGAGGCGTATATTTCATGTGCCTGCTCACTAAAGTGAAGCTCTAGCCAAAACGGTCGCACACCCGTTATGATCAGATACGTGCCAATGTTTTGTACACACAAGTGATTATTCCCTAATGAGGAGCTTAATATTCGGCTCTACTGCGGATGTCCTACGCACTATTAATATCCACGTATGTTTTGTTATGAACTTTCGTTTTAGTTGCTACACGAATCTATTTAACTTTTAGAAACCACATGGTTAAATTAGTCTCGTTAAAACTCTTTGTACTCCTATACTAAAGTCAGAAAAAAGTATAATTGCTTGTATTCGTGGTAATTGCAAATTGTCAAACAATTTAACTCACACACTCAATGTCAGATCGATCGTATGATACCTGTCCCAATGAAATTACGAAGATGATTAACCTGTCAGCTAAGTTGTTTTCAAACTATAAATGGATTGGAAGCACGTAAATTACGTTCGTCTATTCTACAGTAAAATTATACAAATCAGGTAAACTTAATAGATAACAGATTGTCTGTTTCAAGTTTAGCAGTCGGCACTATGAATATAAAGTTGCAAGCTTATTGTTTGGGTCGTGTCTTTTTAAATTCAGATTCGGTTAATACGTAACGTTATGAACAACCAATTTCTTATAACTCATCTTATTAAAGGCATAATGTTTTTCTGACAACCTTATTTTATGCTAATACGGAGTGGAAAAATAGGGTGTGCGATGTTATTATGCTCGGCATGTCTAAACTGATGGCTGCGGGATGTGACAGAAACGTGGTTAGATGGGCAATCCGCTCTTGTTATCGTGCGCCTCATACGTAACTGCCACCGCTAAATCCTCGTTACACACGTGGTTCCAACGTGCCAACACTCTTCGTATTGCTGTTATTACCATACTATGAAATATTCCTTTTAAACTACTAACCTTATGTATGGGATCACCAATATTGAGCTCTACGTTGTTTGTAATGATTTTATGTTTGAATGTTTACTTTCAAGTTAGGGTAGTCTTACAATAGTTTCTCATTTTGATTTTAGTTTAACAGCTAGCTAATAGATTCGTATTTGTATTAACAACTTCTTCAGACCCAGAATATCTTATCTTATTTCTACATTTATTATGGTAAAATAAGTTTAGATTCGTTTTATTCCGTTTTGCCTTCTACCATTTCACACATCTATAATACCAAAGGAATCATTTTCTAAAGTACTTAGACCTACTAAGTCGTTCGTACGTTAATACAATGAATACTTTACAAAGCACTTTCCATGCGAATGGACATAATTTTTAATTTATATAATTATACTACTTATATAGACTCACGCCTGTATCCCCGAAGGGGTAAGCAGAGGTGTAATATTACACCCACATTTCGCCATGAATTTTTAGGTCCCACGTAATAGGGGGCGAGCCTATTGCCGTACCGGGCACATTACCAGACTCCGTGCTGCTACTGAGAATTTCCTAACGGAAAATCCCAATAACACTTTGCCCGACCCGGGAATCGAACCCGAGACCATATAAGTAGTATATTATTATAAAAATAATAATATACTACTTATATGTGCTCATGTGCAAGTTCTCGACTTCAGGGAGCCATTTTAGTCAGAAATGTTTTTGTAATATAACTAAAGCATTATTATACTGATACAATCTGTAAGGACTACATAAAACTACTTGCGTTTTCTAAATATCCAATAGCGACTAAAACCTACTTTTACAAATAGTTAGCTTTTCACGACTGCTTCGTGGAAAAACTGATACTTGGCCGTATCCGGTTGGAGTAAAAGAGCCGACTCCGATATAAAAGGCAATAATACTGCAAGGTAAAATACAAATTGTTAGCGCTTAATAAGTTTTACAGTGAATGCTATAGAATAGCTTTCTAAACGAAGGTCAGATGGCAGCCGCTTTGAGGAAAATCTAATATTCTGTCAAGTCTGGGACTATGATTATGACCCTAGAGTATATTTATAATTATTTTAATATAAAAGGCTAAACTAGGGCAATATAGAAATCTGTTTTCGTACGTAGGGTTAGATTTCTCGACATCCTGAGTTTAAATAGTACGTCACCTTGGACCCCTTGAAGATAAGTAAAACCTATAGCAAGAAAACCCCCAAATAATGTCGGCGAAATGAAAATACTGACTTCTCCAATGATTATTATTAGATATTATGAGACATTATAGACAGAATCCTGAGGCCCAATGCTCCTAACTAAATTTGTTCAAAATGCAGTTTCAATCTAATGTCAGTGTCGTTCTTATTTCAAAAATGGTATTCTCCTAATAATAAATCTACTGATATCTGAATGTTAACTTGTCTAGATCGTAAATTGAACAATGTGTCAACGTCGAACCATAAAAGTCAAATTTGACGAAATTACATTAAATTAGCGGAATACCGATTTTGAGTCAATTCATAATATAATCTCATTTCGTTTGAAATATAGTTTCAATGTCATATAAAATACGAGAATTTGCCTTCTGGTTTCATGGTAATTGATTTGCAAACTTTATGTATTCGGACATTTCAGGTACCTACAATACCAATAAATAAATACCACTTATCGAAGATAATATTTAGATAACCCATTCGTTATACAAAATAATGAGAATATTTTTATACTTGCTTGGTGCTGTTCTTAAACAAAATTTACTTTGAACAAGTAAATAATTTAATAAATAATTTTAAGCCAGGTGTAGCATTTGTACAACACGTTTAATACAAAGATTATGTTAAATCTCAACTTTTCAGTTAGATTTGACGAGTAAATCCAACTTAAAAGACTTCTTCGTATGAATCGTTCAACTTTATGAATAATATAAATGTTTAAGTACATATGTTGCCCTTACCTTTTCAATTCTATTTGTGTTACGAATTCATTTGATTTTATTGTATTATAAAGGACAAACAGTGCACTTTACAATCATACAAACAACTGGTAACCCAGACTCGAAACGACTGTTGTCCCATTTAACACCTATACGTAATTGCTTTAGTCACAGGAATACAATGTAAAAGTTTATCTTTATTCACAGACTTGTCTATGATTAATTACTGTTATTTGCGTCGTGTCTAATCCACAATACTAGGTCGTGACACACTCAACACCCATGCTATGCGCATCGTCACTTCATTTTATATTCACCGCAGGCTCACTTATGTGAGTAAGTAAGCTAAGTGGTGCAGTGCAATATGCGACACATTTCAGAAAAGAGTTGCTATTTCATAAATCATGTTCGTAATATATTAGCATGTTCTAATTGAAACTCTGCGTGGTAGCAACTCATTAATTAATTAGTCGCAATGTTATTTTTTTAAATTATGATGTATAGAGCAATAGGTTTTCATACCTTATGATATTGACCTTTGCCTTCATCCAGTGTTTTATACCCACAGCAACTTTTATGCTCAAATGTATGTTACTATATTTCCATTCAAAGTAAACAACAGGACCTAAATAAAGATTTGACATACATATATGGATTGAGACTTTTTTTATTGACTGCCTCCGTGGTCCAGTTGATAGCGTATGCGACTGCTGATCGGAAGTCCCGGGTTCGATTCCCGGGTAGGGCAAAAGTGTTACTGGGTTTTCCGAATTCTCAGTAGCAGCACGGAGTCTAGTGATGTGCCCACTAACTGCAATCGGCTCTCCCCCGATTACGTGGGACCTAAAAATTCATGGCGAAATGTGGGTGTAATATTATACCTCTGCCTACCCCTTCGGGGATACAGGCGTGAGTCTATAAAAAAATGGATTGAGACAAATAAAGCTGTTGGCAAGATCTGATAGATGCTGCTTTTGCTGCATGATGTGACAATAATAGTCTTGTCCGATAGATGGATGTTATTTAGATCTTCCCAGGTGTACGTATACGGCTGAGTAATGTGTCGAAGCATATACATTAACGGACCATTTAGCAGCGATCGCACTTCCGTCTGTGTCAGCTAATAAATTGATGGACTTGGTATCGTCAACAAACACATAACAGTTACTGCCTACCTAATATGGAACTACGTTTTATGGCTCTAGAGAGACACGTTGAACAATGCTGAAAGCATTTACCGTTGCACTACGAATTCATGTTTAAAATAACATCACCGTAATTACTATAACTCGGTGAAAACGTCAAGTATAATAGGCACTGTAGTAAACGAGTAGCATAAAATATGAAAACAAAAATAAGAGGGAATAAATGAGTATAGTTCATGTTCACGTTAGGAAATTCTCAGTAGCAGCACGGAGTCTGATAATATGCCCGGTACGGCAATATGAAATGTGAGTGTAATATTACACCTCTGCCTACCCCTTCGGGGAAACAGACATGAGTAGGGTAGACCGAGGTGAATCGGATCAGAATAAGAAATTTGTGAATAATTTTAATAAAGCGTTGATACGGAACGCAAGCTGTTGGCGGCTCACGAGCCACTTCTACCCTGCACCTCCTGCCATCGGTTTCGTTTCGATACGACTAGTAGCCAGTGAGTCGCTTTTTGTGTGCGTTAAAATTTTCGCCCTCATCTTAAATTCATGCTTACTATTTCTTTGTGTAAATCTAAAAACTTGTTTTTATCTTTGAATTTTATAGCTTAAACGGCTTGGGAATAGGTCCATTTTAGAAAACATTTTAGTTTTTAAGCACAGTATTATAGGTTAATATGTAAAATATTAATTTCAATATGGGGTGATTCATATCGCGTCATCGGGGGCGAGTTGGATCACTTATTTAAAATGATTTATTTTACATTAGATAATAGTTAAGTATTTTTATTCAATTAAAGATGGTTCACACTTATAAAAGACTAACAATAAAGAGAAAAAGCAGAAGAATGGTCCCCAAATAAAAATTATAGGCCCAAACAAAATACTGGCCCAAGAATGAATCCTAGGTCTGACTGCTGAAATTTAAAAATTACTATAGGTACATGAATTTACAAAGAATAGTTTCTCTCTCCAGTGATGTCATTAAGATACGTGGTAGACAATAAAACCAATATTGCATTTGAGTCCCCCCCTGTGTAAGATTAATCTTTACGAAAGAGATGCTAAGAAGAAACTAATAACTGCCGGAAAAGAGGTGAAAATAAGAGAAACTTCCTGAATACCAAAGAAAATATGAAGAAGAATAATAATAAAAGAACACCTTGAATAAAAATCAAAGGTTCACGTGCGAAGCACAAAGATTGGTTTTGTATTTACTGATAAAAAAATCATTCATCCACCATCATGTGAAGAATGGTGCCATGAAAAAAGTGCTGATCTGGGTGGGAAAGAAGGCCCGTATCGATGTGATTTATGTTTTAATAAATAATATTGTTTTGATTATTAATTATTTGAATATTGCTTTTGATACAAAAGCCTATAATGCTGAAAAAGGCTTAATTTTATATATGATCCTATTCGCCCCGATAATTGGGGCGATTCGGATATTTCTCTCTTTCTACCTTTTGATTAATATTTTGCACAATTTATGAGTAATTTGAGTTTCGAAATGTTTAATGCGTAGCCAAATAATTACTGATTACCGTTTTAGCAATGAAAGTTACATATATTACACTTTAGTATTATTTTTATGTCCTCAAATAAAAAGTGATCCGATTCGCCTGGGTCTACCCTATATAAAAAAATAATATTAAAAAAGTTCATGAATGAAATGAAATAAATTGATTGACTCGGCCATCGCATGAAAACACAATATATCTCATAAAGTAATACATATATAAGTTAGATTGTTTGGACCGATTGCCAAGTCAATCTATTTATATAAAACATTCAAGCTTTTTAATTAACCGACTTGGTATTATATGGATCTCACAACTTTTTACCGTAGCGAGACTTGGTTTTTTTGACAAGTATTGTTTTTTTGGGATCTCATTTCTTTTTGTAGATAGTCCTACTTTTGTCCTTTCTGGTACCTTCTACTTCTTGTACACCAACAAAGAATTTTCTTAATTAAAGTCCTAACTGCAAATGTGATTTTGTAATCCTATATATTTATATAAGATTACAAAGTTATTTAGGCAGTTGATGTATCTCAAAAACTGGACCGAAATTGAAAAATATTTTAGTTTATCCTCGATTCATACACTAAACACTAATTGTATTCTAAATTTGAAGCTTCTATGTCTGCTAGAAGTGCCTTAGACTTTTGATGATCTGTCAGTGAGTGACAACAGTGCCCCCAGATTCGACAAAGGACCTATGCCCAAAAAAATGTCACTGATACTGACAAGGAGCAAGATACTGACTTATCACTGTCAAGAAACTTGATCTTGACGGCGCGGCAGCGAATTATTTATTTTACTTATTTATTCATCATAATAAATAAAGTCATTGTGATAACTCGTGGTTGTGTTACGTTCGTGGTTGTGTTGCGTTATATTCCCTATTGTCATTAGGCTAAATTTGTAAGTTAGCTGAATACCGATTGTGATTCAATTCGAAATATAATCTCATTTCCTTCAAAATATAGTTTCAATATCAGTTTGAATAGGAGAATTGGTCGTCGACTTCGTACGAATTTGAAGTTTTATTAATTAAGTAAGTTATCATTATCAGACCCGAACGAATAGAAAAGTGTGATTAATTTGAGTCGTAGTGATCTCACACAGACCCAAGAAACCTTTAATACTTCTGTTGATTTATTAAGTCAACGAGAACTTTTCTCATTACAAACCCTTTATAGATCTTTTGTTATAAATATTATTTAAATTACTTTTTGATCAAATACCTCTGCAAACTATAGATTATAATATTTTCAACTTTAACGAAATTCTAATAAACTCATTTAAATTGTATGTACCCTGTTTTTCTGCATATGAGCCTGAAATCATTGCCTACAAATTTTATCGCAAACATTTTCATGAAACCACTGGCATAAAACTCGACGATTTCAACTAAAAGCGAGCTAGTAAAAGCTATCCATTATATTACACAACGAAAATCAGAATGGCGTAACGCTCGAGTTATTAGGCCCCAATTTAAAACTATGTTATCTGAGTGTAAAACCAAATTATCGTATTACGTATTTATGTGTATGTTTTATGTGAAGTGATTGGTCACGTAGTGAGGTAGAGCGCTTCGTGGCATCCCACTGTCACGTACTAAGTCAGTACCCACCGCCCATAAAGTCGGGAAATCGCTGCCCAAGCTACGACCATTGTCGTCACTTTTATGGATAACGGGAAAAGGATACGTAATTATACACGTAGATTCATTTTACTAGCATTGGGTGAACAAATCTTATTTCGCTTTATTTGGTCGACGACGTGAGTAGGCTTAATTAAATAGTCCTTCATTACATTGTTGCTGGGCATCGTAGCTGCCAAAGTGTACGGAAGTCTGTCCTAAACACAAGTATCTAGAGCACGAGAAAAAATACATAGGCAAATAGGTATGTGAACAAGCGGCAGATCTAGGAGCTTACGTGAAGGACAGCTGTGGAACAGACCATTATTCCTCCACGTATTATCAGACGCGGCAACAAAGGAAACGGCGACTCTGACAATAGCTAAAGCCCGGCAAGGTTCCTCTCACATTTGCTTTGAATTACACTCCACTTACGAAATATATAAAATGTCAGTTTTTGCTGGTTCTTTTAAATCTCAGGCACAGTGCTACATATAATTCATTTGTGATAACTTATCTATGCCGCAAGTAATAATGGCTTCGAATATTAAGTATATTATGTTCAAAGATAAATAAACTCATTCAATTTTCACACAACATGTCTGATCCGAATAAATCTCGGGACTTTTACTACTTGAATACTAGGTTTTTGTAAATAATTTGGTCTCTGACACCATTAGCACTTGAAGAGTCAGAATAAATTCCTCATAAGTCAAAATGATTTAACATCATTATATTATAAGGACAGAGCTTGGCCTAAGGCGAAGTGTTGCGATGCATACTTATACCATGAACCAACCAAACGTATTAATTATATAGTCCATATTTCTATGGGCTTGGACGTTACATGAATAATAAACCAACGAAAATGGTAACGAAAACTAGCTGTCACATTTAAAACACAGTGTTACGATAAACATCTCGGTCGAAAAAAAATATTAAAATAATTCAACGGTTTAAAATAATACTAGGGGTTTGATAAATAGCAGCATAAAATACACGAATGTAATAACACCCAAAGTAGCTTAGGTCATGTTTTTACGAGCTTGATCAAGCATGAAAAATGCATTGCAAGATTTACGAGACTTATATGGCCAGATTCCGGGACACCCCAACAAAAATGTAATTTGTCAGGCCATTCGTCTTTCAAAAGCGAAATGTGGGTTGAATTGAAATAAAATGTACATGCAGATACACCGCAGCAGTTCGTGGCTATTTTAGTTGACGTACCCGCACTTATATATTGCCAATACCTACTCGCTTCGTTCTTGTAAAGTGTCTATAAATGGACAAGGATTTTTCACTCTATAGTTTGTTGGAGATTGGAATGCCTGATCTTTGCAGTAGCTGACAGTTCATATGGGTTAAAAACAACTTAGAATAAGATTATTGCATGTTACCATGACATATTAGTACGAAATAGTTAGAAAAGACTGCGAACCATTTCCACATACAATAAAACGTATGCTGCCAGCCTTCTGGGCACGTTACCCGATGATATTGATGCGGAGGCATTCTACGACGCCTAAACACACCTGTACATATGTATCTATTTTTACTTTTTATTTTAAGTTTTATGTACATATATATTCTTAGACAGTATGATTATTTAAGATAGTAATGTATATAGTTATAATTAATCATCTGCAATGTACCTAATTATGAAAATTTTACAAAATAAATATAAACCTTCCTCTTGAAAAAAAAAAGTTATATAAAAAAACACACAGTACTGTTTTCATAAGCTGTGTTTTCTTAACGCTATTATAATAAGACATGTATATTCATCAGGTTACACTAATATGAACTAACGATTTTTTACAATTTCAACATGCAAATCAATAATAATTACCATGTTGAAATTGTAAAAAGTCGATAATAATGTGCTAATGTATCTTGATCTTCGAGAACCATATTATTTCATTTATTATATTCAAATCGTAATAAACGAAATCATATTTGATTTCATGTGATTATTTATACCTGCAAATAAAATTTGTTTCAAGGATAGTCAAATATTAGGTGAAAATATTTATTCCTTACGTTGGAAAATATCGTCTGAGTGGATCCACAAGTTTTGACGTTTTCGGTCGAGGACAATAAAAACAGTGTCAAATCGATACCTGGGGAGATAATATTCGAGACATAAAAAATATATCGGGTGCTCCATTTTCCTCTCGTGACCGCCTCTCGATTATAGATACATATATTTTTTTCTAAATATCATGACCAAAGAAAACGTTTAATACAAATGGAAGTCATGCGATAGGGTTTGGGCATGGTAATATAGAGTATATTACCTAAATGTAAAGGTATTATAGGATTAAATGAGATTGTTATTTATGTAGGTACCTATCATCGAGACTCATCGTACAAGTTCGGTTCTACGAATAACAAAGGCTTCCAATGGTCTTTTTTGTGTGCGGCTCGAGTACAATGAGATAAGGCGTTATATAAAGAATCTTCTCCGTGGGTCAAATCGAGGGACTTTATCGTTATTATTTATCTCCGAAACACATTTGTAGGAGCTTCTCTTTATATCCCTTTATTTTACATGACGACGACGCGGCACAAATTGATTTCTCAGCAGTCCCTCTGGATACGGGCTCGATAGAAAACACGTAGTCATGCTCTAATGATATTGTCCTAACATCTTACGCCGTTCTTAAGCATCACTCATTTATTTGCATTGACTTATATTTGATTTGCAGTTTACCGCTTATAAAGATCGTAGCAGCTGGTGTAGTGGAAAATAAAATGTAACTTGAATGACAATAGACAGCTAAGAACATTATCTTGAAATATAAAATGAGTGGTAAGATTTTATAGCGGCTATTTAAAGGAGTCACAAATAGCAAGTAAAAGCTTCGGCAACTTTTTTGTTAGCTCAATTCAATGAGCCTTTTGTTAAGTACTAATACGGAGATCGCGGCGAATTCAAATACACGTTTTCAGTACGGGTTGACGTCAATTACAAAGCTCGACATTGTGACTGTGAATACCCTGTATATATCTTTTGTGTACGAACACGCCCTAATAAGACAGCACAGCTGCCTGGAGGGTTCGGGAATCACACTGCAAATTGCGACGTAGTATAATACCGATATGTCTACATGTCTGATACGATTGGACACAAGCAATTTAGCTACGCACTCTTAAGAAGGCCAAAGACCTTCAATAGTACGCCACGAACACTAACCGTACGCTTATCAAATTGAAAGGGCTTTAAATACGTTCTGCACATCAAACAATAATTGTGGGTATGAAATGGTGGATAGAACGAGAGCAATAGGATGCCTTTCGTACCCATTCAAGTACGGGTCCATATTATAAAGGGTGACATATCTACACGTGTGAGATTTAGTAGGCAATATTTTTTCTGTTCATTGTTGTAAAGAGTTAAAAGCGTTAAAATGGCTTTTGTACTCGACCGAACCATTTTTTGATGTTCTATAATTGTTTGAGCGTTTTATTGGGGCTGTCTTTATGTAGCATGTACTCGCATTTTATTTCAATGTGACCATGAACACACAGCATTCAATATTAGTTGAATTCAATTAATAAGAAACCAGTAAATAAAGATTAAGTTATCGGAATAAGCGTAACATGATAGGAACAATGTAGGCGGTGTACGATCTTACTTTTTAAGCTCAGGGTCACCATTGATATTCAAAAGGAGATTTTAAATAAAACTAAGTAGTTATGAGGCGTGTGTGTGGTGGCAGCAGAGAAGTTTGTCCGGGCGAGGCCGGCACAAGGCGGTCGCGCGGCGCGACAGGCGAGCGGTTGAGCGAAGCTCCCCCTAATAAGAATACCGTTAAGGGTAATAGGGTAGGATTTGGTACATGGAGAAAAGATTACGCACCCGCCAGAGACCTTTTCACTAACCACTGCGTTGTTTGTGTGTGCCGCCACTGCTTCCTAACAATTCGCTTAAATTACGACTTTAACAATACAAATAAGACACGAAAGCCGAGGAATGAAATTAATGTTTATTTTCCTTGAATAATGAAAAAGCTTCGCAGCGAAAATGCCCTACCCATCCAAATAATGCAGAATTCATCAAATGGTATCATAGCACAAGTAATTGTTTTGAACAAAGCTCGTACATATTGGCTCTTGAAACGAAAATAAAACGCTTTCATTTGTACTGCCGAGGGCTTCCAATTAAATCGACTCCTTACAGTAATTAATCACTTAGAAGTTTAATTTGTTGGATACTAAAACTATACATCAAACCGAATAAACGCGTGTTTTAAATCCATACCAATATGTTACATCAATACAATACTTTTTTGTTATTTTGTAGAGTCCAGAAATTACAGAAATCGTAAGGCACAGTGTTAGATATTTGATCGCAGGTGTAAAGCTTTTTTGGGCCACATGATAGCGATATTTAATATCGCCTAATTTACACATAGACATGCCAACTTTAGCATTGTTGGAGATTTTTTAAGTATTATTCTAGCTACAATAGTACTGTAAAGCTTGAAAGCTATGAGGGTTGAATAAAATTTGACAAGAGATTTCTTAATTACCCTATTTTTCAATCTTGTGCTATATCTCCAAATGACAAATCAAGATAACGTATCTAATGTGTTTTTACTTTTTCTACTGAATTCTAAATCCAGATCGTAATGACTTCGTTAGGTTCTTAGAAAACATTCCGCCGTCCCGTCTTCAATTTCAATTATTTAAACTAAATGAGTGTAGCATGGCTTTTAACTAAATTTTAATTTTGCGAACTTTGATGACATAAAAATAATTTAAAAAATAAGACAATCGAATAAGTAAAAAAATATAAACGGAATTACAGCTGAAATTATATTCATATTCTACAACTTCAAGTATAGTTTGTCGCCTCAATACCAATTGTGCTGAGGTGTTTTGTATCGAAATCCGGTGGGTCATGTCATGCAACGTCTTCACGTATAAATGTATCTATACGGGCACATGCAGGCTCTGGGAACTGGCCTACACGATGAATCAATGCCACTAAACAATATCACCCACACCAGATCTCAACATGTCGATGAATGTCACCAATTCAATCAATTATTATAGAACGACCATTGACCTCAGCAAATACAAAACTTTATAGCCGTTGATAACTTTAAATACATACCTAAGAATAAATTTGATGTCATCCAGGATTGAGATTAATCTATTTTTATTATTATACTGTAAGTTTTACATACGCAGCTTGGATTCAGAGTTTTGGGTCCTCGACTCTATAACAATGGCTAAAGACAAAAGTAGTCTCGGCACAGAGGTACTTTCAACACTAAGGCAAAAATATGCGATTACTTTGGTTGTTAAAATATACGAGAATCTGCCTATGTGGAAAACTGGACACTGTAAATTTAAGACAGTCTAAGCTATCGGACACGGCTTGCTAATACAAGTCCACAATAGATCACGCCGGCATACAAGTTGCGTTGTCTCCAACACACATAAATTATAAACGGTGAAGCTTGGCCCGTTATTAATATGGTAAGTACAAGCGTGCTGACGCGGCTGAAACCCAATGTGTTTGCATGGAGGTAATCAATGTCTACCGCAAGCTCCCCTTGAGGTCGACACTACACAGTTCAACTCATAATTCTACTAATTAAATGCTAGACTACTCTAGCAAACATCCTTTGTTACTGACGAACGTGATTTCTCTTGATGCGTTAACTCAGGCGAGCTTATTACCGACCAATTATAGTTACGGGTACGAAATTTACTTTCAAGGTTATCTCGGTGTTATAACTTTGTACTTGTATCTCAAGGATATATGTAGAAATGTTTTTACACATTTTGAGACGAAATCTTCAAAGAAAATTATAATTGCTACGATTAGAACTCTGCGGTCGGGGTGAAGCGGACAATGAATAATTATCGACCCTTTTAAGTTATTGTAATCAAAGTATTTCAACCGGTCTTACTTTATACTTTTTTAATTAATAAGTTTGTAGGTCAAACTTTAGTAAATTTGCCAAGTATGTTGATGAAGTTTATCCTTTTTGGGAATATTTGATAATTTAACGGCCCTTAATGAGCATAGCCCATTAACAACTACAGAATGTAGTTAAACCTACGTATATGGGTGTACCCATTCCTATACGTCTATAGTTATACTAAATGTTCGCCATTATGGCATTTGATATCTTCAAAGCCACCAAGTACGTAGTTTTATCGTCAGTTTACCCTATCGTATATCATATAAATATGACAAAAACAACTACCGGCACAAAAGATTTACTCTCAGGTTACGTTATAAAGCCCATCCTTTCACTCCAACTACCTGCGGCTCTTGACAAAATAAACTCGCCGTTATAATAATAGCTTGTTCGTCATTACATGGCCGGTCAGATATACGTTGTTTAAGTTTCACAAACAGTCAAATTACTTTTAAAACCTTCCTAAAAAGCTCTTAAAAGCGTTGCAGAGAACGTTGTCTTACTATAATCTGCATGAGCTTTTACAGATCTGAATACAAATCGAAATTAATTAATGGCTTGCCTTTGATCTGTCCAGCAGCGTACTGATATTAACAATAAATAACGACATTTCAAGTGTTCCTGGCGCCTCGTACACCGTGTCAAGGTATCAAGTGATACAGAAATAGAAAAGTTACGGCCACTGGATCGAGTTGCTTACGTGATGTGGTCGGCTTGCGGCTACGAGGTATGATTCCGTATTTAACAAAGGATTTAAAACGAACGATTAATAAGCAAGCGCGGGTATTAGATAGACTTTGGGTTGGCTTGTTTTGCTCCGTTTTGTTTTGTAAGCGGCTGTCATATTTAGATGTCGTGTCGCTGTGGTCAACATATTTAATAGATATAGGTTCAGCTTAATTTACTGAAACAAACATCATTAGACTTGTCATAATAACCCAACTCTCAAACGGACTATTGTATACAGCTAAGTGCATTATACATCCTACACAGACCACTTCAGTTACTTTTTTATTATTTTTTATAGACTCACGCCTGTATCCCCGAAGGGGTAGGCAGAAGTGTAATATAACACCCAGTTACTTTGGATGCCCGAAAAAGTTGTTATCTTACTTTTAATATTCCTAGAGCCTTCGAGGTTTGGGGGTAGAAGCAACGTACCTAATCTGTTTTTTATTGAAGATTACAAATTCGTTACGCAAAAACACGCTCTGGTAGACAGCTGTTACTTATCTTTTTATAATTTTTGAAGTGAAGGACTGATTTCTATATGTAAGTGGCTACTTGAAGACTTCATTAATTTAATGTTGTGCTGATACTCAGACGTCTTCAGTTAGATTTCGGATAATTTACGTGAAAAAGATTTAAAATGGAATATAAATTATAACCGCCCCCATTTTATTTTACGTTTTTATCTCGCGCTCGCGTTTTTATATTGCGGCTCTTATTTATAAAAATAATTACTGTAAAAGCTACAATACCTCTACGCCAAATTTAATTCCTTTTGTATCGAAAATTTTATATTTGATTATGATTACTTATACGGACTTTATATATTCATTACATTGATGGTGCAAAATAGATATTACAGAACCACAGCTAATATTGCATTGGCACTTCATCTTTAAATTTTATTAACGAAATACATACCCATCATCAGGCAGGATTTATTACAACAAACTTGTATGTCACTAAAAACAACAATAAGAGTGACATGTCTAATGGCAAGTACACTTTGTCTAGTGCCTTAAATAATTTCTTGTACATAAGCAAACATAAACAAACCATAGAAATGCTCATGATAATGAAAACCTCTAATTTAGTTATATTATTCATATGATGACCAAATATGAGGATTTAAGCCAAATAACTCATTATGTCTGTAGCCGATTTGTTTATATGAATGATATGCATCGGTTTTAATTGCACGCGGTTTGCAGATTAAAACTGCATTTTTAACACGCTTTCATTAGGTCGACATGTATGTAACTAACTGTGTAATGGAATCTAAGCTAGCTAATTTAACTATCTGCCAAGGGTCGTAACGTAATGAAAATTGGCAGCTGTATGTTCTGATGACAATACAATAATTTGGTACTGTCGAACTAATCTGATGATGGAGCCGGAAGCTATGAACTAGAACTTCATGAAGGAAAATCGTATCATAGCTGTTTTGAATTTCATAGAAATGTCTTGTTATGAACTTTGACCACGATTAGGTTTCAAGGTCTGATGATGAAGCCGGAAGATAGGCACTGGTATTCCATGATGGAATATCGTGCCATAGTCGTGTTTGCACTTGAAAGGCCACGTAATGGACTTTGAACAGGATCAGGTTTCAAGGTTATAACAAACCAATTATATATTGTAGACCACGCAGTGGTGTACTTAGGGTCCCGTGTTTTTGCAGCTGGACAGGCGTATGTGGCCCTAAGTAAAGTAAAATCACTTAGTGATCTCCAGATTGAAAAGCTAGATTGTTCTAAGCTGACAGATAAAACACCATGCAATACAGACGCACTGGCGGAGATAGAGAGGACGCGGGCTCATTCGCCTACTTAAAATAAATGTATCATCATCATCCTCTTAGCGTTATCCCAGTTTCAATCTGGGGTCCGCTTACTAGTCTAACCGGATTTGGCTGAATATTAGCTTTTCCACGGAGCGACTGCCTGTCTGTCCTCCGCAACCCGAAAGGATAGTGATATTCCATCGTTTAGACTAGTGTCAGTTTATTAGACGGTACTGACGCCCTGTAACGACTGTCAAAGATCGTGAAAGGCACGGGACAAGCGATAATTAACAATTCAATACGCACATAACTCCGAAAAGTCATTGGTGCGCGCCGTGGATTCGAACCCGATACCCTCTGCATGGCAGTCTGTCGGTATCTGCACTAGGCTATCGCTGCCTAGTGGAGATGCCTTAAAATAAATGTATAAATGTTAAAAATATTTCGTTATCAAAGTCCAAAAAGTATGTATTTCGTTATCAAAGACCAAAAAGTATAAAATAAATTAATAGTTTAAAAACACTAGAAAAACACGCTTTTATAAATGCACGTAAAAACAAGAAATAAATTATGGATCGCAAACTTCTTAACTTCTTAACAAGAAAGTCTTTCCTGTTCCAGCGTACACGCTTTTACAATCAAATATTATAATTATAAGCACATAGTTTACACTTCAGCCCAGAAATAGAGACATCTTGAACGATTCATAATTATTTTTTTTGTTTTTTACGTGCATTTATATTATAGAACAAAAGTTCAAACAGAGCAAACATAAGCAGGCATGAATACTAGCTGAGTCTTTAATCCTATAAGCCATTAATAAAGTCGCTGAAAGGTATTTGTCACGCCGAACGGCGACACTGGCGCCCCGATAACTAACAAAGAGCTCTAAATCCACTCTGTTATAGTCCAAATGAGTGGATCTGCGACGAAGAATCTCAGCTTTTAACTTAATCCTTCTGTAACAAGGGGAGGGACGAAGCTAGCCAGCCGACCACTAACAACTTAACCTGGCGATCTGAAAAGGCCACGCTCTCCTTTGCTGTAAATTTATGAATACAAGAATGTAACTTAATACCAGATTATTAATTTGTAGATTTAACATCGTTTATATAGTCTGTCAGCTCAAGATTGGTCTGTATGAAAATCCTTGAGGGAGGCCAATGTCTCGTAGTGGACATCTCTTAGGTAAGATGATGATAATATAGTCTTTTCTTTTTTTAACAATATTAAGGATAAAGCAATAGCAAACTAGTGATGGCCTAACCAATAAGCGAAGTGACTGCTACGCAAAGATCTCGGGTTCACTTTTGCGACGCGCATCACACACTTTTCAACGTTATGCGCATATTAAATTGTTTATTAGCGCTACTTGTTTTGTGGTGATAGATCCATAATATTCTCGTAAGATATGTAAGGTCTGGCAACTCACTCTTGGCCAGCGTGGTAAAATAAAGTCGAACCCATTTTATAGCAAAAGAAAATACCGTATCCAGGATTGGGGCAGTTTATAAACAGGGCTGATAACACTATTAATTACAAAGCATTTAATGTAAGACTCAATTAAGAGCTTAATAAAGCGAAGCTCCTCTTGAGAACTGTATCTATTACGATACACATCCGTGTGCGAAGACATAATATCTTATTAATTTTCTCCCTAATACAAATGTTACTACGTCCTTGTACCCACATATACATGTTTCATATAACTACCGAAACATGTGTTTCCTGAAGTAATATGTCTCTCGCGAGCATTACAATCTGTTAACACATAGTTTCACATTATACAAGAATATCTTTTGAATATGATTGTTTTCGGTTTAATGGTGTGTTAATATTAACGAATTTCTCTTACGCTTGTGATGAAACGCTTTTGCATACAACAATACGGAGTAAGTTCAATTTAAACGGATAAAGCTCCAAGTGTATCGCAACGTCGTAACAACGCGAGAATGAAGCTGGCGAAGTGTCATCAGGTGGCTGGAAAGCAATTTAGCACGTCTACTCGATTATGCGAACGTTCCACGTGAAACAAACCACTTAAACACCAAGTAAAACACCAAGTAAAAGTGATTTTCGAAACTCTATTACTATAGGTACTACGGGTACGTCCGTCCAAAAACTTTACTTAACAATCTTAACATATCGTAACATAATTATCACCGTACGTCGTGTCGTTGCCGACGCGACCGACCTTAACATCGCATGGGATGCGAAATGGTTGTTTTATTCCCCTCTTTTCTTTACAAATGGGAAATCGGTCCCACATTATTATAGTACCTATAGATACGTACATATACGGAGAACTACTTACACTGGTCTCAATGTAAACTAGATAGGTAAGATAAACAAAGAAAAAAATAAACCTTCTTTTATTAAGATTGAAATTAACAACATGCTTAAAAAAGAAATGATCTACCTGTTAAGGGGTGTTGCTTTTACTTTGGAAACTAGTTTTTTTATCAGTTCATCGTGTCGTTACGGAAAAACCGAGCATATTTTAAAAGAGATGTTTTCAAAGCTAATTAATTACACCCTACTCCCTACTTTCATTTCACTTTTTCATAGCAACCTCTTCAAACGCTAACAAAATGTGCACTTTACAAAAAGCGCATTTTCAATTTTAAATGAAACTTTATTTTACATTGCTACATTTATAATGGGTTTGATGTTGTCTGCTTATGATATAATACTGCTAAGTAAACTATAGATTTTTTTGCGTTAACTTTAGCATTAAAGATCGCAGAAACAGACATTTCTTTGCAAAAAACATCTAGGTACTTGAGCAACGTGAAAATTATTTAAAATCCAAATGCTCATCAACATGGTTTAAATTAATTGCGCTTCTTACAACAATAGGAGCAGACAGGTTCATCTATTTCATAATTAAGATTGTACAAGTCCCCCTTTACTCGTTTTAGTTATGTACCCGAGAGGAAAAGTCCTGAGGCATGCGGTTAAATGTTTAAGTACTTTTTTCTTTCCTCGGTAGCTGTGGCAGTGCGCCATGCGGGAAGAAAGTATTAACAAAAAGTTTTTAACCTTAATAAGCCGAACAGTCTCGCCGCAAACGCTGGTGCTACTCGATAATTACGAGTATAATCGTGTTTCATAAACATAACTCGATCGGGCGCGACCTCTCAATTTGTTCCTAAATGAAAAACTTTAATAAGTTGAAGTAGTTGTAACACTTGACCCTTTTCTAATTGTAGCTGTAAAGTAAGAGACAACAAAGTGTGTGACAACTTGTTTTCTGTGTACAACGATGCATTATTTTAGTACCTGCTGACCTAGATCTACCTCAAACGAGAGACGGAGTTAATTTGTTACCCTTGTCCAATTGTCCAACCGCGCCCTACTAAGGAGAGAGGTTAGTCAACGCTATTTTCGCGTAGCTAATACCTGGACTTTGTGCTTAAGTAGACGTCACCTGCTGACAACATTACACAGTATAATGTGATTTAAAGAACAACATTGTACATCTGTATTAAGGAATATACATAATAATGTATATAATATCAACGAACTGAACATGTCAAATCATAATAGACACATTATCATGAAATGCCTATATTTATAGAATTTGATCGCATATTATAACGGCGTATCCATTTCGTAATACAGTTATGGCTGTCTAAATATCGTATAATGAGGCATCTTATCTGAAGCCCAATTATTAGACAAGCGAATCAATTGATCCTAATAATTATAGCATATCCATATTAGTGTTCATCTTGTTTAATTAAACATTAATGATACAATGTTTGTAATGTATGTAGCGTTAAAGGCTTGGCAAGAGACATGAATGTATTATGCATGTCGGCGATACTATTCGGGTGATTAGTTAGATTGAATCCAATCTACATTCTGTACCCGGATTACATTGGGCCACACATTCCTAGTTTCGTGGGTGAACTAGCTATAGTTCGGTCTGAAATCTTAAACTTAGCTTGTAAACATCCGAGAGACACGTGAAATGCAAATAGGCATTAGTGGCACCTACTTAACAAGATGCTAACGCAACGCTTGCCACTTCAGTGAAATTCCTTAAGCACATTTTCGTGCCCTATACGAGTTGACAAATGACTGACATTCGTACATGTCTTGACTGTATAGTCTGAATTCGTTCTAATATATTCTGAAAGGAAAGAAAAATCTTGTAACGTAGTGCAAGGCATAACGACCAACTGAGGAAACATTCATTAATTACTTTCCTGGTACGTAAAAGAAGGCGCAATCTTATCAGTGTTTAGTAGTCTTTATTACTACATTCAAAAGGTTGGTGTGCTTTTCTTTACACACTTTTATATGTTTTTGCCCTTAATCAGTGTTTGTTACATGAAACTGCTCTGTTTTAGAGGACTGTACAAAAGCGCATTCTATTTAAAAATTCAAACGTTAACTTTTATATCTACAATCTAGTTTGATATATAGGGAGAACATTCAATTTGGTATTCATAGGCAATTATTCTCACGGTTTATTTTATAAAACGCTCAGATTGTCGCGGTGTTTTTATATTCATTTGTTTGTAGTATATTCCCAGTATTTTTTCGAATCACCGAAAGCACTATTGTATTTCTAATTTAACTAGAAGTTTGGTGCTACAAAGGGTGTACGTGTTTAACTATCGAGGTGCTCTATAGTAGTTTCTTTTCAGTAAATTGATATCTGACGACCGGCGACCGAGAGCATCATTATCTGAGATCTGTGAACTGCGCTCCACATCCACAATAAGAAAAAATCAACTTGTAACAATGTCCCACTGAATTTATTTGTTCACCTTCCGTTTTCCAGTGTCTTTTACTCGGACAAACTCATTCTGTTATCATTAAATACTTCAGCAACTTATCGTTTTGTGTCTCGTTTAATGTCACAAAACTTTTCACGGCAGTAAATAATTAAACGGGACCACGTATTTCAAATAATGACGGATGAAATAAGATATATGGGATATTTCTTTCAATGGTTATCAGTAAATGAAAAAAGAAGAGCAAACAAACCTTTAACCGTCGACGAGTATGTGGAAGACCTGTCAGATACTTCTACAATTCTACATATTCTGTCAACTGACTGCTTTTATAAAATAAAACAACACGATTCCCCATAGCTCTTTGCAACACAAATATTGAACAAAACTTGAATAATCCATGGCCATTATAAGAAAGATAGGAGCTTGTGTCTCTGGAGAACTGGAACTCAGGAACACTCTGGAACACAGGGGATATTCATACTTTTTTATTTTTATCCCTTTTTACATTTTCAATTTTATTTAAATTTTATTGAACTGTACATAACAAAGGAAAAGTCGTAAACGATGTTCTTGCATTTAGTCTGGCAAACTGTTTCTCTTCAGGTCAGTCACATTATGCTCGTCTGGCAAATAGTGAGCAGTGAGAGTTACAAACGAGATTAGTACTCTGCCGTACGAATTTGTTAGGCGCAACGTTATCGTGTAGCAAATATATCATATAACACGTTTACGACGATGAAGATATAACTCAGAGCTCAATATTAAGAAGCATTATTGTCGAATGTAAACCCTTCTAATTACAGACAGTGTCGCCAAAGCGCGTCTCAGGCCTTTGTTGTTCAACTCGACGTACGATTCAGCGTACGCCATAATCACGTCGGACATTCAAGATTAAACTCTATGTAACTGATGAAGATAACAAAGTTGTCGACGAGGACAAAGAGAGTTTGTGACTTTCGAAGAATCGCGCTCACACACTTTTGTCACGGACCACGCATTCAAAATTAATTATCGCCATGTCTATATACACACGCGCGCGCGGTTATTTGCGCGCACGAAATATATTTCGTTACTCTCAGCTTTACTTTATTTAATATAACTTTGTTATTTAAATATAGAAATTATATAAATATTGAAATGCACATGCTAAGATACAAAATATACTGAATTTAAAATTCCTTATAAAAACATAACGCCAATTACCGATGATTCGGACTCGAACGGTTACGTACCATCGCCTCATCTCTTTTTAGTAAAATATGACAAAAATATGATTCTTTCCAGATTCCACCGTAGACGACATTTAAAGACAAATTTAAAAGTTAAATAAAAAATGGTGAGTTAGTTTTTTTTATAGCATAGGAAGACACCTGATGGTAATTAATTAGTGTTAGTACCTCTCGGTTACGAAACTAACAACAAGCGTTGTTTGAATATGGATATTATTTGTTTAATGAGAGACATAAAAAAGACTAATATTTTGATGATATTTCATAACACTTTCAGTACAATCAGTAATGCAGTAAAAAGTCTAAATCCTGTCGATACTCTTGAATATGTTTTGGTTTATGTCTCTGAGACCTTTAGTTTCACAGATAGTGCAATCGATATTCTAAAATCTAAAATTATTGCCATCCCGCCATAACATTGTTATTGCATACATTGATTCATAGTTTTACCACAATTATTTGACCAAATTTAATACGCACTGAATTGATGATTAAGGTTGATAGAGTGTCCAGGTGTTTGCGCGTCAAATAAAACCAATTTATTAGCAATCTAATTAAAATTGATTTAACTAAATTGCATTCTGTTTCCATTTTCTTATTTATCAAGTGACAGAATATTTACATTGTATATAAATATTAATTAGCTATTTAAAGCTTACATTTTATTTGAAGAGAAATGAATTGGTACCTCGTTAATGTACCTATACATTTACAAATAAATCCCTCATTCAGCAAGAATAATCTTTGTGTCGTTTTGGGTGTTGTTTGAAGATTTTAAATTTCGCCTGCCGTTTGGAAAACTTATAAGCACCGACACAGCCGAATGATTCTAGCGCAGGGTTTCTTAAACTTTTTGCTGTCATGGACCACTTTCAGAATGTAAAAATGTCCATGGACTCTTAGTGGCTTATAACTTCGGGTAAAAAATACTTATTTAGGTATTTTTTTTAGCTACTTGCGCTGCCCGACGCTTGTCGCTGCGGGTTTGTTCAAGGCTTGAGTTGAAAGCAAATTTGCCAAATAAATATGTTGAGTATTAAATGAGCCACTGCAAAATCCTGTTACTCATGGTACGGACCCCTAAGGGGTCGATGGACCCCTCTTTAAGAAACCCTGTAATAGTGAAATTGTTGTTGACAACACGTATGACGATACCATTAAAGGACCGCCGTTGTCGCTTTGAGCCCACCTAAAAAGCGCTTATTAGTTAGTCTATGGACGTCTACGGTGCTAAAGCGAACATGTTTGAAGGACTGTGCCGGTCAATAGACTGTAATACGTGATGAGACTTTAATATGCATATTTGTCACGACATATCATCATATTCCGGCACGCACAAATATCTTTTGATGTGCTTACCGCATGATTACTTATTTGTTGGCATTTATAAATTAGGTATTTTTTAAGTTTCCTTTAAACTTTTGTGTCTTAGCTTACATATTAATGAACTTCCTTAAATAAACTTTAAAAATCTTATACAAACTATAAAAATACTAAAACAGGCTCTACAAAAAAATATTTGACTCGTAAAAATGTACTGCAAACTAAGCTCTTCTAATATTTAAAATAATAACTGAACAAAACTAAACTCATTTACTAAATCTCGTTTTAATATTGCCATATCATAACAAATTACAGTAAACCCAACCAAAATTTGGTACAAATATCTAACTTCTAAATTAAAGTGATTCGACTTCGCGTTTAAGAACCATTGAAATAATTAATAAGGTTCCTGGAATTTGTTCATACTATCTTTATGATTCTTTGGCAATCGTCGGTGCTTGACAAATTCATCTTCAACTTAGGTATAATTATTACTGGCTTGCTCCATTTCTCTAAATTTATCACCCACAGACCTTTTGAATAAATAGTAGGTTTCTATAAAAAAAAAATACCAACGAAAAGGGAAAGGAATTTTCCCAAAATAATATAATATGTCCAACATGATAAAGAATTCAATAAGTAGAAATGGCGAATTTCATAACATTGTGACGTGAGGGTATAAAGATATGTGAAGATATGTGCTTAGTCTAAAAACTACTTATTCTATACATATAACTCACAATCAAATCGTGTGCTAGGTACTGCGTAAATTATGATCACGTAATACATATATGATCAGTATGATGATAATATATTTATTATAATTATAACGATAAGTTTAGAGATTGCAGCATATTTTAAGTTATGATTATCGTAAAAAATAAAGTGGTGTGCAATATAAAAAAGGTTTACAACTCGGCGTCATCGTGTGTGAATCAGTCCCCTCGGGCGAGGGGTCGGTGAGCGTCACCGTGCGGTGCGGTACGGTGCGGTGCCACTGACTGGCTCGCACCACTACCACCGCTTCGGAGGGTGCTACACACGAGGGTTCACTAACAGGGGTGCCTTCGACTCATCTTTAAAGCCCCGCTATGATTCCACACCAAATTAATCAATATTTTTACAACAGATTCGCGCTTCGAATAAAGTAACATGTGATTGTCGCCAACTTATTTACATTTAAATCAACTCAGTTTGTTTTTGATACATAACTATTCTATTCCAACTTTGCAGGCGAATCATGTAGGAATAATATTACCTACAACTTAATTTTTTATTCGAGTGAAAAGCGAATGTTCCAACAAAACTTTATAATTAGAAAGGGTAGTAACAAAATAGTGTGTTATGCGTGAATATAATGTGCGTACCAAACCCTTTACTAATTTGCTTACATGTAAATAGACACGTAGCGGTACCTATTTAGAAGTAGTACAAGTTTCTCAAAATAGTTAGGTCGTAGATGTAACGGATTTCACAAGCTGGCCTCGAAGATTCTCTGAGTTATCGTCATTTCATTAAGTCAGTTAAGCGATCGGCTAGAAGCTAGAACTAAGTTCTAGAACCAATGTACTCAATCAGTCTATCTCACTTAGTAAGAATAATTCACTTCATTCTAATACTAATAACAAGTATTCGCTCACAATTAATTGAATAATAAGTACCTACCTACTTTGCTAATATTATTTGAGGAATTACTTACTTCTCACACTAATACACGAAATTCACTTCTTATTGATTACCTTACAATTTGATGAACGTTTATATTATGAAGATATTATTATAATACAACCAGACTCAGTATTACATTATTATAGCATAGAAATGTTTCGGGTGGCAACAACTGCGCCATCTGTGTGAGCATATAATGAAATCACAAATGTAGTACTGCTCTATTATATTCATATTTAGATATGTCGTCATTGTTAATGTTAGACCAAAAAATAAGACATTTGCTTGTAATTTCAACCGGCAGCAATTCTACTGGTCTGGTGCCCATATCTTTCTGATAAGCCATTCTTAGTCAGTCTGCAAATCTGCCTGGTGAAGGTCAAAGACTCGCCAACGGCAGCCTTATGAGAGGGAACCTAAAAGCATAGCTGACGAAATGAAAGCTTAAATATATAGCCCACTATGCCCTTAGGGGATACACACAGTCCCGCACGTATATAAAATAAAACATACAGTACAATAAACTAGGTACTCAGCTGTCTTTGCGTTTAATTTTATGTCCAAATAGACAACGTTACCAAGTTTGTTCTATAGACAAACCCTGCCAACTACTTAGTTTGATAAGCACATGGATATCGGTTCTACCTCTTTTCAAAACATATTTTGCTTTGAATATTAGTGAGCCGCCTGCTGAATTATTTATGTTCTACCTGCTACCCGAATGCCATCTTTCTCAGTACTTACCGCAGTGTCAAATATTATAATATAAACCTGCACAGCCTGTAGTTGAATCGTGACCAGATAACAAACAATCTAAATTTCATATTTATAACATTGTTAGTTAGCAAATCAGACAGTTTATTATGTCAGAAACTATATGAATTGTTTTAGGAACCGTATCCTTCACAAACACTTCACTATATTGGAGTTAAATAGTTGAGATTGGTATTAAAAAATGCATAGTGTTGTATCTATCCGGGCGCCGTGCGCCGTCCCGTTCGGTCATCAATAACGCAGCACCGTCAAACCCGAGTATGCAGATTGAAACTGAGTGCCAGAAGAAACACCTAAATTTATGTATGAAGGCCGATAGGCAGTTACGTTGCCGGTCGGTAAACCGTAGAGTGTTGAAGCGATCAAGGCAATTCGAAAAGGATGGAGGTAGAACAGGCCAACGATAAGTGGTATCATGATGCTTGTGCAATTTGCGAGAGCCAATACTTGAATGAAGCTCTTTTCCTGTATTATATGTAAATTTCTGATTCTTTTACAATAAGGGCACTGATAAGGTACTGATTTATTTAACTATTACATCAAGCGGAACTTTTATCGGTGTCTAAATTTTCAAATACCCCTCGGCTAAATTATAGGCAATTACAGAAGTTGTTTCAGACCCCAAATGCGCTCGCTATTAATAATATGTTACATTGAAGATAATTACTCACGTTCTTTTTTAATATACGGTATTTATGTTTGTCTAAATATGGCTGAACCAACAATACTACCGTTCCCTATATTTCATGGTAAGGTGTGGGCAATCAGCACTTGAATATTTAAGGACCGTATCCAACCCACACCTAATCGATATCTACCAGAAGGTTTGTCCTGCACACTCTCCGGATACAAACCAACCTGACACAATTTTATTTAAGTTTAGTACCTACTTAAGAATCTAGATGCAGAATATATTTTGTTATGTATCAGATGCTATTAAAACTTTCTCCGCTAGGAATCGCTCCCGTCGCTGAATGAAGACGTCTACTCTCGGATCATTTTTATAAGAAATGTTTTAAACACAGAAATGTTTTAACAGATAGAAATGCAGTATTCATATATAGCACTCAAATTTTGCATAAGTCATCGTAATATAATATGTATATCTAGTATAAAGTTTAGCAATTACCATTTCAAAGCAAGGTATAAAACAAAACTTTGTTTATATTCTATGAATAAAAAAATGAATTGTTATAAAATTTTAATTATTATTGTTTAGTAAACATACTACTCGCAAAACAAGTTTGCTGGTACATTATTATATTAGAGTTTAAGTCGCAATACAAAGCGCGGCAATGAAACTCCTGTCATTAACTGTATAATTCTTTTGTCCTTATTATAAATTATTTTTGAATGGCATAAAGTGTTTCATTAACAAAGTTTGGTATGACAAGGATACGGATCTGAAGAAATATGGAGTCCTGTGTATTGTGTGTTTAGTAGGTAGCGACGTTTGGCGTTTGGTACGCGGTAGAGTCCCGTTGGCCCCAGCATATGCAACATTGTATAGTAATGCGTTTACGTGCTCAGAATGCCCCACGATGCACGATGCCAATTGGTAGCAATCAGAAACATCGTGGGAACAAGATCGACCAATATTTCATTTTACAATCTAATATCAAATACTGGTGACTTCCAATAGTGTCAAAACTATAAGTACTCATAGTTCAGAATGTTCATATTTTTCTCGTCCAACAACCGCGACGACTACATGTTATTATATATAAATAAATTTGAATATGGTGAATACTTCCATAGATATATCGTAGAACCGGCGCGCGGCGAAATATGTACCTATTAGTACTCATCTTTCGCCAAAAATTTAAAATAATGCATAGTTAAGCTTTTACGAACCGTACTTAATATGGCCAATTAGTAAATGCATACTTTTTATGTAACTATTGTTATCTCACATATAATTTGTTAAACTATATCGGCTTAAATTTATAAAAATCCAAATAAAATTTGTTTTAAACTTTATTGGCAAAAGTTTATAAAAAATAATGCTGTAGATATCATAATATCGCATACTGTAGACTAATTGTTTTAAAATATTGTTATTTGTATTGCATTCAGCATTTATATACCGTTACAAACTCTATACAGTGCAATAAAAAATGCAAATGTAATTCCATTACGTTTTATTTTCGAAACTTATTTTATATGCGCAGCATATTGTATCATGTCATGTTTCAGATCTTATTTTCTTGATTCAGATCGTCAAAAAAAATCCCAAAGCCACAAATAGATATTATGTTTATATTATTTGATTGATTTGCCTATTGTTGTTCTTTCATCCTTGAAAAATATTGTATATATTAATGCATTTGCCTCTGAGTGTATTTATATTTCTATGATATCTGATACCTACGTGAACTATGATTTAAACTTAAAACTACAGTTTAGTAAAAAACGCAATAATCGAAAGTCCAAAATTATTCCAAATCTGTAAAAGCCATACCAAAATATAACGTAGCAATAAGTATAATTAATACAAATTTCCAAAGTAATCCTTAGTAGGTACACAAGAACAATAAACGACACGATTATCGGTGCGCATATCTCACGTAGACGTGGCGAAGTATTTTAGAAGAGGTTCCATTGTTATAAATCTACCCACCAAGGAAGATTTGTAGGGTAGATATTATTTTCAAAACCGAAACGTAGACTGCTAGGGTAGGCAACCAATAGCCGCTTGCGGTGTAAGAATCGAACAAAAGAAATTCATATTTTTCTACATACGTCGAGGAGTGTGGATGAAACTGAGAATTTAGTATAAGCGACGTACAAATTGATATGAAATCCTGACAGACACTACGAAGATTCCAATAGGGACGGCTACGTGCGTTCTGCAGGGAACACTGCTGCTACCGGCTTTCTATGAATTATGTAATAACTAAACTTGGGTGTTATTTGCCAGCAAGTTACCTAGCTGTTAATATATAAAGTAGGAATAAGATATTATAAAAATAAGCCGCCGTCGGACGGATTATAGTACGATTATCAACAAGAGAAAGAGTGATTCATGAGGAAGTTTTAGGTGTAGGTATAACTTAAGCAGGCGGCGCCGCGGGCTAAATATAGAAAGATTAATTTTTTGTTCCTCTAGAACTTACAATACTTCATTAAAACAAACAGTCATCAATCATCATATTCTTATACTCCCTAATAAACAGTTCGAAGCCTACAATGTGTAATACTTGTTAGATTGAACGATTAACTTTATTTGTCACGGCAATACATATCTATACCAAAACAACTCAATTACGAATGAATTCGAACTGATTTGTCTGCAACTATAACTCGAGAAGAAAACGGCAGCAATCCAAAACATTATGAGAAACAAGATTATCAGACATCTTATATCGTTGCTAATAATTAACAAATACGAGTAACAGCTACTAAATATATCGTGTTGTTATTTAGCTGTCATAGATGTCTACGTTACGCAATCAATCAAATATAATAAATCTCTTTCGCTCGTCATTAATAAAAAAATATACTGAAGATTTCTGTAGTCATTATGGGCATACCACAGTCTAACTAAATGCTGGTTGGCTAACGATCGTTAACAAGTGACCAAGGTACCGCCTAAGCAAGTGCTTGAGCGGTACTTATACCTAAAAGCCCCTCAGAAATATTTATTGCGTTCTTTAATTTGTAAAGACTGCAGAGCATTGCCTATAGCTTAACTATTTACTGTAACTATACAAGCAACTGTATAAATAAAGTTATCTATTTTTTTTCATTTATTTAAATAAATAATAAAAGAAATACGTCAGCAGTGCATGCCCTATCCGATTAATCTTTCACTTTTTTTACGCTGGGTAGCATCAAATGCACACACACAAAATGCTAGATGCACCACTGGTATTTTTAAGTGCATCCGGAAAATTTTAATGTAGAGCGAGTTCTAGCAATAATATTTATACTCGTCACACCATCAAAAGTGCTACAAGAATATTTAAGTCAACTCTGCGAGTTTAATTTGGCCTGCAGTGAAGACTGGGACAATAGCATAAATAATTTAAATAAATAGTACATCATTTGTATGCTTCATTGCCCTATTGACAATTACACTTGAACTGTGTTACAACTTAGGCGGGTGTCTTCAGCTACCTGTTCTTTAAATGGTATCATAATAAGCATTCCGAGAAACACCTAATGTCAGTACATAGGTAATGTTGTTCAGTACCCGGCTATCTCTTAAATATATTCATCGTCATTTGTGCACATTTGAACCGTCGTTCCAACGGCGTATGAAAACATGAAATTAGAAGAAGAATATTTAGAATTAAAATAAAACGAAGCTCAGAGAAAGGAGGCAGCACCAAAATGTTTATTCTACAAAGCGCCTTGTTTCAGCTCCAGTGAGATGTATAAGACACGGATAAGTGGCTCTGTTTAACTACAAAGGGAACACCAAAACGGAAGAATACTTTGGTTTTTCTTCATATCCGCGCCAGTCACATTGTTACAGTTTGGCAAATAATTCTAAGGCAGGCGGCATTTTTATGAATACCATGATAACTAATTACCTTACAAAATCACACGCCGGATTTGTCACAGACCCGATAATATCAAAGGTACCTTTTATGTTACTAACAATGCGGAACAACTTATTCATGAAGTCAAATAATTTTATGATACTCAAAATTATGTAATAAAGAAAAAATCGCGTCGTAAAAAATAAGATGATTTTTTAAATTAATACTTATGAACTTTTTCTGTAAACAGTACACCACTTCATTTATGAGTTAAACACATTTATAAACAACTTAATTACGTACCATCAGCTGTATTTATTTTGTTTAACAATTGTAAAATATGGCGCTATTTCCCATGTTAATAAAGAAAATATTAAATATTTACATCTACACGATTGATTGACTTTAACACGTCCTGGAATCAAATTTATTTTCCGATCGAAAATGTACTGCGAATTCTCGCGATACCTTTCATTTCGTAGCGGTTGACGAAGATTTATATAAAATCACAAAACAAAAGAAAAACAGCAGTCGGAAAATCCGCGGCGTAATATGAACCTGTCACGACTTATACACCTATAAGTGTGCTAAGCCGACCACTGTTTAAGACAACCACTATAAGGATAAGTAGAGCCTAAGTCATAAAAAAACTTTTGTTATTCTCCCTTGCCTACACCAATTCTTTCATTTCATTTCCTTTTTGTTATTGCTTCCTGCTTTCATCAATCAAATCACTTGATAGCTATTAGTTTACAACAGTACCAGATTTTTTACACTATTTATTTTAAAATTATATCATCCGAGTAAATTTTAGATATCTTCCAATAAACGCGTAGCATAAATAAGATCGCTCAGCCGATACCAATAAGAGTTCGCAAATAGTATATTATTGTCTATGTGCAAAGCCGGAACTAATAACAAAATATGAAAATTAGGCAAAACTATTTTTCCTGTAAAAAAGTACTCACCTTGATAACCGCCACTGTGACTTCTCTCTGCGCCAACTTTCCTTTTTCATTTTGCACTGTCAATTTATTTAAGGTCTGAATAAACTTTGTCCGAACACATTGCAAGCTCGGTTCGTTGTGACGGAGCAGCGTTAACAAAGCGTGGCAGAGGCGCGACGGTCGCATTCGTGACTGAGGGCTATAGCGACGTCGGGCTCGCGGATAGGGTGGCTGTTGGCATCCCGCGCCCCGCGCCACCCACACCCCCTGCCCTCCAAGACCTCGCACCCTCCAGCCTAACCTAGCCTTCTGTAGCGGACGCGGAACGTCTCTCGCTACTACACCATTAAACCAAACTGGACATACTTACCACTACACCTACATTTATTGAATCCATGTTCATCGTTATTCTTTTATGTCATTCAAGATCATTATTTTATACAATAGACTTATCCAAGATTTATTATATAACTCCAAGACTTTTATGACATAACAACTATAAAATCTTAATAAAACTATTGGCAAGCAGCAAAATACAGATATTAAAGTCCTAATATCATCATAATCGGCTTAAATATTGGGAGCCGTGTTAATGTTCTCGTAAGCTACTGATGGCGGTGGGATTTATAGAAAATAATTTGCGTATTCTAGCTTTTATAATGTTTTCCTTACGCAGTCATGTTCCTGAATAATAAAACGTCCCAATTAATTGTTTCCCTAACTTCATTAGTTCTGTTGAGACAAACAATGTCTGTTTAATCTTGGAGGTCAAATTGTTGGTAATACTTAAATCAAATTGTACCCCATGGGAATATTTGAGAACTTTTAGATTACTCAACTTTCACGGAATCGCAAAATAAATGTTAAATTGCGTCAATCTTACAAGAAAGTCACTGGGTCGAGTTCACAAAAGAAAATAATAAGTTAAATAAGAATTTTATTTAGCATACTTTACGACGATATTGAATTCCTGTGAACAGCCATAAAAACATTGCAATTTCGGCGAGCGTTTAATATACGCAAATTAATTCTACAGTTTTCGACAGCACCTATGTTAATTTTATTTTTTAAATTGAGTGAAACGCAGCGGATCCGTTATACGGGGCATGATAATGAATGCTTTTGCCGCTACAATAGACAGCCAGTTTCATGGGTGACTTGGTGTGTTCAATGAGCAGGCCCAGGTCAAGGGGAATGAGTACCTGTTATTGTCTATGTGTCATATCAATAAATTGTATGCGTTGCATATGCTGCCTTACTGTGCCTTTTGTTAAAATACATATTTATTATAATTCAAATTTGTGAATTTATAAGGACTAGAGGTCGCCCAGTGGTTGAAATTCGATCAAAATTTATTAACATTTTAAGTTTCTACATTATTAAGATTATACTGCCAAAGACTACAATCACAGACTTTGCCGCACAATAAAAATAAGGAAAGCTTTTATGAAATTACTGGAACGGCTATTAAATACTCTTCTTGGTTATAATACTCTAAAACAGATATAATATCTTAAGATATAAAATCCTTGCGTTACTGACTGACTGACAGACACGCTACAGCCGAAACTATTGGACGCAGGAAGCTGAAATTTGGCATGTATGTTCCTTGGGGACCATAGGGGTGCACTAAGAAGGGATTTCCCGAAATTCCCACGGGATCGGTCAAAACGGGTGAATTTAAAAAAAATGCAGGCGTAGCTGCAGGCGTCCTCTAGTATAATATAATATTCTACTGTGAATGTTCACACAACACCATCTAGTCCCAAACTAAGCAGAGCTTGTACTATGGGTACTAGATAATGGATAAACATACTTATATACTTTTTTTTTTGTAAATAGATACATATTATACATAGAAACACCCTGACCAAGACAAACATCCATGTTCATGCACACAAATGTTTGACTTGTGCGGGAATCGAACCCGCGACCTTCGGCTTAGCAGTCGCTTACACTCCCGCTGCGCCAACCAGATGATAACATTATAGACTTGCTGCTTCTATACTTCTTGTTATCTAATTATTTACAAAGGAGTAAATCTCCTTCATCCTTATCCCATCCTCACACAGTCGACTAATGTTTTCATTGGCCTGATCATCCTTTTCGTGCCTCTACTTTCATATTCACACTTTCTATCCATCTTTTCTGTGGAAACACTCTTGCTTTTCGTCCCTCTCCTTTCGACTTTATTTAAGACTGCATGTGTGGATTCGATACCCACACGAGACAACACTTGTGCGATCCATGAATTGTTGTTTCGGTGAGCCCCCGCTACACAGGATTACCATAAAGAAAGTTGTCTTTAGAAGAAAAATCAAAAAAATATTCACTTGTTTACCTCCATACAAATAATCTCCATACATGTCCATACGAAGCCAACCGATATTTTCCTTCACTTTTAGTCTCATATATATATATATACACCTCAAATATACGCACCTACTATCTTACATACTCATTCCTTCTAATACTGTCCATTCTCGTCACTCCACACATCCATTGTAACATTCTCATCTTTGCCGCAATGTACCAATAATAACCCTTCAGTCTTTGCTTTACATTCTTTAATTTCCTACAACACATCCTATATTTTTTTCATATCTACCTATTCCTCATCATTTATAACAATATCATTCTCAAGGCAAGGCAGGCGGATAGTAAAAACACATGCCACAACGCTATTGCAGTATGACCATTTGCAAGTAAGTAGGTAATATAAGTATAAACAAAATTTTAAATTAAGAGAAACACTGAAAAGTCTGAAAACTTACCAATACGATCTGACATTGATACATCCACAAATAGCTCAATTAGCTCAATACCATGTGCTTAATAGATTTTCAACTGTAATAAAACACAATAATTAAGATTAAGAAAGCAAAATTTCCCGCGCGCGGCGTTCTGAATTCAAACTTTATGACAACTGCAATTATGTTTTTGCCTACGGATATCAATTTTTGTAATTTTACACTTTGTCAGAAACTTATAATAATAAATAAAAAAATACCATACACTTAATACATGAATATTTTATTTGGATTTACATGCCAACATAATTTATATAGTGAAAATACAAAATCTATTAGGCAGAATAGGACAAACCTTCGACAAAAAACACATAAGTACATGTAATATTTATTTCATCTATTTTCAGCTTGAAACTCATATTTAAATAATAAAAAAAATAATTAATGGATTATACTTATAATATCTACCTATGTGCTTTATTAAAAAATTGCCAAGATAAATAATATATTGTAATAAATACAAAATCTATAAGGCAGACTAGAACAAACCTTCAACAAAAAAGTATTGTTTTCCTTTTTTTTATATATTTTTAATATATTATTAGTTGAACTGTATATTAATATTTAATTTAATTGTAGTTTTAAGTAATTAAAATTGTTTTATTCTAAAATGAATTTAATACTGTAAAATGCTTTCATAATAAAAAACAGTTTGCCAGTCTATGGGTCTGTATCAATATTACTGTGGTAAAAAGATATAACAGTATTTGCTTCACGTATTTATACTTAGATAAAAATGAAATTAATGGACTATTCATCACGTATAAATAAAGAATGCCAAGTTAAATATATTGCAAAAAATACAAAAACTCTTAGGCAGAATAGGACAAACCTTGAACAAAAAAGTATATACCTGTATTATTAACCTCTTTTCAGTTTGAAAGTCTGTGGCTCTATAATCACAAAACCAAAAAAAAATATTGTATACGTATACGATGTTATGCATGTGTGTGTGCGAAATCTAAGGTACCTAGTAGTGGTATCGTTTATTTTCATTAAAATCATATATTTCTAATGCATATTAAATAAACATATTAGCATTCTGCACATCTTCTACATGTAATCAATAAGTGTGCCAAATTTCATAATCCTCCGTTCGCGCATTTCTCGTAAAAAGGGATCACAAAATTTCGCTTCACGTATTAATATATAGATTACTAGCTGACCCAGTGAACTTCGTATCGCCTTTTTAAGAGTTTTTATTTAATTCCCTTTCTTCCAAGCCTCTTTTCCAAAGTTACCATTGACTTAGCCCTTAATCTCTTATCATTTCAGAGTCTATAAATGATGAACAAACAAACACAGATTTTTATATACCTAATATTGAATTCCCCATTCCTTAAAATATCGGAGACGATACCCATATCGACTTAAAAAAAAATCCCATCCGCCATCTTTGATTTCCTATCCGCCATCTTTGATCACGAAATAGATGTTGTATTTGGATTCACCATGCCTTTAATCGTCAGAGACGATACCCATATAGATTTTTTAATTTTTTCCCATCCGCCATCTTTGATTTCCCATCCACCATCTTGAATCACGAAATAGATGTTGTATCTGGATTCCCCATCTCTTTAAACATCAGAGACGATACACATATTAATTTTTTTTTAATTTCCCATGCCCCATCTTTGATCACGAAATAGATGTTGTATTTGGATTCTCCATCCCTTAAATCATCAGAGACGATACCCATATTGATTTTTTAAATTTTTCCCATCCGCCATCTTTGATTTCCCATCCACGATCTTGAATCACGAAACAGATGTTGTATTTGGATTCCCCATCCCTTTTAACATCGCAGACGATACCAATATTGACTTTTTTTAAATTTTCCCATCCGCCATCTTTGATCACGAAATAAATTTCATATTATTAATCAGCATCCCGAAAATCTCGAAAACGATACCCATATAGATTGTATCCTATTCGTTTAGCCTTTTTTTGCCTTTGACCCAACCCTCCACCTTCTCGTTTGACCATTTTATTATTTTTGTCCAGCCCCTAAAAGTTGTGGCGTAATTTTATATAGCCTATAGCCTTTCGGAATAATTGGGCATAAGCATAACAATTTTTAAAATCCTAATGCTAGTTCCTGAGATTAGCCGACATTATCTTTTAGCCTTTTTAGCCTTTTGCCCGGCCTCAAAGGGTCGATACGTTATGTTATATAGCCTATAGCCTTCCGGAATAACTGGGCTATCGTAATAATTAATATATAATAAAATAATTTTTCAGATCCGACCGGTAGTTTCTGAGATTAGCGCGTTCAAACAAACAAACAAAAAAAAACAAACAAACAAACTCTTCAGATTTATTATATTAGCATTGATAGATATTCGGGGCAACACAAATCTGCTTTATTGGGCGGATACTATGTAACTGTAAAAAGTATTTACACATACAAACTACTTAGTACAAAGCAAAATGTTATCCGGTATCTATGACGTTTCGCGAGAGTGGCCAATATCATAGAGCCAATATGGCGACTGTGATTTGTCTGTCAGAACCATTAGAATTTAACAAAATACTCGACAATCCGAATTTTGCGGATATATGTTGTCGACTCGAAATCTTTATTTTTTAATGTTTTATTATTCAGGTAAGGTTTCGATGTACTCCTTGACGAAATAACTAATATAAGATTTGACACTGCGATTGCAGCGCAGTCCGTCGGCTCCTATGTGAAACATTCCGAAATCCACAACTACCTACTTACAAATTAAAAATTAAGGTAAAAAAACATTTTCCAGTGGACTAAATTGTGAATCTAAACCATTCTCAGCTTCTCTTGAACACACACAAAAAATTTCATCAAGATCGCTCCAGTCGTTTAAGAGGAGTTCAGTGGCATACACACGCACACAAGAAATATATATATATATTAAGATTACACCGTGTTCTGACAGTGGTGCAAGAGGCAGCGATATCCTAGTGGAGATACCAACAGAATGCCATGCAGAAGGTATCGGGTTCGAATCCAAGGTGCGCACCAATGACTTCGAAGTTATGTGCGTAATAAATTGTCAATTAATTATCGCTTGTATATGTGTGTGCCTTGGAGAGCACGTTAAGCCGTCGGTCCCGGTTGTCATATGAAGATCTTTGACAGTCGTTATAGGGCGTCAGTACCTTCTAAATAAACTGACACTAGTCTAAACCATGGAATATTGCTATCCCTTCGGGTTGCGGAGGTCAGACAGGCAGTCGCTCTGTGGAAAAGCTAATATTCAGCCAAATCCGGTTAGACTAGTAAGCGGACCCCAGATTGAAACTGGGATAACGCTAGGAGGATGAGTTCTGACAATGGTGCCATACGTCAATATTTATCTTTTTTTGATCTTACAGGTAACGGAAAAAAATAAAAGAACTATGGCTAATAACAAGAAATTTAATACTCTTCGGATGGCACAGTGGTTCAAGCAACCTCTTCACCGTTTAGCAATAAGCCGAGGGTTGTGGGTTAAATCTCGACAAGGTACAATACTTTGTGTCATCCACAATTTGTAGTTACGAGTCTTGGTGCTCTTTGTGTCGTACAGGTAGAATGTTTTTGAAATGTTTCGTGATACTGATACATAAACAATCGAACGGGATCGGGGCGTTTTATTATTTAAACGAGACAATTATAATCCCGAAGTACCCGACACTGGCGAGCATGTATGAAAAGAGTAATGAGTGTATAGGAAGCGCCTGAGGTTTGTAAGGATAGAAGCAAGAGGCGTTCTGTTGTCTCTGTCTATCCTGACGGGAAAAAGGCGTGAGTATATGTATGTATGTACAATTATAAATGAATAGCGTTTAGAAAATAGAATACAATGCAGTTTTGTAACTTCGATGCCTGTGTGTCTTTTTAAGTGGCGTAGAAAGATTATCTAAGAAATACCCGAGTTAAAACGTGTATCAGCAAGGAACAAGGGACTACCCCTTGTTCCTTGCATAGCTACTTTACAAAATACCCTAGTGAATTGATTATTATTTATATATTTACTTTTTTAGCTCAAAGAACCGATGGCCGTTCTGGAGTGGTGACCACGTACTAGACGACGCAGCAGGGGTAGGCCCCGCAAGGTGGACCGACGATTTGGTGCATTTAACGGGAAGCGGTTGGAAGCGGGCGGCTCAAAATCAGTCTGTATGGAGAACTTTGGGGGAGGCCTATGTCCAGCAGTGGACGTCTCTAGGCTGACATGATGATGATGATGATTTACTTTTTTAAAAGTTCATCTACCATGTTGCGATTTTGTCGCACCGAACCAAAAGCCGATCCCGTCTCCTAAGAATATCGACAGACAAACACCTAAATATGTATCATCAGGGCTCGAACCTACAATACTAGATGCGATATAATAACGAGATCTTCTTTGGTTTTGTACCGACCCTGCAGAAAATAGTGTAGTAATTATGCTGAGATACAGCATAATTACTACACTATTTAATGGTGCTGATGATGAAAATGACACGTGAGCATTCACTTGTAACAGAATATTGCATTTGGCGGTATTTGTTTTGTTGAACTGAACAACGAACAGAGCCGAACATTGTTACGAACATTTTCACGATCTTTCTAGCGAACGTCAAAGCACATTTACTGACAATTAGCTAGAAAGCTCGCTAGAACGTTCGTAAGAATGCTCGCTAAAACACACTCGTTTGTTGTCTGTTTTGTAACATTCATAAGAAATCTGGTGATTTGTGGTGCTGGTAATTACAGGTGAATGCTCAAGTGTATCAGCACCATAAGATGATCATCGCATTCGCAGATGCTGTACAGAAATAATCAACGCTTATATTATTCTTTATTCTCCTCTGCGCCTACTTCTACTGCGTAAACTTTAAATCCCTGTTTCCGATAACTATATCATTTGAATCAGCTTGCTGGAAAGAACCCTAATGCAGATCAACTAAAAACACGTCATTTTACACGTTATTTGGTTCATGGTCTTTCACTTTTAGCAGATAAAACCACATCAACTGAACCCTTCTAGAAAATTCATAACGTCTCAGACCATAACAAATGTTTATGTATATTGATATAGTTGTTATTCGTATAAAATAGGAAAGCAACTATTACTTGCTACATGTCCGACCTTCTTGTTTAAGCTTAACAATATAATTTTCCGTTCGAGTAACACACTGTCCTTGTCGCCACTTAGTACAACTACGGTAACTACAAACGATACCTCCTTAAAGATTTATAATCCTTAACCTGTTATGTGCGGGTGAACCCGAACCCATCTCCGAATTCTTGTCAACCTGTTTACTACACGTGTCTAGTGCGTGTTTTATAGTTTTACATATTATCCACTCAGGGCTAATGCCTTCACAACGCTTTGTTGCTCACGTAATGCGTAGCAGAAATGTGTATATTAAGTCGTAGTCAGTTTACGATGGTAGCCACCGTGGTTATAGAGGCAATATTTTGGAAACAGATATCGAGATAAAGGTTGTTGCGTTTGTCAAAACTCATAAAGTATTTGAAATCACACTACAGTTGACGGAGGTCATTTCTTGACCACGCCTCCTGTAAATTAGCCGAAACGTCGGATTTATCTGTCGGTTTAAATGTTGTGTTAGTAAAACCAACATATTTTGATAGAATTTGTAAACCGTAGTTTCATTTCTATGTGTAACACACGCATAAACCAAGAACATACTCATAAAGTCTACTAAATAATTTAAAATTGCAATGGCCTACGAATTGATGCAAAATGAATATGTGGTTTTATTTAACTGTAGTCCAATGCAGACAATAAAAAACGTAAATCCTGAGGATTAGATTATGATGATCCTGAGGATATGATTAAGACAAGCCAGGGTACAAATAAATATTGATCCTGTGAATAAGCTTAAAAATAAAAAGCTTAATATTAGCAGTATTTAATCTACTATCAAACTTTTCATATGTAGAATTGGCAATACAGAAAAAAACAAAAACAGGAGGGAAACGTTTGTAGGGCTATACTAATGTGCATGCTACTTCTTTTAAATTATACTTTTTCAATTTTACAGCTGCTATCTTTAGCGGTATGTACAACGTTCTATCGATCTATAAAACAGTTCTGTGTATAAACGCTTACTATATGATTCCATACAGATTCAATCAATGTGGAATCGGTTAGATGGCAGAGTGCCTTTGAATCAAGTGCTTGTTGTATATCAATTTGAGTGGCCTTGTATAGTAACTTTGATAACAACATTCTTTTGTGCATAGAATTAAATTACAGAAACAGTATTCATTAAAAGGTAAATCTCTCGTATTAGAATAAATTTTTTGTTGCTGCCTCGTTGTGCAAAAAGTGACTGAAATAAATCAGTGTGCGGTTGTTAGCCAACACAACAGCCTAGCCTACACGCGCCGCTCACGATTTAAAATTGTCACTCCACTGCAACAGCTGGATAAATTAAACAGCAATTTATATATAGTGCATGCTACGTTTGGGGAGTTGCTTCGATTAATTAACAGTGCAATGAAAACAGCTTACTAAGTTCTTTAAGTCGAGGACCACACAACTCTCTCTATAGTCTCGGCAAGTTTGACAAGTCAAACAGTTGCAAACAAAGTTCCGAGTAGATTATTAATATCATTTAAATAAAAGTGATTACTTATATAAGAACTTGTGAAATCTAAATTGCGTTTGCTTTAGTGGCCACAATGGAACCTAAGTATTACAAGCGATAAAACTTTACCGTGATTGCTATTGTAGTTTCCTTGAGAAACTTAAGTAATAACTTTGTAAATTTCATGTGGTTATTGTCCGTTTTCATCTTAAGAGCGATATTTTTTGTATCCAGTAAAAATACAAAATTCCTGCCCTATCTATATAGAACTAATATTCCACCGATAAAATTCCCCTCTTTGGAGATTTTCAAACATGTTTCGAACCAATCGATCGAACCAACACCTGTCTAGTTTACGCCAGACACTGTAGCCATTATTAATATTTTAATTACATATGTAATTTGGTAGTATACTCTATGTTTAATTTATAATAATTAGTAGTAGGAAATCGGTCCAGCCATAATATTCTTGTCATAGGAAGGCAAGTAACAAAGAATACATCGACAGTAATTTTTATGCAGTAAAGGAGGGGAAACAATAGTTGACTAATATAACCTTTTTTTATGTATACCCTTATGGGTACATAGGTATATAAAAAAGATCCAGGTACTAGTTCCATATAGTGTGAGCATACTTAGATCAATTTCGTAGAAAATGTCCGTTCTGAGGAACTTTAATAACATACTTGTTGTACTATTAATTTATATCTCTCGACGCTCATAACGAAATATCCTCGTCGAGAAGCAATTACTTGTTTTTCAGATTGATGAGGAGTAGTACATCTGTAATTACTAACTACTGACTTGTAACATTATGTCACAGACTGATTGCCAGGTATCCGGTTTTCACTTAAAGCTATCCGTTAATTGAAAATATGTCGAATATGAATAGTTGGTGGTTACTGCTTGTTTAAAAAACTATCAAGTGTTTCCTAGCATTAATATTTTGATAATTTAAAACCTGTTTTCATACATACTGCTCTACAGGTGAGTACTTTAATGATTTATAAAAATATCCTGAATATTAAAACGTGTACTTTTTGGTGTGGTTTAGACAATTTTTCAATTTTCTAGTAGACAGAAGGCAAACGATTTTATAAATTTTATAATAATTATCAACTTTTACAAACATTCAGTCCGGCGAGCATGTATGAAAAGAATAATATATGCAGAGGAAGCGCGTGAGGTTTGTAAGGATAGAAGCAAGTGGCGTTCTGTTGTCTCTGCCCACCACGACGGGAAAAAGGCGTGAGCATATGTATGTATGTATGTTTTACAAACATAATAAGGTTTGTAGCGGCGATAGCCCAGTGGTGTACGTAACGGTCTGCCGAGACGATGGTCTCGGGTTCGATCCCCAGTTACCTCGGGCACACACCTCTGACTTTTCGAAGTTATGTGTGTATTAAAAAAATGTTAATTATCGCTCGCTTAACAATGTGCCCGGTAGATGGCAATAGGCTCGCCCCCTATTACATTGGGACCGAAACATAATTGGCGAAGTGTGGGTGTGTAATACACCTCTGCCTACCCCTTCGGGGATAAAAGGCGTGAAGTTACGTTATGTTATGTGTTATGTAATAAGGTTTGTCCTGGGTAGTGAAATAAATCATACCAACAAACATATAAAAATATATTAAACAGTCGATAATGGTTGCACCATAACAATTGAAATACGGATGACGGATTATGAATACAAAGTGTGACAACGCTATTCTATTATATAGGTGTCGTAAGAGCTAATTAAGGAAAGTATACGAAACAAATATGTATGATGTACCTTTCGGAAGATATGGAAAACTCGACATCACAACTTATACCTACCAACACGACTGGCCGGCGTGGCATAGTAGGCTAAATCCTCTGATTGAGTCACAATGCTTTTGGACTGCGAAATACTGCATCATGTCTTCAGAATCATAGTTTAAGTATCGCGTGTGCAAATAATTAGAAATGTGGCTCAAATGATATATTTAGGCTGTGATGATGATGATGTGATGTGGGAAATTCAATTAAGAGAGTTACAATATTTTATTACTTACTAAACGATATCCTTACATATTGGATACCTACTGCTTGTGCTTGGAAGATGAATGATTAGATACTGAGTTCTGCCAATCTCCCCCTAGCTCACCCACTTTGCCTCTGCGACACCCCGGAATAAATGTACACGAGTACCTATTGATAGTTTCTCAGGAATTAAGGCCGCCTAAATATAATACCTACATCATAATACTCAATCACACGTGGCTAAAGAGTTAGGTTGAGAACTATGATCACTTTTGATATCAGTTTCTAAGTATATGAGCTAGTCTGCTACAGTTTTAATAAACTACGAGTATTTTAAATAATGTAATACTTACATTTTGTGCACCACAGTTTATATACTAAAAGTGCATTGTATTCAGAAACATATTGCAAGCACTTGCAAAGAGTGACCATAGCTTTCATGCCTGATTTTCGTAGGTAAGCTCTGTTTTAACTGTTTTTTTTTTTTCATTTTCAAATATATTTAGGATGTTAATTTATTAATAATGTGGTTGTGTCCAGAAAAAACTATTTTATGTCGATGAATTTTATATTTCACGTTGACATTTCTGAAATAACCTTCATGTTCCAGTAAACAAGAGGTAATGCTGCTATTGTTCAGAGTGATATTTACGTACTATTGTGAAAATAACGAGCTTGACTTTAAGCTGAACTCGATAATTGAACACATCGCCTCCAATAATAATTTTGTTCATGGCAGTGCTTCATGAACAAATACAATAATCTTACTATGATTATGAAAACAGAAGTTTGTGAGGATAGATGGATGGATGACTAAACGGATGCAAAACTACCTGACGGATGTTGATATAGTTGATTGAATTAGGCGTTAATTGGCGGCATTTCATTGTTTACTAATGGAAAGAAGAGGAAAAAAGAGGAACCACCACAACCCCCGGACTGACCACCCTAACTACTGCAATAAAGGTTGACAATACCGAACTGATCTGATGATAAAGGATAGCGGTTGCATAACTATAGTATGGGTTTCAAGAAGTGACCAGGCTTGCAGTACTCCGCTGTTTCGACATGGGTTTAGCCTCTGTACGAGGCGTCCTCAGTGGCGATGGGCAACAGCTAGCAGCAGCCCGTCATCAAACCCTATACCAATCCGTTTGGCAAGACAAGTGGTACCTAGATGGGTACTTACCTAGATGGGTACCTATAGTAGGCCAAATCCTCCTATTTACTCTTAATGTTATTATGACGCAAATTAAGGGAGCCCTATGTCCAGTACTGTCAAGCGAAAGTTTGTTTTCTACATCATGCTATTGAGTATGCCACTCTATAGCATGATATTGAGTCACATATATCTAGACTGCATTTACGGTGTAGTGGTTTAAGCGGTCGCGTCCTAGCTCAGAATAGGGAATATGCGTGTGATTCAGATATAAGCGAATATATTTTTATGATATTCCTTATCGGTAAAGAAAGACACCTCTAACATCTTAATATATAAAATCCTTGCGTTACTGACTGACTGACAGACACGCTACAGCCGACACTATGGGGCGCAGGAACCTGAAATTTGGCATGTATGTTCCTTGGGGAACGTAGGGGTGCACTAAGAAGGGATTACCCGAAATTCCCACGGGATCGGCCAAAAAGGGTAAATGTAAAAAAATGCAGGCGTAGCTGCTGTCGTCATCTAGTTATTTTATATTTAAACACTCTAAAATCGCGAATATTAATTAATAAAAGGTGGCAAAAATTACGAGCGAAAATTAAAATATCGAAACGCAATGCTATTGGCTAGACACCAACGTGACGAAACGGTTCGCAGAGGATATGTCAAAAGTGTCAAAACAGTACCAGACATTTGACAGAGATGTCAAAATATTTGACAGAGTTGACAGTTAACAACTCAAAACGTTAAGAACGCTGACGTAACAAAGTGCGCTAAAATGCGGGTGTTTAAACCAGCGTTATGCCATTGCAATTTTCAACATTTTAATTTAAAATAAATATTGATTTCTTTACGGTATCATATTAACATAACAATAAAAAAATATCATGAATATTCCCTATTGTGTTGAGCATTGTGAGTTCTAGACTCACATGAGACAGTACTTTGTGGGTTCCACTTTTAGTTTGAAATCTGTATGTACTTTGTGTATATTAATTAATTATTGTAAATATGACTTTACAAGAATCAATATATCAAAATAACCTGTATACATGACTTTCCACTGTGGGATAAATCATATAAAAAAATAACATATCTGTATAGTCAAGTCACCCCGATTGTGTTATTTATCGATTCAAAAAGTCATATATAACGACATTATAAATAGCAAATCTTGTTTACAAAACATTTGTTTTGTTCAACGAAAGATTAAATACAGCAAAAAGCTATGTATAATTCATGTATTAGCATATAGGACTAGCTACTCACTCTGTCGTTATTTGCTTACCCAACTAATATAACCTAATATTGAGTGACATTTCTTTAAACCGCTTGTTTTATTTCTGAGAGTGAGTTTCAGCCTCTGGATAAGCATTACCTGTGGAATAGCTTCAAAACTAGAATGTAAATTGTAGGATTTTATCTACTAAATAAATGACTCGGAACTTATCAGACAGATGTGAGAAAGGCTGGCAAGAATATTTGACGTTGATTAGTAAAATCTTAACATAGGAAACTTTATCTGCTTGTTTAATATAATTTAAGCGTTGTATATATTATCGTCATAGTAAAGCTACTATAACGTTTTCGGTAGCTGAGATGATTTATCTAAGAACGAGTACGCGACATTTTATATATTTTTTGTTACGAGGTGGTCTCGAGCGGATCACTGGCTCAAGGGGAAATTTGGGCATGTGGGTTACCACTTAAAAACCACTCCGACTGCCAACCAAAGATACTCTAGAAGGAGAAGAGCATACAGTCTGCCTCCCATTGCGCCATGTCCAGCCCGACCTAATCTCAGGAAAGGCTACGAGCCCTCTCCTGCCCTTACTGGCCCTATCTGTTACGAGATGTTCGACACTTTATCCATAACGTTAAAGCTGCCATCTTCAAGGGGTGACCTACTCCTAATCGGCCACTACAACTCCCCAAGCTCTGGCACGCCGCATTTCACCTAATAGTCTACAGGTGGAGTGTGTAAAAGTCGCTTGTTCCAGTGGTTGCCTTAAAAACTGTTATATTTCAGAACTATGTTTTTCAAAACATAGTCACGCCACTGAAATCTATGTTTGTAGAAGCAGGTCAAAAGTAAACACCGTTAAATAAACAACGCTCAAGCCAGTTAAACGCGATATATTCTAAAATGTTGGTCTACGGAATATATCGATATCAAAGAAATTCGGTAAAGTATAACGAACTATTTCAACCACTCGCTAAATAAGTTTGTATAGTAGTGTGTGATCTCTTTTCAAGATTCCTACGTTCATGTGTTTTCTAATTAAAATTTCATTTTATAGTTTCTGGCTGATAGGTCTGATGAAAGAAACCAATAAAAAATAAAAGTCCATCTTCATTCGAACACAATTTTTTTATCACATTGGGGTAATTAGAAGGACGTATGATTTGAAAATTAATTGAGATAACACCAACTTAGTAATGGCTTGCTTAAAGACAATATTCCGTTATTGAAGGGATATATAAATATTTTATAGTAATAGGCGGCAAACGAGCAAACGGATCGCCTGTAATAATCAATTACCGCCGCCCATGGACACAAGCAACACCACAGGACTCACAAGTGCATTGCCGCCCCTTGGAGTTGGGAAAAGGGATAGGATGAGGAATGGGATGAGGAAGAAGGAACAGGGGATAGGGCCGCCGGCACTCACACTTACCGAACGAAACGCAACAGTTTAGGTACTGTTACTTTACGTCGATTTTCTGTAAGAGGGTAGTACTTCCCCGGTCGAGCCGGCCCATTCATGCTGAAATCAGCAAGGCTCTACTACCGTAAAGTATATATTATTAATGTCAATCAACCTTTGAATTATGTGGTTAATGATGTAACACAGCTATTCACGATATATAATATGGCTAGTTATACAGCTACCTAGCCACTTGAGCCTAAACAAATTGTTATTCTACCTCATTTAAAATTTACTTTGTATGAACTATCAATTGTGTTTGACTAAGGCAAGTACATTGTATTTTTGTAGAGCCACTACCGTTTTACTGCTCCAAACAACGACTCCTCGACAATTTTTTAGATTTATCGCCCCTGAGTTTTACATTACATTAACATTTAAGTTTATCGAGTAGACTATTGTATCTATTGTAATATTTTTATGCCAGTATTTTACTTAGGAATATTTAAAGAAAGAGATGATTTTAAACTTCATTGTATGCTGTAATACAATTTATATACTGTATCAGTTGAAGCTGAAAACTGTATCTAATAAGTTCTATCAAATTCAATTACAGTTTTGATCGAGTGTATCATAAACAGATATGAAAAAAAAACACGACTGCCCAGCAAAATCACGAACTAAAAAGTTAATAACAAGTTTAATTTGTGTGTAAAAAGGGAAAGGTTTAGGTAATAAGGCACAAACTGGGTGAATAACCAGATTTGAATAAAATTGTCATTGCAGTCGGGGTCCGTTTTGTGGAACACCAATTTAAGAGGTCCCCTTTCGGATGTGCAGTTGCCTGCAATTCTCTTTGTACAATTGAATTACGATATCTATGATCCCGACAATCCTCCAATAATGAGAATGAATATGAATGAACTAGATGGCGTTGTTTTATAAATTACTTAACGGCGGTACATTTCTAATTAAAATATAACTAGAGGACCCGTGCTGCTCCACAGCATATTTTAATATTATAAAAAAGCTCTTACATATTTGCGTTGCACCTTAGGTATCGTGAAATTTCCACCTTGGCATTACTGAATGGTTTGCCGCGCAGTAGGGATATAATAATATATAATATGTATAACTGAATATTGACGAAAGAAAGTTCTTCAATATGACTGTGCTGCCCTATCATTCTTTCCATTAGGACACTGTAATGTCCTTCGTCCAGGTGCCCAGAAAATAGCAAGTTATGAACAATTTCGCCAGTACCATAGTCAGTAATCGTATTACTGTTTTCCAGGTGAACTCTGAATTGACACTTGGGATATAGTTCACTTACACTCTGAAGTTCAGCATGCCCTGCGTACTGTCCATTGGCACCCATCACACGTTTGTAATCTGTTGCATTTGTAATGGTCTGGCCATAAGCTTCGTCTCCAACAATGAAGTTACTATATACATCCCACTTATTGACAATGTTATCAACAGTGGCCCAACGAATTTCATAATGTTAATTATCACTTGCATATAAACAATAAAAAATTGCGCCAGTTAAGCAATTACCGTCACCAAGAATGGAAATCACTTGAAAATTGTTGATGGTAGAATTAATCAAATCTGAACCCGTTTCCACCCCTATTTTTTTAGCAGTAGGAGGACCATCCGGTACCAAATCTCCAACAGGGCCGTCATTGACCAAGATTCTTTGTTCAAACTTTCTCTGAGCATTTTTAAATTTCCTTCCTAGAACCATCATTATAATTGAAAACACAACAACTCACAAAAAATACATTATTAAATCTGAAACTTAAGTAACTAACTTACGCTAACTTAATTTTTTTCTTTATCTGACAATATTTTACTATAAAAATTAAAAATATAGATAAACGACTTTTTTATAAGTAAGAAAATAGGATTTAGTTCTGTTATCCAGCTTAGTATTTCTGTGAGAAGCAAGATTTATTTTGTTTTGTGTATGGGTGTGATTAATCCATCATAATTTAGAAATGTAATAATGACGTTTATAGTTTTGGTCGAAATTGTACTTTTGGTAGGAATGGTAGCGTTGGTAGCAATCGTAAGAAACATTGCTAACAAAACTACAATATATGCCAAAAATACAATTTCTACCAAAACTACTATTCCTACCGAAAATAATATTCCTATCAAAACTACTATTTGTACCAAAACTACTATTCGTACTAACACTATCATTCTACCATATTTTCAAAACTACCATTTCTACCAAAACCGCCGGTGCTGTCAAAAGTACAGGTACCTTTTCTCTCAAAACTACTATTCTTACCAAAGCTACCATAACTACCACTTGTAATAATATAATTATATGACAATAGTACTATGAACCGCTGTAATATGTTCCACATAAAAAAATAAGATGCCCGAAGAAAGTCCGTAATTTAAAAACACAAAAATTTTCCTAACATAAAACGTAAGGAAAATTCCTCAATATCAGAGATCAGTTCACCCAACATTAAGGGTTAACTGGTAACATTCGGGGAATATTACCTGCCATCAGCGATAATTCACTATAGTGATAATTTGACTAACATCGGGTATAATTTTACACACAACCACACTTACACCCGTATGAAAGTAAGGCAAGGTCACCCTAAGGAGGCATGACGTTTTTCCTGGCAGTTACCGCAAGGAACTTATTAGATGCCATAAAAATTTTTTTGAATTTAGAACCGTCCATGTAGAGAGACAGCAATGGAATCTTAAGAAATTTACAGGAAAATATTGGAAAATAAGTTCAATGTCCACACCTATCTTCCTTTAAACTTACCCAATTTAAATGAGCATACCATCAAATGAAAGAGCTCTTTTCAGCGCGTGTTTTAAGCCTATAACGAAACGCCTACCTCAATGAGAACCAGATATATAGAAGCAGAAAGTCATTGACTACGGCTACGAAAACGTAAAAAATGTATGGGAGAAAACTGTTTTTGCATATAACTTGATGAACGTGCAAGTTAGGTAATTTCTAATGCTTGATGACAAATCCATGCAGCAAGAGCTTTCATTAAAAAAAATAATCATGCGAATCGGTTACGTAGAACGGGCTGGCCGACTCGTATTATAAAACACAAATTCTTTTAATATATAGATGTTACTAGCTGCTGCCCGCGACGCGACGTCGTCTGCGTGAACGCCATACAGCACCAAAAATACCTACGATTTTACCTTTTAAAATAACATTAATTAACCCGTTTCTTCTTTACATATGAAACTACAGAAAGTACAGTAAAAGAGGGAGACTGTCTTTTATCAAATTGATCTTCTAAAAGTGCTGACTTTCAGCCTGCTTTGAATAAATGACTTTATGGTGATTCTGCTGAATTGAACCATAAGTTGTGACTGAAGCAGATGGAGAAAATAATGAATAAGGAATACAGAAAAGGGTAAAAATACGTAATTAGAGGACTTCTCGATAAACAACATTAGTGGTTTGGCTCTCCGCAGCCAAAATGTAAAGAGAGTCAGGACTGGTGACGCGGGCGGGAGCAAGTGACGTACAGCTGCCCATGTGAGAAGCAGCTCGTCCTGAGGTCGACACCCGCTGCCCTCAGTGACTACCCCTGTGACTTATGGATGGTCATCGCGAAGCAATCACTCACGGGGAACTGTACGTGCTTGAACTGTAACGGGATGTTATGAGGTATGAGGGGAATGCGTGCGTATAAATACTGCCTCGTCGACGCCACCAACAATAGCAACCGTAGGAATTTCCGCCTCAATGGTGTGTCTGTGGTATGAGATGACTTTAAGGCGGGTCCCGTTACACAACTTCGGAGGAGATAGGTTCCGAAAAAGCATAATTGGGACATCGACCTCCACTTTGAAGGTATGCTCTGGAAGTCCAATTGCTGACAGGGAGTTCAGAAATTCCACGGGATAATATGTGGCGTCATCTTGCTCGATTACAGTGTTTATAGAGACCACTTCATTTCCCTCAATTTCCGAGAGAATGCATTCGTTAATTGCTGCAGCCTGATCAATTTTGGGCGTCAAAATGGCCCACTCACACACCCAAGAAATCTGCTGGTGCGGTATACGCCTGATGTCTCCGTAAACACAGCGAATGAGTTCTTCTAAGCTGAATACAACTCTCCCGTGAGACTCTGGAAGCACCACCTGTCTACCTCTCTCCCCAGGTAGAGTGCCTTCGCCAAGACTTTGAATGAATGTATGACTTCGGAGAATTCTTGAGCACGTGCATTGCCGCCGAGCCGAGCTCTCATTTTAATGGTCAAGCGCAACGTACGAACTCGTGACCACAATGAAGATCGTTTCAACGAAGCATTCACCTCGTCAGCCCTCAATCCCCGCGTCACAACGGGAAGAGTTAGTCGAAAATCGCCACTGAACAGAACTGTGACACCACCCATCAAATGTTCGTTCCTGCAGATGTCCTGCAGGGTTCTGTCCACGGCCTCAACTGCCTTCCTATTGGCCATCGTACACTCATCCCAAACGATCAAAGAGCAATCCTTGAGCACGTGTTCCTTATCACTGTTACGTATGTCTTATCTTTAAGATATATATGGCATGCTTAATTTTCCTCTTTCTACGTTATTTAGGTCAAATTGCTTACAGCAGTAGCGTGCCGTTTTCGAGTTTAAATTTTGTTATAAATCTATGCAGTTCTTTTTGAGTTCTGTTTGTTATTACATACAGACGAACTCTATGAATTTTATAAGACATAGATGAAGCAGCTTAAAACTTATATAAACACATATTTTATTGTCTTGCTCATCTCTGAAATGAATTAACGATACAATTTTTAAGAAGAAAATGCACAACTCCATCTATGACTTTTAAAAACAAATAAACACATTTTTTATTGTCTTGCTCATCTCTGAAATGAATTAACGATACAATTTTTAAGAAGAAAATGCACAACTCCATCTATGACTTTTAAAAACAACTTTTAACCTCTCCAATATGATCAAATTTATTTATATTATACATACATATCGTCACGCCTTTTATCCCTGAAGGGGTAGGCAGAGGTGTATTTCTACACCCACTTTTCGCCAGATATACTTTAGTCCCACGTAATAAGCGGCGAGCCTATTGCCGTACCGGGCACATTTCCAGACTCCGTGCTGCTACTGAGAATTTCGTGACAGAAAAACCCAATAACACTGCCCGACCCAGGAATCGAACCCGGGACCTCCCGATCCCACGCGCACATTTATGCCGCGAGACCAACGAGGCAGTCGTATAGGGTTTGATGTCGAGTTTTCCGTCTCTACGCAAAAATGGTATTTGCATCGTGTTATCCCTTAGTCGCCTCTTACGACACCCACGGGAAGATAGGGGGTGGTGACACTTGTATTCTATGCCGTCAACCACACGGCTTTATATTATATGTATTTATTATTCATATCCAAAAAGGCTTACACGTGTAATTCGACTTGATGTTTTTAAAATCTCATAGATAGCGCTGCTTTAAAATTGTCTTGATACTACTTATTCTAATTTAATTATGTTTATGGGGCTAAGTTACTTATATTGCCTGATTTTTATAGTGTGAAGCTAGCTTATAGCAAGGTTAACATAATAACAACATTCAAATATGCGTCGTTAGATTACACGTTGTTACAGAATGCGTTGAAGAAATAAAGGTTCACTGCTCGTTCCCCGTAGACTTTTTAATAATATTCGTGCCAAATTTGAAGTACATCTATGCAGTACTTTTTGAGTTTATCCCGGATATACAGACAAACAGACAAAAAATCTAGACTCTATATTTTTGGCTTCGGTATCGATTGTAGATCCCAACCCAAGTATTCTTTAAAAAAAATACTCAATGTACAGTTTTGACTTTCCTACCATTTTATTATATGTATAGATTTTAAATGTACCTAATCATTATTTACGTACTCACTTTCTTATTTTTTATTTCTAGGTAACACTTATTTAGAAATAAGAAATATAAATTAATAACAACACTTATTTGTTTACCACAAATAAATAGTAGATGGCGTTATTACATTTGTCTTCGCCGTTGAACGTTAGATGGCACTATGATGTTTCTTATTTGAAAATGGCTTCACACCCCTACCATCTTGACTTTTTCAAAAATATATATCCAGTGTTACTCGGGGTGATGTAAGGATTCTAATGATACTCCATACATCCTAATCAGTCCAGGTATTTAGAAGTTATAGTGGAATAAAGAAACTCACATACATACATACTTACATACATACATGAATCCTGAAAACATTACACTCCTTTTTTTGGTCAGTCGTGTAAAATTAAAGGTGTAGCGATAAAATTTCATAATCCCTTGTTTCTGAGGCTAAGATTCACTTCAATTCAGCATAAAACTTCAGATAAGATATTCCAAAACGCAACAAAAAAACTAATAATTTGAAAGTTATTTAACCTCGTAGCGACTTAGCTACGATGCAGCTACGAACATTTGACTAAGCATGTAGCTTATTCAAATGTTCGTAGCTCTAGCTTGAAAACTTGAATCTGTCACAGATTTTAATTAAGAACTTATCCAGTGCAATATCAGCGCAGAGGCAGAGGCCAGCAAATTATTGATATAGTAATATTACTATTCTAATGGTATTACTTCTGTATACTTAGTTTCCGGGTAATTTCCAATTGACATCTTCTTAGAGTTAACTATTTGTAACTACATAGCCTTACGCCTATAACCCCGAAGAGGTAGGCGAAGGTGTATTTCTACACCCACTTTTCGCCAGATATACTTTAGTCCCACGTAATAAGCGGCGAGCCTATTGCCGTACCGGGCACATTTCCAGACTCCGTGCTGCTACTGAGAATTTCGTGACAAAAAAACCAATAACACTGCCCGACCCAGGAATTGAACCCGGGACCTCCCGATTTCACGCGCACATTTATGCCGCGAGACCAACGAGGCAGTCGTATAGGGTTTGATGTTGAGTTTTCCGTCTCTACGCAAAGATGGTATTTGCATCGTGTTATCCCTTAGTCGCCTCATACGACACCCGCGGGAAGATAGGGGTGGTGACACTTGTATTCTATGCCGTCAACCACAAGGCTATTTGTAACTAAATCTGTATACCTATATAAATTCTTCCGTTACTGACAGACAAGCTACAGCCAAAACTGATTTTTTTTAAATTTTACCGGTATGTTCTTTGGGGGATCCTGCCGTTTTGCCGAAAAGATTTTGACAAAATTTCATTACCCAAACAAATTTTAGCAACCTTTTCTTATACAATTGCAATATTTCGAATTATTTTAGTACGCATATTTTTATTTCGTCAAATTTTTACTTGGCAAAATTTTACCAAGTATAATGTCATTATAGCATTTGGTCTTAAATCAAATGATTTATTACAGCAAACAATCTTCAGACAATAAACGTTTGGTGATATTGGTTTATTTATGGAAGTAGTAAGAGTAGGTTAATTATTAAAAAAATGGTAAGGTTAGGTTAGGTTAGATTAGAACTGTGACCTCCTACGCACGAGCCGAGCGAGCGAAGCAAGCGGTGCCGGGGTTGCGGCCGGTGAGTGCCAGAAACGACTTGCATTAATATAAAAAAGAGATTGTTTTTAGTAGGTTACTCGGAACTGAACTATTTAGATTAGGATAATTATTGATTTTGCGTAAAAACTGTTATTCCAACTGAAATATTTGACCAAATAAAAAATGTTAAAAGTACTAGTTGGTAAACAAGTTAAAGTTTAAACGTTCATTTCCCAAACATTAGGTTTGCATTACAATTTTTTGTGAAAAGATTTGTTGCTAAGTAATAATTTGGCAAATGAAATTATGCGAAACATTTTTTGGGAAGTGAAAATTTGTCAAATTCCTTTCGGTCAAACAAGGGAGACCCGTTCATTGGTGACTGTAGGGATGCACTAAGAAGGCAATTCTTCAAACTCCCACGGGATCTGGCAGGAACAGTTGATTTGCGGGCGTAGCTGCGGGCACCCTCTAGTATTACTAAAATTATGACATATCTTTTTGAAGCACTTTCAGGCAGATATCAATAGTTAACAGTGCTTCGTATTACGTAAAGTCGAACAACTTCCCGCTAGACCACCATAAAGGCGAGAATCGCTCAGCAAGACATGGTCGCTTCCAGTGCTACTTTACACGCACATTGACACTCGTATACAAAACTCGTTTCTAGTGTGCTTTGACTCTATGAGCGAGCCATGGGTTTTTTTTTTCAAACTGGTCCACCGCCGACTTGTTTGATTGTACCTATTATAGGAATTGCAGTATTATTAGTTTATTGATGTAAATATTTAGATCGTCGTTGAATTATAATACCTGCACATAAAGATGTTCTGAACAATCTATTTTACTTGAATATGTATACGGACACATAATTCTATACTGTAGACTATACATTGGTTCTAATTAAATAATAGCCACTTATTAGTAATTAATGCAACTACATAGCGTGCAATTCTGAATCAAAGCGTGGAATATCGATTCGTCAATCAGTTGGTGGCTGCCTACAGTAATAATTGATCATTTGGAAGTAGAATTATTTAGCGGAGAAAATAGTCCATGATAACGTTATGTGTCAGACAATTATGTGGGTCGTCGGGCTTTCACTGATCGCTTCACTAGAGGCCCTGGTTGAAAATCGGCGCCAGGCGTTCGTCCGGCACGTGCTGAACTGGGTCCTATTTTAACTACACATCTTACTTCTTTTACTGCTGTTTATTTTAAGTTTATTTTCCTTCCTTTTTGTTACTTTTTGTTCTTATTTTTAATGCTCATTTTTTGTTTTGTTTAATATCTTTTTTTTTATTTGTTACTATTTGTTTTTTTTTGTGTCTCTTTATAAAACTTTTGTGTTATAATTCGTGTATGTCAAAATAAATAATTTTCATTTCATTTCATTTGTTTGAAATAGAAATATTGTCTATGATAGTTGAATCGAGAATATTAGTTAGTAACATGTTTTCGTTTATTGTTATTTTTTGACTCTGGTCACATTTAAAGATGACAATTATTCTTTTTTCTTGCTTTGAACAATTAACACGTTTTGTCGTCTCGTAAAACTTCGCCTTTATGAAAGCACATGGTTAAACCAGCTTCGCGAATTGTATTGTTAAATCTTAGTAGCTGAGTTCCAAGATTTTCGCGATTTTTTTTCATTTACGATGCATAAGTAAAACGTTTTATTGTAGTTATAGGACCTTGGTTTTTGTAACGATGCAATCAAACGATCAAAAATGTTCTATACGGAGATGTCTAACCGGTCAGTGATTATAGCCCAGTTTTTCTTCTGGATCAGCATTATCATTTACCAATATTTTAGCAGATTCCTTTTTAAAAGGTAGGCAACGCACTTGGGATCCTTCGGACATTGCAGGTGTCTGTGGGCGGCAGTGATTACTTACCATCAGGTAGTCACCTGATGGTATGGTTCGTTTGTCTTCCTATGCTATAAAAAAATTATAACATCTGTCAAGTAATTCACCCCGAACTTATCGGAAGGCAATGCGCTGGCCCTGTGTAACCTATATTATCGTACTATACCTTACCTGTATCATAATAACCTACTACATTTATTCACGGTAAAGTTGTTACCTGCTTAGATAGAATGCGCACAGATACTGTAGGTACAAGCAAATTGCCATACATTCCTAGAGAGATATAGGTATAATTATTGAACTATGCATGCGGCAAATTTTGCCTTTGCTAATACAACTTGGTTTCAGGAGCTCTCAGTTCAATGTTTATGATAGTTGCTAATAAATAACTGTATGGATCAGAGGAATTCTCTACTGTCGCGAGATTTCGAACAAAGCTATAAATTTACTAAAGCAAGAGACTCTATAATAATGCCTGTGAATAACATTTATCATTTGATTGAAGAATAATAAAATTAATAAATAAACCGTATTTATACTATCAAACGTGCTTATACGAATATAACATATTTACATTTAAAAAATACACAAACTTTAAAATGTTATGCATTCCTGTCTTGGATGCAATCCTGCTGCCAAATTTCGCATTTAATACAGTTAAAAGACAACGGTAAAAGACGACAGTTAAAAGACTAAACCATTTATGTAAACAAATAAACATCGGTGTGCGTGCGATATAGTGAGTGCTTATACACATGTTGTATTTATATAACGAAAGTAACAATAAATGCTATGCTAAAAATAATTTAGTAATAGAAAATAAAATTATGTAAAAAGCATCGATCATCTCTTAGGTGGAACAACAGATTGCTACGTAGAGGCTCTAGGGTTCAGCTACGACGATAAATTCAAATTCAAATTCAAAATCCTTTATTAATTTGGGTCACAATGTGACGCTTATGAACGTCAAAATAATAAATTTATAAAATAATTACTTATACTCAAATTTAAAACATTATTACTGTATGCTTCTACATTTACATTTACTGCCACGTTCGCAAAGCAATAGGTAGAACCATGAGAAAGAACGGGCAATAAAACTCACGGTCACTCTTTTTCATCGCCAGGTTTTGCATAATACACAATTTACATTTTGTAAGGTGCTGCAACTGTTACACCTTCTATATCACTTGTATATATTTACTGTACATAATAATACTCAAGCATAATACTTTTGGTTAGCCTCCTCAGAATAGACATGGTGAAACAGGAGCATCCACTTACATTATATATACCTAATAATGCAGGCAATCCGCGAAAGTGATCAGAACCATGATGGAAATGATGCAGTTAAATATTAAAATCTAATACCAGTCCGCAAGACCGTCATCGACCAGTCATCGCAAGTAGCACCCGTTCACGAGTATGACGCATGTGCCAGCCATCATCCCTCTCGCCGTATTAGAGGGACAGGGATGACCCGACACACGACGCCACCACAAGAAATGACATTTTAGTGAGCATGACGACAACGGTATACGAACCAGCAGTAAGAAACAATCTATTGGTATACTGACCTTGACCGCCAATTACCTCCATTTTCCAGATCGTTATTATTAACATAAGTTAGTGGAACGCGTGAAGGAATGCAAATGTAGAAAGAATTTGTGAAGGTGACAAGTGAACAATGATATGATCAGGGATAAATAATGTTAAACTACATTCAACAAATCATAAAAATACCCAAATCCTGCAAAAATCATGTGTTCACGAGGCACCTCCACTTAACACGTAAATAAAATAATCGTGAGTTAAACAAGCCTAAGCCTATCCCCACGGTGTCTTATCATTTAAAAATTCCTTAATAGAGTAATAACCCCTTTGTAAAAGAAATTTCCTAATTGTCCGTTCGTATTTGTGCATGGGTAAATTCATTATTTCAAGCGGCAATTTGTTGAAAAATCGTATACCAATCCCCGCAAATGAGTTCTGAACTTTATGTAGACGGTAGTTAGTTCCCACCAGTTTATGCTTATTCCTTGTGTTCACTTTGTGCAAATCACTATTTTTGCGGTATAGAATTAAGTTTTTCCTAATGTACATTAAGTTAGCATATATATATTGCGATGCAACTGTCAATATATCTACTTCTTTAAATTTGTCACGTAAAGAATCTCTAGCACCTAACTTATAAATTGCACGTATGGCCCTTTTTTGAATGACAAAAATAGTCTGTATATCAGCAGCTGTACCCCATAACATTATTCCGTAAGACATTACGCTGTGAAAATAACTAAAGTAAACTAGTCTAGTAGTATCTATATCTGTGAATTCCCTAACTTTTCTAACTGCAAATGCTGCAGAACTAAGTTTTACTGTGAGACAGGATATTTGGGCGCCCCACTGAAGCTTACAATCTAAAGTTACACCTAAGAATACGGTTGATTCGACTAGTTGAATTGTTTCCTTATTTAAAATTATATTAGTAGGAACACTTTTGACATTAGGCAAAGAGAATTTAACACATTTGGTTTTGCTTGATTTGAGTACCAAATTATTTGTCGAAAACCAATCTAATACTTGTGCAAGAGTATTATTGACGGTATCAAAGTTACTTACATTACGATCAACTTTAAAAATTAGTGACGTATCGTCGGCAAACAAAACAATATCACATCAATTTTGTACAAAGAACGGCAAATCATTAATATATATTAAAAAAAGAAATGGACCGAGAATAGAGCCCTGTGGAACGCCCATTCCTACTGGCAAACCTAGAGACCTACTTCCATTAACATCTACATACTGAATTCTATCACTAAGGTAGCTGGCAACAAGATGAAGTGCGGTATCTTTAATACCATAAAGTTTCAATTTAAGTAAAAGCGTATTATGTTCCACACAGTCAAAGGCCTTTGATAGGTCACAAAAAACACCAATGGCATCCATCGAGTTTTCCCAAGCATTAAAAATATGCTTTAACAAAGTTACACCGGCATCAACGGTGGAGCGACCCTTAGTAAAGCCATACTGTTCACTGTGAAATAAATTATTTCTGTGAAAGTGGCTCTCTAGTTGATGCAAAATAATATTTTCAAAAATTTTACTAATAGCAGGCAAGATAGAAATTGGCCGAAAATTACTAGGGTCGCTCTTTGATCCCTTTTTGAATAATGGTATTACTTTACTGTGTTTCATTAGATCAGGAAATACTCCTGTATCTACGCATCTGTTGAATATTGCAGCTAAATATGGAGCTACGCTAGAAATAATTTGTCGCACAAGTTTAACAGAAATGCCCCATAAGTCAACAGATTTTTTATTATTGAGCGTCTTGAATACCTTCAGTATGTCATTGGTGTCAATATATTTAAAATTAAAAAGCACATCACACTCATTCTCATTGCCCCTAACCAACATTTCTGCTTTGCTTGGACATGAATCTAGACAGCTGGTTGTGTTCACTGGTATGTTTATGAAGAAATTGTTAAATGTCTGAGCAACATCAGTTTTCCTAGTAATAATTTCACCATTAAATTTTAATTCATAATTGTTATCTACCAATTTAGCTCGACCAGTCTCATTGTTAATAATGCTCCAAGTAGTTTGAATTTTGTTCTTGGATTCTTTGATTTTATTGCTTAAATATAAGGATTTGGCTAAAGCACATGTCCTCTTAAAAACTTTTGAATAATCTCTAACATATTGAATAAATTCAGGATTAAAATTGTATTTCTTCATACCATATAGATCATACAACCTAGCTCTACTTTTGCATATTCCTACTGTTGCCCAATCACAAAAAAATACTTTAATGCTCCTTGCAAACGTCTTCAGTTTAAAAATTTTATTGTACTCATCATTAACAATTTTAAATAAGCATTTATATAATTCATCAGGATCATCAACGGTTAAGTCAATACTGGCGATCTTGGCAGCAACAGCATTACTAAAGTGTTTGAGGCGAGCAGAGGTCATTGGCCTACATGTAATTTCTTGTACTTTAGGGGTTGTATTAGTTGGAATTACAACCTTTTGCCCGCAGTGATCCGATGTCAAGTCAGTTAAAACAGCCTTACTTAAATAAAGACAATTGCAAAAAACATTATCTAAGCATGTAGACGAATGTGAGGTTATTCTGGTTGGTTCAGAGAACAAAACATTTAAATTAAATTACCTAAATAAGCTAACTAACCTAGTACAAATTGCTGATTTTTCTAACAAATTGACATTAAAATCGCCGCATACGATTATAGACTTCCTACTAGAAATTATGTGTTTTAAGACATCCTCTATAATGCTTTCAAACTGAGTAAAGTCGCTTTGTGGTGGTCGATACACACACACTATAATATGTTGTTCAAGCTCAACACAAGAAATCTCAGCAGTGCGCTCGATAGAAAGTTTAGCTATATCCTTACGTTCTTTACATTTCAAACTATTACATACATATATTAGAGAGCCACCACGAATAGCCTTCTTTCTTACGAATGCACTTATAACTGAGTAATGTTGATTGTTAAATATTAATTGGTCACCTCGCAACCAATGTTCTGTAATACATAAGATATCAATCTTATGTTTATTTAAAAATAAATCTATTTCTAATTCTTTGCCAGATAGGCCTTGTATGTTTTGATGAACTAAGTTTAAAACACATGAATGCCTATCTGTTGTCGCATCTAATAGTTAAAACTAATAGAAGTGTCAATACTACTATTGGTATAACTATTATCTACCAAATTCCTAAGTACTCGTACTCCTGTCAGTATATAAATTAAATGCTAATAATTTAGCAAGTTGTCGCCTATGTACATAAGAAAGATACATAGTATCTTTTGTTAAAAATAAATTACTAATAAAAATATTAGTGTCAAAAAATAAAATACTGACACTATGACATGTCCTATTGTACAATAATAGATTTAATTTGCCTATCTGCCTGTTTTGGTCATCTGTGAGAGCATATGAATAAGGCAATACACAAATAATAAAGCTACATCCTATTTTTGTGATAACTTCTAATATTCTGACTTTTCAAAGTTCAGAGAAAGAAAACATCTTGAAGAAACCTGGGACTCTGGGAGTTCTCATTATAGACATATGCATGCAATGTCTAGAAGATCAACCCGCTGATGGCCAGTGTTGAGGACTATGTTCTTATCCTGTCACGGTAAGAAAAGTTTCGTACGCGAAAGTGTATCAGTTGATTAACAGAGCTCATATTATTATTTTTTTTATAGGGGAAAAAAGAAGAAATAATAAAGCCTAAAACGCGCAAATTCTGCCATGCAATGCTCTTGGTAATAATACTTATTTTGTAAAATAAATTTATAAGGCTAGGTACATCTATTCTTTACTATCGCTATTACTAACAAAGACCGCAATTGTTACAAAAAGTATATATGTATGTTTATCCATCCATAGTACAAGCTCTGCTTATATTGGGACTAGATGGATATGTGTGTATGTGGTAGAAATATTATTATTATTCACTTTATTTATTAAACATCTCATAGCTTCTTTTATATTAATAAAGTACATTTCAATAAAAAATGCGTTTAAAAATATAAAAGGCACCGCGGAGACCCACCGGTGTCGGGTATAGGGAACAAGCCACCGGTGGTTAGGGCCTCAGAGACAGGAACTTCCTCACGATGCGCGCTGTGTCGAGAAGGACTGCTTTCTGCATCAAGGACTTGATCCCGCTGCCCAGTCCGCGACTCTTTAGAATCCACATCCCGAATATCAACAATCTCGTGAGCCAGGTCCAAATATTTAATCTACTTCTCTTTTTGTGCCTTCACGAGATTGCCATCATGCGGTATGGTGCTATCGACTATCATTGCGAGTTGCTCTGCTCGGTCTATCACTACAATATCAGGCTAATTGCCTACAATAGTCCTGTCCGTAATGATAGACCGATCCCAGTACAATAATGCACTACCATTTTCGAGAACTGGATCGGGCACATACCTGTAATACGGTACCTCTGAACCAAGGAGTTTATATTTAACCTTTCGTATGCTTAAGAGCAGATCTGCACGAGACACAATAGATTTTAGTTATGTCTGGTAATCCAGCATACGAGGGGTTAAGGGCTAGTTGCTAATGGATTATCCTGGCCACTTGGTTGTGTCTGTGCAAATATTGACCATTGTCAAGACTCGAACAACCGGATACTATATGCCTGAGAGATTCCCCGGGCTGGTGACACGCCCGACATATGTTAACCGTCCTATCTTTCAGAATATACTTCCGGTAGTTGTTTGTCATGAAAACTTGTTCCATAATTGCAAAGACAAAACCTTCAGTTTCTTCGAAGAGATCACCGAATCGCAGCCAGGAAACAGAAGCTTTGAAATTTACATCTGGACCATGTAACGCTCTGTAAAATCTTCCATGCAGCTACTTGCCCCTCCACACCTCCCGTCGGTCCTCAGTACTAAACTGCAGGTTTGTGCCAGTTCTCTTTTGCCAGAGCGAGCGGGGTAAGTCCGGTATCAACAGCGACTACATCACGATGCACATCCACACTCATCTGCAGAAAATATTCTCTGAGGTTTCACACCTTGCGGTTTTGGAGGGGCTTAGCACATAAAAAGCCCCACATTTCCGCAGGATGTACAGCCTCATTACCGATGAGCGTGGATGATGCATGCGAGATGCAGTCAGCATTGAACGGACTTTCCTATCCAGGGCATCTAGTTCAGTCTGGGTCCACCAGAGTATGCCGAAGGAATACATTAGGACTGGCATGGCCCACCCGTTGCAGGCCCGCACCTTGTTGCCAGCTGATAAAAGACTGTTAAGTACTTTTCTCAGGCGGCCAAAGAAACGAGCCTGCAACGTCTGTTTCATGTCAGTCTCAGAAATATTCAAAGACTGCGACATACCCAGGTATTTGCAGGTCTCGATCAGGGAGAGGGATCTAAGTGGTATGGAATCTGAGAGTTGTATCCCTGCAGATTCCATAATCCTGCCTCTCTTCACATGCATGACCGCACATTTATCCATACCAAATTCCATCCTGATAGAATTACTAAAGGTTTCGGTTACCTTTAATAATGCAGTCAGTTGGAATTTGTTGGGGGCAAATAATTTCAGGTCATCCATGAAAAGGAGGTGAGATGTAACATGACCTCCTCTCCTTAACTGATAGCCTAGCCCTGAAGCCTCTAATAAGGTACTTAGGGGGTTCAGGGCCAGGCAAAACCACAAAGGACTCAGGCTGTCGCACTGGAATATACCTCGCTCGATCCTTATTGGAGCGCCGCAACCCAAGGTCGATGACACCCTGGATAGCGCAGTACGGTCCTCCATTGCCCCATACACGCCCTTAAGAAGGTGCATAGAGTTGTATCTACTTTGTACAACTCTAGCACCCTCAAAAGCTACGCATGACGCACGGAGTCGTATGCCTTTTTGTTGGCTGTTGGCCATGTCTATCAGAAGGAGCTCTTTAGTACCACGAGCCCCACTCTTACATCCATTTTGAGAAACAGTTAAAATTTAATTATGAAATATATGTTTAGATAATTACGTTCTCAAAATGGATGTAAGAAGTTTATATAAAGTTGGTAAGCACGTAATTGGCCTATAATTCTTGGGGTCCGCGGTACTATATATGGATGTTAAAAAGTCAGGCAGCGACCCAGATTCCAATGATGATTGAAATTGAGATGCTAAGCATGCGAATTTCGGAGCCATTTAAGCCAAAAATTGTGCAGCCCGTCCGGTCCCGCTAACTTCCAATTTTGTAACGGACGGACTGCACTGGCTATGTCGTCAGTTGTTATATTTATTGCCTCTTGGGGTAATTTATTTGCAATCGAATTAAAACTAACATAGCTAAATGACTATTTACACATAAAATAAAACAATAATTTCTATACTTAAATAACTTAAAATACATTAAAAGAAAAAAAAATAAAAAAAGAACGGAAAATTAAATTTAGAGGCGTCATGGAAATCCTCCACATCGCCGTCAATTGGGAGCGTGCCCAGAATGCTGGCAGCATTGCTACGTTGTATGGCAATGCTGATATTTTGCGCCAAATACAGGCCAGCCTTCTGGTCACGCGAGGCGTCGACCAGTCTCTTTGAGAGATCGCGCACTTGGACCCCATGGTCCCAACGTTTCGACTCCAAACGGCTCAAATACATAATCTCCTATTAGATTTATGTATTTGCGCCGTTTGAGAGTCTCCGCTGTAGCTGCAGCAGCGCCCGCACAACCCGCTGTGCTAGGAAGATGAGATGGCGCAAGGGTGTCGACACAAGTTGCGTCCCACACCAAAGGCCTACCCAGCTTCCACGGCAGTAAAGACATACCGTCTGGTCTTTTGCCATCGTCGCGTGCCAAGCCCTGAGGTTCAAGTTGGGCTGGAACGCCAGCGGTGACAAGAGCCCGGCGAATTATGTCAAAATTACTGTAAGTTGCCTCTATAGATGCAATTCGTTCACATGCTCGCTCAACATCCCCAGTCCAATCACCCTCCTCATGGTTGACGGGCATCGACCAGATGCTGCGCCAAAATGTAACAGTGGCTTCATCATTTGGTTGACACCCATCACCATTACTGGCCGAGGAATCAGGGTGCTCCCATCCCCGGTACACACACTTTTCGTCTCTCTGGAATGTGCGATTCAGGCAATATCGCTCCACTCTTTTTTTATATCGCCGAATACGGTTTATCCATGCATAAAGCTTTTGTTTTAATTTTATACCAGTTCCCGCGAAGGCCCGAGTCACAAAGCGCATCACTCTCGGTCGTCTATTATCGGCTCTAAAAGTAGACAGCTTGCCAATGAGTGCCCTAGTCTCAGCGATATTCACTCTCAATCCTGCGTTGCCATGCTGGCACCATAACGTGCCGTCGAGTAGCGGTATTATCTACAGGAAATTTAACTCCCGCTACTCAACATGCCGTAACAGTCGCACAATACAGGATTGACTGAGTATCGCTGAGATTTTGACTATTGTCAAGATAGATTGACAATGGTGAATACAAGGCACTCACTAGCGCTATGTTTTTCTTATTCATGTTCAACCGATGAGTTATTATTATTATTATTAATGTCCCTAATAACATAACGGAGCTTAATAAAAACATTTAATTGTAACTAGCCTGCGTGCGCGCGCGATGATATATCATCTGTGCCCAGTTTAAACCACACTATACCCAATAACAAAACAAATAAAAAACAAGAACATATAACATATTTTAGGCATCAACGATCAACTAAGTGGCACGTAAGTTTATCTCATCAAACATACTGAATTATATATATATTTTTTTTTTATTTTATAAAGGACAACTCCCGCATTAGGACTTAATCCTGTGTCGCGGGGGACATTACAAGGGGGGATATTACAAGGATAGTAGTTACTATTTTTTTTAAGTTCTTACATGTAACTTGATGGTAGTCATTCATTACAAAAAAGTATATATCTATGTTTATCCACCATCTAGTACCCATAGAAGAACTTAGTTTATATCATATTATTTAATTAATTTATTGCCAGAAACCTTACATACAAATAGTACAAGTATTATACCAACTATTTTGTAACAATAATTGGTTACAAGAGGCTTGCACAGGCTTACTACATAATATTTGAAGCGGGTATTTGAGTAAATAACATCGTACAAATATTATTTAGAGTATTGCTGTAGAAGGTTATACATAGTACTCGACTCAACAACCTTAACATTAATTACGATGCAAAACAATTAGTTCAAGTATTCATCGAGGTATTGGGCTATTTCAAATCTAGATCTAAGAGTTTTATAATTAGCGTCAGGTATTTTTCCACATATGTATATACCTATAGCTCGACCCACGCATCCTTTGCGTACGTCAAGTCAAAACGGATAAAAATATGATCCGGTGTTGTACTTCGCCAATATTGTTTATTTTTTCACGGGTTTTGCCTTAACAAGGAAAATGTCGTGTGCCAATCACCCAGAAAATATTTTGGAGGCCTTATAGTAATCGATCACCAATATCGTACCATAAGTTTTTCGTGATTTCACACATCAGCTCTCAGGTACCACGCACACTTGTAAGAAATGCTAGATGTCCCGAAGAGGAATCTTTACATGAGAAATAAACGTAACCAAATAAGAATCAGTAATCACTGGACCTCGAAGGCAGACATTTATTATTTTCTGCCCCTTTTTTTGGTTGACTACGGTGGAAACTCTCCTTGGTGATTATTTTGTACCCTAGCAATGCCCTAAAAATAATTAATATGGCAAAAGCACTCTTGCTGGGAACCTTTCTCCATATTAATAATTAATGATTGTTTATTTGTTCCTTATAGGCTCTGAAGATCTGAGACTTAGCACTGATGTCTTTGGTAACTTTGTTCTTAAAAAGGCGGTATGGAGTTCGCCGGATCAGCTAGTTTATTTATAAATATCAATATTTATATACCTCTATACATAAATCATTTCATATTGTCTGTATATTTCATACAGTTAAAAGATAGCTGCAGCACATGGGTCCGCCCAGTTCGTGCGGAGGTGCCATGAATTAAAAGCATACACGGAACTGATAACAACATACATGAATGAGCGCTTTATATTTGATCACCTATTTTCCTCGTTACACGAATACTTTGTGAGGCACTTAGAGAATACATTATTACTAATTACAAGCCGTGCAATATGCTTCATTTTGTATATTAGCAATGCACGGCAAATAGCGGCAGTACTTGGTAAGTAAATGGCTGCCTAATTAAAACTATACGAAGTTCTGAAAGGAATTTAATACCTCACTATTTATGTCAGACCATTTTATTGCGCAAAATAATCGCAAGATGCGGAGTGGTTTCCGCTGTAGCTAACAACGAATCTTCTTTATTTAAAAGTTCACTTTCAGCGATTTAATAAAATTGTCCAAGTAAAAACATTGTCATAACAGCAGTTCAGTCATGCGAGTGTATCGATCATACATTTTTGCGCAAAATATCTTATATTGTGCCTCCGACAGCGAGTCCGTGGAGGATAACTCCACGTAAACTTTTTTATAATGAATAGTTTTTTTCAACCAAAAGAAATTGTCAAGCTTTTGTCACATAATTTATTTACAGATTAAAGCAAATTGAGTAGACAGTGGACGTGGTAAAATGGAAAATTGCCAAAGTAGAACGTCATTTATCAACGCCGTTTGCTGACATTTCGCGCCTTCGGTGAATCCTAATGGAATAGACATCGCAACTATTATGTAGAAAAAAGAAGATCGAAAGGAAATTAAAACTTCTATTTACTTACTAGCTGCTGCCCGCGACGTCGTCTGCGTGAACGCTATACAGCACCTAACTATTAAATAAATACCTACGATTATACCTTTTAAAAAATACGTGGCGGCGATAGCCCAGTGGTGTATGTAACAGACTGCCGAGACGATGGTCTTGGGTTCGATCCCCAGCTAACCCGGGCACACACCTATGACTTTTCGAAGTTATGTGTGTATTAAAAAATATTAATTAATTACCGCTCGCATAACCATGTGCCCGGTAGATGGCAATAGGCCCCTATTACATTGGGACCGAAACATATCTGGCGAAGTGTGGGTGTGTAATACACCTCTGCCTACCCCTTCGGGGATAAAAGGCGTGAAGATATAAGAAGATATACCTTTTAATATAACATTCATTTACCCGTTTCTTCTTTATATTTCATACCTGCAGAAAGTGTAGTAACAGAGGGAGACTGTCTTTTGTAAAATTGACCTTCAAAAAGTGCTGATTTTCAGCCTGCTTTGAATAAATGACTTATGGTGATTCTGCTGAATTAAGTCATAAGTTGTGACTGAAGCAGAGGGAGAAAATAAGGAATACATAATAGGGTAAAATACATACTTATAGGACTTCTCGATATACAACATTAGTGGTTTGGCTCTCCGCAGCCAAAATGTAAAGAGAGTCAGGACTGGTGACGCGGGAGCAAGCGACATATAGGACACCCGCTGACCTCAATGTCTGCCTCTGCGTCTTATTGATGGTCATCGCGAAGCAAACACTCACGGGGAACTGTATGCGCTTGAATTATGAGGTATGAGAGGAATGCGTGGTATAAATACTGCCTCCCTGACGCCACAACCCGTAAGAATTTCCTAAATGGTGTGTCTGTGGAGCGAGATGACTTTCAGGCGGGTCACGTTACACAACTTCGGAGGAGATAGGTTCCGAAGAAGCATAATCGGGACACCGACCTTCAGCTTGATGCTATGCGCAGGAAGTTCACTTGCTGACTGGGAGTTCAGTTATTCCACGGGATAATGTGTGGCGTTTTCTTGCTCGACGACAGTGTTTGTAGAGGTGTAGACCACTTCATTCCTCTCAATTTCCAAGAGAATGCATTCGTTAATTGCTACAGCCTGATCATTTTTAGGCGTCAAAATAGGCTACTCACACACTTTCGAATTCTGCTATTACGGTATACAGCTGTATAATTCTAAGCTGGATACAACTCTACTGAGAGACTCTGGAAGCACCACCTGTCCACCTCTCTCCTCTGGTAGAGTGTCTTCGCCAAGACTTAGAAAGACATTTTAGAATCGTTGAGCACGTGCATTGACGCCAAGCTAAGCTCTCATATTAATGGTCAAGCGCAGCATACGAACTCGTGACCACAACAAAGATAATTTCAACGAAGCACTCACCTTGTCCGTGTGGTGACGGATTAAGAATACGGAATGTCACCACCCCATATCATCCCATGGGTGTCGTAAGAGCCGACAGAGGGAGCAAGAACAGCACTGTAAGAGAAGGAAAACTTGATACAAACCCTATACCAACCCGTTTGGCCAGCGTGGTATAGTAGGCCAATCCCTCCTTTCAAAAGAGAGGCATAGTCCAGCAGTGGACTGTTAAAGGCTGATGATGATGATGATGATGACTCACCTCGTCAGCCCTCGATCCCCGCGTCACCACAGGAAGCGTTTGTCGGGAATCGTCACTGAACAGAACTGTGACCACCCATTAAATGCTCGTTCCTGCGGATGTCCTGCAGGGTTCTGTCCATGGCCTGAACTGCCTTCCTATTGGCCATCGTACGCTCATCCCATACGATCAGAGAGCAATCCTTGAGCACGTGTCCCTTATCACTGTTACGTGACACACCACAAACGGGTATTACGGCGCTCTCTAAATCGATGGGAAATTTAAACATGGTATGTGCTATCTTGCCACCCGGAAGCAGTGTGGCAGCGATTGCCGGCGACGCTGCAGCAATGACAATTTTGCCTTGCCTCCTGACCTCTGCAAGCATGCCAGTAGTAACAAATGTTTTTCCTGTTCCACCAGGAGCATCCAAGAAAAATATTTTAGCCTGGCTTTGCCCAACGCTTTCAAGGACGGTGTCGTAAAATTCGTAAGGTGGTCATTTCATTATACTCCCAATTTTCACGGTCTTGATGCGGTGATGATTGGGAAGCTGGTAACAAATATCTGACCAATGGATTGCCGCTGATAGAAATGACTACGTCTTGAAGTGAACTGAGACAGGTGTTCAGCACGCGGTCATCAGTTACTTCGACTTCGTCTCTAGTAACACGCCTCAAAGCTCGTAGAAAATCTTCAGACAGATGATGGCGATACTTCTCCCAGAAAGCTACCGCATTCGCGACTCCACAAAACACCAAGATGACGTCAAACAGATGACGCATGCGGCTGGGACTGTCACTGACGCTCGCCTCCGTGAGGTTGTCATCCCAGTATTGGTCACCGTCGAGAAAGTGACGTACTACGGAGGCTGTGCGGTAAGTGGGATACTCCAAACCATCAAATGTCCTCAGAAAGGCGAAAGACGTTGGGCTTCGGACCGTGTGAAGTAACAACCGCAGAAAATAGCATTCGACATTATTTGTGTGTACGGTATAAACTCTACAAAATGCGGTGTCCTTGAAACTTCCCGAAAAACCTTCCACAGCACCTCCTCGTCAACGTCGGTTAAATACACCCTTTTGCTTGTCGTACGTGTAATATGAAGGCATCTCGTCATACGTAAGGGACCTCCAAAACTGATCGATTTTACAGAGCCTGAAAAATGCCAAGAGAGTTGTTTACGCGGATTTTTCAAGTGCTCAGCAACGCTGTCGGGATCAAAATATATGCGCTGGCCGTTCTCTAGGTGGTCGTGTAAATTCATTACGGTAGGATGCTTCTCATGTATAGAGAACACCAGTATCCGCCAAACCGCTTCAGACGTAACAATAAATGTGGCTGTGTGTGAGTAAAAATAATCTAGCTAGTTCCACCTCTCACTAATGTTTATATACAGTTAATCCAAACAAAGGTACGTGCTATATGTATATCCTGGAAGACAATTTAAAGCAAGTTTACATGCGACATGAAAATATATTAATTAAGAAGCAATAATTACACCAATGTGACCAAAATGTTTATTTTGTACTAACTCTATTACTATTTATTCTGACAGAAATGATGTAAGCAATCAAGTGTGGTGTAGTTAATTAAATAAATAGCTTCAACTAATAGTCTTGCTCATCTCTGAAACGAATTAAAAATAAAATTTTAAGAAGAAAGTGTACAACACCATCTATGACTTTTGAATACAACTATTAACGTCGCCAACATGTTCAAATTTAAATTATTTATATCCAAAAAGGGCTGTACACATGTAATTCGACTTGATGTTTTTGAACTCTCTTAGATGGCGCTGCATTAAAATTGTCTTAATTCTACTTATATTTAAATAATTATTTTTATCAGCCTAAGTTACTTATATTGCGTGATTTTTATAGTGTGAAGCTAGCTTATAGCATAGTTAACATAATAACAACATTCAAATATGCATTATTACATTACACATTGTTACAGAATGCGTTGAAGAAATAAAGGTTCTCTGCTCGTTCCCTGTAGGATATAGCGTGATAATATGTAGCCTATGTAGTGACCCGACTTTTTGATAATATTTGTGCCAAATTTGAAGTAAATCCATGCAGTACTTTTTTACTTTATCCCGGATATAAGGACAAACAGATAAACAGACAAACAGACAAAAATTCTAAAAACTATATTTTTGGCCTCGGTATCGATAGTAGATCACACCTCAAGTATTCTTTAAAAAAAATATTCAATGTACAGTTTTGACTTTCCTACCATTTGATTATATGTATATATTATATAAAAGAGGCCACTCGAATCCGTCGTTAAAAATGCTTAGAAGAAAAGGCAAGCATGTTACGTGGAAAATACAGCAACAACATTACACTGAATATTCATATTAGTTTTGGCTGTACGTTGTCTGTCAGTCAGTCAGTAACGCAAGAATTTTATATTATACAAATTATCTGTAGTACCACGTTACTTATTTATCAAGAATGTAAGTGCCACTGCAAAATATAAAACAACGGAAAAGGCTTAGCTAAGTACCATTAAATCCCAATTTCTATTTATTTAACAGTAAAACCTAATTTACTAGTAAAACTGAATAAACTGAGCAATCTCATATTTTCTCCGTACCTTTAAAAGAGAAAATGTGAAATTGCAAAATGATTTCGTATGTTATATTTAGTTTTCAATGTCTCTTGCAATCAAAAATCGGAAATGGGACCGAGCATCGGGATGCGCAGTGCATTGACATTGTCACAGAAAACTTAATAAAACAAATAAATATAGATTTATTGTTCAGGATATTGACAATAAAGTCCTACAAGAGAATTGTGTTCACAATTTCTCCACCGTATCTGATGATCTACGAACATTTACATAATATAAATGCAAGTTTCTAGAATTAATTGAATGTCCAATCAGATAAATGGGGTATTTATCCAAGTAGTACATCCGATTAATTTTGTTGTTTATGTTATTGATAAATTATGATAATGAATTGTCAATGTTTTGTTATTAAATTAAACAATAAGAGCAATGTGAAAGCAAAAACACTGAAGAGTGTCAAAAGTTGAATTAAATTATTGGCTACAACTACAGTACAATAATTAAATTACCTTCAAGACCACTGTCGAATGTGATATATGGAACTAAACTACGTTAGAGGTGAGACAGCACTCTGTTAAAAAGCTAACATTCTGCCAAAGCTGGATAGACTAATAGACGGCCCCGGATTCTCATTAGGAAAGTCAAGAAGTAAGATGCAGCGGGGATATTGCTAGGACGATGATGATGATGACAGTAAAACGTAAACAACAAGCACGTAGCTAAATTATTTCGTATTTGGGAAATTTACTTGTTCTCTAGATCGATTTAAAATAAATAGAACTGCCTGTAATAATTCTCGATAACGAAATAACTGTTGTTTTAATTATTGTCTTACTATTGACTATACTGAGAAAGCATTCTACTTTAATGTACAGTCGACTATATTATAATAATATCAATAGAACTTCTCTTTACTAATACTGTCTACTATTAGGTACTAATTACTCTTATCAACTTAATATTCGTAATTGCCAACGCAGCATTTACTTCACAGTGAAAAAGTGGGTTCCTTCTATTTGGCAGAATCTTGATAATCCGAATTTTACTTGGCATAACACACTTGGCATAATCTTCTTTAATCGAACATTTAATTTAAGGCATTAAAATTATGTAGCATAACTATTGATTGGCAGAATGTTTATATGTCCGAATTTGCAACGGCATACTTTTAACATGGCAGAACTTTTGACAGAAACGAATCGCCGCAAAACCGACTTTTCGTTGTCTAGTCTGCCCTACCCCTAGAGTGTAATTTAAAATCTCGTAGGCGCGGAGGGGTAGGGCGGCCCGCGAGCTGAGGAGCAGGTGGTTTGAAGGCTGGTTGATGATTTCAACTCTCACCGCCTCAGCCGCAGTGGTGAGCGTTGAAACCATCTGCGACGATAAGCTCGCGTGGGGCCGCCCAAACCCCGCAGCGCCGGAGCCGTGACAGAACGATGCTTGCTGCATGCTGCATGTCTGCTTTTCAATTATTATGAACATGAAATTTATGCCTAAAGATGATTCGGACTAACAAAATTATGAGTTTCGAATTTATGATAAGTGAGTGTATGCCAAACAACTTTCTGCGAAATGAAGATTATGCTATGCGTTGTTACGCAAAATAATATTATGACGAAAAAGTTCTGCTACAAAAGGTAGACCCTAAAAAAGGTGGATGGGTGGGTGGGTGGGTATTTTTGGGCAGTATATTGGGTGCGCAGCTTACTGTAAACGTAATATGCAATGTGATATATGTTTGGTAAAACCTAATACGTCTACACTACCTGGTCAGACTAACATTGCATTGTGTGTCTCTAATTAACGTCTATGTTTGTGCACAAACAAGGAAGATTGAAATACACATAGCTGTAAAATTTACATTCGCCGTTTAGAGCCTTAATAGATCTTACAGGCATAATGCAGAGCATTTCGGAATTTTACCATACATGGGACATCCTTACAATTACTGGCAGTTTCAGGATTTGCCGCAGATCTACTGTTACAGATGTAACTCATAATTTTCGGGACAGCCGGTTGTACCGTAAGAATAAATCTACTATTATTGAAAACCGCATCCCAACAACAATATCTTCCATTCATCTTCTTTAGATGCGTTCTTTCACAATCCCAAGAAACTTTTGCATGTAAAGAAGAATATAGGTAAGTTTAAATAGTAATTTACATTTCTTCGAGAATTATTAAGATATTTGATGTAAAAGCATGATGTATTTGTTAATTGAAGTTACAGTTGACGTAATTATTGTTAGTGCCACTCGCGATTCTATAAGTATTCGTCCAAGCCATGAAAGTCATGAAACTATGAATAAAAGATAAGATAAAACATTTTAGCGACGGATTTATTGTTAAGAAGATTGAAATTTCAGTAGAGCTAGACGGCTATTATCATACTTATAAATATTTTGCTGTATTTTTCGTTTGACATTCTGATCTTCCTAACAATGTAATATATCTAATATATAAAATTCTCGTGTCACAGTTTTCGTTCCCATACTCCTCCGAAACGGCTTGACCGATTTTGATGAAATTTTTTGTGCTTATCCGGTATCTATGAGAATCGGCCAATATCTATTTTTCAAAAAAAAAAAAATTTTGCAAAACATCGTTTGCCGGGTCAGCTAGTTTTCTATAAATATAACACTGCTCCCGCATTTAGTTCTCATAGGTTTAACATACCGTATTACGTCAAAATCTCAAGGGTTGGGAGTTATCAAGAATTTCAAAGTTGTGTGTAGCTTAATACGGGCGTAATAGAACTTAATACATATTTCGTAAGATTCTCAACAATAGTTTATACTTTATAGTTTACAACGTAAAGCAATTGATTACACTTATTAATAATTTAAAACAGATTAGGGCACTTGTTTCCTCGGCTACGATTAGCGAGTTAAGTTAGCAACGTTACGATTTAATGGACAAAATAGTGCTTATACTGGGCTGTTGGCGAGTATTTCAACATTCGTGATGACTGCAAAAGGAGTGTCGATAAATGAATCGCCTAGATGTACCTACTCTTTTATTTAAACAGAAATATTATGAAAAGATTGCCATCTTTCCTCAAGGCACATCGATATATTCACTGGCCGATCGCTTCGATATCACTGATGTGACAAGCGCCTTACTGAAAAAAGATTTCTCATATTCGGAACGAAAATAATACAAAAACTGCAAAGTCGATGTAGTGGTTTAAACAGGTGCCTCGCCGTTCAGTACAGCAGCGCACAGCTGTGGGTTCGACTTCCACGGGGCGGATTTAAGGGGACTACAAGAGCTAACTTCGCTGTCCTTGTCGGATTGTATACATAATAAAGAGAAGCGCGACGACGACGGGCCGTTCAGAACGCTTTACAAACCATAAAATAAATTAATTACAGAAAATGTATTGATCGAATAAAAAAAATAAAACAGTATTTCGTTAGTATGTTGCTTGCTGAATAATTTATCAAAAATCAGAATTATTGTATGTATTTTAATATGGTTTTTATTCGTTAAAATATTTTTTTTAGAGGTATCTTTGTGATTTTTTTCTATCGAATAAAGTTAGTTGTATTATGTTTTCAACACAGTACTTAACTAGATTATATCCTGAAGAATATCATATATTTTTCTGATTGTGTTAACTGCATTAAATCATATACTTTAAAGCATTATAAAACTTGCGTTTAGCTCTTGTAGGCCCCTTAAATAAATCTGACCAATTGTCAAAGGTAGCATGGTCTATCTCTTCAGAACTATGCAGATGGGAACAGTACTCGTTCGTGGAACAATATGCGTGACCTCGTCTGCGATGTGAGATAAATATTGTTGCTGACATAATACCACGTAAATAAATACCAATTCTGTAGAAGGTAAAAATATGACGCAAGAATCCTTTCAATGATTTTAGCTATAAGTACCCTTTGAAGAAAAGTCTTGAAATAAATCTAAGCGTGCTAAGAACATAACCAGATTTCCTTTTAGTTCAAAAGGTACTCAAAATATACTAATTTTATCACAACTATATTGCGATTTCTCGCCCATTGATGAGACAGTTGTTCTTATTCATATAATACACTACAACAGTCCTTATCGACCCTTGTCTTCGGTCCGATTAATATTTCATGATGAGCAATTGAGCTACTGCGTACAACATATCACTATGTCGGTCGACTAGTGCCAGTGTAAGTGACTGTCTGTCTTTATCGTGAGATCTGGTGATTGATTACCGAGTCATGTGATAAGTGATATTGATTTTTCTATTAGTATTTCACAAAAGCTCTGAATCAAAGATGGCAGTGAATGTTATGAGTACGACACAAAAAAGAAATGTAAACTGAATATTAAATATTCATGACACCTATTTTCTTTATAAATTGACATAAGATATCCACTACTAATCTCAAAGAAAATACGATCTGATTATTACACAGTATTCAGCTTATTAAAAACGTCTTCATCAAGATTTTATCAAGTATTTCTAATAATTACATTATTATAGAAATTACAAACAGACACCAATATAACCACATGATACATGATCGCCGACCTCAACCAGTAACAAAGAAATTTAAAATCATACGAGCAAATAGAGACTGCGTAGGTATTATAGTCATTCGGGTATTATTTTACATTGTGTCATGAAAGATACACATTCGTTTGAGAAACTAACCAATACTATTCGTATATAGGTTATTACTTATCTATACTCTTAGTCTATAACATAGAAAAAAAAAAACTAATATTATAAAGCTGAAGAGTTTGTTTGTTTGATTGGTTGAACGTGCTTATCTCCGAAACTACTAATTCGAATTGAATAGTTATTTTTGTGATTGATATTTATGCTATAGTACCTATAGCCTTCCCAAATATATAATTATTGTCACGATATGAGCTTCCGGTACGTAGTAGCCGTGAATAATTATAACGAACGTGTAACCACAGGCACAGCTAGTTATTGATGAAGGTGCAATAAGTATTAGTAGCGCTCATAGCGGTATATCGACAGAGTTAAGCAACGTTGCGAGGATCACAGGATGTCGAAAGACACCGATGATTTTAATTGGTACCTGCCCCCGAACTTCTATAAGGGGATGTCTGTTCGTTCCACACAAGCCCTTTTCCTCTAAAGATAAGCCCGTAAAGGGATTTCCATCCTAAACTAAAAGAGGATCCAATCGAAAGTTTCATTCACTGTAACACCGCTTAAAATATTCCATGCACAGCAGCTAAATTCTCAGTGCAACTTGATATTGTTACGCCATCTATCGGTGAATCATCATCACTCATCTACTAGAAGAGATTGAATGTATCGGTGGTTTAAAGGTAATTTAGCTACTCTGTACTAGATGGCGTTGCTGTATCGAGTAATCGACTGTTCGAGATTATTTCGACAGTTTTGTAGAAGCGACTGAACGGAACGGACACAGTAACAATTGAATATCGATGCGATCAACAAGAAGCGAAGGAAATAAGTCGGAAGTGTTTAGTGTTGTTCTAGTGGTGTGAATAATGTGTGTATTAGTGGAGTGAAAATTCAGTGTGTGTATCTAGTGTTATTGTGTTAGTGAATAAAGTGCAGTTTTTCTGGCATAGTGTATATAATTTATCACGAACCCCAGCTCGTAACAATATATTTGTGGCGCTAACGTTATTGAACTCACCGGACATGTTAACGTTATTGAATATGATAATCATAGTATTTGCATTTATGAATAGATACGTTTAACGGTAAAGTGGAACGGAAATCAGTGACGGCATGCACGCAAGTCACGGCCACACTGCATCGTGCCTTTCGCACAACGATTTAAGGCTGTGTATACACTTGATGTTTAGAAGGCAGCTAAACTGTGTACAAGACTCATCTACCTACAGTATTCCAGGAGATATTACCAGGCCCTTAGCGAGGACAAAAAAATAAAGTGGTACTATTTTTTAAGTTTTCAATCGTACTGCGATGTCTGTCTCAAACATCTCTCACATAATTATCTGTACACATATGTGAGATATATGGATACACTACCTAAATGTGCAACTACGCCGCACTGTGATGTACTCGTGTTAATGATATGCTAATGTTCGATAACGGAACATTAGGTTCAACATGGTATCTTGCAGCGAATTAAATAGGACACACGTACTAGAACGAAAAGAAGTTAATGTGATGTTATTAGAATATTTTGTTAACAAAAAAGGTTTTGCTGCTTATGGAGGTTAATGGAATTAGGTACACTCACTGTCACGAATACAATATCACAACGTAGTATCAACAATCGAATATTTCAGTAAATAATAAATGGTACTAAATTCGCTATTCAATGTTAAAAGAATAGTCGAGGTGGAGTGTGGTGCCTATTCTCACTCTACACTTTATCGCTTCTTATGATAAATAATTGATGGGTAGCATTAAATAAACTTGCCGAATCAAAAATGGCCCCACGAACGTTTTTTATGTTAGATTGCTTTATTTTCCGTGATGTCTTCGTTGAAACGTTTGTATCGACGTTGATACAAACTTAATATGAAAACCCAAAATTAGACGTTACCTATGTCTGGCAAAAGTATCAACTACGAAAGATGCATTCAAACGAACTTATGTTGTAACACGTTGTGAAAGGTTGCAGGCCAGTAGGGATGTGTATTGTAAACTTATTAACCATTTTACTAATGTATGACATTGAGCAGAGCACATAGCTCCAAGAACCGATGGCCGTTGGGATAGAAAGGTTCTGGAGTAGCAGCCACGCAACGGAGGACGCAGCAGCCACCCGGGAAGCGGTTAAATGCGGGCAGCTCAAGATAAATATGTATCAATCAATCAATCAGCCTATTACAGTCCACTGCTGGACATAGGCCGCTGCCAACATGTGCCACAATGACGAGTTCTCTACCTTCCGCAACCAGCGCGCCTTAGCCACCATCTTTAGGTCGTCGGACCACCTAGTCGGGAGGCGTCCCACTCTTCGTTTGCCGAAACGTGGTCTCCACTCTAAGAATCGTCTGCTCCATTGGTCGTCGGTCCTTCGGCAGATGTGGCCAGCCCATCGCCATTTCAGCCTGCTTATAGGACGAGCTATGTCGGTAACTTCAGTTCTTTTCTTTTAGTGTGACTCCTGGCTGGCACGCTGAGCGACTTTAAATCTATGGACCAGCAGCACCGTGAGGTTCCAGGTTTCGGCACCGTATGTCATTACTGATAGGTATGTGTGAGAACGTTATGGAAGACATATGTCCAGCAGTGGGCGTGTCTCGGCTAAAATGCATAAAAAGATGAGAAAGTATATAAACAACAATTCTTGTATGTAACTGAAGCGTGTATTTTTATAAAGAGTAAAACTTTCTACAGACCCGCTATTGTACTGTGTCTACATCGGTATCAAAGCGCGGCAACATAAAATCGTCTTGTGTGACCTCCCTTAGCTGTATAAAAAGGGAATTAAAGTATCGGTTTATATCACTACAAGACTATACAATTTTTTTTTTATTTATAGTCTCACGCCTGTATCCCCAAAGGGGTAGGCAGAGGTGTAAATATAACACCCACATTTCGCAATGAATTTTTAGATCCCACGTAATAGTGGGCGAGCCTATTGCCGTTACCAGGCACATCACCAGACTCCGGGCTGCTACTGAGTATTCGGAAAAACCCAGTTACACTTTTGCCCGACACGGGAATCGAACCCAGGACCTCCGATCAGCAGTCGCATATGCTATCCACTGAACCACGGAGGCAGGTTATACTACATAAGTATGACTATATAAGTTCTTACATTTTAGAACTGTACCTACTATGCTTTTTATATAATATAAAATACATTTTGCCAATTATGTTAAGATTTCATTGAATTGAGTGGTAATCGATATACAGTCTCATTGATAGAAATATTGTTACTAAATTATTGAAGAGGATATTTTTTCTTCAAAATTGATTATGAGTGACGAAGCGCATTTCCATCTCTCGGGGCATGTCAATAAGCAGAATATTCGCTTCTGGGGCACTGAAAATCCGCGCATTATTCAACAAACACCTTTACATCCACTAAAAGTAACTGTATTGTGTGGCGTCCAGAATTCTTTCTTTGGGATTATTTGAAATTTCGGGTGTATGTGAACAAACCACAGACTCTTGTCTAGTTTAACATACACCAAGAAATAACAAACATATCGCAGGAAGTGTTACGGCTAGTTATGGAAAATATCATAAATAGGGCTCAAATGTGCTTCAACTCTGGAGGTCAAAATTTAATAGACATCATATTTAAATCATAATGCAACTAAATGACATGGCACAAATATATATATTTAAAAAACTAATAACAAGTGGTGCACCTGCCGATCAACGGACGAGGCTCTGGCAAACAAAATATCCCGATAAGCGGCAATAGGCTCGCCACCTATTACGTGGGATCAAAACACTGGCGAAAAGTGGGCGTTTAATATGCCTCTGCCTACCCCTTCGGGGAAACAGGCGTGACTCTATGTATGTATGTAAAAAACTAATTCTAGTTTTCTAATTTAGAAACGAAGTTGTAGCTGAACCAAATAGGGTCATTACTTTCGCGCCACCCAGTATTTTGACATAGCTCTACTTGACTCCTAGTACAGTCTCACAGAGCCTAACAGAAAAGTATCATTACGCGAAAAACTTACACAATAATAAAAAAGAAAGCTTTAAAATTATTTTTTGGAATTTGTTCTATTCATGACATAAATTCCACTATGGAGCAATTAATATAATTCCACAATTTCTTGGAGCGCCGGCTTTATTTTTTGGACAGGCCCTTCATGATATCTCTAGCCGTCCAATGCGCGTTGTTTGGGCTTATCATCTATGGATAGTTCACAAGAATTGGGCTGTCAATCTTTACTTATGCGATGGCATGAGCCGTCAGTATTCTGTTAAGATTAAATATACAAAAAAATATATTGTAAGGTATATATTAGCATAATACACTCGAGAGATACTTGGGATCTTTAGGGCCTAATTGCTCATACCTGCGAATATAAGCCGTAAGAATCACTGTCACTTAACTTCGAAAAGTATGCATTTTGGCATGCTTTATGACTTCTTCATAGATATATTTCATATTACACATCAATACGAAACTACGTGAAAATGAACAAATTTCCTTGCTATCAATGTATGCAAATGTATTCAAAACAAAAACAATGTATACATTATCCGGACTGCCGAACTAAAGTCAGCTTTGCTTAAGTAATTTTACAAAAAAGATTAAAATCATGACATCTTTCCATCTAGCCATATATATGAGAAGATCAAACAGCTTGGCGTCGAGAATCTTACCGTAAACAAAAATAATTTCCGTAACATAACAACGCCTACCTTCCTTATTTGATCCTATATGAAACAAGGACAAAGCAAAATATTTTCGGAAGGTACCTACGCCGATTAAAATCCGCTTTTAGATCCACTCAAAGTTTCCGTCGCTTCGGGCGCCCGCGCCGTCACTACCTAAGTGGTTTATGTGGCCTACGACAGGATTTGTCTTGCGGTAAGATATCTACGTAGAATACTTGATAGTGCATGGTACCATACAAGCGTCAAAATACCATACCAGCCGGCCAGCATAATAATACCAGCCGACCATTATTGTGGTCATATATGAGTATACGACGTCTTGTGACTAGGGCTATCACTCTGCTAGTGACCTACATTACCCAATTAAAATATCAAACTTATATAAATTAAACTTAAAATTAAACGACATAAATTGAATGATTTATACTACCAATCGACGTGTTCTGCATATTGCATTACAACAAAGTATCAATATTTCACGGCATACTCAAAATTTGTACCATTTTCTTTAATTTTTATAAAGGACAAATGCTGCACCAGGAGTAAATCCTAAGCTGCCAGGAACTAAAGAAACTTACAACCAACGGACCCAAAGTACACCCAGACTCTAGACAACATTTACACTTATGTGGTGTACGAACCCAAGACACTCGTCTCGGTTTTTAACGGCGAGGCGTTTACCATACGCCAACCGCGTAGTCTAAAGTTAGTTAGCAGGTGCGTGATTAGCATTGGCGATACAAGTGATTTTACCGAACATCGCGTAAATATTACATTTGGTAGCGGGCGTCGAAAAGCTAATTATCCCCTTTGAGCTATCTGCCAAACAAGCTTACCAATTTTCATCAAGCTTGGTACGACCGAAGCCCGAGAAAGTTCAAGACATGTTATTTCTTTCTACACCTCTCGAAGAGTAAATCGAAATCGTTTGTTGGAGAACCCGTGGGTTCAGGTAGTTTGAATATAAACTCTGGATAAGTCTGAATAAAGCTACCTCTCTGAAAATGCTACAATATAAACATTACAAACTGAAAATAACAAGCAAAAGAGATCATGTTTTAACAACACAACTTTTCTATTTCGATATAATACGCAAGTTATATTCGTAAAAAGATGTTAATGGATGTAGTTTTAATATGCACTAATACTGTAAACTGACTTTATCTCAATTAATGTCATAAAATAAAAATCGCAGAGTAATATTTCCATTTCAATAAGCTCCTATCACAGTGAACCACGTCCATTACTAAACCGTGGAATATTAGCCACAAGGCAATATTATAATAATGAATGTGGAAAAACCTGAACAGTCCGAGTGGATAACAAATATATAAAGATAATTACGTATAATTATTAGTACCCTCGGACGCGTTTCTCGTGGGTTATATTTATGGCAACCCTACACTAATCTTTACCTAAACGCGCAAGCACGTACAACAGGTATGTAGCTAGGTTAACACTGTTACTGACTGTTTACGTTTGGCACTAAACTGTTTATATATTAATATTTTATAACACTCATTAATTTACTGTTTGAAAAGGAATGCTTAAGAGGCACTCATTACGGATATATTTGGGCTAATTCTGCTAAATACAGCAATGTTGTGATCCTTTCATATTGCAAAACAAACTCCGCCGTCTCTGTTTGTTTCTTGGTGATAAACTTAAATAGAACAGAACGGATTTCCATGTTAGTTTAACTAGTAGGTAGACGGGGTGATTCGGGAGATTTTGCAATTGAATTTGAATGAAGAATACATCTGTGTCAACCACACAAGTTTATTATATACTAACATTGCTCTAGCTATTATGCTCCTCAAAACTGTGAGGAAGCATATTGGCATATACATATTAGATTCTACTGAGAATTTTCTATTGAATATTAATTTTCTTAGAACTAGTTAATAAGTCAAAGTGCGCTATGCTCGTCTTATCACGATTCTGTTCCACGACTAGACTACGGTAGCGCTTTTGCCGTTCGTAATGGCAAGGCCAATATAAGCAACGCTTGTACTGGTTGCCACTTGGATGGGTGACCGCGTGTGCCATTTACACTAGAGCGCTACCGTGCTTCGTGGCACGTCAAGGTTTCGGTGTCAGTTTATATCTCAGGACAAGAAACGTAAGACTCCGACACTATCCACACTCTCACATAATAAGGAAGACTTCAGTTTTATCAATAATACTAGTTTCCACTCTCGGTTTCTCCCACCTATCGCGACAAAATATGGTATATGTGTTATTATAATGTAAAAGGTATATACCCAAAAAGCCGTTATTATTATATACATCAATTTGTTTAACTTTCGCCTCTTTCTATCGTTGCAACCAAGACTTTTCGTCTTGGAACTGAGGGTACGCTTACTGGCCTAACTAGATTTGACAGAATATTATAGAGGCATGTTATCTTTTCCATAGAGCGAATGCCCACTGACCTCTGCAACCCTTACGGACAACGATATGCCATAGTTTAGACTACTGTCAAAAATCTAAGTATATGGAAGCCGTGACCGACAGCTTAATGTGCTCTCTGAAGCACTGGCCAAGCCGTAATTAACAAAGATTTTTTTGGTTTAGTTTAGGGTAGAAATTTCCGTGTTACGAAACTTTCGCATAACCTAAAAATACACACACAACTAAACGTATATAAAAATCGAACTGTGAATATTTTGACCCATAAACGATAAACAAAATATTTCAAACCACATTCCAAACGAAAATTGTAAAAACGGTAATAAGTAGATAATCTATTAGGTACAAAAACAAGACGCAAAGGTTAACAGTAGATTGAATGGGAGCAATCTATGGGAGAAAAAGGAGATTAAAACCCACTTTGAATATCAATAGACGTCAGTCAAACTAAATTTCCCATAGCAGTGTAGTTGCCAAGGGACAGTTTATCATTTGAATTGACTAAAATGTAATGCGCCAAACACATAACGAAAATGTTACTGAAATTATTTGGTATAAATACTTAAAATATAAATGTACTTTCGACGGCATTTATTTTATAAAGGGATCGAATTGGAGCGTAATGTATTTTCTTTTGTACACTCAAATAAATAAAACTTTGAAAAGCGGCGTCGATTTATGGCATACAATGTTTCATCAGTTTGAAATGAATGTCAGTTTCATTATAAACTAGCGACCCGTCCCTGCTTCGCACGGGTAGTAGGTATAATAGGTACATATTGTACACAAAGCTTTTACTTATTATTCACCTAAAGTTTCTCATGAATTAGTCAGTCTATAGGTGGAAATTGCATGGAAAACCGGTCAATAGTTTTAGAGTTTATAGCTAACAAACAGAAATGGCGGGGGCCTCACGGCCAATAATATATATTGACACGCCGAGTTCAATTATAGCCTTCATGTAGTCTTGCAAAGTTATAGTATTTCAATGGAAGTCCCAATAAATGTTCTGAATATTTTTACGTTAAGATTAATAGATCTCATAAACGAAAATACGTATTAAGTTTATATAGCATCAAATATTTTAACTGTAGTAATTGGTAGTCACTACATCAAGTTGCCATAAAAGTGTGAGCATTTATGTGAGGGCAACAAACCACAGTAACATTACCATGGCCGTAATATACCTATTCAGCGGCGCCACAATTTTATATTAGTTTCTGTAATCACCAACTCGGATCACACAAAAACGACGGCAAGTTGGTCGCGAGGGAAATAAATGTCTCTTTTGTGAGCATAACTACCCTAACTGCCTAATTAGAGACGCGTTATGTAACTAGGAAAGTTCGAAACGCTCCAGAGAAATAATAAAGAAAATTCTTACAGTATCAGCGTATGCACAAGTTTCTTCCAAGGCGATTTGTTAATAATTATTTAATTTAGTACGCAGTACTAACGCGTACATTAAAAGCAGCTCACTTGTAAAACATGTGTAAGTAAAAAGCTACATTTTTCAGTTATGGGGAAACGTTGGGCATGGTTGGTGTCTACGAGTATACTTGCAGTGCAATGGTAGCTATATGTCTGTAAAATACACACATACAATTCACCACATTACTGTGTCTATGCTGAGAGTTAGGGCTTTCGTATGACTCGTTCGTATGAGTCAAATGACTATGTTCACAAAAAAGTGCCGTCTGGTGGTTAAGTGACTTGCGATGTAGAGGTCATCGAAACACAATAGCAACCCATTCCTAGCACACACATACAGCTTGGTTGGCCCGATTAGTTTGTTAAGAATTTTAGTTATTTGTACCCTAAAACGAGTGTTGTAAATTTACAAAGAAATACGATAAGTGGAAATAATTTGAAGAATGCTTCAGTAAAATGTTTAAAGCGTACCTTATCTATTAATAACAGTCAGAACATATTAAATACATAATATAACAGGTGTCACATTTTGCGCGAGCGGTTAAAAACATACTTCCGTACTCAATCATAACTCATTTTGGCTTCAGCAAAGTCACGACAGAGTTTGTTGACCTCACGGCGATAAAGTTAAATACAAGAGATCAAAAAGTTATAAGAGGCTAAAACTTGGACGTTAATTTTACTCAGACGTGTTTCGCGCAAAATTTGCCCTAACACGCTTTCATCGAAAACATCTCCGAAAATGGCATAGCTTTTAATGCCCCAACGAATGAATAGGACCCAATTATTACGTATAATCACTACGTGTTAGGTCCAAAGTTTCATATTTATGTGTCGTGTGTGCTGTGTTCACTATTGCATATAAATTAATCTGTGGCCTTTTTTGTCAGCATGGGTCCCACGCCCTCTGACGCCGATTCAAATGCAAATTGAATATCGACCTCCCACCTCCATCATTCCACCTCCGAAGCCTTCCTTTCTTAGTTACCAACTTCACACAGACGACAAAAGCCGGCCAATGTCCTATTTACTCCAATTTAAAAAAAAATATAACACTTGCAAAACAAAAAGCCACTCCCTACCGCTACTTACCATTAAAAAGAACAATGGCAATTCATTAAGCCACAATATTGACATCGTATTTTATGGATTAATTAACTGTGAAAACCACGATGAAAGCTTTCTGCGTCGTACGATCTACATCAACAAAAATTCTCCAAGAAATTTCATTTTACAGCGAGACAAGTAAGACAATTCCTAGCTTTGGCCTACATTGGGCATCCGAAGCACAGCCGCGAAGGGTAAGTTGTGCTCTACGCCAATGGTAAGGTTATAGCTTGAAGGTTATGGTGCAGTATTAATTTTGGGACAAAAGAACATTCACTCGTGCCGAGGTTGAGTCTGGGTACTACTCGTGAGATTTGAAAACCCTATCAGTGACACAACTAGTCAAAGTTTTGGTCACTATCTTGATGGTCAACATTTTACTATCCAGATTTACTAGTATATCTATGATCCAGATTAACAGAATTTCACTGCTATTCCTTGAAAGCTTCTAAAGCTAAGACAATTTATTTGTCACCTCATGTTCATAGATGGTGGGCGTTTCTCTTAGCATATGATTTTGCTGTCATGTAGTGAGACGTCACATGACATGACATATGCTGAGTTTTTGTCTAGAAACTCTTTAGATCCCTTCTCCTATAAGGCCTCAAACGCCTTTAGTTTGAACCCTAGAGACTTTTGTAAGGTGGTAAACTATGTAAAATTACACAATAGTTGATTACAGGTAAGCTTAAGTGTCAGTGAGCTGGTCAAATCTGCACATTACAAGGACTGATGGCCGATGGAGCAAGCGTGTCTTAGAGTGGAGAACGCGACTCAGTAAGCGTAAGGAAAGGCGGCCCCTGCTAGGTGGACCGACGACCTGAAAAAGATAGCTGGGTGCGGACTGGATTCGGAAGGCTGAAGACCGCGTACTGTGACGCGTGTTGAGAGAGGCCTATGTACAGCAGTGGACTGCGGTAGGCTGTTTGATTGGTTACAGGTAAAGCAGAAACAGGCTCCTGATATTCAGAACCTAGCACGAATAAGGCTCTGTTGGAGTTAACGGTCAGGTGAAGTTGGCACATGCGCAGCTTAAAATCAATCCACTATCTGTCATCGTACCTACTACCTATGTATCATCTTCTTCCGTTACACTTATAGTTCACGGTTGGCGTAGTGGTTAAAGCGACCATCTCACCACTTGACACTGTACCGGGTGTTGTAGGTTCATTCCTACACAAGACAACACTTTGTGTGTTCCACAAACACCGCTTCACACTATGCTGAGTGTTATGGGTTCAGTCCCCTTACGAAACTCTGTGGGTAATCCACAAATGGTGGTTTAGAGTCTGCGCGTACTTGATGTATGTTGGTTGTATGTTTGTAAAGTCCCCCGCGACACATTATTTATAGCTAGTGCATGAAAGATGACTTTAAAAAAAATTACAGTGACAATTCGTCATAACTATAGTTTTGGATAACGATCTCTATGAATAAAAGTAAAGCATCAATAGCTCTAACCTTGTTCACAAGTAGGCTCATTAAAACTTGTATGCCTCAGGGTTTGGAAGAACTGGTAGAAATATTTACTACTCCAACCAAGATCTTCGATGAGGATGAAGTGCCGGCGATTAATAATAAAATGATAATAATAATAAAATGGTAATGAAATTGAACAGAGTCCTAAGAGACCGATAGTGAGACAGCTTCCATTCCTGGTGAGAAGACATCACTGCTGCCAGCGTCAATAGACTCTCCGCACCGTAAGACGACTCGCTAAGTAATCGTGACTTGAGTAAAGGCATGTGTGTACGTGTGTTGTATATTTGTAGCAAAGCTGGTCGGAGGGGCCTCGTACGCCCGGTCCACGCTTTGAGAGTCGTATAATAATGAAAAAATAAGAATGAAAGGTTGGAGGGGCGTAGCGCGCCCGTACTATGGTTGAGTAGTTGGATGAAGGGGCTCGACACGCCCAATCCAAGTTACTACGCAATAGCGCTGAATTTTATTCTGATCAGGAAAGGCCGAGCGAATGTTCTTTACTCATTGAACAGTTCTGGAAGAATAACGTCGCGTCCTGTAGATGCTGGACATCATGCGCACGAGGTCGTGCGATTGTCAGGATTGACCGTGTGGGCGAACCTCCTTGGCAACCTCAACTGGTCATATTATAGTTTATACTATAACCTTCTTTTAGAATGCAACTCGCAGGATGAATATATAGACGAATGTCAACTCTATAGCGAACACCCGGCACTGGTATAGAGCTCAGATATTTACATAGAGGCGCATTTCTTATGGGCGCTCTGAAGACAAACTTTCTGTGACCCAAATTGCCGCTTGGCGGCGTGGCAGTCGCGCTGTCACAGCTGTCTCTACGAGAGCAAGAGAGACAAACGTTCCTCCAGCTAAATCTGTATTCATTGGCTTGGGTGAGGCGGCCACTTTTAAAATGTGAGTGAAGCTTGGAACAGCTCACACGCCACGTGAACGGTGGACATTAGTTTTGATAGAAATTGATAATAGGAAATTGTAATTGTTTTCTGTGATTATTGATTGTACTGTGGGTAATTAAAATTTTATTGAAGTGATGTACAACGGTTATTTTACTTACTATCTTCTTACCCAATAATTCACGCCCATAATACGTAAAGATGTCGCCTAAAACAAATAATAATATAAATAATAATATTCTACCACATACACACATCACCATCTAGTCCCAAGCTAAGCAGAGCTTGTGTTATGGGTACTAGATAATGGATAAACATACATAATTTTTTTTTTTGGGCGGTAGGTGTGAAAAAGTTAGCACATATCATTAAATTTGTAATATAATTTTAATTAATTTAAAGTGATTTAAAGTCTTACTTGCAATCAAATTGGTCATAATACAATTGAATCTGAAGCTACTTACAAAGTTAGTACTGTTTATGTGAAAGTAAGCCAGATAACTACACCACCTGCCAGCACTTCACACATAACTTGACTCTCCAATTAATATATATATTTCACTTGAAGTACACTATAATGTCTACACTAGATGACATCAGAATGGCACAGGACAGCCTTGAGGAGTCGTTTTCCAGAAGGATGGCTGAACTAGAGGCACAGCTGCATGTAGTTGGTCCTGCCAAAGAAACTGTGTCCAAGGTTGCCGAGGAGTTTCGGACATTTAGAGAACTCATGTTCTCAATGTTGAGCCTTCTGCGTAAGCAGATTAATGAGTGCTGCCGTTCGATTGACGTCATGGAGACCAGGCACAGGCGCAAGGCATTATTGTTTCTGGGACTAGCTGAAGACGACAAGGAGGACTGCAGGGACTCAGTGCTTAAAGTAGTCAACAGTCTGGCCATTTCCAGTGTGACACCACAGGACATCAGCGTGTGCCATAGATTAGGAGCTCCCAGGAAAGATCACCGGCGTCCGATCCTGGCATGGTTCACAAAAGGTGAGGCTAGATCAGCCATTTGGAATGCCAAGACCAGGCTGAAAGGAACCTCTGTATCATTGAAGGAGTTCCTGACAAAGCCTCGTCAGGCGGTTTTCACGAAGGCCCGTCAACACTTCGGCATGCGGGCATGTTGGACGCAGGATGGCGTTATTGTGGCCAAAGCATCCGACGGTAGCCGCCATAAGATCACAACCACTGAAGAGCTGAACTCCGTGATGTTGAAGCATCCTAAGGCCGGAACCGGAGCATCGGGCAGTAGCGGCGCCGCTAGTTCTAGCACATCAAATGCAGGCGCCAAACCGCGTAAATGACTCTGTTTTTATTACTTTTACTTTATATTTCTGTATACTATTTCTATCTTTCTCGATTCAATATCTTATTTAGGTTAGGCATCTTCTGTTGTTTGCTCAGATTAGTATTGTTTATATCTAGCGTATGTTCACTAATTACTTGATTTTACCCACATTGTCACTTGATATTTTTTATTTCTAATGTTTACAACGCAGCACTGACAGTGACAAGTCTGACAACTGTCAACTTCAAGTGCGTTCGAAAACGTTAAGAAACTTTTACTGTGACATGTAAATCCAATGTAAATCGATGTCGTCCGTTTCGTTTTGTTTTAGCATAATTATTTGTGTAACATTGCTTTATGTGTGTATGTTTATTCGTTGGTGTGAGCTGGCGGGTGGTGCAGAGATGCATTTATTACGCTTTGAAATTTATTTTTTTCTTTATGTACATAATATAATTATATATAATATCTACATTATAATATTTATATATTTGTATAATAGTATATTTTATATTTAACTCATGGAAGTTGATTCTGATGATGACGCTTATTTGTCTGCCAATGATTTAGCTGTTTTTACGGACAACTCTGACAACAGTAGTTTTTGTTCTACTGAGGGCACATTGGGCGATTGCTTACGACAAACATTTATTGGTCAGCGATCACAATCAACGCTCAATGTTTGCCACCTCAACGCTCAAAGCATACCCAGCCATCACAATGACTTGTTGGAAGCATTCTCTGAGTCTAATGTGCATGCCATCCTGGTTTCGGAGAGCTGGCTTAAACCCGAACTTCTTTCTACGTCGTACTCTCTTCCCGGCTTCATTCTAATTCGGAATGATCGAGTCGGCAGGAGAGGTGGTGGTGTCGCAATTTATCTCTGCAGTGCCATTCCTTATAGAATTCTTGCTTCTTCACCGGCTGCTACACCTGCAGAATATTTATTCCTGGAGATTGACGTCAGAGGAGCTAAGGCCCTTATTGGCGTCGTCTACTGTCCACCAGCCTTAGATTATTTCTCCAGTATCGAGCCGATACTGGAATCTTTAGGGTCAGAGTATGAACATATCATTATCATGGGCGACTTCAACACCAACCTTAATTCTCCTCCATCCAGTCGTTCCCGTAAACTTCGTGATGTCGTTGAGTCAGCCAGCCTCCACATCTTGCCTCTACAACCCACTCACCACAACAATGATGCAGAGGATACCTGGCTAGACTTAATCATCACGTCTTCTACAACCCTATCCTCCTCCCACGGCCAACACCCTGCTCCCGGTATTTCCCGTCATGACCTAATATTCCTATCATACCGCCTCAAACCTCCCAAATCCTCACCTAAAGTTTTGCACAGACGTTGTTTTGGTCGCATGGATGTGAGCAAACTCCGCGAAGATGCGGCTATTATCAACTGGGAACCCATGGAGTCTGCTACCACAATTGATGACAAGGTACTTTTCTTTAATAATGCAATAGGTAAATTATATGATGTCCATGCTCCCGTAAGGAAAGTGAAATTAAAGCATTTACCAGCACCCTGGATTACGAGAGGTGTGCGTATGGCGATGAGGCGTAGGGACCGGGCTTTTCGAAACTATAAAAAGGACCGCTGCGACGAGAACTGGAGTCTTTTCAAATCTGCAAGAAATCGGTGTAATCAGATGGTACGCAACGCAAAACGCCAACACATACTTCATAATATTTCATCCTCATCCCCTGCCGATATCTGGAGGTTCCTTGGAACTTTAGGTATCGGCAAACCGCGACGTGTTGACTGCCTTGGGGCGCTTAGCTTGGATGATATCAATATACATTTCACAACTACCTCGTCACTGGATCACCAGGCTGGGCGTCTCACGGTGAACTACTTAGCTGGTTTAACCCAACCCGATGTCGAATCCTTTCATTTTTCTCCACTTGCATCGAATGAGATCAAAAAGAGAATCTTTTCCATCAAATCCAATGCTGTTGGAAGTGACAACATCAGTCGACGAATGATCACCAATATCCTGGATCAAGTCCTTCCAGCCGTCACTCATATTATAAATTTTTCCCTAGTTTCTGGTACCTTCCCATCCTTGTGGCGTAAAGCCTACGTTATTCCTTTGCCAAAACTCCAAAATCCTTCTCTCCCAACGCATTTTCGTCCCATATCCATCCTTCCTTTCCTATCCAAAGTTCTCGAGTCCTGTGTGCAACAGCAATTGTCCAGGTTTGTTTACATCAACAACCTTTTAAGTCCTCTCCAGTCTGGTTTCAGGCCTGGACATAGCACTACTACTGCACTCCTTAAAGTGACTGGCGATATTAGGGAGGGCGTGGAAAATGCCAAGGTCACAGTGTTGACTTTGGTTGATTTTTCAAATGCCTTTAATACCGTCAGTCACGATATCCTATTATCCCTCCTCTCCCATCTCAAGGTCTCATCCGATGCTCTGGATTGGTTCTCAAGTTATCTTCGGGGTCGTCAGCAGTCTGTCCGCCTTGATGAGTCATCATCGAACTGGTGCGACAACAACTCTGGCGTTCCTCAAGGCGGTATCATTTCTCCTTTGCTATTTTCTATGTTTATTAATCTCTTAACTCAAAATCTTCAATGCGATTATCACTTGTATGCCGATGACTTGCAGATTTACTCTCAGGCAACTGTTGAAGATGTTTCACTAGCAATCCATAGGGTTAACAAGGATTTACTTGCCATAAAAAATTGGTCAGACAAGTTTGGCTTGTCTGTAAATCCTAGTAAATGCCAAGCCATTATCATTGGCAGCCAGCGATCAATACAAAAACTAGATTTTACAACTCTGCCAACACTAGTCTACGATGGTACTGCTATAGACTTCTTTCCAATGGTCAAGAACCTTGGCCTGCATATAGATTGTACCTTGAGTTGGCGTAACCAAGTTACTCAAGTCGGTCAGAAAATTACAGGTACCCTACGTGCTCTAAACCGCTTAAGAAACTTCCTCCCACCCAAGACCAAGACTATGCTTGTGCAAACTTTGGTTTTCCCGTTGATCGACTATGGTGATGTATGCTACTATGACCTGAATGCAGAACTTCTCAACAAACTGGATCGTCTTCTCAATAACTGCATTCGATTTATCTTTAACCTTCGCAAGTATGATCATGTATCTACTTATCGTTCTCAATTGAAGTGGCTTCCTGTTCGTCAAAGACGCAGTATGCGTGCCCTCACTACTCTTTATTCTATCCTTATGTCTCCCAATACCCCAAAATACCTTAATTCTTATTTCCAATACTTGAGTTCCAACCACGATCGAAATCTTCGTTCTTCCAATAATCTTCTCCTACTTTGTCCTTCACATAGTTCTGCTTTAATTCACTCGTCCTTTCCCATTCAAGCAATCCTTCTTTGGAATGCCCTTCCTCTAGAAATCAGGATGGCTACTACAAAGGATCGCTTTAAATCCAGAGTGAAACAGCTGTTGTTGGATAAATTGGCAGAAGTATCCTAATAATATGTTTATGTATATTGGTATTTAGTGTATGTATATATTTAATATTTTTATAATTTGTTATGTATTCTTAGTTTATAATTACTATATATTTTATATTTTGTATAGCTACTTATTTATTCATATGTTCTTGTACTATCGAATGTATGTATTTTAAACTATGTATATAATATGTATTATGTTTATGCTACAAAAGTTCTTCTTCACTCACTTCTTCAATACACCTACTTTAATCTCTGCACCACTCTAAGGTAGACGCCTTTATACGCTTCAGTGTATATAAAGTTATTAAATAAATAAATAAATAAATAAATAAATAAATAAATAAATAAATAATATGTACTTTTTTTTGTAAATACTTACATATTATACATAAATGACAGTCGAAGGAGAAAATGGAAGAACGGGAGTCGAAAGCCTTTGACCCTCAGCCAAAAGACTCAATAATAATCGCAACCTTGGAGGGCAGAGTTACAGCTTTCAAACATCACCTCATCTTGTGATATAAACAAAAAATGTATTACAGGATGAATAGAAAGCTTACAAACCGCAGGGCAGCTCTGTGGCGAGCTGAATGTGTGTGGCGACACTGCGGTCCCGCATGCTTCAGAGAGTCGGTCAGGGCCTCGTCTGTGGCTTGCCTTTATTGGCTGGTCGGAGTGGATTTCCAAGAGCGCCCGCAGGACTCTCAACTCTGGCTTGATTGGTCGGCTAGAGCTACTAGCTCGGGGCTGGAAGTGTCATTCTCAAGGGCGTAACTACGGGGAAACCCGCTCCGGGTCTCCGTTGTCACGAGGCTCGCGATCACGAAACCGGTGCCGCACCGCTCGACATCCCTAGCCACTCGCACCGGTGTTGCCCTCTGGCTACCTTTATGGCAGACTTAGGGCCCATCTAGTGAGTTGGCGAGTCACCACCTGCCACGCAGACGAATGCTATAAGAGTATCACTGGCAGGTGCCGTTTGTTATCCATAGTATCATTATTACCAGTCCATTTAACACCCATCCCCATAAACCAGTAAATTAGACTCCACATCATTGCAATAGTCCTACATTTGCTGCGGCAAGTCCATAGCTGTACTCAGTAGTGCAGTTGTTGAGGCTCCGTGGCATGTGTCTCATCCCATTTATATTAAAAATCTCTAAGGGTCTCTGCACGTTGGACCCATGTCTCCATGTAAGCCTTCCAAAGGGCCAGGTATTGTTTTGACGATGTAGTTAGAACAATCCCGTGGAAAAGAGAAACATATTAATAATAAATTGTGGCGACGAGTTGTAGATTATATTGTGCTGTTTGAATTATTCGTTAACTCATCTCATCTCATGATTATTTAAATTACCTGAAAGCTTCGAAAACTAAGACTATTTATAGAACATTTTTATGTTAGAAATTAGGAAGGTACAATCAAACAAGTCGGCGCTGGACCAGTTTTAAAAAAAATCCCTTGGCTCGCTCATAGAGTCGAGGCACACTAGAAACTGGTTTTGTATACGAGTGTCAATGTGCGTGTAAAGTAGCACTGGAAGCAACGATGTCTTGCTAAGCGATTGTCGCCCTTATGTTGGTCTAGCGGAAAGTTGTTCGACTGTACCTACTAGTTCTAGAACTATAAGCACAGTTTAAAATTATAACTACCTACTCTGTTCTCACCTTCCTACTGATTGACAACTTATGTACTATACGCATAACAGTTCAGTATAACAAATTAATTTCCACTTAAACAAAATGTAAGACAACAGTCGCCTACTAGGGCATAGGGACCAGCCTACTGCATTTGGTGAGAATTTAGTAAGAAAATTCGTTGACATTGGAGTTCGCGTGCCGCGTTTAAAATGTACCTACTAGTAGGTACATTGCGATGTTTTATCCAACATATGCGTGATAAAGTCGAAATTTGATTAGCTTAATCTACTAGTATGTTGATATTTTAAATTTTATTGGTATGATTGAAGTAATAATGTATACTAACTAGCAGAGCACTTTTATGTGCGTTATGGACAATGTATTATTTCAATACTATGATTAGTAGTACCTTCAGGGTAATTTTCAAAATGGAAGTCGACGGTATCTGCTTAGTGAATAACCAATAGGTAATTTCCTAGGGTACCGTACTTATATACCTACTTGATTTTTTTTCCTTTGTTTGAATAAAAAATATAAGTAATATGAGCAATCACAAAACCAGAAAAATCTTCAAGTAAGTAGATGTCATTGAAATACTTGGGACGGGCAGCTCTACATCTTGTTTGCGTCCGGCGCGTCTGTAGGGATATAACTCGAGGAGACGGCCGAGTTACTATTAGATTATATCACCGTGACTCCGCTAACCATCATGTGAAACGCTGCGTCCACAGTCACAGGATAAAACAACATTTAAAATGATATGGGGGAAAAATATTTTTCCATGTGGTTAAAAACTGGTTATGTGCCTACGGTACATGTATACTACGCAGCAGAGGTAGACAAGCAAGAAAGACTACACGGTTGAACTCGGGCAACTCATATTCGGTCCGTGAGGTAAACCTGGGATGGAGCGTGTGATCATCAACGGATGGCTGTATAGTGTATATAGGCTGGAATTATGAAGATACTAATTAAATAAGGCATCGTCAACCTCTAAGATTATCAACAAATTATCATAATGATTATTATCACCGCGCCGTTGAGAATAAAATTATCTCTGTTCTCTCTGTGAACGCGCCCTTAATTTTTGTAAGGAATGTTTTAATATTTTTGTGAAATTATCTTATGAACGTGACATGCGCGCAAATCTACATATCGTCGAAAAGATAAGCAGAGAAATATTGCGTCCACATTTCACCACTTAATTATCACTAGCAAGACTTTTGTCGCCTGCCATAACAAGAAGACTGGATCTCGTGCCGTTGCATGTGAAGATAATTAATATAACAAACCTGAAACTAAATAAATCATGGTATGATACTTTACTGTATGAAGTTCCGTCGATGCATTGGTTCGATGAATCAACGAGTGCCATCTAAATACGAGTACATACTCGTATTTAGATGGCTAACATTATCGGAAAACTTTTATTTTATTACTAGCTGTGGCCGCGACTCCGTTCGCGCGGAAGTCGTATTTGATGTTGCAGAAATGATTTAAGTTGCATATAATACCTATATTTGATATAATATGTAGATGTAGATATCCTGAAAATAACTCAAATAACAATTAATAAGGATACATATTTTAGCAAAAACTTCTCATATCATCTTCATAATACATATTAAGTGTAACGTTATTGGTGAGAGAAATAAACAACTATTCAATTTAATATCTAATAACCATCCACAATAAAGCTTCTTCGTAGGTACACTATATTAGAGGTGTAGTATATATATTCGACGTAGCCCTCGGGATGAAAACATATAGGTTCCTAGCATCCCTAACACATGACAGAGCCACATAAAGCTGACCGTGCGCAAAACAGCTGATACTTAGATCCGCACCCGCTACTTTTAGCGTTTGGCCTTAGGCTTACTGTAAACTGGAATCGTTTGACACTAAACTGAAAATTGTTTGAGAAAAATCAAATCTGGGGTATTTAAACACTATCACCCTGTTAAAATCTGTGCTTAGATCACGTTTCGTTGTAAATTGGTCACTTTTACGCAAAACCAGGAATTATCGTAAGTTGCGTTTCACCTGTAAAAGGCAACGCAACTCGCGTTTCCTTTCACAGGTGATATGAGATTTTGCATCGATGAAACTGAATATCAGAATGACACATAGACTAGCATTTGTACTGATAGCCTACTCACAGGCAGGCGGAGCCGCAGGTAAATTCTTGTATAAAATATATTTTCTTGCCTGATGAAAACATTTAGTACATTAGTATGTGGTGAAGCGGATTTAATTACGACTCACTTACTAGTCTTCAAACTAGATTTAAATCACAAAATTAATTATTGTTTAAACCTTATTTGTAGAACTTTCCCAACATTGTGATTACCCACAAACATTAGCGAGCGAAGACTCTTATGACGAAGGGCCAGATGAAGTTAAGTCACTTCAGTAGCTATTTGGACAAAGCTACTAGATTAAAGGCTGAGGACGTTGAGTTCACTCTCTATGTTTTCCCTACATAGATACGTATAGTACAGACACGCCTACGTACGAAACCACAAACACATCACTGAACTCGTGTGAACGTACCAGACAATATTAGGTTATCTGTTCAATGTATACACAATTAATCAATTTTCTAATATTATACGCTGCTTTACTATTAGCTCCGAATAAATGATCAGCTATCTAACCTAGTTCTCCAATTAATTGAGTTCGACAAATTCCCATGAAGTAACTAATATTAATGTCGTTTTCTTCGGATTTAAAAACTACAGCAATAGCTTGTATAAAAAGTTAATGTAGTTTGTAGTATATCGTTATATCCAATTAATTTAATTACTACTTACTTTCTGCGTATAGCCTACAGATTTTCTCTGACTTTGTTTTATATTTGTGTAGGTAGTTTCATATGTTGTAAAATTAAATATAATTTTTTATTGAAAGTTCTGACAGACCTAAAACTTTAACATGCTGGTGTTAAAACTACAGCAAAGAGGAAAATAACTCCTGTACATACATTTTACGAGCGAAGCTGTTGTATAATTTATTGCGCGCACTTACTCCCTGATGCGCAATTAACACATTGTTATGTTGGAATGCACAGAAATACGTTCTAAACATTTTTGAACTATGTAATTTATACAAAAGAAACAACAGTTATAAGAACGATTCAGTGCAAAGGAAAATGTTAAACTTTTAAACACTTTGTTGCTTTTGACGCAGCTTAAAACGTTATACTTTATTCATTTTTCTGAATATACTGCTTTTCATCATAAAGCGATATTTTAAACAAAATTACGGACACATTTATGTAAAAGGTGTTTTTATTTAATAACAAAGGCTTAGTCACACGTTATATAGAACCGTAACAAAACAACTAATAACGTGTAACTGCGGCTCTTATTTTTCTTCTGTTATTGTTTTTCCAGTAACCTTGTTTATTTCAGCATCCTGAAAATCTTGTTTCATACTTTTTCAGCGTCGATTTTTTGTCGTAGTCGGGTTTAAGTTTTTTTTACTTTTAATTATTTAAACTATTTTGGTGTTAAATCACTGTGCTTCTATACTTGATATCAAACACGGTGAATTTATATTAATATTTTTAACACATGATTTTATGTCCACTAGAGGGCGCCACTTTAAATTTAAGCAATACTTTGGAAATGTGCATGTGACGCCCTTTCAAATGATATCAAACACGATGTGTTTATCTCATTTTTATTTTTTGACACTACACGTTATTGGCGCTACAGGGCGCCACATTGAGTTTTGTGACACGTCACGTAGCCAATGTTCAGCGGACGATCAAGACGAAATCATAATCCGCCTTTGGCTTTGCCGTAGTCGGATAAAAAAAAACTAGGTATACAACGTGAAATAATTGTAATAATTATAACTTTTGAGACAACAACTTGGTACGGCTGCCAGTTGAGAGGTTAAATAGGACTTCCCTCCACCTCCTCATGGTCCTACCCGCCTCGCGGCATACGGACCGAATCGCGGGAGAAGCGCGCGGTACTTGCGTCTGCTCTTTCCCGCGCGCTTTTTCTTGACTCCCTACAAATCTTTATCCTGTCCCTGTTCTATGCCCACTCTCCCCTAATGGGGCAGTTACAGCACAACCACAGTACTTCGCATCCGAGCAGTCTGAGCTAAACCTTCAGTTCCTTCCGCTTCTTGTGCCACTTTTTTGCGAAAATCTTCAATCTTCGGAACCCTTCCTCGCTTCTTACCAGTTCCTGGTAGAACACTGGTCCTGCTTCGGCTCTGTTCCAGTTGTCCAGCATCTCATTCCGTTCCTCCTCGTACAGCGCACAGTCCCAGAGGACATGGTCACGCGACTCCTCAGCTTCGCCGCAATAACACGCCGCATCCTCGCGAAGCGACATCGCATGCAGGCGCTTATTAAAGCACCCATGGCCAGTCAACATTTGGGAAACCACGTAGTCTGGCTCCACCCAATCTTGCGCCAATCTTTCGGCAATTTCAGGGAAGAACCTTTTCAGGTCTGCTCCCTTTTCTTCTGCAGTCCACCGCTTCTGCCATTGGGCGACGACAAACCCTGTCAATTCCCTTTTAAAACTTCTGCGCTCCCTGCCGACCAACCCCAGTCCCTCCTGCGCGAATCGTCCTGCACGAACGACTTCCAGGTCAGCCGGAAGGACCGCGGCGAGCACGGGCAACGCCGCGGTGCTGACGGACCTGTAAGCCTTCGTGAGCAGCACCAGAGCGGGGCGTTGCGTGCGAAGCAAAGCGCTCCGCACGGCATAGTGAGACGAGCGTCGCCACCATACGGCCGCAGCATAGGTCATCACTGCCACATAGGTCCCTGAGTACAGGATCCTAAGGGCCTTGTACCGCACGCCCCAGGTCGATGCCGATACTCTCGACATCTTCCCGAAGCAGTTCACAGCCCTCTGGCCGGCCAAGTTCGCATGCGGCACGTAGGAGCTAGCCTCGTCTATGCACACTCCCAATAATCTGGTGCTGGCCACTTGTGCAATGGATGTACCGTCCATCCGTATCGTGGGGGGGCGTTTAAACTTTCCCTTCATGGTTAGGGTCTGCGATTTCCCCGCAGAGAACCTGAGACGGTTCCGACACCCCCAGTCGGACACCGCTCTGAGCGACGATAGAGCGTTACGCTCTATGGCCGCCCTGGACGGAGCCTCGATCACCATGGTGATGTCGTCCGCGTACGCTACCATGCTGACACCCTCGGGCATCGGTAGCTTGAGGATGTCATCGAGCAGGAGGTTCCAGAGCGTTGGCCCTAACACCGAACCCTGGGGACATCCCATAGTGGATTCCTTCCACACCGACTGGCAGCCCATGAATAACCCGACGCGTCTGTTGGTGAAATAGCTAATTAGTATCCGGTAAATGTTCGGCGGACAGCCGCCCTGCTTCAGTTTTACGAGCACCATGGGCCACCAGGCGTTGTCGAAGGCCCCGGAGATGTCTAACAACACGAACTGCACATAGTTTTCGGTGGTACCTGTTACACGGTCGAGTACCGCGTTGAGCGCCGTGACCGTGGACCTTCCACGCCGAAAACCATGTTGCAACGGCGAAATGTTCCGGTGCAGGCAAGGGGCGCAGACGATAATGAGACGTTCTAAGATCTTGCCCAAAATGGACAGCAAAGTGATAGGTCTGTACGCTTTTGGGTCGGACAGGGGTTTGTCGTTCCCCTTTGGCAGAACCACCAGTCTTCCAATTTTCCATAGGGATGGAAAAACTCCCTCTGCAATGCACGCGGAGTACATCAGTAGCATTTCTACCTCGCTAACTCTCCACGCGTGCTTTACTATCCGGGCTGTTATCCCATCTAAGCCAGGTGCTGTATTAGGTAACTCTCTAACTATCTTGCCTAGCGCCTGTCGGGTGGGTGGGTCGCAGTCTAGTCCAGACGGGGCACACGCAGCTGCGATCCTGACCTGATGGTGGTATGTGGTGTCCTTTGACGGGTCGTCGTCCGGGCACAACGTACTGAGGATACCCGTCATGGTCTCCGTGGCGGTGCTGGTGTGTCCTTCTAACAACTTTACTCCGTGCATCACGTTGGGGGGCGGGCGCAGTCTGCCTGAAGCGGCCCTGTACGCCAGTCCCCAGGGGTCCTCGTTTCCGGATTCTGCAATACGTTGAAAGTAGGCGAGTTCCGCGTCCTTCATTGCCTCTTTATATTGCCTCCTTGCAGAGCGCAGCTGGTCATGTAATTGACTCGCTGAGTCGCTGCCCACTTTGCGAGACTGCTGCCATGCACGTCGGGCGTTATACACGACCCGACGCAAGCTGTCCAGTTCGGCGGACCACCACTCATATCCTCCAGCGTCGTTTTTCTTACGTAACCCTAGGCAGTCCTCCGCTGTACGAGAGAGAATGGATGAGTACTGGACACAGATTTCTTCCGCTGACTTCTTTACGCGCAACTTACCCATCCGGTACTGCAGAGTCGTCTCAAACGACCTCCAGTCAACTCCGCGCTCCCTAAAGTACCTGGGTGCGACGTCCGGTAATTCATTCCTCCGATCGGTTCGCAACACATCGGTGGTAACGTTGAATGTAATCAGTTGGTGGTCACTGATGCTGGCTCCTTCGTGAACTCTCCACTCTGACACCGAGATTCCTCGCGTGGTGAGTGTCAGGTCCACATTGGAGTAACCATTGGGACCGTGAAAGGTGGGGGGCTGTCCTTCGGCGTTATGGATTAGCAGTCCTCGTCCAAGGATGAAACTCTCCATCTGAGACTTGCGGTACTCCGTATCCGGTCCTCGCCCCACGTACTGCCGACGTTCACAGTGCCAGAGTGGAGAATGCGCGTTACTATCCATTCCTATCAGGACCTTCTGTCCCGCCAACTGATCGAGCGCATGGGTGAGGTTCTCTAGGTGTCGGGATATGTCGTGGCTGTATTGGCAATATGCCGATACCACGTAGATATGCCGATGTTGGACACCTGTATCGATGTGTGCGACCGTGCAGAATTCACCGCTCAAGTGATCCAATACGGTGATGGCTATGTCCTGGTTAAGTACCATAATTCCAGCCTTAGGGTTAGCACCGCACTGAAGAATCCTGGGGTGGCTGTAATGCTCCTGGACGAGCGCAAGGTCCAAACCCAGCTGTCTCCCGATGATAGGCAGTTCTGTTGTAGCCGCCTGAGATCCCTGAAGGTTTAGCTGCCCGATACGAAGCACTGTGGGCCTAGCCATAGCGGGTGATGTTCGCCGCCTGCTGTTCCGCGTGTATCCGTGCTGGGCACGTGAGCGCGGCGGTCCTGTGTCCGTCTTTGTTCGCCCGCTTGAAGCGCTTGCAAGTGGCGCAGCAGGACGTTTCCGACTTGCAGTCTTCTTTCTTGTGGCCTGCTTCTCCACATTTCGCACAAACTGTTTCGGCCGACCGGCAGTGCTTTTCAGGATGGCCATATTGGTGGCATTTTGTGCAGCACGTTACACGTATGTAATCGCAGATTTCTGCCTCATCCCACCCGATGTAGACATGGTTGAGGCTGACCAGTTTGTCCCTCAGCGCGCTGGTGCACTCCAGAACTACGGTTGTCCTACTGGATTCTCTGCGGCCCTTCTTGAATGCTACGGTGCACTCCGCCAGCATCTTCTCTTTCGGCCAGTTCTTATCGTCCGACAAGTTAATTCGGTGCAGATCTTCTAAAAGGTCTGCCGCAGAGGGATCCGTCCGTAGGTTTCGAATGGCAACCAATGGCTTCCTTGCCTTTGGGTCCATCGCCTTAAGTGTGGGGGGGGCCGCCTCCTTCAGCTTCCTCGCAGCCTCCTCCGACCTTGTCTGCACGGCTACACCGCCGTTTGAGACAGCCGTCAGCCGCTGGCACTGGACGCCATGGACACCAGGCTGAACGTTTCGCTGTAGTTCCTTTTTGGTGTCCTCCGACGACTTTAGTTGCTCGCAGTTGGGGTAGAACAGCACGGTCGGTCCCCGGGGCTCCAATGCAATCTCTGGTTTTCCTTTTGGAAGCTTCAACCTGCTGGCATAGGTGTTCTCAGACGCGACCTGTACAATATGCTGGGCACTGGGTATCGACTGGGCCGCCTCAACTTTTTGGAGTTTCTCGTTTGCCAGCTCTTGCTCCATACGAGCCAGGCGAAGTGCCAGCTGTGCCACCACCGCGATGATATCTTGGCCGTGGGCAGCAATGGTGGTCTTATCGCCGATATTAAGTTTATTGTGGGCATTCGCTATCGCCGAGATACCCTTCACCGCAAGGTGGACTACGTCTACCAAACTTTCTTTTTCCGCTGTCACCATCGATGGTGGCCCACTGGGGGTTGCCGGGGCTCGTTCAGCGGGCTTCGCTGCGGGGGCAGTCGTCAATATGCCTCCTATGGGAGGTGCTGCTGCTTTTTTGGCCGTCTTAATTTTCTTACGCTCAGTCTCTACCCTTTTCTGCCGAATGGCTTCCGAGACCTCCTCTGGTGAGGTCAGAAGCCGCTTATTCTCTCTTGACTGAGCCTGAGCCTGCGCCGGTGTCGCCGCTTGGGCAGCAGGTTCCGACGTCGCTGCTGGGGTGAAGCCGCCTGGCGGGGTGCGCAGCAAAGACGTACGGGGCTGGAAGGGAGAGGGAGAGCTATCCCTAGCTTCCCCCATAATCTCCTTCAACGCCTCTATCTCAGACTCCCTGCGGGCCAGCTCCTTAAGGAACAGTTCCTCCTGCCGCTGCTTTGCCTTCTCATCCTCGTCCATGATTTAGGTGCCTTACCCACTATTAGCAGCCTACTTAGGCACACACACAATAGGCTAAATGCACAGTATCAATTTAACAATAAATTACAATTAAAATAAAATAAAATTTTTTGCTCAGGGAAAAAATTCGATATAGGACTTAACTAAATATATTTATAAAAATAAAAATCAAATGAAATGTTGCACTGGCAACTCACTGCCGCAGGCGGCAACCCCGACGCAACAGCTGTCAATGCCAATGACACTGACAGCCGCCACCACCAAAACCACCGCCGTACGTCAGAGGCCTACGTGCAATTCCGATGAACACTGAGCAACAAATTATAAATACAATAAAATACTTAAACTTACCTGTTAGCCCAGCAAGACTATGCTAGCACTGGCAACCCCTTTCCGTAGGTGGCAACACCGACCCGACCGCCGTCAATGCCAAGGCACCGACAGCTGTCAGTGTCAACACTGTCACCCATGTCACCCGTCAGCGCCACCTACGACACTGACAGTGACAGCTGCCAACGCCCAGTGACACAAGACGTCAGCTGTCACACCAATGTCGCACTACTTCACTGAATAACTATAATTACCCAAAGGGCCAATGTCCAGTACTGTGATTGAATGACCAGTCTTATGTACTGGCAACCCTCCGCAGCCGATGTCAACCCGACACACACGTCAACTGTCAGAGCCAATGACACTGACGGCCAACGGCACCAAGTGACACCAACGTCGGATGTCAACGCCAACCGTACTTAATTTGACAATCTGGCCACCCAAAAGACCAGTGTCCAATGTGATAGTGAATGACTAACTAAACGTGTTGAATAAGAAATTTGAGCTGGCAACCCCGCAGCACGGTTATTTTCCCGCGATGACAACTGACAGCTGTCACGCCAAGTCACACCGCACTTGTCAGACGCCACGTGCTTATTGAAAAATTTCCTATTCAACACGAATTTCAGCTGAACACTTATTATCTGCACAAACTTGTATTATTTAATTAAAATAAATCAAGGCAACAGAGCGCCGCACCGGCACCACGAACGACAACGCAATCCTAACCCCAACTTAGAGGTTATGACACGCCGAACGTCCGTGAAAAACCGATAACACGAGCTCCTGAAGCCTTGTTACCTCAGTTCGGTTACTCCAGAGGCTGAAAAGCCCCGGGATGAGCTGCCACACACCCGATCCGCCACGTATTTCACAGGCACACCACACTTCACACTTCTCCACGTGGTCCCAGCGCGGAGTGGAAAAAGCCGTGAAAAACACACGAAAACAACACAAAACTTCACGAAAACACTTCACACGAGTCCCTATTCCCTAGGGAACCCGTTCGTGTATTAAATGGTTAAATAGGACTAAGTGATTAGGTACGTATTGCATGATACAATGACCTTATTATAATAGATAAAGATTGTGGTAATGTGTGACATAAGCTAAGAGTAGCCGATTATAGGTGTTACAATAAATTCGTATTCCTTGATAAAAACTCAATAAGTTACAAATGCAAGACACAATGTTGATAAAATTACAAACGTAATTCTAGGGTAATATTGTAGGCTATCCTTGTATCTGTATCTTGTATTTACTGAGGGCCACGCGTCCACAAACGGGTAGTCGTAAAGAAGTTAATACGTGCAACTTCGCCGCCACAAGATTTATACATTCTCCTTGGTAACAACATTGTACTGAAATTTCAAATACCTTTAAAGTTGGTAGCTCTTTGTAAAAAGTTTCTTACTGTTCTACTTCCTCTTATTCGCACGTAAATAGATTTCGCTTTACTTTGCAAGACTTATAAGAAGTGGCGTTCTAAACAATGCTTTAAACAGGTTTATCCAGTGCTTAAGTCGTCTGCTAGTTCTATTTAACGGTAGGTTGATATTCATCAATGCTACACAATATGATGATATGATTCTACTTAGTGCTGGCACGGCACTAGTACGAGTAGCATAATATATATAATATTCTTATGTCATACACGGAGAACGAGCAGACGGATAACCTGATGGTAAGCAATTATCATTGCCCATGGACACAAGCAACAACAGAGGAGTCACAAGTGCGTTGCTGCTCTTCGGGTTAAGAAAAGGGATGGGAGAAGGAGTGGAATGCGAGAGAAGGGATAGATGCCTCTGGCACTATCACTCAGCGAACGAAACGCAACAATATAGGTAATCTGTACGTCTATTTTCTATGAGAGGGTAGTACTTCTTCGGTCGAGGCGGCCCATTCATACTGAAATCAGCAAGGTTACTTACTACCTTTGATATATGTATAACAGGTAAAAATAATCAGTCGCAATGAGCGACGACGAAGACATAGTCTAGTGCAGAGACCGATAGACTGCGACCCAGATTATCCAAGGTTCGTATTCTCAATCCTTTTATCCTTAAGACACAACGTAAGGGCTACTACGGCACCTTACATCGTACATGGTTCGACATACACTTGACCGGTGCTTATCATAACATAACCTGGCTTGCCGTTCGTCAGATCGGTCGGAAAAGTTAAGCATCGCTTGCACAGGTTGCCACGTAGATGGACGACCGTGTGTGGCATTTAAATGAAAGAGATCGTAAGATACCATTAGACACTGGGAGGCCTTTGGGTGGCGAAAAAGCGAAAGGTAACTAAATTTGTTACTCATCATAATCTTGCCAATGTAATAAGTAACAGTTCGGGTGAGAACCCATACGCCCCTCAAAATTCGCCCCTTCATAAAAATTCGTGCCAAATTTCTATAAAGGGGCGAATCAGGGCTCTCATCTAAGCATTCCGTTTACAAGTTCTCTACCTACACTTAATTGTATAAAAATAAAAAATCAACGTGAGAAAAGGTTCATTGTAACAAACAAGTACAATCCGTTTGTCTGAGATAAACGTTTTAATATTTTGTAAGCTATCAGATCCATTGCACTTGGAATAAGCGACTCACTCGAGAAAGATCAACTTTGAAATTTCTAACAATCTTCTTCTGTCGACTCGAGAAAGAGGTTGGAACTTTACTTACTGAACTTTTTTATATTTTAATCTACAAGGATTGCATTATGCATTAGGTACAGAAACACTGACTATGACAGACTGATCTTATGATTAATTTACTTGCCGTACTTTAAAAATTATGTGCTTTCAGCGTTTCAGCAAAGTTTTAATCAACATGCTGGGTAAGTGCAGGTTGGCAAACAGCAAACTTCATACACCGCATACACAGAGGGTGGTAGTACGAGTTTTACACACGATTGTGACGGTGACGGTAGCCGACGGGAACAATTTCCATACATTTCCTAAATGCGCGCTCTAGCGGACTCTATCCATCGCTACTCTCCGTTATGGGCGCTTTTAGAAAATGTATAGAAATTGTTCCCGTCGACTAGGCTATCGTCACCGTGACGATCGAGTGCAAAACTCATACTAGACCCTCTGGTCGACGGTGTTGTTTACCACATTTTAAATGTTTACTTTGGATAATATCTAATATTTTTTTTTTGGAAATTCAATTTTCTCACGCTTTACATACAAGTAAAAATGTATAATCATTTTTAATTATTTATACATTGGATCGTCAGTAAATTAAGATCAAGCCTCAATGACAAAAGATATTTTAATCATTACAAACATGTTGGCTAGATTACTACTTGTTTGTTCTGTAACTTTACAAAAAAATACTTGTAACAATCTGTGAAAACCAGTACAGAACCACACTAAGTTATCTCCGAGGCGTTCCTATATCGTAAAACTTCTTCAAAACGTCTTTAAATACAAAAGCTATATTAACTTGGTTATCACAAACCATTAATGAAAACCGATAATATGGACGTCAACATTATATTACCACATGATTGCACCTACGTCGTTAAAATCTTTAATTACCGGATTAATGCGCCTATAATAACTTGATTGCCCCGGGAAGTTATCAATATTTGCCATCAGGATAAGTTTATTATGACAAAACTGGATGTTTGTAAGATGGGGAATTAGAGTTTCAATAAAGTTTACGTTGTAGGTGACAAAATTACTGAACTGTTGCACGAGAAATTTTTTTTAGTTTAAATCAAATCTCTGTTCTTTTAATTACGGGTGTTTTCACTAACATTTGAACCACTGTGTATGACTCAATAAGTAGGCATGTTGCAAATTAATTATCCTTGCGTTACTGACTGACTGACAGACACGCTACAGCCGAAACTATTGGGCGCAGGAAGCTGAAATTTGGCATGTATGTTTCTTGGGGACCGTAGGGGTGCACTAAGAAGGGATTTCCCGAAATTCCCACGGGATCGGCCAAAACGGGTAAATTAAAAAAAAATGTAGGCGTAGCTGCTGGCCTCCTCTAGTTAAATATAAATAAGCAATGCCACGGGGCACAATAGCTCATCTATCTTAGTAGTGTCATCTAAAAACTTCGTAATTTTCAAACAAATCACGTTTCATTAACAACAGATCACGCTTTGACAGATTCATATTAATATGTTAGGATACTAAGGTTGCCTGTAAGAGATTACTTTATAGTGATAAGGCCGCCAATAGTACTATCTGTTATTTTTTTAAGGTTCATTATTGTTTTCTGTGGTACAATAAAGATGATGATTATTATTATTATATTATTATTTGTTTCTCTACCACGCATACTTTTCTAACATATTGTGTTAAAAAAGTACACGGCCCTTTGACAGGCGTACACGGAGACATAGATCCAACGGGCAGAGGCCCTTTGAGAGTTTTAATCTAGAATGTGATGGGACACCTACTGAGGAGCCTCCATAACTGCACAAGTACAGCCACGGATTAGCCACAGCAGGTGCAGGACTATTGCTACTTGTATGGAAACTAATTAAATAGTACGTCGAAAAGGGGCAGACGGTGACTCGCCAACTCACTAGATGGGCCCTCTCGAAATAGCCACCAAGGTAAACAAAGTCTGCCATAAAGACAGCCAGAGGGCAACACGTGTGAGCGGCTAGGGGTGTCGAGCGGTGCGGCACCGGTTTCGCCATCGCGGCCTCGTGACAACGGAGGCCCGGAGCGGGTTTCCGCGTAGTTATGCCCTTGAGAATGACACTTCTAACCCCGAGCTAATAGCTCTTGTGGCTTCAATATGGCCGGCCGACCAAAGCAAGCCAGAGTTGAGAGTCTTGCGATCGCTCTTGGAGGTCCACTCCGACCAGCCAACAAAGGCAAGCCGGAGACAGGTATTATTATTATTATTACATCGTCATGGACATAGCCAGAACACTCGGCCTAGTCTACTCTGAGGATTTTGGCTATGTCCAGGACTAACCCAGATCTAGCCTAGATAGATTAGTCATTAGTCCAAAAAGTATAATTACTACCTTTTGCGCTGCCTAACCTACCTACTACACAACTTAATTATATACAACTAATGACTAGTTCTTAACCGTCAGATAAAAGCCATTCTATAATTACACTGTAACATGGCTCAATGTGGAAGTCATCATTTCAGCCTAGAGACGTCTACTGCTGGACATAGGCCGCCCCCAAGATTCTCCACACAGACAGATTTTGAGCCACCCGCATCCAACCGCTTTCCACGATCTTAACTAGATCGTCGGTCCTCCTTGCGAATGTGGAAGTAAAACAGTGATACTTTATTCAAATAAAACTACTTTCGAATATGCAATCGTTTTATTTTATCTTACCAATAACTTTTATTTGTCTGTTGAAAAATCCGTCCTAATTGTTTGAAACTAAACAATGGACTAGTACCGACAAGTTAATTAAATCTGAAAACTTTGTTTTATTAGGTAACTTATAAATTTGCACGCAATTAATCGGTGTCGTTAGAGATTTTTTAATAAGAAAGTCTTCTGCTTAAACAGACACACCACACAGCATCAATCGGCAAGCCAGTAACTTGCCTACATTGGCACTCTAAACTATCGCTAAAGGCATACAAAGTTTGTCATAAAGCAAGCAGAGTGCAACACTGGTGTGATCTACTAGGGATGTCGCCCGTTGTCAACATCACGGCAAACTAGTCAATAGAGACCCGAAACGCGATTCTCCAAGCCTAGTGTATGGGCGAGTTCCGAGCGTGAGACATCAGAATTCTCCGATTACAAGTATCTTTTTAGTATTTTAACCTGCCAACACAGAACGAGAAAGCTGATCTCCTCCTCCCCCTATACCAAAATCGCGCATCTGTCACTACTAGTGACTATGCAGTGCTGTCCTCACTTACCACAACGAACATAGCAAGTATTGCATTTGCTATTTGGGTTTCACGACAGCCAACCAATATAAGGAAAGTGAAGATATTCATGATTAGCACGTTCCTTGACGTAAGCTTTTGCTAAGCTGTAAGCTATTTTAAATGTGCTTTTCGGTTACACTTGTTTTATGCTTTCATCTATTTAATAGGAATGCATATAAGACATCCTTCGATATAATAATAAATTCTTTCATTCATAATAACAACGGAAACCATATGACAAGGACCAACTACTTAATAAAAGTATTATCATTTTAGATAAAAACAAAATAAAAAATAAAAACGTTTACAAGAAAAGGTTTAAGCGTTCACCGGAATTTTTACTCGACGTCAGGTGCCGCAAAGAAATACCCTGTGTAAAAATTATAGAAACGAATAACCTTGTTATGAATGCCATAGAGAATACATGTAGGGTTTGCAGATTCATAGCTGTGCTGTCAGCATCAGCCTTCTTCTTGTAACGGTGGAAACCATTTACACGCTCATCACCTACCTAAAGAGGTTGGTGGAGAGATCGTGTGAATCGTGTGTACCAATAAATAAACGTCCGAGGAGTACCCACTAAAACAAATGCACTCGAACTGTGGATGGCATACTTTCATAATTTGCCTAGACCTCACAAATCAGCAAGAATGTATGAACCATATGGCCATACAGTGACTCCGTAGCAAGTTGATCATACTGTATAGTGGTCATTGTCTAGTTTAGCCCATTGGCGTTTTAAATCTGAAATATCAGATACTCGTAACAAAAGCACGTGGTTTATACCCTGAAAGACGATATAAAAGTAATGCGTAGCAACATGTTTTGTATGACCTGAGCCTAGTATATAAAAGTATTTTCTTTGCAATCAGCAGGATATTGTAATTAGCACAAGTGCGTAGTCGTGCTATACCTTACTTGTTTACTATCATCTGACAGCCCTGACTTGCGTTGTTCTAGCAAAGATGCAGGGACTGCGGCTTGTTCGCCGTGTGAATATAAATCAGAGTTAAGTTTTACACTTCGCTCTCGTTGTGATAAGAACGCGTTCAACCGACTGTATATTACTGCCACCAGAATTTCCGCTCTATAATATATACGGGTTATAATTATTCCTTACTGTTCTATTATAGTATTTAAAAATAGATAATCACAGTTATTTCTCTCTAACACAACAGAAGCATTAATAGTAACTATATGTACCTATGCACCGAAGGGTATAAAACGAGTTCAAACTACAAAATTAATTATAACTAGCTGCTGCCCGCGACGTCATCTGCGTGAACGCTTTACAGCACCTAACTATTAAATAAATACCTACGATTATACCTTTTAAAAAAATACGTGGCGGCGATAGCCCAGTGGTGTATGTAACGGACTGCCGAGATGATAGTCTTGGGTTCGATCTTCAGCTACCCCGGGCACACACCTATGACTTTTCGAAGTTATGTGTGTATTAAAAAATATTAATTAATTATCGCTCGCTTAACAATGTGCCCGGTAGATGGCTATAGGCTCGACCCGTTTCTTCTTTATATTTCATACCTGCAGAAAGTGTAGTAACAGAGGGAGACTGTCTTTTGTAAAATTGACCTTCAAAAAGTGCTGATTTTCAGCCTGCTTTGAATAAATGACTTTATGGTGATTCTGCTGAATTAAGTCATAAGTTGTGACTGAAGCAGATGGAGAAAATAAGAAATACATAATAGGGTAAAATACATACTTATAGGACTTCTCGATATACAACATTAGTGGTTTGGCTCTCCGCAGCCAAAAGGTAAAGAGAGTCAGGACTGGTGACGCGGGAGCAAGCGACATATAGGACACCCGCTGCCCTCAATGTCTGCCTGTGCGACTTATTGATGGTCATCGCGCAGCAAACACTCACGGGGAACTGTATGCGCTTGAATTATGAGGTATGAGAGGAATGCGTGGTATAAATACTGCCTCGCTGATGCCACAACCCGTTAGAATTTCCTAAATGGTGTGTCTGTGGAGCGAGATGACTTTCAGGCGGGTCACGTTACACAACTTCGGAGGAGATAGGTTCTGAAGAAGCATAATCGGGACACCGACCTTCAGCTTGATGCTATGCGCTGGAAGTTCACTTGCTGACTGGGAGTTCAGAAATTCCACGGGATAATGTGTGGCGTTTTCTTGCTCGACGACAGTGTTTATAGAGGTGTAGACCAATTCATTCCTCTCAATTTCCGAGAGAATGCATTCGTTAATTGCTACAGTCTGATCAGTTTTGGGCGTCAAAATAGGCCACTCACACACTCACGAATTCTGCTATTACGGTATACAGCTGTATAATTCTAAGCTGGATACAACTCTACTGAGAGACTCTGGAAGCACCACCTGTCCACCTCTCTCCTCTGGTAGAGTGTCTTCGCCAAGACTCAGAAAGAGATCTTAGAATTGTTGAGCACGTGCATTGACGCCAAGCTGAGCTCTCCTATTAATGGTCAAGCGCAGCATACGAACTCGTGACCACAACAAAGATAATTTCAACGAAGCATTCACCTTATCCGTGTGTTGATGGATTAAGAATACGGAATGTCACCAACCCATATCATCCCATGGGTGTTGTAAGAGGGAGCAAGAACAGCACTGTAAGAGAAGGAAAACTTGATACAAACCCTATACCAACCCGTTTGGCCAGCGTGGTATAGTAGGCCAATTCCTCATTTCAAAGGAGCGGCCTAGTCCAGCAGTGGACTGTTAAAAGCTGATGATGATGATGATGATGACTCACCTCGTCAGCCCTCGATCCCCGCGTCACCACGGGAAGCGTTTGTCAGGAATCGTCACTGAACAGAACTGTGACCACCTATTAAATGCTCGTTCCTGCGGATGTCCTGCAGGGTTCTGTCCATGGCCTGAACTGCCTTCCTATTGGCCATCGTACGCTCATCCCATACGATCAGAGAGCAATCTTTGAGCACGTGTCCCTTATCACTGTTACGTGACACACCACAAACGGGTATTACGGCGCTCTCTAAATCGATGAGAATTTTAAACATGGTATGTGCTGTCTTGCCACCCGGAAGCAGTGTGGCAGCATTGCCGGCGACGCTACAGCAATGACAATTTTGCCTTGCCTCCTGACCTCTGCAAGTATGCCAGTAGTAACAAATGTTTTTCCTGTTCCACCAGGAGCATTCAAGAAAAACATTTTAGCCTGGCTTTGCCCAACGCTTTCAAGGACGGTGTCGTAATATTCGTAAGGTGGTCATTTCAAATTGTCTCAGCGTTATACTCCCAATTTTCACGGTCTTGATGCGGTGATGATTGGAAAGCTGGGTACAAATATTTGACCAGTGGATTGCCGCTGATAGAAATGACCACGTCTTGAAGTGAACTGAGACAGGTGTTCAGCACGCGGTCATCAGTTACTTCGACTTCGTCTCTAGTAACACGCCTCAAAGCTCGTAGAAAATCTTCAGACAGATGATGGCGATACTTCTCCCAGAAAGCTACCGCGTTCACGACTCCACAAAACACCAAGATGACGTCAAACAGATGACGCATGCGGCTGGGACTGTCACTGACGCTCGCCTCCGCGAGGTTGTCATCCCAGTATTGGTCACCGTCGAGAAAGTGGCGTACTACGCAGGCTGTGCGGTACTCCATATCCATATCCCACTTACCGCACAGCCTGCGTAGTCATCAAATGTCCTCAGAAAGGCGAAAGACGTTGGGCCGTGGACCGTGTGAAGTAACAACCGCAGAAAATAGCATTCGACATTATTTGTGTGTACGGTATAAACTCTACAAAATGCGGTGTCCTTGAAACTTCCCGGAAAACCTTCCACAGCACCTCCTCGTCAACGTCGGTTAAATACACCCTTTTGCTTGTCGTACGTGTAATATGAAGGCATCTCGTCATACGTAAGGGACCTCCCAAACTGATCGATTTTACAGAGCCTCAAAAATGCCAAGAGAGTTGTTTGACGCGGATTTTCCAAGTGCTCAGCAACGCTGTCGGGATCAAAATATATGCGCTGGCCGTTCTCTAGGTGGTCGTGTAAATGCATTACGGTAGGATGCTTCTCATGTATAGAGAACACCAGTATCCGCCAAACCGCTTCAGACGTAACAATAAATAAATGGCTGTGTGTGAGTAAAAATAATCTAGCTAGTTCCACATCTCACTAATGTTTATATACAGTTAATCCAAACAAAGGTACGTGCTATATGTATATCCCGGAAGACAATTCAAAGCAAGTTTACATGCGACATGAAAATATATTAATTAAGAAGCAACAATTACACCATTGTGACCAAAATGTTTATTTTGTACTAACTCTATTACTATTTATTCTGACAGAAATGATGTAAGCAATCAAGTGTGGCGATGGTGTAGTTAATTAATTAAATAACTTCAACTAATAGTCTTGCTCATCTCTGAAACGAATTAAAAATAAAAAATTTAAGAAGAAAATATACAACTCCATCTATGACTTTTGAAAACAACTATTAACGTCGCCAACATGTTCAAATTTAAATTATTTATATTCAAAAAGGGCTTACACATGTATTTCGACTTGATGTTTTTGAACTCTCTTAGATGGCGCTGCATTCAAATTGTCTTAATTCTACTAATATTCAATAAATTATTTTTATCAGCCTAAGTTACTTATATTGCGTGATTTTTATAGTGTGAAGCTAGCTTATAGCATAGTTAACATAATAACAACATTCAAATATGCATTATTACATTACACGTTGTTACAGAATGCGTTGGAGAAATAAAGGTTCTCTGCTCGTTCCCTGTAGGTCATAGCGTGATAATATGTAGCCTATGTGGTGACCCGACTTTTTAATAATATTTGTGCCAAATTTGAAGTAAATCCATGCAGTACTTTTTTACTTTATCCTGGATATAAGGACAAACAGATAAACAGACAAACAGACAAACAGACAAAAATTCTAAAAACTATATTTTTGGCCTCGGTATCAATAGTAGATCACACCCCAAGTATTCTTTTAAAAAAATATTCAATGTACAGTTTTGACTTTCCTACCATTTTATTATATGTATAGATTGCTTAGAAACTTCAACGTGTGTTAGGTACATTATAGTAGTCTTAATACTAGTAATTAAAATTATTTACTTTTCGATGAAATTGTGGATTTGTAATAAATAATTATTCCTAACTCATTATGATCTAAAAACAAAGTACTCGGTATATTTCCCGAAACTCATGTCAATTTATTTTGGTATGGTAAATATATGAGGTAACAATAATAGTATGATACATATAAACGACAACCTCATACCAATTATATTTCTACCAATTAGAGTTTTTGTGATACTTGTTGTTTATTGTATTTTCTGTACGCCAATCTTCAAACAATACGAGAAGATACGAAAAGATAATACATACAAAGAATAGAATCGGGTTGTATTTTCCATGGCAAATCCGGATTCTAAATAGATTTTCTTAGCTTAACGAATTTACCATATTAATAAGTATATTTTGAATGTTATTTTTGTTTTCTTTCATTCATAGTTTTAAATAATAATAATAAAATATAATAGTATTCTACCACTAGGAACTTAGTTTGGAACTCGATGGTGTTGTGTATACATCGATAAAACGGTTAAAATCTTTGGTTGTGGTTTTAAAATATGCCTTTAAATTTTAAATACGTATCTGGGATGAAATATACTTAACAGTCTTAAACAATTTCTACGAAGACAATCGGTAAATAATATCTGAAATGAATTGCCTAATATCGCTGTTGCACCCTAAGCATATAGCGCGTAGTTCCGCTGTGCTGTCCTTTACCTATTTTTATGAGTGTCTAATTAGATGGTCTATATATAAGGTAGATGATAAGACGTACCTCATCCAAATCAGTAGGCATTATAGAGCTGCTATTTGGACACCCGGTATTATTTTTGTGGATAATATTAGACATATAATAATATAGCCTACGATTTAAAATCTGGACGTATTAAAATATTAGATTTTTGCGGTGATTTGGCATGTTACTTTTCGTGATTATTATAATTATTTCCTATCTAATATTTATATGGTTTAACATTTATCTGTAAAGTATCACATAGCATAAGGTTCTTAGTCGCCAAAGTATATTTATTTAGTATTTGATTGAAGTAAAATTTTGAATAGTCAAAATAATATATAATTTTACGTTGTCGTACAGCTGAAAAATAAACTAGTAAATATTTATTTACTTTTACATGAAAAATTACTTCCAAGGTTACGAAGATATAACCTATAATCATGTTCTGTAGAAACGTTATAAAATATTGTTACGTTATAAAACAGTAGAAGTACCCTTAACAGAAGAGCATGCATGAGAAACTTGATGGGAGTAAGTGAAGCAAGTGATGTATGTCAGGATCGTTGCAAATGGCGTTCCGTAGTCTCTGCCTACCCCTCCGGGAAACAGGCGTGAGTCTATGTATGTATGTATGTATAAAACAGTCTCACGACTCTAAACTTCAGATGTTTTCGTTTCATCTAAAGTTCTTACAAGATCCTAAGTAAATACTATGGTACCTTCTAGATAGAGTTCAAAGGATACTTTATACTTTACAGCGTCAATTATACATTAATGTTAGAGCATTAACGATGGCAGTTAAATTTAAAAGGTATTATAATAAAGTTGAGTAGATGGTAAAGTTCACCTTTTGTTTTCTCTGGATGTGTGCTCCTCTTTTTTAGTCATTGCCTCACCTGTCCCATCAACAGCATTGGGTTTTAAAGAAAACCCAAAAAATCTACATCTCTTGTAAAGCTATTTGTTCTGTCCTGTATAGGTTCGGTATTTTAAAAACGAACTATACAGGTTTGTTTTTCCTATCGATAAGTGGCTGAACGATCACATCCCTGCTAAAGGGCAAACACCAAATAGTAAAGGAGACAGCTAGCAAAATGGCTATAAAAGCAAAAGCAGCTTGGAGAAAGACCAAGTAAAGAGTACTGTACTCTAGGAATAATAGAACGAGCAGCTCAATCATAGTAACGAGCAATTGTATCAATAAATATCAGTGTAGCGGTGCCGGCTCATCATCGTTACGCCCCTCTTATTATTTAATTAGTAACAAGGGTCTATTAATTGCTACATACAGGCATCAGTCTTATCAATATACATTTGTTGCACATTGAAGTTCAATAACTAAGTACCTACTTAGATAGAAACCTTGTTTCAACTAAGTAGCTGCGAAGTTATTTTATGCTGGTCGTATTAAATTTCAAACTGGGAAGCTAAATTCTCATGAAACCGAAAAACGTACGTACACAGAATTTGACTGTTAATGAGGTGTTTTATTTTTGTCCATCATGTTTTCTATTCTTCGAAGAATTAAAACTGGTTGTTATTTGTGGAAATTAAAAAAGATCCAATCTACGTTGGTTCTTGTATTAAGAATTAATTTCTACGAGGGTGGCAGGACTACGTATAGCTTACATTGCTTTGTTTTAGAGGTTGCAGATACAAGTTCTGATTAACAATTGACTTTTATAATGAACTACGTATAGCCTATAGTTTGGAATGCAATCAGCATAGATCAAGTAATATCTATTTCGCAAACGCTTCTTGCTCAGTGCTTGTAAGTCTTTGAAATTATAATTTATGCGTAGTATTCAACTCTACCAAACTGTCAAGAATCAATTTTGGAAATTGAGAGAATTACGTCAGGAAAGGCAACAGGTAATAGATAGAATAATTGCTAAGTGAAGTCTCCTACACTTCGAAAGCTTCCATACTGATAGAACTTGCACTTAAGTCAACGCTCAAGTGTCTTAAAAGGCCTACAAACAAGTTGACATAGCAAGTGAGTTTATCTCGAAATGTTGTATTTATACTATAGAGAATAAGGGTGGAGTTGAGTATGAGTTAGAGCGACGATTTACAAGACCAACCAGCAAAAGTGCCTATATTGACGTCGCTCTGACATTTGATGCTTGATTCTCATTTGTGACAAGTGTACAAATATTTGCTTCGAGTCCAGTTATCATATAAAACTTTGAGGTTATTGACTTACAGCCAACGCAACCAAGCCGAAACCAGGAGGCGCAAGAAGCTAAACAAATATTCTTTGGGGAATGTAGAGCAGCACTAACAGGAATTTAGGAAATTCGTTCCTAAAGGATTTAAAGGGTTATACATACATTGTATTGGTCGGCGTCGGGACGTGACGACCCCACCGCCCACTGGGAGAGTTAATCTGACGAGTAGATACTCGTCATAGTATCTCCCCCAGCGCAAGCAGTCAACCGAAAGATGGCGGTCAAACCATCCGAACCTGGCGGAAGAAAATCCTAGATGCTAGATGGGCAGCAGCGTCCAGCACTAAAGACTTCCGCCACTGCGATCGCCAATACGCCTGCCAAGCGTGGCGATTATGGCAAATCCCCCCATCATAAACCACACCTATAAAAACCGGCCCCTAGTCCCTGGCGGCCCCGCTAGTCCTGGTTATGGTAGCGGCCATGGTAAGGCGCGGCAAGGGGTGCGAAGAATCTCCGGAAGAGATCGGGCTACCACCACCAACGACAATTGGTGAGAAGATTGTCGAGCTGGAAGAAGAATTGAGCAAGTTGCGATGGGATATCATAGGCCTATCCGAAGTCCGAAGACAGGGGGAGGACTCGATAGTTCTCAATTCCGGTAACTTGCTCTTCTACCGGGAGGCCGACCAACAGTCCCAAGGTGGTGTCGGGTTCATCGTCCACAAATCTCTCGTGACCAACGTGGTAAATATCGGGAGTGTGTCGAGCAGGGTAGCGTACCTTATACTCAGAATATCCAAGCGGTATTCGCTGAAGGTCATACAGGTATACGCTCCGACCTCGTCGCACCCCGCTGAGGAGGTGGAAGCCATGCACGAGGATATATCTCGGGCTATACATGGCTACAAAACTCATTACACCGTGGTCATGGGAGATTTTAACGCGAAACTGGGCAGACGCGACGGTGATGAGCTGAGAGTGGTGCAATTTGGTTATAGGCATCGGAATTCCCGGGGTCACTTGCTGGCTAGCTTTATGGAGAAGGAAGGACTCTATATGATGAACTCCTTCTTCAAGAAGCGAGAATGCCGCAAGTGGACCTGGGTAAGTCCAGACGGTGCAACCAAAAATGAGATCGACTTTATCATGTCGACGAAGAGGCAGATATTCAATGATGTCTCCGTGATCAATTCACTTAAAGTGGGGAGCGATCACCGAATGGTAGGAGGCACATTGAATATCTGTACAAGCCTCGAACGGTTCGGAACGCTCCGACCGGCACCGGTTCATATCCAAAACCCCGAGAGCTTTCAGCTCGAACTTAAGAACCGTTTCGAATGCCTGGGCGAATGCGTAGATGTGGACGAGTACAGTAACGGGTTCGTGGATGCTGTCCATAAAACAGGGGCTAAATTCTTTAAGCCTCAGAAAAGCAAGAGAACCAGCAAGATCTCGGATCCGACCCTCGAGCTTTTAGAGGAAAGGCGCAAGATGGTTCTGCTATCCTCCGACGACATGCCGAAATATCGGCACCTCAACAGACAGATCTCTAAGTCTCTGACTCGCGATCTCCGCCAATACAACACAAAACGTGTTCGTGAGGCGATCGAGCAGAATAAGGGTTCCAAAGTGTTCCAGAGGGATCTGTCTGTTGGGCAGAGTCAGCTGACAAAGCTGAAGACGAAAGATGGCAGAATCGTATCGTCCAAGCCTGAGCTCTTGGAGGAGATCGAAAGGTTCTATGGACAGCTATACACGACAACGCAACAACCCGCAAGCACTCCAGCGTCAGACCCTAGAGCTGGATTGACCCGACACTATACCGAAGATATCCCGGACGTCAGCATGCACGAGATTAGTGTGGCTCTCAAACAGCTCAAAAACAACAAGGCGCCGGGTGATGACGGAATTACGAGCGAGCTTCTGAAGGCTGGCGGTACACCCGCTAGAGAAGCCCTTCGGAAGCTATTTAATTCCGTCATTCTCGAGGGTAAAACGCCACAGGCGTGGCACAGAGGTGTGGTGGTGTTTTTCTTTAAGAAAGGGGATAAAACCCTCTTAAAGAACTACAGACCCATCACACTTCTGAGCCACGTCTACAAGCTGTTTTCGAGGGTCATCACGAATCGTCTCGAGAGCAAGCTAGACGACTTCCAGCCTCCCGAACAAGCCGGTTTCCGTAAAGGCTATAGTACCATAGACCACATACATACGCTGCGGCAGGTTATACAGAAGTCCGAGGAGTATAACCAGCCCCTATGCTTGGCGTTTGTGGACTATGAGAAAGCCTTCGCTTCGATCGAAACCTGGGCGGTGCTACAGTCTCTCCAACGGTGCCGGATTGACTACCGATATATCGAAGTGCTGAAGTGTTTGTATGAAAACGCCACTATGTCAGTCCGCCTCCAGGACCAGAGTTCGAAACCTATTCAACTCCAGCGAGGGGTGAGACAGGGGGATGTCATATCCCCGAAACTGTTTACCACTGCGCTGGAGGATGTTTTTAGGCTTCTGGACTGGAATGGGCTCGGCATCAACATCAACGGCGAGTACATCACTCACCTTCGATTCGCAGACGATATCGTAGTCATGGCTGAGACCATGGAAGACCTAGGCACAATGCTCGATGGCCTCTGTAGAGTCTCTCAACAAGTAGGTTTTAAGATGAACATGGATAAGACGAAAATCATGTCGAACGTCCATGTTGTACCCGCTCCTATTCAGCAGGCTTAGCCAAGACGTCTTTCTGCAAACGTTAACGCAAAAAAATGTATGGAGTGAACGCAAAGTCACGTGATATGATCAAACAAATAGAAAAGTCGTAGCCAAATACACAACGCATAAAAAGCATTCGCATCGATAGAATAAACTCATCGTTTCTGCGATGTCAACCGCAAAATGGTAGCCAAGTTACCAATTTCGGCCAAAACTAACGCTATTAGCGTCGATTGCGTACGGATAACAATCGAATGATAGAACCCTGCAGAAAACGCAAAAAGGAATCCCACAGACGGTCAGCCTGTACTCGGCCTTGAGCTCCTTGTTAGGGCCTCGCTAAATCACTATGCCTAAAACATTGTTTAGCTATTTCAGACGCAAAGGGCCCATTTAATACAGCAAGGGGCCACTTAAGTGTTCTCCAAGTAAGTTGATTATCGCGATTCACGTCATTGTTTATGTTTCAAATTCCTTAGAGAGTCAAAATTTTTAAGTAATAAATATTATTTAAGTTTTAAAAAACTCTAAATGTTTAAGATTATATATGATTATATAAAACTTAAAACGAATAAACAAATCTTCTGGTTCGAACGTTTGTTTCACTCGCATAAATATTTACATTACCTTGATATTTGACGCGCTTGACGCTTCAAACAATGCAAGGCATGTACTAATAACCATGTTGTGTCGCAGAATGTGCGTGTGACACTAACGCGTGGTGTTGGCTACCAATTTTGCGTTTTCTTCGATTGCAAACGCGTTTGCGTTTGAAATCGGAGAAAGGCGATGGAAATGATACCTTTGAGTTTTGGCTAAGCCGGCAGGTTGGGAACTCTACGCTCGAAGTTGTCGTCAAGTATACCTACCTGGGACAAGTAGTCCAATTAGGTAGGTCCAACTTCGAGAAGGAGGTCAATGCTCGAATCCAACTCGGTTGGGCAGCGTTCGGGAAGCTACGACATATCTTCTCGTCCGATATCCCGCAGTGTCTCAAGACGAAAGTCTTTGACCAGTGTGTGTTGCCAGTGATGACTTACGAATCAGAGACCTGGTCGCTCACTATGGGCCTTATCAGAAGACTCAAGGTCACTCAGAGGGCGATGGAGAGAGCTATGCTTGGAGTTCCCCTGCAAGATCGAATCAGAAATGAGTAGAACCAAAGTCGCCGACATAGCTCTCCGGATAGCCAAGCTGAAGTGGCAGTGGGCAGGGCACATAGCTCGAAGAACCGATGGCCTTTGGGGCAGAAAGGTTCTGGAATGGCGGCCACGTACCGGACGACGCAGCAGAGGTAGGCCTCCCGCAAGGTGGACCGACGACCTCGTCAAGATCGCGGGAGGCGGTTGGATGCGGGCGGCTCAAGACCGGTCAGTGTGGGGAACCTTGGAGGAGGCCTATGTCCAGCAATGGATGTCGTTTGGCTGATATGATGATGATGACATACATTGTATTAATCATCCGCAACATTGACGTTACACCTATCATAGGGCAAGATCAATCGATATATAAAAAAAGAAGAGTCATTAACCGTAGACGCAAAATGTTGTGTACCTTGGCGAAAGTGTAACACCTTAGGAAATATTGGTGTAGGCTAAGCGTGGTCTATCTTGGATCACACCATCTTTGTAAAGCAGGATAGATAGCGGTCGAAGCTTGGCCCGTGCCTAGGGACTTAAGTTGATTTTCCACCAGAGGGGCGAGACGAGGCGAGGCGAGGAGAGAATTGAAATCGCACTGACCCTTTTCCACTAAAAATAGCCATCGCGAGCTCGCGCGTGACCGCCGCGCCGCCCATAGGCTTCATTAGATAAAGATATAGGTACAGTGATGTTTGAGTTCGTCATAGGTACAGTGATGTTTGAGTGTTTCCACCACTCTGGTGTAATATCACCTTTAAGGTGATTTTCCACCGAGTGGCGAGACGAGACTAGGCGAGAAGAGAATTGAAATCGCACTGACCCTTTTCCACTAAAAATAGCCATCGCGAGCTCGTGCGAGCACGCGCGTGACCGCCGCGCCGCCCGTAGGCTTCATTAGATAAAAATATACTGGTACTGGTTAATTTATACTCTATGTTGGAAGCAATACGGTTCATTTTTACACAAACAAATATTTCAATTCACGCCTCGCATATTCTCGTCAATCCACACTGTTTCCACCAAAGATGCGCTGGGAGAGAATTGAAAATTTGCCATACAAATTTCAATTCTCTCTTCGCCTCGCCTCGTCTCGCCACTCTGGTGGAAAATCAGCTTTAGACTAGTGATACTGGATTTACGATTAATCTTGGTATTATCAGAGTCCAGATTGGTAGATACCAGTGCAATTAAATACATGTTATTTACATACAGGCGCATAGCTTCGGAACGACTGTCCCAAATTAGGATTAGGTTATTATATTTTTGGTGTGTTTCTTATCATCAGGACAAGAGTGTATACCACTACTGTATTAATAAAATGCAGTGCGACATATCTTGTTATTTATACACCAAATTATGTGAGTGTCTAACTATAACCACTACGCCATGCGTACAGTCGAACAGAAAGAATATAAATATCGTTGTAGCATCGTAGCGTCCTGGTGGAGATAGGAACTTCAGACTACCATGCAGAGGCGCACTGCGTACGGCGCGCACCACTAAGTTTCGTAACAATTTTCGTACTAAATTGTTAATTATCACTTGGCCTGTGCCTCAGCAAGATCAGAAAACAGTCACTCTGCGTAAGAGATACTGTTCTGCCACCTCCGGTTAAACTAGAGAGCGGCTTCAAGGATAACTCTTAAATAAAGTTTTGAATGTAACCGGAATAACGCTAAGATGAACAAATGCATCGTAACTCGAACATAATTTAGAATGACTTAATTAGATAACCAGGATGGGATCGGTTTTTTCGCTTCTCCTTTTTATTATAATAATATATTGGACAGCTGCCCGCTGCGACGCTTGCAAATTTTATGTATTTTACCGGTTCTACCCGACCCCGTAGGAATTTTAGGAGATCCCTTCTTAGAGCACCCATACGGTTCCCATGGAGCATATATGTCTAATTTCAGCTTCTTGCGCCAAATAATTTTGGCTGTGCGGCTTCTGTCAGTCTGTCAGTAACGCAAGAATTTTATTTATACAGATTTTTGTATTATAAATTCCCACATGCCACTTTCGATGCCTTTTACTGATAAAACACAATGTGAATATTTAATCGTATTAATGGTTGATTGAGATTGATTTAGTATGCAAATGAAACGGATTTTCTCTTAAAATATATTTAATAATTTAAAATTATTTACCCACATTCGGACAATGCCACTTCAAATAATATTCACCATCAACTGAAACAATACAATATTTGCGGCAACATTTTCATTCAACATTTCGACTTTGATTTCTTTAGTTTGTTGCAATACTTTTCATTCACGTCGTTGATAATTATAATAATCATTGATTGGATCGAATTTGACCTAAGCAATTTTTTGGAATTTGACCACAGTAGGTAATTGATCTAACCAATTTCTAGGAATTTGACTTCTTCTGAGCTTTTCTCTATGATTTCACAACGTTTCACTCTGTATGAAATTTGGCACGGGCAATTAGGAAGAGATCCGTGACATAGAATCCCACAGAAATTATATATATTCTCACAAAAACTTGCTGCCTTGGGATACAGCTGTATTGTTTTCTAAATTACGACAAACGGCACCACCTGTTGGAATCTAAACCATACAGAGGTCTATCCAAATTCACTCGAAACATTTCATTAACATCTGTCCAGTCAATGATAGTTGTAACGAAATTAAGTCAAGCATTTAAATAAACTACTTAGGTATACTATTTAATCATGTAATAGTTACAAATGCAAATCAAACTCAACGTAACATTGTTTGAAAATAAACAAATATTGTCCTCGACTCGGTAGGTCACTTCAGTGTTTACAGAATTGGTTCAATACGATAGTTTGTTTAAAGAGAGCTTTGTCACAACAGGCTGCGACACGAAACAGAGAAAAGGGAATAAACATTTTGTTAACCCGTAAAAGGGGCTGGCTTAAAAAATATCCTTTATGACAAAACTGAACGTACTTCACAGGTACATAAATAACATAAGCTGTACAAAGGATTGTATCGAAAGATCGAAACTATCTAATTTAAAAAGAATTCTGCGCTGTCTCTAGTTTGACGATGCTTACTGACAATTGTGTAAACAAAGGAATTGAAACATCAAATACACGCCGCTTTTACCTTTTTCCGATATCAAAAATAGGATACACAATAATATGTGCGTCGTGTACGACGCATGAAACTCTGAATGGAATGCCGACCATTTGAGGGATAAACGCTTACTGAAGGTGTATCCGTATTAAGTTACATAATTGAGACTATGGAAACAACCAAAGGTGTGAGCAAGTGATAAGCCGCAACTTTAAATTAATTTATTCGATAATAAACTTTAAATGTAATTACGTATCGCAGACGGTAGATGACTATTGGCCAGTGGGGGGTGCAAGTTACCGCACAAGTCGGGACTTAAGGCAATTAATAGTTTCCATGAATGCTCACCATCCGCGCTGTCCATTTCCTACATAACATCATTAGTATGCATAGAAAATTTTTGGTAACAACTGCTTTTCAAAATAACATCTATTTCCAAACCTTTGAATTCTCGTCAAGAGATGTAAGTTGAAACATAGTTACTCCAACCATCCAATGAAAACCAGTTAATTTAGAAACCTATACAAACATTAATAAATTGGAGTTCAGCTTATTAATATTCGATAACAATTACCTTTAGATCCGAAATAACTCCAGGAACGTGATAAAATAAAATCTTTAATTAAGACATAAATTGGCTTTTATGGAGGCGAGAAAGGCGATTAGCAATAGACATTGTAATTGCTGTTACGATCTGCAGGTAATGTTTTTGAGAGATACAGCGTGTTATGAAGAGAATAGTAAATCGTTCTAATTTTATACAGTTCGTTGTTCTTTGCAAAGAACAAAGAGTTGTACAATAATATGCAAATGTAGACTTTCAATGTACTGTGTTAATACTTTCAAGTGCATAAAGATGCAGTATTCTTTGGTGTGCTTCCGACTTATTAAACACGTAATAGAACTCTAAAGATTAAAATATTATTTACCTAAATATAATATTGAAATCTGTCGATAACGTTGCTGTCCAATCTAAGGAACATATACTCAAAAATCTAAGACAACATGAAAGATGATTAAATGAGTTTCCAATATTTGAAAAAACATAAATATAGGTAATAAAAGGAAATCGTAGACTGCTAACCTATACGTATGTGTCGCGCATACACTGTACAATTAGTGGCCTAGCGCCATCTAGTCATGACTCAGGACACCAAATAGCCTAATGCAACTTAGCCAAATGGGGATGCGGATAAGTTTAAAAGAAATGATGACGTATTTTGTTAAAATAAAGTATTAATTGTATCGCAATATGCAAACCATTGATTTGCATATTGGGATACAATTAATACTTTATAAATGAGAGCACTGAGAAGTATGTGTGGTGTGTCTTTGAACGACAGAGTAAAGAATTGTGTGATACGAGAGTGGTGTGGGGTAAAAGAAGATGTAGTGACAAGCATCGAGAAAGGCATGTCAAGATGGTTTGGGCACATGGAGATGATGGATGACGAAAGACTGACCAAGAAGATATATAAGGCAAGTGTGAATGGGACAGGACGAAGGGGAAGACCTAGGCGGACGTTCTCTGACCAGATTGGAGACATCCTAAAAAAAGGACAGGTCAGAAGTACCCTAAACAGAAGAGCATGCATGAGAAACTTGATGGGAGTGAATGAAGCAAGAGAGGTATGTCAGGATCGTTGCAAATGGCGTTCCGTAGTCTCCGCCTACCCCTCCGGGAAACAGGCGTGAGTCTATGTATGTATATATCTAGACTGCATTTACCGTGTAGTGGTTTAAGCGGTCGCGTCTCAGCTCAGAATAGGGAATATGCGTGTGATTCAGATATAAGCGAATATATTTTTATGACATTCTTTATCGGTAAAGAAAGACACTTCTAACATTATTTTATATTTAAACACTCTAAAATCGCGAATATTAATTAATAAAAGGTGGAAATTTTACGAGCGAAATTTAAAATGTCGAAACGCAACGCTATTGGCTAGACACCAACGTGACGACACGGTTCGCAGAGGATATGTCAAAAGTGTCAAAACAGTACCAGACATTTGACAGAGATGTCAAAATATTTGACAGAGTTGACAGTTAACAACTCAAAACGTTGAGAACGCTGACGTAACAAAGCGCACTAAAATGGGGGTGTTTAAACCAGCGTTATGTCATTGCAATTTTCAACATTTTAATTAAAAATAAATGTTGAGTTCTCCACGACCAATATTTTCTTTACGGTATCATATTAACATAAAAAAACGATAGCAACAATAAAAAAAATCATGAATATTCCCTATTGTGTTGAGCATTGTGAATTCTAGACTCGCATGGCTTTGTGGGCCAGTACTTTGTGGGTTCCACTTTTAGTTTGAAATTTGTATGTACTTCGTGTATATTGATTAATTGTTGTAAAGATGACTTTACGAGAATCAATATATCAAAATAATCTGTGTACATGACTTTCCACTGTGGGATAAATCATATAAAAAAATAACATATCTGAATAGTCACGTCACCCCGATTGTGTTATTTATCGATTCAAAAAGTCATATATAACGACATTATAAATAGCAAATCTTGTTTACAAAAAATTTGTTTTGTTCAACGAAAGATTAAATACTTCAAAAAGCTATTTATAATTCATGTATTAGCATATAGGACTAGCTACTCACTCTGTCGTTATTTGCTTACCCAACGAATATAACCAAATATTGAGTGACATTTCTTTAGACCGCTTGTTTTATTTCTGAGAGTGAGTTTCAGCCTCTGGATAAGCATTACCTGCGGAATAGCTTCAAAACTAGAATGTAAGTTGTAGGATTTTATCTACTAAATAAATGACTCGGAACTTACTAGACAGATGTGAGAATGGCCGGCAAGAATATTTGACGTTGATTAGTAAAACCTTAACGTAGGAAACTTTATCTGCTTGTTTAATATAATTTAAGCGTTGTAGATATTATCGTCATAGTAAAGCTACTATAATGTTTTCGGTAGCTGAGATGATTTATCTAAGAACGAGTACGCGACATTTTATATATTTATTGTTACGAGGTGGTCTCGGGCGGATCTCTTGCTCAAGGGGAAATTTGGGCATGTGGGTTACCACTTAAAAACCACTCCGACTGCCAAACAAAGATACTCTAGAAGGAGAAGAGCATACAGTCTGCCTCCCATTGCGCCATGTTCAGCCCGACCTAATCTCAGGAAAGGCTACGAGCCCTCTCCTGCCCTTACTGGCCATATCTATTACGAGATGTTCGACACTTTATCCATAAAGGTAAAGCTGCCATCTTCTAGGGGTGACCTACTCCTAATCGGCCACTAAAACTCCCCATGCTCTAGCACGCCGCATTTCACCTAATAATCTACAGGTGGACTGTGTCTAAATCGCTTGGTCCAGTGGTTGCCTTAAAAACTGTTATATTTTAAAACTATGTTTTTCAAAACATTGTCACGCCACTGCAATCTATGTTTGTAGAAGCAGGTCAAAAGTAAACACCGTTAAATAAACAACGCTTAAGCCAGTTAAACGCGATACATTCTAAAATGTTGGTCTACGGAATATATCGATATCAATATATACAATAGAAATTCGGTAAAGTATAACGAACTATTTCAACCTCTTGCTAAATAAGTTTGTATAGTAGTGTGTGATCCCTTTTCAAGATTTCTACGTTCATGTGTTTTCTAATTAAAATTTCATTTTATAGTTTCTGGCTGATAGGTCTGCTGAAAGAAACCAATAAAAGATAAAAGTCCATCTTCATTCGAACACAATTTTTTTATCACATTGGGGTTATTAGATGGACGTATAATTTGAAAATTAATTGAGATAACACCAACTTACTACGGAATTCAATATTCGAAATATAGATAGATCCGTAGATTTTAGATTCGTTTTTGACAGTTTTTGACATAAGCTTCATACAAAATATGTCAAACATGAATGTAAAATCTACAGATCTATCTATAGTTCGAATATTGAAAATGGCCGTTAGTAATGGCTTGCTTAAAGACAATATTCCTTTATTGAAGAGATATAATATAATTTTTTTATAGTAATAGGCGGCAAACAAGCAAACGGATCGCCTGATGGTAATCAATTACCGCCGCCCATGGACACAAGCAACACCACTGGACTCACAAGTGCGTTGCCGCCCCTTGGGGTTGGGAAAAGGGATAAGATGAGGAGTGGGATGAGGGAGAAGGAACAGGGGATAGGGCCTCCGGCACTCACACTTACCGAACGAAACGCAACAGTTTAGGTACTGTTACTTTACGTCGACTTTCTGTGAGAGGGTAGTACTTCCCCGGTCGAGCCGGCCCATTCATGCTGAAATCAGCAAGGCTCTACTACCGTAAAGTATATATTATTAATGCCAATCAACCTTTGAATTATGTGGTTAATGATAAAACACAGCTATCCACGATATATAATATGGGTAGTTATACAGCTACCAAGCCACTTGAGCCTAAACAAATTGTTATTCTGCCTCGTTTAAAATTTACTTTGTATGAACTATCTATTGTGTTTGACTAAGGCTAGTACATTGTATTTTTGTAGAGCCACTACCGTTTTACAGCTCAAACAACAACTCCTCGACAATTTTTTAGATTTATCGCCCCTGAGTTTTACATTACATTAACATTTAAGTTTATCGAGTAGACTATTGTATCTATTGTAATATTTTTATGCCAGTATTTTACTTAGGAATATTTAAAGAAAGAGATAATTTTAAACTTTATTGTATGTTGTTATACAATTTATGTACTGTACCAGTTGTAGCTGAAAACTATATCTAATAATTTCTATCAAATTCAATTACCGTTTTGATCGAGTGTGTCGTAAACAGATATAAAAAAATTAATAATTAAAAAATTAAAAATCCGACTGCCCTGCAAAAAAACGAACTAAAAAGTTAATAACAAGTTTAATTTGTGTGTAAAAAGGGAAAGGTTTAGGTAATAAGGCACAAACTGGGTGAGTAACCAGATTTGAATAAAATTGTCACTGCAGTCGGGGTCCGTTTTGTGGAACACCAATTTAAGAGGTCCCCTTTCGGATGTGCAGTTGCCTGCAATTCTCTTTGTACAATTGAATTACGATATCTATGATCCCGACAATTCTCCAATAATGAGAATGAATATGAATCAACTTCATTAGATGGCGTTGTTTTATAAATTACTTAACGGCGGTACATTTCTAATTAAAATATAATGTTACTAGCTGCTACCCGCGACGCAACGTCGTCTGCGTGAACGCCATACAGCACCAAAAATACCTACGATTTTATTTTTTAAAATAACATTCATTAACCCGTTTCTTCTTTACATATGAAACTACAGAAAGTACAGTAACACCTTTTCTTATACCATTGCAATATTTCGAATTATTTTAGTACGCATATTTTTATTTCGTAAAATTTTTACTTGGCAAAATTTTACCAAGTATAATGTCATTATACATACATACATACATAGACTCACGCCTGTTTCCCGGAGGGGTAGGCAGAGACTACGGAACGCCATTTGCAACGATCCTGACATACCTTACTTGCTTCACTCACTCCCATCAAGTTTCTCATGCATGCTCTTCTGTTAAGGGTACTTCTGACTTGTCCTTTTTTCAGGATGTCTCCAATCTGGTCAGAGAACGTTCTCCTAGGTCTTCCCCTTTGTCCTGTCCCATTCACACTAGCCTGATATATCTTCTTTGTCAGTCTATTGTCATCCATCCTCTCCATGTGCCCAAACCATCTTAACATGCCTTTCTCAATGCTTGTCACTACATCTTCTTTTACCCCACACCACTCTCGTATCACACAATTCTTTACTCTGTCGGTCAAAGACACACCACACATACTTCTCAGTGCTCTCATTTCTACAGCATTTATTCTACTTTCAAATCTCTTCTGCCATACCCAACTTTCACTACCATACATAAGGGTAGGCACTAACACACCGCTATGTACAGCCAAACGTGCCTTTTTGGACACGTTTTGACTGTTCATAAACGCCTTCAGAGCTCCATTCACACAATTACCTGCATTAACTCTCCTTTCAATATCTGCTTCATTCTTACCATCTCTTGTAAACAACGTACCTAAGTAAACAAACTCTTTCACTTGTTCCACTCGCTGTCCATCGATCAAAACATTACAAGCCGCGTAACGCATTCCTCCTTTTCAAAAACCATAACTTTCGTTTTACTTACATTCACTTTCATTCCTTTCCTTTCTAACGCACGATGCATGATTGTTACCATCTCCTGCAACTCCTCCGTTGAAGATGCAAGTATAACCTGATCATCAGCATAAAGGAGGCATTTGACGAGTAACCCATTCATCCTTAATCCGCAGTCACTATGTTTTAAATCTTGCAAACAACTGTCCATGAAGAGGTTAAACAGCCACGGCGACGCTACACATCCCTGTCTAACACCTTTATCGATGGTAAACCAGTCAGTGTATGCCCCGTTTATCCTCACACAAGCTCTAGAATCCTCATAAAGGGATTTCAGAGCTCGAATGAGGCTGCTGTCCACCCCATTCATTGACAGCACCGACCACATTTCATTCCTCACCACTTTATCGTAAGCCTTTTCAAAATCCACGAATGCGCAATAGACCTTTTGACCTTTGGCCAAAAATTTTCCGTCTATGCTTCGCAAGGAAAAAACCTGATCCGTGCATCCCATACCCTTTCGGAATCCCGCTTGTACATCCCATATTTTCTTGTCGGTTACTTCCATAACTCTTTCAATAAGTACCTTTGCATATAATTTGCCAACAATGCTGAGAAGGCTAATGCCTCTATAGTTTTTGCAGTCTTGTTGCGAGCCTTGTCCTTTATAAAGAGGCACAACTACAGCTGTGGTCCAGTCATTAGGTACTCGGCCGGTGTTCCAAACACAAGTTATATAACCGCTGCAACTGACCAACTATGATGCCCTGTCCAGCCTTCAGCATTTCGACTGTAATCCTATCATATCCTGCAGCCTTACCTACTTTCATACTTCCCAGTGCCTTCACGATCTCATCCACGCCAATAACGCCTTCATCATTGCTATCATTACAATTCACTTCAGCTATCGGTGTCTCTATCGCCGTTCTTTCGAATAAACTTTCAAAATACTCTTTCCATCTCTTCAGCACGCACAATTCACCATTTACTATACTTCCATTCTCGTCTCTGATGGATGTGTGTTCTGAGGATTGAGTTCTTCCTCGAACTGCACGAACGGATTTCCAGAAAAACTTTATGTTCCTCTGGAAATCGTCAGATAATCTGCTATCAAACTCATCTTTCTTTTCCTCTTTTTTCCTTTTAACCATTTCTTTCACTATTCTTTTTTGACCTAACAAACTCCTTTTTTGCTACATCTATGTCTACACTCGTTGCTTTTCCCATTCTTTCATTTGCTCTGGCAGCCAACCAATCTGACCAAGCTTTTTTCTTCTCTGACACTGCTGATTGTACATCCTTGTCCCACCATGTATTCTTAACCTTTCGTATTTTCTTTCTCTTGATCATACCACATACTTCAGACGCTACATACTACCTCTTCTTTAAAGGCCTGCCATAATTCTTCCATATCATTTATGCCATCGAATCTCTCAAATCTTGCTATCAATCTTCGTTTATACTCATCTTTCACATCTTTCTCTTGTAGATTTTCTACTTTTATTCTTTCCAAGACCCTATTTTCATTACGCTCTCGGTGTCGCCATCCTTTGATTTTGATCCAACACCAAGAAGTGGTCTGTGTGGATGCCGATCCCTCGATATACTCTTGTATCCAACACATTCTTTCTCAATCGTTCATCTACTATCACAAAATCAATCATACTTCTTCTAACATTTTTCGCCTCTCGCGTATACATATGTATCCTTTTATGATCAAACATGGTGTTTGTCACACAAAGGCTCCACTCCAAACAAATCTCAAGCAGTGCTTTTCCATTTTCGTTCACACTCTCATCACCAAATGCACCTAACACCCTTTCAAATCCATCTCGCTTTACTCCCACCCATCCATTGAAATCCCCTAACAAGATCAATCTTTCATTATCCTTGCAGTTCCTCAAAATCTCTCTTAAACTCTCCCAAAACTCTTGCCTTTCGTCTTGCTCATGTTGTGACATACCCGTAACTATATTGACCGGGGCGTACACCCCCACAATAAAGAGACGAGTAAGTCCTACTTTCATTCTCATCCACAGTAGCCTAGCATTTACACATTCAAACTCTTTTACGCACTCATTCATTCGCGCAGACAGTACTACACCAACTCCCTTACAGGCTCTTGTGGCACTATCTACTCCAGACCAATACGCCGTATATGCACCATGCTTGGTGGTGTCACACCCTTTTCTTTTTGTTTCATTCACACAAAGAACATCAATCTTTCTATCATCCATCATCTGACATACTTCATCCAATTTGCCGTTCATTCCTCCACCAACATTCAATGTTGCAAACCTGCTTTCCGTAGGCCGCTTTTCGCCCTCGCGGGAAACGAGACGTGACGGGTTGCGAACCGCGTCGCCGCCGTATGGAGAAGAATAAGTTTTTGTTCCCATAGCGTTCCCACGAGATTTAGGGATCTAGACGGTGCATCCCCGCAGAGCCCTTTACGGGGGTAAGGCGGAATATCAGCTGTGCCCTGTGACCACCAACACAGGCACCCTCCGTTTACGACCAGCTTGCCCTCTGGCCACGAATCCCTCGGCACGGGTCGGTTCACACCTTAGATCGGGGTTTTGTTTTGGGTATGCTCCCTGAAAGTTGGTTTAAATTCGGAGTTTTCCTTCTCCTAGACAGGTTGCCAACCAAGGCTAACGAGGCCCATCTCGCCGAACGTTTGGTTTAATTTCGGAGTTTTCCTTCTCCTAGACAGGTTGCCAACCAAGGCTAACGAGGCTCATCTCCCCGATAATGTCATTATGGCATTTGGTCTTTAATCAAATGATTTATTACAGCAAACAATCTTCAGACAATAAACGTTTAGTGATATTAGTTTATTTATGGAAGTAGTTAGAGTAGATTAATTATTAAAAAAATGGTAACGTTAGGTTAGGTTAGAGCTGTGACCTCCTACGCACGAGCCGAGCGAGCGAAGCGAGCGGTGCCGCGGTTGCGGCCGGTGAGTGCCAGAAACGACTTGCATTAATATAAAAAAGAAATTGTTTTTAGTAGGTTACTCGGAACTGAACTATTTAGATTAGGATAATTATTGATTTTGCGTAAAAACTGTTATTCCAACTGAAATATTTGACCAAATAAAAATGTTTAAAGTACTAGTTGGTAAACAAGTTATAGTTTAAATGTTCATTTCCCAAACATTAGGTGTGCATTACAATTTTTTGTGAAAAGATTTGTTGCTAAGTAATAATTTGGCAAATGAAATTATGCGAAACATTTTTTGGGAAGTGAAAATTTGTCAAATTCCTATCGGTCAAACAAGGGAGACCCGTTCTTTGGTGACTGTAGGGATGCACTAAGAAGGCAATTCTTCAAACTCCCACTGGATCTGGCAGGAACAGTTGATTTGCGGGCGTAGCTGCGGGCACCCTCTAGTATTACTAAAATTATGACATATCTTTTTGAAGCACTTTCAGGTAGATATCAATAGCTTCGTATTACGTAAAGTCGAACAACTTCCCGCTAGACCACCATAAAGGCGAGAATCGCTCAGCAAGACATGGTCGCTTAAAGTGCTACTTCACACGCACATTGACACTCGTATACAAAACTCGTTTCTAGTGTGCTTCGACTCTATGAGCGAGCCAAGGGTTTTTTTTTTTCAAACTGGTCCAGCGCCGACTTGTTTGATTGTACCTATTATAGGCATTGCAGTATTATTAGTTTATTGATGTAAATATTTAGATCGTCGTTAAATCATAATACCTGCACATAAAGATGTTCTGAACAATCTATTTTACTTGAATATGTATACGGACATATAATTATATACTGTCGACCATACATTGGTTCTAATAAAATAATAGCTACTTATTAGTAATTAATGCAACTACATAGCGTGCAATTCTGAATCAAAGCGTAGCATATCGATTCGTCAATCAGTTGGTGTCTGCCTACAGTAATAATTGATCATTTGGAAGTAGAATTATTTAGCGGAGAAAATAGTCCATGATAACGTAATGTGTCAGACAATTATGTGGGTCGTCGGGCATTCACTGATCGCTTCACTAGAGGGCCTGGTTGAAAATCGGCGCCAGGCGTTCGTCCGGCACATGCTGAACTGGGTCCTATTTTAACTACACATCTTACTTCTTTTACTGCTGTTTATTTTCTTTCCTTTTTGTAACTTTTTTTTCTTATTTTTAATGCTCATTTTTTGTTTTGTTTAATATCTTTTTTTTATTTGTTACTATTTGATTATTTTTTGTGTCTCTTTATAAAACTTTTGTGTTATAATTCGTGTATGTCAAAATAAATAATTTTCATTTCATTTCATTTGTTTGAAATAGAAATATTGTCTACGATAGTTGAATCGAGAATATTAGTTAGTAACATGTTTTTGTTTATTGTAATTTTTTTACTCTGGTCACATTTTAAGATGACAATTATTATTTTTTCTTGCTTTGAACAATTAACACGTTTTGTCGTCTCGTAATACTTCGCCTTTTTGAAAGCACATGGTTAAACCACCTTCGCGAATTGTATTGTAAAATCTTAGTAGCTGACTACCAAGATTTTCGCGATTTTTTTTCATTTACGATGCATAAGTAAAACGTTTTATTGTAGTTATAGGACCTTGGTTTTTATAACGATGCAATCGAACGATCAAAAAATTTTCTATACGGAGATGTCAAAGCGGTCAGTGATTATAGCCCAGTTATTCTTCTGGATCAGCATTATCATTTACCAATATTGTAGCTTATTCCTTTTTAAAAGGTAGGCAACGCACTTGTGATCCTTCGGGCATTGCAGGTGTCTATGGCCGGCAGTGATTACTTACCATCAGGTGACCCGCTTGTTCGTTTGTCTTCCTATGCTATAAAAAAAATTATAACATCTGTCAAGTAATTCGCCCCGAACTTATCGGAAGGCAATGCGCTGGCCCTGTGTTACCTATATTACCGAACTATACCTTACCTGTATCATAATAACATACTACATATATTCACGGTAAAGTTGTTACCTGCTTAGATAGAATGCGCACAGATACTGTAGGTACAAGCAAATTGCCATACATTCCTAGAGAGATATAGGTATAATTATTGAACTATGCATGCGGCAAATTTTGCCTTTGCTAATATAACTTGGTTTCAGGAGCTCTCAGTTCTATGTTTATGATAGTTGCTATGGATCAGAGGAATTCTCTACTGTCGCGAGATTTCGAACAAAGCTATAAATTTACTAAAGTAAGAGACACTATAACAATACCTGTAAATAACATTTATGATTTGATTGAAGAATAATAAAAAATAATAAATACGGTTTACTATCAAACATGCTTATACGAATTTAACATATTAACATTTTAAAAATACACAAACTTTAACAGCCAAGCTGATTCTAGGTCAAAACGTGTTATGCTTTCCTGTCTTGGATGCAATCCTGCTGCCAAATTTCGCATTTAAAACAGTTAAAAGACAACGTTAAAAGACGACAGTTAAAAGACTTAACCATTTATGGAAACAAATAAACATCGGTGTGTTTGCGATATAGTGAGTGCTTATACACATGTTGTATTTATATAACGAAAGTAACAATAAATGCTATGCTAAAAATACTTTAGTTACAGAAAATAAAATTATGTAAAAAGCATCGATCATCTCGTAGGGAGAACAACAGATTGCTACGTAGAGGCTCTAGGGTTCACCTATGACGACCATTCTGACTTTTTGAAGTTCAGAGGAAGAAAACATCTTGAAGAAGCCTGCGACTCTGGGAATTCTCATTATAGACATATGCATGCAATGTCTAGAAGGTCAACCCGCTGATGGCCAGTGTTGAGGTCTATGTTCTTACCCTGTCACGATAAGAAAAGTTCCGTACGCGAAAGTGTATCAGTTGATTAACAGAGCTCATATTATTATTTTGTTTATAGGGGAAAAAAGAAGAAATAATAAAGCCTAAAATGCGCAAATTCTGCCATGCAATGCTCTTGGTAATAATACTTATTTTGTAAAATAAATTTATAAGGCTAGGTAGCCCTATTCTTTACTATCGCTATTATTAACAAAGACCGCGATTGTTACAAAAAGTATATATGTATGTTTATCCATCCATAGTACTAGCTCTGCTTATATTGGGACTAGATGGATATGTGTGTATGTGGTAGAAATATTATTATTATTCACTTTATTTATTAAACATCTCATAGCTTCTTTTATATTAATAAAGTACATTTCAATAAAAAATACGTTTAAAAATATAAAAGGCACTGCGGAGACCCACCGGTGTCGGGTATAGGGAACAAGCCATCGGTGGTTAGGGCCTTAGAGACAGGAACTTCCTCACGATGCGCGCCGTGTCGAGAAGGACTGCCTTCTGCATCAAGGACTTGATCCAGCTGCCCAGTCCGCGACTCTTTAGAATCCACATCCCGAATGTCAACAATCTCGTGAGCCAGGTCCAAATATTTAATCTACTTCTCTTTTTCTGCCTTCACGAGATTGCCATCATGCGGTATGGTGCTATCGACTATCATTGCGAGTTGCTCTGCTCGGTCTAGCACTACAATATCAGGCTTATTACCTACAATAGTCCCGTCTGTAATGATAGACCGATCCCAGTACAATAATGCACTACCATATTCGAGAACTGGATCGGGCACATACCTGTAATACGGTACCTCTGAACCAAGGAGTTTATATTTAACCTTTCGTATGCTTAAGAGCAGATCTGCACGAGACACAATAAATTTTAATTATGTCTGGTAATCCAGCATACGAGGGGTTAAGGGCTAGTTGCTGATGGATTATCCTGGCCACTTGGTTGTGTCTGTGCAAATATTGACCATTGTCAAGACTCGAACAACCGGATACAATATGCCTGAGAGATTCCCCGGGCTGGTGACACGCCCGACATATGTTAACCGTCCTATCTTTCAGAATATACTTCCGGTAGTTGTTTGTCATGAAAACTTCTTCCATAATTGCAAAGACAAAACCTTCGGTTTCTCTGAAGAGATCACCGAATCGCAGCCAGGAAACAGAAGCTTTGAAATTTACATCTGGACCATGAAAGGCTTTGTAAAATCTTCCATGCAGCTACTTGCCCCTCCACACCTCCCGTCGGTCCTCAGTACTAAACTGCAGGTTTGTGCCAGTTCTCTTTTGCCAGAGCGAGCGGGGTTAGTCCGGTATCAACAGCGACTACATCACGATGCACATCCACACTCATCTGCAGAAAATATTCTCTGAGGTTGCACACCTCGCGGTTTTGGAGGGGCTTAGCACATAAAAAGCCTCGACTCCCACATTTCCGCAGGATGTACAGCCTCATTACCGATGAGCGTGGATGATGCATGCGAGATGCAGTCAGCATTGAATGGACTTTCCTATCCAGGGCATCTAGTTCAGTCTGGGTCCACCTGAGTATGCTGAAGGAATACATTAGGACTGGCATGGCCCACCCGTTGCAGGCCCGCACCTTGTTGCCACCTGATAAAAGACTGTTAAGTACTTTTCTCAGGCGGCCAAAGAAACGAGCCTGCAACGTCTGTTTCATGTCAGTCTCAGAAATATTCAAAGACTGCGACATACCCAGGTATTTGCAGGTCTCGATCAGGGAGAGGGATCTAAGTGGTATGGAATCTGAGAGTTGTATCCCTGCAGATTCCATAATCCTGCCTCTCTTCACATGCATGACCGCACATTTATCCATACCAAATTCCATCCTGATAGAATTACTAAAGGTTTCGGTTACCTTTAGTAATGCAGTCAGTTGGAATTTGTTGGGGGCAAATAATTTCAGGTCATCCATGAAAAGGAGGTGAGATGTAACATGACCTCCTCTCCTTAACTGATAGCCTAGCCCTGAAGCCTCTAATAAGGTACTTAGGGGGTTCAGGGCCAGGCAAAACCACAAAGGACTCAGGCTGTCGCACTGTAATATACCTCGCTCGATCCTTATTGGAGCGCCGCAACCCAAGGTCGGTGACACCCTGGATAGCGCAGTACGGTCTTCTATTGCCCCATACACGCCCTTAAGAAGGTGCATAGAGTTGTATCTACTTTGTACAACTCTAGCACCCTCAAAAGCCACGCATGACGCACGGAGTCGTATGCCTTTTTGTAATCTATCCAGCATGTCGATAGATTCTGCCGGTTACAGCACACCTGTTGGCCATGTCTATCAGAAGGAGCTCTTTAGTACCACGAGCCCCACTCTTACATCCATTTTGAGAAACAGTTAAAATTGAATTATGAAATATATGTTTAGATAATTACGTTCTCAAAATGGATGTAAGAAGTTTATATAAAGTTGGTAAGCACGTAATTGGCCTATAATTCTTGGGGTCCGCAGTACTATATATGGATGTTAAAAAGTCAGGCAGCGACCCAGATTCCAATGATGATTGAAATTGAGATGCTAAGCATGCGTATTTCGGAGCCATTTAAGCCAAAAATTGTGCAGCCCGGACGGACTGCACTGGCTATGTCGTCAGTTGTTATATTTATTGCCTCTATAGATGCAATTCGTTCACATGCTCGCTCAACATCCCCAGTCCAATCACCCTCCTCATGGTTGACGGGCATCGACCAGATGCTGCGCCAAAATGTAACAGTGGCTTCATCATTTGATTGACACCCATCTCCATTACTGGCCGAAGAATCAGGGTGCTCCCATCCTCGGTACACACACTTTTCGTCTCTCTGGAATGTGCGATTCAGGCAATATCGCTCCACTCTTTTTTTATATCGCCGAATACGGTTTATCCATGCATAAAGCTTTTGTTTAGTTTTATACCAGTTCCCGCGAAGGCCCGAGTCACAAAGCGCATCACTCTCGGTTGTGTATTATCGGCTCTAAAAGAAGACAGCTTGCCAATGAGTGCCCTAGTCTCAGCGATATTCACTCTCAATCCTGCGTTGCCATGCTGGCACCATAACGTGCCGTCGAGTAGCGGTATTATCTACTGGAAATTTAACTCCCGCTACTCAACATGCCGTAACAGTCGCACAATACAGGATTGACTGAGTATCGCTGAGATTTTGACTATTGTCAAAATAGATTGACAATAGTGAATCCAAGGCACTCACTAGCGCTATGTTTTTCTTATTCATGTTCAACCGATGAGTTATTATCATTATTATTAATGTCCCTAATAACATAACGGAGCTTAATAAAAACATTTAATTGTAACTAGCCTGCGTGCGCGTTGCTTACGTGCTTGACGCTATATAATAACGCGTCTTATATATTATATGACCATGAAAATCAGTTCGCGCTTTTCACTGTAATTTATACGTCGTCGCAAAGCCATTAAGATAATGAACTACGACTACTTAAGTACAACTTTAATATTAACAATTTAATATATAACGTCTTGATCAATCCACTTAAGTTTATTCGCCAAATATTAATTATTTAATTAGACTGGTTTCCCAAGTGTTCTATGGAATCAAAGAGATTGAAATTATTTGACTCAAGTGACAAACTTATCATTACGATTTCGGAGAATTCCTTTTTAATTCCCGCGACATCGTATTCGTGAAAATACAAGCACACTTCGCGTATCGGAGGGCCAACAATCTGAGCATTTAGTACTTTACTGCTCATAGACGTTATGATATGAATCTTTATTAATACAAAAAAGCTTAGGAGATTTTTGTTTGTTTGATTGAACAGGCTAATCTCAAAAAGCAATGGTCGGATTTGAATAATTAGTTTTGTGTTGGATTGTCCATTTATCGAGGAAAGCTATTAGACCTTAAGCTATATAACATCACACTATGAGCCACAGGTGCCGAGCAGTAATGTTAATAAAATACTAATGCTACTATTAGAACACAGAAGGCTGCGATGACGTAGTTCACTAATATAAGCATGAGGACGCTATTTTGTTTTGGCAGATGCATAACAGGACAAAGATGAATGTGTAAATAAAAATTACATTTTACCGGTGCCGGAACTATATCATTTCTAATCATATTTTGCTTTTGAAGGTAATGGAATTTTAGATTTAGAGTTTACTAGTTCTCGCATGGCTGATCATGGCGTCGAAATTTTGCACCACATTACCCGAATCTACTTAAAATGTTCACTATATCATCTGTGCCCAGTTTAAACCACACTATACCGTATAACAAAACAAATAAAAAACAAGAACATATAACATATTTTAGGCATCAACGATCAACTAAGTTGCACGTAAGTTTATCTCATCAAACATACTGAATTATATATATATATATATATTATTTTATAAAGGACAACTCCCGCATTAGGACTTAATTCTGTGTCGCGGGGGACATTACAAGGGGGGATATTACAAGGCTAGTAGTTACTATTTTTTTAAAGTTCTTACATGTAACTTGATGGTAGTCATTAATTACAAAAAAGTATATATCTATGTTTATCCACCATCTAGAACCCATAGAAGAACTTAGTTTATATCAAATTATTTAATTAATTTATTGCCAGAAACCTTACATACAAATAGTACAAGTATTATACCAACTGTTTTGTAACAATAATTGGTTACAAGAGGCTTGCACAGGCTTACTACATAATATTTGAAGCGGGTATTTGAGTAAATAACATCGTACAAATATTATTTAGAGTATTGCTGTAGAAGGTTATACATAGAACTCGACTCAACAACCTTAACATTAATTACGATGCAAAACAATTAGTTCAAGTATTCATCGAGGTATTGGGCTATTTCAAATCTAGATCTAAGAGTTTTATAATTAGCGTCAGGTATTTTTCCACATATGTATATATAGCTCGACCCACGCATCCTTTGCGTGCGTCAAGTCAAAACGGATAAAAATATGATCCGGTGTTGTACTTCGCCAATATTGTTTATTTTTCACGGGTTTTGCCTTAACAAGGAAAATGTCGTGTGCCAATCACCCAGAAAATATTTTAGAGGCCTTATAGTAATCGATCACCAATATCGTACCATAAGTTTTTCGTGATTTCACACATCAGCTCTCAGGTACCACGCACACTTGTAAGAAATGCTAGATGTCCCGAAGAGGAATCTATACATGAGAAATAAACGTAACCAAATAAGAATCAGTAATCACTGGACCTCGAAGGCAGACATTTATTATTTTCTGCCCCTTTTTTTTTGTTGACTACGGTGGAAACTCTCCTTGGTGATTATTTTGTACCCTAGCAATGCCCTAAAAATAATTAATATGGCAAAACCACTCTTGCTGGGAACCTTTCTCCATATTTAAAAATTAATGATTGTTTATTTGTTCCTTATAGGCTCTGAAGATCTGAGACTTAGCACTGATGTCTTTGGTAACTTTGTTCTTAAAAAGGCGGTATGGAGTTCGCCGGGTCAGCTAGTTTATTTATAAATATCAATATTTATATACCTCTATACATAAATCATTTCATATTGTCTGTATATTTCATACAGTTAAAAGATAGCTGCAGCACATGGGTCCGCCCAGTTCGTGCGGGGGTGCCATGAATTAAAAGCATACACGGAACTGATAATAACATACATACATGAATGAGCGCTTTATATTTGATCACCTATTTTCCTTGTTACACGAATACTTTGTGAGGCACTTAGAGAATACATTATTACTAATTAAAAGCCGTGCAATATGCTTAATTTTGTATATTAGCAATGCACGGCAAATAGCGGCAGTACTTGGTAAGTAAATGGCTGCCTAATTAAAACTATACAAAGTTCTGAAAGGAATTTAATTCCTCACTATTTATGACAGAACATTTTATTGCGCAAAATACTCGCAAGATGCGGAGTGGTTTCCGCTGGAGCTAGCAACGAATCTTCTTTATTTAAAAGTTTAGTATTCACTTTCAGCGATTTAATAAAATTATCCAAGTAAAAACATTGTCATAACAGCAGTTCAGTCATGCGAATGTATCGATCATACATTTTGCGCAAAATATGTTATATTGTGCCTCCGACAGCGAGTCCGTGGAGGATAACTCCACGTAAACTTTTTTATAATAAGTAAATAGTTTTTTTCAACTAAATGAAATTGTCACGTTTTTGTCACATTATTTCTTTACAGATTAAAGCAAATCGAGTAGACAGTGGACGTGGTAAAATGGAAAATTGCCAAAGTAGAACGTCATTTATCAACGCCGTTTGCTGACATTTCGCGCCTTCGGTGAATCCTAATGGAATAGACATCGCAACTATTATGTAGAAAAAAGAAGATCGAAAGGAAATTAAAACTTCTATTTACTTATTATATAAAAGAGGCCACTCGAATCCGTCGTTAAAAATGCTTAGAAGAAAAGGCAAGCATGTTACGTGGAAAATACAGCAACAACATTACACTGAATATTCATATTAGTTTTGGCTGTACGTTGTCTGGCAGTCAGTCAGTAACGCAAGAATTTTATATTATACAAATTATCTGTACGAGTAGTACCACTTTACTTATTTATCAAGAATGTAAGTGCCACTGCAAAATATAAAACAACGGAAAAGGCTTAGCTAAGTACCATTAAATCTCAATTTTTATTTCATTTATCAGTAAAACCTAATTTACTAGTAAAACTGAATAATAAAATTTTCCGTACCATTAAAAGAGAAAATGTGAAATTGCAAAATGATTTCGTATGTTATATTTAGTTTTCAATGTCTCTTGCAATCTTAAAAACGGAAATGGCACCGAGCATCGGGATGCGCAGTGCATTGACATTGTCACAGAAAACTTAGTAAAACAAATAAATATAGATTTATTGTTCAGGATATTGACAATAAAGTCTTACAAGAGAATTGTGTTCCAATTTATTTTTATTTATTTTATTTATTAAACTTCCTGCACAATACTGTACATTTGCGGACTTAATGCCTTAGGCATTGTCTAACAGTCTACCTTAGGGTGATGCAGAGATAGTTAAGGCAGGTATTAGGTGGAAGTACTTTATAATTGAATTTATATATAACTAGATACTTTAGTAAATAATATACATAACACACTTATACAATACACATAAATTTAATAATTAATAACATATACTATTTATAATATTATATATATTAATATATTATAACATATATATTTATATACATAAATATTCAATAAAATATTCTATATACATACATAATCCTGTGATGATTACGATGATTCAGCCACCAATTTCTCCACCGTATCTGATGATCTACGAACATTTACATAATATAAATGCAAGTCTCTAGAATTAATTGAATGTCCAATCAGATAAATGGGGTATTTATCCAATTAGTACATCCGATTAATTTAGTTGTTTATGTTATTGATAAATTATGATAATGAATTGTCAATGTTTTGTTATTAAATTAAACAATAAGAGCAATCTAAAAGCAAAAACACTGAAGAGTGTCAAAAGTTGAATTAAATTATTGGCTACAACTACAGTACAATAATTAAATTACCTTCAAGACCACTGTCGAATGTGATATATGGAACTAAACTACGTTAGAGGTGAGACAGCACTCTGTTAAAAAGCTAATATTCTGCCAAAGCTGGATAGACTAATAGACGGCCCCGGATTCTCATTAGGAAAGTCTTGGATGCAGCGGGGATATTGCTAGGACGATGATAATGATGACAGTAAAACGTAAACAACAAGCACGTAGCTAAATTCCTTCGTATTTGGAATATTAACTTGATCTCTAGATCGATTTAAAATAAATAGAACTGCCTGTAATCCTCGATAACGAAATGTTTGTTGTTTTAATTATTGTCTTACTATTGACTATACTGAGAAAGAATTCTACCTTAAAGTACAGTCGACTATATTATAATAATATAAATAAAAAAAATGAAAATGATAATGTTTTATTGCACCTCCACACAAACTTAAAAATAAAACTTCTCTTTACTAATACTATCTACTATTAGGTACTTATTACTCTTATCAACTTAATATCCGTAATTGCCAACGCAGCATTTACTTCACAGTAAAAAGTGGGTTCCTTCTATTTGGCAGAATCTTGATAATCCGAATTTTATTTGGCATAACACACTTGGCATAATCTTTTTTAATCGAATATTTTTAAGGCATAAAAATTATGTAGCATAAGTATTGATTGGCAGAATGTTTATATGTCCGAATTTGCAACAGCATACTTTTAACATGGCAGAACTTTTGACAGAAACGAATCGCCGCAAAACCGACTTTTCGTTGTCTAGTCTGTCCTACCCCTAGAGTGTAATTTAAAATCGCGTAGGCGCGGAAGGGTAGGGCGGCCCGCGAGCTGTTGAGCAGGTGGTTTGAAGGCTGGTTGATGGTTTCAACGCTCACCGCCTCAGCGGCAGCGGTGAGCGTTGAAACCATCTGCGACGATAAGCTCGCGTGGGGACGCCCTAACCCCGCAGCGCCGGAGCCGTGACAGAACGATGCTTGCTGCATGCCTGCTTTTCAATTATTATGAACATGAAATTTATGCCTAAAGATGATTCGGACTAACAAAATTATGAGTTTCGAATTTATGATAAGTGAGTGTATGCCAAACAACTTTCTGCGAAATGAAGATTATGCTATGCGTTGTTATGCAAAATAATATTATGACGAAAAAAGTTCTGCTTTAAAAGGTAGACCCTAAAAACGTTGATAATATTGGATATTTTTGGGCAGTATATTGGGTGCGCAGCTTACTGTAAACGTAATATGCAATGTGATATATGTTTAGTAAAACCTAATACGTCTACACTACCAGGTCAGACTAACACTGCATTGTGCGTCTCTAATTAACGTCTATGTTTGTGCACAAACAAGGAAGATTGAAATACACATAGCTGTAAAATTTACATTCGCCGTTTAGAGCCTTAATAGATCTTACAGGCATAATGCAGAGCATTTCGGAATTTTACCATACATGGGACATCCTTACAATTGCTGGCAGTTTCAGGATTTGCCGCAGATCTACTGTTACAGATGTAACTCATAATTTTCGGGACAGCCGGTTGTACCGTAAGAATAAATCTACTATTATTGAAAACCCCATCCCAACAACAATATCTTCCATTCATCTTCTTTAGATGCGTTCTTTCACAATCCCAAGAAACTTTTGCATGTAAAGAAGAATATAGGTAAGTTTAAATAGTAATTTACATTTCTTCGAGAATTATTAAGAAGTTTGATGTAAAAGCTAGTTTAATTGAAGTTACAGTTGACGTAATTATTGTTAGTGCCACTCGCAGTTCTATAAGTATTCGTCCAAGCCATGAAAGTCATGAAACTATGAATAAAAGATAAGATAAAACATTTTAGCGACTGATTTATTGTTAAGAAGATTGAAATTTCAGTAGAGCTAGACGGCTATTATCATACTTATAAATATTTTGCTGTATTTTTCGTTTGACATTCTGATCTTCCTAACAATGTAATATATCTAATATATAAAATTCTCGTGTCACAGTTTTCGTTCCCATACTCCTCCGAAACGGCTTGACAGATTTTGATGAAATTTTTTGTGCTTATCCGGTATCTATGAGAATCGGCCAACATCTATTTTTCAAAAAAAAAAAATTTTGCAAAACATCGTTTGCCGGGTCAGCTAGTTTTCTATAAATATAACACTGCTCCCGTATTTAGTTCTCATAGGTTTAACATACCGTATTACGTCAAAATCTCAAGGGTTGGGAGTTATCAAGAATTTCAAAGTTGTGTGTAGCTTAATACGGGCGTAATAGAACTTAATACATATTTCGTAAGATTCTCAACAATAGTTTATACTTTATAGTTTACAACGTAAAGCAATTGATTACACTTATTAATAATTTAAAACAGATTAGGGCACTTGTTTCCTCGGCTACGATTAGCGAGTTAAGTTAGCAACGTTACGATTTAATGGACAAAATAGTGCTTATACTGGGCTGTTGGCGAGTATTTCAACATTCGTGATGACTGCAAAAGGAGTGTCGATAAATGAATCGCCTAGATGTACCTACTCTTTTATTTAAACAGAAATATTATGAAATGATTGCCATCTTTCCTCAAGGCACATCGATATATTCACTGGCCGATCGCTTCGATATCACTGATGTGACAAGCGCCTTACTGAAAAAAGATTTCTCATATTCGGAACGAAAATAATACAAAAACTGCAAAGTCGATGTAGTGGTTTAAACAGGTGCCTCGCCGTTCAGTACAGCAGCGCACAGCTGTGGGTTCGACTTCCACGGGGCGGATTTAAGGGGACTACAAGAGCTAACTTCGTTGTCCTTGTCGGATTGTATACATAAGAAAGAGAAGCGCGACGACGACGGGCCGTTCAGAACGCTATACAAACCATAAAATAAATTAATTACAGAAAATGTATTGATCGAATAAAAAAAATAAAACAGTATTTCGTTAGTATGTTGCTTGCTGAATAATTTGTCAAAAAATCAGAATTATTGTATGTATTTTAATATGTTTTATTCGTTAAAATATTTTTTTTAGAGGTATCTTTGTGATTTTTTTCTATCGAATAAAGTTAGTTGTATTATGTTTTCAACACAGTACTTAACTAGATTATATCCTGAAGAATATCATATATTTTTCTGATTGTGTTAACTGCATTAAATCATATACTTTAAAGCATTATAAAACTTGCGTTTAGCTCTTGTAGGCCCCTTAAATAAATCTGACCAATTGTCAAAGGTAGCATGGTCTATCTCTTCAGAACTATGCAGATGGGAACAGTACTCGTTCGTGGAACAATATGCGTGACCTCGTCTGCGATGTGAGATAAATATTGTTGCTGACATAATACCACGTAAATAAATACCAATTCTGTAGAAGGTAAAAATATGACGCAAGAATCCTTTCAATGATTTTAGCTAAAAGTACCCTTTGAAGAAAAGTTTTGAAATAAATCTAAGCGTGCTAAGAACATAACCAGATTTCCTTTTAGTTCAAAGGGTACTCAAAATATACTAATTTTATCACAACTATATTGCGATTTCTCGCCCATTGATGAGACAGTTGTTATTATTCATATAATACACTACAACAGTCCTTATCGACCCTTGTCTTCGGTCCGATTAATATTTCATGATGAGCAATTGAGCTACTGCGTACAACATATCACTATGTCGGTCGACTAGTGCCAGTGTAAGTGACTGTCTGTCTTTATCGTGAGATCTGGTGATTGATTACCGAGTCATGTGATAAGTGATATTGATTTTTCTGTTAGTATTTCACAAAAGCTCTGAATCAAAGATGGCAGTGAATGTTATGAGTACGACACAAAAAAGAAATGTAAACTGAATATTAAATATTCATGACACCTATTTTCTTTATAAATTGACATAAGATATCCACTACTAATCTCAAAGAAAAAACGATCTGATTATTACACAGTATTCAGCTTATTAAAAACGTCTTCATCAAGATTTTATCAAGTATTTCTAATAATTACATTATTATAGAAATTACAAACAGACACCAATATAACCACATGATACATGATCGCTGACCTCAACCAATAACAAAGTAATTTAAAATCATACGAGCAAATAGAGGCTGCGTAGGTATTATAGTCATTCGGGTATTATTTTTACATGTGTCATGAAAGATACACATTCGTTTGAGAAACTAACCAATACTATTTACTAGAATATAGGTTATTACTTGTCTATACTCTATAATCTCTATACCATAGAAAAAAGAATATACTAATACTAGCTTTTGCCCGCGGCTTCGCTCGCGTTAAGAAGTATTATTATTAATAAGGTATATTTTTTGCAGCTTTACTTTTGTTTAGCGTGTGTAAAAAATTAGGGCCTACAAAACTTCTTTGTACACAATATTCTTTACTAATCTGTCATAAGGCGCTAAAACTATCAAGCTATTGGGTGAATAGTCGTTAGATCCAGATTCCGTATATATGAGACCGTTATTAGATCCAGATTCCGTATATATGAGACCGTTTCTATAAACTTCTAACTTAAATAGGAATATTAATCCTGCTGCTATTAACTCACAAAGTCCGCCATAAGTAGCATTTTTCATCATATCAGCAAAATATTCGTCAGGTGTTAAGTAGTTATTACCTTTCCTGTCGTGGGTCATAATTGAAAACTTGCTCCAGTCATTAACCACATATCTGACAATTATAAAGCTGAAGAGTTTGTTTGTTTGGTTGAACGTGCGTATCTCCGAAACTACTAATTCGAATTGAATATTTATTTTTGTCATTGATATTTATGCTATAGTACCTATAGCCTTCCCAAATATATAATTATTGTCACGATATGAGCTTTCGGTACGGAGGAGCCGTGAATAATTATAATGAAGGTGTAACCACAGGCACAGCTAGTTCTTGATGAAGGTGCAATAAGTATAAGTAGCGCTCATAGCGGTATATCGACACAACGTTTGCGAGGATCACAGGATGTCGAAAGACACCGATGATTTTAATTGGTACCCGCCCCCGAACTTCTATAAGGGGAAGTCTGTTCGTTCCACACAAGTCCTTTTCCTCTGAAGATAAGACCGTAAAGGGATTTCCATCCTGAACTAAAAGAGGATCCAATCGATGGTTTAATTCACAGTAACATCGCTTAAACTATTCCATGCACAGCAGCTAAATTCTCAGTGCAACTTGATATATTTGTGGCGCTAACGTTATTGAACTCACCGGACATGTTAACGTTATTGAATATGATAATCATAGTATTAGCATTTATGAATAGATATGTTTAACGGTAAAGTTGAACGGAAATCAGTGACGGCATGCGCGCAAGTCGCGGCCACACTGCATTGTGCCTTTCTCGTCACAACGATTTAAGGCTGTGTATACACTTGATGTTTAGAAGGCTGCTAAACTATGTACAAGACTCATCTACCTATAGTATTCCAGGAGATATTACCAGGCCCTTAGCGAGGCCAAAAAAATAAAGTGGTACTATTTTTTAAGTTTTCAATCGTACTGCGATGTCTGTCTCAAACATCTCTCACATATGTGTACACATATGTGAGATATATGGATAGACTACCTAAATGTGCAACTACGCCGCGCTGTGATGTACTTGTGTTAATGATATGCTAATGTTCGATAACGGAACATTAGGTTCAACATGGTATCTTGCAGCGAATTAAATAGGACACACGTACTAGACCGAAGAGAAGTTAATGTGACGTTATTAGAATATTTTGTTAACAAAAAAGGTTTTGCTGCTTATGAAGCTTAATGGAATCAAAAATGGCCCTACGGACGTTTTTTATGTTAGATTGCTTTATTTTCAGTGATGTCTTCGTTGAAACGTTTGTATCGACGTTGATACAAACTTAATATGAAAATCCAAAATAAGACGTTACCTATGTCTGGCAAAAGTATCAACTACGAAAGATGCATTCAAACGAACTTATGTTGTAGCACGTTGTGAAAGGTTGCAGGCCCCTTGAGGAAGTGTATTGTAAACTTATTAACCATTTTACTAATGTATGACATTGAGCAGAGCACATAGCTCCAAGAACCGATGGCCGTTGGGATAGAAAGGTTCTGGAGCAGCAGCCACGCAACGGAGGACGCAGCAGCCACGCGGGAAGCGAATCAATCAAACAGCCTATTGCAGTCCACTGCTGGACATAGGCCGCTGCCAACATGTGCCACAATGACCAGTTCTCTGCCTTCCGCAACCAACGCGCCTTAGCCACCATCTTTAGGTCGTCGGACCACCTAGTCGGGAGGCGTCCCACTCTTCGTTTGCCGAAACGTGGTCTCCACTCTAAGACTCGTCTGATGTCGGTAACTCCAGTTTTTTTCCGGATGACCTCGTTGCAAATTCTATCCTTTAGAGAGACTCCTGGCTGGCACGCTGAGCGACTTTAAATCTATGGACCAGCCCGACCGTGAAGTTCCAGGTTTCGGCACCGTATGTCATTACTGATAGGTATGAATAAAAAGATGAGAAATTATATAAACAACAATTCTTATATGTAACTGAAGCGTGTATTTTTAGAAAGAGTAAAACTCGCTACAGGCGCGCTATTGTACTGTGTCTAAATCGGTATCAAAGTGCGGCTACATAAAATCGTCTTGTGTGACCTCCCCTACAACACTATACTACATTGTTTTATTTATAGTCTCACGCCTGTATCCCCAAAGCTACCCCTTTGTTGTTTTGTCCTGTGGCTGTATCGGTATCATAGCGCGGCTACATAAAATCGTCTTGTGTGACCTCCCTTAGCTGTATAAAAAGGAAATTAAAGTATCGGTTTATATCACTACAAGACTATACTACATTTTTTTATTTATAGTCTCACGCCTGTGTCCCCAAAAGGGGTAGGCTGAGGTGTAAATATAACCCCCACATTTCGCAATGAAGTTTTAGGTCCCACGTAATAGGGGGCGAGCCTATTGCCGTTACCAGGCACATCACCAGACTCCGGGCTGCTACTGAGTATTCGGAAAACCCAGTTACACTTTTGCCTGACACGGGAATCGAACCCAGGACCTCCGATCAGCAGTCGCATACGCTATCCACTGAACCACGGAGGCAGGTTATAGTACATAAGTATGACTATATAAGTTCTAACATTTGAGAACTGTACCTAGTATGCTTTTTATCTTAATCTTAATATATATATTTCTTGTGTGCGTGTGTATGTTACTGAACTCCGTCTAAACGACTGGACCGATCTTGATGAAATTTTTTGAGTGTATTCTAGGGGACTTGAGAATGGTTTAAATGCTCAATTTAGTCCACTGGAAAATGTTTTTTTACTTAATTTTTAATTTGTAATTAGTTGTCACATTGGAACCGACGGACTGCGCTGATATCGCAATGTCAAATTTTATATTAATAATTTCGTCAAGGATTACATTGAAACCTTTCCTGAATAATAAAACATTAAAAAATAAAGATTTCGAGTCGACAACATATATCCGCAAAATTCAGATTGTCGAGTATTTTGTTAAATTCTAATGGTTCTGACAGACAAAACGCAGTCGCCATATTGGCCACTCTAGCGAAACGTCACTGATACCGGATAACATTTTGAGTACTACCAAAGAGGTCCTGCTTAGTCTTAGTAAGTAGTTTGTATGTGTTAATACTTTTTGCAGTAATATTACAATTAAAACGACAGTAAAATTATAGAAGTATCCGCCCAATAAAGGAGATGTGTGTTATCCCGAACATAGAAGATATACTATAACTAGAGAACCCCGAATTTACGCGAGCGAAGCTGCGGGCAAAAGCTAGTATACAGATATAAAGCTGAAGAGTTTGTTTGTTTGTTTCTTTGGTTGAACGCGCTAATCTCAGGAACTACTGGTCCGATTTGAAAAATTCTTTCAGATAGATTAAATTCTTGCTAGATAGCCCATTTATCGAGGAGGGCTATAGGCTATATAACATCACGCTATGAGCGACGGGAGCAGAGCAGTAGCCTTAAATAACGCAGGTGTAACCGCGAGCATCCTCTAGTATAATATAAAATACATTTTGCCAATTATGTTAAGATTTCATTGAATTGAGTGGTAATCGATATACAGTCTCATTGATAGAAATATTGTTACTAAATTATTGAAGTGGATATTTTTTCTTCAAAATTGATTATGAGTGACGAAGCACATTTCCATCTCTCGGGGCATGTCAATAAGCAGAATACTCGCTTCTGGGGCACTGAAAATCCGCGCATTATTCAACAAACACCTTTACATCCACTAAAAGTAACTGTAATGTGTGGCGTCCAGACTTCTTTCTTTAGGGTTATTTGAAATTTCGATTGCACCTATGTGAACAAACCACAGGCTCTTGTCTAGTTTAACATACACCAAGAAATAACAAACATATCGCAGGAAGTGTTACGGCTAGTTATGGAAAATGTCATAAATAGGGCTCAAATGTGCTTCAACTCTGGAGGTCAACATTTAATAGACATCATATTTAACCTTTTGAGCGCCATGGTCACATATATGTGACAAGCGAAAACTGTCCCTGGACGCCAACGTCACAAATACGTGACAGAAAAAGCGGTATACAAAAACACGAAATAAACAATTTGAACATTACTTGAATGCCTGTTTATTTATATTACCTTAAAATAGAAGTTCTAATGCTTGTTTATTTCTGTTAAACGAGTTAAATAGCATTATAGATATTGAGACATTTAACGTTAAAAAGGTAGAAATCAAATCTTAAAAAAGAATGTTCTCACACGCCACAGTCACAAATATGTGACCGCTAGTGATGTAGCGCAAGTTAGATAATATCAAAAATTTACATCAAAGATCGTTTTAAAACTTCCTTCTACAATGTACAATTTTAGATATAATTTAGTATGAGGATAAAGCAGCATTAGTTTTGTAGAATCAGACTTAAAAAAAACATTTTAATAGCTACATAGTCGAAGATAAAATTGGCTGGGTCGAATTTCGATATTCGCTAATCTTGACTCAGGCGCATCCCTAATACAACCCGAATTATCAGTGCCTTGTACGCCATGGTCACAAATAGACGACAGCATCGTGACGTCACAAGCGCAGGCGATCAGAAATAGTGAAGAAAGTAAACATTATTAAAATATTTATTATTTATTTTATACTGACTGTTATAATGAATGCGAATTTAATGACTATGGAGGAACTTCTTCGCATATTAGAAGGAGTTCCTGAATCCTGATGACGAAGGCTTTTCGGAAACAAAATCTTTGGACGACTATAATTTAAAGGTACCTAAGGAAGTACCTACAGTAATTTTTTTCTGCTTTTGTTTTAAACAAAAATTAAATTTTGTTTTAAATACAATTAAATATCGATGTAGTATTGGAATCCCTATTTTTTTCGTAGGTATTTGCGCGAAATTTGTGGCTTGGCGTTGAGGGCAGGTTCACGTGTTTTTGCTCTGGCGTTCAAAGGTTAAATCATAATGCAACTAAATGTCATGGCACAAATATATATATTTAAAAAACTAATTCTAGTTTTCCAATTTAGAAACGAAGTTTTAGCTGAACCAAGAAGGGTCATTACTTTTGCGCCACCCCGTATTTTGACATAGCTCTACTTGACTCCTAGTACAGTCTCACAGAGCCTAATAGAAAAGTATCATTACGCGAAAAACTTACACAATAATAAAAAAGAAAGCTTTAAACTTATTTTTTGTAATTTGTTCTATTCATGACATAAATTCCACCATGGAGCAATTATTCGTATATAATAATAATAATAATCCCACAATTTCTTGGAGCGCCGGCTTTATTTCAGGCTCTTCATGATATCTCTAGCCGTCCAATGCGCGTTGTTTGGTCTATCTATGTTATGTTTACGATGGTTCACAAGCATTGGGCTATCAATCTTTACTTATGCGATGGCATGAGCCGCCAGTATTCTGTTAAGATTTAATATACAAAAAAATATAATGTAAGGAGTATATTAGCATTCCCAAGTATCTCTCGACTGAATTACTCGAGAGATACTTGGAATCTTTAGGGCCTAATTGCTCATACCTGCGAATATAAGCCGTAAGAATCACTGTCACTTAACTTGGAAAAGTATGCATTTTGGCATGGTTTATGACTTCTTCATAGATATATTTCATATTACACATCAATACGAAACTACGTGAAAGCGAACTAATTTCATTGCTATCAATGTAAACAAATGTATTCAAATAAAAACAATGTAGGTATACAATATCCGGACTGCCGAACTAAAGTCAGCTTTGCTTAAGTAATTTTACAAAAAACCTTAAAACCATGACATCTTTTCATCTAGCCATATATATGAGAAGATCAAACAGCTTGGCGTCGAGAATCTTCATCATCATCATCATCCACAGCCTGACTTGGTCCACTGCTGAACATAGGCCTCTCTTTGTTGATGCCATTTCCCTCTATCTTGTGCTAATCTAGCCCAGGCTCGGCCCGCGATCGCAACAATATCGTCGGACCATCTTGCCAAGGGCCGGCCGACACTTCTTTTCCCCATTCGTGGCTACCATTCCGTTACGGCCCAACTCCACCTGTTGTCACCACGTCTAGCCAGATGTCCTGCCCAATCCCATTTCAATGTCATTATTCGATTTCCCACGTCGAGCACCTTTGTACGTTTTCGAATTTCAACGTTGGGAACTCGCTCTATTTGACGAATACCAAGCATGGAGCGCTCCATGGCTCTTTGTGCGACTCTCAATCTGTATACCGCCTCTTGTGTGAGCGTCCATGTCTCGCCACCGTAAGTCATTGTGGGCAAAACACATTGGTTATAGAGACGGGTCTTCAAACATTGAGGGACTTTAGATGATTTTAAGATGTCGTCCAGTTTCGAAAATGCAGCCCAACCGAGTTTAATCCTCCTTGATATCTCAGTTTTTTGCTGTTCTTTATCAAAAGACAGATTATGGCCAAGGTAGATATATCGGTCAACGAGTTCTAATGTTTCGCCGTCAATAGTAACTAGTGGGTTTTTATAGCATAAACTATTTGCCATAACCTTAGTCTTAGTCATATTCATTTTTATACCACAGATCCACGTAACGTGAATCGATGTGGCAACGATGGAGGGCATGGAATACGGCCCAGTGTTCAATGCTATCAAACGCCTTTTCATAGTCTACGAAGGCCATGCATAAGGGTTGATTAAATTCGTGGCACTTCTCCATTAGTTGCTTTACTGTGTGAATGTGGTCGATGGTTGAGTATCCGCTCCGGAAGCCTGCTTGTTCTACAGGTTGGGCTTCATCAAGCTCACGAGTAAGCCGATTTGTGAGAACCGAGAATCTTACCGTAAACAAAAATAATTTCCGTAACATAACAACGCCTACCTTCCTTATTTTATCCTATATGAAACAAGGACAAAGCAAAATATTTTCGGAAGGTACCTACGCCGATTAAAATCCGCTTTTAGATCCACTCAAAGTTTCCGTCGCTTCGGGCGCCCGCGCCATCACTACCTAAGCGGTATATGTGGCCTACGACAGGAGTTGTCTTGCGGTAAGATATCTACGTACAATAGTTGATAGTGCATGTTACCATGCAAGCGTCAAAATACCGCTACCAGCCGACCATTATTGTGGCCATATATGAGTATACGACGTCTTGTGACTAGGGCTATCACTCTGCTAGTGACCTACATTACCCAATTAAAATATCAAACTTACATAAATTAAACTTAAAAATAAACGACATAAATTGAATGATTTATACGACCAATCGACGTGTTCTGCATATTGCATTACAACAATGTATCAATATTTCACGGCTTACTCAAAATTTGTACCATTTTCTTTCATTTTTATAAAGGACAAATGCTGCACCAGGAGTAAATCCTAAGCCACCAGGGACTTTACAAACTTACAACCAACGGACCTAAGGTACACCCAGACTCTAGACAACATTTACACTTGTGTGGTGTTCGTACACCACTCGAAGAGTGTCTTGGGTTCGTACCCAAGACACTCGTCTCGGTTTTTAACGGCGAGGCGTTTACCATACGCCAACCGCGTAGTCTAAAGTTAGTTAGCAGGTGCGTGATTAGCATTGGCGATACAAGTGATTTTACCGAACATCGCGTAAATATTACATTTGGTAGCGGGCGTCGAAAAGCTAATTATCCCCTTTGAGCTATCTGCCAAACAAGCTTACCAATTTTCATCAAACTTGGTACGACCGAAGCCCGAGAAAGTTCAAGACATGTTATTTCTTTCTACACCTCTCGAAGAGTAAATCGAAATCGTTTGTTGGAGAACCCGTGGGTTCAGGTAGTTTGAATATAAACTCCGGATAAGTCTGAATAAAGCTACCCCTCTGAAAATGCTACAATATTATAAACGAAAATAACAAGCAAAAGAGATCATGTTTTAATAACAAAACTTTTCTATTTCAATATAATACGCAAGTTATATTCGTAAAAAGATGTTAATGGATGTAGTTTTAATATGCACTAATATTATAAACCGACTTTATCTCAATTAATGTCATCTTAATATATAAAATCCTTGCGTTACTGACTGACTGACAGACACGCTACAGCCGAAACTATTGGGTGCAGGAAGCTGAAATTTGGCATGTATGTTCCTTGGGGACCGTAGAGGTGCACTAAGAAGGGATTTCCCGAAATTCCCACGGGATCGGTCAAAACGGGTAAATTTAAAAAAATTGCAGGCGTAGCTGCTGGCGTCCTCTAGTAAAATAATAATCGCAGAGTAATATATCCATTTCAATAAGCTCCTATCATAGTGAACCACGTCCATTACTAAACCGTGCAATATTAGCCACAAGGCAATTTTATAATAATGAATGTGGAAAAACGTGAACAGTCCGAGTGGATAACAAATATATTAAGATAATTACGTATAATTATTTGTACCCTCGGACGCGTTTCTCGTGGGTTATATTTATGGCAACCCTACACTAATCTTTACCTGAACGGGCAAGCACGTACAACAGGTATGTAGCTAGGTTAACACTGTTACTGACTGTTTACGTTTGGCACTAAACTGTTTATATATTAATATTTCATAACACTCATTAATTTACTGTTTGAAAAGGAATGCTTAAGAGGCATTCATTACGGATGTATTTGGGCTAATTCTGCTAAATACAGCAATGTTGTGATCCTTTCATATTGCAAAACAAACACCGCCGTCTCTGTTTGTTTCTTGGTGATAAACATAAATAGAACAGAACGGATTTCCATGTTAGTTTAACTAGTAAGTAGACGGGGTGATTCGGGAGATTTTGCAATTGAATTTGAATGAAGAATGCATCTGTGTCAACCACACAAGTTTATTATATATTAACATTGCTCGAGCTATTATGCTCCTCAAAACTGTGAGCAAGCATATTAGCATATACATATTAGATTCTACTGAGAATTTTCTATTGAATATTAATTTTCTTACAACTAGTTAATAAGTCAAAGTGCGCTATGCTCGTCTTATCAGGATTCTGTTCCACTACTAGACTACGGTAGCGCTTTTGCCGTTCGTAATGGCAAGGCCAATATAAGCAACGCTTGTACTGGTTGCCACTTGGATGGGTGACCGCGTGTGCCATTTACACTAGAGCGCTACCGTGCTTCGTGGCACGTCAAGGTTTCGGTGTCAGTTTATATCTCAGGACAAAAATCGTAAGACTCCGACACTATCCACACTCTCACATAATAAAGAAGACTTCAGTTTTATCAATAATACTAGTTTCCACTCGCGGTTTCTCCCACCTATCGCGACAAAATATGGTATATGTGTTATTATAATGTAAAAGGTATATACCCAAAAAGGCGTTATTATTATATACATCAATTTGTTTAACTTTCGCCTCTTTCTATCGTTGCAACCAAGACTTTTCGACTTGGAACTGAGGGTGCGCTTACTGGCCTAACTAGATTTGACAGAATATTATAGAGGCATGTTATCTTTTCCATAGAGCGAATGCCCACTGACCTCCGCAACCCTTACGGACAACGATATGCCATAGTTTAGACTACTGTCAAAAATCTAAGTATATGGAAGCCGTGACCGACAGCTTAATGTGCACTCTGAAGCACTGGCCAAGCCGTAATTAACAAAGATTTTTTTGGTTTAGTTTAGGGTAGAAATTTCCGTGTTACGAATCTTTCGCATGACCTAAAAATACACACGAAAAATCGAACTGTGAATATTTTGACCCATAAACGATAAACAAAATATTTCAAACCACATTCCAAACGAAAATTGTAAAAACGGTGATAAGTAGATAATCTATTAGGTACAAAAACAAGACGCAAAGGTTAACAGTAGATTGAATGGGAGCAATCTATGGGAGAAAAAGGAGATTAAAACCCACTTTGAATATCAATAGACGTCAGTCAAACTAAATATCCCATAGCAGTGTAGTTGCCAAGGGACAGTTTATCATTTGAATTGACTAAAATGTAATGCGCCAAACACATAACGAAAATGTTACTGAAATTATTTGGTAAAAATACATAAAATATAAATCTACTTTCGACGGCATTTATTTTATAAAGGGATCGAATTGGAGCGTAATGTATTTTCTTTTGTACACTCAAATAAATAAAACTTTGAAAAGCGGCGTCTATTTATGGCATACAATGTTTCATCAGTTTGAAATGAATGTCAGTTTCATTATAAACTAGCGACCCGTCCCTGCTTCGCACGGGTAGTAGGTATAATAGGTACATATTGTACACAAAGCTTTTACTTATTATTCACCTAAAGTTTCTCATGAATTACTCAGTCTATAGGTGGAAATTGCATGGAAAACCGGTCAATAGTTTTAGAGTTTATCGCTAATAAACAGAAATGGCGGGCTCATAACCAATAGTTATAATATATATTGACACACCGAGTTCAATTATAGCCTTCATGTAGTCTTGCAAAGTTATAATATTTCAGTGAAAGTCTCAATAAATGTTCTGAATATTTTTAAGTTAAGATTAATAGATCTCATAAACGAAAATACGTATTAAGTTTATATAGCATCAAATATTTTAACTGTAGTAATTGGTAGTCACTACATCAAGTTGCCATAAAAGTGTGAGCAGTTAAGTGAGGGCAACAAACCACAGTAACATTACCATAGCCGTAATATACCCATTCAGTGGCGCCACAATTTTATATTAGTTTCTGTAATCACCACCTCGGATCACACAAAAACGACGGCAAGTTGGTCGCGAGGGAAATAAATGTCTCTTTTGTGAGCATAACTACCCTAACTGCCTAATTAGAGACACGTTATGGAACTAGGAAAGTTCGAAACGCTCCAGAGAAACTCTAAAGAAAATTCTTACAGTATCAGCGTATGCGCAAGTTTCTTCCAAGGCGATTTGTTAATAATTATTTAATTTAGTACGCAGTACTAACGCGTACATTAAAAGCAGCTCACTTGTAAAACATGTGTAAGTAAAAAGCTACATTTTTCAGTTATGGGGAAACGTTGGGCATGGTTGGTGTCTACGAGTATACTTGCAGTGCAATGGTAGCTATATATGTGTAAAATACACACATACAATTCAACACATTACTGTGTCTATGCCGAGAGTTAGGGCTTTCGTATGACTCGTTCGTATGAGTCAAATGACTATGTTCACAAAAAAGTGCCGTCTGGTGGTTAAGTGACTTGCGATGTAGAGGTCATCGAAACACAATATCAACCTATTCCTAGCACACACATACAGCTTGGTTGGCCCGATTAGTTTGTTTAGAATTTTAGTTATTTGTACCCTAAAACGAGTGTTGTAAATTTACAAAGAAATACGATTAGTGGAAATAATTTGAAGAATGCTTCAGTAAAATGTTTAAAGCGTACCTTATCTATTAATAACAGTCAGAACATATTAAATACATAATATAACAGGTGTCACATTTTGCGCGAGCGGTTAAAAACATACTTCCGTACTCAATCATAACTCATTACGGCTGTAGCAAAGTCACGACAGAGTTTGTTGACCTGACGACGATAAAATTAAATACAAGAGATCAAAAAGTTATAAGAGGCTAAAACTTGGACGTTAATTTTACTCAGACGTTTTTCGCGCAAAATTTGCCCTAACACGCTTTCATCGAAAACATCTCAGAAAATGGCATAGCTTTTAATGCCCCAAGGAATGAATAGGACCCAATTATTACGTATAATCACTACGTGTTAGGTCCAAAGTTTCATATTTATGTGTCGTGTGTGCTGTGTTAACTATTGCATATAAATTAATCTGGCCTTTGTTGTCAGCATGGGTCCCACGCGCTCTGACGCCGCGCCGATTCAAATGCAAATTGAATATCGACCTCCCACCTCCATCATTCCACCTCCGAAGCCTTCCCTTTCTTAATTACCAACTTCACACAGACGACAAAAGCCGGCCAATGTCCAATTTACTCCAACTTTAAAAAAAATTATAATGCTTGCAAAACAAAAAGCCACTCCCTGCCGCTACTTACCATTAAAAAGAACAATGGAAATTCATTAAGCCACAATATTGACATCGTATTTTATGGATTAATTAACTGTGAAAACCACGATGAAAGCTTTCTGCGTCGTACGATCTACATCAACATCCAGCTTTTCGTATTTTTATTACCCCTTACCTATTTCTACGTAATACAAAGGTCTGGTACAAAAAATATCTAAGATTCTTTTAGGCGTGAATTTCAGGAAGAGATTCTCGGGAGAAACTTCAATGAATGCGTAACCTGAGAATTACACTGGTTATGTCTACAATCGTTACGTCTTTGTATATATAAAATATTTTTTACTGAAGAATATTTTCATTTATTATCTATACTAATATAATGAAGCGGAAGAGTTTGTTTGTTTGTTTGTACGCGCTAATCTCAGTAAGTACCGGTCGGATCTGAAAAAATCTTTTTGTATACGATAGCCCAGATATTCCGGAAGGCTATATAACATAACGCTTCGACCCTTTGGGGCCGGGCTAAAAGATAATGTCCGCTAATCTCAGGAACTAGCAGTCGGATTTCAAAAATTGATATTGCCTATGATAGCCCAATTATTCCGAAAGGCTATATAAAATTACGCCATAACTTTTAGGGGCAAGACAAAAATAATAAAATGGTCAAACGAGAAGGGGAGGGTTGAGTCAAAGGCAAAAAAAGGCTAAACGAATAGGATACAATCTATATGGGTATCGCTTTCGAGATTTTCGGGACGCTGATTATTAATATGAAGTTTATAAGACTGCAAGAACTATAGAGGCATTAGCCTTCTCAGCATTGTTGGCAAATTGTATGCGAAGGTACTGACTGAAAGAGTTATGGAAGTAACCGACAAGAAAATATGGGATGTACAAGCAGGATTCCGAAAGGGTATGGGGTGCACGGATCAAGTCTTTTCCTTGCGGTGCGTAGCCGAAAAATTCTTGGCCAAATGTCAAAAGGTCTACTGCGCATTCGTGGATTTGGAAAAGGCTTACGATAAAGTGGTGAGGAATGAAATGTGGTCGGTACTGTCGATGTATGGGGTGAACAGCAGCCTCATACGAGCTCTGAAATCCCTTTATGAAGATTCTAGAGCTTGTGTAAGGATAAATGGGTCGTACACGGATTGGTTTACCATCGAGACAGGTGTTAGACAGGGATGTGTAGCGTCGCCGTGGCTGTTCAACCTCTTCATGGACAGTTGTTTGCAAGATTTGAAAAATAGTGACTGTGGATTAAGGATGAATGAGTTACTTGTCAAATGCCTCCTTTATGCTGATGATCAGGTTATACTTGCGTCTTCAGCGGAGGAGTTGCAGGAGATGGTAACAATCATGCATGGTGCGTTAGAGAGGAAAGGAATGAAAGTGAATGTAAGTAAAACGAAAGTTATGGTTTTTGAAAAGGAGGAATGCGTTACGGCTTGTAATGTTATGATCGATGGACAGCGAGTGGAGTAAGTGAATGAGTTTGTATATTTAGGTACGCTGTTTACAAGAGATGGTAAGAATGTAGAAGATATTGAAAGAAGAGTTAATGCAGGTAATAGAGTGAATGGAGCTCTGAAGGCGTTTATGAATAGCCAAAACGTGTCCAAAAAGGCACGTTTGGCTGTCCATAGAGGAGTGTTAGTACCTACTCTTATGTATGGTAGTGATAGTTGGGTATGGCAGAAGAGTCATGAAAGTAGAATAAATACTGTAGAAATGAGAGCACTGCGAAGTATGTGTGGTGTTTCTTTGACTGACAGAGTAAAGAATTGTGTGATAAGAGAGTGTTGTGGGGTAAAAGAAGATGTAGTGACAAGCATCGAGAAAGGCATGCTAAGATGGTTTGGGCAATTGGAGAGGATGGATGACGAAAGACTGACCAAGCATATATAAAAGGCAAGTGTGGAAGGGACAGGACGAAGGGGAAGACCTAGGCGGACTTTCTCTACATACTAAAAACTCGACATCCTAAAAACAGGACAGGTTAGAAGCACCCTGAACAGAAGAGCATGCATGAGGAATCTGATGGGAGTGAATGAAGCAAGAGAGATATGTCAGGATCGTTGCAAATGGTGCTCCGTAGTCTCTGCCTACCCCTCCGGGAAACAGGCGATTTGAAAACCCTATCAGTGACACAACTAATCAAAGTTTTCGTCACTATCTTGATGGTCAACATTTTACTATCCAGACTAACAAAATTTCACTGCTATTCCTTGAAAGCTTCTAAAGCTAAGACAATTTATTTGTCACCTCATGTTCATAGATGGTGTGCGTTTCTCTTAACATATGATTTTGCTGTCATATAGTGAGACGTCACATGACATAATTATGCTGAGTTTTTGTCTAGAAACTCTTTAACGCCTCAAACGCCTTTAGTTTTGAACCCTAGAGACTTTTGTAAGGTGGTAAACTATGTCAAATTACACAACAGTTGATTACAGGTAAGCTTTAGTGTCAGTTAGCTGGTCAAATCTGCACATTACAAGGACTGGTGGCCGATGGAGCAAGCGTGTCTTGTGGAGAACGCGACTCAGTAAGCGTAAGGAAGGGCGGCCCCAGCTAGGTGAACCGACGACCTGAAAAAGTTAGCCGGGTGCGAACTGGATTCGGAAGGCTGAAGACCGCGTAGTGTGGGGCGTGTTGAGAGAGGCCTATGTCTAGCAGTGGAATGCGGCAGGCGGTTTGATTGGTTACAGGTAAAGCAGAAACAGGCTCCTGATATTTAGAACCTAGCACGAATAAGGCTCTATTGGAGTCAACGGTCAGGTGAAGTTGGCACATGCGCAGCTTAAAATCAATCCACTATGTCATCGTACCTATTACCTATGTATCATTTTCTTCCGTTACACAAATAGTGCACGGTTGGCGTAGTGGTTAAAGCGACCATCTCGCCACTTAACACTGTACCGGGTGTTGTAGGTTCATTCCTACACAAGACAACACTTTGTATGGTCCACAAACACCGCTTCACACTATGCTGAGTGTTATGGGTTCAGTCCCCATACGAAACACTGTGAGTAATCCACAAATGGTGGTTTAGAGTCTGCGCGTACTTGATGTATGTTGGTTGTATGTTTGTAAAGTCCCCCGCAAAACATATTTTTGTAGCCAGTGCATGAAAGATGACTTAAAAAAAATACAATGACAATTCGTCATAACTATAGTTTTGGATAACGATCTCTATGAATAAAAGTAAAGCATCAATAAATAGCTTTAACCTTGTTCACAAGTAGGCTCATTAATACTTTTATGCCTCAGGGTTTTGAAGACCTGGTAGAAATATTTACTACTCCGACCAAGATCTTCGATGAGGATGAAGTGCCGGCGATTAATGGTAATGAAATTGAACAGAGTCCTAAGAGACCGATAGTGAAACAGCGTCCATTCCTGGTGAGAAGACATCACTGCTGCCAGCGTCGATAGACTCTCCGCACCGTAAGACGACTCGCTAAGTAATCGTGACTTGAGTAAAGATATGTGTGTACGTGTGTTGTACAGTTGTAGCAAAGCTGGTCGGAGGGGCCTCGTACGCCCGGTCCACGCTTTGAGAGTCGTATAATAATGAAAAAATAAGAATGAAAGGTTGGAGGGGCGTAGCGCGCCCGTACTATGGTTGAGTAGTTGGATGAAGGGGCTCGACACGCCCAATCCAAGTTACTACGCAATAGCGCTGAATTTTATTCTGATCTCATTGAACAGGTCTGGAGGAATAACGCCGCGTCCTGTAGATGCTGGACACCATGCGCACGAGGTCGTGCGATTGTCAGGATTGGCCGTGTGGGCGAACCTCCTTGGCAACCTCAACTGGTCATATTATAGTTTATACTATAACCTTCTTTTAGAATGCAACTCGCAGGATGAATATATAGCCGAATGTCAACTCTATAGCGAACACCCGGCACTGGTATAGGCTCAGATATTTACATAGAGGCGCATTTCTTATGGGCGCTCTGAAGACAAACTTTCTGTGACCCAAATTGCCGCTTGGCGGCGTGGCAGTCGCGCTGTCACAGCTGTCTCTACGAGAGCAACAGAGACAAACGTTCCTCCAGCTAAATCTGTATTCATTGGGTGAGGCGGCCACTTTTAAAATGTGAGTGAAGCTTGGAACAGCTCACACGCCACGTGAACGGTGGACGTTAGTTTTGATAGAAATTGATAATAGGAAATTGTAATTGTTTTCTGTGATTATTGATTGTACTGTGAGTAATTAAAATGTTATTGAATTGATGTACAACGGTTATTTTACTTACTATCTTCTTACCCAATAATTCACGCCCATAATACGTAAAGATGTCGCATAAAACAAATAATAATAATAATATAAATAAATATAAATATATATGTGTATGTGGTAGAATATTATTATAAATAATAATATTCTACATACACACATCACCATCTAGTCCCAAGCTAAGCAGAGCTTGTGTTATGGGTACTAGATAATGGATAAACATATTATACATAAATGACAGTCGAAGGAGAAAATGGAAGAACGGGAGTCGAAAGCCTTTGACCCTCAGCCGAAAGACTAAATAATAATCGCAATCTTGGAGGGCAGAGTTACAGCTTTCAAACATCACCTCATCTTGTGATATAAACAAACAATGTATTACAGGATGAATAGAAAGCTTACAAACCGCAGGGCAGCTCTGTGGCGAGCTGAATGTGTGTGGCGACACTGCGGTCCCGCATGCTTCAGAGAGTCGGTCAGGGCCTCGTCTGTGGCTTGCCTTTATTGGCTGGTCGGAGTGGATTTCCAAGAGCGCCCGCAGGGCTCTCAACTCTGGCTTGATTGGTCGGCTAAAGCTACTAGCTCGGGGCTGGAAGTGTCATTCTCAAGGGCGTAACTACGGGGAAACCCGCTCCGGGTCTCCGTTGTCACGAGGCTCGCGATGACGAAACCGGTGCCGCACCGCTCGACACCCATAGCCACACGCACCGGTGTTGCCCACTGGCTACCTTTATGGCAGACTTAGGGTCCATCTAGTGAGTTGGCGAGTCACCACCTGCCACGCAGACGAATGCTATAAGAGTATCACTGGCAGGTGCCGTTTGTTATCCATAGTATCATTATTACCAGTCCATTTAACACCCATCCCCATAAACCAGTAAATTAGACTCCACATCATTGCAATAGACCTACATTTACTGCGGCTAGACCATAGCTGTACTCAGTAGTGCAGTTGTTGAGGCTCCGTGGCATGTGTCTCATCCCATTTATATTAAAAATCTCTAAGGGTCTCTGCACGTTGGACCCATGTCTCCATGTAAGCCTTCCAAAGGGCCGGGTATTGTTTTGACGACGTAGTTAGAACAATCCCGTGGAAAAGACAAACATAATAATAATAAATTGTGGCGACGAGTTGTAGATTATATTGTGCTGTTTGAATTATTCGTTAACTCATCTCATCTCATGATTATTTAAATTACCTGAAAGCTTCGAAAAGTAAGACTATTTATAGAACATTTTTATGTCAGAAATTAGGAAGGTACAATCAAACAAGTCGGCGCTGGACCAGTTTGAAAAAAAAATCCCTTGGCTCGCTCATAGAGTCGAGGCACACTAGAAACTGGTTTTGTATACGAGTGTCAATGTGCGTGTTAAAGTAGCACTGAAAGCGACGATGTCTTGCTAAGCGATTGTCGCCCTAATTGGTCTAGCGGGAATTTGTTCGACTGTACCTACTAGTTCTAGAACTATAAGCACATTTTAAAATTATAACTACTCTGTTCTCACCTTCCTACTGATTGACAACTTATGTATTATACGCATAACAGTTCAGTATAACAAATTAATTTCCACTTAACCAAAATGTAAGACAACAGTCGCTTACTAGGGCATAGGGACCAGCCTACTGCATTTGGTGAGAATTTAGTTAGAAAATTCGTTGACATTGGCGTTCGCGTGCCGCGTTTTAAATGTACCTACTAGTACATTGCGATGTTCTATCCAACATATGCGTGATAAAGTCGAAATTTGATCAGCTTAATCTACTAACTAGTATGTTGATATTTAAAAAACTTATTGGTATGATTGAAGTAATAATGTATACTAGCAGAGCACTTTTATGTGCGTTATGGACAATGTATTATTTCAATACTATGATTAGTAGTTCCTTCAGGGTAATTTTCAAAATGGAAGTCGACGGTATCTGCTTAGTGAATAACCAATAGGTATTTTCCTAGGGTACCGTACTTATATACCTACTTGATTTTTTTTTCATTTGTTTGAATAAAAAATATAAGTATGAGCAATCACAAAACCAGAAAAATCTTCAAGTAGGTAGATGTCATTGAAATTCTTGGGGCGGGCAGCTCTGCCGCTTGTTTGCGTCCGGCGCGTCTGTAGGCATATAACTCGAGGAGACGGCCGAGTTACAATACTATTAGATTATATCACCGTGACTCCGCTAACCATCATGTGAAACGTTGCGTCCACAGTCACAGGATAAAAAAACATTTAAAATGATATGGGGAAAAAATATTTTTCCATGTGGTTAAAAAGTGGCTATGTGCCTACGGTACATGTATAATACGCAGCAGAGGTAGACAAGCAAGAAAGACTACACGGTTGAACTCGGGCAACTCATATTTGGTCCGTGTGTTAAACCTGGGATGGAGCGTGTGATCATCAACGGATGGCTGTATAGTGTATATAGGCTGGAATTATGAAGATACTAATTAAATAAGGCATCGTCAACCTCTAAGATTATCAACAAAATATCATAATGATTATTATCACCGCGCCGTTGAGAATAAAATTATCTCTGTTCTCTCTGTGAACGCGCCCTTAATTTTTGTAAGGAATGTTTTAATATTTTTGTGAAATTATCATATGAACGTGACATGCGCGCAAAGATAAGCAGATAAATATTACGTCCACATTTCACCACTTAATTATCACTAGCAAGACTTTTGTCGCCTGCCATAACAAGAAGACTGGATCTCGTGCCGTTGCATGTGAATATCTATATAATATATATAAAAGAAAGTCGTGTTAGTTACACTATTTATAACTCAAGAACGGCCGAACCGATTTGGCTGAAAATTGGTGTGGAGGTAGCTCAGAACCAGGAAAAACACATAGGATACAATAAAATGCAAAAAATAAACTGGGAGGGATTTTAGAGAGGGTCGAAGTTTGTAGTGACAAACCTCCTACCTATTGACAGTAATAACGCATGCGCTGTAATAATTGAGTTGCTGCGCATGTGCTATATCTGTCAGTACTGTCACATTATACATTGACATAATTAAGATGCATTGTCATTACTTTGTTCGCTTTTATGGTTCACTTACTTAATTAAACTAATAATAATTATTGTAACAGCCTTGGCTAATCCCTTCTAATATTAGGTACATGTACATAATGTAAAATAACAAAGATCGGTTGATGAAACTCACACTCATATTTTGGTTTCTTACTTACTGTATTAGAAAAGTAGTAACCTGTACCTGCCACCTAAATTCTTAGCTCTTTCTTTTATTAAAATCCTATCTGGCCGGATTACATAATTATTAGTTAATTTGAATCTTTGCACTCAAAAAGTAACACTCGAATAGTAAGTCTACGATGCTCTACTATCTATACTAATATAATAAAGCGGAAGAGTTTGTTTGTTTGTTTGAACGCGGAACGGATCTGAAAAATTCTTATTGTATATGATAGCCCAGTTATTCCGGAAGGCTATATAACATAACGCTTCGACCCTTTGGGCCGGGCAAAAGGCTAAAAGATAATATCGGCTAATCTCAGGAACTGGCAGTCGGATAAAAAAAAAATTTATTGCCTATGATAGCCCAATTATTTCGAAAGGCTATAGGCTATATAAATTACGCCACAACTTTTAGGGGCCAGACAAAAATAATAAAATGGTCAAACGAGAAGTGGGAGGGTTGGGTCAAAGACAAAAAAGGCTAAATGAATAGGATACATTCTATACGGGTATCGTTTTCGAGATTTTCGGGACGCTGATTAACAATATGAAATTTATTTAGTGATCCAAGATGGCGGACGGTCAATCAAAGATGGCGGATGAGAAAATTTAAAAAATCAATATGGGTATCGCTGGGGAATCGAAATACAACATCTATTTCGTGATCAAAGATGTCGGATGGGAAATCAAAGTTGGCGGATGGGAAATTTAAAAAAAATCAATATTGGTATCGTCTGCGATGTTAAAAGGGATGGGGAATCCAAATAGAACATATCTGTTAATTTTTCAAATAAAAAATGGCGGATGGAAAAAATTTAAAAATCAATATGCGTATCGTCTCTGATGATTTAAGGGATGGAGACTCCAAATACAACATGTATTATGTGATCAAAGATGGCGGATAGGAAATCAAAGATGGCGCGCGGGAGTTTTTAAAAGTCGTTATGGGTATCGTCTCCGATATTTTAAGGAATGGGGAATTCAAAAACATCATCTATTTCGTGATCAAAGATGGTGCATTGGAAATTTTTTAAAAATCGATATGGTATCTTCTCCAATATTTAAAGGGATGGGGAATCCAAATCCAACATCTACTACGTGATCAAAGATGGCGGATGGGAAATCAAAGATGGCGGATGGGAAAGTTTAAAAAAATCAATATGGTTATCGTCTCCAATATTTTAAGGAATGGAGAATTCAAAAACACCATCTATTTCGTGATCAAAGATGGCGGATGGGAAAGTTTTAAAAAATCAATATAGTTATCGTCTCCAATATTTTAAGGAATGGGGAATTCAAAAACACCATCTATTTCGTGATCAAAGATGGCGGATGGGAAATCGAAGATGGCGGATGAAAAAAAATGTAAGTCAATATGGGTATCCTCTCCGATGTTATAAGCTATGAGGAATGCAAATACAACATCTATATCGTGATCAAAGATGGCAAATGGGAAATCGAAGATGGCGGACGGTTTTTGCTGGGTCATCTATGTAGACATATAGGTATATAAAATTCAATCTTCGTTTGTTTTTATACCTTTGTAAACTCTGAAATTTTAGATTAAGCATTGGTGGCTTTGGTAACTTTGTTCAAAATTTCCTTGAAAAGTGGTTTGAAAAAAAAGAAATAAGCAAAAAGACCTTTAAAAGGCGATACAGGGTTCGCCAGGACAGCTGGTAATTAATATAACAAACCTGAAACTAAATAAATCATGGTACGATACTTTACTGTATGAAATTCCGTCGATGCATTGGTTCGATGAATCAACAAGTGCCATCTAAATACGAGTATGTTATTGGAAAACTTTTATTTTATTACTAGCTGTGGCCGCGACTCCGTTCGCGCGGAAGTCGTATTTGGTGTTGCAGAAATGATTTAAGTTACATATAATACCTATATTTGATATAATATGTAGATGTAGATATCCTGAAAATAACTCAAATAACAATTAATAAGGATACATATTTTAGCAAAAACTTCTCATATCATCTTAATAATACATATTAAGTGTAACGTTATTGGTGAGAGAAATAAACTACTATTCAATTTAATATCTAATAACCATCCGCAATAAAGCTTCTTCGTAGGTACACTATATTAGAGGTGTAGTATATATATTAGACGTAGCCCTCGGGATGAAAACATATAGGTTCCTAGGATCCCTAACACATGACAGAGCCACATAAAGCTGACCGTGCGCAAAACAGCTGATACTTAGATCCACACCCGCTACTTTTAGTGTTTGGCCTTAGGCTTACTGTAAACTGGAATCGTTTGCCACTAAACTGAAAATTGTTTGAGAAGAATCAAATGTGGGGTATTTAAACACTATCACCCTGTTAAAATCTGTGCTTAGATCACGTTTCGTTGTAAATTGGTCACTTTTACTTTGGCACCATTACAAAGAACAATGCCCATTTCTGGCCCAGTTTGGAATTCATGAACAGCACAATAAAGTTTCAATTAGTTGTTGAATAATCCTTTTTATTTATAACTTAATTTATAGACATTACTAAAGGTGTGCCGAGAAACTTATTCAATAAATAGGTTTAAAAAGATGTGTTAACGTCTAAATAGCCAACACGTAATAGATCAGAAATTGCCAGTAAATAAATCATAATATTAAATCGATTATCACTTCTTCTTTATCGATTTTACGTTTTCTCTACTCAAAATGATTTGAGTTAATAGCCAATCTCTACTTGGTCCTTAAACATTTAAAATGTGTGTATTTTAAGGTATATATACGATTAACTACAAATAAGTTCGATTTTGAACCAAATACATATATAGATAACCTATGTCCGAAATCCATATCGATTAATCGATATCATTTAAAACTGTAAAATGGCAACACTTTTTTGACTCTTAAGTAAATGTCAGTAATGTCATATTCAGTTTATTTTGTTTGTTACCTATTTGTTTTGCTCGTGCATATTGTGAATGCTTTTTATGTTTTTGGATCTTTTACGACTTCTGGCTTTTTCTTTCGGATTTCTACACTTACCAAGTGATAAACTCATTCCTTTCTATGCAAAACTACGAAATACTTTAACTATCCTAATAAAAGTGGGTACACACCTAATGTTTTGTGAGCATATAAAAGTCCTTCTTGTAATAAAGCTATGAATGTGATGGACCTCTAATCAATCTTAAAATTCTAGTTTAACACTCTTTTATCGAATGCAATAACAACTACTACGATTTTTGACTGTTCACATCTGGGCCGGCGTCTCTAAGAAAAATGGGCATTGTTCTTTGGGACTAAATTTCCAAGAACTATCATATTTACGCTGCCTTTTAAATTTGTCTTTTGAGATGGCAATCCAGCAGCACTGATAGATTCTAAAAATTTCACTGAAAACTAAGCTTAAAATTTCGGCGTTGATTGCTGCTGCTTGGTCGTTTCTCGGTATCAAAATAGCTCTTTCGCAAAACCAGGAATTATCGTAAGTTGCGTTTCACCTGTAAAAGGCAACGCAACTCGCGTTTCCTTTCACAGGTGATATGAGATTTAGCATCGATGAAACTGAATATCAGAATGACACATAGACTAGCATTTGTACTGATAGCCTATACACAGGCAGGCGGAGCCGCAGGTAAAATCTTGTATAAAATATATTTTCTTGCCTGATGAAAACATTTAGTACATTAGTATGTGGTGAAGCGGATTTAATTACGACTCACTAGTCTTCAAACTAGATTTAAATCACAAAATTAATTATTGTTTAAACCTTATTTGTAGAACTTTCCCAACATTGTGATTACCCACAAACATTAGCGAGCGAAGACTCTTATGACGAAGGGCCAGATGAAGTTAAGCCACTTCAGTAGCTATTTGGACAAAGCTACTAGATTAAAGCCTGAGGACGTTGAGTTCACTCTCTATGGTTTCCCTACATAGATACGTATAGTACAGACACGCCTATGTACGAAACCACAAACACATCACTGAACTCGTGTGAACGTACCAGACAATATTAGGTTATCTGTTCAATGTATACACAATTAATCAATTTTCTAATATTATACGCTGCTTTACTATTAGCTCCAAATAAATGATCAGCTATCTAACCTAGTTCTCCAATTAATGAGTTCGACAAATGCCCATGAAGTAACTAATATTAATGTCGTTTTCTTCGGATTTAAAAACTACAGCAATAGCTTGTATAAAAAGTTCATGTAGTTTGTAGTATATCGTTATATCCAATTAATTGAATTACTACTTACTTTCTGCGTATAGCCTACAGATTTTCTCTGACTTTGTTTTGTATGTGTGTAGGTAGGTTCATATGTTGTAAAATTAAATATAATTTTTTATTGAAAGTTCTGACAGACCTAAAACTTTAACATGCTGGTGTTAAAACTACAGCAAAGAGGAAAATAACTCCTGTACATACATTTTACGAGCGAAGCTGTTGTATAATTTATTGTGCGCACTTACTCCCTGATGCGTAATTAACACATTGTTATGTTAGAATGCACAGAAATACGTTCTAAACATTTTTGAACTATGTAACTTATACAAAAGAAACAACAGTTATAAGAACGATTCAGTGCAAAGGACAATGTTAAACTTTTAAACACTTTGTTGCTTTTGACGCAGCTTAAAAAGTTATACTTTATTAATTTTTCTGAATATGCTGCTTTTCATCATAAAGCGATATTTTAAACAAAATTACGGACACATTTATGTAAAAGGTGTTTTTATTTAATAAAAAAGGCGTAGTCACACGTTATATAGAACCGTAACAAAACAACTAATAACGTGTGACTGCGGCTCTTATTTGTGTTCTGTTATTGTTTTTCCAGTAACCTTGTTTATTTCAGCATCCTGAAAATCTTGTTTCATACTTTTTCAGCGTCGATTTTTTGTCGTAGTCGGGTTTAAGTTTTTTTACTTTGAATTATTTAAACTATTTTGGTGTTAAATTACTGTGCTTCTATACTTGATATCAAACATAGTGAATTTATATTAATATTTTTTAACACACGATTTTATGTCCACTAGAGGGCGCCACTTTAAATTTAAGCAATATTTTGGAAATGTGCATGTGACGCCTTTTCAAATGATATCAAACACGATGTGTTTATCTCATTTTTATTAATTAACACTACACGTTATTGGCGCTACAGGGCGCCACCTTGAGTTTTGTGACACGTCACGTAGCCAATGTTCAGCGGACGATCAAGACAAAATCATAACCCTCCTTTGGCTTTGCCGTAGTCGGATAAAAATAAACTAGGTATACAACGTGAAATAATTGTAATAATTATAAATTTTGAGACAACAACTTGGTACGGCTGCCAGTTTAGAGGTTAAATAGGACTATGGACACAGGTTAATTAATATGTGATTAGGTACGTATTGCATGATACAATGACCGTATTATAATAGATAAAGATTGTGGTAATGTGTGACATAAGCTTAGAGTAGCCAATTATAGGCGTTACAATAAATTCGTATCCCTTATAAAGACTCAATAAGTTACAAATGCAAGACACAATGTTGATAAAAGTACAAACGTAATTCTAGGGTAATATTGTAGGCTATCCTTGTATCATTTACTGAGGGCCACGCGTCCACAAACGGGTAGTCGTAAAGAAGTTAATACGTGCAACTTCGCAGCCGCAAGATTTATACATTCTCCTTGGTAACAACATTGTACTGAAATTTCAAATACCTTTAAAGTTGGTAGCTCTTTGTAAAAAGTTTCTTACTGTTCTACTTCCTCTTATTCGCACGTAAATAGATTTCACTTTACTTTGCAAGACTTATAAGAAGTGGCGTTCCAAACAATGCTTTAAACAGGTTTATCCAGTGCTTAAGTCGTCTGCTAGTTCTATTTAACGGTAGGTTGATATTCATAAATGCTACACAATATGATGATATGATTCTACTTTGTGCTGGCACGGCACTAGTACGAGTAGCATAATATTAATATTTTCTTATGTCATAGTCCGTGTGGTGACGGATTAAGAATACGAATTGTCACCACTCCATATCATCCCATGGGTGTCGTAAGAACCGACAGAGGGAGCATAGTATGCAGAGAACAGCACTGCAAGAGAAGGAAAACTTGATACAAACCCTATACCAACCCGCTTTTCCAGCGTGGTATAGTAGGCCAATTCCTCCTTTCAAAGGAGAGGCCTAGTCCAGCAGTGGACTATCAAAGGCTGAAGATGATGTCATACACGGCGAACGAGCAGACGGATAGACTGATGGTAAGCAAATGCCATTGCCCATGGATACAAGCAACACCAGAGGAGTCACAAGTGCGTTGCTGCCCTTCGGGTTAAGAAAAGGGATGGGAGAAGGAGTGGAATGCGAGAGAAGGGATAGGGGATGGAGCCTTTGGCACTATCACTCAGCGAACGAAACGCAACAATATAGGTAATCTGTACGTCGATTTTCTGTGAGAGGGTAGTACTTCTTCGGTCGAGCCGGTCCATTCATACTGAAATCAGCAAGGTTACTTACTACCTTTGATATATGTATAACAGGTAAAATGAGCGATGACGAAGACATAGTCTAGTGCAGAGACCGATAGACTGCGACCCAGATTATCCAAGGTTCGTATTCTCAATCCTTTTATCCTTAAGACACAACGTAAGGGCTACTACGGCACCTTACATCGTACGTGGTTCGACATACACTTGACCGGTGTTTATCATAACGTAACCTGACTTGCCGTTCGTCAGATCGGTCGGAAAAGTTAAGCATCGCTTGCACAGGTTGCCACGTAGATGGACGACCGTGTGTGGCATTTAAATGAAAGAGATCGTAAGATACCATTAGACACTGGGAGGCCTTTGGGTGGCGAAAAAGCAAAAGGTAACTAAATTTGTTACTCATCATAATCTTGCCAATGTAATAAGTAACAGTTCGGGTGAGAACCCATACGACCCTCAAAATTCGCCCCTTCATAAAAATTCGTGCCAAATTTCTATAAAGGGGCGAATCAGGGCTCGCATCTAAGCATTCCGTTTACAAGTTCTCCATCATTATTAAAATTTACAGCGACTAACAGCACTGGGAATAGTCCCAACTCGATTACAAGAAAAATACATTGAACTTATTTTTAATTTAATAAATAAGATCTTTCGTACGTAATGCAATTAAGTTGCATAAAAATAAAAAATCAACGTGAGAAAAGGTTCGTTGTAACAAACAAGTACAATCCGTTTGTCTGAGATAAAAGTTTTAATATTTTGTAAGCTATCAGATTCATTGCACTTGGAATGAGCGACTCACTCGAGAAGGCTCAACTTTGAAATTTCTAACAATCTTCTTCTGTCGACTCGAGAAAGTGGTTGGAACTTTACTTACTGAACTTTTTTATATTTTAATCTACAAGGATTGCATTATGCATTAGGTACAGAAACACTGACTATGACAGACTGATCTTATGATTAATTTACTTGCCGTACTGTAAAAATTATGTGCTTTCAGCGTTTCAGCAAAGTTTTAATCAACATGCTGGGTAAGTGCAGGTTGGAAAACAGCAAACTTCATACACTGCATACACAGAGGGTGGTAGTACGAGTTTTACACACGATTGTCACGGTGACGGTAGCCGACGGGAACAATTTCCATACATTTCCTAAATGCGCCCTCTAGCGGACTCTATCCATCGCTACTCTCTGTTATGGGCGCTTTTAGAAAATGTATGGAAATTGTTGCCATCGACTAGGCTATCGTCACTGTGACGATCGAGTGCAAAACTCATACTAGACCCTCTGATCGATTGTGTTGTATACCACATTTTAAATGTTTACTTTGGATAATAATTACTTTTTTTGGAAACTCAATTTTCTCAAGCTTTACATACAAGTAAAAATGTATAATCATTTTTACATTGGTTCGTCAGTAAATTAAGATCAAGCCTCAATGACAAAAAATATTTTAATCATTACAAACATGTTGGCTAGATTACTACTTATTTGTTCTGTAACTTTACAAAAAAAGACTTGTAACAATCTGTGTAAACCAGTACGGAACTACACTAAGTTATCTCCGAGGCGTTCCTATATCGTAAAACTTCTTCAAAACGTCTTTAAATACAAAAGCTATATTAACTTGGTTAACACAAACCATTAATGAAAACCGATAATATGGACGTCAACATTATATTACCACATGATTGCACCTACGTCGTTAAAATCTTTAATTACCGGATTAATGCGCCTATAATAACTTGATTGCCCCGGGAAGTTATCAATATTTGCCATCAGGATAAGTTTATTATGACAAAACTGGATGTTTGTAAGATGGGGAATTAGAGTTTCAATAAAGTTTACGTTGTAGGTGACAAAATTACTGAACTGTTGCACGAGAAAAATAGATAATACAAACACGAAACCAGATTCAAATTGTTTAAATCAAATCTCTGTTTTTTTAATTACGGGTGTTTTCACTAACATTTGAACCACTGTGTATGACTCAATAAGTAGGCATGTTGCAAATTAATTATCCTTGCGTTACTGACTGACTGACAGACACGCTACAGCCGAAACTATTGGGCGCAGGAAGCTGAAATTTGGCATGTATGTTTCTTGGGGACCGTAGGGGTGCACTAAGAAGGGATTTCCCGAAATTCCCACGGGATCGGCCAAAACGGGTAAATTAAAAAAAAATGTAGGCGTAGCTGCTGGCCTCCTCTAGTTAAATATAAATAAGCAATGCCACGGGGCACAATAGCTCATCTATATTAGTAGTGTCATCTAAAAACTTCGTAATTTTCAAACAAATCACGTTTCATTAACAACAGATCACGCTTTGACAGATTCATATTAATATGTTAGGATACTAAGGTTGCCTGTAAGAGATTACTTTATAGTGATAAGGCCGCCAATAGTACTATCTGTTATTTTTTTAAGGTTCATTATTGTTTTCTGTGGTACAATAAAGATGATGATTATTATTATTATATTATTATTTGTTTCTCTACCACGCATACTTTTCTAACATATTGTGTTAAAAAAAGTACACGGCCCTTTGACAGGCGTACACGGAGACATAGATCCAACGGGCAGAGGCCCTTTGGGAGTTTTAATCCAGAATGTGATGGGACACCTACTGAGGAGCCTCCATAACTGCACAAGTACAGCCACGGATTAGCCACAGCAGGTGCAGGACTATTGCTACTTGTATGGAAACTAATTAAATAGTACGTCGAAAAGGGGCAGACGGTGACTCGCCAACTCACTAGATGGGCCCTCTCGAAATAGCCACCAAGGTAAACAAAGTCTGCCATAAAGACAGCCAGAGGGCAACACGTGTGAGCGGCTAGGGGTGTCGAGCGGTGCGGCACCGGTTTCGCCATCGCGGCCTCGTGACAACGGAGGCCCGGAGCGGGTTTCCGCGTAGTTATGCCCTTGAGAATGACACTTCTACCCCCGAGCTAATAGCTCTTGTGGCTTCAATATGGCCGGCCGACCAAAGCAAGCCAGAGTTGAGAGTCTTGCGATCGCTCTTGGAGGTCCACTCCGACCAGCCAACAAAGGCAAGCCGGAGACAGGTATTATTATTATTATTACATCGTCATGGACATAACCAGAACACTCGGCCTAGTCTACTCTGAGGATTGTGGCTATGTCCAGGACTAACCCAGATCTAGCCTAGATAGATTAGTCATTAGTCCAAAAAGTATAATTACTACCTTTTGCGCTGCCTAACCTACCTACTACACAACTTAATTATATACAACTAATGACTAGTTCTTAACCGTCAGATAAAAGTCATTCTATAATTATACTGTAACATGGCTCAATGTGGAAGTCATCATTTCAGCCTAGAGACGTCCACTGCTGGACATAGGCCTCCCCCAAGATTCTCCACACAGACCGATTGTGAGCCACCCGCATCCAACCGCTTTCCGCGATCTTAACTAACAGATCGTCGGTCCTCCTTGCGAATGTGGAAGTAAAACAGTGATACTTTATTCAAATAAAACTACTTTCGAATATGCAATCGTTTTATTTTATCTTACCAATAACTTTTATTTGTCTATTGAAAAATCTGTCCTAATTGTTTGAAACTAAACAATGGACTAGTACCGGCAAGTTAATTAAATCTGAAAACTTCGTTTTATTAGGTAACTTATAAATTTGCACGCAATCAAACGGTGTCGTTAGAGATTTTTTAATCGCCAAGCCAGTAACTTGCCTACATTGGCACTCTAAACTATCGCGAAAGGCATACAAAGTTTGTCATAAAGCAAGCAGAGGGCAACACTGGTGTGATCTACTAGGGATGTCGCCCGTTGTCAACATCACGGAAAACTAGTGAATAGAGACCCGAAACGCGATTCTCCAAGCCTAGTGTATGGGCGAGTTCCGAGCGTGAGAGATCAGAATTCTCTGATTACAAGTATCTTTTTAGTATTTTAATCTGCCAACAAAGAATGAGAAGGCTGATCTCCTCCTCCCCCTATACCAAAATCGCGGATCTGTCACTACTAGTGAATATGCAGCGCTGTCCTCACTTACCACAACGAACATAGCAAGTATTGCATTTGCTATTTGGGTTTCACGACAGCCAACCAATATAAGGAAAGCGAAGATATTCATGATTAGCACTTTCCTTGACGTAAGCTTTTGCTAAGCTGTAAGCTATTTTAAATGTGCTTTTCGGTTACACTTGTTTTATGCTTTCATCCATTTAATAGAAATGCATATAAGACATCCTTCGATATTATAATAAATTCTTTCATTCATAATAACAACGGAAACCATATGACAAGAACCAACTATGTACTTACTAAAAGAATTATTATTTTAGATATTACTATGCTAAAAACGTTTACAACAAAAGGTTTAAGCGTTCACCGGAATTTTTACTCGACGTCAGGTGCCGCAAAGAAATACCCTGTGTAAAAATTATAGAAACGAATAACCTTGTTATGAATGGCATAGAGAATACATGTAGGGTTTGCAGATTCATAGCTGTGCTGTCAGCATCAGCCTTCTTCTTGTAACGGTGGAAACCATTTACACGCTCATCACCTCCCTAAAAAGGTGGGTGGAGGGATCGTGTGAATCGTGTGTACCAATAAATAAACGTCCGAGGAGTACCCACTATAACACATTCACTCGAAATGCGAATGGCATACTTTCATACTTTGCCCAGACCGCACAAATCAGCAAGAATAAATGAACCATATGGCCATACAGTGACTCCGTAGCAAGTTGATCATACTGTATAGTGGTCATTGTCTAGTTTAGCCCATTGGCGTTTTAAATCTGAAATATCAGATACTCGCAACAAAAGCACGTGGTTTATACCCTGAAAGACGATATAAAAGTAATGCGTAGCAACATGTTTTGTATGACCTGAGACTAGTATATAAAAGTATTTTCTTTGCAATCAGAAGGATATTGTAATTACCACAAGTGCGTAGTCGTGCTATACCCTGCTTACGTTGTACAGCCCTGACTTACGTTGTTCTAGCAAAGATGCAGGGACCGCGGCTTGTTCGCCGTGTGAATATAAATCAGAGTTAAGTTTTACACTTCGCTCTCGTTGTGATAAGAACGCGTTCAACCGACTGTATATTACTGCCACCAGAATTTCCGCTCTATAATAATTATAAGGGTTATAATTATTCCTTACTGTTTTATTTTAGTATTTAAAAATAGATAATCACAGTTATTTCTCCCTAACACAACAGAAGCATTAATAATAACTATATGTACCTATGCACCGAAGGGTACAAAACGAGTTCAAACTACAAAATTATTTATAATTGCTTAGAAACTTCTACGTGTGTTAGGTACATTATAGTAGCCTTAATATTTAGACGTCGTGGAACTCCTAGTAATTAAAATTATTTACTTTTCGATAAAATTGTAGATTTGTAATTAATATTTATTCGTAACTCATTATGATCTAAAAACAAAGTACTCGGTATATTGCCCGAAACTCATGTCAATTTATTTTGGTATGGTAAATATATGAGGTAACAATAATAGTATGATACATATAAACGACAACCTCATACCAATTATATTTCTGCCAATTAGACTTTTTGTGATACTTGTTGTTTATTGTATTTTCTGTACGCCAATCTTCAAACAATACGAGAAGATACGAAAAGATAATACATACTAAGAATAGAATCGGGTTATATTTTCCATGGTAAATCCGGATTCTAAATAGATTTTCTTAGCTTAACGAATTTACCATATTAATAAGTATATTTTGAATGTTATTTTTGTTTTCTTTCATTCATAGTTTTAAATAATAATAATAAAATATAATAGTATTCTACCGCTAGGAACTTAGTTTGGAACTCGATGGTGTTGTGTATACATCGATAAAACGGTTAAAATCTTTGGTTGTGGTTTTAAAATATGCCTTTAAATTTTAAATACCTATCTGGGATGAAATATACTTCATCATCATCATCAGCCTTTAACAGTCCACTGCTGGACTAGGCCTCTCCTTTGAAAGGAGGAATTGGCCTACTATACCACGCTGGCCAAACGGGTTGGTATAGGGTTTGTATCAAGTTTTCCTTCTCTTACAGTGCTGTTCTCTGCATAATATGCTCCCTCTGTCGGCTCTTACGACACCCATGGGATGATATGGGGTGGTGACAATCCGTATTCTTAATCCGTCACCACACGGTTAACAAATAAAAGAAATATACTTAACAGTCTTAAACAATTTCTACGAAGACAATCGGTAAATACAATCTTAAATTATTAATTGCCTAATATCGCTGTTGCACCCTATGCATATAGCGCGTAGTTCCCCTGTGCTGTCCTTTTCCTATTTTTATGAGTGTCTAGTTAGATGGTCTATATATAAGGTAGATGATAAGACGTACTTCATCCAAATCAGTAGGCATTATAGAGCTGATATTTGGACACCCGGTATTATTTTTGTGGATAATATTAGACATATAATAATATAGCCTACGATTTAAAATCTGGACGTATTAATATATTAGATTTTTTGCGGTGAATCAGCATGTTACTTTTCGTGATTATTATAATTATTTCCTATCTAATATTTATATGGTTTCATATTTATCTGTAAAGTATCACATAGCATAAGGTTCGTAGTCATCAAAGTATTTATTTTGGTACTAGCTTCTGCCCGCGGCTTCGCGCGCGTTAAATTCGGGGTAACACAAATCTACTTTCAGTCTCAAGTTGTGTGAAGACACTCGGATAAACGATTTTATTCTAAAGACTTCAGAAACTCTACAGGGTACCAAGTAGCTCGGTCAGTATTCATGACACTATATACCAACCATTATATGTACCGAAAGGTACCTACTTATAAACATCGCCTTGCATACAGTCACATTATCTACTCATATGATACCACATGAGTAAATAAACCGAACAGAGAGACAGCTTCTTAAGAGCTTGTAAATTTGTTACCTATTTTGGTAGGGTTGTCACAATAGGTTATGACAAATCGCTTGTTCGGTAGGTATACGACAGATTCTGGATTGGACAGATTCGTGATTTGGCAGATTCCCAACTCGACAGATTCGTGGATTGGGCAGATTCTTGGACTCGACGGATTCGCTATACGGCAGAAGTTCAGTTGTAAATAAAATAGCGAGTGGAACCAAAAATGGCATGGACCTGAAACTTTTAAAAGCACGGAATAAAAATATACATTTGTTACCAAGGACACGACGTGACGACGTGATTTATTTGACATTCCCAACGATACCACTAATAGTGTTGAATATTTTCTGGTAATATGATCTATTTTGCTAATAAACATAGGAATCTCCTTTAGCTATTATGTGCCACTAGTTTTACCACGGGGATAGGTATCTAAAATAAGTATAAAAAAGAAATTGTGTAAGACAAATGAACGTCTACAAAACAAATGACTATAAAATGATCAACCATCGATAGGGCTTACAAAAAACAGGTGCATGCGATTTTTGACCTTATTGACAATTCATGACAGACTTTATTTTTGGTATTTTCTTGCTTTCTGACATTGATACGTTAGTAAAATTATAAATTCTGAGTTACATCAATAAGGACGAAAATCGCATGCACCTGTTTTTTGTAATCCCTATCGATTGCTGATCACTTTCTGATAGTCATTGGTTTTGTAAACATTAATTGCTTTTACACAATTACACACCTAATGAGTTCATGAGGATCCTCTGGGGGATCGGGCTAGGAGATCCTGGTGCACATCATGCAAACATGTTACGTATTTCGTTGCCAACATTGACAATATTTATCTCAAGATCGAAATATTCGCGAAACTTTTGCTCGAGCAATTCAACAAATGCGACAAAATTATCAGGAGGTATACCTAATTAAAAAACCCAATTGTACGTTACCATCGTTAAAATCTTTATAATTACTGAATTATTTCATCTAGTATTATTCATACACACAGTACAATAAACAACCATTATTAATATTAAAACACCACGTTTTTACATTAAAATATTAAAACTTGCAACGTACAAAACAAACAACGTGCGTCGTAATAACCCTAAGATTGTCAACTGCCTGTGCCTACGTAAACCGGTTTTTTCCAGTCTCGCCGTGTACACGACAAGCGGCCAGTGGTCACGCACACCTAAGCCGCATGCTTGTAGTAGTGCAACCGATTCGCGCTGTTGTATGAAGCTGTGTCTCTGTTCCGATTATCTACTCATATGATACAGTCAAATGCCAAAGCCATGTTCCAATACATGTCCAATATATATCTATAAACACTTCCGCATTTATAATATTATTTGAGTAAATCGTTTCAGCCGTTTAAGCGTAGTATATAATTATTAGTTTATATATGCGAACAATGCCGTGCACAATATGACATTATGTATGATATGTCAGTACTGACAGATATACGCACATGCGCACTCAATTATTTATTATAGCGCATGCGTTCTTACTTCCAAGAGGTAAATTTGTGCCGAACAAATTTCTAGCCTCCAAAATTAAACTGGGAGGGATTGTAGCCCTCCCAGTTTAATTTTTGCATCTTATGGTAGCCTATGTCCGTCTCCATGGTCCAGTATATCTCTATATCAAATTTCAACAAAATCCGTTCGGCTGTTTTAGCGTGAAAACGGAACATACATATATACATACATACATACATACACACTTTCGAATACATACACACTTTCGAATTTATTATATTAGTAGCGATTTGACTGAAGTAAAATTTTGACTAGTCAAAATAATATATAATTTTACGGTGTCGTACAGCTGAAAAATAAACTACTAAATATTTATTTACCTTTACATGAAAATTTACTTCAAAGGTTACGAAGATATAACCTATAATCATGTTCTGTAGAAACGTTATAAAATATTGTTACGTAATAAAACAGTCTCACGACTCTAAACTTCAGATGTTTTCGTTTCATCTAAAGTTCTTACACGATCCTAAGTAAATACTATAGTACTTTCTAGATATATTATTCAGTTCAAAGGATACTTTATACTTTACAGCGTCAATTATAAATTAATTTTAGAGCATTAACGATGGCAGTTAAATGTAAAAAGGTATTATAATAAAGTTGAGTAGATGATAAAGTTCACCTTTTGTTTTTCCTGGATGTGTGCTCCGCTTTTTTAGTCATTGCCTCACCTGTCCCATCAACAGCATCGGGTTTTAATCTACATCTCTTGTAAAGCTATTATTTCTGTCCTGTATCAGTTCAGTATTTTAAAAACGAACTATACAGGTTTGTTTTGCCTATAGATAAGTGGCAGAACAATCACATCCCTGCTAAAGGGCAAACACCAAGTAGTAAAGGAGACAGCTAGCAAAATGGCTATAAAAGCAAAAGCAGCTTGGAGAAAGACCAAGTAACGAGTACGAGTACTGTACTCTAGGCATAATAGAACGAGCAGCTCAATCATAGTAACGAGCAATTGTATCAATAAATATCAGTGTAGCGGTGCCGGCTTATCATCGTTACGCCCCTCTAATTATTTATTAGTAACAAGGGTCTAATTTGCTACATACAGGCATCAGTCTATGTGTATCGTGAATAGACCCTAATCAATATACATTTGTTGCACATTGAAGTTCAACAACTAAGCACCTACTTAGATAGAAACCTTGTTTCAACTAAGTAGCTGCGAAGTTCTCTTATGCTGGTCGTATTAAATTTCAGACTGGGAAGCTAAATTCTCATGAAACCGAAAAACGTACGTACACAGAATTTGTCTGTTAATGAGGTGCTTTATTTTTGTCCATCTTGTTTTCTATTCTTCGAAGAATTAAAACTCAGGTTGTTATTTGTGGAAATTAAAAAGATCCAATCTACGTTGGTTTTTGTATTAATAATTAATTTCTACGAGGGTGGCAGGACTATGCATAGCTTTCATTGCTTTGTTTTCGAGGTTGCAGATACAAGTTCTGATTAACGATTGACTTTTATAATGAACTACGTATATACCTATAGCCTATGGTTTGGATTGCAGTCATTGCAGTCAGCATAGATCAAGTAATATCTATTTCGCAAAGGCATCTTGCTCAGTGCTTGCAAGTCTTTGAAATTATAATTTATGCGTAGTATTCGACTCTACCAAACTATCAAGAATCAATTTTGGAAATTGAGAGAATTACGTCAGGTAAGGCAACAGGTAATATATAGAATAATTGCTAAGTGAAGACTCCTATACTTCGAAAGCTTCTATACTGATAGAACTTGCACTTAAGTCAACGGTCAAGTATCCTAAAAGACCTGCAAACAAGTTTACAGAGCAAGTGAGTTTATCTTGAAATGTTGTATTTATACTATAGAGAATAAGAGCTGAGTTGAGTATGAGTTAGAGCAACGATTTACAAGACTAACCAGCGAAAGTGCCTTTATTGACATCGCTCTGACATTTGATGATTGATTCTCATTTGTGACAAGTGTACAAATATTTGCTTCGAGTCCAGTTATCATATTAAACTTTGAGGTTATTGACTTACAGCCAACGTAACCAAGCCGAAACCAGAAGGCGCAAGAAGCTAAACAAATATTCTTTGGGGAATGTAGAGCAGCACTAAGAGGAATTTTGGAAATTCGTTCCTAAAGGATTTAAAGGGTCATACATACATTGTATGAATCATCCGCAACATTGACGTTACACCTATCATAGGGCAAGATCAATCGATATATAAAAGAAGAAGAGTCATTGATCGTCTAGACACAAAATGTTGTGTACCTTAGCGAAAGTGTAATCTACCTAATAGGAAATATTGGTGTAGACTAAGCGTGCTCTATCTTGGATCGCATCATCTTTGTAAAGCAGGATAGATAGCGGTCGAAGCTTGGCCCGTACCTAGGGACTTAGACTAGTGATACTGGATTTACGATTATTCTTGGTATTATCAGAGTCCAGATTGGTAGATACCAGTGCAATTAAATACATGTTATTTACATACAGGCGCTTAGCTTTGGAACAACTGTCCCAAATTAGGTTATTATATTTTTTTGTGTGTTTCTTATTATCAGGACAAGAATGTTTACCACTACTGGGTTAAGAAAATGCAGTGCGACATATCTTATTATTAATACACCAAATGATATGAGTGTCAAACTATAACCACTACGCTATGCGTACAGTCGAACAGAAATAATATAAATATCGTTGTAGCATCGTAGCCAGCAACATCCTGGTGGAGATAGGAACTTCAGACTACCATGCAGAGCCGCACTGCGTACGGCGCGCACCACTAAGTTTTAGTAACAATTTTCGTACTAAATTGTTAATTATCACTTGGCCTGTGTCTCAGCAAGATCAGAAAACAGTCACTCTGCGTAAGAGATACTGTTCTGCCACCTCCGGTTAGACTAGAGAGCGGACTCCGGGCTCCAAGGATAACACTTAAATAAAGTCTGAGAGATTTGAATGTAACCGGGATAACGCTAAGATGAGCAGTTGCATCGTTACTCGAACATAATTTAGAATTACTTAATTAGTTAACCTCCAGGATGGGATAGGTTTTTTCGCTTCTACTTTTTATTATAATAATATATTGGACAGCTGCCCGCTGCTACGCTTACAAATTTTATGTAAGTTTTACCGGTTCTACCCGACCCCGTAGGAATTTTAGGAAATCTCTTCTTAGTGCACCCCTACGGTTCCCGTGGAGCGTATATGTCTAATTTCAGCTTCTTGCGCCAAATAATTTTGGCTGTGCGGCTTCTGTCATTCTGTCAGTAACGCAAGAATTTTCTTTCTACAGATTTTTGTATTATAATTCCCCACATGCCACTTTCGAATCCTTTTACTGATAAAACACAATGTGAATATTTAATCGTATTAAATGTTGATTGAGATTGATTTAGTATGCAAATGAAACAGATTTTCTCTTAAAATATATTTAATAATTAAAAATTATTTACCCACATTCGGACAATGCCACTTCAAATAATATTCACCATCAACTGAAACAATACAATATTTGCGGCAACATTTTCATTCAACATTTCGACGTTGATTTCTTTAGTTTGTTGCAATACTTTTCATTCAGGTCGTTGATAATTATAATAATCATTGATTGGATCGAATTTGACCTAAGCAATTTTTTGGAATTTGACCACAGTAGGTAATTGATCTAACCAATTTCTAAGAATTTGACTTTTTCTGAGCTTTTCTCTATGAATTCACAACGTTTCACTCTGTATGAAATTTGGCACGGGCAATTAGAAAGAGATCCGTGACATAGAATCCCACAGAAATGATAGCATATACTCACAAAAACTTGCTGTCTTGGGATACAGCTGTATTGTTTTCTAAATTACGACAAACGGCACCACCTGTTGGAATCTAAACCATACAGAAGCCTATCCAAATTCACACGAAACATTTCATCAACATCTGTCCAGTCAATGATAGTTGTAACGAAATTAAGTCAAGTATTTAAATAAACTACTTAGGTATACTATTTAATCATGTTATAGTTACAAATGCAAATCAAACTCAACGTAACATTGTTTGAAGATAAACAAATATTGTCCTCGACTCGGTAGGTCACTTCAGTGTTTACAGAATTGGTTCAATACGATAGTTTGTTTAAAGAGAGCTTTGTCACAACAGGCTGCGACACGAAACAGAGAAAAGGGAATAAACATTTTGTTAACCCGTAAAAGGGGCTGGCTTAAAAAATATCCTTTATGACAAAACTGAACGTACTTCACAGGTACATAAATAACATAAGCTGTACAAAGGATTGTATCGAAAGATCGAAACTATCTAATTTAAAAAGAATTCTGCGCTGTCTCTAGTTTGACGATGCTTACTGACAATTGTGTAAACAAAGGAATTGAAACATCAAATACACGCCGCTTTTACCTTTTTCCAATATCAAAAATAGGATACACAATAATATGTGCGTTGTGTACGACGCATGAAACTCTGAATGGAATGCCGACCATTTTGAGGGATAAACGCTTACTGAAGGTGGATCCGTATTAAGTTACATAATTGAGACTATGGAAACAACCAAAGGTGTGAGCAAGTGATAAGCCGCAACTTTAAATTAATTTATTCGATAATAAACTTTAAATGTAATTACGTATCGCAGACGGTAGACGACTATTGGCCAGTGGCAGTTACTGCACAAGTCGGGACTAAAGTTTAATAGTTTCCATGAGTGCTCACCATCCGCGCTGTCCATTTCCTACATAACATCATTAGTATGCATAGAAAATTTATGGCGACAACTGCCTTTCAAAATAACATCTATTTCCAAAACTTTGAATTCTCGTCAAGAGATGTAAGTTGAAACAAAGTTACTCCAACCATCCAATGAAAACCAATTAATTTAGAAACCTATACAAACATTAATAAATTGGAGTTCAGCTAATTAATATTCGATAACAATTACCTTTAGATACGAAATAACTCCAGGAACGTGATAAAATAAAATCTTTAATTAAGACATAAATTGGCTTTTATGGAGGCGAGAAAGGCGATTAGCAATAGACATTGTAATTGCTGTTACGATCTGCAGGTAATGTTTTTGAGAGATACAGTGTGTTATGAAGAGAATAGTAAATCGTTCTAATTTTATACAGTTCGTTGTTCTTTGCAAAGAACAAAGAGTTGTACAATAATATACAAATGTAGACTTTCAATGTACTGTGTTAATACTTTCAAGTGCATAAAGATGCAGTATTCTTTGGTGTGCTTCCGACTTATTAAACACGTAATAGAACTCTAAAGATTAAAATATTATTTACCTAAATATAACATTGAAATCTGTCGATAATGTTGCTGTCCAATCTAAGGAACATATACTCAAAAATCTAAGACAACATGAAAGATGATTAAATGAGTTTCCAATATTAGAAAAAACATAAATATAGGTAATAAAAGGAAATCGTAGACTGCTAACCTATACGTATGTGTCGCGCATACACTGTACAATTAGTGGCCTAGCGCCATCTAGTCATGACTCAGGACGCCAAATATCCTAATGCAACTTAGCCAAATGGGGATGCGGATAAGTTTAAAAGAAATGATGACGTATTTTGTTAAAATAAAGTATTAATTGTATCCCAATATGCAAACTATCGATTTGCATATTGGGATACAATTAATACCTACTTTATAAATGAGAGCACTGAGAAGTATGTGTGGTGTGTCTTTGAACGACAGAGTAAAGAATTGTGTGATACGAGAGTGGTGTGGGGTAAAAGAAGATGTAGTGACAAGCATCGAGAAAGGCATGTCAAGATGGTTTGGGCACATGGAGATGATGGATGACGAAAGACTGACCAAGAAGATATATAAGGCAAGTGTGAATGGAACAGGACGAAGGGGAAGACCTAGGCGGACGTTCTCTGACCAGATTGGAGACATACTTAAAAAAAGGACAGGTCACAAGTACCCTAAACAGAAGAGCATGCTTGAGAAACTTGATGGGAGTGAATGAAGCAAGAGAGGTATGTCAGGATCGTTGCAAATGGCGTTCCGTAGTCTCCGCCTACCCCTCCGGGAAACAGGCGTGAGTCTATGTATGTATGTATATATCTAGACTGCATTTACCGTGTAGTGGTTTAAGCGGTCGCGTCTCAGCTCAGAATAGGGAATATGCGTGTGATTCAGATATAAGCGAATATATTTTTATGACATTCTTTATCGGTAAAGAAAAACACTTCTAACATTATTTTATATTTAAACACTCTAAAATCGCGAATGTTAATTAATAAAAGGTGGAAATTTTACGAGCGAAATTTAAAATGTCGAAACGCAACGCTATTGGCTAGACACCAACGTGACGACACGGTTCGCAGAGGATATGTCAAAAGTGTCAAAACAGTACCAGACATTTGACAGAGATGTCAAAATATTTGACAGAGTTGACAGTTAACAACTCAAAACGTTGAGAACGCTGACGTAACAAAGCGCACTAAAATGGGGGTGTTTAAACCAGCGTTATGTCATTGCAATTTTCAACATTTTAATTAAAAATAAATATTGAGTTCTCCACGACCAATATTTTCTTTACGGTATCATATTAACATAAAAAAACGATAGCAACAATAAAAAAAAATCATGCATATTCCCTATTGTGTTGAGCATTGTGAATTCTAGACTCGCATGACTTTGTGGGCCAGTACTTTGTGGGTTCCACTTTTAGTTTGAAATTTGTATGTACTTTGTGTATATTGATAAATTGTTGTAAAGATGACTTTACGAGAATCAATATATCAAAATAATCTGTATACATGACTTTCCACTGTGGGATAAATCATATAAAAAATAACATATCTGAATAGTCACGTCACCCCGATTGTGTTATTTATCGATTCAAAAAGTCATATATAACGACATTATAAATAGCAAATCTTGTTTACAAAAAATTTGTTTTGTTCAACGAAAGATTAAATACATCAAAAAGCTATTTATAATTCATGTATTAGCATATAGGACTAGCTACTCACTCTGTCGTTATTTGCTTACCCAACTAATATAACCAAATATTGAGTGACATTTCTTTAGACCGCTTGTTTTATTTCTGAGAGTGAGTTTCAGCCTCTGGATAAGCATTACCTGCGGAATAGCTTCAAAACGAGAATGTAAGTTGTAGGATTTTATCTACTAAATAAATGACTCGGAACTTATCAGACAGATGTGAGAATGGCCGGCAAGAATATTTGACGTTGATTAGTAAAACCTTAACGTAGGAAACTTTATCTGCTTGTTTAATATAATATATATAATTTAAGCGTTGTATATATTATCGTCATAGTAAAGCTACTATAACGTTTTCGGTAGCTGAGATGATTTATCTAAGAACGAGACATTTTATATATTTTTTGTTACGAGGTGTCCCGGGCGGATCTCTGGCTCAAGGGGAAATTTGGGCATGTGGGTTACCACTTAAAAACCACTCCGACTGCCAACCAAAGATACTCTAGAAGGAGAAGAGCATACAGTCTGCCTCCCATTGCGCCATGTCCAGCCCGACCTAATCTCAGGAAAGGCTACAAGCCCTCTCCTGCCCTTACTGGCCCTATCTGTTACGAGATGTTCGACACTTTATCCATAAAAGTAAAGCTGCCATCTTCTAGGGGTGACCTACTGCTAATCGGTCACTACAACTCCCCATGCTCTGGCACGCCGCATTTCACCTAATAGTCTACAGGTTGATTGTGTCTAAATCGCTTGTTCCACTGGTTGCCTTAAAAACTGTTATATTTCAAAACTATGTTTTTCAAAACATAGTCACGCCACTGAAATCTATGTTTGTAGAAGCAAGTCAAAAGTAAACACCGTTAAATAAACAACGCTTAAGCCAGTTAAACGCGATACATTCTAAAATGTTGGTCTACGGAATATATCGATATCAATATATACAATAGAAATTCGGTAAAGTATAACGAACTATTTCAACCTCTTGCTAAATAAGTTTGTATAGTAGTGTGTGATCCCTTTTCAAGATTTCTACGTTCATGTGTTTTCTAATTAAAATTTCATTTTATAGTTTCTGGCTGATAGGTCTGCTGAAAGAAACCAATAAAAGATAAAAGTCCATCTTCATTCGAACACAATTTTTTTATCACATTGGGGTTATTAGATGGACGTATAATTTGAAAATTAATTGAGATAACACCAACTTAGTAATATAATATAATATAATAGTTTATTTCAAGAAACTTAACCTAGTTACAATTTTACGTAAATCAACATATTTTAACAATTTTGTATATGGCTAGGTACTAAACGGTTGTGCAACTGAGCTTAAATTAGGAAATTCCTGTATTATAAGCTCAGTTACTTCCATCATCCGTGGTCGATCCTGCTTAATAGTATTTAGTGTAATTTATTTATCAATGTGTAACTTATAGGATAGTTTCATTACCAAAATTGTAATTAAAAATGTTTAATAAATTACATTAAGTTTTACATCATTTTGTTTTATTTTTTATGTATTAAATATTTTCATTTCATTCATGCATGAGGAAATATGCTACTTGGTGTGTGTGTGTGTATGTATGTATGTGCGTGCATGTGTGTGTGTGTGATTGTGTCTGTGTTGTGTGTATGTGTGTGTGGTGTGATTTGGTGAGTGGGTGAATGTGTGCTGGCCTTGCTCATATATTCATGTGCAAGAATTTTTCGGTTTCTTCGTAATTCCACTGAAGTAGTACAGATTTTAGCTTACATCTCAATTCCCTAATACTTAACTCTCGTAAATTCAAAAACTTATTCATTTTATTATACACAAAGCCCTTGAGATACCCTAATAATCGCGTGGCAAACGTTGTTTGTACCCTAGAATTTGGGAGTCTAAAAACCCGTTTTTCTGCTATATTATTATAGTTCGGACTATTCAAGGCTTCTTTATGGCCCAACAACACAAGATTTAGTATAAAGAGTCTTCTAACACTCAATACTTCCGTCTCTTCAAAAACAAGAACTGTTGGGAAGCGAGAAGAACGTTTAAGCATCGTCTTTAGAACGGCTCGTTGGGCTCGTTCCAATGGGAGTAGATGTATGGAAGCCGTGCCTCCCCAGGCCAGAATGCAATAGGCTAACACTGATTGACACAGGGATACATAGACCGTTCTCAGCAAGCGGAATGATGCAACGTCCCGTAGATTATTCATCACATAGATAATTTTCCTAACTCTGGCTGATGTTGCAATGATGTGATCAGAAAAGTTTAATTTTTGGTCGACTAAGACACCAAGGTATTTAACCGTTTGTGATCTGCTGATCAGCGTACACGCGTCACAGTTAGAAAGTGATGGTGCATTGCATGTGTGGGCCTTAATTTCAAAGTTGTTAGGCGGAGCTGAGACTGTAGTTTTATGAAAGCACACGTAATTGGTCTTGGTAGTGTTCAGTGTTAGCAAGTTGTCGTACAGCCATCGAACTACACGTTCTAGACCGATCTCCGCTACTAGGCTTAACCTTGACCACGTGGTTTCGTAAAAAACAAGGACAGTATCATCAGCGTAATTGATGATATCTGCGCGCTGGAGTTTCATGGAGGAGAGGTCGTTCATATAAACGAGGAACAGCGTAGGTCCTAGAACGCTTCCCTGAGGAACACCAAATACTACGTCCTCAGGATCACTGACGAAGGAATTCACTCTTGTACACTGCTTCCTGCCGCCCAGGTAGCTGCGGAACCAGTCCAGGGCAATGCCTCTGATCCCGACACCTTCCAGCTTCCTGAACAGGATTTCCAAGGAAACAGTGTCGAATGCCTTCGCCAGGTCCAGAAAAATCCCAACGCACTTTCGTCCTTTGTCTAAGTGGGAGGCGACGGTTTCAGTGAGGAGGGTAACTGCATGCTCAGTTGATTTCCCCTTACTGAAACCAAACTGTTGATTGCAAAGGATGTTGTTGCTTTCTAAGTAGGAGACTAATTGTCTGTTGACTATTCTTAGGATCTTGGAAAAGGTACCAAGTAGGGAAATCGGCCTATTATTACTAGGGGAGTCTATTGGTCCTCCCTTGTGGATGGGGGTGACTACAGCAGTTTTCCAAGACTCTGGAAAGCTGCCCGCCGACAGACTTAAGTTGAATATATAAGTTAAAGGGCCAACAATGTGTTTACAGATTGCTTTTACAAGGTGATTTGAGATTCCGTCTAAGCCTGGCGCGCTACTTTCTTTAAGCTGCTTAATAAATATTTCTACTTCTGATGTATTGGTTGGGTGTAAGAAAAGGGAATCAAGTGGTGATGAGTTGGTTTTTACTTTTGAAGCAAGAGATGACTCAGTCTCCCTAACATTAGCTGATAATATTTTATCGGCAAGGTTTTTCCCTACAGTTGCAAAGTAATGATTGCAGTAATTTAAGGAGTCCAATACGTTATCTTTAATATTATTTAAGGCTTCCGGGTAACATTTATTTGTAACTGTGTGCGATATCTGTTTTAGAGCCGTCCATAGCTTTTTTGGGTCGTTCTTAGCGCTCTCCAACAAGTTTGTGTCGTACTGAGACTTTAATTTGCGTAGTAGATTACGAAAGAAGTTTCTGTACCGTTTATAAATATGTTGTTTCAATGTATCATCTGGGTTTTTCCGTGCATCCAGATTTAACTTGTCTCTTTGGCTCGAGCATCTAAGTAGGCCCGGAGTCATCCACGGTTCCATGATATTCTTCTTACGATTTAAAGAGACGGTATACGAGTGCTTTTCAGATAGAGCGGTGATTTTTGAGTTTAAAATAGAGGCAGCTAGTGAAGGACAAGTCTCAGTATATATCTCAGCCCAATCCTCATTTTCCAGGTCTTAGTTTATAGCTTTAAAGTTAAGTTTTGTGATGCATTTTCTAGGTATTTTACGATTACGTGTGATAGTACCAATGCCTGCCATGGTTAAATCATGATCGGTTATCGAGGTTCCATATACTACAGCTTCGGTTGGAGCCTTAGTGGAGGCAAATATATGATCGAGGCATGCACCGTTGCGAGTGGGAATATTGATTAGAGGTAGATAACCAAGCTCTGCCATAAGGCACAAATATTCCGAGGACAGTTCGTTCTGTAAGAGGTTGATGTTTATATCACCCGCCGTTACGCAGCACGGAGCTTTCGGCATGTTAGTGACAGTAGCAGATAAAGAGTTTAGAAAATTTTCTGTATTTCTGATGGATGGGGATCGATATATACCGAGAAGCGTAATTAAGCCACGTATATGTATTTGTAAGCAATCAGCATCGCATAGGTCTGGCTCAGTTATCGTTGGACTATAGGACTTTTTTACATATAAAACAACTCCACCTGACTGGTTTATGTGTCTGGAAGTCGAAAAAGAAGTGTAGCCTTCGATTTGTCCAATTGTAGAGTTACTACCTAACCAGCACTCGGTTAGCACAATGATATCAAATAGGATATTTAGTCGTTTTAAAGTAATTAGAAAGCTGTTAAAATTACAGTTAAGACTTCTTATATTAAAAGTCAGAATTTTGATTTTATATTTACCCAAGATAGTGCTACAATGCTCGGCAGACTCTTTCCTGTGACATGCAACTGTAAGAGAGTTGTCAATATCATTTATAAGTTGCTCAGTGTCCATAGTTAATATTCATAATGAAAGATTGCGTCTAAGTTACCAGTTTGTAAGTTATTTGGAAGTGCTAGCAGTGTACGATCATTAAAGGTTGATAATATAAATACAAGCCAATTATTTGATTTGAGCGTTTCTCTGAATACTAATATATAAATTAAAATATTATAAATTTTGATTATAGCAAAAAGATTCACAAAGTTGAGGTTACAAAGATGTTTATGTGTATATATTACTGTAAAGATGTAATAGGAGTCCGGAGCATTGTATATCGGGCCGCATATTTTTATGTGTGTGCAATGTATATTTGAGGGCGTCACTTCAACTGAATAGAAAATGGTGGGAGTGAGTGTAGGTGTGTCAGTCTGTATAGTATATGCTGTCGCTACGTACCGGGAGTTTGTGATACGGTTTGTATTGGAAGGTAAAGTAAAGAGTTGCATGCACACAAATATAACATAGTTATTATGACAAGTATTATAACGTGCATTATAGTTACATTTATTACAGAAATCAGCAAACCAGGCGAGTATTAGTCATTCTGACAACTTAAGCTTTCCTAATTGGTCAGCACTCTTTATAAGAATTTGCTTAGTGCCAACTGCTTGTCTAAGATAAACATTGCCGTTGGTAGTCCAGCAAAACATATAGTTGTTAGACTTCGCAAAGTCCCTCGCCAGGAAATGCAGTCTTCTGGCTTTGGGAGTCAAGTTGTCAGAGACATATATAGTTTGAGGATCGTTTTGGACACCAAGACATGAGGTATTTAGTGTTTTATTAGATGAGTTGTATTTTCTTACGCTAGTGATGATTTTTGATTTTAGTAGTGGGGTAGCAATGTCCGCTATCACCGTATTTGCAGATCCTTTGGCCGGCAGGCGATATACGTCACGAATATCAGACGATGACAAGTTGGCGTTGACAACGCGAGAAAGGGAGACCACCATGTTGATGATGTCATCCTTGGTTTCTTCATTTCTTCTAGGGAGGTTTTTAATCTCAATTTTTGTGAGGCGAGCGGCTTTCTGGAGTTCCTCTATGTTGTCTTCTAGAGTCTGTATTTGAGTCTGGTACTGTTTATGGACCTTTTCCAAGCTTTCGCATTTTAGATTTAATTCGGTCGATTTAGCAGAGACAAATTCGATGGATTTTTCAAATTCTGTGTACATGTTTTTGATTTCATCATTAATTTTACGGATTTCAGTATTGATGTCCGAGTACTGGTTTTTAAACTCGGCGATCTCCTTAATTAGTGCAGTCATAGAGTTATTTTGTTCTAATTTCCAATTTTCAAACATGTCCGCAATCATACATCTCATTTCTTCCTTGAAAATATTCAGTTGATCGTCAAGATCCACTTTTCCCGGCCTTCGTTTTGTACGTTGTGAGGACACAGTTTTAGACTCCGTACAGATCGGCTTAGATAGATCGGTTTCAGATCTGCTAGCACCTTCTTGCGGTTGCGGGTCAGTTCCGTCCATTGTAATTGTAAACAAATAGTACAAAAAGTATCTCCAAAGAAATGTGTTATTGTAGTATTAGTCCGCGTAGCTTACTTCAAAACACGTATATAATCCGCTGTGCGAGCGCCGACCGTGAGCGACGCTTAGCCGCCACGCTGTTGTAGTCAGTTATGCACCGGCCGCGTAGAGGCGAGTGACGTAACTCCGTAGCAGCGCGTAGCACGTAGCCCGTTCTCGATGTAGTTGATAGTTTCGCTGCGCCGACGCAATGTTTCTGTGGCGCGGAGCGTAAGGTCGCAGGATACAGTAAAGGTGAAATTGAGCGTTTCGAGTTCAAATCCCAGCGACTCTGCGACAGCCAATCGCTTCACATAAATTGCTTTGGAGTATTGTTCAAATTTAATAGAAACTTTGTTATCTATTTATCCTGCTCTTAGACCACCTAGTGGGCAGGGCCAACAGGTATAATGTCCATAGGAGCAAGCAGGAATTGAATATGTAGGTCGAGCACCAATCACAGAATTTAGAAAGCAAAATATTCGCGGCGGCACTTGTAGCGACTTGCCCGGTCGAACACCGACGACGGAATCCCCAATAATGGCTTGCTTAAAGACAATATTCCTTTATTGAAGAGATATATAATATATATTTTTTATAGTAATAGGCGGCAAACGAGCAAACGGATCGCCTGATGGTAATACTTCAAGCGAAGCCTTCGCCAAGACTTAAAAGGACATCGGAGATTTCTTGAGCACGTGCATTGCCGCCGATCCCAGCTCTCATATTAATGGTCAAGCGCAGCGTACAAACTCGTGACCACAACGAAGATCGGTTCAACGAAGCTTTCACCTCGTCAGCCCTCGATCCTCGCGTCACAACGGGAAGCGTTTGTCGGAAGTCGCCACTGAACAGAACTGTGACACCACCCATCAAATGTTCGTTCTGCGGATGTCCTGCAGGGTTCTGTCCATGGCCTCAACTGCCTTCCTATTCTATTGGCCATCGTACACTCATCCCATACGATCAGAGAGCAATCCTTGAGCACGTGTCCCTTATCACTGTTACGTATGTCTTATCTTAAAGATATATATGGCATGCTTAATTTTCCTCTTTCTTCGTTATTTAGCTTAAATTGCTTACAGCAATAGCATGCCGTGCTTTAAAATTGTCTTGATACTACTTATATTCATTTAATTATGTTTATCGGCCTAGGTTACTTGTATTGCCTGATTTTTATAGCGTAAAGCTAGCTTATAGCATGGTTAACATAATAACAACATTCAAATATGCGTCGTTAGATTACACGTTGTTACAGAATGCGTTGAAGAAATAAAGGTTCACTGCTCGTTCCCCGTAGGTCATAGCGTGATAATATGTAGCCTATATATTGACCTAACCTTTTAATCATATTCGTGCCAAATTTGAAGTAAATCTATGCAGTACTTTTTGAGTTTATCCCGGATATACAGACAAACAGACAAAAATTCTAAAAACTATATTTTTGGCTTCGGTATCGATTGTAGATCATACCCCAAGTATTCTTTAAAAAAACTATTCAATGTACAGTTTTGACTTTCCTACCATTTTCTTATATGTATAGATATTAAATGTTATTATTATTTACGTACTCACTTTCTTATTTTTTATTTCTAGGTAACACTTATTCAGAAATACGAAATATAAATTAAAATTAATAATAACTCTTATTTGTTTACCACAAATAAATAATAGAGGGCGTTATTACATTTGTCTTCGCCGTTGAATGTTAGATGGCACTATGATGTTTCTTATTTGAAAATGGCTTCACACCCCTACCATCTTGATTTTTTATATACATAAAATTTTTATAAAATATATATCTGGATATAAATTATATAAAAAATATATATCCAGTGATGCTCGGGGTGATGTAAGGATTCTAATGATACCCCATACATCCTAATCAATCCAGGCATTTAAAAGTTATAGTGGTATAAAGAAACTCACACACATACATAATTACATACATACATGAATCCTGAAAACATTACACTCCTTTTTTGGGCAATCGTGTAAAAATTAATGGTGTAGCGATAAAATTGCATAATTCCTTGTTTTTGAGGCTAAGATTCACTTCAGTTTAGCATAAAATTTCAGATAAGCCATTCCAAAACGCAACAAAAAACTAATAATTTGAAAGTTGTTTAACCTCGTAGCGACTTAGCTACGAAGCAGCAACGAACAATTGACTAGTCATGTAGCTTATTCAAATTTTCGTAGCTTGCAAACTTGAATCTGTCACAGGTTTTAATTAAGTACTTATCCAGTGCAATATCAGCACAGAGGCAGAGGCCAGCGAATTATTAAAATAGTAATATTACTATTCTAATGGTATTACTTCTGTATACTTAGTTTCCGGGTAATTTCCAAATGGCATCTTCTTAGAGTTAACTATTTGTAACTAAATCTGTATATATAAATTCTTCCGTTACTGACTGACAAGCTACAGCCAAAACTTATTTTTTAGAAATTTTACCGGTATGTTCTTTGGTGACTGTAGGGATGCACTAAGAAGGCAATTCTTCAAACTCCCACGGGATCTGGCAGGAACAGTTGATTTGCGGGCGTTGCTGCGGGCACCCTCTAGTATTACTAAAATTATGACATATCTTTTTGAAGCACTTTCAGACCACCATAAGGGCGAGAATCGCTCAGCAAGACATGGTCGCTTCCAGTGCTACTTTACACGCACATTGACACTCGTATAAAAAAACTCGTATAAAACTCGTTTCTAGTGTGCTTCGACTCTATGAGCGAGCCAAGGGTATTTTTTTTCAAACTGTTCCACCGCCGACTTGTTTTAATGTACCTATTATAGGAATTGCAGTATTATTAGTTTATTGATGTAAATAATTAGATCGTCGTTAAATCATAATACCTGCACATAAAGATGTTCTGAACAATCTATTTTACTTGAATATGTATACGGACACATAATTATATACTGTCGACCATACATTGGTTCTAATAAAATAATAGCCACTTATTAGTAATTAATGCAACTACATAGCGTGCAATTCTGAATCAAAGCGTGGAATATCGATTCGTCAATCAGTTGGTGGCTGCCTACAGTAATAATTGATCATTTGGAAGTAGAATTATTTAGCGGAGAAAATAGTCCATGATAACGTAATGTGTCAGACAATTATGTGGGTCGTCGGGCATTCACTGATCGCATCACTAGAAGGCCAGACGTTCGTCCGGCACATGCCGAACTGGGTCCTATTTTGACTACACATCTTACTTCTTTTACTGCTGTTTATTTTAAGTTTATTTTCCTTCCTTTTTGTTACTTTTTGTTCTTATTTTTAATGCTCATTTTTTATTTTGTTTAATATCTTTTTTTTTATTTGTTCAATTTGATTATTTTTTGTCTCTTTATAAAATTTTTGTGTTATAATCCGTGTATGTCAAAATAAATAATTTTCATTTCATTTGTTTGAAATAAAAATATTTTCTATGATAGTTGAATCGAGAATATTAGTTAGTAACATGTTTTTGTTTATTGTTATTTTTTGACTCTGGTCACATTGTAAGATGAAAATTATACTTTTTTTCTTGCTTTGAACAATTAACACGTTTTGTCGTCTCGTAAAACTTCGCCTATTTGAAAGCACATGGTTAAACCAGCTTCGCGAATTGTATTGTAAAATCTTACAAATTGCCGCTAATTGATTTATCCGACACCGATCAGTCCGCCGTATTGTAAATTGTGATATTGAAGTGAACATTGACATTTGCAAAAGTTGTGTAAATCCGCACCTCGTGCAGTGGGCCTTGAAGACGTCGCGTATGAAACCGGCACTAGGTAGAAGTATCACTCGCTAATATTGGCCAATTTAATCTTGTGTATTCTCTAGCTTAGTTGCAGGACCGACACCAGAAGATCTCAGGTAACTGTACATTGTATTTTGATTGTCAGCGCCGAGAAACTCGGTCTCATGTATGTTCAGACTACTCCTCGTGTTGACCTGGTCAATTGGAGTACGTAAACTAGTTTCCACTGCACTCTGCAACAATTCCCAATTGCCTAGGGCAATCTCTGAACATCATTCATTTCATTTCAAATAGATATTCAACTACTATGCTTTTTAATTGTTTTTGTCTGATTACCAAGTTTTTCGCTATTTTTTTTCATTTACGATGCATAAGTAAAACTTTTTATTGTAGTTATAGGACCTTGACGGTTTTTATAACGGTGCAATCGAACGAACAAAAAGTGTTCTATACGGAGATGTCAAACCGGCCAATGATTATAGCCCAGTTTTTCTTCTGGATCAGCATTATCATTTACCAATATTGCAGCATATTCCTTTTTAAAAGGTTGAGACGGAGGATCTCAGGTAGGATGTCGGGGTTCGAGAAAAACACTGCTAGGCTGAACAGGTTCTTTATTATGTCTCACTACCGCTTACATACAGTATGACCAAACTAGGTAAGCACTGGCCTGAGGGCTGGAGGTACAAGGTAGCCAATGCACTTGTGATCCTTCGGGCATTGCAGGTGTCTATGGGCGGCAGTGATTACTTACCATCAGGTGACCCGCTTGTTCGTTTGTCTTCTTATGCTATAAAAAAAAATTATAACATCTGTCAAGTAAATTCGCCCCGAACTTATCAGAAGGCAATGCGCTGCCCTGTGTAACCTATATTACCGTACTATACCTTACCTGTATCATAATAACATACTACATTTTTTCACGGTAAAGTTGTTACCTGCTTAGATAGAATGCGCACAGATACTGTAGGTACAAGCAAATTGCCATACATTCCTAGAGAGATATAGGTATAATTATTGAACTATGCATGCGGCAAATTTTGCCTTTGCTAATATAACTTGGTTTCAGGAGCTCTCAGTTCTATGTTTATGATAGTTGCTATGGATCAGAGGAATTCTCTACTGTCGCGAGATTTCGAACAAAGCTATAAATTTACTAAAGTAAGAGACACTATAACAATACCTGTAAATAACATTTATGATTTGATTGAAGAATAATAAAAAATAATAAATACGGTTTACTATCAAACGTGCTTATACGAATTTAACATATTAACATTTTAAAAATACACAAACTTTAACAGCCAAGCTGATTCTAGGTCAAAACGTGTTATGCATTCCTGTCTTGGATGCAATCCTGCTGCCAAATTTCGCATTTAAAACAGTTAAAAGACAACGTTAAAAGACGACAGTTAAGGCCTATTCACACATATCAGTGAAGTCACAGTTCCGGCACAGTACCGGCACCGTGATAGTTATTCTTTCATACATTTTCTATGAACGTATCCACACCTGTCAGTGTCAGTGACGACACAGTACTCTCAGTGACAGTGCCGGCGCCGGCGATCACGGACGTAATCGGTGGCGACGATATTTTTTGTCGGATCACGGACGCCGGTGTCCGTAAAACAAAATGGAGGACGAGCGACTGATAGAACTGGTTCGTGAAAATAATGTTTTGTATGATTTGTCTCATTTTGAGATTATTGAAATAGCTAGAGCTTTCCGACATTCTAAAATATTGAAAATATTTCTTTTCGTCTTTAATAAATTCTTTATATAATGTCATGAACTCTCCTTCTGTTTCTCTTAATCGCCATACTTCATGCACCCATTTTCTTTTTTTTCCTTGATGCTGCTCTTCTTCTTCTTCGTCTAAAGTAATGGCTATCATTGCTAGTTCCGTATTGTTGAATAGAGCCATAGCAAATATCATCACCAACAATCGTCGCACCGTTCTCAGTGCTTCCGATCCGGGCACTGATGCATGTGTGAATTGAATCACTGCCGCCTCACTGTAGCACTGATACTGACCTGTGCGGACACGTTGCCGGTACTGAGACTTCACTGATATGTGTGAATCGGCCTTTAAAAGACTAAACCATTTATGGAAACAAATAAACATCGGTGTGTTTGCGATATAGTGAGTGCTTATACACATGTTGTATTTATATAACGAAAGTAACAATAAATGCTATGCTAAAAATACTTTAGTAATAGAAAATAAAATTATGTAAAAAGCATCGATCATCTCGTAGGGAACAACAGATTGCTACGTAGAGGCTCTAGGATTCACCTATGACGACAATTCTGACTTTTTGAAGTTCAGAGAAAGAAAACATCTTGAAGAAGCCTGCGACTCTGGGAATTCTCATTATAGACATATGCATGCAATGTCTAGAAGGTCAACCCGCTGATGGCCAGTGTTGAGGTCTATGTTCTTACCCTGTCACGATAAGAAAAGTTCCGTACGCGAAAGTGTATCAGTTGATTAACAGAGCTCATATTATTATTTTGTTTATAGGGGAAAAAAGAAGAAATAATAAAGCCTAAAATGCGCAAATTCTGCCATGCAATGCTCTTGGTAATAATACTTATTTTGTAAAATAAATTTATAAGGCTAGGTACCTCTATACCTTAGTAGGTACCGTGAATCAAATTTGACCCAGAAGCGAACATTTTCGGTTATTATTATTTTAATATTTATGCTACGAATGCGCGCTTCTACGTATGCTCAGTGCGTCGCTAGCTGCGGCGTGGGGCGGACGTGCAGCGCTTCGACTATCTTAGGAGCGGAGGTAAGTAGCCGGCTGGGTCACGTTCGACCCACGACACCAAATAAGTAACTTTTTTCACTGAGTGTAATTTGTAACCATTTTTGTTTTAGTCAATTTAGCGATTGGAAAATTGATCGAAAACATTCTCTAAAATGTTCTAAATGTTTACATATTATTTGTAAGACACATTCCGTCCAAAATGTTATATGTTCCAGTTGTCAGAAAGTATAAAGACTAAAAAATGTTATCTTGTTAGTTTGGAAGAAGTCGTTTTGATTTTGGTTGTAATTTTTTTTATTTTATGCTGATCTCAGAAGTAATTTATTTTTTTGTTATTATAAAGATATGAGAAGTGCCATAAATATCTTTTAGTTAAAGTTTTTCTTACATTTCTATTTTTTGTTATGTTTTAAGTTCACACTAACCAAAAAATGCCAAAAAATTAGTTTAGTTACAAATGCATGTAAAACATAATAATTTTTGTATATTCTAAAATTAAAACAAGACAATGTTGTAAAAAAAAGTTTTTTTATTTCATAACTAACCATAATTTATACAAATAATAAAAAAATCTACGTTCTACAACAGATTTTTTGGTATGGGTTAAATATGACCCACGATACCGGTAGTGTAGCCAAAAAAGGCCACCAGCACGGCAGCAAGCAGCAGCGGCAACAAGGATACCAGCTAAGGGCTATTCTTAACTATCGCTATTACTAACATAGACTGCAATTGTTACAAAAAGTATATATGTATGTTTATCCATCCATAGTACAAGCTCTGCTTAGTTTGGGACTAGAAGGTGATGTGTGTATGTGGTAGAAATATTATTATTATTCACTTTATTTATTAAACATCTCATAGCTTCTTTTATATTAATAAAGTACATTTCAATAAAAAATACATTTAAAAATATAAAAGGCATCACGGAAACCCACCGATGTCGGGTGTAGGGACCAAGGCACCTGTGGTTAGGGCCTCAGAGACAGGAACTTCCTCACGATGCGCGCCGTGTCGAGAAGGACTCCACATCCCACATCTCAACAATCTCGTGAGCCAGGTCCAAATATTTCGTCTACTTCTCTTTTTCTGCCTTCACAAGATTGCCATCATGCGGTATGATGGTATCGACTATCATTGCGAATTGCTCTGCTCGGTCTATCACTACAATATCAGGCTTATTGGCTACAATAGTCCTGTCTGTAATGATAGACCGATCCCAGTACAATAATGCACGACCATTTTCGAGAACTGGATCGGGCACATTCCTGTAATACGGTACCTCTGAACCAATGAGTTTATATTTAAGGGCTAGTTGCTGATGGATTGTGTCTGTGCAAATATTGACCATTGGCAAGACTCGAACAACCGGATACTATATACCTGAGAGATTCCCCAGGCTGGTGTCACGCCCGACATATGTCAACCGTCCCATCTTTCAGAATACACTTCCGGTAGTTGTTTGTCATGAAAACTTCACCCATAATTGCAAAGACAAAACCTATGGTTTCTCCGAAGAGATCACCGAATCGCAGCCAGGAAACAGAAGCTTTGAAATTTACATCTGGACCATGTAAGGCTCTGTAAAATCTTCCAGCATACATTCAGCTACTTGCCCCTCCACACCTCCCGTCGGTCCTCAGTACTAAGTACTGCAGGTTTGTGCCAGTTCTCTTTTGCCAGAGCGAGCGGGGTAAGTCCGGTATCAACAGCGACTACATCACGATGCACATCCACACTCATCTGCAGAAAATATTCTCTGAGCTTGCACACCTCGCGGTTTTGGAGGGTCTTAGCACATAAAAAGCCTCGACCCCACATTTCCGCATTACCGATGCCACATTACCGAAGAGCGTGGATGATGCATGCGAGATGCAGTCAGCATTGAACGAACTTTTCTATCCAGGGCATCTAGTTCAGTCTGGGTCCACCTGAGTATGCTGAAGGAATACATTAGGACTGGCATGGCCCACCCTTTGCAGGCCCGCACCTTGTTGCCACCTGATAAAAGACTGTTAAGTACTTTTCTCAGGCGGCCAAAGAAACGAGCCTGCAACGTCTGTTTCATGTCAGTCTCAGAAATATTCAAAGACTGCGACATACCCAGGTATTTGCAGGTCTCGGTCAGGGAGAGGGATCTAAGTGGTATGGAATCTGAGAGTTGTATCCCTGCAGATTCCATAATCCTGCCTCTCTTCACATGCATGACCGCACATTTATCCATATCAAATTCCATCCTGATAGAATTACTAAAGGCTTCGGTTACCTTAAGTAATGCAGTCAGTTGGAATTTGTTGGGGGAAAATAATTTCAGGTCATCCATGAAAAGGAGGTGAGATGTAACATGATCTCCTCTCCTTAACTGATAGCCTAGCCCTGAAGCCTCTAATAAGGTACTTAGGGGGTTCAGGGCCAGGCAAAACCACAAACGACTCAGGCTGTCAAACTGGAATATACCTCGCTCGATCCTTATTGGAGCGCCGCAACCCAAGGTCGATCGACACCCTAGACAGCGCAATACGGTCCTCCATTGCACCATACACGCCCTTAAGAAGGTGCATAGAGTTGTATCTACTTTGTACAACTCTAGCACCCTCAAAAGCCACGCATGACGCACGGAGTCGTATGCCTTTTTGTAATCTATCCAGCATGTCGAAAGATTCTGCCGGTTACAGCGCACCTGTTGGCCATGTCTATCAGATTTTCCACGAGCCCCACTCTTACATCCATTTTGAGAAACAGTTAAAATTGAATTATGAAATATATGTTTAGATAATTTCGTTCTCAAAATGGATGTAAGATGTTTATATAAAGTTGGTAAGCACGTAATTGGCCTATAATTCTTGGGGTCCGCGGTACTATATATGGATGTTAAAAAGTCAGGGAGCGACCGAGATTCCAATGATGATTGAAATTGAGATGCTAAGCATGCGAATTTCGGATCCATTTAAGCCAAAAATTGTGCAGCCCGTCCGGTCCCGCTAACTTCCAATTTTGTAACGGACGGACTGCACTAGCTATGTCGTCAGTTGTTATATTTATTGCCTCTATAGATGGATTTCGTTCACATGCTCGCTCAACATCCCCAGTTCAATCACCCTCCTCATGGTTGACGGGCATCGACCAGATGCTGCGCCAAAATGTAACAGTGGCATCATCATTTGGTCGACACCCATCACCATTACTGGCTGAGGAATCAGGGTGCTCCCATCCCCGGTACACACACTTTTCGTCTCTCTGGAATGTGCGATTCAGGCAATATCGCTCCACTCTTTTTTTATATCGCCGAATACGGTTTGTCCATGCATAAAGCTTTTGTTTTAGAAAGTCGATGCGCTCTGTAACTCGAGACAAATAATCTTGGGAACTGATACCAGTTCCCGCGAAGGCCCGAGTCACAAAGCGCAGCACTCTCAGTCGTGTATTATCGGCTCTAAAAGAAGACAGCTTGCCAATGAGTGCCCTAGTCTCAGCGATAGTCACTCTCAATCCTGCGTTGCCATGCTGGCACCATAACGTACCGTCGAGTTGCGGTATTATCTACAGGAAATTTAACTCCCGCTACTCAACATGCCGTAACAGTCGCACAATACAGGATTGACTGTGTATCGCTGAGATTTTGACTATTGTCAAAATAGATTGACAATAGTGAATCCAAGGCACTCACTAGCGCTATGTTTTTCTTATTCATGTTCAGCCGATGAGTTATTATTATTATTTCCTTTATTCAGCATTAATCAAATTTCAGTTACATATTTAAATATATAATTTACAGAAAAAAAAACATTTAAAAATATACAAAAACCGTGGGATCCCACCAGCAGCGGGCACAGGGTCCAAGCTGTCGGTGGTTAGGGCTCCAGAGACAAGAACTGCCTCACAATACATGCCGTGTCGAGAAGTACTGCCTTTTGCATCAGGCCCTTGACCCAAGCACCCAACGCGAGCCTCTTAAGGTGACGATCGAGGCTCTTGGCTAATAGGCCATTAACCGTTACAACTATCGGCACAATAATTGCCGAGTCCACATCGCACATGTCGACAATCTCGTGAGCCAAGTCCATATATTTAATCTGTTTGTCTTTCACGAGATTCTCGTCATGAGGAATGGTGACATCAACAATTATTGCGAGGCGCTCTGATGGATCTATCACCACAATATCAGGTTTGTTGGCTACAACAGTCCTGTCTGTGACGATAGATCGATCCCAGTACAATGTGGCATGGCCATTTTCGAGAACTGGCTCTGCCACATACCTGTAGTACGGTACCTCAATGTCTACAAGTTTGTATTTCAGAGCAAGTTGCTGGTGAATGATTCTGGCTACTTGGTTATGTCTGTGCAAGTACTCGCCGTTAGCAAGACGTGAACAACCGGGAACAATATGCCTGAGGGATTCACCGGGCTGGTGACAGGCACGGCAAATATCACTAGTGCCATCCCTCAGGATATATTTCCGGTAGTTATTCGTCTTGATAACTTCGTCAGCAATTGCACAAAGAAACCCTTCAGTTTCCCCAAAGAGGTCACCGAAGCGTAGCCAGTTCATCGAGGCTTATTATGATTATTATTAATGTCCCTTATAACATAACGGAGCTTAATAAAAACATTTAATTGAAACTAACCTGCGTGCGCGTTGCTTACGTGCTTGACGCTATATAATAACGCGTCTTATATATTACCATGAAAATCAGTTCGCGCTTTTCAGTGTAATTTATAAGTCGTCGCATTATACCTGCGCTGTGTCCCAAAGCCATTAAGATAATGAACTACGACTACTTACGTACAACTTTAATATTAACAATTTAATACATAACGTCTTGATCAATCCACTTAAGTTTATTCGCCAAATATTAATTATTTCATTAGACTGGATTCCCAAGTGTTCTATGGAATCAAAGAGATTTAAATTATTTGACTCAAGTGACAAACTTATCATTACGATTTCGGAGAATTCCTTTTTAATTCCCGCGACATCGTATTCGTGAAAATACCAGCACACTTCGCGTATCGGAGGGCCAACAATCTGAGCATTTAGTACTTTACTGCTCATAGACGTGATGATATGAATCTGTAGTAATACAAAAAAGCTTAGGAGATTTTTGATCGTTTGATTGAACAGGCTAATCTCAAAAAGCAATGGTCGGATTTGAATAATTAGTTTTGTGTTGGATTGTCCATTTATCGAGGAAAGCTATTAGACCATATAACATCACACTATGAGCCACAGGTGCCGAGCAGTAATGTTAATAAAATACTAATGCTACTATTAGAACACAAAGGCTACGATGACGTAGTTCACTAATATAAGCATGAGGACGCTACTTTGTTTTGGCAGATGCATAACAGGACAAAGATGAATGTGTAAATAAAAATTACATTTTAACGGTGCCGGAACTAAAAATCATTTCTAATCATATTTTGCTTTTGTAGGTAATGGAATTTTAGATTTAGAGTTTACTAGTTCTCGCATGGCTGATCGTGGCGTCGAAATTTTGCACCACATTACCCGAATCTACTTAAAATGTTCACTATATCATCTGTGCCCAGTTTAAACCACACTATACCCAATAACAAAACAAATAAAAAACAAGAACATATAACATATTTTAGGCATCAACGATCAACTAAGTTGCACGTAAGTTTATCTCATCCAACATACTGAATTATATATATATATATATATATATATATATATATATATATATATATATATATATATATATATATATATATATATATATATATATATATAAAGGACAACTCCCGCATTAGGACTTAATCCTGTGTCGCGGGGGACATTACAAGGGGGGATATTACAAGGCTAGTAGTTACTATTTTTTTTAAGTTCTTACATGTAACTTGATGGTTGTCATTCATTACAAAAAAAGTATATATCTATGTTTATGCACCATCTAGTACCCATAGAAGAACTTAGTTTATATCATATTATTTAATAAATTTATTGCCAGAAACCTTACATACAAATAGTACAAGTATTATACCAACTATTTTGTAACAATAATTGGTTACAAGAGGCTTGCACAGGCTTACTACATAATATTTGAAGCGGGTATTTGAGTAAATAACATCGTACAAATATTATTTAGAGTATTGCTGTAGAAGGTTATACATAGAACTCGAGTCAACAACCTTAACATTAATTACGATGCAAAACAATTAGTTCAAGTATTCATCGAGGTATTGGGCTATTTCAAATCTAGATCTAAGAGTTTTATAATTAGCGTCAGGTATTTTTCCACATATGTATATATAGCTCGACCCACGCATCCTTTGCGTGCGTCAAGTCAAAACGGATAAAAATATGATCCGGTGTTGTACTTCTGCAATATTGTTTATTTTTTCACGGGTTTTGCCTTAACAAGGAAAATGTCGTGTGCCAATCACCCAGAAAATATTTTGGAGGCCTTATAGTAATCAATTACCAATATCGTACCATAAGTTTTTCGTGATTTCACACATCAGCTCTCAGGTACCACGCACACTTGTAAGAAATGCTAGATGTCCCGAAGAGGAATCTATACATGAGAAATAAACGTAACCAAATAAGAATCAGTAATCACTGGACCTCGAAGGCAGACATTTATTATTTTCTGCCCCTTTTTTTTGTTGACTACGGTGGAAACTCTCCTTGGTGATTATTTTGTACCCTAGCAATACCCTAAAAATAATTAATATGGCAAAAGCACTCTTGCTGGGAACCTTTCTCCATATTTAAAAATTAATGATTGTTTATTTGTTCCTTCTAGGCTGTGAAGATCTGAGACTTAGCACTGATGTCTTTGGTAACTTTGTTCTTAAAAAGGCGGTATGGAGTTCGCCGGGTCAGCTAGTTTATTTATAAATATCAATATTTATATACCTCTATACATAAATCATTTCATATTGTCTGTATATTTCATACAGTTAAAAGATAGCTGCAGCACATGGGTCCGCCCAGTTCGTGCGGAGGTGCCATGAATTAAAAGCATACACGGAACTGATAACAACATACATGAATGAGCGCTTTATATTTGATCACCTATTTTCCTCGTTACACGAATACTTTGTGAGGCACTTAGAGAATACATTATTACTAATTACAAGCCGTGCAATATGCTTCATTTTGTATATTAGCAATGCACGGCAAATAGCGGCAGTACTTGGTAAGTAAATGGCTGCCTAATTAAAACTATACAAAGTTCTGAAAGGAATTTAATTCCTCTCTATTTATGTCAGACCATTTTATTGCGCAAAATACTCGCAAGATGCGGAGTGGTTTCCGCTGGAGCTATCAACGAATCTTCTTTATTTAAAAGTTAAGTATTCACTTTCAGCGATTTAATAAAATTGTCCAAGTAAAAACATTGTCATAACAGCAGTTCAGTCATGCGAGTGTATCGATCATACATTTTTGCGCAAAATATGTTATATTGTGCCTCCGACAGCGAGTTCGTGGAGGATAACTCTACGTAAACTTTTTTATAATAAATAGTTTTTTTTAACCAAATGAAATTGTCACGTTTTTGTCACATTATTTCTTTACAGATTAAAGCAAATCGAGTAGACAGTGGACGTGGTAAAATGGAAAATTGCCAAAGTAGAACGTCATTTATCAACGCCGTTTGCTGACATTTCGCGCCTTCGGTGAATCCTAATGGAATAGACATCGCAACTATTATGTACAAAAAAGAAGATCGAAAGGAAATTAAAACTTCTATTTACTTATTATATAAAAGAGGCCACTCGAATCCGTCGTTAAAAATGCTTAGAAGAAAAGGCAAGCATGTTACTTGGAAAATACAGCAACAACATTACACTGAATATTCATATTAGTTTTGGCTGTACGTTGTCTGTCAGTCAGTCAGTAACGCAAGAATTGTATATTATACAAATTATCTATAGTACCACGTTACCTACTTATTTATCAAGATTGTAAGTGCCACTGCAAAATATAAAACAACGGAAAAGGCTTAGCTAAGACCATTAAATCTCAATTTTTATTTCATTTATCAGTAAAACCTAATTTACTTGTAAAACTGAACAAACTGAGCAATCTCATATTTTCTCCGTACCGTTAAAAGAGAAAATGTTAAATTGCAAAATGATTTCGTATGTTATATTTAGTATTCAATGTCTCTTGCAATCTTATAAACGGAAATGGGACCGAGCATCGGGATGCGCAGTGCATTGACATTGTCACAGAAAACTTAGTAAAACAAATAAATATAGATTTATTGTTCAGGATATTGACAACTAGCTGCTGCCCGCGACGTCGTCTGCGTGAACGCTATACCTACAGCACCTAACTATTAAATAAAATACCTACGATTATACCTTTTAAAAAATACGCGGCGGCGATAGCCCAGTGGTGTATGTAACGGACTGCCGAGACGATGGTCTTGGGTTCGATCCCCAGCTACCCCGGGCACACACCTATGACTTTTCGAAGTTATGTGTGTATTAAAAAATATTAATTAATTATCGCTTGCTTAACAATGTGCCCGGTAGATGGCAATAGGCTCGCCCCCTATTACATTGGGACCGAAACATATCTGGCGAAGTGTGGGTGTGTAATACACCTCTGCCTACCCCTTCGGGGATAAAAGGCGTGAAGATATGAGAAGATAAACCTTTTAAAATAACATTCATTTACCCGTTTCTTCTTTATATTTCATACCTGCAGAAAGTGTAGTAACAGAAGGAGACTGTCTTTTGTAAAATTGACCTTCAAAAAGTGCTGATTTTCAGCCTGCTTTGAATAAATGACTTTATGGTGATTCTGCTGAATTAAGTCATAAGTTGTGACTGAAGCAGATGGAGAAAATAAGGAATACATAATAGGGTAAAATACATTCTTATAGGACTTCTCGATATACAACATTAGTGGTTTGGCTCTCCGCAGCCAAAATGTAAAGAGAGTCAGGACTGGTGACGCGGGAGCAAGCGATATATAGGACACCCGCTGCCCTCAATGTCTGCCTCTGCGACTTACTAAACACTCACGGGGAACTGTATGCGCTTTAATTTTGAGGTATGAGAGGAATGCGTGGTATAAATACTGCCTCGCTGACGCCACAACCCGTAAGAATTTCCTAAATGGTGTGTCTGTGGAGCGAGATGACTTTCAGGCGGGTCACGTTACACAACTTCGGAGGAGATAGATTCCGAAGAAGCATAATCGGGACACCGACCTTCAGCTTGATGCTATGCGCTGGAAGTTCACTTGCTGACTGGGAGTTCAGAAATTCCACGGGATAATGTGTGGCGTTTTCTTGCTCGACGACAGTGTTTATGGAGGTGTAGACCACTTCATCCCTCTCAATTTCCGAGAGAATGCATTCGTTAATTGCTACAGCCTGATTATTTTTGGGCGTCAAAATAGGCCACTCACACACTCACGAATTCTGCTATTACGGTATACAGCTGTACAATTCTAAGCTGAATACAACTCTACTGAGAGACTCTGGAAGCACCACCTGTCCACCTCTCTCCTCTGGTAGAGTGTCTTCGCCAAGACTTAGAAAGACATCTTAGAATTGTTGAGCACGTGCATTGACGCCAAGCTCAGCTCTCATATTAATGGTCAAGCGCAGCATACGAACTCGTGACCACAACAAAGATAATTTCAACGAAGCACTCACCTTGTCCGTGTGGTGACGGTTTAAGAATACGGAATGTCACCACCCCATATCATCCCATGGGTGTTGTAAGAGCCGACAGAGGGAGCAATAACAGCACTGTAAGAGAAGGAAAACTTGATACAAACCCTATACCAACCCGTTTGGCCAGCGTGGTATAGTAGGCCAATTCCTCCTTTCAAAAGAGAGGCCCATTCCAGCAGTGGACTGTTAAAGGCAGATGATGATGATGATGATGACTCACCTCGTCAGCCCTCGATCCCCGCGTCACCACGGGAAGCGTTTGTCGGGAATCGTCACTGAATAGAACTGTGACCACCCATTAAATGCTCGTTCCTGCGGATGTCCTGCAGGGTTCTGTCCATGGCCTGAACTGCCTTCCTATTGGCCATCGTACGCTCATCCCATACGATCAGAGAGCAATCCTTGAGCACGTGTCCCTTATCACTGTTACGTGACACACCACAAACGGGTATTACGGCGCTCTCTAAATCGATGGGTAATTTAAACATGGTATGTGCTGTCTTGCCACCCGGAAGCAGTGTGGCAGCGATTGCCGGCGACGCTACAGCAAAGACAATTTTGCCTCCTGACCTCTGCAAGTATGCCAGTAGTAACAAATGTTTTTCCTGTTCCACCAGGAGCATCCAAGAAAAACATTTTAGCCTGGCTTTGCCCAACGCTTTCAAGGACGGTGTCGTAAAATTCGTAAGGTGGTCATTTCAAATTGTCTCAGCGTTATACTCCCAATTTTCACGGTCCTGATGCGGTGATGATTGGGAAGCTGGTAACAAATATTTGACCAGTGGATTGCCGCTGATAGAAATGACCACGTCTTGAAGTGAACTGAGACAGATGTTCAGCACGCGGTCATCAGTTACTTCGACTTCGTCTCTAGTAACACGGCTCAAAGCTCGTAGAAAATCTTCAGACAGGTGATGGCGATACTTCTCCTAGATAGCTACCGCGTTCGCGACTCCACAAAACACCAAGATGACGTCAAACAGATGACGCATGCGGCTGGGACTGTCACTGACGCTCGCCTCAACGAGGCTGTCATCCCAGTATTGGTCACCGTCGAGAAAGTGACGTACTACGCAGGCTGTGCGGTAAGTGGGATACTCCAAGCCATCAAATGTCCTCAGAAAGGCGAAAGATGTTGGGCCTCGGACCGTGTGAAGTAACAACCGCAGAAAATAGCATTCGACATTATTTGTATGTACGGTATAAACTCTACAAAATGCGGTGTCCTTGAAACTTCCCGGAAAACCTTCCACAGCACCTCCTCCTCAACGTCGGTTAAATACACCCTTTTGCTTGTCGTACGTGTAATATGAAGGCATCTCGTCATACGTAAGGGACCTCCCAAACTGATCGATTTTACAGAGCCTGAAAAATGCCAAGAGAATTGTTTGACGCGGATTTTCCAAGTGCTCAGCAACGCTGTCGGGATCAAAATATATGCGCTGGCCGTTCTCTAGGTGGTCGTGTAAATGCATTACGGTAGGATGCTTCTCATGTATATAGAACACCAGTATCCGCCAAACCGCTTCAGACGTAAAATAAATGTGGCTGTGTGTGAGTAAAAATAATCTAGCTAGTTCCACATCTCACTAATGTTTATATACAGTTAATCATAACAAAGGTACATGCTATATGTATATCCCGGAAGACAATTTAAAGCAAATTTACATGCGACATGAAAATATATTAATTAAGAAGCAATAATTACACCAATGTGACCATAATGTTTAATTTGTACTAACTCTATTACTATTTATTCTGACAGAAATGATGTAAGCAATCAAGTGTGGCGATGGTGTAGTTAATTAATTAAATAACTTCAACTAATAGTCTTGCTCATCTCTGAAACGAATTAAAAATAAAATTTTAAGAAGAAAATGTACAACTCCATCTATGACTTTTAAGAACAACAATTAACGTCGCCAACATGTTCAAATTTAAATTATTTATATCCAAAAAGGGCTTACACATGTAATTCGACTTGATGTTTTTGAACTCTCTTAGATGGCGCTGCATTAAAATTGTCTTAGTTCTACTTATATCCAAATAATTATTTTTATCAGCCTAAGTTACTTATATTGCGTGATTTTTATAGTGTGAAGCTAGCTTATAGCATAGTTAACATAATAACAACATTCAAATATGCATTGTTACATTACACGTTGTTACAGAATGCGTTAAAGAAATAAAGGTTCTCTGCTCGTTCCCTGTAGGTCATAGCGTGATAATATGTAGCCTATGTGGTGACCCGACTTTTTGATAATATTTGTGCCAAATTTGAAGTAAATCCATGCAGTACCTTTTTACTTTATCCCGGATATAAGGACAAACAGATAAACAGATAAACAGATAAACAGACAAAAATTCTAAAAACTATATTTTTGGGCTCGGTATCGATAGTAGATGTGATCTCCAAGTATTCTTTAAAAAAAATATTTAATGTACAGTTTTGACTTCACTACTTTTATTACTTCCTACCATTTTATTATATTGTTCAGGATATTGACAATAAAGTCTTACAAGAGAATTGTGTTCACAATTTCTCCACCGTATCTGATGATCTACGAACATTTACATAATATAAATGCAAGTTTCTAGAATTAATTGAATGTCCAATCAGATAAATGGGGTATTTATCCAAGTAGTACATCCGATTAATTTAGTTGTTTATGTTATTGATAAATTATGATAATGAATTGTCAATGTTTTGTTATTAAATTAAACAATAAGAGCAATGTAAAAGCAAAAACTCCGAAGAGTGTCAAAAGTTGAATTAAATTATTGGCTACAACTACAGTACAATAATTAAATTACCTTCAAGACCACTGTCGAATGTGATATATGGAACTAAACTACGTTAGAGGTGAGACAGCACTCTGTTAAAAAGCTAATATTCTGCCAAAGCTGGATAGACTAGTAGACGGCCCCTGATTCTCATTAGGAAAGTCTTGGATGCAGCGGGGATATTGCTAGGACGATGATGATGATGACAGTAAAACGTAAACAACAAGCACGTAGCTAAATTATTTCGTATTTGGGAAATTTACTTGTTCTCTAGATCGATTTAAAATAAATAGAACTGCCTGTAATAATTCTCGATAACGAAATAATTGTTGTTTTAATTATTGTCTTACTATTGACTATACTGAGAAAGCATTCTACTTTAAAGTACAGTCGACTATATTATAATAATATCAATAGAACTTCTCTTTACTAATACTGTCTACTATTAGGTACTAATTACTCTTATCAACTTAATATTCGTAATTGCCAACGCAGCATTTACTTCACAGTGAAAAAGTGGGTTCTTTCTATTTGGCAGAATCTTGATAATCCGAATTTTACTTGGTATGACACACTTGGCATAATCTTCTTTAATCGAATATTTAATTTAAGGCATTAAAATTATGTAGCATAACTATTGATTGGCAGAATGTTTATATGTCCGAATTTGCAACGGCATACTTTTAACATGGCAGAACTTTTGACAGAAACGCATCGCCGCAAAACCGACTTTTTGTTGTCTAGTCTGCCCTACCCCTAGAGTGTAATTTAAAATCGCGTAGGCGCGGAGGGGTAGGGCGGCCCGCGAGCTGAGGAGCAGGTGGTTTGAAGGCTGGTTGATGGTTTCAACGCTCACCGCCTCAGCGGCAGCGGTGAGCGTTGAAACCATCTGCGACGATAAGCTCGCGTGGGGCCGCCCAAACCCCGCAGCGCCGGAGCCGTGACAGAACGATGCTTGCTGCATGCTGCATGTCTGCTTTTCAATTATTATGAACATGAAATTTATGCCTAAAGATGATTCGGACTAACAAAATTATGAGTTTCGAATTTATGATAAGTGAGTGTATGCCAAACAACTTTCTGCGAAATGAAGATTATGCTATGCGTTGTTACGCAAAATAATATTATGACGAAAAAAGTTCTGCTACAAAAGGTAGACCCTAAAAAAGGTGGATGGGTGGGTATTTTTGGGCAGTATATTGGGTGCGCAGCTTACTGTAAACGTAATATGCAATGTGATATATGTTTGGTAAAACCTAATACGTCTACACTACCTGGTCAGACTAACATTGCATTGTGTGTCTCTAATTAACGTCTATGTTTGTGCACAAACAAGGAAGATTGAAATACACATAGCTGTAAAATGGGCATTCGCCGTTTAGAGCCTTAAAAGATCTTACAGGCATAATGCAGAGCATATCGGAATTTTACCATACATGGGACATCCTTAGAATTACTGGCAGTTTCAGGTTTTGCCGCTGATCTACTGTGACAGATGTAACTCATCATTTTCGGGACAGCCGGTTGTACCGTAAGAATAAATCTACTATTATTGAAAACCCCATCCCAACAACAATATCTTCCATTCATCTTCTTTAGATGCGTTCTTTCACAATCCCAAGAAACTTTTACATGTAAAGAAGAATATAGGTAAGTTTAAATAGTAATTTACATTTCTTCGAGAATTATTAAGATGTTTGATGTAAAAGCTAGTTTAATTGAAGTTACAGTTGACGTAATTATTGTTAGTGCCACTCGCAGTTCTATAAGTATTCGTCCAAGCCATGAAAGTCATGAAACTATGAATAAAAGATAAGATAAAACATTTTAGCGACTGATTTATTGTTAAGAAGATTGAAATTTCAGTAGAGCTAGACGGCTATTATCATACTTATAAATATTTTGCTGTATTTTTCGTTTGACATTCTGATCTTCCTAACAATGTAATACATTTTCTATAAATATAACACTGCTCCCGTATTTAGTTCTCATAGGTTTAACATACCGTATTACGTCAAAATCTCAACGGTTGGGAGTTATCAAGAATTTCAAAGTTGTGTGTAGCTTAATACGGGCGTAATAGAACTTAATACATATTTCGTAAGATTCTCAACAATAGTTTATACTTTATAGTTTACAACGTAAAGCAATTGATTACACTTATTAATAATTTAATACAGATTAGGGCACTTGTTTCCTCGGCTACGATTAGCGAGTTAAGTTAGCAACGTCACGATTTAATGGACTAAATAGTGCTTATACTGGGCTGTTGGCGAGTATTTCAACATTCGTGATGACTGCAAAAGGAGTGTCGATAAATGAATCGCCTAGATGTACCTACTCTTTTATTTAAACAGAAATATTATGAAATGATTGCCATCTTTCCTCAAGGCACATCGATATATTCACTGGCCGATCGCTTCGATTACACTGATGTGACAAGCGCCTTACTGAAAAAAGATTTCTCATATTCGGAACGAAAATAATACAAAAACTGCAAAGTCGATGTAGTGGTTTAAACAGGTGCCTCGCCGTTCAGTACAGCAGCGCACAGCTGTGGGTTCGACTTCCACGGGGCGGATTTAAATAAATCTGACCAATTGTCAAAGGTAGCATGGTCTATCTCTTCAGAACTATGCAGATGGGAACAGTATTCGTTCGTGGAACAATATGCGTGACCTCGTCTGTGATGTGAGATAAATATTGTTGCTGACATAATACCACGTAAATAAATACCAATTCTGTAGAAGGTAAAAATATGACGCAAGAATCCTTTCAAGGATTTTAGCTATAAGTACTCTTTGAAGAAAAGTCTTGAAATAAATCTAAGCGTGCTAAGAACATAACCAGATTTCCTTTTAGTTCAAAGGGTACTTAAAATATACTAATTTTATCACAACTGTATTGCGATTTCTCGCCCATTGATGAGACAGTTGTTCTTATTCATATAATACACTACAACAGTCCTTATCGACCCTTGTCTTCGGTCCGATTAATATTTCATGATGAGCAATTGAGCTACTGCGTACAACATATCACTATGTCGGTCGACTAGTGCCAGTGTAAGTGACTGTCTGTCTTTATCATGAGGTCTGGTGATTGATTACCGAGCCATGTGATAAGTGATATTGATTTTTCTGTTAGTATTTCACAAAAGCTCTGAATCAAAGATGGCATTTAATGTTATGAGTACGACACAAAAAAAATGTAAACTGAATATTATTCATGACACCTTTTTTCTTTATAAATTGACATAAGATATCCACTACTAATCTCAAAGAAAATACGATCTGATTATTTCACAGTATTCAGCTTATTAATTTAAACGTCTTCATCAAGATTTTATCAAGGATATCTAATAATTAAATTATTATACAAATTACAAATAGAGACCAATATAACCAAATTATACATGATCGCCGACCTCAACCAGTAACAAAGAAATTTAAAATCATACGAGCAAATAGAGACTGCGTAGGTATTATAGTCATTCGGGTATTATTTTACATTGTGTCATGAAAGATACACATTCGTTTGAGAAACTAACCAATACTGTTCGTTTATAGGTTATTACTTATCTATACTCTTAGTCTATAACATAGAAAAAAAAAACTAATATTATAAAGCTGAAGAGTTTGTTTGTTTGGTTGGTTGAACGTGCTTATCTCCGAAACTACTAATTCGAATTGAATAGTTATTTTTGTGATTGATATTTATGCTATAGTACCTATAGCCTTCCCAAATATATAATTATTGTCACGATATGAGCTTCCGGTAAAGAGTAGCCGTGAATAATTATAACGAAGGTGTAACCACAGGCACAGCTAGTTTTTGATGAAGGTGCAATAAGTATTAGTAGCGCTTATAGCGGTATATCGACAGAGTTAAGCAACGTTTGCGAGGATCACAGGATGTCGAAAGTAACCGATGATTTTAATTGGTACCTGCCCCCGAACTTCTATAAGGGGATGTCTGTTCGTTCCAAACAAGCCATTTTCCTCTAAAGATAAGCCCGTCAAGGGATTTCCATCCTAATAAAAAGAGGATCCAATCGATAGTTTTATTCACAGTAACACCGCTTAAACTATTCCATGCACAGCAGCTAAATTGACATGTTAACGTTATCAATAACGTTAACATGTCCGGTGAGTTCAATATCGTAAGCGCCACAAATATATCAAGTTGCACTGAGAATTTAGCTGCTGTGCATGGAATAGTTTAAGCGGTGTTACTGTGAATAAAACTATCGATTGGATCCTCTTTTTATTAGGATGGAAATCCCTTGACGGGCTTATCTTCAGAGGAAAAGGGCTTGTTTGGAACGAACAGACATCCCCTTATAGAAGTTCGGGGGCGGGTACCGATTAAAATCATCGGTTACTTTCGACATCCTGTGATCCTCGCAAACGTTGCTTAACTCTGTCGATATACCGCTATAAGCGCTACTAATACTTATTGCACCTTCATCAAAAACTAGCTGTGCCTGTGGTTACAACTTCGTTATAATTATTCACGGCTACTCCGTACCGGAAGCTCATATCGTGACAATAATTATATATTTGAGAAGGCTATAGGTACTATAGCATAAATATCAATCACAAAAATAACTATTCAATTCGAATTAGTAGTTTCGGAGATAAGCACGTTCAACCAACCAAACAAACAAACTCTTCAGCTTTATAATATTAGTTATTCTTTTTTCTATGGAGAGTATAGATAAGTACAAACCTATATACAAATAGTATTGGTTAGTTTCTCAAACGAATGTGTATCTTTCATGACACAATGTAAAATAATACCCGGATGACTATAATACCTACGCAGTCTCTATTTGCTCGTATGATTTTAAATTTCTTTGTTATTGTTTGAGGTCGGCGATCATGTATCATGTGGTTATATTGGTCTCTGTTTGTAATTTGTATAATAATTTAATTATTAGATATCCTTGATAAAATCTTGATGAAGACGTTTTTAATAAGCTGAATACTGTGAAATAATCAGATCGTATTTTCTTTGAGATTAGTAGTGGATATCTTAAGTCAATTTATAGAGAAAATAGATAATCATAGTATTTGCATTTATTAATAGATACGTTTAACGGTAAAGTTGAACGGAAATCAGTGACGGCATGCGCGCAAGTCACGGCCACACTGCATTGTGCCTTTCTCGTCACAACGATTTAAGGCTGTGTATACACTTGATGTTTAGAAGGCTGCTAAACTATGTACAAGACTCATCTACCTATAGTATTCCAGGAGATATTACCAGGCCCTTAGCGAGGCGAAAAAAATAAAGTGGTACTATTTTTTAAGTTTTCAATCGTACTGCGATGTCTGTCTCAAACATCTCTCACATATGTATGTGTACACATATGTGAGATATATGGATACACTACCTAAATGTGCAACTACGCCGCGCTGTAATGTACTCGTGTTAATGATATGCTAATGTTCGATAACGGAACATTAGGTTCAACATGGTATCTTGCAGCGAATTAAATAGGACACACGTACTAGAACGAAAAGAAGTTATGTGACGTTATTAGAATATTTTGTTAACAAAAAAGGTTTGCTGCTTATGAACCTTAATGTAATTAGGTACACTCACTGTCACGAATACAATATCACAACGTAGTATCAACAATAGTATATTTCAGTAAATAATAAATGGTACTAAATTCGCTATTCAATGTTAAAAGAATAGTCGATGTGGAGTGTGGTGCCTATTCTCACCCTACACTTTATCGCTTCTTATGATAAATAATTGATGGGTAGCATTAAATAAACTTGCCGAATCAAAAATGGCTCTACGGACGTTTTTTATGTTAGATTGCTTTATTTTCAGTGATGTCTTCGTTGAAACTTTTGTATCGACGTTGATACAAACTTTATATGAAAACCCAAAATTAGACGTTACCTATGTCTAGCAAAAGTATCAACTACGAAAGATGCATTCAAACGAACTTATGTTGTGAAAGGTTGCAGGCCCCTAGGGGATGTGTATTGTAAACTTATTAACCATTTCTCGTCTGCTCCATTGGTTGTCGGTCCTTCGGCAGATGTGGCCAGCCCATCGCCACTTCAGCCTGCTTATAGGACGAGCTATGTCGGTAACTCCAGTTCTTTTCTGGATGACCTCGTTGCGAATTCTATCCTGTAGAGAGACTCCTGGTTGGCACGCTGAGCGACTTTAAATCTATGGACCAGTCCGACCGTGAAGTTCCAGGTTTCGGCACCATATGTCATTACTGATAGGTATTTGTGAGAACGTTATGGAAGACATATGTCCAGCAGTGGGCGTGTCTAGGCTAAAATTAATAAAAAGATGAGAAAGTATATAAACAACAATTCTTGTATGTAACTGAAGCGTGTATTTTTATAAAGAGTAAAACTCTCTACAGACGCGCTATTGTACTGTGTCTATATCGGTATTAAAGCGCGGCAACATAAAATCGTCTTGTGTGACCTCCCTTAGCTGTATAAAAAGGGAATAAAAGTATCGGTTTATATCACTACAAGACTATACAATTTTTTTTTATTTATAGTCTCACGCCTGTATCCCCAAAGGGGTAGGCAGAGGTGTAAATATAACACCCACATTTCGCAATGAATTTTTAGGTCCCACGTAATAGTGGGCGAGCCTATTGCCGTTACCAGGCACATCACCAGACTCCGGGCTGCTACTGAGTATTCGGAAAAACCAAGTTACACTTTTGCCCGACACGGGAATCGAACCCAGGACCTCCGATCAGCAGTCGCATATGCTTTCCACTGAACCACGGAGGCAGGTTATACTACATAAGTATGACTATATAAGTTCTTACATTTTAGAACTGTACCTACTATGCTTTTTATATAACATAAAATACATTTTGCCAATTATGTTAAGATTTCATTGAATTGAGTGGTAATCGATATACAGTCTCATTGATAGAAATATTGTTACTAAATTATTGAAGAGGATATTTTTTCTTCAAAATTGATTATGAGTGACGAAGCGCATTTCCATCTCTCGGGGCATGTCAATGAGCAGAATACTCGCTTCTGGGGCACTGAAAATCCGCGCATTATTCAACAAACACCTTTACATCCACTAAAAGTAACTGTAATGTGTGGCGTCCAAACTTCTTTCTTTGGGGTTATTTGAAATTTCGGGTGTATGTGAACAAACCACAGACTCTTGTCTAGTTTAACATACACCAAGAAATAACAAACATATCGCAGGAAGTGTTACGGCTAGTTATGGAAAATATCATAAATAGGGCTCAAATGTGCTTCAACTCTGGAGGTCAAAATTTAATAGACATCATATTTAAATCATAATGCAACTAAATGTCATGGCACAAATATATATATTTAAAAAACTAATAACAAGTGGTGCACCTGCCGATCAACGGACGAGGCTCTGGCAAACAAAATATCCCGATAAGCGGCAATAGGCTCGCCACCTATTACGTGGGATCAAAACACTGGCGAAAAGTGGGCGTTTAATATGCCTCTGCCTACCCCTTCGGGGAAACAGGCTTGACTCTATGTATGTATGTAAAAAACTAATTCTAGTTTTCTAATTTAGAAACGAAGTTGTAGCTGAACCAAATAGGGTCATTACTTTTGCGCCACCCAGTATTTTGACATAGCTCTACTTGACTCCTAGTACAGTCTCACAGAGCCTAACAGAAATGTATCATTACGCGAAAAACTTACACAATAATAAAAAAGAAAGCTTTAAAATTATTTTTTGGTATTTGTTCTATTCATGACATAAATTCCACCGTGAAGCAATTATTATAATTCCACAATTTCTTGGAGCGCCGGCTTTATTTTTAGACAGGCTCTTCATGATATCTCTAGCCGTCCAATGCGCGTTGTTTGGGCTTATCATCTATGGATGGTTCACAAGAATTGGGCTGTCAATCTTTACTTATGCGATGGCATGAGCCGTCAGTATTTTGTTAAGATTTAATATACAAAAAAATATATTGTAAGGTATACATATATTAGCAATATACACTCGAGAGATACTTGGGATCTTTAGGGCCTAATTGCTCATACCTGCGAATATAAGCCGTAAGAGCCACTGTCACTTAACTTCGAAAAGTATGCATTTTTGCATGGTTTATGACTTCTTCATAGATATATTTCATATTACACATCAATACGAAACTACGTGAAAACGAACTAATTTCCTTGCTATCAATGTATGCAAATGTATTCAAAACAAAAACAATGTATACATTATCCGGACTGCCGAACTAGAGTCAGCTTTGCTTAAGTAATTTTACAAAAAATCTTAAAATCATGACATCTTTCCATCTAGCCATATATATGAGAAGATCAAACAGCTTGGCGTCGAGAATCTTACCGTAAACAAAAATAATTTCCGTAACATAACAACGCTTACCTTCCTTATTTGATCCTATATGAAACAAGGACAAAGCAAAATATTTTCGGAAGGTACATACGCCGATTAAAATCCGCTTTTAGATCCACTCAAAGTTTCCGTCGCTTCGGGCGCCCGCGCCGTCACTACCTAAGTGGTTTATGTGGCCTACGACAGGATTTGTCTTGCGGTAAGATATCTACGTACAATAGTTGATAGTGCATGTTACCATGCAAGCGTCAAAATACCGCTACCAGCCGACCATTATTGTTGCCATATTTGAGTATACGACGTCTTGTGACTAGGGCTATCACTCTGCTAGTGACCTACATTACCCAATTAAAATATCAAACTTACATAAATTAAACTTAAAATTAAACGACATAAATTGAATGATTTATACGACCAATCGACGTGTTCTGCATATTGCATTACAACAAAGTATCAATATTTCACGGCTTACTCAAAATTTGTACCATTTTCTTTCATTTTTATAAAGGACAAATGCTGCACCAGGAGTAAATCCTAAGCCACCAGGGACTTTACAAACTTACAACCAACGGACCTAAAGTACAACCAGACTCTAGACAACATTTACACTTGTGTGGTGTTCGTACACCACTCGAAGAGTGTCTTGGGTTCGTACCCAAGACACTCGTCTCGGTTTTTAACGGCGAGGCGTTTACCCTACGCCAACCGCGTAGTCTAAAGTTAGTTAGCAGGTGCGTGATTAGCATTGGCAATACAAGTGATTTAACCGAACATCGCGTAAATATTACATTTGGTAGCGGGCGTCGAAAAGCTAATTATCCCCTTGGAGCTATCTGCCAAACAAGCTTACCAATTTTCATCAAACTTGGTACGACCGAAGCCCGAGAAAGTTCAAGACATGTTATTTCTTTCTATACCTCTCGAAGAGTAAATCGAAATCGTTTGTTGGAGAACCCGTGGGTTCAGGTAGTTTGAATATAAACTCCGGATAAGTCTGAATAAAGCTACCCCTCTGAAAATGCTACAATATTATTAACTGGAAATAACAAGCAAAATAGATCATGTTTTAACAACACAACTTTTCTATTTCGATATAATACGCAAGTTTTATTCGTAAAAAGATGTAAATGGATGTAGTTTTAATATGCACTAATACTGTAAACCGACTTTATCTCAATTAATGTCATAAAATAAAAATCGCTGAGTAATATTTCCATTTCAATAAGCTCCTATCACAGTGAACCACGTCCATTACTAAACCGTGCAATATTAGCCACAAGGCAATTTTATAATAATAAATGTGGAAAAACCTGAACAGTCCGAGTGGATAACAAATATATAAAGATAATTATTATTATTATTATAATTATTTGTACCCTCGGACGCGTTTCTCGTGGGTTATATTTATAGCAACCCTACACTAATCTTTACCTGAACGGGCAAGCACGTACAACAGGTATGTAGCTAGGTTAACACTGTTACTGACTGTTTACGTTTGGCACTAAACTGTTTATATATTAATATTTCATAACACTCATTAATTTACTGTTTGAAAAGGAATGCTTAAGCGGCACTCATTACGGATATATTTGGGCTAATTCTGCTAAATACAGCAATGTTGTGATCCTTTCATATTGCAAAACAAACTCCGCCGTCTCTGTCTGTTTCTTGGTGATAAACTTAAATAGAACAGAACGGATTTCCGTGTGAGTTTAACTAGTAGGTAGACGGGGTGATTCGGGAGATTTTAGGTGCGATATAATTTATCGTTTCCAGACGAACCATGCAGGCAGCAAAGTCGCCGACGGATAACAGTCCCATGTCAGTCTTTTTGAGTTTCTTCCTAATAATCTCTATTCAGTTATTCAGAGTCTTGTTTAAATCATGACGTAGATAAAAAGATGTCCTTCTCCGTTCTTCAGCACGAACTGAAGAATGCATTAGTGTCTACCACACAAGTTTATTATACACTAACATTGCTCTAGCTATTATGCTCCTCAGAACTGTGAGCAAGCATATTGGCACTTATACATATTAGATTCTACTGAGAATTTTCTATTGAATATTAATTTTCTTAGAACTTGTTAATAAGTCAAAGTGCGCTATGCTCGTCTTATCACGATTCTGTTCCACGACTAGACTACGGTAGCGCTTTTGCCGTTCGTAATGGCAAGGCTAATATAAGCAACGCTTGCACTGGCTGCCACTTGGATGGGTGACCGCGTGTGCCATTTACACTAGAGCGCTACCGTGCTTCGTGGCACGTCAAGGTTTCGATGTCGGTTTTATCTCAGGAAAAAAATCGTAAGACAATTTCGAAGGCCTTCGGGCGGTCTAAAAACTCCGACACTATCCACACTCTCACATAATAAAGAAGACTTCAGTTTTAACAATAATACTAGTTTCCAATCGCGGTTTCTCCCACCTCTCGCGACAAAAGATGGTATATGTGTTATTATAATGTAAAAGGTATATACACAAAAAGCCGTTATTATTATATACATCCATTTGTTTAACTTTCGCCTCTTTCTTTCGTTGCAACCAAGACTTTTCGTCTTGGAACTGGGGGTGCGCTTACTGGCCTAACTAGATTTGACAGAATATTATAGAGGCATGTTATCTTTTCCATAGAGCGAATGCCCACTGACCTCCGCAACCCCTACGGACAACGATATGCCATAATTTAGACTACTGTCAAAAATCTTAGTATATGGAAGCGGTGACCGACAGCTGAATGTGCTCTCTGAAGCACTGGCCAAGCCGTAATTAAAAAAGATTTTTTTGGTTTAGTTTAGGGTAGAAATTTCCGTGTTACTAAACTTTCGCATAACCTAAAAATACACACAAACTAAACGTAAACAAAAATCGAACTGTGAATATTTTGACCCATAAACGATAAACAAAATATTTCAAACCACATTCCAAAGGAAAATTGTAAAAACGGTGATAAGTAGATAATCTATTAGGTACAAAAACAAGACGCAAAGGTTAACAGTAGATTGAATGGGAGCAATCTATGGGAGAAAAAGGAGATTAAAACCCACTTTGAATATCAATAGACGTCAGTCAAACTAAATTTCCAATAGCAGTGTAGTTGCCAAGGGACAGTTTATCATTTGAATTGACTAAAATGTTATGCGCCAAACACAAAAAGAAAATTTTACTGAAATTATTTGGTATAAATACATAAAATATAAATCTACTTTCGACGGCATTTATTTTATAAAAGGGTCCAATTGGAGCGTAATGTATTTTCTTTTGTACACTCAAATAAATAAAACTTTGGAAAGCGGCGTCGATTTATGGCAAACAATGTTTCATCAGTTTGAAATGAATGTCAGTTTCATTATAAACTAGCGACCCGTCCCTGCTTCGCACGGGTAGTAGGTATAATAGGTACATATTGTACACAAAGCTTTTACTTATTATTCACCTAAAGTTTCTCATGAATTACTCAGTCTATAGGTGGAAATTGCATGGCAAACCGGTCAATAGTTTTAGAGTTTATCGCTAATAAACAGAAATGGCGGGCTCATGGCCAATAGTTATAATATATATTGACACACCGAGTTCAATTATAGCCTTCATGTAGTCTTGCAAAGTTATAATATTTCAGTGAAAGTCTCAATAAATGTTCTGAATATTTTTAAGTTAAGATTAATAGATCTCATAAACGAAAATACGTATTAAGTTTATATAGCATCAAATATTTTAACTGTAGTAATTGGTAGTCACTACATCAAGTTGCCATAAAAGTGTGAGCAGTTAAGTGAGGGCAACAAACCACAGTAACATTACCATAGCCGTAATATACCTATTCAGTGGCGCCACAATTTTATATTAGTTTCTGTAATCACCACCTCGGATCACACAAAAACGACGGCAAGTTGGTCGCGAGTGAAATAAATGTCTCTTTTGTGAGCATAACTACCCTAACTGCCTAATTAGAGACACGTTATGGAACTAGGAAAGTTCGAAACGCTCCAGAGAAACTCTAAAGAAAATTCTTACAGTATCAGCGTATGCACAAGTTTCTTCCAAGGCGATTTGTTAATAATTATTTAATTTAGTACGCAGTACTAACGCGTACATTAAAAGCAGCTCACTTGTAAAACATGTGTAAGTAAAAAGCTACATTTTTCAGTTATGGGGAAACGTTGGGCATGGTTGGTGTCTACGAGTATACTTGCAGTGCAATGGTAGCTATATATGTGTAAAATACACACATACAATTCAACACATTACTGTGTCTATGCCGAGAGTTAGGGCTTTCGTATGACTCGTTCGTATGAGTCAAATGAATATGTTCACAAAAAAGTGCCGTCTGGTGGTTAAGTGACTTGCGATGTAGAGGTCATCAAAACACAATATCAACCTATTCCTAGCACACACATACAGCTTGGTTGGCCCGATTAGTTTGTTTAGAATGTTAGTTATTTGTACCCTAAAACGAGTGTTGTAAATTTACAAAGAAATACGATTAGTGGAAATAATTTGAAGAATGCTTCAGTAAAATGTTTAAAGCGTACCTTATCTATTAATAACAGTCAGAACATATTAAATACATAATATAACAGGTGTCACATTTTGCGCGAGCGGTTAAAAACATACTTCCGTACTCAATCATAACTCATTACGGCTGTAGCAAAGTCACGACAGAGTTTGTTGACCTGACGACGATAAAGTTAAATACAAGAGATCAAAAAGTTATAAGAGGCTAAAACTTGGACGTTAATTTTACTCAGACGTTTTTCGCGCAAAATTTGCCCTAACACGCTTTCATCGAAAACATCTCAGAAAATGGCATAGCTTTTAATGCCCCAACGAATGAATAGGACCCAATTATTACGTATAATCACTACGTGTTAGGTCCAAAGTTTCATATTTATGTGTCGTGTGTGCTGTGTTAACTATTGCATATAAATTAATCTGTGGCCTTTGTTGTCAGCATGGGTCCCACGCCCTCTGACGCCGATTCAAATGCAAATTGAATATCGACCTCCCACCTCCATCATTCCACCAACGAAGCCTTCCCTTTCTTAATTACCAACTTCACACAGACGACAAAAGCCGGCCAATGTCCAATTTACTCCAACTTTAAAAAAATTATAACGCTTGCAAAACAAAAAGCCACTCCCTGCCGCTACTTACCATTAAAAAGAACAATGGAAATTCATTAAGCCACAATATTGACATCGTATTTTATGGATTAATTAACTGTGAAAACCACGATGAAAGCTTTCTGTGTCGTACGATCTACATCAACATCCAGCTTTTCGTATTTTTATTACCCCTTACCTATTTCTACGTAATACAAAGGTCTGGTACAAAAAATATCTAAGATTCTTTTAGGCGTGAATTTCAGGAAGAGATTCTCGGGAGAAACTTCAATGAATGCGTAACCTGAGAATTACACTGGTTATGTCTACAATCGTTACGTCTTTGTATATATAAAATATTTTTTACTAAAGAATATTTTCATTTATTATCTATACTAATATAATGAAGCGGAAGAGTTTGTTTGTTTGTTTGTACGCGCTAATCTCAGTAAGTACCGGTCGGATCTGAAAAAATCTTTTTGTATACGATAGCCCAGATATTCCGGAAGCCTATATAACATAACGCTTCGACCCTTTGGGGCCGGGCTAAAAGATAATGTCCGCTAATCTCAGGAACTAGCAGTCGGATTTCAAAAATTGATATTGCCTATGATAGCCCAATTATTCCGAAAGGCTATATAAAATTACGCCATAACTTTTAGGGGCAAGACAAAAATAATAAAATGGTCAAACGAGAAGGGGAGGGTTGAGTCAAAGGCAAAAAAAGGCTAAACGAATAGGGTATCGCTTTCGAGATTTTCGTGACGCTTATTATTAATATGAAGTTTATAAGACTGCAAGAACTATAGAGGCATTAGCCTTCTCAGCATTGTTGGCAAATTGTATGCGAAGGTACTGACTGAAAGAGTTATGGAAGTAACCGACAAGAAAATATGGGATGTACAAGCAGGATTCCGAAAGGGTATGGGGTGCACGGATCAAGTCTTTTCCTTGCGGTGCGTAGCCGAAAAATTCTTGGCCAAATGTCAAAAGGTCTACTGCGCATTCGTGGATTTGGAAAAGGCTTACGATAAAGTGGTGAGGAATGAAATGTGGTCGGTACTGTCGATGTATGGGGTGAACAGCAGCCTCATACGAGCTCTGAAATCCCTTTATGAAGATTCTAGAGCTTGTGTAAGGATAAATGGGTCGTACACGGATTGGTTTACCATCGAGACAGGTGTTAGACAGGGATGTGTAGCGTCGCCGTGGCTGTTCAACCTCTTCATGGACAGTTGTTTGCAAGATTTGAAAAATAGTGACTGTGGATTAAGGATGAATGAGTTACTTGTCAAATGCCTCCTTTATGCTGATGATCAGGTTATACTTGCGTCTTCAGCGGAGGAGTTGCAGGAGATGGTAACAATCATGCATGGTGCGTTAGAGAGGAAAGGAATGAAAGTGAATGTAAGTAAAACGAAAGTTATGGTTTTTGAAAAGGAGGAATGCGTTACGGCTTGTAATGTTATGATCGATGGACAGCGAGTGGAGTAAGTGAATGAGTTTGTATATTTAGGTACGCTGTTTACAAGAGATGGTAAGAATGTAGAAGATATTGAAAGAAGAGTTAATGCAGGTAATAGAGTGAATGGAGCTCTAAAGGCGTTTATGAATAGCCAAAACGTGTCCAAAAAGGCACGTTTGGCTGTCCATAGAGGAGTGTTAGTACCTACTCTTATGTATGGTAGTGATAGTTGGGTATGGCAGAAGAGTCATGAAAGTAGAATAAATACTGTAGAAATGAGAGCACTGCGAAGTATGTGTGTTGTTTCTTTGACTGACAGAGTAAAGAATTGTGTGATAAGAGAGTGTTGTGGGGTAAAAGAAGATGTAGTGACAAGCATCGAGAAAGGCATGCTAAGATGGTTTGGGCACGTGGAGAGGATGGATGACGAAAGACTGACCAAGCAGATATAAAAGGCAAGTGTGGAAGGGACAGGACGAAGGGGAAGACCTAGGCGGACTTTCTCTACATACTAAAAACTCGACATCCTAAAAACAGGACAGGTTAGAAGCACCCTGAACAGAAGAGCATGCATGAGGAATCTGATGGGAGTGAATGAAGCAAGAGAGATATGTCAGGATCGTTGCAAATGGTGCTCCGTAGTCTCTGCCTACCCCTCCGGGAAACAGGCGATTTGAAAACCCTATCAGTGACACAACTAATCAAAGTTTTCGTCACTATCTTGATGGTCAACATTTTACTATCCAGACTAACAAAATTTCACTGCTATTCCTTGAAAGCTTCTAAAGCTAAGACAATTTATTTGTCACCTCATGTTCATAGATGGTGTGCGTTTCTCTTAGCATATGATTTTGCTGTCATATAGTGAGACGTCACATGACATAATTATGCTGAGTTTTTGTCTAGAAACTCTTTAACGCTTCAAACGCCTTTAGTTTTGAACCCTAGAGACTTTTGTAAGGTGGTAAACTATGTCAAATTACACAATAGTTGATTACAGGTAAGCTTTAGTGTCAGTTAGCTGTTCAAATCTGCACATTACAAGGACTGGTGGCCGATGGAGCAAGCGTGTCTTGTGGAGAACGCGACTCAGTAAGCGTAAGGAAGGGCGGCCCCAGCTAGGTGAACCGACGACCTGAAAAAGTTAGCTGGGTGCGAACTGGATTCGGAAGGCTGAAGACCGCGTAGTGTGGGGCGTGTTGAGAGAGGCCTATGTCTAGCAGTGGAATGCGGCAGGCGGTTTGATTGGTTACAGGTAAAGCAGAAACAGGCTCCTGATATTTAGAACCTAGCACGAATAAGGCTCTATTGGAGTCAACGGTCAGGTGAAGTTGGCACATGCGCAGCTTAAAATCCATCCACTATGTCATCGTACCTATTACCTATGTATCATTTTCTTCCGTTACACAAATAGTGCACGGTTGGCGTAGTGGTTAAAGCGACCATCTCGCCACTTAACACTGTACCGGGTGTTGTAGGTTCATTCCTACACAAGACAACACTTTGTATGGTCCACAAACACCGCTTCACACTATGCTGAGTGTTATGGGTTCAGTCCCCATACGAAACACTGTGAGTAATCCACAAATGGTGGTTTAGAGTCTGCGCGTACTTGATGTATGTTGGTTGTATGTTTGTAAAGTCCCCCGCAAAACATATTTTTGTAGCCAGTGCATGAAAGATGACTTAAAAAAAATACAATGACAATTCGTCATAACTATAGTTTTGGATAACGATCTCTATGAATAAAAGTAAAGCATCAATAAATAGCTCTAACCTTGTTCACAAGTAGGCTCATTAATACTTTTATTCCTCAGGGTTTTGAAGACCTGGTAGAAATATTTACTACTCCGACCAAGATCTTCGATGAGGATGAAGTGCCGGCGATTAATGGTAATGAAATTGAACAGAGTCCTAAGAGACCGATAGTGAAACAGCGTCCATTCCTGGTGAGAAGACATCACTGCTGCCAGCGTCGATAGACTCTCCGCACCGTAAGACGACTCGCTAAGTAATCGTGACTTGAGTAAAGATATGTGTGTACGTGTGTTGTATAGTTGTAGCAAAGCTGGTCGGAGGGGCCTCGTACGCCCGGTCCACGCTTTGAGAGTCGTATAATAATGAAAAAATAAGAATGAAAGGTTGGAGGGGCGTAGCGCGCCCGTACTATGGTTGTATGGTTGAGTAGTTGGATGAAGGGGCTCGACACGCCCAATCCAAGTTAATACGCAATAGCGCTGAATTTTATTCTGATCTCATTGAACAGGTCTGGAGGTATAACGCCGCGTCCTGTAGATGCTGGACACCATGCGCACGAGGTCGTGCGATTGTCAGGATTGGCCGTGTGGGCGAACCTCCTTGGCAACCTCAACTGGTCATATTATAGTTTATACTATAACCTTCTTTTAGAATGCAACTCGTAGGATGAATATATAGCCGAATGTCAACTCTATAGCGAACACCCGGCACTGGTATAGGCTCAGATATTTACATAGAGGCGCATTTCTTATGGGCGCTCTGAAGACAAACTTTCTGTGACCCAAATTGCCGCTTGGCGGCGTGGCAGTCGCGCTGTCACAGCTGTCTCTACGAGAGCAAGAGAGACAAACGTTCCTCCAGCTAAATCTGTATTCATTGGGTGAGGCGGCCACTTTTAAAATGTGAGTGAAGCTTGGAACAGCTCACACGCCACGTGAACGGTGGACGTTAGTTTTGATAGAAATTGATAATAGGAAATTGTAATTGTTTTCCGTGATTATTGATTGTACTGTGAGTAATTAAAATTTTATTGAATTGATGTACAACGGTTATTTTACTTACTATCTTCTTACCCAATAATTCACGCCCATAATACGTAAAGATGTCGCATAAAACAAATAATAATAATAATATAAATATATATATGTATGTGGTAGAATATTATTATAAATAATAACATTCTACATACACACATCACCATCTAGTCCCAAGCTAAGCAGAGCTTGTGTTATGGTTACTAGATAATGGATAAACATATTATACATAAATGACAGTCGAAGGAGAAAATGGAAGAACGGGAGTCGAAAGCCTTTGACCCTCAGCCGAAAGACTAAATAATAATCGCAATCTTGGAGGACAGAGTTACAGCTTTCAAACATCACCTCTGTGGCGAGCTGAATGTGTGTGGCGACACTGCGGTCCCGCATGCTTCAGAGAGTCGGTCAGGGCCTCGTCTGTGGCTTGCCTTTATTGGCTGGTCGGAGTGGATTTCCAAGAGCGCCAGCAGGGCTCTCAACTCTGGCTTGATTGGTCGGCTAAAGCTACTAGCTCGGGGCTGGAAGTGTCATTCTCAAGGGCGTAACTACGGGGAAACCCGCTCCGGGTCTCCGTTGTCACGAGGCTCGCGATGGCGAAACCGGTGCCGCACCGCTCGACACCCATAGCCACACGCACCGGTGTTGCCCACTGGCTACCTTTATGGCAGACTTAGGGTCCATCTAGTGAGTTGGCGAGTCACCACCTGCCACGCAGACGAATGCTATAAGAGTATCACTGGCAGGTGCCGTTTGTTATCCATAGTATCATTATTACCAGTCCATTTAACACCCATCCCCATAAACCAGTAAATTAGACTCCACATCATTGCAATAGACCTACATTTACTGCGGCTAGACCATAGCTGTACTCAGTAGTGCAGTTGTTGAGGCTCCGTGGCATGTGTCTCATCCCATTTATATTAAAAATCTCTAAGGGTCTCTGCACGTTGGACCCATGTCTCCATGTAAGCCTTCCAAAGGGCCGGGTATTGTTTTGACGACGTAGTTAGAACAATCCCGTGGAAAAGAGAAACATAATAATAATAAATTGTGGCGACGAGTTGTAGATTATATTGTGCTGTTTGAATTATTCGTTAACTCATCTCATCTCATGATTATTTAAATTACCTGAAAGCTTCGAAAAGTAAGACTATTTATAGAACATTTTTATGTCAGAAATTAGGAAGGTACAATCAAACAAGTCGGCGCTGGACCAGTTTGAAAAAAAAATCCCTTGGCTCGCTCATAGAGTCGAGGCACACTAGAAACTGGTTTTGTATACGAGTGTCAATGTGCGTGTAAAGTAGCACTGAAAGCGACGATGTCTTGCTAAGCGATTGTCGCCCTTATTGGTCTAGCGGGAATTTGTTCGACTGTACCTACTAGTTCTAGAACTATAAGCACATTTTAAAATTATAACTACTCTGTTCTCACCTTCCTACTGATTGACAACTTATGTATTATACGCATAACAGTTCAGTATAGCAAATTAATTTCCACTTAACCAAAATGTAAGACAACAGTCGCTTACTAGGGCATAGGGACCAGCCTACTGCATTTGGTGAGAATTTAGTTAGAAAATTCGTTGACATTGGCGTTCGCGTGCCGCGTTTTAAATGTACCTACTAGTACATTGCGATGTTTTATCCAACATATGCGTGATAAAGTCGAAATTTGATCAGCTTAATCTACTAACTAGTATGTTGATATTTAAAAAACTTATTGGTATGATTGAAGTAATAATGTATACTAGCAGAGCACTTTTATGTGCGTTATGGACAATGTATTATTTCAATACTATGATTAGTAGTACCTTCAGGGTAATTTTCAAAATGGAAGTCGACGGTATCTGCTTAGTGAATAACCAATAGGTATTTTCCTAGGGTACCGTACTTATATACCTACTTGATTTTTTTTTCATTTGTTTGAATAAAAAATATAAGTATGAGCAATCACAAAACCAGAAAAATCTTCAAGTAGGTAGATGTCATTGAAATACTTGGGGCGGGCAGCTCTGCCGCTTGTTTGCGTCCGGCGCGTCTGTAGGCATATAACTCGAGGAGACGGCCGAGTTACAATACTATTAGATTATATCACCGTGACTCCGCTAACCATCATGTGAAACGCTGCGTCCACAGTCACAGGATAAAAAAACATTTAAAATGATATGGGGAAAAAATATTTTTCCATGTGGTTAAAAAGTGGTTATGTGCCTACGGTACATGTATAATACGCAGCAGAGGTAGACAAGCAAGAAAGACTACACGGTTGAACTCGGGCAACTCATATTTGGTCCGTGAGGTAAACCTGGGATGGAGCGTGTGATCATCAACGGATGGCTGTATAGTGTATATAGGCTGGAATTATGAAGATACTAATTAAATAAGGCATCGTCAACCTCTAAGATTATCAACAAAATATCATAATGATTATTATCACCGCGCCGTTGAGAATAAAATTATCTCTGTTCTCTCTGTGAACGCGCCCTTAATTTTTGTAAGGAATGTTTTAATATTTTTGTGAAATTATCATATGAACGTGACATGCGCGCAAAGATAAGCAGATAAATATTACGTCCACATTTCACCACTTAATTATCACTAGCAAGACTTTTGTCGCCTGCCATAACAAGAAGACTGGATCTCGTACCGTTGCATGTGAATATCAATATAATATATATAAAAGAAAGTCGTGTTAGTTACACTATTTATAACTCAAGAACGGCCGAACCGATTTGGCTGAAAATTGGTGTGGAGGTAGCTCAGAACCAGGAAAAACACATAGGATACAATAAAATGCAAAAAATAAACTGGGAGGGATTTTAGAGAGGGTCGAAGTTTGTAATGACAAACCTCCTACCTATTGACAGTAATAACGCATGCGCTGTAATAATTGAGTTGCTGCGCATGTGCTATATCTGTCAGTACTGTCACATTATACATTGACATAATTAAGATGCATTGTCATTACTTTGTTCGCTTTTATGGTTCACTTACTTAATTAAAGTAATAATAATTATTGTAACAGCCTTGGCTAATCCCTTCTAATATTAGGTACATGTACATAATGTAAAATAACAAAGATCGGTTGATGAAACTCACACTCATATTTTGGTTTCTTACTTACTGTATTAGAAAAGTAGTAACCTGTACCTGCCACCTAAATTCTTAGCTCTTTCTTTTATTAAAATACTATCTGGCCGGATTACATAATTATTAGTTAATTTGAATCTTTGCACTCAAAAAGTAACACTCGAATAGTAAGTCTACGATGCTCTACTATCTATACTAATATAATAAAGCGGAAGAGTTTGTTTGTTTGTTTGAACGCGGAACGGATCTGAAAAATTCTTATTGTATATGATAGCCCAGTTATTCCGGAAGGCTATATAACATAACACTTCGACCCTTTGGGCCGGGCAAAAAGCTAAAAGATAATGTCGGCTAATCTCAGGAACTGGCAGTCGGATAAAAAAAATTGTTATTGCCTATGATAGCCCAATTATTCCGAAAGGCTATAGGCTATATAAATTACGCCACAATTTTTAGGGGCCAGACAAAAATAATAAAATGGTCAAACGAGAAGTGGGAGGGTTGGGTCAAAGGCAAAAAAAGGCTAAATGAATAGGATACAATCTATACGGGTATCGTTTTCGAGATTTTCGGGACGCTGATTAACAATATGAAATTTATTTAGTGATCCAAGATGGCGGACGGGCAATCAAAGATGGCGGATGAGAAAATTTAAAAAATCAATATGGGTATCGCTGGGGAATCGAAATACAACATCTATTTCGTGATCAAAGATGGCGGATGGGAAATCAAAGTTGGCGGATGGGAAATTTAAAAAAAATCAATATTGGTATCGTCTGCGATGTTAAAAGGGATGGGGAATCCAAATAGAACATATCTGTTAATTTTTCAAATCAAAAATGGCGGATGGGAAAAATTTAAAAATCAATATGCGTATCGTCTCTGATGATTTAAGGGATGTAGACTCCAAATACAACATGTATTATGTGATCAAAGATGGCGCGCGGGAGTTTTTAAAAGTCGTTATGGGTATCGTCTCCGATATTTTAAGGAACGGGGAATTCAAAAACACCATCTATTTCGTGATCAAAGATGGCGGATGGGAAATCAAAGATGGCGGATGGGAAAGTTTAAAAAAATCAATATGGTTATCGTCTCCAATATTTTAAGGAATGGAGAATTCAAAAACACCATCTATTTCGTGATCAAAGATGGCGGATGGGAAAGTTTTAAAAAATCAATATGGTTATCGTCTCCAATATTTTAAGGAATGGGGAATTCAAAAACACCATCTATTTCGTGATCAAAGATGGCGGATGGGAAATCGAAGATGGCGGATGAAAAAAAAATGTAAGTCAATATGGGTATCCTCTCCGATGTTATAAGCTATGAGGAATGCAAATACAACATCTATATCGTGATCAAAGATGGCAAATGGGAAATCGAAGATGGCGGACGGTTTTTGCTGGGTCATCTATGTAGACATATAGGTATATAAAATTCAATCTTCGTTTGTTTTTATACCTTTGTAAACTCTGAAATTTTAGATTAAGCATTGGTGGCTTTGGTAACTTTGTTCAAAATTTCCTGGAAAAGTGGTTTGAAAAAAAAGAAATAAGCAAAAAGACCTTTAAAAGGCGATACAGGGTTCGCCAGGACAGCTGGTAATTAATATAACAAACCTGAAACTAAATAAATCATGGTACGATACTTTACTGTATGAAATTCCGTCGATGCATTGGTTCGATGAATCAACGAGTGCCATCTAAATACGAGTATGTTATTGGAAAACTTTTATTTTATTACTAGCTGTGGCCGCGACTCCGTTCGCGCGGAAGTCGTATTTGGTGTTGCAGAAATGATTTAATGAATAAGGCTCTGTTGGAGTTAACGGTCAGGTGAAGTTGGCACATGCGCAGCTTAAAATCAATCCACTATCTGTCATCGTACCTACTACCTATGTATCATCTTCTTCCGTTACACTTATAGTTCACGGTTGGCGTAGTGGTTAAAGCGACCATCTCACCACTTGACACTGTACCGGGTGTTGTAGGTTCATTCCTACACAAGACAACACTTTGTGTGGTCCACAAACACCGCTTCACACTATGCTGAGTGTTGTGGGTTCAGTCCCCTTACGAAACTCTGTGGGTAATCCACAAATGGTGGTTTAGAGTCTGCGCGTACTTGATGTATGTTGGTTGTATGTTTGTAAAGTCCCCCGCGACACATTATTTATAGCTAGTGCATGAAAGATGACTTTAAAAAAAATTACAGTGACAATTCGTCATAACTATAGTTTTGGATAACGATCTCTATGAATAAAAGTAAAGCATCAATAGCTCTAACCTTGTTCACAAGTAGGCTCATTAAAACTTGTATGCCTCAGGGTTTTGAAGAACTGGTAGAAATATTTACTACTCCAACCAAGATCTTCGATGAGGATGAAGTGCCGGCGATTAATAATAAAATGATAATAATAATAAAATGGTAATGAAATTGAACAGAGTCCTAAGAGACCGATAGTGAGACAGCTTCCATTCCTGGTGAGAAGACATCACTGCTGCCAGCGTCAATAGACTCTCCGCACCGTAAGACGACTCGCTAAGTAATCGTGACTTGAGTAAAGGCATGTGTGTACGTGTGTTGTATATTTGTAGCAAAGCTGGTCGGAGGGGCCTCGCACGCCCGGTCCACGCTTTGAGAGTCGTATAATAATGAAAAAATAAGAATGAAAGGTTGGAGGGGCGTAGCGCGCCCGTACTATGGTTGAGTAGTTGGATGAAGGGGCGCCACACGCCCAATCCAAGTTACTACGCAATAGCGCTGAATTTTATTCTGATCAGGAAAGGCCGAGCGAATGTTCTTTACTCATTGAACAGTTCTGGAAGAATAACGCCGCGTCCTGTAGATGCTGGACATCATGCGCACGAGGTCGTGCGATTGTCAGGATTGGCCGTGTGGGCGAACCTCCTTGGCAACCTCAACTGGTCATATTATAGTTTATACTATAACCTTCTTTTAGAATGCAACTCGCAGGATGAATATATAGACGAATGTCAACTCTATAGCGAACACCCGGCACTGGTATAGAGCTCAGATATTTACATAGAGGCGCATTTCTTATGGGCGCTCTGAAGACAAACTTTCTGTGACCCAAATTGCCGCTTGGCGGCGTGGCAGTCGCGCTGTCACAGCTGTCTCTACGAGAGCAAGAGAGACAAACGTTCCTCCAGCTAAATCTGTATTCATTGGCTTGGGTGAGGCGGCCACTTTTAAAATGTGAGTGAAGCTTGGAACAGCTCACACGCCACGTTAACGGTGGACATTAGTTTTGATAGAAATTGATAATAGGAAATTGTAATTGTTTTCTGTGATTATTGATTGTACTGTGGGTAATTAAAATTTTATTGAAGTGATGTACAACGGTTATTTTACTTACTATCTTCTTACCCAATAATTCACGCCCATAATACGTAAAGATGTCGCCTAAAACAAATAATAATAATAATATAAATAATAATATTCTACCACATACACACATCACCATCTAGTCCCAAGCTAAGCAGAGCTTGTGTTATGGGTACTAGATAATGGATAAACATACATAATATGTACTTTTTTTTGTAAATACTTACATATTATACATAAATGACAGTCGAAGGAGAAAATGGAAGAACGGGAGTCGAAAGCCTTTGACCCTCAGCCAAAAGACTCAATAATAATCGCAACCTTGGAGGGCAGAGTTACAGCTTTCAAACATCACCTCATCTTGTGATATAAACAAAAAATGTATTACAGGATGAATAGAAAGCTTACAAACCGCAGGGCAGCTCTGTGGCGAGCTGAATGTGTGTGGCGACACTGCGGTCCCGCATGCTTCAGAGAGTCGGTCAGGGCCTCGTCTGTGGCTTGCCTTTATTGGCTGGTCGGAGTGGATTTCCAAGAGCGCCCGCAGGACTCTCAACTCTGGCTTGATTGGTCGGCTAGAGCTACTAGCTCGGGGCTGGAAGTGTCATTCTCAAGGGCGTAACTACGGGGAAACCCGCTCCGGGTCTCCGTTGTCACGAGGCTCGCGATCACGAAACCGGTGCCGCACCGCTCGACATCCCTAGCCACTCGCACCGGTGTTGCCCTCTGGCTACCTTTATGGCAGACTTAGGGCCCATCTAGTGAGTTGGCGAGTCACCACCTGCCACGCAGACGAATGCTATAAGAGTATCACTGGCAGGTGCCGTTTGTTATCCATAGTATCATTATTACCAGTCCATTTAACACCCATCCCCATAAACCAGTAAATTAGACTCCACATCATTGCAATAGTCCCACATTTGCTGCGGCAAGTCCATAGCTGTACTCAGTAGTGCAGTTGTTGAGGCTCCGTGGCATGTGTCTCATCCCATTTATATTAAAAATCTCTAAGGGTCTCTGCACGTTGGACCCATGTCTCCATGTAAGCCTTCCAAAGGGCCAGGTATTGTTTTGACGATGTAGTTAGAACAATCCCGTGGAAAAGAGAAACATATTAATAATAAATTGTGGCGACGAGTTGTAGATTATATTGTGCTGTTTGAATTATTCGTTAACTCATCTCATCTCATGATTATTTAAATTACCTGAAAGCTTCGAAAACTAAGACTATTTATAGAACATTTTTATGTTAGAAATTAGGAAGGTACAATCAAACAAGTCGGCGCTGGACCAGTTTTAAAAAAAATCCCTTGGCTCGCTCATAGAGTCGAGGCACACTAGAAACTGGTTTTGTATACGAGTGTCAATGTGCGTGTAAAGTAGCACTGGAAGCAACGATGTCTTGCTAAGCGATTGTCGCCCTTATGTTGGTCTAGCGGAAAGTTGTTCGACTGTACCTACTAGTTCTAGAACTATAAGCACAGTTTAAAATTATAACTACCTACTCTGTTCTCACCTTCCTACTGATTGACAACTTATGTACTATACGCAAAACAGTTCAGTATAACAAATTAATTTCCACTTAAACAAAATGTAAGACAACAGTCGCCTACTAGGGCATAGGGACCAGCCTACTGCATTTGGTGAGAATTTAGTAAGAAAATTCGTTGACATTGGAGTTCGCGTGCCGCGTTTAAAATGTACCTACTAGTAGGTACATTGCGATGTTTTATCCAACATATGCGTGATAAAGTCGAAATTTGATTAGCTTAATCTACTAGTATGTTGATATTTTAAAATTTTATTGGTATGATTGAAGTAATAATGTATACTAACTAGCAGAGCACTTTTATGTGCGTTATGGACAATGTATTATTTCAATACTATGATTAGTAGTACCTTCAGGGTAATTTTCAAAATGGAAGTCGACGGTATCTGGTTAGTGAATAACCAATAGGTAATTTTCTAGGGTACCGTACTTATATACCTACTTGATTTTTTTTCCTTTGTTTGAATAAAAAATATAAGTAATATGAGCAATCACAAAACCAGAAAAATCTTCAAGTAAGTAGATGTCATTGAAATACTTGGGGCGGGCAGCTCTACATCTTGTTTGCGTCCGGCGCGTCTGTAGGGATATAACTCGAGGAGACGGCCGAGTTACTATTAGATTATATCACCGTGACTCCGCTAACCATCATGTGAAACGCTGCGTCCACAGTCACAGGATAAAACAACATTTAAAATGATATGGGGGAAAAATATTTTTCCATGTGGTTAAAAACTGGTTATGTGCCTACGGTACATGTATACTACGCAGCAGAGGTAGACAAGCAAGAAAGACTACACGGTTGAACTCGGGCAACTCATATTCGATCCGTGAGGTAAACCTGGGATGGAGCGTGTGATCATCAACGGATGGCTGTATAGTGTATATAGGCTGGAATTATGAAGATACTAATTAAATAAGGCATCATCAACCTCTAAGATTATCAACAAATTATCATAATGATTATTATCACCGCGCCGTTGAGAATAAAATTATCTCTGTTCTCTCTGTGAACGCGCCCTTAATTTTTGTAAGGAATGTTTTAATATTTTTGTGAAATTATCTTATGAACGTGACATGCGCGCAAATCTACATATCGTCGAAAAGATAAGCAGAGAAATATTGCGTCCACATTTCACCACTTAATTATCACTAGCAAGACTTTTGTCGCCTGCCATAACAAGAAGACTGGATCTCGTGCCGTTGCATGTGAAGATAATTAATATAACAAACCTGAAACTAAATAAATCATGGTATGATACTTTACTGTATGAAGTTCCGTCGATGCATTGGTTCGATGAATCAACGAGTGCCATCTAAATACGAGTACATACTCGTATTTAGATGGCTAACATTATCGGAAAACTTTTATTTTATTACTAGCTGTGGCCGCGACTCCGTTCGCGCGGAAGTCGTATTTGATGTTGCAGAAATGATTTAAGTTGCATATAATACCTATATTTGATATAATATGTAGATGTAGATATCCTGAAAATAACTCAAATAACAATTAATAAGGATACATATTTTAGCAAAAACTTCTCATATCATCTTAATAATACATATTAAGTGTAACGTTATTGGTGAGAGAAATAAACAACTATTCAATTTAATATCTAATAACCATCCACAATAAAGCTTCTTCGTAGGTACACTATATTAGAGGTGTAGTATATATATTAGACGTAGCCCTCGGGATGAAAACATATAGGTTCCTAGCATCCCTAACACATGACAGAGCCAGATAAAGCTGACCGTGCGCAAAACAGCTGATACTTAGATCCGCACCCGCTACTTTTAGCGTTTGGCCTTAGGCTTACTGTAAACTGGAATCGTTTGACACTAAACTGAAAATTGTTTGAGAAGAATCAAATCTGGGGTATTTAAACACTATCACCCTGTTAAAATCTGTGCTTAGATCACGTTTCGTTGTAAATTGGTCACTTTTACTTTGGCACCATTACAAAGATTTGGTGGGACTAAATTTCCAAGAACTATAATATTTTAAATTTGTATAATTTATTAAATTTGTCTATTGAGATGGCAATCCAGCAGCACTGATAGATTCTAAAAATTTCACTGAAAACTAAGCTTAAAATTTCGGCGTTGATTGCTGCTGCTTGGTCGTTTCTCGGTATCAAAATAGCTCTTTCGCAAAACCAGGAATTATCGTAAGTTGCGTTTCACCTGTAAAAGGCAACGCAACTCGCGTTTCCTTTCACAGGTGATATGAGATTTTGCATCGATGAAACTGAATATCAGAATGACACATAGACTAGCATTTGTACTGATAGCCTACTCACAGGCAGGCGGAGCCGCAGGTAAAATCTTGTATAAAATATATTTTCTTGCCTGATGAAAACATTTAGTACATTAGTATGTGGTGAAGCGGATTTAATTACGACTCACTTACTAGTCTTCAAACTAGATTTAAATCACAAAATTAATTATTGTTTAAACCTTATTTGTAGAACTTTCCCAACATTGTGATTACCCACAAACATTAGCGAGCGAAGACTCTTATGACGAAGGGCCAGATGAAGTTAAGTCACTTCAGTAGCTATTTGGACAAAGCTACTAGATTAAAGGCTGAGGACGTTGAGTTCACTCTCTATGTTTTCCCTACATAGATACGTATAGTACAGACACGCCTATGTACGAAACCACAAACACATCACTGAACTCGTGTGAACGTACCAGACAATATTAGGTTATCTGTTCAATGTATACACAATTAATCAATTTTCTAATATTATACGCTGCTTTACTATTAGCTCCGAATAAATGATCCACTATCTAAGCTAGTTCTCCAATTAATTGAGTTCGACAAATTCCCATGAAGTAACTAATATTAATGTCGTTTTCTTCGGATTTAAAAACTACAGCAATAGCTTGTATAAAAAGTTCATGTAGTTTGTAGTATATCGTTATATCCAATTAATTTAATTACTACTTACTTTCTGCGTATAGCCTACAGATTTTCTCTGACTTTGTTTTATATTTGTGTAGGTAGGTTCATATGTTGTAAAATTAAATATAATTTTTTATTGAAAGTTCTGACAGACCTAAAACTTTAACATGCTGGTGTTAAAACTACAGCAAAGAGGAAAATAACTCCTGTACATACATTTTACGAGCGAAGCTGTTGTATAATTTATTGCGCGCACTTACTCCCTGATGCGTAATTAACACATTGCTATGTTGGAATGCACAGAAATACGTTCTAAACATTTTTGAACTATGTAATTTATACAAAAGAAACAACCGTTATAAGAACGATTCAGTGCAAAGGAAAATGTTAAACTTTTAAACACTTTGTTGCTTTTGACGCAGCTTAAAACGTTATACTTTATTCATTTTTCTGAATATACTGCTTTTCATCATAAAGCGATATTTTAAACAAAATTACGGACACATTTATGTAAAAGGTGTTTTTATTTAATAACAAAGGCGTAGTCACACGTTATATAGAACCGTAACAAAACAACTAATAACGTGTGACTGCGGCTCTTATTTTTGTTCTGTTATTGTTTTTCCAGTAACCTTGTTTATTTCAGCATCCTGATAATCTTGTTTCATACTTTTTCAGCGTCGATTTTTTGTCGTAGTCGGGTTTACGTTTTTTTACTTTTAATTATTTAAACTATTTTGGTGTTAAATCACTGTGCTTCTATACTTGATATCAAACACGGTGAATTTATAGTAATATTTTTTAACATATGATTTTATGTCTACTTTAAATTTAAGCAATATTTTGGAAATGTGCATGTGACGCCCTTTCAAACGATATCAAACACGATGTGTTTATCTCATTTATATTTTTTAACACTACACGTTATTGGCGCTACAGGGCGCCACCTTGAGTTTTGTGACACGTCACGTAGCCAATGTTCAGCGGACGATCAAGACGAAATCATAATCCGCCTTTGGCTTTGGCATAGTCGGATAAAAATTAACTAGGTATACAACGTGAAATAATTGTAATAATTATAACTTTTGAGACAACAACTTGGTACGGCTGCCAGTTGAGAGGCTAAATAGGACTATGTGATTAGGTACGTATTGCATGATACAATGACCTTATTATAATAGATAAAGATTGTGGTAATGTGTGACATAAGCTAAGAGTAGCCGATTATAGGCGTTACAATAAATTCGTATTCCTTGATAAAAACTCAATAAGTTACAAATGCAAGACACAATGTTGATAAAATTACAAACGTAATTCTAGGGTAATATTGTAGGCTATCCTTGTATCTGTATCTTGTATTTACTGAGTGCCACGCGTCCACAAACGGGTAGTCGTAAAGAAGTTAATACGTGCAACTTCGCCGCCACAAGATTTATACATTCTCCTTGGTAACAACATTGTACTGAAATTTCAAATACCTTTAAAGTTGGTAGCTCTTTGTAAAAAGTTTCTTACTGTTCTACTTCCTCTTATTCGCACGTAAATAGATTTCGCTTTACTTTGCAAGACTTATAAGAAGTGGCGTTCCAAACAATGCTTTAAACAGGTTTATCCAGTGCTTAAGTCGTCTGCTAGTTCTATTTAACGGTAGGTTGATATTCATAAATGCTACACAATATGATGATATGATTCTACTTAGTGCTGGCACGGCACTAGTACGAGTAGCATAATATATATAATATTCTTATGTCATACACGGAGAACGAGCAGACGGATAGCCCGATGGTAAGCAATTATCATTGCCCATGGACACAAGCAACAACAGAGGAGTCACAAGTGCGTTGCTGCTCTTCGGGTTAAGAAAAGGGATGGGAGAAGGAGTGGAATGCGAGAGAAGGGATAGATGCCTCTGGCACTATCACTCAGCGAACGAAACGCAACAATATAGGTAATCTGTACGTCTATTTTCTATGAGAGGGTAGTACTTCTTCGGTCGAGGCGGCCCATTCATACTGAAATCAGCAAGGTTACTTACTACCTTTGATATATGTATAACAGGTAAAAATAATCAATCGCAATGAGCGACGACGAAGACATAGTCTAGTGCAGAGACCGATAGACTGCGACCCAGATTATCCAAGGTTCGAATTCTCAATCCTTTTATCCTTAAGACACAACGTAAGGGCTACTACGGCACCTTCCATCGTACATGGTTCGACATACACTTGACCGGTGCTTATCATAACATAACCTGGCTTGCCGTTCGTCAGATCGGTCGGAAAAGTTAAGCATCGCTTGCACAGGTTGCCACGTAGATGGACGACCGTGTGTGGCATTTAAATGAAAGAGATCGTAAGATACCATTAGACACTGGGAGGCCTTTGGGTGGCGAAAAAGCGAAAGGTAACTAAATTTGTTACTCATCATAATCTTGCCAATGTAATAAGTAACAGTTCGGGTGAGAACCCATACGCCCCTCAAAATTCGCCCCTTCATAAAAATTCGTGCCAAATTTCTATAAAGGGGCGAATCAGGGCTCTCATCTAAGCATTCCGTTTACAAGTTCTCCATCATTATTAAAATTTACAGCGACTAACAGCACTGGGAATAGTCCCAACTCGATTACAAGAAAAATACATTGACCTTATTTTTAATTTAATAAATAAGATCTTTCGTACGTACCTACTTAATTGTATAAAAATAAATAAAAAATCGGGCAAGTGCGAGTCTGACTCGCGCACCGAGGGTTCCGTACGCATTTTACCTTATTTGAGGTTGGTGCTAATTACGCTAGTCTTCTAAATCTGAGGGTCTAGTACCAGTTTGCACTCAATCGTCACGGTGGACGATAGCCTAGACGACAGGAACAATTTCCATACATTTTCTAAATGCGCCCCCTAGCGGTCTCTATCGATCGCTTCTCTCCATTAGGGGCGCTTTAACAAGTACGAAAATTAACCTTAATTTTCAACTTTTTAAAATTTTCAGAATTTTTCCTTTATTTGTGCTGTAAGACCCTGCTTTTGGTCAAATTTCGTGATTCTAGTTCAACGGGAACTACCATATAGGTTTTCGACCCAAAACCTATAGGGTACTTACGGTTGACCTAGAATTGTCAAATTTTGTTAAAACCAAGGTCTTACAGCACAAGTAAAGGAAAAATTCCGAAAATTAAAAAAAGTTGAAAATTAAGGTTAATTTTGGTACTTACAAGTTTTCGCAAAAACCTAATTTTGACCATATCTTTTTATCGGGTCGACCCAGGACCCTGATTTTTACACACCTAATAGGAACCATAGACCTCAGTATCTGGTATAAATTTCAATTTGCTAAGTCCACCCGTTCCTGAGAAAATTGGTGGTGACACACGGACAGACAGACAGACAGACAGACAGACAGACAGACCGACAGACAGACAGACGGACAAGAAAGTGATCTTATAAGGGTTCCTTTTTTTACCTTGTGAGGTACGGAACCCTAAAAATCAACGTGAGAAAAGGTTCATTGTAACAAACAAGTACAATCCGTTTGTCTGAGATAAAAGTTTTAATATTTTGTAAGCTATCAGATCCATTGCACTTGGAATAAGCGACTCACTCGAGAAAGATCAACTTTGAAATTTCTAACAATCTTCTTCTGTCGACTCGAGAAAGTGGTTGGAACTTTACTTACTGAACTTTTTTATATTTTAATCTACAAGGATTGCATTATGCATTAGGTACAGAAACACTGACTATGACAGACTGATCTTATGATTAATTTACTTGCCGTACTTTAAAAATTATGTGCTTTCAGCGTTTCAGCAAAGTTATAATCAACATGCTGGGTAAGTGCAGGTTGGCAAACAGCAAACTTCATACACCGCATACACAGAGGGTGGTAGTACGAGTTTTACACACGATTGTGACGGTGACGGTAGCCGACGGGAACAATTTCCATACATTTCCTAAATGCGCGCTCTAGCGGACTCTATCCATCGCTACTCTCCGTTATGGGCGCTTTTAGAAAATGTATAGAAATTGTTCCCGTCGACTAGGCTATCGTCACCGTGACGATCGAGTGCAAAACTCATACTAGACCCTCTGGTCGACGGTGTTGTATACCACATTTTAAATGTTTACTTTGGATAATATCAATTTTTTTTTTTGGAAATTCAATTTTCTCACGCTTTACATACAAGTAAAAATGTATAATCATTTTTAATTATTTATACATTGGATCGTCAGTAAATTAAGATCAAGCCTCAATGACAAAAGATATTTTAATCATTACAAACATGTTGGCTAGATTACTACTTGTTTGTTCTGTAAGTTTACAAAAAAATACTTGTAACAATCTGTGAAAACCAGTACAGAACCACACTAAGTTATCTCCGAGGCGTTCCTATATCGTAAAATTTCTTCAAAATGTCTTTAAATACAAAAGCTATATCAACTTGGTTATCACAAACCATTAATGAAAACCGATAATATGGAGGTCAACATTATATTACCACATGATTGCACCTACGTCGTTAAAATCTTTAATTACCGGATTAATGCGCCTATAATAACTTGATTGCCCCAGGAAGTCATCAATATTTGCCATCAGGATAAGTTTATTATGACAAAACTGGATGTTTGTAAGATCAGGGCCGTTCCGACCCAATGCAGCGCCTGTGTGCGAAATCTATGAAGCGCCTGTGTGCGAAATCTATGAAGCGCCTGTGCAGTGACGTAGGGCGGATGACCTTTTTTTTTTTTTAGTCGTTACCTAACAATTGCGGCCTAAATTATTTGCCCCTCCTACGCCACTGCGCCTGTTGGCATCCTTTTTCGAAAATAAGTGTTATAATTAACGCATATCTCGGCGCGCGGCGCCCAGGGTGACAACCCTGGCGCCTGTGTGCGCCGCACACATTGCACATAGGGAAGGTTCGGCCCTGTGTAAGATGGGGAATTAGAGTGTCATTAAAGTTTACGTTGTAGGTGACAAAATTACTGAAAAATAAACTGAGAAAAATAGCTAATACAAACACGAAAACAGATTCAAATTGTTTAAATCAAATCTCTGTTCTTTTAATTACGGGTGTTTTCACTAATCTTTGAACCACTGTGTATGACTCAATAAGTAGGGATGTCGCAAAAAAATTATTAAATATAAATAAGCAAAGCCACGGGGCACAATAGATCGTCTATCTTAGTAGTGTTATCTAAAAACTTCGTAATTTTCAAACAAATCACGATTCATTAACAACAAATCACGCTTTGACACATTCACATTAATATGTTAGGATACTAAGGTTGCCTGTAAGAGATTACTATATAGTGATAAGGCCGCCAATAGTACTATCTGTTATTTTTGTTAAGGTTCATTATTGTTTTCTGTGGTACAATAAAGATGATTGTTACATACATACATACATATCGTCACGCCTTTTATCCCCGAAGGGGTAGGCAGAGGTGTATTTCTAGACCCACTTTTCGCCAGATATACTTTAGTCCCATGTAATAAGGGGCGAGCCCATGGCCGTACCGGGCACATTTCCAGACTCCGTGCTGCTACTGTGCTACTGAGAATTTCGTGACAGAAAAACCCAATAACACTGCCCGACCCAGGAATCGAACCCGGGACCTCCGAATCCCACGCGCACATTTATGCCGCGAGACCAACGAGGCAGTCGTATAGGGTTTGATGTCGAGTTTTCCGTCTCTTCGCAAAAATGGTATTTGCATCGTGTTATCCCTTAGTCGCCTCTTACGACACCCACGGGAAGATAGGGGGTGGTGACACTTGTATTCTATGCCGTCAACCACACGGCCTACGGCTACATGATTATTATTATTATATTATTATTTCTTTCTCTACCACGCATACTTTTCTAACATATTGTGTTAAAAAAAGTACACGGCCCTTTGGCAGGCGTACACGGAGACATAGATCCAACGGGCAGAGGCCCTTTGAGAGTTTTAATCTAGAATATGATGGGACACCTACTGAGAAGCCTTCATAACTGCAGTACAGCCACGGATTAGCCACAGCAGGTGCAGGACTATTGCTACTTGTATGGAAACTAATTAAATAGTACGTCGAAAAGGGGCAGACGGTGACTCGCCAACGCACTAGATGGGCCCTCTCGAAATAGCCACCAAGGTAAACAAAGTCTGCCATAAAGACAGCCAGAGGGCAACACCTGTGAGCGGCTAGGGGTGTCGAGCGGTGCGGCACCGGTTTCGCCATCGCGGCCTCGTGACAACGGAGGCCCCGAGCGGGTTTTCGCGTAGTTATTCCCTTGAGAATGACACTTCTACCCCCGAGCTAATAGCTCTTGCGGCTTCTCTATGGCCGGCCGACCAAAGCAAGCCAGAGTTGAGAGTCTTGCGGTCGCTCTTGGAGGTCCACTCCGACCACTCAATAAAGGCAAGCCGGAGACGGGTATTATTATTATTACATCGTCATGGACATGGCCAGAAAACTCAGCCTAGTCTACTCTGAGGATTTTGGCTATGTCCAGGACTTACCCAGATGTAGCCTAGATAGATTAGTCATTAGTCCAAAAAGTATAATTACTACCTTTTGCACTGCCTAACCTACCTACTACACAACTTAATTATATACAACTAATGACTAGTTTTTAACCGTCAGATAAAAGTCATTCTATAATTACACTGTAACATGGCTCAATGTGGAAGTCATCATTTCAGCCTAGAGACGTCCACTGCTGGACATAGGCCTCCCCCAAGATTCTCCACACAGACCGATTTTGAGCCGCCCGCATCCAACCGCTTTCCGCGATCTTAACTAGATCGTCGGTCCACCTTGCCAAATAAAACTACTTTCGAATACGCAATCGTTTTATTTTATCTTACCAATAACTTTTATTTGTCTATTGAAAAATCCGTCCTAATTGTTTGAAACTAAACAATGCACTAGCACCGGCAAGTTAATTAAATCTGAAAACTTTGTTTTATTAGGTAACTTATAAATTTGCACGCAATTAAACGGTGTCGTTAGAGAATTTTTAATAAGAAAGTCTTCTGCTTGAACAGACACACAGCATCAATCGGCAAGCTAGTAACTTGCCTACATTGGCACTCTAAACTATCGCGAAAGGCATACAAAGTTTGTCATAAAGCAAGCAAGACGGCAACACTGGTGTGATCTACTAGGGATGTCACCCGTTGTCAACATCACGGCAAACTAGTAAATAGAGACCCGAAATGCGATTCTCCAAGCCTAGTGTATGGGCAAGTTCCGAGCGTGAGACATCAGAATTCTCCGGTTACAAGTATCTTTTTAGTATTTTAACCTGCCAACACAGAACGAGAAGGCTGATCTCCTCCTCCCCCTATACTAAAATCGCGGATCTGTCACTACTAGTGAATATGCAGTGCTGTCCTCACTTACCACAACGAACATAGCAAGTATTGCATTTGCTATTTGGGTTTCACGACAGCCAACCAATATAAGGAAAGCGAAGCTATTCATGATTAGCACTTTCCTTGACGTAAGCTTTTGCTAAGCTGTAAGCTATTTTAAATATGCTTTTCGGTTACACTTGTTTTATGCTTTCATCTATTTAATAGGAATGCATATAAGACACCCTTCGATATTATAATAAATTCTTTCATTCATAATAACAACAGAAACCATATGACAAGGACCAACTACTTAATAAAAGTATTATTATTTTAGATATTACTATGCTAAAACGTTTACAACAAAAGGTTTAAGCGTTCACCGGAATTTTTACTCGACGTCAGGTGCCGCAAAGAAATACCCCGTGTAAAAATTATAAAAAACGAATAACCTTGTTATGAATGGCATAGAGAATACATGTAGGGTTTGCAGATTCATAGCTGTGCTGTCAGCATCAGCCTTCTTCTTGTAACGGTGGAAACCATTTACACGCTCATCACCTCCCTAAAGAGGTGGGTGGAGAGATCGTGTGAATCGTGTGTACCAATAGGTAAACGTCCGAGAGTACCCACTAAAACACATTCACTCGAATTGCGGATGGCATACTTTCATTCTTTGCCTAGACCGCACAAATCAGCAAGAATGTATGAACCATATGGCCATACAGTGACTCCGTAGCAAGTTGATCATACTGTATAGTGGTCATTGTCTAGTTTAGCCCATTGGCGTTTTAAATCTGAAATATCAGATACTCGCAACAAAAGCACGTGGTTTATACCCTGAAAGACGATACAAAAGTAATGCGTAGCAACATGTTTTGTATGACCTGAGACTAGTATATAAAAGTATTTTCTTTGCAATCAGCAGGATATTAAAATTAGCACAAGTGCGTAGTCGTGCTATACCTTACTTGTTTACTATCATTTGACAGCCCTGACTTGCGTTGTTCTAGCAAAGATGCAGGGACCGTGGCTTGTTCGCCGTGTGAATATAAATCAGAGTTTCGTTTTACACTTCGCTCTCGTTGTGATAAGAATGCGTTCAACCGACTGTATATTACTGCCACCAGAATTTCCGCTGTATAATTATAAGGGTTATAATTATTCCTTACTGTTCTATTTTAGTATTAAAAAAAGAAAATCACAGTTATTTCTCTCTAACACAACAGAAGCATTAATAGTAACTATATGTACCTATGCACCGAAGGGTATAAAACGAGTTCAAACTACAAAATTATTTATAATTGCTTAGAAACTTCTACGTGTGTTAGGTACATAATAGTAGCCTTAATATTTAGACGTCGTGGAACTCCTAGTAATTAAAATTATTTACTTTTCAATGAAATTGTAGATTTGTAATTAATATTTATTCGTAACTCATTATGATCTAAAAACAAAGAACTTGGTATATTGCCCGAAACTCATGTCAATTTATTTTGGTATGGTAAATATATGAGGTAACAATAATAGTATGATACATATAAACGACAACCTCATACCAATTATATTTCTGCCAATTAGAGTTTTGTGATACTTGTTGTTTATTGTATTTTCTGTACGCCAATCTTCAAACAATACGAGAAGATACGAAAAGATAATACATACTAAGAATAGAATCGGGATATATTTTCCATGGAAAAACCGGATTCTAAATAGATTTTCTTAGCTTAATATTTTGAATGTTATTTTTGTTTTCTTTCATTCATAGTTTTATATAATAATAATAATAACGTCAACAAGACGACATACATTTTTCCTCGAATATTTATATTTGTTTTATATCAAAGTTTGGGATTCATATATATATATTTTTACTACAAACAGGACTTCTATACATGACTATACATGATAAACATATTACTAAATCAAGAAACCAAAATCAAGAAACCATTTAATTAATTAAGAAAAGTATCTACAAAACATTCAAGATGACAACTAACGTCAATGACATATCAACCAAGAAAATTATAAATAAACACAATAATATGAATACAACGAGGAAATGAGATGTTGACGAGAGCTAGAGCTGTTGCTGCACGTAATACACCCCCGGACTCGTCGCTCAGTTCCGCCTCGCAGCCGCCGGCACCTACAACAGAGTTGTCGGCTATCACAGAGGCGTCGAGCTCGTCGAGCGACGAGTATTTCTCCCCGCCGCCGTCGCCAACAACCGTACGCCGCTGTGGGAGAGGCCGGCCATCGCTACGCTTGGGACCCCGAGACCCACCGGTTTCGAACAGGGCCCCCGCTACCGGTGGTAATGTGCACCGCATGAAATGGACTAAATTCATGAACGAAAACGTCATGCGGGTATATTTTGTGGCTACAGAGGGAGGTACCAACCTTACGGCGTATCGTGACCGCATGCTGCCTCTGTTTCAGGGCTTGGAACCGGCTGTCAACGTTTCGGCACAGCGACTGTCGGATCAAGTGCGGGCTATCCAGCGATGCCGCCTGCTGGATAACGACGCACTTGAGAGGCTACGCTCTGGCTTACAACGTAGCCCTCCTATCACTTCTTCTACGTGTAGCGATACACAAGTTTCAAATATTGTCACTACGCAAAGGACTGTTGAAGAGGTGCATAGTAGGGATACACAAGTAAGTACCCAGTACATAGATGAATTAAGGAGTACTTTGGAATGCACTATTCGGGAGTATCGTTTTGTGAATAGAGCAGATAGGCCCCGCTTACCACGTTTGCCCACGCACACGAAAAATATAGCGCTGGTGTGTGCCCTGGATTCACTATTGTTCACGTATTTGTACAATAGTTAAGATCTTAGCGATACCCACTCGATTCTGTACTGTGCGGCTGTTACAGCGTGTCGAGTGGCAGGTATTAAAATAGCAAATGGTAGTAATTCTGCCCCTCGAACTAATGCTGTACCGGCCTGGCAGTGCAGGATTGAGCGTCGTATCGCTGAGACCAGGGCGCTCATCGGAAAGCTAATTTGCTTCAGGTCGGGCAATACAAGACCGAGAGTGATGCGTTTTGTGACTCGGGCGTTTTCTGGCACGGGCCTTAGTCGCGAAGAATACGAGTCACGAGTCACTGAACGCATCGACTACCTGAAGCAAAAAGTTTGTGCGTGGGCAAACCGTATAAGACGGTACAAAAAGCGGGTGGACCGATACGCCCAGAATAGGGCATTCCAAAAAGATGAAAGGTGGGTATATAGAAGTTGGGAGCGAACCAATTCAGGTGTGGATGATGGGCGTCTGCCAGATGTTGAGGCAACGAACGCTTTCTGGCGCAGCATTTGGTCGATGCCCATTAGCCACACTGAAGGTGATTAGTTTGGGGATGTTAAGCGAGCATGTGAGGGAATACCCGAAATGCAGCGCGTAGCAATAGAAACAACAGATGTAGCTTGTGCAGTCCGTTCGTTATCTAACTGGAAATCAGCGGGACCGGACGGACTGCACAACTTCTGGTTGAAGTGGTTACGTAGTGCCCATGCTCGGTTGGCATCCCAATTCCAGGCATCTTTGGAATCGGGCTCGATCCCAACTTTTATGACAACTGGTCTCACTCACCTGCTCTTTAAGTCAGGTTGTACCACGGACCCCAAAAATTATAGACCAATTACGTGTCTACCGACTGTATATAAACTTCTTACATCCATTTTGAGGACTAAGATGTTATCACATATTAGAAATAATAACATCATGTCAGTGGCTCAAAATGGATGTAAGAATGGGGCCCGTGGTACAAAAGAGCTACACCTCTTTGACATGGCCATTAGCCAGCAGGTGCGCCGCAACCGAAAGGATCTGGCGACATGCTGGATAGATTACAAGAAGGCCTTCGACTCCGTGCCACATACATGGCTCTTGAGGGTGCTGGAGTTATATAAAATCGATATAAGTCTATGCGCCTTCTTGAAGGCATGTATGGGACAGTGGAGTACGGTCCTACGCTATCCAGGATGTCGGCAGATTCGCGATTGCGGTGCTCCTCTAAAGATCGAACGGGGTATATTCCAGGGTGACAGTTTGAGTCCCTTGTGGTTTTGTCTAGCTCTGAATCCTCTCAGCACTTTGCTAGAGGGGTCTGGGTTAGGCTATCGGCTGCAGCGTAGGGGTCAAGTTAACTCCCACCTCTTTTATATGGATGACCTGAAGTTATTTGCCCCCTCCACTTTCCAATTGACAGCGTTACTAAAAGTAACTGAAACTTTTAGTAATTCTATCAAGATGGAATTTGGTGTGGGTAAATGTGCGGTCATGCATGTAAAACGAGGTGGGATTGTGGAATCTGAGGGTATAGAGCTTTCAGATTCCACACAACTTAGATCTCTATCTGCGGCCGAGACTTACAAGTATCTGGGTATGTCGCAGGCCTTAGGTATTGCTGAGACTGCCATGAAACAATCATTGCGGGAGCGCTTCTTGGGCCGCCTGAAGAAAATACTGAAAAGTTTTTTATCAGGCGGCAACAGGGTGCGTGCCTATAATGGTTGGGTCATGCCAGTCTTAGCATACTCCTTCGGCATACTCAGATGGACTCAATCAGAACTGGAAGCCCTGGACAGAAAGGTCCGTTGTCTATTGACTGAATATCGGATGCATCACCTGCGGTCATCAGTAATGAGGTTGTACATCCCGCGGAAATGTGGTGGTCGTGGTTTCTTAAGTGCTAAGGACCTCCACAACCGCGAGGTGTACAATCTTAGAGAATATTTTCTTAAGGCTGATACGGGTGTGCATCGTGATATTGTTGCTGTAGACAACTTACCCCGTTGGGTCTGGCAAAAGAGAGCTGGCGCAAACCTGTTGTACTTAGTACTGAAGAGCACAGGGAAGTATGGAAAGGCAAAGAGTTGCATGGACGTTTTTATCGGGCCTTGCATGGGCCCGATGTAGACCTCACGTCATCAGTAGCCTGGCTACAGTTTGGTGATTTATTTGCAAAGACCGAAGGTTTTGTTTGTGCAATTATGGCTGAAGTTGTCATGACGAACAACTACCGTAAGTATATTCTGAAGGATGGGACTGTTGACATATGTCGGGCGTGTCACCAGCCTGGCGAATCCCTCAGACATATAGTTTCCGGTTGTTCTCGTCTTGCCAACGGTGAACACTTGCACAGGCACAATCAAGTAGCCAGTATCGTCCATCAGCAGCTTGCCTTAAAATATGACCTTGTACCCTTCGAAGTACCGTACTACAGGTATGTGCCCGATCCAGTTCTTGAAAATCGTCGTGCCACTATGTACTGGGATCGATCTATCATCACCGATAGGACTATCGTGGCTAACAAGCCCGATATTGTGGTGATAGATCGATCAGAACGCCTTGCAATGATCGTTGATGTTACTATTACCCATGACGAGAATCTCGTGAAAGCCGAAAAAGATAAGGAAATCAAGTATTGGGACCTAGCTCACGAGATTGTCGACATGTGGGATGTGGACTCGGCGATCATTGTACCGATAGTCGTGTCAGTTAATGGTCTCATTGCCAAGAGCCTCGACCACCATCTCAAGAGGCTCTCGTTAGACGGCTGGATCAAGTCCTCTATACAGACGGCAGTATTGTTGGACACGACGTGCATAGTTCGGAGGTTCCTCTCTCTGGAGCCCTAACCACCGGTAGCTTGGTCCCTGTACCCGATACCGGTGGGTCTCCGTGGTCCTATTTTATATGGTTAAATTTTTTTATTTGTTTATTTAAGTGTATAAAATTCTACCATGAGAAAAGATGTAATAAAGAGGAATAATAATCTCTGGCAACACCAAAACTGTCAGCGTGTTTATTCCTCCAATTCTTTTTAAATATTAATATTTTACAAATATCCTCTCAACCATAGTGCAATAGTATATATAATCTAAATAATAATAGAAAACACAAGTAAAGCAAGAAAATACCTGGTAAAAACAACATAAATACAGAAATAGTGAACATTTCATACAATGACAGCTGTCACGCTAAACATTATGACAGATCAAACAATAAATATATTTACAAAAATGAAAATAAAAACACATTAGCATGTTGACGAGAGCCAGGAAACAAAGAGCACACCCAACACTTCGGGACTCGTTGCTCAGCTCCGCCTCGCAGCCGTCGGAACCTGCACCAGTAAAGTCGACAGCTGTAGTTGCGTCGAGCTCCAGCGACGAGTATTTCTCTCCGCCGTCGACACCGTCACCTGCGCGGCGGCGTGGGAGAGGCCGGCCACCAGCGTGCTTAGGACCTCGGGGCCCACCGGCCCCAAACAGGGTCCCCGCTGCCGGTGGTAATGTGCAGCGCATGAAGTGGCCGTCATCCATAAACGAACAAGTCTTGCGCGCATATTTTGGGGCGACAGAGGGGGGCACTAACCTCACTGCGTACCGTAGTCGCATGCTGTCTATGTTTCAGGTCTTGGAACCAAGCATCAACGTCACGGCTCAACGACTATCTGACTGCACGGTTGGCGTAGTGGTTTAAGCGGCCGCCTCGCCGCTTGACACTGCGCCGAGTGTTGTGGGTTCGATCCCCACACGAGGCAACACTTTGTGTAATTCACAAATTGTTGTTTCGAGTCTGGGTGTTCATTGTGTCCGTTAGTTGTATGTTTGTAAAGTCCCCCGCGACACAGGATTTAGTCCTAATGCGGGAGTTGTCTTTAAAAAAAAAAAACAAATAACTATCGGATCAGGTACGGGTTATCCAGCGCAGTGGCAAGTTGGATAACGCCGTGCTTGATAGGATTCGCTCAGAGTACTTACCTTCGAGCCATGCCAATCCCGTCCGGCCCACACTAACACCTACACCGAGCGCACCGCCAATGGGCGGCAGCGCCGTCAGGGAGGAGCATGACATGGCTGATGATGAAAGTACCCAGTGCAATGAGGAGGTCAAGGACGCTTTGGAATGTGCGATCAGGGACTACCGGTACACGCCATCATCTATTAGGCCTCACCTACCGCGGTTGCCTATGCATAGGCGAAATATAGCGCTGGTAAGTGCTCTTGACTCGTTATTATCAAATTATTTAGATAATAGTGAGGATCTCGGTGATACACACTCAATCTTGTACTGTACCGCCGTGGCAACTTGTCGTATAGCTGGTGTAAAGTTTCTTGAAACTGATACCGTTGTACGACAAAGGTCTGCTGTACCGGCGTAGCAGTGCAGGATTGAGCGACGTATTGCCGAGGCAAGGGCACTTATTGGCAAGCTGATCTGCTTTAGGGAGGGAAATACACGCCCTAGGGTAATGCGCTTTGTGAAACGGGCTTTTTCGGGGATTGACTACCTAAAACAGAAAGTCTATGCATGGGCAAACCGAATACGTAGATTTAAAAAAAGTGTGGACCGGTACGTCATTAATCGTACATTCCAGAGGGATCAGAGGTGGGTGTACAGAAGCTGGGAACGACCAGATCAATGTGTGACTAATGTGCAGCGGCCGGATGCGAACGCCACAGCCATGTTTTGGCATAGCATCTGGTCGACGCCCATTGGCCATACTGAAGGTGATTGGATGCAAGATGTCGAACGTTCATGCGAACATATTCCTGAAATGGAATGCGTGGCCATTTCTAGCCAGGATGTTGCATAAGCAGTCCGTCCATTATCTAATTGGAAATCTCCAGGCTTGGACGGGCTGCACAATTTCTGGCTGAAGTGGCTACGTAGTTCGCATGAACGCTTGGCATCTCAATTCCAATCAGCTGTAGAATCTGGGTCGTTGCCATCATTTATGATGACTGGAATTACCCACCTACTCTACAAGATAGGCAGTACTAGCGAGCCCGGCAATTATAGACCGATAACATGTCTACCATCGGTCTATAAACTTCTTACATCTATTCTGAGAGCTAAAATAGCTAAACATGTTGAAGACAATTCAGTTATGTCAGCCTCTCAGAATGGATGTAGGAAGGATGCTCGCGGTACTAAGGAGCTCCTCCTCATTGACATGGCCATTAGCCAACAAGTTCGCCGTAACCGAAAGGATCTGGCGGCATGTTGGATAGATTATAAGAAAGCGTATGACTCCGTGCCGCATACATGGCTTTTGAGGGTGCTAGAGTTGTATAAAGTAAATACTACTCTACGCACCTTCTTAAAGTCATGTAGGGGGCAATGGAATACGATTCTTTGCTATCCAGGATGCCGATGGATCCAGGAGGACGGCGAACGTATTAAAATTGAGCGGGGAATTTTTCAGGGCGACAGTCTGAGTCCCCTTTGGTTTTGCCTAGCCATGAACCCTCTCAGTACATTACTGGAGGGTTCAAGGTTAGGCTACAGGTTACAGAGAGGCGGTCAGGTCGTATCCTACCTGTTATTCATGGATGACCTGAAGTTATTTACCCAATCTGATGTCCAATTGCTAGATTTACTAAACGTTACCCAAAACTTTAGTAAGTTTATCAATATGGAGTTCGGTGTGGATAAATGTGCTGTCATTCATGTGAAGCAGGGCAGGATGGTGGAATCTGAGGGGCTCCAACTCTCAGATTCCATTAACCTAAGATCGTTTCTCTTAACCGATACCTATAAGTACTTGGGTATGTCACAGGCTTTAAGTGTCAATGAAGCTGACATGAAGCAATCGTTACAAGAGCGTTTCTTTGGCCGCCTGAAAAAAGTATTAAAAAGCCTTTTATCAGGTGGCAACAAGGTTCGTGCTTGCAACGGTTGGGTCATGCCACTTCTTGTATACTCCTTTGGCATACTCAAGTGGACTCAGTCTGAATTGGACGCCCTGGACAGAAGAGTCCGCACATTGTTGACGGCATATAGTGATATTTGCCGTGCTTGTCACCAGCCCGGTGAATCCCTCAGGCATATTGTTTCCGGTTGTTCACGTCTTGCTAACGGCGAGTACTTGCACAGACATAACCAAGTAGCCAGAATCATTCACCAGCAACTTTCTCTGAAATACAAACTTGTAGACTTCGAGGTACCGTACTACAGGTATGTGGCAGAGCCAGTTCTCGAAAATGGCCATGCCACATTGTACTGGGATCGATCTATCGTCACAGACAGGACTGTTGTAGCCAACAAACCTGATATTGTGGTGATAGATCGATCAGAGCGCCTCGCAATAATTGTTGATGTCACCATTCCTCATGACGAGAATCTCGTGAAAGCCGAGATAGACAAACAGATTAAATATCTGGACTTGGCTCACGAGATTGTCGACATGTGGGATGTGGACTCGGCAATTATTGTGCCGATAGTTGTAACGGTTAATGGCCTAATAGCCAAGAGCCTCGATCGTCACCTTAAGAGGCTCGCGTTGGGTGCTTGGGTCAAGGGCCTGATGCAAAAGGCAGTACTTCTCGACACGGCACGTATTGTGAGGAAGTTCCTGTCTCTGGAGCCCTAACCACCGACAGCTTGGACCCTGTGCCCGTTGCTGGTGGGATCCCACGGGTTTTTTATATTTTTAAATGTATTTTTTTGTAAATTATATATTTAAAAATGTAACTAAAATTTGATTTATGCTGAATAAAGTAAATAATAATAAAATATAATAATATTCTACCACTAGGAACTTAGAAACTTTTAAACACTCGCGTTGCATGTTTAAGAATATATATATAGACGGGAATTAACGCGAACATGCAAATTAGGTATTTACATACCTTATTTTGCTTGACGTTTCGAGACGGTTGCACGTCCCGTGGTCGCAAGCTGACTGGTGTGGCGATGTCACGTCTCCGAGTGCGAGGTAGAAGATTCTTTTTCTACCCCCGGGTCGTTGATATTCGAAGTACCGGCGCAAAACACACTAACCGTATCTGTATATTGAACATTCGCCGACTGCGCGTTAAAGTGGGGTGTTGTTAGCCGAATCACAGGATTCCACGCCGATGACAATTTGAAGCCCTCTTCCCGATTGAAATTTTTATGTTTTCTGATTTCAATCACTTCACGCACAACTCTTGGGTAAAAGTGGCGTTCCGTGGAGAGGACTTGGGGACGATGAAATTCAATCCAGTGATTGGTGCCCGATTGAAGTAATTGTTCCGCAATCGCCGATTTGTTCGTTTGACGGTTCTTTACAGCTGCGATGTGCTCCTTTATACGTTCAGCGATAGTCCGCTTCGTTTGCCCTATGTAAGAGCTTCCGCAGCTGCAGTTGATTTTATAGACACCTGGGGTTTGTAGCGGTAGAACATCCTTTGGTGTGCCCACCATGTTGTATACTTTGGCCCCTGGTGTAAATACTGTCGGAATGGAGTAGTTTTTTAACTTGTCTCCTATTTTATCCGTAACACCTCTAATGTAGGGTATGTAGGTCGGTTGTCTATTTACCGCCGGATGTTTATCGCGTTTGATAGGCCGCGTCATTCGTCGTTGTACCTGGTATCCGTTCTTCCTAAGTACCTCCTGAACATGGTCTAGCTCTAGCTTCAAATGCTCAGGGTCACAGAGGTCATGTGCTCTGTTTTTGAGTGACGTCACAACGGATTGCAGGTGTCGAGGGTGGTGGTGCGACATGGCGTGCAGGTATCTATCTGTGTGCGTAGGCTTCCGGTATACGCAATGTGTTAAGGACCCATCTGGTGTCACAGTCACTTTGACATCCAAGAATGACAACGATCTGTCAGTTTCCATTTCGTAGGTGAACCTCATTTTCGGATGAATGGAGTTAAGGTGTTGCACATATTGATCTACTTCCTGCTTACCTCCTTTTACGATACTGAAGATGTCGTCCACGTATCTTTTCCAAAGCCTGATGGTCTTGGGCCCGCTGCTAAGCGCCTTTTCTTCAAAGTGTTCCATCCAGATACTAGCCAGTACCGAGGCTACTGGACTCCCCATTGCGACGCCATCGATCTGGAGGTAATATTGGCCTTGGAAGAGGAAGTAGTTGCCATCTAAGCAGTGTTTTAGTAGATCAATATAGTTGTGAGGCATATCGTTGTCACTCAGTCTGTCCCTCACTACGTCCAGACATTCCCTTATTGGAACATTGGTAAAGAGCGACTCAACGTCAAAGCTTACCATTACATCTTCCGGTTCCAATCGGATACTTTGTACGATCTGGACGAAATGACGTGAGTTCTTTACGAAAGACGGTGTCATACCGACTAATGGCTGCAACACCGATGCAACGTGCTTCGCAAGGTCGTAAGTAGGCGAGGAAATCTGACTTACGATAGGCCGCAGTGGCACGTTGGGCTTATGTACCTTAGGCAGACCATATAGCCTAGGTGGTTGGTATGGCTTGGGACCATATAACTTGCTGTACTCGTCTTCCGTGAATAGGTCCTGGTGGTCTTGTATCAGTGTTCGTATTCTGCGCGTTACTCTGGCCGTGGGGTTATATGAGACCGGTTTATACACCTTGTTATCACATAACAACTCTCGTACCTTGTCCGTATAATCAGCCGTATTCATCACTACAGTGGCGTTTCCCTTGTCGGCCTTAAGCACTAAAATATCCTGGTTGTCCCGAATCCTTTTCAGTGCTTGACGCTCTTCCATAGTGACATTGCTAGTGGGTATCTTCGACTTCCGTAATATCACCGCGACGTCCTGTCGTAGGGTATCGGCATCACCGGGCGATACTTTATTACGGATAATCGTCTCCTGATTATATTTTCGTACGGTATTCGCTTAGGTGTTAATGCGAAGTTTAAACCTTTGGCCAAGATGTTAATAGCAGATTCATCTAAAGTTTCAGTCAGCTTGCGACCACGGGACGTGCAACCGTCTCGAAACGTCAAGCAAAATAAGGTATGTAAATACCTAATTTGCATGTTCGCGTTAATTCCCGTCTATACATATACACTAGGAACTTAGTTTGGAACTCGATGGTGTTGTGTATACATCGATAAAACGGTTAAAATCTTTGGTTGTGGTTTTAAAATATGCCTTTAAATTTTAAATACCTATCTGGGATACTTTATACTTTTTTAACAGTTTTAAACAATTTCTACGAAGACAATCGGTATATACTATCTTAAATTAATTGCCTAATATCGCTGTTGCACCCAATGCATATAGCGCGTAGTTCCCCTGTGCTGTCCTTTTCCTATTTTTATGAGTGTCTAGTTAGATGGTCTATATATAAGGTAGATGATAAGACGTACTCACCCAAATCAGTAGGCATTATAGAGCTGATATTTGGACACCCGGTATTATTTTTGTGGATAATATTAGACATATAATAATAAAGCCTACGATTTAAAATCTGGACGTATATATATTAGATTTTTTGCGGTGAATCGGCATGTTACTTTTCGTGATTATTGTAATTAATTCCTATCTAATATTTATATGGTTTTATATTATCTAGTTTTATATATATGTATGTAAAGTATCACAAAGCATAAGGTTCTTAGTCATCAAAGTATTTATTTAGTATTTGACTGAAGTAAAATTTTTACCAGTCAAAATAATATATAATTTAACGATGTCGTACAGCTGAAAAATAAACTAGTAAATATTTATTTACTTTTAAATGAAAATTTACTTCAAAGGTTACGAAGATATAACCCATAATCATGTTCTGTAGAAACGTTATAAAATATTGTTACGTAATAAAACAGTCTCACGACTCTAAACTTCAGATGTTTTCGTTTCATCTAAAGTTCTTACACGATCCTAAGTAAATACTATAGTACCTTCTAGATATATTATTCAGTTCAAAGGATACTTTATACTTTACAGCGTCAATTGTAAATTAATGTTAGAGCATTAACGATGGCAGTAAATTTAAAAAGGTATTATAATAAAGTTGAGTAGATGATAAAGTTCACCTTTTGTTTTCTCTGGATGTGAGCTCCGCTTTTTTAGTCATTGCCTCACCTGTCCCATCAACAGCATCGGGTTTTAATCTACATCTCTTGTAAAGCTATTTGTTCTGTTCTGTATAGGTTCCGTATTTTAAAAACGAACTATACAGGTTTGTTTTGCCTATCGATAAGTGGCAGAACAATCACATACCTGCCAAAGGGTAAACACTAAGTAGTAAAGGAGACAGCTAGCAAAATGGCGATAAAAGCAAAAACAGCTTGGAGAAAGACCAAGTAAAGAGTAATGTACTCTAGGCATAATAGAACGAGCAGCTCAATCATAGTAACAAGCAATTGTATCAATAAATATCAGTGTAGCGGTGCCGGCTCATCATCGTTACGCCCCTCTTATTATTTAATTAGTAACAAGGGTCTATTAATTGCTACATACAGGCATTAGTCTATGTGTATCGTGAATAGACCCTAATTATACATTAATACATTTGTTGCACTTTGAAGTTCAACAACTAAGTACCTACTTAGATAGAAACCTTGTTTCAAATAAGTAGCTGCGAAGTTATTTTATGCTGGTCGTATTAAATTTCAGACTGGGAAGCTAAATTCTCATGAAACCGAAAAACGTACGTACACAGAATTTGACTGTTAATGAGGTGCTTTATTTTTGTCCATCTTGTTTTCTATTCTTCGAAGAATTAAAACTCAGGTTGTTATTTGTGGAAATTAAAAAGATCCAATCTACGTTGGTTTTTGTATTAATAATTAATTTCTACGAGGGTGGCAGGACTATGCATAGCTTACATTGCTTTGTTTTCGAGGTTGCAGATACAAGTTCTGATTAACGATTGACTTTTATAATGAACTACGTATATACCTATAGCCTATGGGGTTAGTCCCGCTATGGTATGGTCCCGGTATGGCACCCTCTTAAAATACCTATCAAAAAGTCCCGCTATGGTACCCTTCAGTTTTTGGTACTGTTGTAAAGAAAAGTTATACAATGCGTTAAGAAAAAAATAGTATTAATAAAAAATATCTTTTCTTAACAATTATAGTTAAGCAAGATAATATTTATTAATACTATTTTTTAAACAAATCACGCTCGGTAATTGTCGTTTCACTTCAGGTAGTTACCTGACCAACCGGTTTTTTCGTAAAACAATAGAGACGAGCCCTTCCTCGAATTCGTATCTAGCTCTTCCCTTTTGTTTTTATGAAAATAGAGAGAGACAGTATTATTCCGGGTTTAGTTTGCTATTTGCAGCTGTACTTTTGCGATATGAGTAATTAGGATAGCTTGTTAGTTTATCTATTGCAATGTCTGGGTCAAGTAGTGCACGTGGTGTAAATTTAATAATTATTGACAGTCGACGCGGTGGAAAAACTTTATTACGTGCCGGACATAAATATATTAAACGCAGAGAAAATAAAAATTCAAGTACTTGGCATTGTGTAAATAGGAGAAATAGTATTAAATGTAGTGGATATATAACTATTGAGAATACCAATAATACAATAATTAAAGATTATAAACACAGTGATCAGTGCGTGCCACATTTTGAAGACAATGAAGTTCAAATGGCTATAAGTGAGTGCAAAAAAGAAGTAAATTCAAATTACGGATCAGTACAGAAAATTTTCGAAAAACACATGGGTAACTTAAAAGACAAAGGGTTACACCTTACAGGAAATGTTCCTGACTATAAAAAATTAAAAACAGTATTATACAGACACCGAAATAAGTCGTTGAACGTACCAAAAACACAATTTAAGAATGTGGAAGAAATTATAATACCAGAAGAATTTAATAAGTATGTATTGGCTGATTATTGTAATGAAGACTGTAATCGAATAATTATATTTTCCTCGACAGAAGTAAAGGAATATATAAAATGTGTAACGCATTACTTTGGTGATGGCACTTTCGACGGCTGCCCAAACCCATTCGAACAAGTTTATGTCATTCATGGAGACATGGGAAGCACTGAGTTATCCACGAATGTAGCACCATTATTTTATATTCTGTTAAAAAACAAAGAAGGGAAAACTTATGAAAAAGTTTTCGAATTGATTAAACAAACTTTGCCTGAATGGCGTCCATCGAAATTTACCTTCGATTATGAAATAGGAGTAATAAATGCAGCAGCGAAGATTTTTCCTGATATCAAAATAAATGGATGTAACGTACATTTTCAAAAGAACGTTATCAAAAAAGCGAAATCTTTAAATCTCATGGAACACGAAGAGTCCTCGAACCATGTTAAGCAATGCATAGGCTTGGCGTTTTTGCCAAAACAAGATATTGAAGACGGCTGGCTGCATATAATGGAAAATAGGTATAATATCTTGGTTACTTTTCAAAATGATGTTTGAGTACTTAACTCTAATTATATGGCAAAAAAGTAAAGAACAACAATATCAGTAAGGACCTGTTAATTTCATTGCTTTACAAGTACGAACGTTTAATAAGTATTTTTTTCAGTTTCGACGATGAAGCTATGACCAAATTCAATGACTATTTTGTCACTCAGTGGCTTGAATATCCAGACCTCATTTGGTGTTGCCATAATGAACGCCATAGAACAACTAACTTGGCGGAATCATGGAATGGCAGATTCAACAAAGTTATTGGAAAAAATCCCAGTTTATTATTGTTTCTGCAAACAATTGGCAACGACACATGTCACTTTGATATAAAACAAGCCAAGTAAGTTGTATTTTTTAGACAATATTTTTAAGCAGATATAATATTTTTAAAAGCAGATATATATTTTTTTACATAATACGAGTACATAGAAGAATTTGAAAATGGATTTGATTTTATTTATTTTGGTAGATATTATTGGTTGTCGCCTTCTATTACAGACGGTTACTGAAAAAAATATAGCATAACTTAAATAACTGATGATTTTTGTTATAGCTTTCGACTAAAAAGATCACCTATAAATTCAAGAAAAAGAACAAGTATAGAAATCGACCGCCAGATTCAAAAGCTAACAAAAAGTTACGAAAATAAAGCTATCTCCATTGGTGATTTTCTGATTAACATATCAAAGTCAACATTTCGATCAGAACATTTAAAAAAATAGTTTATTTTAATTTTGTTTTTAGCCTATTAAAATGTTTAATACTTTTTCTCGATGTTGATTATTTTTTGTAGTTTATGTTTACAATTTGCGCCTTTTTCTCCATGTTGATTATTTGTAATTAATATATTTGTCTAGTTGGTTGTTGATTATTTTTGTAGTTTATATAAATTTACAATTACTGCCTTTTCTCAATGTTGATTATTTGTAACTAATATTTATGTCTGGATGTTGTTTTTATTTGTAGTTTATAATATTTACAGTAATACTTTTCTGAGATGTGGATTTTTTATATTTTTTTTATTGTTGATTATTGGTAATTAATATTGTTGATTATTTTAAAAATTACATTGCAATTAATATTTCGTTTTACTGTTTGATATTTTTTTATAAATATTTTGAATTAATAAAAGACTGATTTAATATCGCAAACAGACGTTTTATTGATACACTCCTAAAAGTATTTATTTATAGATACACTTTTCTTTTCAGTTGTACCTTCTATTGTCTAACGTAGATCTAAAAGATGGGTACCATAGCGGGACTTTTTGATAGGTATTTTAAGAGGGTGCCATACCGGGACCATACCATAGCGGGACTAACCCAGCCTATGGTTTGGATTGCAGTAAGCATAGATCAAGTAATATCTATTTCGCAAAGGCATCTTGCTCAGTGCTTGCAAGTCTTTGAAATTATAATTTATGCGTAGTATTCAACTCTACCAAACTATCAAGAATCAATTTTGGAGATTGAGAGAATTACGTCAGGTAAGGCAACAGGTAATAGATAGAATAATTGCTAAGTGAAGTCTCCTATACTTCGAAAGCTTCTATACTGATAGAACTTGCACTTAAGTCAACGGTCAAGTATCCTAAAAGACCTGCAAACAAGTTTACAGAGCAAGTGAGTTTATCTCGAAATGTTGTATTTATGTATACTATAGAGAATAAGAGCTGAGTTGAGTATGAGTTAGAGCGACGATTTACAAGACTAACCAGCGAAAGTGCCTTTATTGACATCGCTCTGACATTTGATGGTTGATTCTCATTTGTGACAAGTGTACAAATAGGTATTTGCTTCGAGTCCAGTTATCATATTAAACTTTGAGGTTATTGACTTACAGCCAACGTAACCAAGCCGAAACCAGAAGGCGCAAGAAGCTAAACAAATATTCTTTGGGGAATGTAGAGCAGCACTAAGAGGAATTTTGGAAATTCGTTCCTAAAGGATTTAAAGGGTCATACATACATTGTATGAATCATCCGCAACATTGACGTTACACCTATCATAGGGCAAGATCAATCGATATATAAAAGAAGAAGAGTCATTGATCGTCTAGACACAAAATGTTGTGTACCTTAGCGAAAGTGTAATCTACCTAATAGGAAATATTGGTGTAGACTAAGCGTGCTCTATCTTGGATCGCATCATCTTTGTAAAGCAGGATAGATAGCGGTCGAAGCTTGGCCCGCACCTAGGGACTTAGACTAGTGATACTGGATTTACGATTATTCTTGGTATTATCAGAGTCCAGATTGGTAGATACCAGTGCAATTAAATACATGTTATTTACATACAGGCGCATAGCTTCGGAACGACTGTCCCAAATTAGGATTAGGTTATTATATTTTTGGTGTGTTTCTTATCATCAGGACAAGAGTGTATACCACTACACACACTAATAAAATGCAGTGCGACATATCTTAATATTTATACACCAAATTATGTGAGTGTCAAACTATAACCACTACGCTATGCGTACAGTCGAACAGAAATAATATAAATATCGTTGTAGCATCGTAGCCAGCAACATCCTAGTGGAGATAGGAACTTCAGACTACCATGCAGAGGCGCACTGCGTACGGCGCGCACCACTAAGTTTTAGTAACAATTTTCGTACTAAATTGTTAATTATCACTTGGCCTGTGCCTCAGCAAGATCAGAAAACAGTCACTCTGCGTAAGAGATACTGTTCTGCCATCTCCGGTTAAACTAGAGAGCGGACTCTGCGCTCCAAGGATAACTCTTAAATAAAGTCTGAAAGTTTTGAATGTAACCGGGATAACGCTAAGATGAACAGTTGCATCGTTACTCGAACATAATTTAGAATGACTTAATTAGATAACCAGGATGGAATCGGTATTTCGCTTCTCCTTTTTATTATAATAATATATTAGACAGCTGCCCGCTGCGACGCTTGCAAATTTTATGTATTTTACCGGTTCTACCCGATCGCGTAGGAATTTTAGGTGATCCCTTCTTAGTGCACCCATACGGTTCCCATGGAGCATATATGTCTAATTTCAGCTTCTTGCGCCAAATAATTTAGGCTGTGCGGCTTCTGTCAGTCTGTCAGTAATGCAAGAATTTTATTTATACAGATTTTTGTATTATAATTCCCCACATGCCACTTTCGATTCCTTTTACTGATAAAACACAATGTGAATATTTAATCGTATTAATTGTTGATTGAGATTGATTTAGTATGCAAATGAAACAGATTTTCTCTTAAAATATATTTAATTATTGAAAATTATTTACCCACATTCGGACAATGCCACTTCAAATAATATTCACTATCAACTGAAACAATACAATATTTGCGGCAACATTTTCATTCAACATTTCGACGTTGATTTCTTTAGTTTGTCGCAATACTTTTCATTCAGATCGTTGATAATTATAATAATCATTGATTGGTTCGAATTTGACCTAAACAATTTTTGGGAATTTGACGTCTTCTGAGCTTTTCTCTATGATTTCACAACGTTTCACTCTGTATGAAATTTGGTACGGGCAATTAGGAAGAGATCTGTGACATAGAATCCCACAGAAATGATATATACAGCTGTATTGTTGTCTAAATTACGACAAAAGGCACCACCTGTTAGAATCTAAACCATACAGAGGCCTATCCAAATTCACACGAAATATTTCATCAACATCTGTCCAGTCAATGATAGTTGTAACGAAATTAAGTCAAGCATTTAATGAAACTACTTAGGTATACTATTAATGCCCGGTTTCTGAAGTAACCAGATATACTCTCAACAGTTATTGATTCATTAAAGTTATGGAAAGGATAAACTTTGGTTAACTGACACTGCGTTTCTGAATGCGCACTGGAGCGTTCAATAACTATTGAACACTGTAAAGTATTATATTATCTGTGATTGAACCAATACGTAGTTCTTTTTTCTGCCACTAGATGACTCTGTTTTAAAAAAACGAGTTGCAAACTTATTCATATATTTTAATTTGTCTGATTATCTAGATGTTTAATCATATATTGTTTTTTTAGGAGTAAACCACTAGTTGCTCGTTATTTTACTAAAAAAAAATATGATGATGCCTCATTCGTAATGGCTGTACGCCTGCTAACTTATATACTTGAAAAAAATAAAATGTCAAATCAGGCCTCGCTGTCAGAAGATTTGACATTTTATGATAGGATGGTTATGAAAGAGAAAGGGGTAAACGATCGGATGACTGGTGACAGAGAAGTATGGAAGCGAAGGACATACTGCGCCGACCCCAAATAAATTGGGACCAGGGCAAGACAATGATGAATATCATCACCAATCACTACTTGAAATGTGCCTGTGGCGTAAAATCGTAATATGATGAAAATTTGTTCCAACATAGACAATGTATATTTGCGATACATAACTGGAGCTAAACTAATGCTGATCATATCACTTATGTGTAACACGGTGTCCTTATCAAAACGATATCTCATTTTAAATTCTTCATCCGTAAACATTTCAAAAGGATTTCTTCTAGATCTTAGGTTTCTAGGAACTGATTTATTAGCAATAAACTCCAGCACTTCAAAATCAAACTCTCTGCTCACTGCAGAACTGCTCGAATACGACATTTTGTATCGGTTATGTAAAAGTTGTAAACACAAACCTATCATATGAAAACTTTCCAGTTATTATATATTAGTCTATGATCAAAACCTTAAAATCTTAAAAAAGGTAACACGTTTGACAGAAGTTAAACTTCAAATAAAGTTATGGCACCGATAAACGGCGAACATTGGTCGATTAAGTTAAACTAAGGATAACTGGAGTTTATGTTGTGACGCGTTGTTCAGAAACGCACTTTCTTGAGTTATCGAACCAATAACGCTAACGGATAGATAAACCACCGATAAAAGTACCTCAGAAACCGGGCATTAATCATGTAATAGTTACAAATGCAAATCAAACTCAACGTAACATTGTTTGAAAATAAACAAATATTGTCCTCGACTCGGTAGGTCACTTCAGAGTTTACAGAATTGGTTCAATAGATAGTTTGTTTAAAGAGAGCTTTGTTACAACAGGCTGCGACACGAAACAGAGAAAAGGGAATAAACATTTTGTTAACCCGTAAAAGGGGCTGGCTTAAAAAATATCCTTTATGACAAAAATCAACGTACTTCACAGCACAGGTACATAAATAACATAAGCTGTACAAAGGATTATATCGAAAGATCGAAACTGGGTCGGTACCCGGGGGACGAATATTAGGGGACCAGTGGGTCCCCTAATATTCGTCCCCCGGAATAAAAGTTGTAGATTGGTCCCCTATTTAGGTGCCCATTGGTACCCCGGTAGGGGACCAGATTATTTTAATTATTTTTTCAGGTACCCACTCGTACCCTGGAATAAAATTAAAGATTCGGCACCTACTCAGGTGCGTTTTGGGCACCTAATAAAAACCATTTTAATTTTTAGGTAAACAATATTGTCATCGTAGTACATTCGTGTACAATATTGTTACATACATACATACATATCGTCACGCCTTTTATTCCCGCAGGGGTAGGCAGAGGTGTATTTTTACACCCACTTTTCGCCAGATATACTTTAGTCCCACGTAATAAGGGGCGAGCCTATTGCCGTACCGGGCACATTTCCAGACTCCGTGCTGTTACTGAGAATTTCGTGACAGAAAAACCCAATAACACTGCCCGACCCAGGAATCGAACCCGGGACCTCCCGATCCCACTCGCCATTTATGCCGCGAGACCAACGAGGCAGTCGTATAGGGTTTGATGTAGAGTTTGCCGTCTCTACGCAAAGATGGTATTTGCATCGTGTTATCCCTTAGTCGCCTCTTACGACACCCACGGGAAGATAGGGGGTGGTGACTCTTGTATTCTATGTCGTCAACCACACGGCATAATATATTGTTACGATATTAATAATTAAGTAATATCAATAATTTAAAGTATGTACTATAAAATAATCAAATTATATTATAGTATATATGGACTCTCATCGAATTGGCTAACTATATTGTTGGCCACTGTTCGCATTTTCCCGGAATTTGTCAAGGTGCAATCAGTTTGTTGTTTAAGTTGAGTCGCTAATCTAAGCGCAGTTAACTGATAGACTCTCGAGTAAAAGTAAATATTAATTAGTGTGTGTGTTCTGTAAAATTAACTACTGAATTGAGTGAGTGACCAAATATGAGTATAAAAACATGTAAGTAGTATTTTTTACACTAGTTTACTAGCTCATATACTGATAAATACACAGTTTATATTTTTCGGAGCTAGTTTTGAATATTTATTGGTAAAACGTTTTAGAAATCGATTTTATGAAAGATTATGAGATTTTTTTCTTGTTTCGTATCTACGTACGTACACATAATCTCTGTCTCTGTTCCAACCCTTTGTCACCCATCTCTTTTCCAACCCTTGTAACTAAACTAGAAAACGTTGGTATAAGAGGAATCCCTCTTACATTTTTTCAAGACTACCTCACGGATAGACGACAAATGGTAAAGATAGACCAGTTCACTAGTGACGCGGCGGATGTGTCATTCGGCGTGCCACAGAGAAGCGTACTGGGACCTACACTTTTCCTAACCTATATAAACGATCTCTGCAACTTAAAAGTGTTAAACGCTAAAATGTATGCCTATGCCGATGACACGGCTGTTGTCTTCTCTGGAAAAAACTGGTCGGAGGTCAAACTTCACGCAGAGCTGGGTATGGCCCAGATTGCTAACTGGCTCAATGACAATCTACTCACCCTAAATACATCTAAAACCAATTACGTCTGCTTCAGCATCTCAAATCGTTCGCAACCGGAGGAGGACTTTACAATTAAAATACACTCTTGTAACAAACCTTTTTATAATACCTGTAAGTGTCCAAAAATAGATAAAGTACCACAAGCAAAATATTTAGGTGTCATAATTGACCAACGGCTTTCGTGGTACTCTCATCTGGAACACATCACTGGAAGGCTTAGGAAACTTGGTTGGATTTTTAAAACCTTACGGTATGTCGTCCCTACTCAAATCAATAAAAATATAGGTCCGCCTAGAAATCTATTAAATGACATTTATAATGCTATAGCAAAATCATTTGTGGTATACTGTATCCCTATTTGGGGAGGTGCAGCTAAATCAAAATTTATAGAAATTGAACGAGCACACCAAGCTTTAATAAAAATAATGTACTTTAAAAAAGTTAGATTCTCTACAGAGAGTCTTTATCAGACAAGCGGTCTGCTTTCTGTTAAGAAATTATACATTGTCCACACTGTTTTAAAAATATTGTAAAGGTGAATATATTATGTATAGTATAAATCCTGTATATCACTGAGGAATTTTATAAGTTATATAAGTTTCATATAGAAAAATCTATTTACAAGTTGACAATATACCTATACGTACTATACGTAAAATATTGCTGACACTTCGAATACGTTGTACCTAATATACAAAAACAAAAGTAAATTAATACAATTGAATGGCGCATACGAAAATGTCGAGACGTGCGTTAAAAAAAGATATCATTTATAAAACAGTTACTTAAAAATCAATCGTACGTGTATACATACAGTCACCTGTGAGTATGTATAAAAAGTACAAATAAATACGATTTTTTTGATATCTAAAAGACTAATTGTCATTAGCACTTATTAATAAATGTGGTATCTTTTTATTTGTTTCATTTTTACCTTTAGTACGTGACTGTATTACAACCACAGCTACTGAAAATAAATATCTAATTAGTAGAGTAAATGGGAAATATAAATTATTTAAATTAACAAATAGGCAGGGTACGAGTGGGCACCACAAAAATTTGAGGGTACCAGTGGGCACAGTGTCCGAATTTCAGGGGACCAGTGGGTACCGACCCCGAAACTATCTAATTTAAAAAGAATTCTGCGCTGTCGCTAGTTTGACGATGCTTACTGACAATTGTGTAAACAAAGGAATTGAAACATCAAATACACGCCGCTTTTACCTTTTTCCGATATCAAGAATAGGATACACAATAATGTGTGCGTCGTGTACGACGCATGAAACTCTGAATGGAATGCCGACCATTTGAGGGACAAACGCTTACTGAAGGTGGATCCGTATAAAGTTACATAATTGAAACCATGGAAACAACCAAAGGTGTGAGCAAGTGATAAGCCGCAACTTTAAATTAATTTATTCGATAATAAACTTTAAATGTAATTACGTATCGCAGACGGTAGAAGACTATTGGCCAGTGGGGGTTCAAGTTACCGCACAAGTCGGGACTTAAGGCAATTAATAGTTTCCATGAATGCTCACCATCCGCGCTGTCCATTTCCTACATAACATCATTAGTATGCATAGAAAATTTATGGTGACAACTGCCTTTCAAAATAACATCTATTTCCAAACCTTTGAATTCTCGTCAAGAGATGTAAGTTGAAACAAAGTTACTCCAACCATCCAATGAAAACCAATTAATTTAGAAACCTATACAAACATTAATAAATTGGAGTTCAGCTAATTAATATTCGATAACAATTACCTTTAGATCCGAAATAACTCCAGGAACGTGATAAAATAAAATCTTTAATTAAGACATAAATTGGCTTTTATGGAGGCGAGAAAGGCGATTAGCAATAGACATTGTAATTGCTGTTACGATCTGCAGGTAATGGTTTTGAGAGATACAGCGAGTTATGAAGAGAATAATAAATCGTTCTAATTTTATACAGTTCGTTGTTCTTTGCAAAGAACAAAGAGTTGTACAATAATATACAAATGTAGACTTTCAATGTGTAATGTGTGTGTAAAAGTATTAACACAGTAATACTTTCATGTGCATAAAGATGCAGTATTCTTTGGTGTGCTTCCGACTTATTAAGCACGTAATAGAACTCTAAAGAATAAATAGTTATTTGTGCAACAAGAGAGCAAAGTTGTTTTTTGTTTCGAGTGCTGATTTTGAGTCCCGAGCAAGCGAAGGATTCTATGATTGATTCACGAGCGTAGCGAGTGAATCAAAGTTAGAATCCTGAGCGTAGTGAGGGACTCAACAGCACGAGATACAAAAAACTTTGGTCTCGTGTAGCACACATAATTTTTCACCACAGCAGTGAGAACACATATCACATAGAAATGAACAGGAATAAATTAAATTCTGTGTTAATTGTTGATTTAACTCTTCTGGTATTAAAGTACAGTCATCATCGCTAGTTTCACTCATCTTTATAGATTATTTTATATATTCATATACTCTATACTGTATCAGCATCAGTGACATTTTTATTCCCGCTAATTTTTTAAATCGCGTTTTAATACCGCGTCCCTGATGTTTATTTTTCAATTAGATAATGTATCATTGTTGTAATTCCAAATAAAAATGTATTGGTTAAATACCAATTTTATACTATTACTGACTTATTTTTATTAAAATCCAATGATAAATTAAACATATAAACAATAACATATAAAAAAAGTAAATATCTTTTTTTATTTGCGTTTCCGAAGGTGTTTTCTTTGAGGTCGAATTCCAAAATCGAATTTCGAATTCGAAGGGATTTGTTTTTCATTCACTTTTTATATGCATATGAAAGAGACAGAGCACAGTAAAATTCGAATGTTTTTAAATTTATGGCTGAACAATGTCAATTCGTGACACTGAAGATTGAAAAATTAAAAAGCTACTTTGCCTCACGCTCGAATCAAAATCGCGTTTTGATCACTGTTGTCTCGCAGCAAAAGCGGCATGTTTGAGCTGCTGTGGTGAAAAGATTATTTACCTAAATATAACATTGAAATCTGTCGATAACGTTGCTGTCCAATCTAAGGAACATATACTCAAAAATCTAAGACAACATGAAAGATGATTAAATGAGTTTCCAATATTTGAAAATACATAAATATAGGTTTAATAACAAAAGGAAATCGTAGACTGCTAACCTATACGTATGTGTCGCGTATACACTGTACAATTCACATGAGTAAGTAAACCGAACAGAGAAACAGCTTCTTAAGAGATTTTAAATTTGTTACCTATTTTGGTAGGGTTGTCACAATAGGTTAAGACAAATCGCTTGTTCGGTATACGACAGTTTCTGGATTGGATAGATTCGTGATTCGGCAGATTCCCAACTCGACAGATTCGTGGATTGGGCAGATTCTTGGACTCGACCGATTCGCTATACGGCAGAAGTACAGTTGTAAATAAAAAAGCGAGTGGAACCAAAAAAGGCATGCAACTGAAACTTTTAAAAGCACGGAATAAAAATATACATTTGTTACCAAGGAGAGGACACACCGTGACGACGAGATTTATTTGACATTCCCAACGATACCACTAATAGTGTTGAATGTTTTTCTGGTAATATTTATGATCTATTTTGCTAATAAACATAGGAATCTCCTTTAGCTATTATGTGCCACTAGTTTTACCACGGGGATAGGTACCTAAAATAAGTTTAAAAATAAATAGTGTAAGACAAATTAACGTCTACAAAACAAATGACTATAACATGATCAACCATCGATAGGGCATACAAAAAACAGGTGCATGCGATTTTCGACCTTATTGACAATTCATCACAGACTTTTTTTTGGTATTTTCTTGTTTTCTGACATTGATACGTTAGTAAAATTATTAATTCTGAGTTACGTCAATAAGGTCGAAAATCGCATGCACCTGTTTTTGTAATCCCTATCGATGGCTGATAACTTTCTGATAGTCATTGGTTTTGTAAACGTTAATTGCTTATATACAATTTCACAACTATTGAGTTCACGAGGATCCTCTGGGGGGTCGGGCTAGGAGATCCTGGTGGACAACATGCAAGCATGTTAAGTATTTCGTTGCTAACATTGACAATATTTATTTCAAGATCGAAATATTCGCGAAACTTTTGCTCGAGCAATTCCACAATTGCGATAAAATTATCAGGAGGAAAAAACTTATTAAAAAACCCAATTGTACATTACCATCGTTAAAATCTTTATAATGACTGAATTATTTCATCTAATATTATTCATACACACAGTACAATAAACAACCATTATTAATAATAAAATACCACGTTTTTACAATAAAATATTAAAACGTACAACGTACAAAACCAACAACGTGCGTCGTAATAACCCTGACATTGTCAACTGCCTGTGCCTACGTAAACCGGATTTTTCCAGTCTCGCCGCGTACACGACAAGCGACCAGTGGTCACGCGCACATGAGCCGCGTGCTTGTAGTAGTGCAACCGATTCGCGCTGTTGTATGAAGCTGTGCCTCTGTTCCGTTTATTTACTCATGTGGTACAATTAGTGGCCTAGCGCCATCTAGTCATGACTCAGGACACCAAATATCCTAATACAACGTAGCCAAATGGTGATGCGGATAAGTTCATTCATTCATTCATTTAATTATTCACAAACAATAAGTACAATTGTGTTTGAATGTTAATATAAATATACATAAAATACACATTAAAAAGAACACAATAAAAATAAAATGTCAAAAGTTAGTTACAGTAAAAAAAAATAAAAGTTTATCAATGTCATTAAAAGAAGTCAACACAATATTATCAATACAAAATAAATAATCGCAATAAATTTATCAAAAAAAAAACCATAGCACAACAACACAATTAAATTTCAAGTCAAGAAGTTAAAAAAAAAGATCACAATAATAATAATTGAAAATAGATAACATCATAATAATACAATAAATAAAATTACAATTTAATTACTTATATGTTGGAGTCTATGAATTCTGTTACCGAGTAGTAGCTGTGTTCTAACAAGAAGGCCTTAAGTTTTCTTTTAAAAGTATATATACTTGTATTATAGATGAGGATTTTTAATTCTGTTGGTAAACAGCTAAATAGTTTTATCATTTGATACTGAACGCAATGTTACATATTGTTTAAATTAGGTTTTTTTGTTTGTTTTAAATGTTTTCTTCTTGTGCTTTCTCTCACGAACCTTTCGTCCTCGGTTTCTTAGTCATTGATGTATTTTGACAAATAGCTCAAACTTGTTAATATATATATATATAAACAAGGCACTGTTAGTAATCATTCTTTTTCGTCATCATTTCTTTTAAACTTCAAATCGAAAGACTTTGTCGAATAAGTCACGTGTTCCATTTCCTTCTGCGCCATCACCATTTTTCACCACTTTTACGACTAAACCGGAACTTTAGCGATGTTCATGAGGCTAACTTGACGGAGCCCTGCTTCGCAGGGCTCCTATTTTTGTTGTCACAGTCACAAGAAAACCTAACATAACCTATTAAGTTGAACTGATGCCAATCTTTATTATCACCGACCGACCAATCAGAGAGCAGTGTGGATTTGCCGTATTTTAAAGAAGCGTAAAATTAAAAGCTCTTCTGTGATCTGACGAATGGATTTCCGTCAGTTTATACATTTACGAAGAGACGTCGCAAATTGATTAATTTACTGAAATGCTTGCGTAAAGTACTACAATTTATCTCTCGTTTATAATCCTACGAAAGTTTATAAATTTCCTAGTCAATTTATAATTTTATTTTCCGGTGACATATATACATAATATAAGTAGGTAATAATATATAAGTAGCAATCACTGCGCGCGCCCTATAGTATGCCATAGCGTGATTATTGTATTTGTTTATTATGGCCAGCTTGTTCGATGATCTACCAACGAATAACATTTTTTTTTAATTAAACTACGTGCTACCACACTACATGGCCAGCAAGACTAAGATGTACTTAAAATTAAAAAACTTCCTACTTTTAGCACTAATCGAAAAAACCCTGACTTGTCACGTCCTCAAAACAGACACATGTCTTATAATAGCTTACAGATTACTTTCAACAGGCACTATGTAACACTACTGGCGTTGCAAAGACACGTTAACGTCTCAACAGAACCTGATCTAGTAGCCGCATAGTTGAATCCATTACGTACAAATGTATGTAGTTTCGAGACAACCCAAGGTAGTAACCGCAATATAATATATTGCGGTTACTTAGAGTGTGCCTAATGTGCGACTGTCACTAAGTTATTTTGGCTTACCTTGATGTCGAGGCTGAAGCGTCTAAACACGAACTTGAGTCTAATGGATGAGACGCATTACATATACCGATGATTCTATGTATCTATTATTAGAGAGTAGCTAATCTCTACGATTTGTTAATATGAAATATAGATATCAACTTAGCCGCGTAAATGTCCACAATTGCAGTAATAGTGTTTCTTAGGACTAACATTATATGTGAAACAAAATTCGTTTATGGCGAAAAGGCGTATTTTCTTTGGCACGTGACCTACTTAGGTATATACCTAAGGCTAGACTGCTTGCCTTAAAATTAGACGATTTTATCTAAACCGTAACTTGATTTTATATTTGCTTAGCATATGGCATTGCAGTTGCTACAACAAATTACTCGCATGTCAGTTATCCGTGTTCTATAAATTCCACCAACGGACAAAAGAACACCCAGACTCAACGCAAACATTTGTAGATCCCAATGTGTTTCCATTACTTTCGGTGCAGCCTTAAACCACAAAGCTTCCACCTGAGCCTTTAAGCCATACGTGCAGGTGATAATGATTTCATTATCTTGCACAAAATTAACTATAGAGCAACGACTTTTAAACCAGACGCTACAAATCTTAACATTGAAAAATTTAAGACATGAGTTCTTAAACTGGGGTCCATTGACCTCTTTAGGGTCCGTGGGCGAGTGACTGAGGGTCCATGTTGAAAGGACTGCGAGGTCAGCATAAAAGCTCACCAATCTTGCTTGGAACTTGAGAAGCCTTATTCTGTGTTATGTAACAACTAAACGAATTGAAACAGCATTTCAGTTAGTAAGGGGTTCCACATTATGGTTAAAATTTTACAAGTGGTTCATTATAATAAAAAGATTAAGAAACCCTGACGTAAACTGTGATCAGTAAGTTTCATACTGTTTTCCATTCAAGCATTTACCGGTTGTAATCCAAGATCTGTGCCTTGGAAGTTTTACTTTATATGTTAAACAGATTGTTATTAACGACTACTTTGGCTTAGGATCAGTGCCAGGACATTTGAAATCACAGATTTTCTATTACGAATGTCAAGGTCTTATTTACAGCCACATTTGACGACTTAACTTAAACAGCTGTTTGCCAAATGCATGTAACAATAAATAAACATTAAAATCATATACATGTCATATATAATATATGTATACACCTTCGAAAGAACAATAGCATTCTAATCCACATACTACAACAAGCTATCATCAACTCAACAGCAATCAAACCTAGCTATCATTCCCATTCATTACTAAACCGTTCATGTCATCTAACTGTTGCGTAAGCCGCCAATCCATTAAGAGCGGCAGTCAAAACAAGCATTTGCCATGTAAGAATAACATTAATAACGAAATGTCGAATCTATGGTGCACTTTGAAACGCAAACAAACATCTTTAGCCGGCATTAAGGTAAATTACTCTTCAATTATAGAATTAGTGTATTCACTAAGTGTCATTAAAGGAGCAGTTTAGAGACATTATGTTAGATTTATTTGCCGAGAATGACTTACTGCTTACTGTTTATCCTTTTTCAATGAGCACACTTTTAATATAAGTTGATCTACTTTCTTTAAAATACGAGGTGACAATTACTAAATACTGTGGAAAATAGTGCAATGTAAAGAAAAGACACACCGTCCAGCTTTTGATAATCAATCAGGCAGCAGACCTAGAGACCACTACATAGCTCTTACATCCCCAAGGGCATTTTATACCAGTATAAACAAACACAAGCTAAACGAATTACTTTTACTATTACCGAAAGTATATAAACTTATTTCAATTAAAAACTAGCCCAAAATATAATATAAGTATAGTCCGTATTCTCACATGCCAAAACTGATTCTTCTTAGTAAGTACGTGTCTAAGCTAAGAAGTTTAGTGTTAAATCTAATGTTGATTTATACTGACATGCAGCGCATCACAAAGCGGAGTGTCGAGTACAACACGACAATCTTAACTCGAGGCAGCTCAAAGTAGCAACACTCTAATGCTGATTGATCATTCTTCAGGTATTTACGCGATGTTGCTGCTACCTAAACGAGATTGCACTACTATAAGATAACAACAATTTTTATTGTAATACTTACTATTAAATAAAATGTTTTATTACTAAGTATAACAACAATAAGGCTGCAGAATAATGGGAGAGCAGTTTTAATCTCGCCTACTGCGCTACTGAAGTCAACTCACGCTTCGAAGACTTCAAATAATATTTTAAGGCAACAGCTCAACCCACGCTGCCAATAATATTAAAACACAAGTATATTTTTGATCAAGAAACTTTTGTGCAGCAGAAATAAAGAACTTAACAGAAATCCTTTGCCCGCAAATAAGAACTTACATTTCTATTTTGTTAGACAGGCGTTGTATATTGAAAGTAAAGACTTGAGGGGAATTGTTGCCTAGTCGTATGGGACCAGATTATGGATAATACAGAACAACGGCCCGCAGAATATTAATATGTATAATGTAATTAACATGTACATGATTCCCGTTCAGAGAGATATATTCGCCTAAATTAATGGTATCCTTAGCTATTAACTCCTCCTTAATATTCAGTGACATGTTCGACTGAACCGATCGCGATCGTAGGTAGGTGATGCGTTAACTACATAATGTGCCAGCATAACGTTATGTGTTTGTGTCAATTAATTTACAGTACAAGTGAACTAATGAACCGTTGGAGCGCAATGTTACGTTGCTCCGTCCACTATCCAAACTATCAGTTCATCCGGAAAACTCGTAGTCACTCGCTTTAACCCAATACATGTAAATCAGTCACGTTCCGTATAGAAAATGGCTACCCACAATGCATCAGTAAAATATAATTATTGTACACCACTTCTTCTGAACTATTTTAAGAAGTAAGTAGGTAATACTTATTCGATATTTACCTACAAATAAATATACATAATTATATAAAATAAAATGGTCAAATTAGCTTAGTTGTTAGTTAAAGTAATTACGGAACAAGTATTTCAAGCTATGAGTTTCTACTGACTAGTAGGTACTTGGTTATCCTATACATAGTACTTACAGAATATGATAACATTATGCCCTGAATTTACTAGAATGTCTATGTACATTTTGTATTAATGTATATTAAATACAAAATGGTGTTCCTGTTCAATTTATGTAGAAACCGCGCTCCCATTTGAGTCGGTGCATTATATCTCCGGGGTATATTGTAGTCCACACTTGCCCAGCATAGTGTTGCATCCTTATCCCTCTCAATGTAAGATATGGCACGTACTGAATAGTGGACCGCTTATACACAAACTAGTAACGATCACAATGCACAAGATGCACACACTTTACCATAAGTATTTTAACAAATACTTAGGGAAGCCCTTAACCGACCACTGTTACCAATAACTGTAATAGAGGTCGGTTAAGGGTTACTACGCACTATGCGGTTAGCCGCTATGCGGCCAGCCGTCCGTCTAAGGGCCCTTTTCCTGTCATGCGTAGATTCATCCGCGCGCGGATCGGATCCGCATGCAGGCTGCCCGCGTTCTATCATTTTTTAACTAAATAGCTTAGTGATCGATGAATGATGATGAATTCATTAAATAATGAGCTTTCGAATTGACAACCTTGATCACTCGTGAGGCGCACTGGGCAACCGAAACGAGCGATCCAATCCTCAAAAATAGTTTTAGCTACCGTATTGGCAGTAATATCCTTAACAGGAAAAGCTTCTGGCCAATGTGTTCATCTATCAATAATTGTAACACTTAAAACCCTGTGTATTTATTCATTCCTGGTCAGAAGAAACGATCACGAATTAATTTCCTTGTGGTTCTGGATGGCTAACCTGGATGGCTAAGATTGTGTATAGAATTAAAAGCAACTTTTCTAAATTGTTCGGGTAAATAAGGTCTAACATTCGGTGTAGATGTTTCGCAATAGATGTATTGTTCACAATCTTGTAATTTAATTATTTTTAAATCAATAACACTGTTACTAGAATTATACTGTCGCAATAGAACGTTGCGCTTAGTAAGCATCGTCATTCTGCGCAGTGGCTAGTTCTGCGAAATTAAGCGATGTGGGGCATGTTATTGTGGCTACACGTGATAACATGTCCGCTACAATATTATTTTCGCCGGTTATATGACATATATCTGTAGTAAATTCGCTAATATACATTAACTGACGTGTCCTACGAGGTGTTTCTTTATCGCTATTTAATTTAGAAAAGGCATAAGTCAACGGTTTATGGTCGGTATATATAATCAATTCACGAACCCCAAATAATTTTCGAAAGTGAATAATAGCTTCATAAATGGCCAATAATTCACGATCGTATGTGCTATATTTAGTTTGAGCCGTAGTTAACTTAGGTACGAGAAAAATAACCTAATGGTTTCCAACAATTTTTAATTCGCTGTTGTAAAGCTGCACCGATACAGGTATTAGAAGCGTCAGTCATATGTGCTATAGGTATATCTGGTGTCGGATACGATAAGGTAGCTGCGTTTTGCAGACTAGATTTACAATGTAAGAATGCGTCATCTGTTTCGTTAGACCAAACAATTGGAGTTTTATCTTTACGCTTGGAATTATGTAAAAAGTTATTAAATAAACCTAAATATTGTAATGCTTTGGGCAAATTATGTCTTTGAAAATTAAGCCAAGGAAACGTATGGTGCCTTCAGGGGTCACCTCATACCCTAAAAACTCTATACTGGTTTGTCCAAAACAACATTTATGTAAATTAATTGTGACACAATATCCATTCAAACGTGCAAATAATGCTTTTAAATGCTTTTCATGCTTAATCTTAGATTCACTAGATATGATGACGTCATCAATATAACAAAATATAAAGTCTGATCCCAATTCGATTAAGCCGTCGTCATTAATAATTTGGATATTATTTAAAACCGTATTGTTCATGACTGAGCGCCATTTCGTAAGCCGAATGACATACGCGGAAATTCAAAAAGCCCAAAAGGGGTGATTATTGCAGTATTTTCAACATCTTCAGGTGCAACAGGAATGCAATGAAAAGCTCTATATATATCTATTTTAGAAAATACAGTTTTGGCTGACAAAATATAAGTGAAATCTTATATTCGTGGGATCGGAAAGCGATCAGGCTTAGTGATCCCATTGAGCTGCCTATAATCACCACACGGGCGTAAGTCACTGTTGCTCTTAGGTACTACGTGCAATGCACTTGACCACGGACTCTTCGATGATCGGCAGATCCCTAACTCCTGTATAATACGAAATTCTTCTCTTACTTTTTTCAATCTGTCTGGTGGAAGTGGTCCCGCCTTTGCGTTGACGGGGGGGACGGTCGTCTTTATATGATGAAAAACTGCATGTTTAGAAGTCTCCTTGTAAGAAGCAGGCTTAATTAAGTCAGGATAGAAGGGGCAATTGTTTTTATAGTTACATGATTAGTTTTAACAATTTTATTATGTTCAGGCTGGTTATCTCATCTATTAACTTTCGGTTACTTAAATCTACTAACAATTTATGATGGGTAAAGTAATCGGCTCCCAATATTGGTTGATCAACATCAGCTATAATAAAATTCCAGAGAAAGGGTCTTCGTGAATTTAAGTCTACAACAAATGTTTATGTCCATAGGTATTAATTACTGTCCCATTAGCCGCATACAGTTTATAATCAGTCTCCACACACTTATTTTTGCCATAATTTTTACGCATATTACGAATAGGTAGAACTGAAACGTTAGGACCGGTATCAACAAAAAACACGTGCCACTTGATCTATCAGTCACACAAAGACGGTTGTTTGAAAACACTGTACTGACTCCCGTCGCAGTCAGCACAACGCCTAGTTTCCTGGTTATCCTTCCAATTGCAAGGTTTGATGCACTTATGCGCTTTGTTCTTGTACCTATCATGGTAGAAACAAAGTTGGGTTTTGTTACCTTGATTCTCCCTATTTTTCGACTTACTCCTTCGCTCGCGGTTGCGTGATTGGTCTCGGCTACGGGATCTAAATATTGTTCTCTCGAGGTTCTCAATCTTCTTATTCAACTTGGTTATCTCAGCCAGCACCATTGAAGACATATCTGCGGAGCTTGACATCGAGGAAGCCGGAGTATTTACCTCCGAAATTTGGTTGAATGCCGTAGTCTCCATGACCTTATCTGCAACTAGGATTAAGTTATCTAGATCCTTGGTTTCTGAAACTGATATAATTGCTCTCATTGATACGGGTAAATGACCTTGCCAAAAAACTCGTAAAGTTTCGTCACATATTTTCTCTCTTGCCAAATCTCTCATCCGGTCAGCAATTGTGACGTTCGTTGGTCACCTGGGTCCATTTCACCAACATGTTCGTGAATCTGCCTGGTTTCGGATTCCTCGTATATTGCAAGCAAACGTTCTTTAAGCGCTTCATATTTCTTTGTCTTTGGTGGTCTTAATAAAATATCGGTTACCTGTTGAACGACGCATTTGCCCAATTTGGATACAACAATGTTGAATTTGGCCTCATTCGACATCTTCTGCGGAAACAGCGTGGCTTCCTTCTGGAAAAACCACACCCTGGGTTGGTCGGTCCAGAACTCCGAAATTCGGAAAGCCACCGATATGGCTCCAAGGTCGCTTTGTTCAACCTTGATGGCTGGCGCAGACTGCGGCAACGGTACTTGAGTAGGATTCATCTTCAAAACTGAGACGTATTAAGTATAAAAAAATGGCTTAGGGCCTGTGCACAAGAAAAGACCTTGAACTTGAGTAGCTACCGATGCACAATGCTACGTGTTGCCACGGGATCACCACTTTAGCTAACTAGATACCTACTTTAACTAACCGTTTGTCACTGAATTTAGTGTATATAGTTGCTATTGTCAATAGTCAGAAAGAATGAAAATAATAAGTCTAATTTAACCAGTTAAAAACTTGTTTATTGATTAAACTTAACTTATACGCGTACAAATATAGACTTGGTCTATCCTCGGTCTATCCTGTGCCCTACGGGTAGCGAGAGCGACTAACTAATAACTATTAAACGGAGTGGTTGGCGAAGCGAACTCCGAATAAGCTCACTCAGCCAAATAATATAACAATGTGTCGCCACAATTTCATACATGTTTTTCCTATCATACGGGCATCACGCGCACGGAACGCGGATTGGTTGCGGACGTGCAGCCTGCGCGCGTGCTATCCGGAAGCGGACGGCGTTTTTCTGCCTTCAGTGTCGTTTTTACTATGACGTGGGTCGCATGTATGGTCATAGTACGCATATAATCGCAAATGAAAATTGAAACAGTGTCACTGGCGACACGCACGTCACTGCAGCGGCCAACGAAATCTTACGAAATAAGTTTAAAGAAGTAGATATATTGACAGTTGCATCGCAATATTATATATGCTAACTTAATGTACATTAAGAAAAACTTAATGCTATACCGTAAAAATAGTGATCTGCACAAAGAATACGGGAACTAACTACCGTCTACATAAAGTTGATAACTCATTTGCTGGATTCGGTATACGATTTTTCAACTAATTGCCTCCTGAAATTATGAATTTACCCCTGCACAAATTCAAAACGGCAATTAGGAACTTCCCCTCTTCCCCCCAATCAATCCCCTCTTCCCACCAAAAAGGAAAACCCTGATCAAATCATTGTTCACTTGTCATCTTTACAAAACTCTTTAACCTATTGGTTAGTGATGCATCTATAATACTGCCGCTATAGTGTTTTGTTGTTGTAGTATTCGCATCTTATTTGTTTTTTTTTCTTTCATTTATTTCAAATTAGTGATGCAAAGTGTTTTGGCTGTGTCATTAATCATGGTAGGTACATACTGATAACATTAAGCCCTACCATCCCGAACCTGGTTGTAAAACAAAGAACTGACGTTCATAAGTGTTGATCTGTAACCTATGTGAATAAATGAATTTTTATTTGACATTGAATCATATTCCAACCCCTCTGGCCACTGTAGTATACTAGGCCAAATCATCCTCACAATGTTATTGTGACGCATACCTCACAATGGTATTGTAGGCGTATGTCCAACAGTTGACCACAAAATGCAGAGAATATATTTTTAAGTCCACTTCGTCTATCCAGATTTGACAGAATGTTAGCTTCTCCACAGAGAGATTGTCATCTGACCTATGTGACCCATAAAGATAGTGATACTCCATTTCTAAGAGCACTGTAAGTAAGAATTTTCAAAGCTACTAACAAGTGAGTCAGTTGTTATGGGGACAACAACAAAGATCTTCATGTCAGCCGGGACCGACGCGCGACGGTACATAACGTACTCTCCAAGGCACATGGGGCGAACAATAATTAACTATAAAATATGCACTCCACTCTCCACTAGGCTATCGCTGCCTCAATAAGTAAAAGGTTTTTAATGCAATGTGTTAATGTGCCATAGGCCTTAAAAAACAGCTGGCCAGCCCATTCATACATTTGAACAAAGTGACGATGCGTTGATGCTTAATTTTCGCAACTACACGGTTTTCAATAATAATTCCAAAGTTATATGATTTAAGTATGATATCCTTAAGTGTTGTATTATTGAGTACTTACATCGGTTTAAGTGAACTATTCTGTGACTTCGTCGCTACCCCAATTGAATCGGCTTAATGTTATTTAGAATACAACTTTTATATTTTCTCTGTAAGTGGTTTATACATTTTTTGAGAAAATAAATGTCTTATACCATAATATTGGATTGAAATGGAGGCTTTTCGGAGATTCTGTTAGTTTTGCGGTTAGGCCCGCGCCTTGGGCCAATACTGGTTTTACCCTACGTTCACATGTAGGTGCAATATACACTGGAAAACACTATGATAAAATTAAATACACCAATACAATCAATGTAGAGCTTTTCGGTAGTTGATTGATATAGACAATTGCAACGGAAATGGAATAGGTATACTGTTAAAGGTATGTGCAATACAGGTATTGGCGAAACGAGAATAACAAAAAGATACGAGTAGACCCGTCGACACATGTTACGGCTTGGCCACAGGGACCGGCGACGCGACCTGCGGCTGCGGCGCGACCGGCGACGCGACAATTCGTGCGACGCGAAAGACACGCCACGGGCACACGCGCTCGCCGCCGCGACCAGTATAGACCAGGAGCGAGTCGAGATTAGCCAGGAGGGCATTGGAGCCATTGGAGGGCAGCAGCTTTTTGTTCAAGATTTAATATTTGGACGAAATAGAGGAGTACACGAACGAACTAAATAGAGGTACAGGGTCGTAACACCGCCAAAACTCAAGGCGTTTCGGTATACACCACTCTGTACTGAATGCGTACTAAACCCGACGCTTGTAGGTATAACGGGCGTTCCGACCATACACAGTTAAAATTCGGTAAAGGTTAAGAAGGTGTAAATTCTCAGATATTGTTGGGAGTTGGGAGACACAATGTTTGTTCAAAAACGCTAAATATTAAAGCACAGGTGAATTTTTTTTAAACCTTTTAAGAGACATAAAATCAACCGCTAAATAACCTTAAGCTAAACTAAGCTTCAACCCACACTGTCAAAATTACCGATGAAAGCATAGACAGGCGGACAAGCCTGGGGCAAATAAATAGAAGAAAATAAAAGGTTAGAAAATTGACGAGAAGTCATAATAAAAGAACGAACAGATATGAAAAACTAAAGGAAACGTTTTCTTTTTAGTTTGGTTTCTAATCGTTAATCTTAATCCGATGGGAGTTCTACTATTAAAAAATACTTAATTCTTATGACACCAAATACTATGACTCCGATCCGTGTTAAGAAAACATTTAAACATTCTCAAAAATAGACAATCCAATTAAAACAAAAACCTATAGAAAATCTTCGTTATTATGCTGTTTTATTTTGCTCTATGTTGCTCGGATTTGCCGTATTCGAGTTATTTGAGACTACCTAAACGTTTTCTAAGAAAAACAATTCCAGCTTGATCCAAAATTGAATCCCTACTAATATTATAAATTCGAAAGTGTGTATGTATGTAGATATGTATGTATGTATGTTCCGTTTTCACGCTAAAACGGCTGAACCGATTTTGATGAAATTGAATATAGAGATATATTGGACCATGGAGACGGACATAAGCTACCATAAGTTGCAAAAATTAAACTGATTGTAGGGAGGATAGAAGTTTGTAGGGCACAAATTTACCTCTTCGAAGTAAGAACGCATGCGCTAATAATTGAGTGCTGCGCATGTGCTATCGCATATCTGTCAGTACTGTCACATCATACATGAAATGAAATGAAATGAAAATGAAATGAAAATAGTTTTATTTTCCACAAATACATGTCATTGTTGTAAATTTACTGCACTGTAGAATGTATGTAGCTTAAATATCTACCTACACTAACAAATAAATGCGAAAAACAGGCTTGACACTCAACTTTATTCTATTCTGTGGTACAACCACAACCCAGAGTTGCTATTCTGTGTCAACCCTAAGTGATATCCGGATGAAAAAACAGGCATACTTAATATTACATATTATATTCAAATATAATTCAACAACATGACTGCAATGAATAAATGAAAATGAATATTAATAATTCTTGAAGAGTAGTAGTTATTATACAAGTATACCATGTAACATAATTATAGTAATATACGTACACATATATACATATAAATTATATACGTAAACATACATATATACATAAAATTGTATAAATAAATTATAGATATCGGTAACAGGGTATGGATGTCGGTTGCGCACATGAATAATCGACTATTAGTTTCTCTCTTGCACTTGCCGTCCAGGCGCCCCGAACGAGGAGCTCGCTCGCTCGTGTAAACACACGTACACAGTACTCGTGCGCTGGCAAATGAAACCATTTGCCAGCGCACGAGCACTAATTGTATTGTATTGTGTAGTAGCTCTGCAAGTTCAAACCACCCACCAAGCCATTAGATAAATGTACAGCCACACTCATGCCGCTTTCTAACGTTCAGGTGATGTGTGTATACATACATGAGTAGACTTCTGCTGCATAAATTCACATAATAATGTCATATTGTGCACGGTGATTAAATTGTTCGCATATATAAACTAGTTATACGCTTAAACGGTTGAAACGATTTTCCCTACTAATATTATAAATGCGAAAATTTTTATAGATATATATCGGACATGTATTAGAACATGGCTTTGACATTTGATTGTATGCAAGGTGATGTTATTATGTACCTTTTAGAAAACTTTTTTTATTATGTGGATATATATACACCTGAAAGATACAATAGGTTGGCATGCGTGTTTATCTATCATAAATGATTGCATAATAATTATAGTATTAAGCGGACCCCACTCCAGTGCGACAGTATTGCATCGCAACCGGGAAGACACTCGGATGATGATGATAATGACAGGTATTGCTAGCACATGGTACCTATTAGCTACAAATCATAACGAAGCGGCATAGTATTACAACCATGTGACGATTACTGAATGTTCTTTCTTATCAGCAATTAGAAAGCAGTACTTTTACTCTTACTACATCACATGTACACACTCGCAACAACAGATGAATCGTCAGGAAACAACACATGCGACGAGAGTGATATCATAAAAAAATATAAAGTTTGTATCTAATAGGGGCAACAGTACGCCCTCACAGCTACACATAAAAACCGTCATCGAGGAACTATACAGACGTAAAATACTTTACAGTCTACCGAACCCTTCGAGAGTATTATATTCCGGCTAATTATTATTACAGTCGTGATAGTAAAACAAGAAAATTATTGGGTGTTGTTTCCGCCAAACTCTATAAAAAATTGTATACGTAGTGTTGGAGGTACTATTGCTGAGATTTTTATTCGAAAATATTGTTAGTCGAAGTCGAGCCGCCGTAATATTATAGCTTTCAACTTTGAACTATGCCGCACACCAAATTCTGCTGATGCCAATAGGTACGTGAATTTACTAGATTTCTAAACAGAAAATGCTGTTTTGCTAACGAGCTTGTAGGTACGTCCTATTTTCGGTCTTTCCAAATTATGTTTGAAATGATAAGACGCTTGTTAGCTACGGAATTACTAAAATTACTCAATGCAAAAGGTGCCTAAGACCTTTTTATCATAAACTGTAGCTAACGATATTACTTGATTTGTGTTATGAATTTTGCGTGTAACAAAAACATTAGTTTTTGTTACACGCAAAATTAAGATAATAATATCATGTTTCTGATTTACAAACAAATGATTATTGTAATATGTCTATTGTTTCAGGCTTGCGTTCGCTTTGCTGACTATGCTTCGAATTTCCCTTAGGGCTACTTATTTGGTAATTTAATTTTATTTTAAGCTCAATAAGAATAGTAGCAATGCGCTTTAAGTTGCACAATGTACTTGTGATAAACTGTACTGGTACATAATGTAAGTGAAGATTTGTGGATTTTGGTTTGGGCGGGGCTTAAGGACTTGTCTTGCTTGATCAGGAAGTAGAGGTAGGTATTTAAAACATTTATATCATTGCTCTCAGATGCTTTTGGTAAAAGGGGGGATTTCCCTAATTGCTGCAGAACGAATTGTACCTATGCACTTTCACCAAATGTCATCTTTATCGCAATAATTACAAATTCCGTGCTCGATTGCTAGTATACCTAGGTATGTGCTAGATCACTACTTACCCTTACTGCGTGACAGTCGAAATCGGCAGTGCTGGGACTCTATGTACTAATTTATAAATAATCAAGTCTAGCACATGATAGGAATTGCAATCCCATGACGCGAACACCAGGATTTTAACATGAAGTCAGATCTCTTACGGGATTGTATAAATGTTGCACTAATACTTACTACTCTGCATACTATAAACACCCACTCAATAGAATGTTTTTGCGTAAAATAATTGTGAAGCGACTCATAAACCGATTTTCAACGGATTGAAATTTTCACAAAACATTTTTTAATAAATACTTTTACATTTTAAATCTACCTCCAAACGTTCAAAATGACTGAAACATTTTGACAAATTCGGCGCATGTTCTTATCGGAACTTTTACAATGATAACCATGATAAGAATGTTATGACACTGATACACTTGAGCATTCACCTGAAATGAGCATTCTCGCGAATGTTACAAAACAAATGAGTGTGTTTTAGCGAGCATTCTCACGAACATTCGGGCTAGTAGTCCGGTCAATATATACATTTGAAATAATAAAAATTGCCGGAGAGCTTAATATTGGTGGAGAGCTAGGGTTTACCATTACAAATAAAGTCTTAAAAGTCCCCATCGATCCTGTGTGCTTCAAAAGTTATTCGGGGTCAAACGTCAAAATTTGAGGTTTTTGGATTTTTCTCGAAAACAGTAAGTTTTATGAAAATAAAACCACAACCAAAGTTATATCTTAATTTTTTTACAAAAATGGTATTAATGATTTTTTCCTAAGAGTTACTATTCCTGAGATACCGCGATTCTAAGAGTCACATCATACATGATATGCACACATTTTCACGTCAGCTGTGAGGTAGTGTACTCGGTGCGTTTTTTTTACCGTGGTTTCCCCTGTAGGCCTACTCCACTAACTGTCATGATAATTTTAGGATAATTTAAGGTTTCAACAGTCATGTCTTCTTCGATTTCTTCTTCTACCTCTTCTTCTTGCTGGATGTTCATAAATTGTTCAAATGTGGCTAATCATTGGTCTCTTCATTAAAATCACAGGAATCTTCCTCAACTGGACATTTGAATTTAAATTAAGCTTCTTTGAGCTTCGCATGTTGAATACACAATTACTCGAACTGTGCGTTCGCCAATTCTGAAGGAAAACGCCAGTGACCGAAAATAGTTCCCAGTGGCTAAGAACCTGAAATAAATTAAAAAATACTTTTTATTGTTACAGGCACTGTATGTAGAGAGCGATGGACTAGAACCAGAGATAACCATAGGAAAGCTTTGAACTTGCGTAAGACCAAAAGTGGCCAAGCAGCATCAAAACTAAAACCTCCTAAATTCTCCCAAGAACTTTCTTTCCTAGTAACATACCTCAACGACGAAGAAGAACGCCGGTCAAATCTATGGTCTAGACGTGTCAACAACAACAACGAATCACATCTTGAAGCACTGTCCGATTCAAGTAATCTATATAATATCAATACTGAATTAACTGATACACCAAGTCCACAATCCATAGAATCCGTGACATCAACACGAATTGTCGGCAAGAAATCCAGCTTCTCAGCTTCACAAGGTTCAACTGCAGCCGAGGTTCTTCAAGAATACTTAACAAGAACGGCACAAAATAGAAACCAGAATTATCCTCTATTTGATTTTTTTATCAGTATGGCAAAAACAGTAAAAACTTTTCCTTTACAAGACCAAATTCGCTTAATGCGAATTTGGTCTTGTAAAGGAAAAGCTCAATTGTTTCAAATGGTTAACAGCGTGGAGATGAGACTTGCGACAAATCCAATCATCCCTGATTCTAATCCTATGGCATCAGGTTCAAATGAAAGGGAGAGAGTGAAAATTATTTCAAACTTAGTTCTTAATCCAGCACCCAATCGTTCAAATACAACGATGTTTACTTCGCCTGCCAATACACAGATTAAACCTTCTACTAGTAAAACTTCACAACAATAAATTCTCAACCGTCTCCACCAGCCATGAGCGGAACTCTACACAATCTGTATCAAGAAACTTTGACAACATTTTCTCGCTTATCAACACCAAACGAAATGTCGCCGGAACATTTACATGCAGTGGATCAAAATTCACAGATTCTCGGTCAATATTTACGTTTTAATCAAAACTACAGATCCGATGTTTAATTCATTAAATAAATAATAAAAATTATTATCTACCTTAAACACAGAGCAAGCCTTTCTTCTGGTCTTATAGCCTCCCTGAATGTTGTATTCCGTCTTAGCAAATGCGGTTTCAGTATGTCAAGAAGAAAATTGAATTTAGCTTGAGACATTCGAAAATATTGGAAAAACTTGATGTCATCATTTATCACATCAGGAAATAGAGCGTGGTATTCTCCATGTTCCGATCTCTTCTTGAATATGTCGTGTATCCAGATATCATGTTTAATTATTTTTTTTCGTTACTTTTGCATTTTCTTCCTCTTCTGCTAACAAACAAGCAATAACGATAAGATCTTCTTCGTTTTCCTCCATTCTCACAAATAGTCGTACGATCACTATGAAAATCCGAATGAAACTGGCATCGGCATTCCGATTGCTGGTACTTGCGTCGGCAATCCGATCGCTGCCGATACAGTGGACGCAGTATGAAAAAATAATGCGATTGATGCGATGCGTCCGATGCGTACGATGCCGATCAGTCGACGCTTAGCTTAGAGTGTTCGTTAGAATTATCGTGAAAATGTTCGGTTCGACAAAACAGAAAACGGCGAATGCTCACTGTTCTATTCCAAGGGAATGCTCAGGTGTAACAGCGCCATAATACATAAGTGGAACTAATACATTAAGCATTGTTTATCAGTCGACGTAGAGTGATGAAAAGATCATTGGTTATTAGTGCATATTTAAAAAATATATAGGGCAGGTAAACAGTAATGATTGGCACTAGTAATATTATAAATTCGAAAGTGTCTATGTATGTACATACATACACGTGCCAAGCGTGAAAACGGCTGAACCGATTTTGTTGAAATTTGATATAGAGATATACTAGATCATGGGGACGGACAAGGGCTACCATAAGATGCAAAATTTTATGGTATATATACCTACTGACCGACCTACTTTGTACCCTTAAGAGTTTCTGAAGTCTTTAGAATAATCAGGCGTGTCTTCACACAACTTGAGACTGAAAGTAGATTTGTGTTACCCCGAATTTAACGCGCGCGAAGCCAAGTGCAAAAGCTAGTTTATTATAAATGGGCAACTTACTAGGCAACCGAGTGTTAACAACCTATGCGCTAAACAATCATTAACAAAATTAAAGGCTATTTAGCAGAACACAGTAATAACGTGCCCTTAAGTGTTTAAATCTGTCAATAACACTCGCATAAAAGCGTTTCCCTCTTTGAGTTACATACTTATTTCAGTATGTACGTAATTTTCTCTACACGTGCTAATAGAAATACCTAATATTGTCTTATAAGTACCTGCCTAGCACCGAAATATAACTTTCATTTAATTCATGTAGCACTCTGCGCTACGCTTCCACTTCCAATAATGTGACGATTTCATGGACAAAGCGAGGGGTACAAGACGTACTCGACGTTCACGTTCATTTCCCGTTCTGCCCAATTCACAGTATTGAAGACGACCTACATAGAGTCAATGAACATTTAACAGATTTCACGTTTCACTCTCTGTCGAAAATTTGCTTTTTTCCTTATTCATCTACAAAGCTCCAGTCACTACTTAGTGAATATAGCCGTAGGTAAGTCGATATTAAATAATTTAAGATAACACGGCATGATTTGATGATTCATCATGTCAGCCTAGAGACGTCCATTGCTGGACATAGGCCACCCTCAAGGTTCTCCACACAGACCGATTTTAAGCCGCTTGCATCCAACCGCTTCCCGCGATTTGGTGATTATGCTACACTAACATACAGGGTGTCACAAGAATCATCACCAAGCCGAATTCTACTCGTTGTGCATCATGCCAGGTCATACTAACCAAAAATAATACCCGGGAAACGATTTTTATTTTGAGTTTTCACATTTTTTAAACCTCAATTAAAAGCGTGCGCGTGCAATGCTCGAAATACGTACTTATCCAGGGGTTATAGGGTATCTAAAGAACATATAGGCGGGGTAAATGCATCGATTTTGTACCTAATTAGAAAAATTCTTAAACAAAAACTTTGAGCCTCAATATCTCCTGAACCATTATTTCCCATGTATGGTGCCGAAGTAAAAAATGTTCGTACTGATTGGTAAAACATGGGATTTCAGTTTTCGTTAAGGGTCTTTTACACCCTGTATAACTCTGTATATAACATATATCACTTGTGGAGATACCATACCTATTACGAAGAATTATATATTATATACCTATTTTGATTGCTGCAAACATATTGCCGCGGCAAAAAATTAACATAGCTTCGACTTGAGCTGCAAAGTAGGTATTCATAGCCTGGCAAATCCTTCTGAATCGCATACTGATCAGTGTCAGAACGTTATCCCTTCACCGCAAAAGCTAGGCGGCGGCGATCATTATCCAAGGAGATAGGATTTTCGGTTTTTTTTTCATTATGTAGTTTAACCACACGTATGATACTCTAGTAAAGATTTGACATCATTTTAACATATTTTCCTTTCACAGCCTTTCGCACTCCCCTGCTGGAAGCCTCTCCTAGTTTGCTTCACAGAAGCAACAAGAGTCAATATGATTTGTTCTGCTGAAAGTGGCCAGACGGATTGTTTGTACTTTAACATTTGGTTTTAGTTAAAGTTCCTTGAAACAAATCTGAACAACTATAACCAGCACTAGAAAATTTATTCTCGTCGACATTGTCTCCGTACTTTGTATATAAGTAGGTAAAGATGGCACGAGCGGCAACCTCCGCTCTCAACTTTGTCTAGATCCTAATGTAACGTTAAGGCTTTGTTTGCATTAGAGCAATGTTCCGCTATGTTGGAAACATTCATGTGTTGTTATTCAAGAAAATATTGGCAATATCGACAAAATTTATATCCTTATTTTGTTCGTTTTGGTAGGTACTTTTCGGAAATTATGAGCACAAGGTTTTTTATTAAGGAGCAACCTAGGTAGTTGTTTTTTCCAAAGTTTCACCAGCGCTATTTTCGGTATCTCGACAACAGTGCCAAATACCAGAGGGTCTACCACGAGATTTGCACTGGATTGTCACGGTGACCATAGACTAGACGAGGGGAAAAATTTCCATACATTTTCTAAAGGCGTCCCTATCGGAGAGTAGCGATCGATAGAGTCCGCTAGGGGCCGCATTTAGGAAATGTATGGAAATTGTTCCCGTCGACTAGTCTATCGTGACTATGTAAAACTCGTACTAGACCCTCTGGTTAAATTATAGCCTATATTTACTATTTACTTACATAAAATCCTCTACTACCAGGGAAAGTCCCATTAAGTTCGATTCGGACTTTCCAGATGACAAACAGAAAAACAGACAGTCAAACAATTATTAATTGTTTATGACTTGGTATCGTGTAACACACTATAGGTTTGCACTCCCTAAAAATAAAATTTCGTCATCTGAAAAGTGCGACTCTAGATGTAACATTTCAATATCCTAACCACCAGTTAAAAGCTGGGTCGGGCAGCTAGTATTTCTTAAAGTCTAGGTATGCTGATAGAACTTTTTTGTTAGCGCTTTGTTAGCACTTTTTTTGTTAACGTTTAATACGTGAACAAAGGAAATGGGTTCTCGGCCATAACCCTCATTGTACAGTTGCCGATACATTCGTGATGTTCGGTCTTGAAAAGCAATAGTCAAAAGGACCAAATCCACGATAAATAGAATAGGTACTAGAAACGGGCGTTATTTTATCATCACACCAATAAGAACATTGGATAATCCTCAGATTATTGTTCTATAATCTGAGGTATAATCACTAAATTCAGGCAATTATAATAAGTACTTACTTATATTCTGGCTAGCTCCTAACTAACTCTGTTTCCGGCATGTGGCTGACATCGAATGTTCTATCTGTCCAACTTATAAGAAGTTGAAAACTGCTGTTACATAAGACAAAATGTTAGTTTATGAGCCTACATCCTCTTTGTAACGCATTATCACCAAAACGTACCAAATTGTTTTTATATTTGCTTAAATGTGTTCCACCTACATTAAAATTGCGTTGTTACGTAAGTATCTAATATATGTAGAGTTGAGAATCCCAGGGAGTGGGTACCTACTTCAGTGGATGGAACATTAAGATTTGCACAGTCAAGTGCGAGTCGGAAGTTATTACATTCGGATTTTGTTAGTTATTGTCATAGCTGCGGTGAAAATAGAAATGACACAAAAATATTATCTCTCTGCCTATTAGGAACAGTTCGTCAGATAGAGCCTGTTGTCGGAGACCTGGCAGTCTGACAGGCAGATACCGCAGAATTCTTTGAAAACTAGAACGCGCCCTTTATGGCTAGGTGTAGTATTACTTTACTCTATGGGGCTAGGCTTGTTTACTACATCTTTTTATTTTACAGCTTGTCAGTTTTAACCGAATTTATAAATGAGGAGGTTCTTTATGATTTGCAAAAATGCTGAATGTCTATTTCAAGATATGTAGATCAGTTTAACGCAGTCATCGCCTCGCGACGCACGCGCATTCGTTCTCGCTAATTAGTAATTAGTTACGAGTTACCTGTAATATCACCGATATATCGCTGTGCGCGGTGATAACTACTATTTAATGTTATAAAAGTTATGTAAAACGTAATTAAAATGTCGAACGAGTGTAACTTAATAGTTAACGAACTGTTATGCTTCGTGCAAAATAAGTGCGATCCAATGGATGATCTTTCAATAGAGCAGATCTGCTGTTCATGGAACAAGGAAGAAGATATTGAACAAGCTAAAAGCGTAGTGTGTGAGTTGGCCTACGTTCGCAAGATAGCAAGAAAGGTAGACAGAAAGAATCAAAGTAATAATTATAACGGACATTATAAAAATTATAAAAGAAACGGAAAATTTAACGACATTTGTTGCAAAAGATACATAAGTTACCCTACGTTACGTTCGACCACCTGGACGTGCGTAGCCTTTTAAAGACACTTACAACGAAAAAAACGAACTGGAGTTACATAAAACCGGACCAAAGATAAGATTTATGTTCTGCAAAAAGAAATATTTGAACTTTAAAATTAAAACAGAGAGAAAACTTTGTGCAACAGCCGCGCGGGAACAAAATTGTCCCCAAACCCTCATTTACTCGAGAATAAAGATTTGAGTTTAAAAGACTCACAACAGTCGTCAACGGTTTACCAACCGGCAAATCACCCTAAAACTACTGGTTTGAATTTCAAACAAGCGCTAATGAGTACCAAATCCTGCGAAAGTGCCCCAGTACCTACCAATAACACTATGTTGGATGACGACGGTTTCACGCCCGTTACAAGAAAAAGAAAAAGGCAACGCATTGAGAATTACAACGACACCCTCCACAAGCCCAAATATACATCTAGAAACAAGAGAGGCACCAATACAGGTTCGGCATTGAAGATGGCTAAGCACATTGTACCTGTATACGTATCCAAGTTTTCTACGGAGTGCACGGCAACTGATATTAGAAATTATTTTACCGACAATGGGCGAACGATCTATGGGATTGAAACACTAAAACTACAAATTTCATATCGTTCAAAATATTGCCTGGACATTGTTCTCAGGCAGTTGAACAGTGGACACAGTCGGGCTGTTGATGATGATGATGATGAGTGTTCTCAAAGAAGATTTTTGGCTAGAATCGATTGTGTTTCGTATATATATCGAAACAAAAGGACAGAGGAACAAAACTCTAAAGAAAACTTGTTATTTTTTTATTCAGTTTAGGTGCACATATACATATATTATATACCCAATTATAAGACCGACTAGAACATTCCATTATGAAGTAAATGACAGTCAGATTTGTAAGCTTCAACTGCAAATCTATAAAACGATCGCAGCAATATGTTGAAAAACTATGTGCTTGTAATGATATTATCGCGTTGCCGTATGTGGTTGCTTCCTGATGACCTAGGGTTCTTGAGCCAGATCCAGAAAGACTTTGACTATCATGCTGTTTCACCTATAGATACAACGGCAGGCATACTGAAGGGAAGACCATATGTCAGTGTGGCGATACTATGGCGAAAATCGCAATTTACAACTGTTGAGCGTATTGAGTCGACATCGAAGCGCATCGTGGCGGTTAAAATCAAATTGCGGGATCGTTATATCGTCGTAATACCAGTGTATATGCCTACTGAATGCATGGATAAGCTGCCTGAGTTCACTCAGTGTCTGGGAGTAATCAGTTCTATTATAGAAGATAGTGGCACCGAATGTGCAATGATGCTGGGAGATTACAATGCAGACATGATCAGCATGTTCGGAGATGAGCTGAGGCTATACTATGAGGAGCAGGAATGGGTATGTGCATCAGCACATATCAATGTATATGAGTGTTGTAAAATTGTGACTTGTAAGTTGTAAAATTTATAAGCAGTAAATGTTACCGTATGAGTTTATGACTCATGTATTTATAGTTATTGTTCCTCTATCTTCCAAAATCTCTTCATAATAAAGTCATGAATATAATAACATTATGTAACTGAAATGCCTTTGAGGTACCGTAATATAATATGATATAATTTTTTTTGTGTTGTGTAATTGAATTTAATGAATTTGACTTTATTGGATTTATTGATTTGAATACATTTTTATTTAATGAATTTATAGACCTGGTAATTGAACTAAATTTGAGGTACCGTAATATAATTTTTGTGTAATTGAATTTAATGTATTAAATAGAAATATGTAAGTAGGTACTTGAACTGAATTTTATTACTTATTATTAATTTAAAATTTTGTTTCTTTGTTATATGAATCAAAGTAACAATATCTAATGTAAATTATGAAATGTAAAGTAATGTGTAATGGGTGTTTACCTGATAATAAACAATTATTATTATTTGTTGTTTATTGTTAAAATTCTCAGCGTAAGCTGGCAGAAGTTACGTGGCATTTACGGACTACCGTCAAGTAAATGTCACGATTTTAGGGAGATCATGTCTGTGTGGTGCTAATATCGTGTTCGTCTATCTGTAAAAAAATCCTAACGAGTCTACAGGTGTTTAGTATTGCAGCTTTTTGGAGTTGTATGTAGGTGTTGGGTTTCAGATCAATGAGTTTCAGGCTATTGTGTATGTGATTCGGGATAACGCCAGTGGCTGACAAAACTATAGGTATAATGTGCACTTTTTCTTGTTTCCAGATTCTTAAAACTTCATCCTTAAGGTCTGTATATTTGTGTACTTTCTCAGAAATGGTTTTTTGGATATTGTGAGTATTTGGTACGGCTATATTGATCAGGTAGGTAATTTTATTTGTTTTATCTTGTAGAGTTATATCGGGTCGATTGTAATGTATAGTTCTATCAGTTAAAATTGCGCGATCATAATACATTTTATGTGTACTATTTTCTAAAACTGGTTTAGGCATATATTGATAGTATGGTGTATGTGTGTCCGGAATAAGTTGATGTTTTATAGCTAATTTTTGGTGTATGATGTTAGCAATTTGGTTATTTCTATGGGTGTAGTCTGTTTGCGTAAGATTAGGGCAAGCGCTCGTAATATGCTGTATTGTTTCCGATTGAGTATGACATTTCCTGCACTTGTCGTCTGTTAACGTAGGGTCTTTAATAATATATTTCCTGTATTTTTTTTGTTAATGATTTGGTCCTGGATAGCTATTATATAACCTTCAATTTCTGAGAAATGATTACCAAGAGTGAGCCGTTTATTCGATGATATTTTGTCTTTGTGTGGTTGTTCAAGGTCGTGGGGGTGTCGACCATGGAGCACTTTCTTTTTCCACTGTTCTATTTGCAGATTATCTACGTTAGTTTCAATATTATCTATTTCAGTTACTTGGGCTAGGTTTAATGGTGTGAGGTTGATGTCATTGGCAACAATTGCGCTATGGATTTGGCTATTAATTGCTTTACGGTGAAAGAAAGTTTTGAGTTTTGATATATGTGTGTACCATAATGCTTGTATATTCATAAGCCCTCGTCCTCCTTGCGGTCTCTTAACCGTCATCCTTTCTATGGCAGATTTTGGATGTTGTCTACATTGTGCTTAGTGAGAATGGTTCTTGTAGCTATTTCTATGTTGTTGATGTCTGATTTTGTCCATTTTATGATACCGAATGAATATGTCAATATGGGAACAGTGTAGGTGTTAATTGCTTTAATTAAACTCTTGTCGGCTAAGTGACTCTTACATAACATGTGAACCCTGCGCTTGTATTCATTGTTTAAAGAAAGCTTTAATTTACTATGGTCCAGTCCCTTTAATTGGTGATAGCCTAAGTATTTATAAAATTCATTCGGTTCCATAGCAGTAATGACTTCATTATTGCTTACTGTGTAGTCACCAGGCCGGATCTTTTCTTTGACTATGTGAACTGTTTTATATTTCTCTATGCCAAATTGCATGTTAATATCTCTACTGAATTTTGCTGTTGTGTCTTCAATGTTTCCATTCCTTTTTCTGATTTGGAATAAAGTTTTATGTCATCCATATATATTATGAAAATTTCGGGAATCAAGGAAGTGACACAACATTACTATTTAAAAAATCTATTTATTGCGTTTCGATGTATTATCCGCGAAATTTGACACATTTTTCCATACGATGGAACCAATCATTGAAGCAACCATTCCATTCGGAAGTTGGGGGTCTCCAAAATGGCCGTTTTGTAGGCGTCCTCAGCTTCTTCAGGTGATGAAAATCTCTGTCCTCGCAATTTATTCTTTATTTTAGGGAAAGTATAGAAATCATTAGGGCTTAGGTCGGGGCTGTACGGCGGATGGTCTAATAATTCTATGTTTTCTTGCTCTAAAAACTGTTTTGTTCTGTGCGCGGTGTGAGAACTCGCTTTGTCGTGATGGAGGATGATGCGGCGGTTGCAATTCTCTTTACGGAGTTCAGATACGACCTGTGGCAAACAAATGCTAGCATACCATTCTGCATTAACCGTTCTTTGTCCCTCAAGAAGAATAATCGTAACATGGCCGGTTTTGGAGACAAACGTGGCCACCATTTTTTTTGCAACACTCCGTGAACGAAAAATGTTTGTTGGCTTTAACTCATATTCGAACACGCAAACTCGTGACTGGTTTTTTGTTTCGGGTTCGTACGCGTATATCCAGGATTCGTGACCTGATACGATGTTGTAAACAGCATTTGAGGATCCTGCGTGGAATCTTTCGAGAGTTCTGACGCACCAAGTAACGCGAGCCGCTTTTTGCTCTTCACAGAGCGAATGCGGTATCCATCGGGAAAACATTTTTTTTACACCTAATTGTTCATGCAAGATTATTTGTATTTTATTTTTATTTATTTATTTTAAACTTTATGCACTAAAAGTACATGGGTGGCCATGCCATTAGGCATTCTCTAACAGTCGACCTTTAGGTGGTGCAGAAATAAATGTGGTAGGTGCATTGGAAGCAGTGTAGAAAGACGATAACTGAAAAAAAGAAGTATAATATATAAACCAGATACCTAATTTATTAGGTAATCCATAAATATATTTATACCTATAGCAGTCAGATAAATACTGCAACATACGAGTATATATAATAAATACATATTATAGATATCTAAATAAGTACTATACATATAAAAATACATAATTATATAACATATATACACACATATAAATAAATATATATACTTATATATAATATACTATAACTGATGCGAATGATGTGCTGATTCCTTCAATGTGTTAAATAGGAGCTCTCGAACTTTCATTTTGAATGCGTAACGATTGGTGGACATTCTGACTTCAGGAGGGAGCCTATTCCAAAGCAGTACAGCTTGAACTATGAAAGAAGAATTGACAAAACCAGAAGTGTGAGTAGGACAAGCAAGAAGTAAATTATGAGAAGAACGAAGTTCTCTTTCATGAGTAGAAGATAGATATTGAAAGTATATTTTAAGGTAATCAGGAGGAGAAGGGGTAGTAAGAATAGAAAAGAGAGTAGTAAGAGCACGCAAACTCCGGCGTTGACGTATGGGTAACCACTTGAGTTCGGAACGGAAAGCAGATACGGGATCATACTTGCGAAGATTATAAATGAATCGAATGCAGTTATTTAGAAGTCGGTCATATTTGTTGAGATATTCTGCATTCAGGTCATAATAACACATATCACCATAGTCGATTAAGGGAAAGATTAAGGTCTGCACAAGCATTGTCTTGGTTTTGGGAGGCAGAAAATTCAGAAGAGGTATTTGACTCATGGCAATGTCTGACGTTGCCTGAATTTCGCGGTATGTCACATGTCGATCTTCCTCAATCAGCTTACGCACAGCATCAACGTTTTCTTGGGTGACTGCAGTTTTTGGACGACCTTGACGGGGATCATCACTGAGCTTGACACGTCCACGTAGAAATTCATCAAACCAGCGATAAATTGTGGTTTTGGATGGGGCTTCATCACCAAATGCAGAAATCATCCGGTCAACACACTGTTTTTATGTTAAACCACTTTATAAGAAAGTCATAATAAATCATCGCTCTTGAATTTTCTCGAGTCAATTCCATTTTCTCAACGTCTAAACAAGTTTGACAAAACCGTGTGACAAGACCGAAAATCTTTTTTTAAATAAATAAATGGTATTCGATTTTTAAAACCAAGGAGTTTTCAATTAAAAAGATTTTAATATGACAGGAACAGTGGAAATATTCCATTCCCGATACTTTTAGTGCAGCCTATGTATTATAGAATATTATTATATTATTGTCGAGATGGACTGTAAATTTTTATGTCTTCCAAAGGAATGAAACGCCAGACTTGATGGTAAGTTGATATATTTCAGAATCTTCATTAAAGTCTTGATTTATAATTCTTGAGAGAACACTACTGCTGCACTGAACTGAACCACTTATGCAACAAACCGTCCTGTTTTTGCAGGGTGCAAGTAGTGGGTGGAGGTGAGCGCAACACATTCGTTTTGACCAATCACAACGCTTCGTCTGAGTTTACTTGTGGTGGCGTTCGGACAGGTTTCGACATGTTCAAACCTGTTCGAACGTGCTCGCGTCCACTTTACATCGTCATGTTTTGGTTTCTTACTTACTATGGGATAATAAAACAGCCTTAATCGAACAACAATAAACATTTCCCTACTTTCATATCTGTTCATAACTTTCGTAACTGTTCTACTGGTCTCAAGGCATAAGTGCTGACAACACGTTGACAGTACCCCGAGTTCAAAACCTACTAAGCTCCGACGACTTTTTGAGCATTTATTCTCATTGTATTTCGTCTCTCGGTTATCAGTATGGATTGTAATAATATCAATACACATCGAAGAGGGCAAAAATCTACGTCATTAACTAACTTGTCGATGATGACCTCCGACGATGAAAATAATATGGCTTTGGATACAACAACGCTAAGCATACCGGACAGTCTTTACGACAGCAGTAGCAGCGACGTTATAAAAAATTTTAGTGAACAAATTAAAGATCGTAAGATGCAATTAATGAGCGCTCACGAGGAAATTGAAGACCTCAATAGTGAGAACTATCGTCTTAAAACCGATCTCCAGCAATCTATAAAATCTATAGAAAATTATAAAAAGATATGTCTTACGCCTGACAGAAAATGTAACACACCAGCATCATCCCGGAAAACTAAGTGTGATAAGCGTCACAAACAATCTCCTATGATCTCAACCTATAAGGAACATTCCAAAGCTGATAAGGAAACGCAAACGTCCGAGTTTACTGACTCATTGATGCAAGTAAATCAAACACAAATCTCATCGCAGAATATTGCTGACACAATTCCATCAGGCGACAGTCTACCTAAACAAAATAATAAAATTTGTATCATAAGTAGCGGCTGTACACAGGGAAAAATGCCACTTATAGATGATTTTTTTTCAAGAGACTTCACATATTGTCATTTCATATTGTCAAATACAAATAGTTTTTTAGATAATATGCAATTCAAGTTAAAAGACTTCTCCATCAATGACTACTGTTTAATTTTTATTGGAGAAAATGACTTAAGAGATAATTGTACACACATACATACATACATACATATCGTCACGCCTTTTATCCCCGAAGGGGTAGGCAGAGGTGTATTTCTACACCCACTTTTCACCAGATACCTATACTTTTATTCCCACGTAATAAGGGGCGAGCCTATTGCCGTACCGGGCACATTTCCAGACTCCGTGCTGCTACTGAGAATTTCGTGACAGAAAAACCCAATAACACTGCCCGACCCAGGAATCGAACCCGGGACCTCCCGATTCCACGCGCACATTTATGCCGCGAGACCAATGTGGCAGTCGTATAGGGTTTGATGTCGAGTTTTCCGTCTCTACGCAAAGATGGTATTTGCATCGTGTTATCCCTTAGTCGCCTCTTACGACACCCACGGGAAGATAGGGGGTGGTGACACTTGTATTCTATGCCGTCAACCACACGGCAAGATAGAGATAATTGTAATATAACTTTAATGTGTAACTTAAAAATGACATTAAGTAAAATTACTCATACAAATATTGTCATCTGTGCTCCGACATATATAACAGGTGCCCTAATTTATAATTACAAAGTAGAACTTTTTAATAACATGCTCTGTTTGGACGTAAAAAATAACAAGTATGCATATTTTTTGATAGTAATAACTCTCTAACACACAATATGTTTTCCTACAAGACAGGAAAAATTAATAAATACGGTTGGAAAAATATATTCAGTGAGATCTTGTCCAACATATTCGTAGATTACGATTTATACTGTTCTCAGGACAAATTATGTAATTCGACTTGCATTCCATCTGACATAAATTGTAAATCCCTATCGCAAACACAACAACCTGAGTTTTTTCTTGTATAATAAATTGCTTATATTGCATCAAAACATTAACGGTCTATTAAATAAATAAAATTTACTAAATTTAGATGAACTAAAGTAAAATAACAAAATAATAGACATAATTTGCATTACTGAGCATAACATGACCACAGAAGACTGTACCTTTGTCAATTTACCTAATTACTCTCTTGCAGCATGTTATGCTCGTAATAACAGGAATGGTGGATCATGTATCTTGATCAAAAATAACCACAAATTTGAAAGAGTGACCTACATTGAGAAATTCAGTTTACCTACTATAGTAGAATGCTGTGCCATAAGGCTGTTAGAACATCCTATATTAGTTATTTGTCTATATCAAGTGCCGAAAACTTAAAAAAGATATATAAACTTATTTCTTGATATACTAAGTAAAATTTTTAGCAAAGAACTAAATCGCAGAGATAAAAAAATATTAATCTGTGGTGACTTTAACATAGACATTAAGAAAAATAGTTTTTCATCCTCGGAATTTGAAAATACCATCTTAAATTTTAATATGAAATTTGGTACAAGAGAAACGACTCGTTTCAACAGTGGCACATACATAGATAATACTATTAACAATATTCGATGCAGCAAATGCGAAATCATAGACTTTGCTCTATCAGACCACTCTGCGCAAATTTTAGCCATTCAGCCAGTGGTATACCTTTAGGCGAGCTTTTAGTGATTACAATAAAGCCAAATTTAAAGATTGCATCGAGAGCCTTTCATTCCAAAGCCACATGGAAGGTTATTAATAGTACAAAATCAAATGTCCCAAAAGAAAATGTTTCCCGATTAAGTTTGAATGGGAAAGTGTTAACAGACCCACAAACAATTGCTGAAGCCTTCAATAATTATTTTGTTGACATGGTTAAACCTATACCTGACACCTCAAATTCTATTAAAAATTACATGACATCTAAAAACAATAATTTGACATTATCCAATAGTACATTGACATTAATTAACAATAATCATAATGATTCTTTATTTATTAGTCCGACCACTCCAAACGACATACATAAGATTATACTTTGTTTAAAAAATACTCATAGCACAGGCCACGATGGTATTTCCTAGTCTGTAGTAAAGTCTGTTGCACTGCAGATTAGCCCAGTTCTAAGTTATATCATAAACCTATGCATAGAACATAGCACGTTCCCTACTAAATTAAAAATAACTATAATCAAACCTCTGTTCAAAAAGGAATTCAAAGAGGATATAGCTTGTTACCGACCAATAGCGCTGATACCAATTTTTTCAAAAATTATTGACAAGCATACACACATCAACAAAGTCTAGGGATATTTTATATTTCATCAAATATCTAAAAATCTATGAAGAATTTTCTGATACAGTAAATAGAAGAATCATAGATTATTTTAAGGTCTTTAATAAAAATAAAAAACATTTCGTGTTTTTTTTTTGTTTTAAATAAAAAAAATATTTTTTTTAATCATCATGGAAAATTAGTATGATAACAACAAACATTTCTTCTTAAAAAACTATTAATTTTAATAAAAATGGAAAAAATCTTGTAAAATCTAATCATTAATAATCAGTGTTGCCACCTCTTACATTGATTACACATCGACATCGATTGTTAATACTTAAAATTAAATTGTCAATGTCTTGCTGCGGTATGAGGTCCCATGTCCTTTGCAAGTGTTCGTAAAGTTGTTGTTCAGTCGTCAAATTTGGTGGAAAATCTCTCAAAGCTTTTTGTTGTAACATGTCCCAGGCATGCTCGATAGGATTTAAGTCGGGCGACTGTGCAGGCCAATCCAAAACTTGAATATCGTGCTCTCGGAGAGCGGTCGATACCAGCCGCGCCGTATGGCAAGGAGCATTATCGTGCATGAGTAGAAATTCATGGCCTATTTGAGTTCTGTGTGGGACAACAACGGGCTCTACTACCTCCTCGTGGTATTTTTGTGCAGTCATGCTGCCTTGGATCCAAACGAGTTGGGTTCGTCCGCCAAGACGAATTCCTGCCCACACCATGATTGTCCCGCCTTGGTATGGGTGGACCTCCTGAGGGTGCCGTAGACGGCTAACGCTCCCTGGAGCTCTCCAAACGCGTGTTCTTCGTGAATCCGGGTGAAACCCAAACCGGGACTCATCGGTGAACAGCACCAAAGACCATTGTTCGTCACTCCATGGTAAATGCTCCCGAGCCCACGAAAGCCGCCGACCGCGATTGCCACGTCGCAATGCTGGAACACGCAATGGTCTTCGAGCATGAAGATCAACTTCATGTAACCTTCTTCGCACGGTTTGGTCGCTTACCAGCAGCTGGTGGTCCTCCTGGAGCCTTTGCACTAGTTGCAGCGCTGTGATATTGGGTTGTCTTCTGGCGGTCATTTGGAGAAATCGATCCTGTCTCTGCGTAGTAGCACGATATCTACCTGTGTGCTGTTCGGCCACATCTCCAGTACTGCGATAACGTGACCACAACCTTGATATCACATTTTGACTGGTATGTAGGGCCTCAGCAACGACGCGTTGAATTGCACCATTTTCTAACATGCCCACGGCTCGTAACATTTCATCTCGACTCAAATGACGACGTGACATGACTTTTAAAGTTCGTACGTCACGTTTAATTAAAAAAGAAAAACAATTAAAAACCCTTTTCATTAATAATTATAATAAAACAGTTTTAACTTTATTTAATGTAACGAATTACTAGCAAATTTGCCGCCATATTTTGTTTATTATTTTGTTTTTTTTCTTTCCATGTTCAAATTTTGAAAATAGAATAAAAGAGGTTTTAATCTGTATATAAACTTTTTGTGGAAACTAACAAGGTTCTAAACTATAAACTCGTAAATAATTTAGGATTAAGATATCCCTAGACTTTGTTGATGTGTGTATATACAATAGTATTTATAATTATTTTGAAAAGCGAAATCATTTCACTAACGAACAAAACGGGTTTCGTAAAAATAAAACCATAAATTTGGCAATTTATAATCTCTTAACTGAAATCTATAAAAATATGAATAACGGAACACCTGTAACTGCTCTCTACATGGATATGACGAAAGCTTTTGACCATGTCAGTCATAAACTTCTATTAAAAAGCTATATAAATACGGTGTACGAGGAAACACTTTACAGCTGATAGAATCGTATCTTAACGAAAGGACACAAATAACTGAAATAAATCAGCTCTGCTGCTCCTCTAAAACTGAAACTAAGTACTTATCCAATCCGAGAACAGTCACATATGGCGTCCCACAAGGAAGTGTCTTAGGTCCTTTACTCTTTTTAATCTATATAAATGATTTGCCAAAAGCCGTCAAATTCCCGATGGTACTATTTGCTGACGACAGTACTGCTGTATTCAATTTTACTGATGCCGACACTTTTGAAAATGACATAAATAATACTCTGGAAGATATAATAAATTGGTTGACATGCAATAATCTTATTATGAATCTTTACAAAACTAAAATAGTAAGCTATTCCCAAAGAAAAACTACACTGACATTAAATATTAATTATCGACTGGAAAAATTGAAGCAGATGATACAATTAAATTTTTAGGGATATGGATCGATAGAAATATGACATGGAAAACACAAACTGACGCTATATGTAAAAAATTGAATAAATTTGCATAAGTCCTGTATAGATTATCAAAAATTGTCCATCAACCTGCAGTATTGGCCGCTTATCACGCGTATGTAACATCCACGCTAAGATATGGATTAATATTTTGGGGAAATGCTACAGACAGGAAACGTGTTTTTAGAGCACAAAAAAAATGTGTCAGAGCGGTATGTGGCACTTGCGTGACTGATAGCTGTGTCCCTTATTTGAAAGAGTTGAAAATATTAACTATGCCTACATTGCCTACCCTGTATATATATGAAGTTGCGACATTTGTAAAAACAAATATACATTATATATGTTTGGAAGTCTGAAATCCCGTAGACACGCAGACAAAATATCAAATATGCCTTCGAAAACAGCCCTATTATCTAAGAGCTTTTTTGGCATGTCTTCGAGAATTTACAATAAAATACCTAAAAAAATTAGAGAGATTGATAATATTGCTGTATTCAAGAGGAGTTTACATATCTTTTTAATAACCAGACCGTACTACACGGTAAATGAATTTTTGTCGGACAGATTTCTCACCACAGAAGGTCTGTGACTGAGTGACGAAATTATTTATAATATAAGTAATTTAACTAATATTATGGCAGACTCTATATTTTTTTTTAATTGATATTTGTTTAATAATTCGTGTTATCTTGCAATTACAGACTTAGAATGATAATTTTAGTACATACCCTATTATTAATTTATTCATTATTCTATTTATTTATTATTTGTGTGATTTTTTCTTTCAATTTATTAAGAATTATCGACATTTATTGTACCAAATTAATTTGTAATTATTATTGTACGCCTTAGATGGCAGAGCAGTGAGGTCGCACTCTATGCTTCAACTTCAACACCTTGTAATAACCACTGTCTCACAATAAAAAATACTTTGACTTTGACTTCAAATCGTTTTTATTGAATCATCCTTATATCTACTTAAGTCTACTTATATATTCATGTTTATTTACATTATTAATAATCATTATTTATCAAATAGCCACGACGTCCGTAACATCCTGACCCCGGGCGCACGGCTACCGTAGCCTTATCTTCCACACAGAGGATGGCGAGCTTCGTCGTGGGACGCCGGAGGATGCCCGCCGTAGTCCTGACGTCGGCCGAACGCACCTTGCCGTCTGGACCGACGTACGTAATCTCCGCGACGCCTCGAGGCCACGTCCCTGGTGGCAGTGTGGGGTCGATGACGACAACCAGGTCGCCAACGCGCAGAGGTCGTCATTGGTCGTTGGATGCCCCCCTGGGCACCAGCGTCGGCAGGTATTCATTTACCCAGCGCCGCCAGAAATGGTCGCTAAGCGCTTGGGCAGCTCTCCATTGTTTTCGGCTGGCCTCCTCGCAAGGCCCAGTGTGGGGAAGGCCGAAAAAGATCCCGATGAGGAAGTGGTTTGGAGTCAACGCCTCCGGCTCCTTGGGATCAACGGAAACGTGGGTGAGAGGCCGAGAGTTTATAGAGTGTTCGGGCTCTATCATCAGGTCAGCAGCACTTCTTGTTTTAGCGCCCGCTGATGCAGTATCGCCCCCAGCGCCGTTTTGACAGAGCGTACCAATCGTCCCCTCGCTTCCCCCATATGCGGCGCCTCTGGTGGTATGACCTTCCACTTCATTCGGTGTGAGAGTCCGAAGTGGACGAATTCTTTGGCCCATTTTTCATAGGCCGTGCGCAGTTCTGTGTCTGCCCCTCGAAAATTAGTGCCGTTGTCGGAGTACATTACTCGGGGCCAACCTCGTCGTGCTGCCATTCTCCTTATGGCCATTATAGCCGAGTCGGTGGACAGACTCGCCACCAGTTCCAGGTGAACTGCCCTGGTCACCAGGCAGGTGAACAGCGCTCCCCAGCGCTTCTCGTATCTTCTTCCTATGACCACTGTCATTGGCCTGAAATAGTCGACTCCGCAGTGAGTAGAGAATCTGGTCTTCCAAATAAGGGTCCAGTTTATACAGGCTACTGGACTTGGGTACTGGTCTTCCTTTTTCTAACAGTCTTATTTCTTCTGCGTAGTCGTCGAGTTGCGCTTGTTTCACCCATATCTTGTCGGCCTTTTCTATCAGGTCGACGGTCATCTGACTGGCTCGATTTTTGCACTTTTACTTGAAGAGAAAGAGTACCGCTGTAGTTCGTATCAGCTTCTCATATGAGGAGAATTTGCTTATGTCGGGCAGATGAGAAGCGCGTTGTTTAGGACCATAACTGATACAAGTAATAAACATTTACAGGTGTCTAGTAATAGACGTGTACCTACCTAGCATGGAAATCAGCAATAAAGTCCGTTTGAGGATAACCCTCAAATGGTTCCGTTTACTCGCGTCACACACTGCTCCGAGGGCTTCTCTTTTCGTCGGCGCTCTGTCTCTCATCCTCACTTCGGATGCTAGACGGCTAAACCCTGTCTTGAAGCCTAGCTCATCTTGTTCCGTATGCCAGAGCAAACCGCGTGTCTTATAGGAGTTTTCCTGTCTCCGACCAAGCTTCACTTCGGCGTTGAGCGTTGGCCACCACATTAGGCCTGTTAGAGCACCATCCACGGAGGTTGAAGTGTGCATTCTCATGTATCTTCATGACCTCTTGTGCTGTTCTTATAGCTTCTTCCTCTGTGGTGAAGCTATCGACGTAGTCGTTCATGTAGTGGCTCGATGCTATTGCTTGCACAGCGTTGGGGTATGCTTGTGCGTACAGCCTCGCGTTGGCATCTCTCACCGAGTGCGCGATGAACGGTGAGCACGAGGCCCTGAAGATTATTGATACCATCTTGTACTTCTTCGGCGGCTTATCACGCTCTTCATCTCGCCAGAGAAACATTTGAGCTGCTTGGTCTTGTGGCCTTATCTTTACTTGGAGGAACATTTCTTGAATATTTGCCGTCACGGCTACCTGACGTTCTCTGAATCTGAAGACAATTCCTGGTAGCGATGTCAAGAGGTCAGGTCCCTCTAGTAAGTGATCATTGAGGCACACTCTGCTGTATCGGTGGGCCGCATCAAAAACCAGCCGCACCTTTCCCGGCTGGTTAGGATTCACGACCGGGAAGTGTGTCAGGTACCATATCTTCTTGTTTCCTTCCTCTTGTCCATCGCACTCTTGGGCATAACCTTTATCGAGGAGGTTTCTTACTTGAGCGCGATACTGTGCAGCGAAATCCGAAGAGGAGTCCATTTTCTTTTCTATCATCTTTAGTCTCTTCACGGCACAGTGATAATTATTGGGCATCGGAGCGCTTTCGTCTCTCCATGGCAGACCCATTTCGAGTGTTCACCAACCTTCCTCATTGTTCGTTGGACCACGTCGATTGCCTTTTGGTCTTCTGGTCTGACTTTCTTTGCCAGGGAGACTCCTAGGGCATCAATCCTGAAGTGTGCTTTCACTATTTCTTCTACGCGCCGTACATCTTCTGTCTGTTTGTTCGCAGACACGTCGTAGATATGAAGCACTAGTTGACCCTCCCTTTGAGTCAACGCTGAGTGCGGCGCCGTCCCATGAATTACCCATCCCAGTTGGGTACACGAGGCCGCAGGCTCATTTCTCTTGCCCATGCGTAGTTTTCGCGTCACGATCAGGGGCCAATTGTCCGCACCTATCAATACTTTCGGTGTGGCTTCGTCAAAGAATGCGTCCTTTTGCATGTCTCGGAGGTGTGGATATTTGATTAACATTGATCTATCCACTGTCTGACCATGAAGTCGTAGGTCCTTCATCGTGCGTGCGCGTAATTCTTGATAGTCGCCGTTCTGACCACGAATTTGTAGTTTGACCTCTTGACAGTGTTCTTCGTGTGGCTGTGAGGTCACTCCTTGTATTTTGAGTGTAGAGACTGGCCCTTTCACTTGGATACGGCGTGTTATAACCTCGTCGATGAGTGAGGTCGTCGATCCTTCATCCATTAGCGCGAACGTGCTCACTTGACCGCCTGGTCCTTTTAAAACGACGGGGCACATCTTTAAAAGTACGCGATGCGGTGCGTCGCTGCTTGCTGAGACAGCCATCACGGACTCTGCTGCCGGTTCGACATCCGTCGTTTTTCTTTTGTATCTTGTTGCGACATCTCTTTGTGGAGCAGCGCGTGATGCGGGTGGGTGCAATTTTCTTTGCCACATCGCTTGGCTCGGCAGTGCTCTCGTCGGTGGCGATTATTTACACATTTAAAGCACACTTTCTCCGTTTGTGCCCATCAAAGAAATATAACCTTATTAAGTCATAGAAGTAACGCTAAAATAACAACAGTGCTTGCTATGATTGATATCTTCTTTCTAATGGCACATGCAGTATGATAGAAAGAGCTATCGATAGGTTTAGCAGCACGCTCTCATAGCAGCCTTGTGGTAGCCAGACAGTAGATAAAACATAGAGTTAGGAAACCGAGTGTTGTTCGTAACGGTGATGATTTATCGAAAAATATTTTTGGTCAAATGTCTAATTTTAGTATGTGTCGATATATTTAAGCCGTACAAGTAAATAACTAAAACATTGAAATTGTAGTTTTTGCTGTCGACGCCTGACAGTGCTTTGCCAGGCAGACAGTACTAAAAAAACGATGAGTTTAAAGTTCGTTTTAGCCATAAAATCTATTGACAAAAAATATTCATAAACTAATGAGCGATGTGTTGCGATGCTATGCAAGAAACTGTCACTTAGATTATGTATTGTACGAATTATACCAGATTGGCTAATGCGGCTTTGGCAATTTGTTTGCTTCGCATCATATCACGTTGCTTGCTATAGCTTACTTTGGACACTGCTCGATTTTTTTAGAGTTGTAGGTAATCCGATTTGTGATCCGCCAGCACAAATGATTCGCCTTTATGTACCTGTTAGTACAGCAGTGAACTGCTGAAGTGCTATACTTTGACAACCCAGTTGGCGTGAGTGTAACAGACTGCCACGCCGAAGCTTGCGGGTTCGATTCCCGCTCAAGTCAAACATTTGTGTGCATAAATATGGATGTTTGTCTTGGTCTGTAATATATTTAGAAAAAAGTATATGTATGTTTATCGAGTGTCTAGTACCCATAGTACAAGATATGCTTAAGATGGTGGTATGTGAATGTGGAAGAATATTATATTATATGTAAGAATATTATATAGCGGACTACAAGGCAAGACGTCTTTGATCAGTCAGGATAGCACTAATATGATAAAAAATAAAGAAGTAGGCAGATGAATTAAAATCGTTGTAATTATTATATTTTATCAATATCTTCAAACTAAAATTACACTCTTTTTGGTTTTATTTATTTACATAATATACCTTCATTAGAAACAAGATACCTATTATGACAGTAAATATAAACATTAGAGTAAAGGATAATAAGCATATAAATGTTGTCTAGGTAAATACAGCACTTCGTACTTTGATTGAAGTGATTCTTTAAATAGAATCAGAGGTTTCTAATTGAAGAATCACTTTAAATGTCCTGGTATACATCGCAGCAATTATATATTTATTGCCCTTTAAAAACTACTACTTTTGTTAAAAACGATCTAACTTATTCCTTAGGCGCTACCAATTTCTTTGTTATATAATGAATTTTGACATGCAGATACATTTGAGTTATTGATTTTATTAGTAGGTTTCTATGATCCTCAGTAACGGCATTATCTAAAGAGTGTTGTGTGGTGTGCAATGTCCGGGCATAAATCATAAATGTAATGTAGGCACAGTATTCGGTTTTAAACGACGCCAGGTGCTTTCTGTCTTTAAAAAACAATCGTCCTCAAAATGACGTTAACAAATACGATAGTACTTCTGCCAAATCAAACTAGGCCGTCCAACGGAATTTATCCAAAGTTTTCTTGTGACGTCATTAATAGGCAACCTGTAATAGAAAAACCCATTCTTAATAATAAGAAATGCGAGTCACATCACGCTACTTTTAAGGTAGGTATCTAAGTAAATTATGTAGGTACCTACATTGTACATTAAACTGCGCTTACTATCAAACGTGCGATAGAAAATTAGACCGCTGGACGTCTTTGTTTATTGCCAACTTAGCAACCGTGGCTATCATTTTACATTCATCCGATAGTTTGTTTCCGTATTTATCCCTCATTAAAAAAACATCGATATCTCCTTTCACTGTCAAATCCCATCACTAAGGCCATTAAATCAATAAATGTACAAAATATAAATTTGTGAGTTAAATTCACATCACATACGCATGCAAGCTGTTCCTTTGATTTGCAATACAATCATATTGTGTAAACTTAACACTCATTATAGTATTAATACGAGAAAACTGAGAAATTTGTTGGAAAATGCCGACTCACTGATAGAAGATAAAGTTTCTCCTGTTATTTCCGTTCCGAGAATAATGAAATCCACATCCCGATATCACATACACAATGTGTATTAATTAATGTGTATACTATTTAATTATTTTAAGCTTACTTACTATTTAAATTCAAAAAAGTTATGAAAAATGTAAACGCAACCGTCCAACAAATTTTACACTGATGACAGATGACAGCACGGCTATTTAGAGAATGCAGTCAAAGATATGAGTATGTAAGGAGTCTATGCCTCTTTAAATGAGACGCGTAATTTGACGTTATGATTAACCAACTAAGACCAACTGACATTACATGTTGCACGTTCAGCATAAGGAAATATAGCGAGCATGTTCTCTCTAGTCTAAACCTAGTCCATACTCTCTGGTGCCCATTCCCACCTGTCATCGACACCCATCTTTAAAAACTTGGCGCACTTAGGCACTTCATGGTCCCCAGCACTACACAGACATACGTGTTTCTTTTCCTCTTCTTTTTCTGTCGTGGCGTAAATAACTTATCTGCCCGCTTTCCTTTTTGCGCTTGCTTGCACCACATTTTTCTGTTCTCTCTTTGGTGCGGGCGTGGGCGTCGGGTTTGTGAAGGCGTACCTCATTGCACGGTCAGCCTCCCGCATCAAGAACCGAGATAATATCATAATTTCAGGCTCACGTGACGTTTCCACTGCCTCAGAAGCGTAGTCGCACCACCTTGATTTCACGTGCGGGCTTAATTTGTCCACGACTTCACGCACTAGCATCGGGTTCCACAAGTATCCGCAGTTGTCCATATTGGATAGCACACACACTATGTTCTGTAGCTTCACGAACGAGTTTAGTTCACTTGCCACACTAGGGAGCCGAGGCAACTTCTTTATGTCCTCCATCACGTGGTCCATTAATATCTGCGGCCTTCCATAGTATTGTTCTAACGTCTTCATAACTGTCCGTGGGTCAGACGCAGAGTACAGGAGCGTGGAGACTGCTTCCCTTGCTGGACCTCTGATGCAGTTCCTCAGTCTTGCTAAGTTCTCCATCGCGGTGAATTTGTAGACACTCGATGAATCTTCATATGCTGCCTTGAATGGTAACCATTCCGCAGCCGCTCCGGTGAACACGGGTAGTTCAGTCACTTGTCATGGCGGCGGGCGTACACGCATCATTTTGTCCAGCGTGTCGGCCAGTTGTTCGATGCTTCTTCCTACTCTGCGTTCCCCTCTTGTGGGTGAACGTGAGGTCGAACGTTGTCACCTGCGTGGCATGGCAGGCGTTATAGCGTCGTGTCGACGCTATAACGCCTGCTATGCCACGCATGTGTTCGGCTGAGCTCTCTCTTCGGTGACTGGTGGGTGGCCTTGGTCAATACTTCGCAGCCACTCATCCACCCTGTCTTCACTCCTATGTCTGGAGACCTTTTCACGAGCCTCTGCCTCTGCTTCAATTGCCGACACTTCATACTCGAACCGTTTGTTTACTAGGGCCTTTTCAATTTCCTATTGCTCTTTCCTAATTGCAGAAATTCTTCTCTGTGCCTCATATTCTGCTAGTTTTACTCTTGCCACGTCACTGCTATAAGATCTCCTTGATCTTATCGTACTTGCGGTGTCTCTCACTGACATATTTGCCGTCATTGTCCTGGCAGAGTCCTGAATTCTTGGCTGGAACGTCGTGCTTGGAGTGACGAGTTGTTCTTCACTCACTATTACACTCGCGATCGCGGTTGCTCGACTCGCCGGTACGCGGCGTGGAGCAGGTGCGGTAAGCACGGCGGACGCAACATCAGACGGCGGCATAACTCCTCCCGTCGCGGCGGTGGCGGAGGGTGCGGTCACTGACACATCGGCGATGGGCGTGGCACTGTCGATTCCACTTCATGTTGGGCGCGCGGCAACGCGGACGCAATGGTTGAAGGTGATCTCGGTGGCTCTTCGAATGTTCGGTGACCTCGGCTGTCGTATCCCGATTCCGCCTCACTCTCTTTGGCCGCAACACTTCTAGTCTTCATTTTCAGGAACACTGCACTATCTGTATTTTCTTTGTCTTCAAGTCGTCAGGCGAACGATGATCCGACTATATCCGGCGAGCGTAGGACCAAACTGTCGAGGTGGACTGTAATTTTTCTGTCTTCCAAAGGAATGAAATGCCTGACTTGATGGTAAGTTGATATATTACAGAATCTTCATTAAAGTCTTGATTTACAATTCAATGCACTATCAGGATCGGCTTGTTGCTTCGGATTTCTTGAGAGAACACTACTGCTGAAATGAACTGAACTGAACTACTTATGCAATAAACCGTCCTGTTTATATCTTATTATTATTGCTGGGTGCAAGTAGTGGGTGGAGGTGAGCGCAACACATTCGTTTTGACCAATCACAAAGCTTCGTCTGAATTTACTTGTGGTGGCGTTCAGACAGGTATCGACATGTTCAAAACTGTTCGAACGTGCTCGCGTCCACTTTACATCGTCATGTTTTGGTTTCTTACTTACTATAGGATAATAAAACAGCCTTAATCGAACAACAATAAGCATTGCCCTACTTTCAAATCGTTTTTATTGAATCATCCTTATATCTACTTAAGTTTACTTATATATTCATGTTTATTTACATTATTTATAATCATTATTTATCTAATTTATCACAAAGCGACGACATCGACGATTATCATGTTTTAAGTGGTATTCGGCCTTGCAATTACGCAGCATTTGTAATAGGGGGTTCAGAGTTAGACTAAACCACAAAGGACTCAAGGAGTCACCCTGATATTATATACCCTTCTTTATTGTAATTTCTCTACTTGTAATTGTGTTTAGGTGTAATTTAGTTTTCCAAAGTAGCCATGCTTCTAAGAAATTCGATGAGGATAGGATTAATTCTGTTTACTTTTAAGATGTGGAGAAGCCAAGAATATGGAATGCTATCAAGAGCTTTGTTATAGTCTATAAAAGTACAATGTAGATTTCTGTAATTGGTTTTAGAATGTCTGTGTATAAGAGAATCCATTATAAGCTGCTCCTTGCATCCCATGTGGCCTCGTCTACACCCCTTCTGTTCCGCGGCAAGAATGTTGTGTTGCTCTATGTGTGTAGTTATTTTTGTGTAATGGTGGATGTGAGAAATTTGTATATAGTGGGAAGACACGTTATGGGTCTGTATTGTGACGGTTGTGATGTGTATTTTCCTTTTGGTAGCATGTATGTTATACCTTTTGCAATAAATTGTGGAATGCTTTGTCGCCCATGAATAATATTTGTCAGATTTTAGGCTATGATTGTAAGAAGGACTGTAATTTTTTTATACCAGAAGTTATGTATTTTATCAGGTATCCAGGTGATTTCCAATTATTTAACTTGGCAGTGTCATGCTTTATTTCTAATTCTGTTACCTCTTCAAATGACATTTGAGGCCATCAGCGCAAAAGTGACCTAACCTTGAGATAGGTACATTAGATAAATTAAACATTCTTAGGTAGACATGATTTGTGATATTGATTTATGATCAACAATTGTATACTAATGTAAACTGTGATGATTTTCTTGTTGTTTTACTTAATTGCCTTCGTCATAACATTTAAATTTGTTAAAAAATTACCTTTTAGTAGTATTTTTGAGGGTTAGGCCACTTTTGTATTTTGGTTCAGGATTTATATTGTAAAATAAATACAAGGTTAGGCTAAAATTAAAACAAGGTATATCACTGACACATATAAATTTTATTAAAATAACATAAATTAATAATGAAATGCCTTAGCAAATTAGGAAATAACATTTTGAAGTAAATTTTTATTGATGATCCTTTTGACGAATAAAGTTTTATACCTATTTTATTCATCAAGAGGGTCATCATTGAAAATAACATCACTTGAAGTTGCTGAGGTCTTTAAACAGGGTCTGAGGGTGGAATAAAGTTTAACAATTCCAATACCTAAATTTTTTTTATTTTATTTCACTAATGTCATGGTTATTAGGATATAAAGGTTCAAGATTTTCAAAAATCTACTTCCTGGAAAAGAACTTCTGGATTATTAGAATATTTAAAATAAAGTTTGAAGGGATGCATTTCATGATACATAATCCATTGCATTTTTAACCACTCCACTTTACCTTTATCTATAGCAATTTTTCTGTTAGTAATGTTTTTTTTCTAAAGTTTGACAAGAAAAAATAAATCTTTGTTCATTGGTACTATTTTAAATGATTTATTCTTTCTAACGGCTAAAATTACGTGTTCTCAATCTTTAGGTACAAAAATGTTTTTGAAATACCTCTTTTTCTTTTCGATAAGGCCAAAAGTCAAATGGCCCAATCGGCTTAGGCCACTTTTGCATTATGGCTGGATGAAAAAAAAAATGCAGAAACGAATTTTGTAACGCCAACTATTATGAAAATAACAAATCAAAGTTAGGCCATTTTTGTGTTAAACTTTTATCAATTTGTAATCGTATGCGAGTGTTAGATTATAAACAAAAAAATGTGGGTTAGGCCGCTTTTGCGCTGACTGCCTCATTTCATCTATGTGTTCCCATTTTCTTTCTTCCTCTTTTAACCATGGTGTTTGGTCGTTATGATGTGCATCTACCTCCCAAATATCTGCCCAAAATCTTTCTAACTCTTCCGTTGCTGGTACTTCTATACTATTACTTGACGAATTATCTTTTTTGGAGTTTAAATAGCATTGGCGTTGGCAATAGCATGGGTGAAAAACCCACGGCGGACAGACATGAGATTGTAGGTATATATGGATAAATGTCTCTAGTTTATCATGGTCAGGGTCGCTTTCTTGTGGGTTGCGGGAATTAAAAAAAAACAATTCATATTTTTTACATTATTTATTCGGTGTAATAAATGTCTATTGTGATTTCATCTAAAAATACAGCAGAGGTTTTGATTTCTTATTGGTGCCTAGCTCAGGATGAAAAATAACCGATACTGGCAATATGCTTATGGTACGGAGGCCAAGTATCCACAAGCAGTAATAATCTTCAACACTTTGTCTTCCTTATCTCGCTAGGTTTATTAAAATATCTTTGTAGTATTGTTGCGCTCTGACATGTCGCGGCTGAATTCGTCCTCTTATCAATATACTAGCTGCTGCCCGCGACGTCGTCTGCGTGAACGCTTTACAGCACCTAACTATTAAATAAATACCTACGATTATACCTTTTAAAAAATACGTGGCGGCGATAGCCCAGTGGTGTATGTAACGGACTGCCGAGACGATGGTCTTGGGTTCGATCCCCAGCTACCCCGGGCACACACCTATGACTTTTCGAAGTTATGTATGTATTAAAAAATATTAAGTAATTATCGCTCGCTTAACAATGTGCCCGGTAGATGGATAGCCATCTACCGGGCACATTGGCTCGCCCCGTTTCTTCTTTATATTTCATACCTGCAGAAAGTGTAGTAACAGAGGGAGACTGTCTTTTGTAAAATTGATCTCCAAAATGTGCTGATTTTCAGCCTGCTTTGAATAAATGACTTTATGGTGATTCTGCTGAATTAAGTCATAAGTTGTGACTGAAGCAGATGGAGAAAATAAGGAATGCGTAGGGTAAGATACATACTTATAGGACTTCTCGATATACAACATTAGTGGTTTGGCTCTCCGCAGTCAAAATGTAAAGAGAGTCAGGACTGGTGACGCAGGAGCAAGCGACATACAGGACACCCGCTACCCTCAATGTCTGCCTCTGCGACTTATTGATGGTCATCGCGAAGCAAACACTCACGGGGAACTGTATGCGCTTGAATAATGAGGTATGAGAGGAATGCGTGGTATAAATACTGCCTCGCTGACGCCACAACCCGTAAGAATTTCCTAAATGGTGTGTCTGTGGAGCGAGATGTCTTTCAGGCGGGTCACGTTACACAACTTCGGAGGAGATAGGTTCCGAAGAAGCATAATCGGGACACCGACCTTCAGCTTGATGCTATGCGCTGGAAGTTCACTTGCTGACTGGGAGTTCAGAAATTCCACGGGATAATGTGTGGCGTTATCTTGCTCGACCACAGTGTTTATAGAGGTGTAGACCACTTCATTCCTCTCAATTTCCGAGAGAATGCATTCGTTAATTGCTACAGCCTGATCATTTTTGGGCGTCAAAATAGGCCACTCACACACCCACGAATTCTGCTATTACGGTATACAGCTGTATAATTCTAAGCTGGATACAACTCTACTGAGAGACTCTGGAAGCACCACCTGTCCACCTCTCTCCTCTGGTGGAGTGTCTTCGCCAATACTTAGAAAGACATCTTAGAATTGTTGAGCTCGTGCATTGACGCCAAGTTGAGCTCTCATATTAATGGTCAAGCGCAGCACACGAACTCGTGACCGTGGGATTAAGAATACGGAATGTCACCACCCCATATCATACCATGGGTGTTGTGGACTGTTAAAGGCTGATGATGATGGCTTACCTCATCAGCCCTCGATCCCCGCGTCACCACGGGAAGCGTTTGTCGGGAATCGTCACTGAACAGAACTGTGACCACCCATTAAATGCTCGTTCCTGCGGATGTCTCGCAGGGTTCTGTCCATGGCCTGAACTGCCTTCCTATTGGCCATCGTACGCTCATCCCATACGATCAGAGAGCAATCCTTGAGCACGTGTCCCTTATCACTGTTACGTGACACACCACAAACGGGTATTACGGCGCTCTCTAAATCGATGGGAATTTTAAACATGGTATGTGCTGTCTTGCCACCCGGAAGCAGTGTGGCAGCGATTGCCGGCGGCGCTACAGCAATGACAATTTTGCCTTGCCTCCTGACCTCTGCAAGTATACCAGTAGTAACAAATGTTTTTCCTGTTCCACCAGGAGCATCCAAGAAAAACATTTTAGCCTGGCTTTGCCCAGCGCTTTCCAGGACGGTGTCGTAAAATTCGTAAGGTGGTCATTTTAAATTGTCTCAGCGTTATACTCCCAATTTTCACGGTCTTGATGCGGTGATGATTGGAAAGCTGGGTACAAATGTTTGACCAGTGGATTGCCGCTGATAGAAATGACCACCTCTTGAAGTTAATTCGACTTCGTCTCTAGTAACACGCCTCAAAGCTCGTAGAAAATCTTCAGAGAGATGATGGCGATACTTCTCCCAGAAAGCTACCGCGTTCGCGACTCCACAAAACACCAAGATGACGCATGCGGCTGGGACTGTCACTGACGCTCGCCTCCGCGAGGTTGTCATCCCAGTATTGGTCACCGTCGAGAAAGTGACGTACTACGCAGGCTGTGCGGTAAGTGGGATATGGAGTATCCCACTTACCGCACAGCCTGCGTAGTCATCAAATGTCCTCAGAAAGGCGAAAGACGTTGGGCCTTGGACCGTGTGAAGTAACAACCGCAGAAAATAGCATTCGACATTATTTGTGTGTACGGTATAAACTACAAAATGCGGTGTCCTTGAATCTTCCCGGAAAACCTTCAACAGCACCTCCTCGTCAACGTCGGTTAAATACACCCTGTTGCTTGTCGTACGTGTAATATGAAGGCATCTCGCCATACGTAAGGGACCTCCCAAACTGATCGATTTTACAGAGCCTGAAAAATGCCAAGAGAGTTGTTTGACGCGGATTTTCCAAGTGCTCAGCAACGCTGTCGGGATCAAAATATATGCGCTGGCCGTTTTCTAGGTGGTCGTGTAAATGCATTACGGTAGGATGCTTCTCATGTAAAGAGAACACCAGTATTCGCCAAACCGCTTCAGACGTAACAATAAATAAATGGCTGTGTGTGAGTAAAAATAATCTAGCTAGTTCCACATCTCACTAATGTTTATATACAGTTAATCCAAACAAAGGTACGTGCTATATGTATATCCCGGAAGACAATTTAAAGCAAGTTTACATGCGACATGAAAATATATTAATTAAGAAGCAATAATTACACCAATGTGACCAAAATGTTTATTTTGTACTAACTCTATTACTATTTATTCTGACAGAAATGATGTAAGCAATCAAGTGTGGCGATGGTGTTAATTAAATAACTTCAACTAATAGTCTTGCTCATCTCTGAAACGAATTAAAAAAAAAATGTTAAGAAGAAAATGTACAACTCCATCTATGACTTTTGAAAACAACTATTAACGTCGCCAACATGTTCAAATTTAAATTATTTATATCCAAAAAGGGCTTACACATGTATTTCGACTTGATGTTTTTGAACTCTCTTAGATGGCGCTGCATTAAAATTGTCTTAATTCTACTAATATTCAATTAATTATGTTTATCAGCCTAAGTTACTTATATTGCGTGATTTTTATAGTGTGAAGCAAGCTTATAGCATAGTTAACATAATAACAACATTCAAATATGCGTTGTTACATTACACGTTGTTACAGAATGCGTTGGAGAAATAAAGGTTCTCTGCTCGTTCCCTGTAGGTCATAGCGTGATAATATGTAGCCTATGTGGTGACCCGACTTTTTAATAATATTTGTGCCAAATTTAAAGTAAATCCATGCAGTACTTTTTTACTTTTTCCCGGATATAAGGACAAACAGATAAACAGACAAACAGACAAACAGACAAAAATTCTAAAAACTATATTTTTGGCCTCGGTATCGATAGTAGATCACACCCAAGTATTCTTTAAAAAAAATATTCAATGTACAGTTTTGACTTTCCTACCATTTTATTATATGTATAGATTATTGTTTATAAAATATTGGTGCCGATAGAGTTCCATCAAGTAGACGCCATTTGGTCTCATATGCTCATGGCAGTAGGAATTTTCCAATTTTAGACGATAGCTTCCGAATGTGAATAATATCAGTTCTTCGTATGTTAACTGTGGGAAATCTCTAAAATCTGGATTGTTTTCCTCTAATGCCATGAATGACCACTAGGCAGGCACATGCAAGCACGCGACAGAACTCGTTTTGTAGCTATTTTTAACAGAACGACAATTTATATTACTTAGAGTATTCGATTTTTACTTTTTTTATAAATATATTTCTGGTTCAAACTTTGTCCTCCTATGGATTCCAAAAAAAATATAATATGTAATGGTAAGTGCAATTATGCTCTTTCATTTTGATCAGAATCTGCCTAGATGGACTGGGAAAAGTTTGCAGAGGGCAATGGAAGCGTGATTGTATTCATCCAGTCGTTGTAGGCAAGACAAATCTCTGACATATTATGTTACTGTGTTTCACAGTGATGACAATTTACAAAGTACAACTTACCTGGTGATCTTCTCTGGATGTCAGGCTTGGAGCTAAATAAGACACACACACAGATCTAAAATTGGCCAATATTAGCTGGTGAATTATCTAAATACTTAGCTATCAGGCTGCAAATGCGACGTCTTCAACACGAGGAACGTGGTACACAATTTTTGCAAATGTTCAATATGTCACAATTTTATTACAACCCTTGCCGGTGGTATATCAAAAGCGGCAATTTATAAGATTTACAATACAATTCGCGAAGCTTCAACCATGTGCTTTTCAAAAGGCGATATTTCATGACACGACAAAACGTGTTAAGTTTTCAAGTCAAGAAGCAAAAGTGATGTTCAATATATGTCACTAACTTATCAATCGCTCACAACCTTGTGGGGCAAATCCAATAGCGACAATTGCGCAAGGTTAGTACACAATTTAATTCAATTCTACAATTCACACGACAACGCAAAAAAAGGTGTGGTCAAAAAGAATTTATCCGGAAACAAGAATGAGAATGATTTGGCAGTTCATAGTGTGACCAGAGTCAAAAAATTATCATAGACAAAAAAATTATACCAACTAATATTATCGATTCAACTTATCATAAACAATATTTCTATTTCAAACATCTGCCCGCCCCGGACCGGCCTACCGGTCCGCTAATCGGTTGGTAGACGTAACAACGTTGCAACCGCTCTCCTCAGAATCGAACCGTCCACCAAGGCCTCAGCAAATCGGGGAACTACATCAGCCCCAGTTACCAAACGAAGAATGCGCCCCATGCGCCATCTGAGTGGTGGAAGATTAGCCTCCTTAATCAAAACGAGGTCTCCAATCTTGGGTGGATCGGTCTTGTCGGTCCACTTAACGCGTTGCTGGAGTATATGCAAATATTCCAAATTCCGGCGTTTCCAAAAGCTTTGAGTAATCTGACGTACCAATTCAAAACGCGAGAGACGATTAGGTCTCGTATCAATATAGAGGTACTCAGGCAAGGCGACAAGTGGGCGACCAATCAAAAAATGGCCCGGAGTAAGGGCTTCCAAATCATTCGGATCTGAGGAGATCGGGTACAATGGCCTGTAGTTCAAAACGGTCTCAATCTTACAAAACACAGTTGCGAGCTCCTCAAATGTAAGGACTGATTCACCAATTGGCCTGCGTAAGTGTGTCTTGGCTGATTATACAGCAGCCTCAAATATACCACCTTAGTGTGCAATTTGGTGGGGAAAACAACCAATTTATCCCACGTCGGGCAAGCCTATTGCCTATATCAGCCTTGTTGGTTTCAAGGAAATTAACTACGTCGTTCAAATAATTATAAGTGGCCATGAAGTTAGTGCCGCAATCAGAACGGATCAAGGAAGGCAGACCTCTGCGAGATACAAATCTGTCAAATGTGGCTACAAACGCCTCGGTCGTAAGCGAGGAGACCAGTTTTAAATGTACGGTCTTTGTGAAGAGGCAAACGAAAACGCACAAGTAGGCCTTAACAGTCTTGCTGTTTTCACCAAAAAGGGGCCAGCGAAGTCCGTGCCAATGCTGTCAAACGTCCTGCTCTCTGTTACGCAATCTGCCGGTAAGTCTCCCATCAAGGGCTGCATGGTAGAAGCCTTGAGTTTATAGCAAAGGATGCAGCGAAAGACTACACTCCGAATTATTCTTCGGGCAGGTAAGATCCAAAACTCACGTTGCAAAATGGCCAACAGAGCATTACAACCAGCATGCGAATTTTTAAGGTGACGGTCAGTTACGAACAAACGTACCAAATGGCCGTCCTTGGGCAACAACAGGGGGTGACGTGCCCCGTAAGGGAGGTTGGCGTTCTTGAGACGCCCTCCAACGCGCAACAGACCCGTATCATCCAAAAAGGGGGTTCAATTTAGATACTGCTCCCGACAATTTCGATTTCCCTGACTTAAGGATAGCAATCTCCTTCTCAAAATGCGCAAATTGCACAGAACGAATCCAAAAGTTGAGGGACTCCTGTCGTTCCTGTGGCGAGAGAAACGGTGTCAGTCGTTTCTGTTGTGGGTGCCTAAAATTAAAGACAAAACGCTTTATTCAAGCAGTAACACCTAACAACTTGTCAAGGGAGCTGTAGCGATTTAACAAAAAATCGGGGTCGAAGGCGCATTCCACCTTCTCAAGAGCGAGTGTTCGTAGACCAAATTAGAAGTATTCAAAACTGGCGTTCGAGGCCAATCAATTTCTGGTCGACTCAACCATTCCGGACACCACCACAGCAAATGGCAAAAAAAAATTGACTAGGCATCAAGCATCCGCACGAGGCACAATCAGCGGGGTTGAGCTTACCTGGCACGTGTCTCCAAACAAGCGTGACTTCGGATTTTTGGATTTGGAAAACGCGATTAGCGACAAATACCTCCAAAGTGTGGACAGACGCCTTCAACCAACAGAGGACAATTTGGCTGTCTGTCCAGGCTTAGGTCCCATTAATACAAATTATTTTACCTAAAGTACTAGACACGTTATTCAATAAGCTTACAAGTAGGGGTGCTCCCGAGAGCTCCAATTTCGGAATGGTCAGAGATGTTCGAAGGGGTGCAACCTTGCTCTTCGCCATGATCAGGGAAACCCTCACCTGACCTGAGGCACTGACTGTGCGCAAGTACACCACGGCCGCGTGACCACGTTCCGAAGCGTCACAAAACCCGTGAAGGGTTGCCTTGTACTTCCCGGGAGGAAGGATGGGACGAGGCAAGGAGATCTCAGGAAGTGAGGATACAAAAGAGGTCCATTCCTCAACAAGAGTACCGCGGTGAGGTTCGTCCCAAGTCAATCCTGCTGTCCAAAGCTTCTGCAAGAAGCATTTTGCCCAAAATATAACAGCACAAATCCAACCGTTTAGATCAAAGGTTCTGGCGACTGTCGACAACACGAGACGCTTAGTCCAAGAACAAGGCAATTTCAAGTCTACGTTATACGTAACGATGTCTTGGACTGGTCTGTACTGAACGCCGAGAACAGTCATCGTGGCGGGGTTGACAACAATCTCAAACAAATGTGGATCCTGCTGATGATCCTCTGGCAAGCCTTCCAAAAGCGATGGTGAGTTGGAAATCAATTTGCGCAACTCATAACCAGCGGAGGCCAAGATACCTATCAATTTGTCCCGCAAGAGTATCGCCTCGTCCGCTGTGGAGGCGCGCGAACAAATGTCATCCACATAAATATCGTCCTTCAGGATGGCAGAGGCTCGTGGGAAACGTAAGCCTTCGCAGTCTGCGAGCTCCCAAAGAGAACGTATTGCCAAATAGGGACTCGACCTTAGCCTGTACGTATTGGTATTGAGCTCGTAGACGACCATGGATCCCGAGGTTCCTCTCTCCAAAGGATCAGCTGGAAACGACGGTAATTTGGGTGGATAATCGTCTGCCTAAACATCATTTTTATATCGGCCACAAAGACAACCTGATGTCGTCGGAAGCTGGTGATGACGTCACAAAGGTCCTTGACCAACTTGGGACCAGAATGCAAGCACTGGTTCAAGGATACGCCTGTAGAAGTCTGCGCAGGGCCATCAAACACCGTGCGCAGCTTGCCAGTTGATAGCTTCAATACCGCATGATGCGGGAGAAAGTAATGCTCCACCGAACGCCAATGCAAATTTGACACGGACATGTGACCCAATTGTTCATATTCTCTCATGAACTCAATATACTTCTGTCTGAGCTCCGGATCACGACCCATGCGACGCTCCATAGCCAACAATCTATTTTCGGCTAAATTTCGGGACTCACCAAGCGGAGGCCGAACAGACAGGGTAGCTTCTGGTCGAATACCAGAACGGAGTCGACCAATGTTGTTCTGCAAGAACAGCTTGCACTCCTCATGTTCTGGATTCAAACGAGCAGCTTGAGGGGTCTCCTCTACCTCCCAAAACCTCTGAACCGCATCGGAGAGAGCGGAGCCTACAGGAAACAAATTATCAAGTTTTCGTGTGGAGGGGGTTCCCTAGGTACAGGTCCCATCAAAGCAAATCCAAATATGGTCGGGATGGTAGTCAAATCATTTGGCACCAAGACCCGTTTCCCACCAATCAAAATTCCACCGAGCACATCAGAGCCAACCAACAAATCGATTTGTCCCGGTGTGTCAAATTTGGGGTCTACCAGTTCCAAGCCCGATGTCAAATTCACCACAGCAGCGGGTAGCTGTTTCTATGGATGCATACATTCTTCAGCACAATAGACAAAGTTTTAATCCTCGGGTGTGAAGGTTCAACAGGGGCAACCTTAACTTGCCCTTCAACAGTCGGTGCTACGTCACCTACTCCCCGAATACAATTCGGAAAAGAACTCATATTTAATTTAACCTGCCCTACCAAATAAGTGTAAACAATGCAACGCTGTGAACCTGTGTCCAATATAGCGCGGACAACAACAGAGGCCCCCGTGGGTCCCCAGACCCTAACAACAACCGTTGGTAGGATAACGGTCTCAAAGGGGGAGGTTGGCGTTATAGGGCAGGACTCAGGAGTCAATGACCTATTGTTTCCTGGGTGGCGACCGTAGGCCAGGACCAGGCAAATCAAAATGAGGGTGCGGCTTGAAGTCCTCAAAGGCGCGGTGATTCAATCCGCGCGCCATTTGTGGGGGGTCATAATGACGCACCCGCCCAAAACGAGGTGGGTGCGAGTCAAGGCGGGGACGCTCCGCCAAAGGAGGCCAAGGGAGGAATATCTGGGGCAGCAGTCATGGTGCTGGTGACGCTGAAGAGTTGCACATTCTGGTGCGCGACAGAGAGGAGGCGATCAAGTGAGCGAGGCGAATCTCGGCTACGCGCCGGTGAGCCTCGGTTGCCACCTTTAAAACACCCGCCCGTGCGCGGCGTCGGCTGATTGGACAAGCGGCCTACCTCTCTGGCATTCATGCAGAGAATGTCCAAATGCTGTCCTCCACAATGAGGACAGGGGCGAGAGTTTGGGCAGTCTCGCTGGTAGTGGGATCCCAAACAAGAGAAGCAAAGGCGACGGGCATTCGCGACGCGCCTACGAGAGGCGACATGAAGGTCCAAGAATGCCCAACCATGATTTGTGGCCATAATTTTACAATGCCAATCAATATGGCAAATGGCGGTAGACAATAGCTCCGGTGGCGGTCGTTTTTCGCACATCAAAGAAGATTACCGCAGTAATTAATGCGTTTGGGGCCACTACTGTTTGTCCAGTGTGCAACATGAGTTCGACGACGACGCACGTATCTACCGATATGGAGTGGTCAAATGAAAAGGCGCTCGAATTTTTGGAATTATTCCAATCCGAACCGTCTCTTTGGGATACCCGCCAGAAAACTAAAAATTTAAAAGATTCATGTAAAAATAATTGCCACTCATAAAATACCACACAGCTGCAGCTTCAACCGCCATCTTGAAAAATGATATTTTTACCACCTAATTTATTGTCATATCTGGGTAAACTCTAGTGTAACCACACGACTTCACGCAGTAATTTAAACGGTGATTAAATGCTTTAATTATTGCGGTAACAGCCCGGTAGACGGTAAGGTAGTGTGGCGGTAGCATAAGAGGAAGGCAATGTTATGAATGGCGATATTTTGAAAATAACGCCATCTATCGGTAAATGAGAGAACTAGAAGAGAATTGATATATCTGTAGTTTAAAAGTGTTTCGTCTATTCTCTACTAGATGGCTTTGCTGTTTTTAGATGGCGTTGCTGTTTTGTTCTATCGAAAGATTTCCGAATGAAACGAGAACGTTCCAGAATACACTAGAATGCGCTAGTGATGTTATCTGGCCAGTATAAATAGCGCGTGGACGAACGGACCGGACACAGTTCAGTTGAACAATCGGAGCGATAATCATCGAGCGAAATAACTGAAGAGGAAGTGTGTTTTCAGTGTGTTTAGTAGTGTGAAATAATGTTTAAAATTAAGTGTGTTGTGAAATAAAGTACAGTTTAGTGGCATAGTGAGTTTTAATTTATCGCCGAACCCCAGCTCGTAACACTATTGTTGAAAATATTGTTTAATTGAGTTAAACGTGAGCTGTATTTTAGGAAGTGTGTGTAGAGTCTGTACCTGAATATTCAATGAGGACTGTGTGCAAGATTTCTTTTAGTTTCTGTGCCGTGGAATCGGAGAGGTCTGTAGTTTCAACTCTTTAGGTGTTGGTCGAGGCTCTTGGCGATTAATCCATTCACTGACACGACTATCGGCACATTGATCGCCGAATCCACATCCCACATGTCAACAATCTCGTGAGCTAGGTCCAAATATTTAATCTCTTTCTCATTTTCTGCTTTCACGAGATTGCCGTCATGCGGTATGGTGATATCGATTATCATTGCGAGTCGCTCTGCTCGGTCTATCACTACAATATCAGGCTTATTGGCTTCAATAGTCCTGTCTGTAATGATAGACCGGTCCCAGTACAAAAATGCACGACCATTTTCGGGAACTGGGTCGGGCACATATCTGTAGTACGGTACCTCAGAATCAATGAGATCATATATTTAAGAGCTAGTTGCTGATTGATTATCCTGGCCACTTGGTTGTGTCTGTGCAAATACTGACCATTGGCAAGACTTGAACAACCGGATACTACATGCCTGAGAGATTCCCCGGGCCGATGACACGCTCGACATAATATGTCAACCGTACCATCTCTCAGTATATACTTTCTGTAGTGGTTTGTCATGACGACTTCGTGCATAATTCTAAAGACAAAACCTTCAGTTTCTCCGAAGAGATCACCGAAACGTAACCAGGCTATAGAAGCTTTAAAATAATTGACGTCTGGGTCATGTAAATCTCTATAGAACCGTCCATGCAGCTCCTTGCCCTTCCATATTTCTCTTCGGTCGTCAGCACTAAGTACTGCAGGTTTGTGCCAGTTCTCTTTAGCCAGAGCGAGCGGGGTAAGTCCTCTATCAACGACCTCTACATCGCGGTAAACATACACGTTCATTCCCAGAAAATATTCTCTGAGGTTGTACAGCTCGCAGTTATGGAGGGTCTTTGCACATAAATGGCTCGACCCCCACATTTCCGCTTGATGTACAGCCTCATCACCGACGAGCGTGGATGATGCATCCGAGATGCAGTCAGCATTGAACAGACTTTTCTATCCAGGGCATCGAGTTCCGTCTGGGTCCACCTGAGTATGCCGAAGGAATACATTAGACGTTGCAGACCCGCATCTTGTTGCCACCTGATAAAAGACTATTAAGTACTTTTTTCAGGCGGCCAAAGAAACGAGCCTGCAACGTCTGTTTCATGTCATTTTCAGCAATATTCAAAGACTACGACATACCCAGGTATTTGTAGGTCTCGGTTAGGGAGAGGGATCTAAGTTATATGGAATCTGAGAGTTGTATCCCTGCAGATTCCATAATCCTGCCTCTGTTCACATGCATGACCGCACATTTATCCACACCAAATTCCATCCTGATAGAATTACAAAAGGTTTCGGTTAACTTAAGTAATGCTGTCAGTTGGAAATTGTTGGGGGCAAATAATTTCAGGTCATCCATGAAAAGGAGGTGAGATGTAACATGACCTCCTCTCCTTAACCGATAGCCTAACCCTAACAAGGTACTTAGGGGGTTCAAGGCCAGACAAAACCACAAAGGACTCAAACTATCGCCCTGGAATATACCCCGCTCGATCCTTATTGGAGTATCGCAACCCAAACTCAACATCCACAACAACTCGACACCATGGATAGCGCAATACGGTCCTCCATTGCCCCATACATGACCTTAAAAAAGGTGCATAGAGTTGCATCTACTTTATACAACTCCAGCACCCTCAAAAGCCATGTATATGGCACGGAGTCGTAAGCCTTCTTGTAATCTATCCAGCATGTCGATAGATTCTTTCGGTTACGGCGCACCTGAAGGCTAATGGCTATGTCTATCAGCAGGAGCTCTTTAGTGCCACGGGCCCCACTCCTACATCCATTTTGAGAAACAGATAAAATATAATTATCAGTTACATGTTTCGACAATTTCGTTCTCAAAATGGATGTAAGGAGTTTATACATCGTTGGCAAACAGGTTATTGGCCTGTAATTCTTGGGGTCTGTGGCACTACCAGACTTACGGAGTAGGTGAGTGACGCCGGATGTTAGAAAATCTGGTAGCGACCCCGATTCCAGTGATGATTGGAATTGAGACGCTAAGCAAGTATGCAAACTACGGAGCCATTTGAGCCAAAAATTGTGCAGTCCGTCCGGTCCCGCTGATTTCCAGTTTGGTAACGAACGGACTGCACTGGCTATTTCATCATCTGTTATTGATATTGGCTCCATTGTTGGTATTTGTTCGCAGACTCGCTCAATAGTCCCAATCCAATCACTCTCCGTGTGGCTGACAGGCGTCGACCAGATGCTGCGCCAAAATGTATTAGTAGCATTATCATCCGGTCGACCCCCATCAAAGTCACCGGCCGTGGACTCGGGTTGCTCCTATCTTCTGTACACCCACCTCTCGTCTCTCTGGAATGTGCGATTCAGGCAAAACCGATCCACTCTTTTTTTGTATCGCCTTAAACGGTTTACCCATGCATAAAGTTTTTGCTTTAGGGTGTCGATGCGCTCTGTAACCCGAGATAAATAATCTTGAGAACTGATATTAGTTCCCGCAAAGGCTCGAGTTACAAAGCGCATCACTCTCAGTCGGGTATTGCCCATCCTAAAACAAGAGAGCTTGCCAATGAGTGCCCTAGTCTCAGCGATACGACGCTCAATCCTGCTTTGCCAACCTTGCACAGAAGCGGTACGTCGAATAGTGGTATTATTTACATGAAGTTTAACCCCCGCTTCTCGACACGACGCAACCGCCGCACAATACAGGATTGGGAGTGTATTGCTGAGATTTTCACTATTCTCAAAGTAAATTGACAGTAATGTATCACGGGCACTCACCAGTGCTATGTTTTTCTTATGCATGGGCAAACGAGGCAAACGAGACCGAACATTTGGGTCCATGGATCGGTATTCCGTAATGGCACATTCCAAAGCACTCCTTAACTGATCGCTGCACTGGGTACTTACATGAGAAGTCTCGTCATCTATCTTTTCATGCTTCTTCTGCGCAACCACTGTGTCAGTCTGCGCTGAAAAAGTGATGGGGACACTTCTCTGCGCGTCAGAGCGAAGTCTCTCAAGCACGGTATCATCCAACAGGCGACACCGCTGGATGGCCCGCACTTGATCCGATAGCCAGAGGCGGCTCGTGAAAGATTATATTGGGTGTTCACTAAAAAAAAAAGATGAAACTGCTTACCATTTATTTTGTGAATGCTTTTACAATTAAATAGTAAGAAAGATGACGTGCTAAATCATCGATACCTACCTGAACCGTCCACGCAGTATCAACTCCGGCGCCACTAAACAAAATACACGGAAAACAAAACAACTTCTTACTTCCTTCGCAATTTCGCAACCACATTACCACACAGATATGAGAAGTATTCTCATATCTGTGCATTACCAAAGCGTTTTATCATATTGGTCGTTTTTTTTAGGTTTTTCACAGTTTTTTATAAAGTTTACGCTGTTATATTCCATATTAGTTACACAATTTAACTGTCTTTCTTAAACATATACACACAATCACACATACAATTAGGTAACTATATTTTAAACACCAATCCTTTTCTAATTACCAACGCACTTGCAGATAAATGTTTTGCTTTTGTTTACATTCAAATGATACCGACAAAACACTATTAAAAAAAACGGCGCACACGTTTTAATTTTTCTTCGTGACAAATGGTCATATCATTTAGTCGGGTAATATATTCGCGCATGCGCACCTCGTCAAGCTAGCCAGGAGCGGCGCTCCGTATTTGGCTTATTTCTCATACAAATCTTTTGTCTCACGCGCCCAGCGCATAGAACGCTCTCTCTTTCGCACTCATTACATTTTAGTATTAAGCGTTGTACTAAGCTTTCGTCAACGAAGAGCGCTGGTATGAGCGCTCCACTCAACAAAAATACCTATGTAGGTATGTTTCAAGACTGTTGACAAAATTATGATAAACAGCTTAGTAGTCAAATACTTATTTGTGGATATGCATTAGGTATAGAAAAGAGAATAGCTGTGTATTAAAATATTGAGTATGTTTATAGAAAAAGTTAATATGCGTTGAATAGATACATATATTTTATAATTTTGGGAGTTCACTGCTCCAGCGCTCCTTTGAACGAGCCGCCACTGCCGATAGCCGTTGTATTGACACGTTGACAGCTGGCTCAAGCGCCTGAAACAAAGGCAGCATTCGATCACGGTACGCACTGAGGTTATTTCCTCCCTCTGCGGCCACAAAATATGCCCGCATGACGTTTTCATTCATTGAACTAGTCCATCTCATGCGGTACGTTAGTACATATATATCGATGTATGCGGTGCACATCACCACCGTGTGGGGCGTGTGGGCCCTGTTCGCGACCGGTGGGTCTCGGGGTCCCAAGCGTGTCGGTGGCCGGCCTCTCCCTCGCCGACGTACAGGTGCTAGGTGGTGGCGACGTCGGCGGAGAGAAATACTCGTCGCTCGATGAACTCGACGCCTCAACACTCGCCGACGACGCTGGTGCAGGTGGCGGCTGCGAGGTGGAGCTGAGCAACGAGTCCGGGGATCTCAGGCGTGCAGCAGCTGCTCTCGTCAACATTTTCTCATTGATTTTATTTGTGTACTAGCTGACCCAGCGAACTCCGTATCGCCTTTTTAAGAGTTTTTATTTAATTCCCTTTTTTCCAAGCCCTTTTCCAAAGTTACCATTGACTTGAATTCCCCATTCCCTAAAATATCGGAGACGATACCCATATCGACTTTAAAAAAAATCCCGTCCGCCATCTTTGATTTCCTATCCACCATCTTTGATCACGAAATAGATGTTGTATTTGGATTCACCATCCCTTAAATCATCAAAGACGATTCCCATATTGATTTTTTAATTTTTCCCATCTGCAATCTTTGATTTCCCATCCGCCATTTTGAATCACGAAATAGATGTTGTATTTGGATTCCCCATCCCTTTAAACATCGGAGACGGTACTCATCTATAATATAAAAATGAATCGCAAAATGTGTTGGTAAGCGCATAACTCAACAACGCCTGGACCAATTTGGCCAATTCTTTTTTTTTAATGTTCGTTGAAGTTCAAAGATGGTTTTTACGGCGAAAAAAATTCTAATAATTGCCGGGAACACCCTAAAAACTGCCCTTTTCTTTTTCCCATACAAACTTTTTCTAATTAAGACTTTGTAATTTATTACCGCCGCATAAAGTTCAAATTCGCGTGCGCGTTGATATGCTTCTTTGTTTGTTGGCAGTTTTGACAGGTTTCCGAACCTGAAGTCTCAGTGCTGCCGCCCAGCGGGCTTCATGTCAGAAGAAACCCATTGATAATCCCTACTTAATATTATTAATTCGAAATTGTTTATGTATGTTTGTTCCGTTTTCACGCTAAAACGGCTGAACCAATTTTGTTGAATTTTAATAATATATTGATTGTTTCTTTTTTGCCCTTTAGGGAATGGGGAATTCAAGTTAATGGTAACTTTGGAAAAGGGCTTGGAAAAAAGGGAATTAAATAAAAACTCTTAAAAAGGCGATACGGAGTTCGCTGGGTCAGCTAGTATTAATTAAAAAAACCCATCCGCCATCTGTGATCACGAAATAGATGGTGTTTTTGAATTCCCCATTCCTTAAAATATCGGAGACGATACCCATATCGACTTAAAAAAATCACGTCCACCATCTTTGATTTCCTATCCGCCATCTTTGGTCACGAAATAGATGTTGCATTTGGATTCTCCATCCCTTAAATCATCAGAGACGATACACATATCGACTTTTTAAATTTTTCCTATCCGCCTTCTTTGATTTCCCATCCACCATCTTGAATCACGAAACAAATGTTGTATTTGGCTTCCCCATCCCTTTTAACAACGCAGACGATACCAATATTGATTTTTTTAAATTTTCCCATCCGCCATCTTTGATTTCCCATCCGCCATCTTTGATCACGAAATTGATGTTTAATTTCGATTCCCAACCCCGTATTGATTTTTAAATTTTTCTCATCCGCCATCTTTGATTTCCCGTCTGCCATCTTGGATCACTAAATAAATTTCATATTATTAATCAGCGTCCCGAAAATCTCGAAAACGATACCCATATAGATTGTATCCTGTTCGTTTAGGCTTTTTTTGCCTTTGACCCAACCCTCCCCTTCTAGTTTAACCATTTTATTTTTTTTGTCTGGCCCCTAAAAGTTGTGGTGTAATTTTATATAGCCGCCTTTCGGCATAATTGGGCTATCATAGGCAATAATATTTTTTTAAATCCGACTGTTAGCCGACTTTATCTTTTAGCCTTTTTAGCCTTTTGTCTGGCCCCAAAGGGTCGAAGCGTTATGTTATATAGCCTTCCGGAATAACTGGGCTATCGTATACAAAAATAACTTTTCAGATCAGATCGGTAGTTTCTGAGATTAGCGCGTTCAAACAAACAAAAAAAGAAACAATCGTGATCACAGATGGCGGATGGGTTTTTTTAATTAATACTAGCTGACCCAGCGAACTCCGTATCGCCTTTTTAAGAGTTTTTATTTAATTCCCTTTTTTCCAAGCCCTTTTCCAAAGTTACCATTAACTTGAATTCCCCATTCCCTAAAGGGCAAAAAAGAAACAATCAATATATTATTAAAATTCAACAAAGTTGGTTCAGCCGTTTCAGCGTGAAAACGGAACAAACATACATAAACAATTTCGAATTAATAATATTAAGTAGGGATTATCAATGGGTTTCTTCTGACATGAAGCCCGCTGGGCGGCAGCACTGAGACTTCAGGTTCGGAAACCTGTCAAAACTGCCAACAAACAAAGAAGTATATCAACGCGCACGCGAATTTGAACTTTATGCGGCGGTAATAAATTACAAAGTCTTAATTAGAAAACGTTTGTATGGGAAAAAGAAAAGGGCTGTTTTTAGGGTGTTCCCGGCAATTATTAGAATTTTTTTCGCCGTAAAAACCATCTTTGAACTTCAACGAACATTAAAAAAAAAGAATTTGCCAAATTGGTCCAGGCGTTGTTGAGTTATGCGCTTACCAACACATTTTGCGATTCATTTTTATATTATAGATAGAGATATCTGATTTTGTTTGGTGGTTTTCTTTTAAATGTCATCTTCACAATATTTTTGGTAATTATTTCCTTCATTCCAATCTCTCTGATTCCCTTAATATATTTTATGGTTTCTGTAATTTATTATAATATTTATCATTCAAAGAAGTTCTTGTAATATCGGTAATATAATATATTGACACAAAACTATGAAATAAAATACAAAAAAAATTGTCCAAGGGCAAATTTAGGTAGTCTTGTTGACGTGAGTTTTTTTTTTCCTTTTTATTATTATTATTAAGTAGTTTTTCTTTTGTGTACTCGAAACATCCGTTGATAGACTGATGGCACGGGCCTAAGTTGGTACTAGTCAAGGACCAAGTATATATGGAGGGATACCTTAAAGCATAATCAAGAAACCTATCCTTATTTCTTTTTACTTGTGCTCCTTGGTACTAGTATATCTGTATAATCTATGGGCCCAAAGAGATTGGATGGTTTAGACCAGAGAGGTTGGACGTTAAGACTAGAGAGAACATGCTCACCATATTTCCATATACCGAAAGTGCAACATGTAATGTCAGTTGGTCTTAGTTGGTTAATCATAACGTCAAATTACGCGTCTCATTTAAAGAGGCATAGACTCCTTACAGACTCATATCTTTGACTGCATTCTCTAAATAGCCGTGCTGTAAATCCCATCATTAAGGAGTGATGGGATTTGACAGTGAAAGGAGATATCGATGTTTTTTGAAACTATCGGACATGAATGTTAAACTGAATCGTACCCGCAAGCTTCGGCGTGGCAGTCGGTTGCACTCACGCCAACTGGGTTGTCAAAGTAGTTCACTGCTGTACTAATATTTACATAAAGGCGAATCATTTGTGCTGGCGGATCCCAAATCGGATTACCTACAACTCTAAAAAAATCGAGCAGTGTCCAACGTAAGCTATAGCAAGCAACGTGATATGATGCGACGCACACAAATTGCCAAAGCCTGCCGCATTAGCCAATCTGGTATAATTCGTACAATACATAATCTAAGTGACAGTTTCTTAGCATCTCATCGCAACGCATCGCTCATTAGTTTATGAATACTTTTTGTCAATAGATTTTATGGCTAAAACGAACAATTAAACACGTGAAATTGTTTAGTACTATCTGTCTGGCAAGTCTTTGCAAAGCACTGTCCGGCGTCGACAGCAAAAACTACAATTTCAATATTTTAGTTCTTTACTTCTACGGCTTGAATATATCGACACATACTAAAGACATTTGACCAAAAATATTTATCGATAAATCATCACTGTTACGAACAACACTCGGTTTCCTAACTCTATGTTTTGTCTACTGTTTCGCTACCACGACGCTGCTATAAGAGCGTGCTGCTAAACCTATCGATAGCTCTTTCTATCATACTGCATGTGCCATTAGAAAGAAGATATCAAATATAGCAACCGCTGTTGTTATTTAGTGTTACTTCTATGACTTATGGTTATATTTCTTTGGTTTAGACTAGAGAGAACATGCCCTATAAATTTCCTTATACCAAACGTGCAACATGTAATGTCAGTTGGTCTTAGTTGGTTAATCATAACGTCAAATTACGCGTCTCATTTAAAGAGGCATAGACTCTTTACATACTCATATCTTTGACTACATTCTCTAAATAGCCGTGCTGTGATCTGTCATTAGTGTAAAATTTGTTGGACGGTTGTGTTTTCATTTTTAATAACTTTTTTGCATTTAAATAGTAAGTAAGCTTATAATAATTACATAGTGTACTCATTAATTAATACACATCGTGGATGTGATATCGGGATGTGGATTCCGCTATTCTCGGAACGGAAATAACAGGAGAAACTTTATCTTCTAGCGGTGAGTCGGAATTTTCCAACAAATTTATTTACTCTTCTCGTATTAATGCTATAATGAGTGTTAAGTTTACACAATATCATTGTATTGCAAATCAAAGGAACAGCTTGCATGCGTATGTGTTATGAATTTAACTCACAAATTGTTATTTTGTACATTTATTGATTTAATAGCCTTAGTGATAGGATTTGACAGTGAAGGGAGATATCGATGTTTTTTGAATGAGGGATAAATACGGAAACTAACTATCGGACATGAATGTAAAACTGTAGCTGGAAGCGACAGCCGTCCAGCGGTCTAATTTTCTATCGCGCGTTTGATAGTAAGCGCAGTTTAATGTACATAATTTACTTAGATACCTACCTTAAAAGTAGCGTCTATTAACCTAAAGCCAAGTGTTCCAGTGTACGCGCGTGTGTGTAGGCTTACATTTTTGCATCAATAATATAGTAGATGGATTAGGGATGTGAGTAGCATTTTTTATTAAGAAGGTGTTTTTTATTACTGACGACCTATTAATGACGTCACAAGAAAACTTTGGATAAATGCCGTTGGACGGCCTAGTTTGATTTAGCAGAAGTACCAACGTATTCGTTCACGTCATTTTGAGAAAGACTGTTTTTAAAGACAGAAAGCACCTAGCGTCGTTTAAAACCGAAAGCTGTGCCTACATTACATTTATGCCCGGACATTGCACACCCAGTAGAATTATTTATCCAAAGCTAAACAAAAAGTGTGTAATTTTAGTTTGAACATATTAATAAAATATAATAATTACAGCGATTTTAATTAATCTACCTACTTCTATATTATTTATCATATTAGTGCTATCCTGACTGATCAAAGACGTCTTGCCTTGTAGTCCGCTACATAATATTCTACCATGAAATATAATATTCTTTCACATTCACACAACATTATCTGGTCCCAAACTAAGCATATCAGATGGTGTTGTGTTAATGTGGTAGAATATTATTATTATTATCTTGTACTGCAAGTACTAGACAATCGATAAACATGCATATATACTTTTCTGTAAATATATTACATATTATACATAGTAGATAGATAGATAGATAGATATACGCTTTATTGTACACCAACATAGCATTAAACAGTACATATTTTATAAAGAGACTTAAAACTACGATAATGTACAATCGGCGGCCTTATCGCCTAGGGCGATCTCTTCCAGGCAACCTTGAGGTGGACAGGAATGATATGAGCAAAAATGTGGAGCGGTGGTGTAGTTGCTAAAAATAATACGAAAATCTTAGATACTATATACATACATACATACATATATATACATTATAATTCGATTAATATACGTACATAAATAAAATACAACTAAGTATTAAATATTACATAAAATAAAATACAAATATAAAATATACCTACTTACATACATTATAGGAATATAAGAGACAGTCAAGACAGACAATACAGATGGAGTAAATAAGGCTTATGTAACAAGAAAATCATCAAATTAAATCAGATAGTGATTTTTGATCAAAGTTTTGAAGATATTTAACGATTTTGCTTTTCGAATCTCCAGGGGTAAAGCATTCCACAGACGCACAGCTTGAGCAGTGAAAGATTTCGAAAAGTAATTCGTGGAATGCTTTGGCATCCTCAGTGTTAGATCCTCAGACGACCTCAAGGATTTCACATGTGTGTCATGAACGAACACAAAAAGTTCTTTAAGATAGGAGGGAGTACTAGGATTAAATAGAACATTGTACAATAATGTTAGAATGTGAGTATTCCTGCGAAGACGAATTGGAAGCCACTTGAGTTTATTGCGAAAATCTGAAACGTGATCATATTTGCGCAGTCCAAATATAAATCGTATGCAAAAGTTTTGGAGACGCTCAAGTTTATCTAGCTGCTCTTCAGTGAGATCAGGATAGCTGACGTCAGCATAGTCAATAATGGGCAGAAGTAAAGATTGGGCAAGTGCAACTTTAGTGGCAGTTGGAAGAAAGTTGCGTAGCCTACGCAACGAGCCTGCCGATGTGAATAATTTACGACTCATTTCTTTTAGTTGTGGTCTCCAGGACATGGTTTCGTCAATGTAAATGCCCAGATTCTTTACAATTTTGCGAAAAGGAAGATCTTTTCCATCAAATCTGATTCGCGGAAGATCAACCCAGTTAATTTTAGAAACCATTTTAGGACTGCCGATAATAATTAATTGAGTTTTATCAGGGTTGACTATCAGTCCATATCTCTTGGTCCATTCGCAGATACGTTCTAAGTCTGTGTTAATAGTAACACAGGCTTCTGCCAACTTAGTTATAGGGGCTTGCGTGTAAATCTGTAAATCATCTGCATAAAGGTGGTAGGATAAAAGTAGTTGATTTGAGATGGAGTTTATAAATATGGCGAAGAGTAAAGGAGATAGCACGCCACCCTGCGGCACACCGGCAGTAGTGTAAGACCAAGAGGAATAAGAGTCTTCTATGTTTATACGGTGCCGGCGACCAAACAGGTAACTACGAAACCAGCCAATTGCCGATGGAGATACGTTAAGAGATCGTAAAATGCCCAGTATGATGTGAAAATCCACGGTGTTAAACGCGTTGCTGAAGTCAAGTAATGTCAAAATCGTAAGATTTCCACAATCCATACCTAGCCTTATGTCGTCAGTTACGCGGGCCAGAGCAGTGACAGTACTGTGACCAGGGCGGAAACTAGATTGATAAGGATTTAGGAGCGCATTTTCACATAGAAAGGAAGTGAGCTGTGAGTGGACTAGACGTTCAAGGACTTTCGACAGGAAGGGTAGTAAGGATATGGGACGATAATCTGTGAAGGTACTGGGCTTGAGGTTCTTTGGTAGAGGAATTATATGGGCATCTTTCCAGACCGATGGAAAGATGCCACGAGCAATGGAAAAATTTAGAATGTGACAAAGGACTGGAAGAATTTCGTCTAGGATGGGAAGGATCATTTTGCGACTGATACTGTCACTACCGACTGCGTTGGATGTAACTGCCAATATACTCTTCTTAACGTCACAAGCGATAAATGGCGAGAAGTTAAAAGGAGAATACTCAGGAGTTGGCAAAGATGAAAGATGTTGTAAAGTGGCTCTTTTCATATTACCATCAAAATTGGAAGAAGTAGAGAAGTAAGTGTTGAAAGAATCTAGGTTAACATTGTTTGGAGTGGATTGATGCCGTGTCTTACCAACTCCCAGAGTTTTAAGAAATTTCCAGACCTTAGCTGGATCACCGCTTTCAACGGATTTATGAATGTGTTGGCGTTGCGCATTCCTACACACCTTGTTACAGAGATTTCTAATGGCAACGTATTTTTCTTGGTTCAGAAGAGTAGGCTTGTTCTTCAGTTTTGCTTTGGCAGCAGATTTTTTGACCATAATCTTTTTGATGTCTTCAGTTAGCCAAGGTGCCGGTAAATGTTTTAGTTTGATGGAGCGGATTGGCGCATGGACGTCGTAAAGCTTTATAAGATTATTTGTAAAGATTTGGACTTTAGAATCAATGCACTCTGAAGAATACAAAGGCTCCCAGTCTAGGCTAACGCTATCCGCACGCAATTTGTCATGATCCATGTCACTAAAGTTGCGCTGCAACACAATCTTGGGCTTCGTTTTGGGAGTGCATACTTTATAGGATAAATAAATAAGGTCATGATAGGAGAATGCATCCGCTGTACATTGACCATGCTTGTGAATTAGATTAGGGGAAGATACTAGAATGAGGTCGAGCAGAGAAGGAGTACAATTAGGAAAGTGATGAGTTGCGTTAAGATTTAAAATTGACATATTGCAGGACTCCGCGACATGACGAAACGATGTAGCACGGGAATCCTGTTTAAGGAGGCAGGTGTTAAAGTCGCCTATCACTATAGTGTGACCATATAAAGGAGTTAAGTTTTCAAGTATTTGTTCAAATGTAGAAAAAAAATTTACACGGTTAGAGGGCGAATAGTAAACACCTAACAGGACTTTTGTGCGGCGGAGTTCAACTTCCAGAAAAAGGTATTCGCCAGCATTCGACAGTGGTGGCTGAGGTGACATAGTGACTATCTGATAAGGAATATGCTGACGCAAGTATATGGCAACACCGCCACCATTGCCGAAAGCGCGATCATTTCTAATAAGCCGGAAACCTGGAAGAGTATAAGGTGTAGATGGGAGACAAGGTTTCAGCCATGACTCTGAAACAAGGACGGCATGCATGTTTTGGCAGTCTAAATTAGCCAGCATATCTGGGAAATGGGCTGGAATACTCTGTGCATTAATATGGACTACATCAAAATTCTTGGGTACGTTAGAGAATTGCGACTGAAGAATATCACCTAGAGAAGGTACACTTTCAAAACTTTCATCCAGACTTGATGCAGAATGAAAGGTATCATCACTATTTGTGTCTGAATAATACATTCAATATATAACTATAAACTGATATATAAATATATAAACTTATATTATGAAAAATAAAAATATATAAATTTAAAATATATAAATACTACCTTACAACTATAATATTAATATTCCCGTAAAGCTCTTTCATAGCATCCACCCGCCGGTTGCGCTTTAACAAAATTAAAAACCGAATAAAGTGGAACTAACTAACAAATAACAAAATTAAAGAACTGAAAAAGAAGAGAAATAAATATACTACAATAAAATTATCATTAAAACATGGTGTCTAAAAACACAGGTATTCAAATACGTGTAGTGCGAAACGGAACGTTACATTTGACAATTTTGTTACAATGACATGACATTAGTGACAAGTTGACAACTGTGATATTGTAATTCTCTGTCTATAAACGTAAACGTCGTAACGTCTCTGTACGTTGTAAACAGTGTTTTGTTTGTACATACCATGAAGTTATAGATAAACATGGAGACCGCACTCCGAATACCTACTTGAAGCTCAAATGATGTATCGCTATCTCGCTCACTGTGGTCATACCATCTCTTTTCAACCAACCGCTGCCATATTGACAAGATTTACTTGACATATGGTGGCCAATGTTGCCACATTACCAATTCCTTAGGAAATGGGATTATAATTCACTGTCTCGCCAACCATGATTATAAGCGTTCGAGACCTACAATATTGGGAGTTTTAACAAGTGATTGGATTTCAACTCTTGATTTAAATACACATTAATTGACCGTGTAAACTTCTGATTTGCTTAATATGTCGGCTCTTTTTAAGAGCTTACTCGGAGATTTTCATAAGAAGATAGCAATACTAAATCCACGCTAAAATGAGAGGTCAGACCACAGAGAGTGAGATAGAGAAATGTAGGTATTTGACTCAAGGCTTTGTTCCAGCTGTGGCCTCCATGTTTATCTATACCTTCATGGTACATACCTACACGAAACGTGAAAAATAAAACCATTTGATGAGTTATAACGAGCAAAATGGAAGCAAATACATAAAGTCGTATTTTTAATTAGACGAAGTCAACTGACGTTTACTGTGTTGTCAGTTTATGATAAAATAAAAATAGTGTTGTGACAAAGTGAATGATTGAAAAAACTCTTGAATGAATGAAATTGCCTCGATTGTCTAGTGAATAGTTAGTGTGCCGAACGGCCGATATCGGGTACAGTGTTCGAATTTTAGGCGTGCTTTGTACAGTCAGCATCAAAAGTTGATGACCACATTTAAATTTTCAATATCGCTGTACACCATAATACACCTAAATTGCTCAACATGACAAGCGCCAGAAATGAATGATTATCTTAAAAGGGCATAAGTAGGTGACCATGACTTTTCAAAAGTAGCTAAACAAAGTTATGGTAAAAAAAGCATAACATCACGTCACCAGTCATTCGGCCAGTACGGCCAGTGACGTCCGAGAACTAAATAAAGGAGGTCGTTACATTTGATAAACTAATGTGATTAAATAAATTATTATTAAAGTATTATGAAGTAAATCATTTTATATAATACTATAGTCTTTTAAGCTAATACAATATTTTATAGATGATAAATAATTGCAACCGCAACGGTCTACATTCGATACAAAGTGATAATTAAGTAGAAATATTATTTTACATTCAAGGGTAAACAGTTTTACAAAGAATTGAATTAAAACAGAATTTGTGTGAATTTTGAAAATGAGTCTTATATGTAGGTATATAGGGGGTCTACCAAGAGTTTGTTTTTCAAACAAACCACGAGTTTTGCACGCGATTGTCACGGAAGTTTCCTGCATGTGAAATAAATTATACAAGTATTGTTATCTAGTGAAACATGTCAAAATAATAGTAGTTCCATACATCAATTAATGTTAAAACTTAATTTAACATTTTTTTGTCGTCAATTTATTGATAATAAGTATTCTACTTGACAGCAAAACACTATGACGTCACTATATCATATTTCATACAACGTCGGTGCGAGAGAGAACACAACAATAAAGGCCCCCTGCATCTCTCTCTAACAATACATGCACAACATCAACATTACGCAGTGGCGTGCTACCTGTAACTATTATTTATATCAGTTCATCAGTAATCAATAGTTTAAAAATATATAAACATTTTTGTCACTTCAAACTATCTTCGTGTATCAATAAAAACAACTTTTAAACTATTGATAACTAATAAACTGATTTAATGTTGATGTTGTGCATGTATTGTTAGAGAGAGATGCAGGGGGCCTCTAATGTTGCGTTCTCTCTCCCACCGGCGGACACGAATAGGCCCCACTCTGCCACTCTATTCTTAATATCTCTATGCCCTTGACAAAGGTCGTTTTTGACATTTAATTAAAAGTGCTTGATTTGACTAGTTGGAAACAACCCTATTTCCATAGATTTTCTAAAAGCGCCCTTATCGGATAGTAGCGATCGATAGAGGGCGCATTAAGGAAATGTATGAAAATGGTTCCCGTCAACTGCCATGCAGAGGGTTTCGGGTTCGAATCCACGGCGCGCATCAATGACTTTTCGGAGTTATGTGCGTATTGAATTGTTAATTATCGCTTGTCCCGTGCCTCGGCAAGCACGTTTAAGCCGTCGCTCGGTCCCGGTTGTCATGAAGATCTTTGACAGCCGTTACAGGGCGTCAGTACCTTCTAAATAAACTGACACTGGTCTAAACCATGGAATATCGCTATCCCTTCGGGTTGCGGAGGTCAGACAGGCAGTCGCTCTGTGGAAAAGCCAATATTCAGCCAAATCCGGTTAGACTAGTAAGCGGACCCCAGATTGAAACTGGGATAACGCTAAGAGAATGATGATGAAAATTGTTCCCGTCGACTAGCCTATCATCACCGTGTAAATTTCGTACTAGACCCTCGGATTGGGTTCTAATTCAATCGTAAACATCAAATCATAAACTAAGTCGACGGTATGAATTTGAACGGAATCTGCGTGATTTTTGAAAATAAGTCTTATTGCTTTACGAATAAGGTTACAATTCAATCGAACTAAAAAATCTATAATTACGTCGACGGTATAAATTCAAACTGATGATTCTAAATGTTTTCGGATATTATAACGATCAGCAATTTTTGACAAAATGGTGTTCAGTGACCTTTGCCAAGTAGTGTTCAGTTAGTTTTGAACTTTAATGATGTTCATTCAATACTGGCGCCCTTCTTGTTGAGCGATTTATGGGTGATATTATGTTCATTGATTTTGAAAATCTGAATGTGGTCATCGACTTTTGATGCTGACTGTACATACCAACGAGTTGTCGAAGACTATGTTCCTATAGTATTTACCTATACTGAATACCGAGTGTTTTAAACATTAAGGAAAACATTGCGAGGAAACTTGTACACGCAGCTACTCCATTTTTCAGGAGTAATATGATGAAGTCCTTTTTCAAAAAGTTTTTTTACTTCTGTCATTTTGAAGGTTTTGTTATTACTTGCAACATATCCTTTAGCCTGCGCCCATTCCAACTCAATGTGATTGAGCTCACAGTGGTATGGGGGCAGACGTCAAACAATTATCCCATGCTGCGCTGCCATCTTGTCCACAACATCCTTATCGCAATGTTCTTTTTTGTGCTGCCATACAATGTCTATAAGAGTAACTTTAACCATTGTTGCTTCGAATGAAATATTTTTGCTCGTTAGCCACTCTTGTATTCTAGGTTTAGTCCAAGACATTGTAGGCAGCGATTCTAGTTTCCTGGAGTGGTAGGGGTCATTATCCATTACTAATACGGAATTTGGTTTAAAGGGGAATTCTTTTATAGTTTGAAATGATTAACTATTCACACTCATTGTTCGTTCATCTGATTGAACGAGAACTAAACGCATCACTATTACTTTAAATATGGCACCATTATTTTACAAAGTGACATTAGCTACTGTCAGTTGGCTTCGTCTAATTAAAAATACGACTATACACATGGAACGAGCATGGAAGAATATTATTTTTTCGTGGCTGCAGTCCTCCTGGCCTTTGTAGTGCTTGGTTTGGCAACTGTTTTATCCGCATCCCCGAGCTTCACCTTACTTAAGTCACCGGTGGAGGATATACGATAACGCTTACCATCAGGGCCCTGGATGTGAATGTATCCTTCTCTTGTCCAGCACTTCTCAACCCCAAACTTCGCCCGTGCCGCCAAGAAAGCTTCATGACGCGAACGTGTCAGGAACTCCGACAGCGTGATACCCGTTCCTTTGAGCTTCGTTTTGGCGAACCAGATACTGTCACGCATCACAACCGATGCAAATTTGACCAGTATGGGCCTTGCCTTGTCGTTGGAAGTTCGGCGTCCCATCCTGTGACAGCGCCTGATGTCTTCAGCCACGAAGGTGTCAATGTGAAGACGTTGCTTGACGACATCCGCCACCAGCTGAGCTGTCTCCTCGTCTTTACGCTCCGCTACGCCGTGAAGCAACAACATCTTTCGGCGGCTACGCATCTCGATCTTGTCGACCTCGCGTCCGACGATGTCCAACTGCTCCGAAAAGGACCTTAATGTATTCAGAACGAAGAAGTGGTTTGTGGCGACTTCTTCTGCAGCTGCGCCTCAAAACTAGCCATTCGCTCCTCAAAATATGATTGCATGTCATGGATTTTCGAAACATTGAATGTGTCCATAGTGTATAAATTTTTTCCTGTTTAAAATTTGTTAATTATTGGAGATAACGCTAATCCAGCAGGTATGTGCTATAAGCTTCAACTTTTATTCATTAAAATTTAATTAAAATAAGAGTAAACTATTTTATTTGAATTTCCCACACAAGCAATTTTAAATTAAACCGGTTATCTCAACTACCCACAACCAAAAAAAAAAAAAAAAAAAAGTAAAAGTACCATCCAGACCAAGACAAACATCTATATTCATGCACACAAATGTTTGACTTGAGCGGGAATCAAACCCGCAAGCTTCGGCGTGGCAGTCGGATTACCTACAACTCTAAAAAAATCGAACGTTAGCGATAGCAAGCAACGTGATATGATGCGACGCAAACAAATTGCCAAAGCCTGCCATGCCGCATTAGCCAATCTGGTATAATTCGAACAATACATAATCTAAGTGACAGTTTCTTAGCATCGCTTCGCAACGCATCGCTCATTAGTTTATGAATACTTTTTTGTCAATAGATTTTATGGCTAAAACGAACAATTAAACACGTGATTTTTTTAGTACTGTCTGTCTGGCAAGTCTTTGCAAAGCACTGTCCGGCGTCAACAGCAAAAACTACAATTTCAATATTTTAGTTGTTTACTTCTACGGCTTAAATATATCGACACATACTAAAGTTAGAAATTTGACCAAAAATATTTATCGATAAATCATCATTGTTACGAACAACACTCGGTTTCCTAACTCTATGTTTTGTCTACTGTTTGCCTACCACGAGTCTGCTATAAGAGCGTGCTGCTAAACCTATCGACAGCTCTTTCTATCATACTGCATGTGCCATTAGAAAGAAGATATCAATCATAGCAACCGCTGTTGTTATTTAGTGTTACTTCTATGCCTTAGGTTATATTTCTTTGACTCAAACTAGGATGATGTATCCTTGGTCCAAGGACTCAAAGCAAAGAAATATAACCTTAAGGCAAAACGTCCAACCTCTCTGACTCAAAGAAATATAACCTTCTACAACTACGTTCCACAGACAACTGAGACAACGGTGTTAAGGTTGATCGTAGAATCGTCTAAACAAGAATATATTCTCGATAGTATCATCGAATATTGTTGTCATAGACTATTCAGACAGAATTTGAACTTAAAATCTTAAAAAAACATGTTAATTTGAAATGGCACAATTATGGGGTAAATTAATATTACATAATAAAATCTAAACTTTATATAATAATTATAATCTAATACAACTGATGTTAGTTGAGATTTCAAAATATCGACTAAGTACTTTTCAAGACAGCTGAACACGTTAGTTGTTTGGCATGTGTCAAATTCGTTTGTGAACGCATCTAATATTTTTATATTATTATTTAATCTGTGATTTAAATTTTGCCAGCTGGGCGGTTCCGATATTTATTTTCTTATTTTTAAATCAATTTTTCTCTTTTAAATACTAGTATATCCTCTTGAAGTTTTTACCACTCGGAGCTTTATTTTTAACATGTGAGTACTAAAACCGCTATTCAATTTATGTAGCGATTGTCGATTGAAATCAATACCATTGTACCTACGCTCAGACTCTTGCGAAAGTAACAAAATGAATTAGTGCAATAACCTTTCAAATAAGCTATTCATGATGCCGGAAAAGACAGTAACACAATTTGTGGAATGCGCACCCAGAACGCCGTGATAGTGTAAATGTGAGAGGCATAAATCGCATGAAATAGAAATGAACATAATTTATGTTTGCTTTGTAGGTAGTTGTGTGAATAGTTTTGCGTTAATAAATTAATATCTAAGCTACAAACTGCATTGTATAGCCTATAACTCAATTGTAGATTTTGTGAACAGTAAGTATGTGTCATATAAGTAGCTCAGCATTGTAGCCTTAAACTATATGTACCTAATTATTACCATATAATCATGTGCCAGTACTGCTATGAACCATATTTTGGTGCATACCTAGGTAGAAACTCATTTTATTGTCATAACAAACTATTTATGCATAATAGGAAGTTGGATTATTGATGTTAATATTTATTGTCATTCCTGACCTTATGTTTATAAATACAATAGTTATTGATAGAAATATAGACCTATGATTAAAGCATCTTGCTTTATAACAATAACTTTTGAAATTGACAATTGATTCTTTATCAAAATATTATACTTTTGTCAAGATAAGTTGTTATACCTAATATTTAGTCAAGATAACTGTCATTCAAAATAACACAAAATCAAAAATACACTAAGGCTCTTTAGGAAAATGATAGGTGTGTTTAACTAACAAGATGTCACTTTTTATTATGGTGTAGAATAGACCAAACTTGGGTGTGGTGTGTTCTACAGTAAGTCATTCCACAAATTGGTACCTATATCTGGCATACTTAGACAAATCATTCTCATATAAATGTACAAAGAAATGAGTAACACCATAGGCTTAAAGAAAATGTAACTTAATGTTATGCGAGAATAGCTAAATTTTATTTTCCAACTGGCAAAGCGACTGTGTGTTCTTTTGTGATTACGAGATGGCAAAATTTACAGTTGAGCAGATCATAAAATTATATTTTACTGTATGTTTATAAAAACATATAAAATAAATTATAGTATTGTGCATATTTTGAGGTTGATCTTGAAAGACATCTTCACATGACGATCATCTCAAAATTTGTATTATTTATTTGTCCATATTTTATGAAAAGTAACTCAAAAAATTTACCTACAATATTATAACAAATCAGCAACTTTAATTAGCTGTGGTGAAATCAACATGTATATTTTGAAGAATATTTAATGTTTAGATATGCAAATAATAAAGTGAAATTTTCCTACTAAGAAATTATGCTTATAATTAAAATGTGTTAAAAAGCACCATCCATGACTTACTAATGAGTTATAAAATTGAATCTATTGTTTACAAAATTATATGGTATGATACTTTCTCTCAGTGCTAATATGTCAGTATAATTGCACTAGCTATGACTCAGGTAATGGATTAAAGCTAGGACATACCTCAGACAAGTGAACAATTGCAAAGTTAGTATATTATTATTATTTCTGTTGTATAAACAAGACTGATTTCACTGGCAAAGTGAAATCAGTCTAGTTTAATTTTTGACATATTTGCATTAAGATCCACAACAAATGCAATTAAAGCTGCGCGAAAATTTCTAATAATTGCAGCAGTTAATATTTGTGTTTAAAAAACCATATTAATAATACTAATAGTTGGTAATACATGAGACATCCTATTATCTTTGTATTGACGTTTTATTTTATCATGTTTAGTGCTTTTTCTTTTATTTGCTAATAAATTTTTTTTCACTCATTATATGTTGTCTGCTTTGCGCTGCAGCGTTACAACATTGATGTATTGCGACGTCGAGTGTCGTACATTGTCTCGTTGACTCGTGCGCGGTACAGTAAGACCACGCTTGCGTGAGCGTAAATAACAGTAGCAAGTAGCTATACCTGCCGGCAGAGAAACAACCGTGTACATAAAACTACACGAAAAATTAAGTGCAGCATGCGCTGTCGAGAGCTCTTTAGTACGCGACGCTACTAGAACATTGCATTCGTGATTATACCAGTATCGCCTAATCAATCAAACATGGCGAACGTCCTTATCCAATACTATCATAGCAATAACTGCAATCGTTTGACCATGGATATCAAACACGTACACAATTTGATAAAGAATTTACCCGCTCTGTATCAATATTGCCAAATGAAATCAATTGTGATTGAACATAAGATTTTGTGAGCTGTAGCTGCGTGTAGATAAAATTTTGCTACACGTAGCGTAAAAGTGTGTAGTAACCCATAACCGCTAGGAAGCCACCGGTGACTGGTGTCTCTTAAAATTGACAAGCGCGCCTTTGCTATGCCATGAGTCACGGTTGCCTACCCACGTGGCGCGGTTGCCTTCGCTATTTTTTGTTTAAAAAACTAGGAAATATGCACAATACGTTAGCCTTTCAATACATTCATGTTTTATATCAATTGACCAAAAGTATTTGACCTTGTTATTTTTAAGTGTGTATATCTTTAGACACAATTTGCGTTACTGTAACAGGTAATTTTATTTGTTGCTTGCCAAGCCCTCCAATTAGTCCCCGCGTTACTACAGCTAGCTATGTATTCATTTTGTCGCCAGCATCTAAAGTAGACTAGGTTAACATACGGGAGTATTAACCCAAGATTTTTGCTGACGCGTAAAAGATTTGCTGTGGGTTTACTGCGATAAATTAAAATTTTAAGTCAGGTTCTTGTTTGAATTGTTTAATTATAGCGGTGATACGCGTTCCGCTTTACTTAGAATTCGAAATGCTGCCGCAAAAAAACGACTTCGACATGTATTGTATTGTAAATATCAATCGTAATTGTTGTTTTCAAACATAATTCTCGTGTCAAAGGATAATAGATAGGGAAAATACATTTTCAAAACAGCCTAGTTAATACAATCTGTCTCCTATATGCTTAGCAACCTGCTTCTTCTGTATTATATTTCCCAATATGTTTTAGTGTTATTTTTGTATTGCGAGTACTATTGTTCCTTTTTGCGTGTTCTTTGCCTTTGCATGCTATATTAAAATTACCGCGGTGAAACAGTTTATGTGTAATCTGTGTTATAAAGGTTTATTGTGATACAGGTTATGTTTTACTAACTAGACTCGCTATATAAAATTGTACGCCAGGCTCCACAAAGCATTAGTCCGTGTTTTTACGAAAAAATACCAATTAAAGCAGCACGACTAAATGCCTAAGATATCAATAACTTGTTTCTCTTTTCTGTTTTTAACGACTCTGGCGTATATTCTACAAGCATGATTATAAGTGAGCTGCTGTGCGTTTGTTTTGATGGTTTCCAATTATCAAACCTAAATTATCTGATACAATATAACAAAGATAACAATATATGTTTTCTAAACATATAACGTATTATGTACTATTAACGCGAAATATATTCTGAATTACCGTATACACATAAATTATACTTTAAAACACATCTTAGAAATGAGGCACCTAAATGTTATGGACTAAATAGAAATTCACCGTGATGACGCACAGAATTTCCTTTATCAAGCACATCGCTTAATAACCTATACGAGCAACAACAATTACCTTAAAATAAGCATGAATACTGGTGATTGCCGATAATATCTCAATACGCGAGGAACAAACAAAGGATTCCTACGTCAAATGAAAATATACCATGTAAGTAGCAACTAACGGATAGATTTGTAACAGATGATAATTTTCTTTCAGTTAATGTTTGAACCGGCACCTACCGAGACGTCTACCGCACACATATTTAGAAACATAACAGGTATGTGTAAATCCTTCAGCACTACTTTAAGTAGATTTTAGAAATGTTTCAAGCATAATAATATGTAAAAATAAGCATTATTAAGTTAGACATACAGTTTGTTCTTTAAATTCAGTTTTATGACTTTACATAATGATATAACTCACTCTCAGAATGCTACAAAGCTGTCCGCTGATTCATACACGATCGTTTCTTTAAAGAACAAAATGACGTAATATTATGACTTTAGTTGCTGACTATACAATTAATCACTGCACTTGATCAAAACAAGTTTTTAATATAATTCCTCGAGTTAATAGTTAAATTATTCCTTGTACTTTGTATTGCAATTCCTTTATAGAATAGAATGTTGCTGCTTGTAGAGCGCACCTAATTTTTTATAACTTAAACCTACTTACAAAATAAACCACTTCAATAGGTAGTAAAACGAAAAAAAAGATCTTAAATGTGATATTTTGATAGTGTCGCACAATATGAAACATAAGAATATAATGAAGCTGAGTGCGTAAGCCATTTTTAGAAATAACTTGGGATTTAGACAGGTCCAGTTAAGTTGAGCAATATTGTCTGGCCTTGTAGACAGAACAGAAGCACTGAGTTTTCCCTTAACTGCAATATTATTATCTCAAATTCGAATTTATGTAAAAAAACATTTACCAACGTTCGTGCTTCATGTATTTCTTGTAAGAAGTGGTTTTAACGTATAACTAATTGAAGGCATTCGTCGGTCTTCAGTTTTGAACTGAAGACAGGCATCGTTAGCATAGGGACAAAAAAAGATTCGTTGAAATCGTCTATGTTACGTACCTATATAAAACATATAAACTGTTTGCATTCATAATAAGCAAAAACCATAAACGATATCACAATAATTTTTAATGAATGCTACATTTTTAATAGGGAGTAAAACGAAACTTCCTTTTTCTATCAAAGATAAAAAAAAACAGCCGTATAATGCGAACTTGATCATTACAACTATGTATAAAGTAATATTGAGGTGAAATTAGTCGTGAATGTAACAGATATATATACAAACATACACACTTTGCACAAACATTTTCGTCGTTATTATAACCCTCTGGGACTTATGAACTTGAAACGAGATCATATTTTTCGATACCAACTACTTATTGAATTTTCACTTGCGGGAGTTGTGGTGTAATATAAAACGTCTACCGAAAATATAACTTGCGTGTTGAATTATATTTTATAATCTCAAATATAAAAATGGAGTCATTTTAGAATAAAACACTGTAGATCTTGTTACACTCAATGCAAAACAGGTCAATATTACTTCATTTACGACCAAAAATATTGCAGGGAGTACTGGAGTTGGCTAATAGCAATCTGTTAATACATACCCTAATAAATGTAGTCGATAACTGTAACCTGATTTGTTTGGTTCTCGTCAAAGTAAACAACGACGGAGACGTTATACAGCCTCCCTGAGTGCTTTTCCACTTCTACAAACATGACATAGCGAGTATCAAATTTTGTTTTAGTTCAGGACCGTACAAGCGTATCTCTCTTCTCTCTTTATTAAAAGGCGTATTCATAATATTTTAAGTTCATGAACTGTTCGCTCCTAGGCTTGCAACCCGAACGTCGCGCAAATCGCTCGTGCTCGTGAATATTTTATGTCTCAGCCAAATACGAGCACAATGCAACTTAGTCATGTTAATTCACTTAATTCACCGCGCGGAAATATTTTAAATAAATATCAACACCCAAGTATAACAAATATTATCAATGTGACGTATCGCGTTTTATGATGCAGCTCGATTCAGAGGATGGATGTTGAACTCTAATCGACAAGCATGTACTACTTATTAGTTATTACTGTAACCGTTCAATCAACTTCGGTAGGTACAACGGAAGTAGTTACTTTTTGAATACGCATATACGCCGTCTGACGTGCACTTAATACGTACTTAAGAGCATTAAGTACAGTATTAGTATAAATAGTATCCGTAACATGCACTCTCAATGGTTTTATGGATGAGATAACTTGTCTAGTAGACAAAAAAATGTTGATCGATACTATTTTCGTTGTGTACTATCGTAATGTAAAGCGCTGTGTCATAATTTAACTTACCTATACCTAAACCTAATAATCTTATGGCAAATCACGTTTTTGATATTTCTACAGGCAATTAAAATTGTAATGTATATTATACCGGAGTTGTACTAGATGTTTTCGGACTCGCTCCAGTTCCAACAAACAACAGAATAATTGAGTGAGCCAATTTATTTCAGAACATTTCATACAAATGTCCTTAGCCAGTGTCATTTCATATTGGAAACGCCTCTTTTGACGTAAATAATTTACATGAATGTGTCATTCAGCTATCGATACTAAACCGAGCACTGAGTCATTCATCTGCATAAACTGTTGTCTTTAGTACCTACCTTAATTCAGAAATTTGACATCAACAGTTTAAAATATGTTTTAAAATGGTAAAGTAAACACATTGCAGTCGCGTGTCCACTGGTTGCGCGTCTAGCTCGCGGTATGTTGTTCTATTATGATGTGAAGAACACGAGCGGCCTTCATGCTTAGTGGGCGGATGACCGCGGAGCGCGGATCAGACCGCCCGACTTTCACCTACGAGTGCGGTTTCATCAAAACAAAACTTTAAAACATTATGACACAGCGGTCATTCATGTGTAACTATTTATTTTAACTAAGTGGTTACACACATACTCTCCTTACTTATAAAAGCAATAAGAATTTAAATAGTATGAATTAGTGCATTGTGATACCGTGTTTTGTGCGCAGATATTTCGTTACTTATATCATATTCATCCATTAACAGTTTGTGCATGTGTGGTGGAGCTGAGGCTGGCTTTTGTACAAACATAAAAGGGTGGCTTTTAGTACTTTATTTACTAAGCTCCTTTCAGCTCTACTTAGTCTATATCATTAGAGCATCCCCCATATATACACATAATTATGTGGCAATCAATAAATCTGAAAATGTACTAAGTTTTCAGATTCTGATTCCAGAATGATTTGGATTTGTTTTTGAATTGTGTCTACATCCATAACTTTACATGCATTTATTGTTAAATTAACATTTAACTGATTGTTAGGAGTTAAGAGAGAGGGTAGGTAGAGTATCGAGTAGGCAGGTGCGTCGTGTTGGTGCGTCGTCCTGGCACACCTAGTATATTCGTGACGGCCGTGTCCTTCGGTTATGTGTGGCGATGATGGCGTGACCGCGCGTGTCTGGTGCAGAGAGGAGAACGCAGTGAGGCGGGGCCGAAGGGCGAGGGGAGGGCTCTATATGGCAAAGAGTCACCATGAAGGTGGATGCCGACGCGAGAGAAGCGCCCGCCGCGCCGCCCGCTGTCCCCGGAACCCCGATCGCTAGTAATACAGAATCACCTGTATCATCTCTGGACGGTTTGTTGGTTTAACACTAACATTCACTAAATGCACTGTAAATATTATGAGCTTCCATTCTATCACATTTTTTTATCGTTGAAATTCATCTCCTTCTATCACAATACTAACATGGCTGACGCTGCTTCGAGTAATTAACAATAACCACTGCTTTTTATACAATGTAGATTTAGAATATAGTGGTGTTGGATAGCTTGGTAAATTTATACATAATAAAAATAAATGCAGCCATGATCAGCAATCTGGTCGATAACCGGATACTGTTATAGGGTTATGCGCGTAACACACATGCGTATCTATAGTAAATAACAGCAAAAGTCACGCTAGCCACCAAATTACATATGACATCAGAACTGCTATAATTTTTAAAATATATTTTCTGAAAATTATAGGACTACAGCAAATAAATGAACATAGTTTTCCTAGCCTATTGACTTGCAACTATTGTTCGCAACGGGAAACGATTGAAATTACAGGTAATTTAAAAAAATACTGTAGCTTATTGGCAATATTGCTTCATGTTTTCTTATAGTCAAACTGGACAAATCAAGACATTCAAGATACATTTAAAATTTACCAAGAATCGAAACAGCTAGTATTCCCGATAGATCAGCATTGACAATAGCAATATACATTTTACATTGGGATCAATTCCATGGCGGCATATTAAAGCATACTTTTATAGTTTATACTCTATTTTTATCTGTACCATGCCAATTTAAATAAACTATCGCTAATCTCATATCATACAAGATAATTATCTATCCTATATCATCGTATCTTGGGTCTCGTAATACAAAATATGGTACTCGGTTCTTACGGCATTATTATAAGATAAAATTGGTGGTGGAAATAAATAAATCAAATAATATTAACTTCTAACGTTAACCAGTGGCTCTTAAAATAAAAAAACGGCAATAATAAATCTAAAAACGTAGATGGTGAACGGTATTGTTTTATCATACAATTTTATCAAAACGGGTCTTATTCGCTATATTTAATTAATTTAAGGTATAAATACCTATGTTTTACCGACGTTTCGGCCGTCTTACAACAGCCTTGGTCGCGTCAGGACTGATGTCATCTCAGCGCCGTCCTTGTCAAGCGCGGGTTTCGGCAGCTACCCTCACTTGCTTTTTATTTTGATTTTTATCCATATTAATTAAATATCGCGAATAAGACCCGTTTTAATAAAATTGTATGATGTATACAAATCGCGAAAGTTTAAAATCGGGTATTGTTTTATTTTATTAGTTATATGATATGAAACACTTCCTTGTTTCAAATCTTATTACCATTTGCTGTTATACGGGCCTTGAGCGTAACGTATGAATTAAATATTGAAAACCAAGGGTTGCCGTAGTAATCGGTTAGTTACTTAAGAAATTCTACTTCTCTGTTGGTGCAAGGCTGCAGTGATCTCTTCACCAGTTGGCCGCTCTGCTTGGGCTCGATGCCCGAATAGGTTAAAACTATAATCCACAATTTATAAAGAGGTCGGGATGTGTTGTCAAGGTCTTTGTGACGTTCATTTCAATGTTATGAAAATGTTGAATGTAAATGGGAGTGTTGTAGTAGAATACTGCCTACTTAGTAAGTAATTGTTGCAAATTGCAGCTGTTCACATAGTTACATTATACATAGGTAAAAGTAAGTTTTAAAAATATATTATAGTTAGGCAATTAAGCGTAATGCGTAAGTGAATATTATGCAATATTCACATAACATGCTGATATTAAAATTAATGTACGTACAGAGTACAGACATGTGACTTTTTACATAAATTGTAATCGTGGAAACTCTGCATGTTAGACATTAACTGCGGAAACCAAACTAAATGTGTACGTACTTTTGTTAAGCATGAACATTATTTTTCTTTCGTCTATACAAAATTAAATTTATTAATAATTAGTTTATATAATCATTTATTTTTCAAAGTTATACAAGTGAAAACAATATTAAATTGGGAAAGATTAGTTTAAAATTAGATCACTCTTATCCTCATCGATCCACTGTATTGTAATTATAATTCGATTTTTTTTTATTATGAGGCATATTTGTTATAATGAAATGGGCTCTGGAACGGAAAAATACAGATATGTAAATAATCATGGTAGTCAAAACTATTTCAATAAAGTTTGTGGCGACAAACTGCGGTACAGGTATAGTACCAGCGCATTATTGTAATACGCTCGAACCTATGGCGCGGCGTAGCGTGCGCGTCCATTATACATCTGCCTCCCTCAAAACATTGAATTCACAAATACGTTCATAATATCCAAACATGATGCGTTACATACGCAAGTCAATTTTATTTCAAAATATCAACAATATCAGTAAGTAGTAAATAAGCAATAATTGTTTGTTACGGTGCAGATTACCGGTTAGGAGATAGTGAAACGATACAAGCGCCCGACCGGGCTCTGCTAGCCAAACTGGAGGAGGAGAACAGACGGATCGAGGCGGACGCTAAGTCCCCCTCGCTCACAAACGTGCACAGCCGCAAGAGCTCCGATACTTCACAAGTGTCTTTGGCTTCTGGTAAGCTCCTTACATCTTTATACTTACTAGATACACATCCACTGCAGAGGCTGATCCAGGTAGGGAGTTCAGTTCAAGTCAAAGGCATCAGTTTTCTTCCAGAGACAAACAAATTTTAATATTTCCCGGGATTCAAAATCTAAATAAGTCGCCTATCTCCCCTCTATCAACATCCTTGCTCCGCCACTGCACCGTAGTATTCTTCGATTTATTCAGAATGTTGCCTCGGGAGGTTTTATTTTGGTTTGGGGACATCAGGGGTGGTTAGGCCTTCTCTTTTGTGAAGAGGTTTATATCAAAAGAAACACTACAAAAGTCATTTTTCATGGAAAACAGATTCTTTTGTATGCTTGAGCTCTATAGAATCCTTTGAATCCCACTTCCCCTCTGGATCCGCCCTTGATTGAATTAATATCTAAAGATTGACATCAGTTGATGGCGCATTATCATTTAGGTTTGAGTATGCACAAGTATCAATAGTTCACATCAATTATTATGTGTCCAAATTGATAAGCACAATTTACGATCGAGTATTATTTCCAAATTGTAAATCATTAAAAATATAATGTGGTAGACGTTGACAAATTGCTAATGGTCGTAAAGTGATTATAGTTTACCGTGAGTCTTGCATATGGTGAGTTGTTTCTGAGACTAAACAATTATTTGTACGACTACTAGCCACAAATAGTCGTTCTAAGTCTGGGTGTTAACTTGAGATAACAAAACGCCCTTTGCTAAGCGAGGTTTAGTACCTCCCAATTACAATAACAGCCTACTGTTTTGTAATTTAAATATGTATATTATAATATTATTACAACGAAAATGAGGGCACTGCAATATACTATTTCATAATTGCATAATTACGTACTTACATTATCCACCGAACTTAGTAAATTAATATGCTCCATAAAGTCAAAGGTGCGCGCGTTATACAATAACTATAAGTGCACAAATTGCGAGCCCGTTTCGTTACACAATTATTAAAAAACTGTGTTATTCCCACGACATACATAAGATTCACTCTTTGTTTAAGTGTAAAGTAACGTCAAAGACAATCTTGTTTGATGTAGCTTTATCTAAAACCGTTCTGAAACCAAATCTTTACGAACCTTGAAAACAATGGAATTTTCTTTTACATTGTTTTATCTATTATTTGTACCAATAAACTAAAGCCGTCTAAAATATTTAAATAATTTACAGTAGTATAATTTTAAATATATTGAAAAAGTTATATTTTATGACTGTTAACTTACTTCACAGATAGAACAGATAGTTTTTATCTCTTATCAGCTGTTAACTAACTCTGATACTTAGTGCACATCCAGTACTTGTTATCGCACAGTTTAGACAAAATGAACGATACAAATGATTTATTTGATACGAAAAACGTGCTCGATTTTTATATATCATGTGTTCTAGAAAATCTACGTCTTAGTGAGTATTATTTTATGTGTGCAATGCGGTAGGCTAATGAAGTGACACATTTACATTTGCAAGAACGACACTTGCATAATCTTGTGCTGTTTATATTAGTAGGTATATACTAGTGATGTTTTAACATTGCTATTGCTATTTATACCCAAAATTACAAAGATTGGCAGATATCGTAAATAATAATGATCTGCGTATATAACACGTGACAAAAATACACGACACTGTTTATGGTATCTATATTTAGACTTATCTTTGTTTCCTTGAATGTAAACATCAGAACATTTTTTTATTTTTTACAATAACAGCTTTTTACTTTAGGTTTCTACTATCAGCAGCTTTCTCTCTTAAATGTTGATGTAACCTTATCTTCGTTCTCTTTAGCGTTTTAGATGAGACAATACAATCATTGATATTCGCCCAGTTCATCCTTCAGCTATGATATTTGTTTACTCAACTTTTAACATTCTAAATTACTACACACAAATGTCACATGTTATAAGTAACCAAATTACATTTAAGAAACATGTTAAATGATGAGTCGAAAGACTAGTTAACAATCTAATTCAACAGTCTGAAAAATTGCTTAGCAATTGGCTGCTGCCAACAAAAAACACTACAAACATATTACAATGTTGTACGAGAGCATGACATCCGAATCCGACTAAGACCGTTCTTTTACTGATGTTATTTACGATGTGTTCACTTTTATGTAGCAACAAGCTCGAGTCATGAGACAGAAGCGCGCGTCAGCACGAGTAGCAACGGAGAGGAAGACTTATGGAGTGTATGGGGCAAAATCGTCAGCAACTGGGAGACGGAGTGGAAACGCCGCAACCAATACATACGCGACCTAGTACGACAGGGCGTGCCCCACCACTTCAGGGGCATCGTGTGGCAGCTACTTGCCGGAGTCGACACCTCACCTGAGAAAAAACTTTACGCCTCATACATTAAGGTAGTAAATTCAGTACAATGTAAACGTTGCTAGAAGTAATGAATCAGTCTCTTCTCTTCTCCTCACCTACCTTGCCTTGTCCCTCGTTTCTTTCTCGTAATAGGTAGCACCGTGGATGTTATCTTGTGGTGTTATCTTACCATTGCAATCTGATTGCTAAAACAATACAGCTTTATGAATCACAGCTATATTTTCTTAGCAATCCGTTTACTACTTGACACCAGATTGAGTGCTGATTCGCTTTCTTGGATAACACTAAAACTTAGTTAAGTAATCCTTTAATTTCGTTAATCCTGTATGTTAAGTATATCATGAAACTGAACAGCAGCCTTATTTACTCGAAATTATCCTATTCTTTCCATTAGGAATCTATTACAAAATTTAATAACATTTGTAATCCATTTAGGTACAAAATTGCACTAAATCAGTGAGCTGATTTCGGGATAAAGACCTTTTATGATTCCGTTTCTACACTACATAGTAATGTACAATCTCTCTGACCTCTTACGCTCTTATACATGAAAAAGTTATACGTTTTGTGGATTCTGCAATCGGCGCTGTGGACAGTGGAAATGAGGTCACAGTAAGAGTTTAGTAAACAATGTTAAAGCTGCTCTCCACCTATACTTACAGACTCGTTACTTCATTCGTGATACTCGCAGCACCGATTTAGCTTTACAGCGTATTTTGCTATTATTATGAAACTGAACTCAAAGTCGAATCATTTATTTGTTCATAGGTTCGTCACAAACACTTAACACACAGTCACACTGTTCTTTAAATTAAGCTGGATGAGGCCGGAAAATAGTTATTTTTTATATACGCCGGATATACGAACACTTGAGCAGTATCAAACTTAAGACAGCTATTCTGTTATAAAATACATACATAACTCATCTCATCGCGCGGTGGACAGTCCAATGCTGAATACATAGCTCATCTGTGTTAGGGTCATTTCGCCTGTTCGCGTCCATCGCCCAATTCGCGTCCATTTTACGGACCTTCCTTTAAAAATGCTCGAATATCAAATGAAAAGTCAGTACCGCTAATACCTAAACGTATAAGAGACACGCACAAATAGACAAAAGTTCCGTGCGCTCAGCTAATCCTGTTTAAAAAAATTTGTTAATCTCGGTTGTTCAACCAAAGAGTGCAGATGCGCGGGATATAAATAAAAAAATAGTGGGCAGCGGCGTGTTTGACGGTAAGTATTTTATTGTTTTATGTGAATTTTAGGATACATAGCTGTTTCTAGACATTAATAATGGAAAGACGAATAGTATGAATTATGAATTAGCTTGTTTTTTTTTATAGTTAACAATTAAAATAAGGTGGACGCGAATTACAACACCGAATTTATAAAACTTCCACTTTGCGTCCGCAATGGACGCGAACTCGTCTATTTATGTTTTCTTTAGTTGTTTATTTTTATGTGATTAAAAAATGAAAGAGAAATTGGGATTTTGTTTATTTTAACATTAATAGTATGCAATTGTAAGATGATTTCTTAGGAGACAACAACGACAACACAACCTACTAGTCACCTAATGTTTTCATTTCGGCAAACAAAAAATTCTGTCAAAGCGGTGAGGTATGCGGGGCAAGAGGGGCTACAAAAATGCATTCTAATTGGCCGGTTCAAATTTGCGGAACGTCATAATTCATATCTAGTGTTGGGATTGGTCTTATATAAGACGTATAAGTCTAATGTGTTGTTTGAAAGTGTTCGCCTTACGTGTGCCGTCTAGTAGGTTGAGTTGTCGTTGGGAGACAAGAAAGAAGAAGGAAAAGAAAAAATACAGAAGATGATTATTTAATAATCTTCTGTATTTTTAGTGATATTCGTGAGAAGAAGAAATCAATAAGACAATTAATACATATGTCAAAATTATGCTATTCTGAAGACCACAATATTGGACAACATGTATCGTTATTTTTTTATCTTTGATTTTAAGTTCCATCTATGTTGAGAACAATAAATAGTTATTTATAGTTTCTTTAAAGTGATTTAATAATGATAATAATGTAGATGTTTTTATAACTTTAATCTTAAATGTAGAAATTGTTAAAAGCCAATCTTTTTTTAGATTGTCTTAACAATATCACCCTTATATGAAGGAATTTAAGGGTGATATTGTTATGACTAAGCAGGTGGACGCGAAATGGTCCACAGGAGGACGCAATTTGGATTTTTTGGACGCAAAATGCCATATTTTGAAGTTTTCCTATTTAAAAAAAACAAGTTTCGAACAAAACTGAAAGTTAATATTAAAATAGACTATAATAATATAATGAACGTATTACATAAATTTTTCATTGAATCAATTTGCTGGAACATTTTTATTTTCTCCTTCAAACTTGCCAACTGCACTAAATTGACGCGAACAGGCGAAATGACCCTATATGAAATGCGCATAGTTTTCTTACCAGGGTAAGATACCAATTCCAATCGTTACATGTTAACCTCACTTGCAACATGTCCATTTCCGTTCACGCGTCGATCATAAACAAACCGACGCGGTAATAGGAAATGGATTACCGCAATGAAAACTTTTTACACGTGCATTACTTTTGTAATATGCTCCTTAATGGCGAGGCGTAATATTTTGTACAAATATGAGCTTCCGTTTACCGATAATTTGGACTATGAGCATCTGTCGTGCTAAATACCACCAGTCAGTAACTTTTTATTTTTACTTACTTTTCCTGTATTATAATAGCAAGATATCGTTGGGTTAATATAAATAATATGTGGTGATTGACATTTGTATGTTACGTAATAAAATACAGGCACACAGTTTTCTATCATTTATTATATTGCATAGGTATGATTCTTTACAGTCCTATTGTCATCTGCAATGACGCTAAATTATTTTGTTCAAGAACATCTCAGCGAGCATGAGAAATAAATAAATGTGCAATATTTCAGGCAAAGTCAGCATGCGAAAAGGTGATCCGTCGCGATATAGCTCGTACGTACCCCGAACACGACTTTTTCAAAGAGAAAGATGGACTTGGCCAGGAGTCGTTGTTCAACGTAATGAAAGCTTACTCGCTACATGACCGCGAAGTCGGCTACTGCCAAGGATCCGGTTTTATTGTTGGCCTATTACTTATGCAGGTGGGCTAAAAACTAAACTATTCACATACTTGCAGTTTTATGGAGCAGAGTCTCATAGTTCTCATACATGATGTATGTTACAGATGCCTGAAGAAGAAGCTTTTGCGGTCCTAGTTAAAATTATGCAACAGCACCGAATGCGTGATATGTTTAAGCCGAGCATGGCAGAGCTCGGCCTCTGTATGTTCCAGTTAGAGAATTTAGTTCAGGAGCTATTGCCTGACCTACATGTTCACTTCCAATCACAGGTTAGTGACGACCAAAATGTGCAAGACTTTGTAATCGTGGTGTCGTTAAACAAACTTTTGTTCGTCTTATATTCCAGAGTTTCAACACTTCATTGTATGCCAGTAGTTGGTTCCTGACTTTATTCACTACTACTTTGTCTTTGCCGCTCGCTTGCCGAATTATGGACGTGTTTCTGTCTGAAGGAATTGAAATAGTTTTCAAAGTAGCACTCGCGTTGTTAACCGTGGGCAAGAATGATTTGCTCTCACTCGATATGGAAAGTATATTAAAGGTAACAGATTCTTACACTTTATTTTAAATGCATATTTGAGTTTAATTTTATTGTGTTCTTAAGATAACTTATTAATTTCGTGCCGATACAATTATGACCAAATCCACAGTACATACAAAAAGAGCTGCCAGCGAAAGCTGAGGCTGACCAAGATGCCTTTATGAACCTCGCATATTCAATTAAAGTAAATCCAAAGAAGATGAAAAAGCTTGAAAAGGAATACACTGTTATCAAAACAAAGGAACAAAGCGATATAGCGGTACTGAGGGTAAGAAAATATTCAAAATTGTATACTACGTGACCACTAATAATGTGTTAAGCCAACGTGTCGCCCTGTTTGCCGTCGAAGTGTCATTGCGTCATACAGGGATGGAGGTGGGCTGGCTCGTGCGTGTCTTGTGTTTGTATCATCTCCAACTTTGCGGGAGATAGGGCTTCTGTCGTTCCGTTTGCCTCATTATAGGGGTCATGTAGTAGTGGTGTTTGGCTATGTGCAAGGGCATGTTTGGAAACGTGGTATTTATTGTAGTGCCTACGTCAGGAAAACCGTCTGTTGAAGCAACGGGTAGAACTGCTGGAGAAAGAGAGTTCTGGGTTGGCAGAGAGGTTGGTGAGAGGGCAAGTGGACCTGGCCGAGGGAGAGGAGGAGACGTTCGCGCTCGCGCGGGAAGTGCAGGCGCTCCGGCGAGCCAACGTCGACGCGCAGCAGCGACTCGCGGTCGCGCAGGACGAGATCAGGTCATTGGAAATGACCATTGCTGAGGTATTTATAGGTTATCAAATCATCTATTTAAGTGTGATTCATTTCATTTGAGCAAGTGTGTGTCCTTTTATGTGAAGCTTGGAAAAGCATGGATCGTTTGGAACGTCGATTGGTATACTAAATGTATATTTTGTTGGACGTGTGTGGCTTTGTTAACAGAACAACTCTAGGCAGTCGTCCCTGGAGGGTACGGAGGGCGGTGGGGGTGCTAAGGGGGAGGAGTTGGCTCGGTGCCTGCAGAGGGAGTTGGTGAGGGCTCGACTCCACGCGGCCGAACGTGAGGCCGCCGAGAGAGAGCTGACGGCGCGCATCGCGGAACTTGAGAATGAGAACAAGAGTCTCAGGCGGCAACGTGTCGACAACAACGTCGCACACTTACAGGTAAATACTACACACTTGAATATTCAATCTTTATTAAAAAGATGTTCACAGGGCTCCTATTTTGATAAGAATTAGGCGGCATAAAAATGTAATCGTTCGTGGTCTATAACACTAATTAACAAAGTTACGTACTGTTAGATCGGGCGACTCAGCACTTATAAAAAAAACAGCACTGAGAGTCACACAACGTTTATTTACTTTAGTACAAAGTTACCAAAATTCTACACAAGTTCAATCACACAGTCAAGTAGTACTTGGACTACACTCACAAATTTGGTCGCGAACTTAGATTTTAGCACGACTGCCCTGCGAAGGACAGGCTGACCCGAAATTATTATTCTAGGTTTAGCAGAACACCAACAAGTTGGGTATTGGTCCTAATGACCAAAATTACAACTGCACTAGAATAATAACAAGCGCGTTTTACTTAAAGACACCGGCTTTTATAGAAAAATATTGTTGAATTGCACTAAGCTATTGACGTCAATCGGCATAATGCAAGTTGGCAATTTCATATAGGAAATAGGGATGTGACAGTACATATAAAACAAGCAAAGGTATAGGGGAGAGTAACCTATATTGTACATACATACATACATAGACTCACGCCTGTTTCCCGGAGGGGTAGGCAGAGACTACGGAACGCCATTTGCAACGATCCTGACATACCTCACTTGCTTCACTCACTCACATCAAGTTTCTCATGCATGCTCTTCTGTTAAGGGTACTTCTGACTTGTCCTTTTTTCAGGATGTCTCCAATCTGGTCAGAGAACGTTCTCCTAGGTCTTCCCCTTTGTCCTGTCCCATTTACACTAGCCTGATATATCTTCTTTGTCAGTCTATCGTCATCCATCCTCTCTATGTGCCCAAACCATCTTAACATGCCTTTCTCAATGCTTGTCACTACATCTTCTTTTACCCCACACTACTCTCGTATCACACAATTCTTTACTCTGTCGGTCAAAGACACACCACACATACTTCTCAGTGCTCTCATTTCTACAGCATTTATTCTACTTTCAAATCTCTTCTGCCATACCCAACTTTCACTACCATACATAAGGGTAGGCACTAACACACCTCTATGTACAGCCAAACGTGCCTTTTTGGACACGTTTTGACTGTTCATAAACGCCTTCAGAGCTCCATTCACACAATTACGTGCATTAACTCTCCTTTCAATATCTGCTTCATTCTTACCATCTCTTGTAAACAACGTACCTAAGTAAACAAACTCATTCACTTGTTCCACTCGCTGTCCATCGATCAAAACATTACAAGCCGTAACGCATTCCTCCTTTTCAAAAACCATAACTTTCGTTTTACTTACATTCACTTTCATTCCTTTCCTTTCTAACGCACGATGCATGATTGTTACCATCTCCTGCAACTCCTCCGTTGAAGATGCAAGTATAACCTGATCATCAGCATAAAGGAGGCATTTGACGAGTAACCCATTCATCCTTAATCCGCAGTCACTATGTTTTAAATCTTGCAAACAACTGTCCATGAAGAGGTTAAACAGCCACGGTGACGCTACACATCCCTGTCTAACACCTTTATCGATGGTAAACCAGTCAGTGTATGCCCCGGTTATCCTCACACAAGCTCTAGAATCCTCATAAAGGGATTTCAGAGCTCGAATGAGGCTGCTGTCCACCCCATTCATTGACAGCACCGACCACATTTCATTCCTCACCACTTTATCGTAAGCCTTTTCCAAATCCACGAATGCGCAATAGACCTTTTGACCTTTGGCCAAAAATTTTCCGGCTATGCTTCGCAAGGAAAAAACCTGATCCGTACATCCCATACCCTTTCGGAATCCCGCTTGTACATCCCATATTTTCTTGTCGGTTACTTCCATAACTCTTTCAATAAGTACCTTTGCATACAATTTGCCAAAAATGCTGAGAAGGCTAATGCCTCTATAGTTTTTGCAGTCTTGTTGCGAGCCTTTTCCTTTATAAAGAGGCACAACTACAGCTGTGGTCCAGTCATTAGGTACTCGGCCGGTGTTCCAACACAAGTTATATAACCGCTGCAACTGACCAACTATGATGCCCTGTCCAGCCTTCAGCATTTCGACTGTAATCCTATCATATCCTGCAGCCTTACCTACTTTCATACTTCCCAGTGCCTTCACGATCTCATCCACGCCAATAACGCTTTCATCATTGCTATCATTACAATTCACTTCAGCTATCGGTGTCTCTATCGCCGTTCTTTCGAATAAACTTTCAAAATACTCTTTCCATCTCTTCAGCACGCACAATTCACCATTTACTATACTTCCATTCTCGTCTCTGATGGATGTGTGTTCTGAGGATTGAGTTCTTCCTCGAACTGCACGAACGGATTTCCAGAAAAACTTAATGTTCCTCTGGAAATCGTCAGATAATCTGCTATCAAACTCATCTTTCTTTTCCTCTTTTTTCCTTTTAACCATTTCTTTCACTATTCTTTTTGACCTAACAAACTCCTTTTTTGCTTCATCTATGTCTACACTCGTTGCTTTTCCCATTCTTTCATTTGCTCTGGCAGCCAACCAATCTGACCAAGCTTTCTTCTTCTCTGACACTGCTGATTGTACATCCTTGTCCCACCATGTATTCTTAACCTTTCGTATTTTCCTTCTCTTGATCATACCACATACTTCAGACGCTACACATACTACCTCTTCTTTAAAGGCCTGCCATAATTCTTCCATATCATTTATGCCATCGAATCTCTCAAATCTTGCTATCAATCTTCGTTTATACTCATCTTTCACATCTTTCTCTTGTAGATTTTCAACTTTTATTCTTTCCAAGACCCTATTTTCATTATGCTCTCGGTGTCGCCATCCTTTAAAGAGCCCACTTATCCGGCTCAACACCAAGAAGTGGTCTGTGTGGATGCCGATCCCTCGATATACTCTTGTATCCAACACATTCTTTCTCAATCGTTCATCTACTATCACAAAATCAATCATACTTCTTCTAACATTTTTCGCCTCTCGCGTATACATATGTATCCTTTTATGAACAAACATGGTGTTTGTCACACAAAGGCTCTACTCCAAACAAATCTCAAGCAGTGCTTTTCCATTTTCGTTCACACTCTCATCACCAAATGCACCTAACACCCTTTCAAATCCATCTCGCTTTACTCCCACCCATCCATTGAAATCCCCTAACAAGATCAATCTTTCATTATCCTTGCAGTTCCTCAAAATCTCTCTTAAACTCTCCCAAAACTCCTGCCTTTCGTCTTGCTCATGTTGTGACATACCTGTAACTATATTGACCGGGGCGAACACCCCCACAATAAAGAGACGAGTAAGTCCTACTTTCATTCTCATCCACAGTAGCCTAGCATTTACACATTCAAACTCTTTTACGCACTCATTCATTCGCGCAGACAGTACTACACCAACTCCCTTACAGGCTCTGGTGGTACTATCTACCCCAGACCAATACGCCGTATATGCACCATGCTTGGTGGTGTCACACCCTTTTCTTTTTGTTTCATTCACACAAAGAACATCAATCTTTCTATCATCCATCATCTGACATACTTCATCCAATTTGCCGTTCATTCCTCCACCAACATTCAATGTCGCAAACCTGCTTTCCGTAGGCCGCTTTTCGCCCTCGCGGGAAACGAGACGTGACGGGTTGCGAACCGCGTCGCCGCCGTATGGAGAAGAATAAGTTTTTGTTCCCATAGCGTTCCCACGAGATTTAGGGATCTAGACGGTCCATCCCCGCAGAGCCCTTTACGGGGATAAGGCGGAATATCAGCTGTGCCCTGTGACCACCAACACAGGCATCCTCCGTTCACGACCAGCTTGCCCTCTGGCCACGAATCCCTCGGCACGGGTCGGTTCACACCTTAGATCGGGGTTTTGTTTCGGGTATGCTCCCTGAAAGTTGGTTTAAATTCGGAGTTTTCCTTCTCCTAGACAGGTTGCCAACCAAGGCTAACGAGGCCCATCTCCCCGAACGTTTGGTTTAATTTCGGAGTTTTCCTTCTCCTAGACAGGTTGCCAACCAAGGCTAACGAGGCCCATCTCCCCGAAACCCCGACCTATACTGTACCGGCTCCTAAATTGTACCACGTCTTTATTTCCTACTAAATATGAATATAAACGCCGGACAGATTGTATCTGTCCATTATGGAGCAAGATCTCAGTATACAGGTTTCCTCACGATGTTTTCCTTCGCCGTTTAACAAGCGATAATAGAATTAACAATTTAACTCCCATATAGCTGTGAAAAGTCTGGTCAGTTAGTTTCACTAGGCTCGTGCTGCTTAGCAATGTTAAACAGTATCTCAAAATGACTACATATCTGTTATCTAATACTTCTAATCTAATACTAATATATAAAACTGAAGAGTTTGTTTGTTTGCTTGAATGCGCTAATCTCATGAAGTACTGGTCCGATTTGAAAAATTCTTTCATTGTTAGGTAGTCCATTTATCGAGGAAGGCTATTGGCTATATAACATCACGCTATGAGCCACGGGAGCTGAGCAGTAGCCTTAAATAACGCGGGTGTAACCGCGGGCTCATCTGTTTGTTTATATTTGTCCGCAGGATGAGTTGATTGCGGTGAAACTACGTGAGGCCGAAGCGAATCTATCTTTGAAAGATCTTCGCCAACGCGTCACCGAGATATCTGAGGCGTGGCAGCGACATCTACAGGTAAACACCTACATACATGTAATTCCATGTTCATATTGCTAATAAGACAGAGAGAGGAATCTTAGACCAGGACGTCAATTAATATTTCTTTATGTTAATTTGCGGCTACATCAAACAAGTTTCGTTTTGCGAGAAAAACATAGAACGTGCCTCTCTTAACTCTAAATGTTTATCTTTTAATATGTATAGTTTTGACTCGTTCTTTAACAGATAAACTTTATATCTATTATAGATTAAATTTATATCAATTATCGAAAATACATATTAATTCATTATTTTGATAGTAAGAACAATCCTATATCTTTATATGCATTCTAAATTTTAAACCTTTACGCCCTGTCGTGGATACTACATGTCATATTATTGAATTTATTTAATTTATTTATCTCAAGGGTAATGGCCATTGTCTGTCATATTATTGAGTTTAACTATAAGTTCAAAACTATGAGTTTATATTTGTTTTTTTTTTCAGGAGCACAGACAGGAGGCGCCGGCCGCCCCCGTTCAGTCTAACGTGGTGTCAGACATAATGGCCACGCCTAAGAAGCTGCTCCGCGCCTGGGAAGGTCGCTCAGCCGACACGCAGAAACTAGAAGAGGAACTTATGACCACTAGGATAAGAGAAGTCGAGGCTTTAACTGAACTTAAGGAATTAAGACTGAAGGTAATATAATAATACTAGAATATGCCGGTAGCATATTTTATTTAAATTAAATCGTTTCATCCCGATTCCGTGGGAATTTCAAGAAATCCCTTCTTAGTGCATGTCAAATTTCAGCATACAATACATGTCAAATTTCAGCTTTATGCTCTCAATAGTTTTGCCTGTACGTTGTGTCTGTCAGTCAGTAATGCAATAATTTTATATAATAATATACTTACAGATATTTAGACAAATACAAATTACTGCGTTTTGAGATCATAACGCAGTAATTTGTATTTGTGTTCCTAAATCAGTCATCACACGCGGTGACTGACTAGAAATACAAAGTCACGGCCCTATTTCATTCCGTGGGCGTCGTAAAAGGGAACTAAACAAAATACACAAAGCCTTATATTTGCAAAGAGACGGCAATCTTGACGTTAAACCCTATAATTATTATGCGTGCTATGTGCCACTGGAGTATGGACGACCGGTTGGCGAAGCGGGAGTGTATGCGACTGCTACACCAAAGGTCGCAGGTTCGATTCCCGCTCAAGACAAACATTTGTGTGCGTGAACATGGATGTTTGTCTTGGTCTGGGTGTATCTATGTACAATATGTATGTATCTACAAAAAGAAAGTATATAATTATGTATGTTTATCCATTATCTTGTACCGATTGTACATGCTCAGTTTGGGACTAGATGGTATTGTGTGATTGTGGTAGAATATTATATCGACGGTTGAAAGGCTAATTGACCTAAGCGATATTTAGTAAAACTTGCAGGAGGATGGACTAAACTTTTTATTTGGAAAAAAAACATAAAAAACAACTATTTACTAGACTTTTATTTACTTCATACAGTATATCCCTAATTAAGTAAGGATTATTTTTAAGCTATTATTGTTGTTAATTGTGTATTATTTTGGAAATTTTATGTTGGTAAGAAGAATACTAAATTTGATGCATTTTGAGCTACAAAATGCATCAAATTTAGTATTTTTTGAGAAAGGCAAAATTGTTCAAATGCCTGCCGTAAAAAAATAGCTGACAGTAAACTGGCTCAAGCATCGACTTAGAATAAAACAATACGAGAGAAAATGAATTTAGCGCCATGTCAACTGACAGTTGAATAAGCAACATGATGGTGTTACACCAGAGTGAAGTAGGTTGATGCAGGATGAATCAAAATGACTCCTTTCTAGATTATTAGTAGATATAGAAGCTTAGGCCATCATTCAGCTACATCCATAAGATTTTAATGTAGTTGAATGCAAAATGGGCCAAACAATAAGCTGTGTGCTTATTGTTTTGGTTTAATGCAAAATAGGTCAAACGAAAAAACCACAACTACGGCGAAAAAGCCAAATGCCTTAATGAACACTCGTTATTAAGGATCGAAAAATCAAAATATAGGCTATTTTGAGCCATCAGGTCCTCAACTAATTATGTGTCGTTTAAATCAATGAGCTAAGAAATGAGGTATGTTTTGCTGTAGGTGCTAAGCGCCATTAAAGTAGTCAAAAAAATTGAAACCTGACTCAAACGATGGAGAAAAATTTGCTGATTCCGAATATGTATATAACTCAATATCGCAAAAAATGAGGCTTGTACCCAATTAGCCTTTCCACCGTCGATATAGTGGCGAAATCCTCCTATTAACTCACAGTGCTGGAGATGCCTGCACCCAGCAGTGGACTGCAAAAGGCTGTACGATGATCATTATGATCGTCCTAGTATTATCCACTTACATCCGAGGAGGCCGCTTATTAGTCCAGCCATGTCTCACAGAGTATTATTAGCTTTTTCACAGATCAACCGCTGTCTAAAATCCGAATCGCATCAAACATAATTCCAATAAATAATCATAGGTAATGGAGCTGGAGACGCAAGTGCAAGTGTCGACAAATCAGTTGCGTCGTCAGGACGAAGAGGCGCGTCAGTTGAGGGAAAACCTGGACGCCGCGCTGCAGAGGGAGAGGGTGCTGCAAGCGAGACAGAGAGAGTTCCAACATAAATATGCTGATCTTGAGAGCAAGGTACTCCATGCACTCTATTATATACCAGTTCTCAACCTGAGCTCCATGGACCTTTATGAGGTCCGTGAGTAAAAAATACTGTTACCTAAACTTTTTTGTAACTCCAGTAGTATTGTAAATTCATTAACTTTATATTTTCTTCTAACAGGCTAAATATGACTCCATGCAAGCTAATATCCGAAATATGGAGGACGCTCAGAGAATAGCCGAGTTAGAAACTGAGGTTTCTGAATATAAATTAAAGGTAAACAATTATTTTGATTAATCACTCTAATTAAGCAATATAAATCACTTTTACTACATATATTATTAAACTTTACAGAATGAAGTGATGGCTACAGAAGGCGAGCTACGTAACAACATGGATGACTCTGATAGAGTTCGAGAGTTGCAGGAACAAGTTGCTGAGCTTAAGGCTGAGGTGAGAACCACGCCAGCTTCATAATGCTTACAACTGTAATATATACACAGAGTGACCACAAAATCAGAATGTTAACATTCTATTATCATTCAAACCAATCGTCAAATATAATTGGAAGATTGATATTATAAAAATATTGCGTGTTGACGCTTTGCTTTTCTAACACATTTTACGATACATTACATTGTGAAGGATTGAACGTATGTATGATTTCACACGCTTATTCACTAAAATGGTTAATATACTTATATGATTCATGAACCAGTGGCACAATACTAACAAACGATGATCATGATATTGATATTCGTTTCATGTTGAGGAGCGCACAGTGTGGTCGGTCACTCGCAACGCTACGACAACGCTTCAGTCATTGTTACGGCATCGCCGCTTTGTCTGTTGGCTCTCACTTTGTACATAAACTATTGGATACTACCCTCCGACTGCCAAGCGATGATCAGTCTCTATTACAACCAGTCCTCAGGTCTAGCCATAGATTAACTATTAGAATATTAAATTTCTGTGACTGTTGATCCGGTTTCTCGGTGCTCATAAATGACTAAAAGAAAACATTTCTTACATTACATATACAGATATTTTTTTTAACATGCATTTCTATAATCGATTTTAAACTTTCGCGATTTGTATACATCTTACAATTGTATGTAAACGGGTCTTATTCGCGTTATTGCCATGGTCGCGGCAGGACTGCTTCCTGCCGCGACCATGGCTGTTGTAAGCCGGCCGAAACGTCGGAAAAACATAGGTATTTATACCTTAAATTTATTAAATATCGCGAATAAGACCCGTTTGCATAAAATTGTATGATACATCTCTATAGTCGCAAAAAAATGAGTCGAGAAATCGTATCTGATTGCGTTATACAATTAATAATAAAATAATGATATAAATTATTCTTGTAGATGTAAAATCGTTACGACAAAGCAATTAATAAATCATATTTAAAGCATACCGCCGTCGGTCGAAGTGAAGGTAAAATATATTTTAGTGATTGTATAATAATGATGCGCTTTGTTCAAAATGTCTGATACATTTTGTTTGGCACTGCACAGTTTCCCACACCAATCACCACTCCGGACACTGAGCCCTGGAAATGGCTCGAGTAAGTTTTATTACAATCAAACATATTGTCGGCTAGTGTGTTGACACGCTTACTCCATTCTCCAAAGTAGATACTAGATAGTAACCATTCCAAGTAATAACCGACTAAACTGTGACCACGGTTAACTGCTACTTAAACCTATATCATAACATAATTTGTCTTGACACGCATTTGAAAATTTAATGTTAACTGACACAAGCATTGTTCGGTCCATTCGTCTCATACCGACAATTTAAGATAGAAAAGATTCTAAGCTTGCAATAGCCCTGCTATTATTTCAGTATTTGATAATCGCTAAATGCCTCAATATGCAAGGCATGTCACTGTTATATTCCCATGGCTATAGTTTACTTTTAGCTCGATGTTTTATAAAATACTGCTTAATTTAGCTTTAGACTTCCTGGATGATAAACATACCTATTAAACTATTATAGTCAAACCTAAACATAAAACCCTATAAGTATGTATTCTAATGCGCTATAGATTAAAATATAAAAAAATGGATGTGGCAGGTGAACACACTAGACCCATACGTAAAAATGTTTGTTTTATTAATGTATGTACAAAAGATAAAACCACATAATGTGCTTTCTCGATGTCTTTTATTACTTTGATCTTGATAGTAGAAATAATATCATTGCATTATCAACTTGCCTGCATTATGTTTCGCTGTTGCTGCTTGCCTTTGTCTTGTGTTGTTTGTGCTGTGGTTTGCTTCATTACTGGTACTATAAGAATGAAATTGCCGTTCACTTGAAAGCCTCAATAATTTATTAATGTCATATTTTTGACGCTGACGTAATTTTCCAGTGCGATTTGCATAATACATGCCTATTACTCACGTGATTGGGCCTTGGAAAATGACATCATCATGACCTCAGAAAGCAGTGACCATGGCTGGGATGTGTGTTTATTTCTATGCTCTGTGGCGTTACTTTCCAATTTTTAAGAAATAGCAGGGAAATCCTGAATCTTGTTGATTTATTTATTTATTATCTTTATATACACATAGCATATAAAGGTGGACTTAATGCCTTAGGCATTTTCTGCCAGCCTACCTTAGAGTGGTGCAGATATTAATGGTATGTGTATTTTGGAAGTGGAGTTTGACTTATATATTTAAAATAAATTAATAGATATGATAAAACGCATACATTATATAAAATTTGATCATAATAATACATAAATTCATATACTTACATACACATACATAATATAATATATACATATATAAATAAAGTTATATCGGTGTATCAGCGAAGCTAACCTCTTACTAGTAATCCAATAGACTGGAGCGTCTGTAAACATATGCTTTTTAAGACATTGGTGGCTGTCATATGGTACAATGGTGTCTGTAGTTTGGTGCAATGGTATCAAAAGTCGTTGAAATACAAAGTTGGATTTCGATAAGTCTACAATGAAAGGGCGTACCTTTAATTATGAGTATTTCTATTCGTTTAGCTGTTCAGTAGAAGAGCTGACACTTACGACATAAGACTGCAGATCTCAATAGAGTTTGATTTTAATACCAAATTATGTAGTTTTATATGTCTACGCATATGTTTATCTATCATGCTGTTCTGCCCCTTTGCTAGGATAACGACTACGGTATTGGTATATAATCTGACATGTTGTAGGTGTCCTATGCTTGCTGGAAAATAGCTGGAACTTCAGTTACTGGTGCAATATGAGGTCAGCAGCGATGAGAATTACTGATATGAAATTTAGTGAAACATCTCAAACACAGAGCAAGTGATAGGCGGGCTACTTCTCTACTTGGACGACGGCAATTTCCTGCTTATACCTACCACAATTATAACGGAGGAAAATAATAGCAAAGGATATAATGATGCTAAACTTACATGTACTGTAATTTTACAATATAACAACAAATGTTACTAAAAAGACAAACTCCTTGAAAATTATGTTCCTGCCTTATATTCCTGCTTTAACTAACAAAATAGTAGTAAGATGTAGATACATTTATTTTTATGTAGTTGTGTATAATAAATATTATATTCAATATAGCAAGTCATCAATTTGATGAGGTTTGTATTATTATGTGGCAGCGGGCACTGCAAGGTGTTTGATCTAATTTAGTTGTGACTTTATAACACTTGTGTATAAAATTAGAAATATAAATGAAGAATCTAAACTTGTTATTGTGGCTAAAAGGGAGTGTAGCATGTGGAAATTAAATAGTCTTAATAGGTATTGATTGTGTGCTATGTGGGTGCAGGTCATGAGGCTAGAGGCCTGGAAGGCGCGCGCTCTGGGCCGCACTGAGCTCAGTCGCGCCGTCTCTTTCGAAGACGACCTAGAGGAAGACGAGAAACTGAAACTTATCCTTCGCCGCGAATCATCCACTTCCCTCGACCATGTCTCTGCCATGTCACGGAAACCGACGTAACGAACACTACACATCACTAACTGTTCACTGTTATCGTTGCCCCTGCTTATAGTATTCTAGATATTATGTTTTTATATTGTTTGTAGTCTAGTTAATATTTTATTACTCAAGAATAGAACGCACACTTTATTTTCTCTTATCTTTTACATTTTCTTTCTTTATATATATAAGCGAGATGTTAGTTTGTATTCTGTGAATGGTTACCTACATGACATTGACCATTCATGATACATATTTATCTCACTTTATTCATGTTTGTTTAGATTCCTATTTCGTCCCTTAAATCTAAATGACTTGGTTCTATTTTTATTTCTACCACAACTGACTAATAATAATTTATCTTATTTACTCTTTCTTGTTTTGAGTAGTATATTTTGCAAGCTAGACTACATAAAACATCAATTTATATTTTAATACTTCCATTAATATTCGCTTTAGATAGTTAGGTTTAGGTGTTTCTCGTGTCCTTTACATCTTCCACCCCAATGGGCTGTAGAATTCTCAATATAATTATGTTACAACTTTTTACAGTAGTTTTGCTAGACTTCTCGTCGAACGATGATTATAAAGTAAAATAGTTGTAGATCAAAATACAATCAATAATATAGCCTTGTTTAGATTTCCATAGGATTGTCATGTCCAGTCTCCTGATGCCAACAACAAACAGCGTGGTCGTGAAGATGACGAATGCACCAGTGCACGTTCCAGAATCACGCAAACGTGGCATACGTCATCTTGACGTCCACTTTACATTCATGCACATTAGGGATAGTAAGAATATTTTATATGGTTGTAGTTGAGACATACAGGTAGGTAGATTTAATATAGTTGTACTTTATAGTATATTGAGTATTGAGTAGAAAATTAATTCTTATAGGAACACGACGTAAATAGCAGTTGAAATTTAAAACAATACCTTTATGTTGCAATCCTGTTTTCCAGCTAATTGGTATTTTGCTTTGATCTCAAAAGATGAAACAATATTACGTCTATGATTTATCGCCTCAAGTTGGAAATATAAAAAGAAATTGGAAATATTACTAATTTGCTCTTTTTAATTTGCCTGCTATTGATAATAGTTAAATTGCGAACAAGACTAAAACATTTCTAAATAAACATTCCACTTGTACATTATTAATTTATTTAAGGTATCATTTTATTTGGGTATGTCACGTCAACAAAGTAGCCAATATTAATTACCAGGTTACCTAGTAATTAATATTGTCAGTAGGCATCCCATTTGATAATGTGATGTTATTTTTGATGACAGGGACTACAATCTAGTATTGATGGCAATATTACGCGTACTTATTTAATTAATGCTTGTAATTTTATTAGATTATAAGAATGAAGTATTTTATATGTATTAATTTATTTTTGTAAAATACTCAATACTAAGTTAATTTAGAAATGCATTGTTTTATCATACTACATGTTTATTTTACTGTTTCGTACCATGACTAAAGATGATAAATTAATATATAACAACATATTATTATGTTATATTTCATTTGTTTAGCCATCGGACGCATAACCTGATAGTAAACAGACTTGAAACAAAACGGGTGACTTGACTATTAAAATTGGTGATATTTTAAAATATTGACTCTTTATATTCCATCGTTATATATTCCTTGAAGCCACAGTGAAAAAACTCGTAAGCTGACTGACTCAAAATTCACATTTGTATTATCTTCACAGATATAATTCAATATGTATTTCGACTAAATTATTTACATTCAAAAGTAGTGGTACGAATTAATTATCACTAAAATAATTCGAATACCTATGGGACATATTTTGTATAATCGACAAATCATAATAAATAACATAATTAAAAGAGAAGTTTGATAGATATTATGATGGTAATGACTGGAATAGTTCAATTATAATGTAAAGATGTTAAAAGACATGCATTGCGCAAAGTTATTGACATTAACGTGTAACAGGCATATTTAAATCTATTCTATGTATACTTAAGTACTATGTTTCATTAAAAATGAATATTGTGTAATTGTTGAATGAGCATGTGAAAATGAGCTGTAAGTACATGGTGTTACGCTTAACTTTATCAAAATATAATTCCTAGTGGTACCTACCCAGTAACTTCTTATATAATCTACGGCAGCAACTAAAAATAATAATAATTTATACGCAATTATTACCTACAAGTACTAACTTCACGTATTTCAGCGCAAGTGTCTGTGATCATGGTCAATTTTTATGCACACCGTCTGTGGGTATGGTATCCATACGGAACAAAATTATTTCATTTTCATGCTGAATTTAACAGCAAATTATATATTTACAGAAGATAATTTTTAACCAAACAGCTGTTACAATAATATTGGTCTGAGAATGGCCGTTATGCAATTATTATATACCTGAGTTAAAATTTTAAACTTATTTGTTCTAAATGTGCAGATATATGGTGTAATAATTAGCTTATGTAAACCAAGATGCGAAACATCTAACAATTATTACAAATTGTTTCAATATCAACTTAAATAATAATGACAACTAAATCTTATATCAGGATTCATTTTGTGATAATTTACAGAAACTAGCTTCGGTTTCATTAATTTTTTGTTACTCCCTGTACATAAATATACTAATAAGAAAATATATAATTCTGGAATCACTTAGATATATGATTTTTGTTATTTTTATAAGAAATATTATAATAACAAGTTTTAATATTGACTGCAATAATTCGCGTATTGTTCCAAATAATTCCTACCTAATCAATAGTTATAGGTATTTTAGTTATCGTTATTATTGATATATTTTATGTTATGTGACTATTTATTTGATTTTCATTGGCAGCTATGACAAATTTTATTTTCTGTATAATTTAGTTGTACAACCCACTATGCAATTGATTTCCACGTATAGTATAGAGCATACATACGAACTTAGAAAAATGTATTTTATATTTCTATTACGTGATCACTGATCAGGATCACACATTTTGAATTATATTAACCCTTTTAATATGTATATGTACTGGTTTCAATGATTTTCACATTCAATTCAGTAATTATAGTTAATTTACATTCATGTAGTATAAGGTCAGAATACTGCTGTGAAAATACTAAACTTAATATGAGCAATAAACAACAGTTATCGAACTATAGGTGAATATAATAATATAAGCCAATATTTTTCACTTTTATATTGATAAAAACGCAGCTATTTATACATAATCGTCAATCATCATTATAACACCGACAATGAAGATAAAACTCTTGTTTATTTATAAAACTACTTCAACTGCTGTTTATTATTTTTTACTACTTACGATTTCCTCTGGCCAAACCTCAAATTTTATGTGGAGTCTATGGAACTATTTTTAATCCTACTGAGTGGGATCACAATATAGTTGACTTAATCGAACTGGGTAACGTAGGTACAATGTCAAGGTATCATCAAATATGTCTATTATTATCCGACTGCCAAGAAGAGTTGTTTTTTATTATTTATCAAGTTTAAATAAGTAAGTTATTAATGGATTGACATTGAAATACGCTCAAAATATATCCCAACAGTTTGAGCATGACTTATCAATTATCATGCTCAAACTGTTGGGATATATTTCTTAAAATATTGTTATTTAATAAAGACATAGGTACTCGAATGTTACCTCACCTGCCTTAGGTTACTCCGTTTGATTGTACGAAGTTGAATAGTTTACTACCTCTTTATTATCATGTATCAGACATGTAGAGATATTTGTTTGTTTTAGATTAACAAATGTCTCGAACATCTCGTTTGAGTAATATAGTCTTGAAATATTTAATTATGGTTGGCTTTCGAAATTATTATTTTAATCTAACTTTCTACCTGTTATTACACACTAGTATCATATTATTATTTCTACCGTAAAAGGAAATTGGTTTCTACATAAATACCTATTTTATTTTTTGTAAACTGCACGCTTCGTTCATTATATTATGAAACTTAGATGACTTTGAAGATACTGATGAGTAGACCACTAGTAGGTATCTCTGAAGCATATAAAGTTGTCAATAATAATAGCGCATCAAGTCGGAGTCTGTTGCAAAGTGAACACATGTGAAATACCACTTAACATATTACGGCCTATGATCTAATTTCTCTAGTGGACTAATATCTCAAGTTCTGCTCCTTGTACATCCTGTAGCCTTCAGTCTTTCATGAATTCGAATATAAATACACGTAAATATGCATCAGCAGGTTAGATAGATTACGATTTTCTGGGTCACAAGTGGGGTCATATGTAGTTAGAATCATTTTAAGATTAATGCTTAGATTCGGAATTTGCCTCTTGAGATTTGACTGATTTATAACAGTCTATGTTGTGGCTAAACCCTCCAAAGCAACAACTAATATAAAATAAAAGAAAATAGAATGTAGGCCCTTTAGCAACCTCAGGTCACTTGCTGTGAAAGTTTACTCTTGTGACAGACTCTATCAACCACAAATTTTTACATTTTACTCGTGACTTTGTGTATTTTCATATTGTGTATTGGAAAATAAATTGATAATCTTGTATTCCATTTTTTATTACAAATAAAGACTTATAACTCATTCAAAGCAGTTTCCTTTATCAGTTTAACATTCAACTACTCAAATGCTCAAAAGTAAGAAAATAAGAAGAGGGAATTTTGCTTCATGGTTCGCAGTAAGTCCCGCAGAAAGAAAACAATCGCAGCAGGGGACTAAACATTTTTAACCCCTCTGGATATTTCCCAGGGATGATGATATATGATATTGCTGATTAGGGCCACAGAATATACATCAATGTATCAGAAAGAGATGACATGTTCAACATTTTTACGCCGCTGCTATAACCAATCAGTTCTATATAAAAACGACGCTACTAGTCCATGTCGAGAATAAAACAGGGTTCTCTGCTGGTTTGGATCAGACCCTAGGCAAGAAATTATTATAAACTGTGAGTAGGTATATTCCAAAAGGGCAAGGTCGCCAGCCGATGGCCTTCAAGATGATGTGGGAAATGGGAAAAGTATGAATTGTAGCGTTTTTTCAGCTGCCCCTCCCTGCCGCCCTGGCGACGCCCTGAGTCAATCAGACTCCATGTAGCGACTGTCAAAGATTGTCATGACAGCCGGCACCGACGGCTCGGCTTAACGTGCTTCCGAGGCACGAGGCAAGCGATAATAATTAACAATTCAATACGCGCATCAAAGTCAGTGGTGCGCGCCGTGTATTGACATGGCAGCCTATTGGCACCTACTTGCACTAGATTATCGCTGCAGTAACTGAACATCTAACTTGGGCAAATAAACCGTTCGGGTAAAATCAACTGAAATTTTTTCTTCGATAGTTGTGTCGTCATTTTTTGTATCTTCTACTGCTGATGATCCCCGGGTAAACAACCCTGGTGGGGCGCTGAGTTTGATCGCAAGCGCAAGAAGGTAAGAAAGGCCTTAAACAGGCCAATGAACACAAGCGCGGACGAAGATTGAGATGCTTATAAAGCGGCCAAATCAAGCTATAGGAAATGCCTCAGATTCAGACGCACCATGGGATGAAGGAAATTCTGTGGGAGCATTTGAATCTTGCCAACAAGCAAACCGGGTAAGGAAAGACTAGCTCAGAAACCGGCAGTTGCACCAGGTACTCTCCGTAAACCGAACAACACCTACACCACATCGGAGGAGGAGATAAGACGCGTCCTACTTGAAACACACTTCCCAGGCTGCGTCCTCACCCCGATAATAACGTGGCATGATACACCAACACTGGCAACCGAACACGAATGGAGACACGCAAACACCGTGGTCACAGAAGAAAAGCTCCGATGGGCCATCGATAGCTTCCACCCCTTCAAAGCAGTCGGACTGGACGGCATCTTCACAGGGTTATTACAATGGGGAGGTGAACCTGTCCTTAAAATACTCTTGGCAATCATGAGGGCTAGCCTGGCCCTCAGATATGTACCGAAGAGATGGAGGAAAGTCATACTAATCTTTATACCAAAACCAGACAAAACAGATTATATAAATGCAAAGTCCTTCAGAATAAGCCTGACCTCCTTCATGCTCAAAGCCTTGGAAAGACTTTGCGACAGGGAACTAAGAAGTGGGGCTCTAAAACACCTGCCCCTACATGTCAACCAACATGCATACAGCTCAGGGAAATCGACGGAATCGGCCTTACATCAGGTCGTGAACCAGATAGAAGCTGCTATACAACAAAAAAGCATATGTCTGGGCACCTTCATCGACATAAAAGGGGCCTTCGACAAGACAAACTTCTCCAGCATAAGCAATGCCCTAGCCAGACATGGAGTGGATCAGATGCTCATACAGTGGAGCCAAAACATGCTCAGCAAAAGGGTAGTACGCCTTCACGAAGACAACCAGACAGCCTTGATAAGTAGAGGTTGCCCGCAGGGAGGTGTTCTCTCCCCGCTATTGTGGAACTTAGTCATCAATGATGTCATCACTCATAGAAAAAGTCAACGCGAGATACTTCTACACAATATGATACGCAGATGATCTGACCATTCTCACTTCAGGTAAGGTAGTAAGTACAGTGTACGACCTCACCCAATAAGCCAGCAAGTATAGTGGAGCGGTGGTGTAATGAGTACGGATTATGTATGTTCACACACAAACGTGCTCTCGGTCCCTACCAACTACCCAGTCTATTCAATACAGAGCTTAAGCTGTCAACCGAGGTCAAGTACCTGGGCGTCATTCTCGACAGCAAATTGTCTTGGAACAACCACATAGAAAATAAGCTCAACAAAGCCAGCATCGTCTTCTGGCAGTGCAAGAAGATGATAGGCAAACGCTGGGGCTTACATACATACATACATCCCCCGAAATTGTCTTATAGCTCTATAAGACAATAATACGTCCGATGGTAAGCTACGGCGCAGTAGTGTGGTGGCCTCCGACCAATCTAACAACGGCCGCCAACAAGCTTCAAAGACTTGCATGCCTAGCGGCCACGGGCTGCATGAAAACCACACCTACAGCGACACTTGAAGTGTTGCTGGACCTGCCTCCGTTGCACCTGTTCATACAACAGGAAGCAACGATGTCGACGGTTCGGTTAAGAGCTCTAAAGCTCTGGAAAGACACCAATACATCGCACACTAGCAACCTAAATACACTCTTCAAAGAAGTTCCCCTAACACAAGCCATTGGCGACCCGATACCGAAACAATTTGTGTTTGACAAGAAATACAATATCCAACTGTGAGAGGATCTACACGTGGGAGCAGTTAGCCATAACGAGCTCACGATCTTCACAGATGGGTCTAAGACAGATACAGGTACGGGTTCAGAAGTGTTATCTCAGGACCTGAACATCAACATCGCAGCACCGCTGGGAGCCTACAACACGGTCTACTAAGCCGAATGTTTTGGTATAATCCTAGCCGCCACAGCAATCATGGCACGTGAGGCAAGGGAACGATCCATTAGGATCCTCTCAGATAGTATGGCTGTCCTTTCAGCCCTCAAAAGCCATACTATCACCTCGGCACTCACACTTGAATGCCACCAGAAACTAACAGAGGTAGGTAAACTAAACAAATTAACACTGCAGTGGATCAAGGGCCACAGTGGCTCCAGAGGGAATGACGCAGCCGACGTACTTGCCAGAAGAGGGGCCACCTTAAAGGTGGTAGGACCCGAGCCCATTATTCCCCTCCCTTCTGGTTTTTATCGCAGCCTGGTAAGAAATAGAACCAGGACCCAGCACAACCAGTCCTGGATTGGTATTGAAACATGTAGGCAGGCCAAGGAGGCTCTTCCCGCAGCAGACGGTAAGATAGCCAAACAAGTCCTCCGGCTGTCCAAACAACAACTACGGACAGTCACGGCCGCCTACACAGGACACGGATTCTTTAATAAACACCTATTTACTATAGTACATCTGAAGTACATACAAGTACAATATAAAACTATATAATTATGTGGGTATCTAAAGAACCTGGTATCATCTGTGACCTAAACTTAAAACAACACGGTTTTATCATACTTACACCACAGTCAAATAATCCATACAGTCGTTCGACGAACGCGTCTAGACGGGTCAATCGTGCGGGGGCCAAGACGCGGGAAGAGCGGTACCTAGTTACGTATATCGCCTTAGTTCCTAACTAGGTACATGTTTTTGGGGGCTGGCACGTGCTTGTTTTTTGTTCGTTAGGTAGGTACTTATTTATTTGATCATGAATATTAATTAAGATGGTGCATATGACTTGTGCTGTGAGACATTGAAATTCTTTATGCCGTTTAAAGATTTAAATAAATAAGGATTTAAAAAATCTGCGATTTCATCAATTTACTTATACCAAAAACGAAAATTTTATTAATTATAATTATTTATATTATTTTGAAATGTATGTACCTATAACCACTTAAAATAATGTGCACATTCCTACTAATCTACTAACTTTTTACCATATCTCATGTCTGGCCAAATCACAGGATAAAGTAGCAATGATTGTACACAAACAACATGGCAGACGTAAGAAAATATGCGTTGTAAGACTTGTAAGGTAATATTCGATTCTGGTGTGATTTTAATTTCATGCAATAAGTACCTAGTACCTTCGCATTAGGTAAGTACGTATCACATATTATTATGTATCTTGGTAACGGCGCATCCTAGCTCAAAAATAACCATATTTTTGGCCCCCCTTTTATAAACCCCACACATGTTCTCCGTAATCTCATAGCCCGGTCACCCATCCATAAAATGACCGTGATGTCTATTGCTTTACCTTAACGTAGTTTGCACGAAAAAAATCTGCAAAATACTTCATATCGATAACATAGGCTCTGCAAGCTGATTACCCATCCATTAAACCACCGCTATGTCAATCGCTTTATTTTAACTTGGTTTGTACGAAAAATGCTTTATATTCTTAACCACCTTCCACGACACCTGCGGGATGAAATAGGTGCTGACTGACACTTTGTATGCTAATCTGTCTCCGCACGAAAAATGCAACGTCTTTTATAATAATTATTTTTCGTTAATTATTGTAATATAATAAACTAGCTGTTTCCCACGGTTTCACCCGCGTTTGGAGGGAACTTCTTTGCGTACCCGGTGAATTTTTAGCCTAAGTTACTCCTTGGTACATCAGGTCAGTGAGGGTCCCTTCAAAATAGGTCCAGCCGTTCCAGATATTAGCGAGAACAAACAGACAGACAGACAGACAAAAATTGTAAAAAATGTCATTTCGGTGTATGTACCGTGTATACATCAATATGCATTTAGTAAAAAGCGGTTATTTTAATATTACAAACAGACACTCCAATTTTATTTATATGTATAGATAAGTGATTTACACTATATTATTCATGTAGCGTAGCAATTGTAATATTTTTCTAAAATAAATAGACGGTGTTTGAATAAGTAGGTATTGTTTATATGTGGCAGCCCTAGCCTACTTATCCTTGTCTAGACGTTGTCGGCTTTTTCTACGAGATCAAAGGCGTCAAACTACTGTATGTCTTTATACTGTGCTTACACACTCAATAACCAGTATTATCAAAATACCTACGACTTCTGCCTATCTCTGTGTTCAATAATCTAAGAATTTAAGTCCTTTCAAATATCTCTTCGTCCATGATTCTTATCAGTTTTTTAGGCTCTTTGATACATAGCTTAGACTTTGTAGTGTATGTAGATGTAGTTTTTTGCTCTTATATTGAGAGGCAATCGTGACAATCCTGTCAAGACTTGGCCACACTAGGCTAGCTAATAGTTTAGCTAATAGGAATATTATGACTATTATGAGTAATAAAAATGACATGATTGTTAGTAAAATTACTTTATCTTTCTACACTAGTTATGGTAAAGCACCGTCATACATTAATCTTACATCAATAATATATAAGAATTTGTTATTATTACATTAATTAAAATATTAAATAGGTGAGGCACGAACACGGTCTTGTTAGTAAATTTATAACATTAATATTCATCTCAGGCTAAACTCTTGTACTTTGTAAACAGATTATAGAGCACTCGCAGTGTCGATTTCAGATCATGATTCACGATATCTGTAAAAAATATAAATATTACTTTAACCATGACTCTTCATTGCCAAGTGACTAAAATCCGAAGGAGCATTTGTTTACACTCACCTTCAGGTCTTGCTTTGGGCTTTGCTAGTCCAACGTCTTGCATGAGCTCAAAGGCAAATGAGACGTTATGAACTTTCTGGTCAAAATCCTCAGGCAGTAAATGAAAATCATATAAAGGCACAAAGAATCCTTCTAACAATCCCATCAAAAGGCACAAATATACACCATCATGGAATTGCTTGTCCAAGTCCATTACTTCTAAATTCACTTTGCTCAAATGTTTATTGACAAAAGTGATAAGAGACTTTTTAACAACTTGTAGTTTGTCAGGTGCATGATCAAACAAAGCATCAAAAGCATCTCTCTCGCATTTCATGCCAAGATCATCATAGGTAGTTGTAATGGTCTCAACCAAAGTTCTGAAATAGAAACATGATCAAATTAAAAGGGGCTATTTAAGAGAATACAACAACAATATGTATATGTATAGAAGTAATACCTGTGGGATAATTGATTTGGTGTATCCTTCTTCACTACAACTACATTGACACTAACATTCTCAGGGAGACGAACAGGTGCCCGGAAATGGCGAGCCAAAGCAACCAGTAAATGCAGTATGGACACCACATTCTTTGAATGTATGGAGTCTACACTCCACTTAGGCACAGGTTTTGTTGTACCATACAGGACCTGAAAATGATCACTTGTTATAAAACCAAAATCTATTAAAAATAATAATACACATAAATCTATGTTAAAACCAACCCTATTGACAGCTCTGAGAACAATGGCCAATTTTTGTCTCTGTCCTTCTTCAGATTGGGTCACCTCAGGTACATCCAGTTTGGTCTCAGTCAGTATCTCAAGCAATTTCTGCAAGACTTGTCCATCATACAGATCTTCACTGATGTCCTTCACTATAATTCTCTGGGTGGCAAGTTCATCATTGATCCATTCTATTAGGACCTGTATGAGCTCCTTCAGTCTAGGATCATCCAAGGATCTTGGCTCAATAATAGCTCTCTCCTCATTGTCATCTAAAATATTAGATATACACTTATATTCATTTTATAACAGTTTTACATGACTTTGTTTGATCGCATGATCATAGAAATTCAGGGTCTGAATGTGCATACATTCAGACCCTGAATTTCTATAATGCATGCAGTATAAAATATAATAAGTTCTTTTAACAGTAAGAATAATATATCATACTAGATGGGCCCATGGTGACACCCGCATTATTTAAGGCTACTGTTCCGCTCCGGTGGCTCAAAGAGTGATGTTATATAGCCTATAGCCTTCCTCGATAAATGGGCTATCTAACACTGAAAGATTTTTTTTTAATCGGTCTAGAGTTCCTGAGATTAGCGCATTCAACCAAACAAACAAACTCTTCAGCTTTATATATTAGTATAAGATGCTATAATAAATTCAATTAATTCCTCTTCAAAGAGTTTGAACCCATGTTATAATTTCCAGAAAACAAATAATGCCTTATATTACCTGAAATAAGATCTTCATGAGAATCCAAAACATCCATGCTTTTAGAAGGGTCACAATAAAATTAATGTACACAAATAACTAAATTTTAGATGTACTTATGACCACACAGTATCTATGCAGTCAAATGTGCCAGGCTAATCAAATTGACACACCCCATTAGTCATATTTACAAGGAAAACCTAAACATACCAACTAATAATGAACAGGAAAATATGTGATCCATATAACTAAAAATAATAGTATAGATTTGCCTGTTAAATATTTATTATAAATAAATGTATTTCAGAACTTATCTATATAAATATATGGTACAAAAGAATGGGAAAGCAAATACTTACGTAGACTGTATTCCTCTGGTGGTATTTCAGGCGCAGTTGGACTGCCAGGTGAGTCAATTGCGAATTTACCTTCTGCTTGGACATCTTGCACTGCAGAGGTAAGAAACATTTTATTTTATTCATGATAAAAACATTGGAACAATAATAATATACAGAGCATGCCGAATTGATGCCTTAGGCTGTGTCTACCAATTACAATTCCTTTTATATGAGACACCAGCAAGAAATAATATCTCATTACTGAGCACCCACCTACATCACTGGTTTTGCAAATATATAATTAGCATATCTGTTTAAAACAGTGACTTGTACCGCCATCCTTGGCCTACTATACATTAAAATAAGTGACGAATATCGAAATGCCTTTTCCACCTTCAGCCCACACATTGTTGTAGGGCCTAGGTACCTATGTTAAAAACAATGGGGTTTTAAGCCACATACCTTCTTTTATGCGTTTTTTGCGTCCAATAGTACCAATCTTGTCCCAAAACGACTCTTCTTTATCCTCCTTTTTAGGTAATACTGGAGTCCGAGGGGATTTGGGGCGTGGTGACGACATTTCGCCTATGTACTAATGAAAATAAGGTCATAATTAACAATAACATTATTTCACAATGCTCTTCAACATTGAAATAAAACTAAGCCATACATTAGGTAAAAATAACTATAAACAACACAAAATAAAATTCAGCTGTACCTTTTATTTATAACTCTGAGAACATCTCTGACCAATGTTGAAAATGAAAACAAGAACACTGTGAAGTGAATGAGTCAATGGGTATTAGTCTATGGAAAACTGCTTGAGATAACGGCTCTATAGACTATGGCATATAAAAAAAAATAGCTTGATAGCGAGCGGCTACGGCTGTACCACGGCTGTTAGTAGGTACAGTCAGCATCAAAAGTCAATGACCACATTCAGATTTTCAAAATCAATGAACATAATATCACCCATAAATCGCTCAACAAGAAGGGCGCCAGTATTGAATGAACATCATTAAAGTTCAAAACTAACTGAACACTACTTGTCAAAGGTCACTGAACACCATTTTGTCAAAAATTGCTGATCGTTATAATATCCGAAAACATTTAGAATCATCAGTTTGAATTTATACCATCGACGTAATTATAGATTTTTTAGTTCGATTGAATTGTAACCTTAATCGTAAAGCCATGAGACTTATTTTCAAAAATCACGCATATTTCGTTCAAATTCACACCGTCGACTTAGTTTATGATTTTTATAGTTACGATTGAATTAGAACCCAATCCGAGGGTCTAGTACGAAATTTACACGGTGATGATAGGCTAGTCGACGGGAACAATTTTCATCATCATTCTCTTAGCGTTATCCCAGTTTCAATCTGGGGTCCGCTTACTAGCCTAACCGGATTTGGCTGAATATTGGCTTTTCCACAGAGCGACTGCCTGTCTGACCTCCGCAACCCGAAGGGATAGCGATATTCCATGGTTTAGACCAGTGTCAGTTTATTTAGAAGGTACTGACGCCCTGTAACGGCTGTCAAAGATCTTCATGACAACCGGGACCGACGGCTTAACGTGCTCTCCGAGGCACGGGACAAGCTATAATTAACAATTCAATACGCACATAACTCCGAAAAGTCATTGGTGCGCGCCGTGGATTCGAACCCGAAATCCTCTGCATGGCAGTCTGTTGGTATCTCCACTCGGCTATCGCTGCCTTTTGACGAGAACAATTTTCATACATTTCCTTAATGCGTCCTCTATCGATCGCTACTATCCGATAAGGGCGCTTTTAGAAAATCTATGGAAATAGAGTTGTTTCCAACTAGTCAAATCAAGCACTTTTAATTAAATGTCAAAAACGACCTTTGTCAAGGGTTTTGTATGAAATATGATATAGTGAAGTCATAGTGTTTTGCTGTCAAGTAGAATACTTGACGAATAAATTGACGATAAAAAAAATGTTTAATAAAGTTTTAACATTAATTGATGTATGAAACTACTATTATTTTGACATGTTTCACTAGATAAAAATACTTGTATAATTGATGTCACATGCAGGAAACTTCCGTGACGATCGCGTGCAAAACTCGTGGTTTGTTTGAAAAACAAACTCTTGGTAGACCCCCTATACCTACATATAAGACTCATTTTCAAAATTCACACAAATTCTGTTTTAATTCAATTCTTTGTAAAACTGTTTACCCTTGAATGTAACATAATATTTCTACTTAATTATCACTTTGTATCGAATGTAGACCATTGCGGTTGCAATTATTTATCGTCTATAAAATATTGTATTAGCTTAAAAGACTATAGTATTACTTATATAAAATTATTTACTTCATACTACTTTAATAATAATTTATTTAATCACATTAGTTTATCAAATGTAACGACCTCCTTTATTTAGTTCTCGGACGTCACTGGCCGTACTGGCCGAATGACTGGTGACGTGGTGTTATGCTTTTTTTACCATAACTTTGTTTAGCTACTTTTGAAAAGTCATGGTCACCTACTTATGCCCTTCTAGGATAATCATTCATTTCTGGCGCTTGTCATGTTGAGCAATTTAGGTATATTATGGTGTACAGCGATATTGAAAATCTAAATGTGGTCATCAACTTTTGATGCTGACTGTACCTACCCATTAGTACCAAGCCAAGGAGCAATTATTATTAATGGAGAGAGCATTTAGAAAAGAGTAGAAATCGTTTATGCATCTCTGTTCTCTCTAATAACAGAACTGCTTATGTTCGAGTGTGATCTTAGACTATATATATTAAGTCTAACCTCTCTGAAGTCTCTGAGTGTGATAGCCATCTTAGAGCTTTTTAAACAGCCTTGAATGACATATGCCCATAGAGATATTAGAATCTTGATTAGAATAGAGTGGCAGAACAGTACCTAACTCAATACTGTGTCGTGTCCGTCGGTGCGAGTGAGAACGCAACATTAAAGGCCAAAGAGATTGGATAATATACAGTTATTCTTCAGTTACACATACATACATACATAGACTCACGCCTGTTTCCCCGAAGGGGTAGGCAGAGGCATAATAAACGCCCACTTTTCGCCAGTGTTTTGATCCCACGTAATAGGTGGCGAGCCTACTGCCGCTTATCGGGATATTTTGTTTGCCAGAGCCTCGTCCGTTGATCGGCAGGTGCACCACTTGCAGGTGAGGTTGGCTTGGGACCCTAAGTTCTTGGTGGGAACCCTATGCACCCTCTTCTTCAGTTATAGTGCTTCAGTTATTCTTCTGTGTTAAAGGCCGAGAGAACGCAACATTAAAGGCCATAGAGATATCTCTATGGTCCAACCCAACGGCAGCCATTTTATTCGCCACTAATTACGCTAATTTCGTAGGTACGTCCAATCCATGTTATTCACAGATCTGTAGATAACTGTTTTTTACAAGGTTATAATTATATTTCTTTGGTTCCTACCAAGGAGCATGTATACTTGCTCCTTGGTTCCTATCATAGAGGTATCATGATGGTTCCTACCTTTTTATTACAGTGGCAGCACTGAGTCACTGACAGCAGGGTTGTGTCACTGTCCACTGATGATTGAAGTACTATATTACCAAATCTGAAGGCAATACAATACTAACTTGTTGATTTTAATTATAAATTAAAAAAACAACTTCAACCATTTTCATTCAGTGATTTGAAAGTATTGATTTTTGTTTGAAGGATCCGCGACTATAATTAGAACACAATTTTTAATAGTACAATATCGCTGCTGAAACTTACGCGATTTGAGGGATAAATAGGTTGGCAGAGTCATACCTAAAAATAGCTTCAAGATTGTATTGCATCACAGTGACAGCTTGTGTGATATGATTACAAATTGTGAGTTACTATCAGATTACGTCGTATTTCACAGGTGAAAATATGGAAAAGAACTGGAATCCTCCGCCATATGGCTGGAACAATGCACATACGGCCCAGCCTCCGCCAGCTGCACCGCCGAGCTATTCACAGGCTGTAGGTGGTGTTGGCCCTTCAAGTCCCTACACTCCACAATACCCACCATGTAAGTCCAAATTTAACCTTTACATTTTGTAGGTAATAAATAATTCAAACTCTTTAAAACAAAATGTGTGAAAGATCTTCGGTGTAACAAATCAAAATTAAATAGTATTTGACATTTTCGACAAATGCAGTTACACTTGCTTACAGTCTGAAAGTCTTATTGATGGTACTGAGCTTGCCCTATGGTCTCAAACTTAAATTATGGAGGTGTTGTTGATCTATTTGGGCTGTGACTTTATGACCCTGAATTTAGCAGATTGCAGACAAAATTTCAGATCAGGATATCTACAAGCAAAATTAAAATCTTCAAGTTTACAGAATTGGAAATTGTTTGTCATTGATTTACCTACAGGTGATAATAAACTAATTTTTTTTTTTACAAGATATAGTAATTTTAAATTAAATAATTTTTTTTCCTATTGCTTCATAAATCTGATCTAACTTTCAAATTTAATTTATTTTAGGATTCAAAAAAGGTGATTTCGGTTATTTTCTTTAATTTTGGCTCAGGGCATTCTGGGACGTATATCTGCATGTAAAATTATTATTATTAAAATAATAAAGAAGTCACCTTTTCGTCTTTAAAAGATCTAAAGATGATAATATTTTTAATCTAAATTTGTTAGTCTGATTGTTACATATCCTTATTGTTTTGTAATTTTGATGGCGGACTGCCTTGTTGGTTTTCGCGGTTTAAATGTGCCCGTGGGATTGGGAGATCTCAGGTTTGATCCCCGGGTCGGGCAAAGTGTTATTGGGTTTTTCCTTTAGGAAATTCTCAGTAGCAGCACGGAGTCTGGTAATGTGCCCGGTATGGCAATAGGCTCGCCCCCTATTACGTGGGACTAATAAATCTGGCGAAAAGTGGGTGCAGCAATATACCTCTGCCTACCTCTTCGGGGATATAGGCGTGAGACTATGTATGTATGTATGTTGATGGCGGATATCAAAGTTAAAAATAATTAAAATCAAATTCATAAAATTGTCATGTCTTAATTTTTCAATAATCTGAAGATGTTATATGTCGGATTTTTTATTTTCTTATTTATTTATTGAATACAGATGATGCCCGTGGTTACACCCGCGTTATTTAAAGCTACTGCTGCGCTGCCGTGGCTCGTAGCGTAATGTTATATAGCCTATAGCCTTCCTCGATAAATGACCTATCTAACACTGAAAGAATTTTTCAAATCGGACCGGTAGTTCCTGAGATTAGCGCGTTCAACCAAACAAACAAACTCTTCAGCTTTATATATTAGTATTAGATTTATTGTATATATTTAATATTTATTGTTCTAAACGATGAGACAACTGCTTAACCTCTTGCATGCCGGAATGCCAGACACACTTAAAAAGTTATTGTGTCTTGCGTGGATCCGCGTTCGGGCATTCAAAGAGTTAAACCACTATGCCAGAATATGTGCATTCAAATGTTTTTAAAATTAATACACACTTTGAATCTATATTATTCAATAACATGCCAACACAATGTCACTCTAGAGTTTGAGGAAACTGTTATGATGTAGTTGGCATTGAAATGTATTTGTTAATCAAATGAGAACTGAGTTTGTAGAACATGTTGTTTTTTAAAAGTCAAATTAAAAGATCATATAGTGACATCATGAATGAAATAAATATAGCTTTTTGCCTTAATAACACCTTGAATGGTGTAGCACTTAGCGTTAATGTATGTATGTTGGTTGGTTAATTCCAACCTTCACCTTGCAATGAAGTGTTATATCCAAATTTTATACAGTATGATTATTTCAATGGTAGAGTGTCAATGTAAATTATTGTTTCACCATTACTAGTCGGCTGAGTAGTGTTTGTTTGATTACTACAAAAGAATATAATTATTATACAACACAATTTGACTGTACTGACTGCACGGTTGGCGTAGTGACTGCACGGTTGGCGTAGTGACTGCACGGTTGGCGTAGTGGTTTAACTGCTTGACACTGCACCGAAGTGTCAAGCAGGAAGTGGAAGTGGGTTCGATCCCCACACGAGAAAACACTTTGTGTGATTCATAAGTTTTTGTTTCGAGTCTGGGTGTTCATTGTGTACGTTAGTTGTATGTTTGTAAAGTCCCCGCGACACAGGATTTGGTCCTATTGCGGGAGTTGTCTTTTATAAAAATAAAATTTAGCTAAGTAAAATGTCAAAGAGAAGGAATAAGCTAGTGATTTTTTTAAATTTGAAACAAATCAATATGCTATGATTATTTCTCTAAACTTGAAACAGCAACTGTTATGTTTACATTTTATTAAAATTACTGAGTGTTATGTTATTTATGTAAAATTATATCAATAATGAAGATATGTTAATTAGTAATCTGTCACAAGGAGGTAACTATAATTTGCTAGAGAATTCTGAACGACATATATGTATGCCTACAGATTTAATTATTTAACAAAGCTATTTGATTTGGTACATTTTCATATGCTTTATTATACTACTGTATTTCTTGTTATTAAATTTAATAGGTAGGTTTTTTAATTGGAATACTTTATTTCATCAAAGATATGTTTGTGCTCTTGTAAAATATTATGTAACTTATATAATATAACTTCTAACCAAAGCAATAACTTTTAGAAGGTTCATTCAAGAAGCATGCATCTTGGTAATAGCTACTTACAAATTAATATTATTACATAATAAAAAACAACCTGGATAGGATTTTTATGTAGTTTTCACTAAAATACAGCGTGAATTTATTTTATTTTCTATTTTATTTTTATTAAATAGATATAGTAACAGACTACAGATCAATACATACACCACAATATTCAGCAGGACACAATATTCAAATCTGAAGTCCACTTATAACTATACACATCATTTTTTTAACATGATAGAGCTTATGCTATAAATAGAAATATAAAAAAATACATATTGTTACGAGCTGGTTCGTGATAAATTATATACACTATGCCAGAAAAACTGTACTTTATTCACTAGATACACACACTTAATTTTTCAACACTAATAAAACACACTATTCACACCACTAGAACAACACTAAACACTGCCGACTTCTTTCCCTTCGCTTCTTGTTTATCGCTCCTCTGTTCAATTGTTACTGTCTCGGTCCGTTCGCTCCCGCTCTATTTATACTGGCCGGATAACATTACTAGCGCATTCTAGATGTTTCCACAAAACTGTCGAAATATTCGCGAACAGTCCATACTCGATACAGCAACGCCATCTAGTACAGAGTAGCTGAATTACCTTTAAACCACCGATACATTCAATCTCTTCTAGTACCCCCTATTCACCGATAGATGGCGTAACAATATGTATAGTATGAACAAAACTAATAGTAAAAATAAATTAAAAAAGCATAAAAAAGCACCTCGCACCTCTGGATTCGATAGGTGACGTCGTTCATCCTGGTAATTATGCGATATGGCCCGTCCCATCTGGCTTGTAACTTAGGCGATTTGCCTTTGCTTCGTACTGGGTTATGAAGCCACACCAATGATCCCTCGTCGAAGCCTTTGTTGTTTGCCTTCCGGTCGTATCGAGTCTTCATCTTTTCAGACATCTGTTGTCCTGACTCCCTGATGTGCTCGTATACGTCGTTCATCTTGTTGCGTAGCTCGGTCGCGTAATCCGTTACATTGCGTGGAGATTCTGGCGGAATACCGGTGATTAAGTCTGCTGGTAAACGTAATTCTCTGCCGAAATTGGCAAAAGCTGGTGTTACTCCTGTGGTTTCGTGGACCGCACTGCGATATGACAGAAGGAATGGTTGGATGTGCTTGTCCCAATCTCTTTGTTTGCTCTCCACGACCTTCGCCAGGTACCTTTCCAGTGATTGGTTAAATCGTTCAACCATGCCATCTGACTGCGGGTGATAAGCCGTGGTCCTGGTTTTATGTGCACCCATCACGCGACAAGTCTCCTTGAACACCTCGGATTCGAAGTTCCGGCCTTGATCGCTGTGGATTTCCAAGGGTACCCCGAATCGACAAAAGACTTCATGCACCAGCTTGTCGGCCACTGTGGTAGCTTCTTGATTTGGGATTGCAAACACTTCAGGCCACTTCGTGAAGTAATCCATCACAACCAAGAAGTATTTGTTTCCATCCTGGCTCTCGGGAAACGGCCCAGCGACATCCAAGGCTATGCGCTCCCATGGGGCTCCCACATTGTACACCTTTAATGCACCTCTGCTTCGAGTATGTGGCCCCTTGACAGCTGCACAACTTGTGCATTTGCGGCACCAATCCTCGACGTCATCCCGACAGTGGAGCCAATAAAACCGCTCCCGGATCTTAGTAAGGGTCTTCTTAACTCCCATGTGACCTCCCGAAGCACCATTGTGATAGAGCTGCAAGACTTCCGGCACCTTAGTTTTGGGCACTACCATTTGCAAATGGCACTGGTTACCGCGAGCGTTTTCCCATTTGCGGCACAGAACTCCATCCTGGACGACCAAGCTTTGCCACTGTGCCCAAAAACTCTTGGTGATGGGGCTCATTGCTGCGATATCACTCCATTTGGGCCTAGGCGCATCTGATTTCTTCCATTAAAGAATCGGCTGTACATCCTTGTCATCTTGCTGAGCACTCTGCAAAGCTTCTCTCCATTCGTCGCTTAGATCCGTCTTTAACATCCTCACAAGCGCTGCCTGCTTTGTTTCCTGTCGGCTACAGTGTTTGCACAGGTCGGGACACGGCCTACGCGATAGGGCATCTGCGTTACCATGGGACTTGCCGCTGCGATGTTGTATTACAAAATCAAACTCTTGCAGTAGTTCAATCCATCTAGCTACTTGTCCTTCTGGGTCCTTAAATTGAAGTAGCCATTTCAGCGCTGCATGGTCGGTTCGCAGGTGGAATTTACGGCCCAACAAGTATTTATTGAAATGCTGCAACGTCTTTACTACAGCCAAGAGTTCCCGCCTGGTGACGCAGTAGTTTCTTTTGGGTTTGGATAAGGTCTTGCTGAAGTATGCTATAACAACTTCTTGATCACCCTTCTTCTGTGACAGCACGCCGCCAATTCCGGTGTTACTGGCATCTGTGTCAACTATGAATTCATGCTCATTGTCAGGGTAGCCTAGAATAGGTGCAGTACACAGATGTTCCTTAAGCTTCTGGAATGCAACGTCACAGCTCTCATTCCAACAGAACTGCACTCTGTCTTCGGTGAGCTTATGAAGAGGTCTAGCAATGTCAGCAAAGTTCTTCACAAACCGTCGATAGTAGGAGCATAATCCGAGGAATGCTCTGACCTGCGTTTTGTTCTCTGGAACTGGCCATTCCTTCACGGCAATGATCTTATCCGGGTCAGTTTGAATACCGTTCTCCGAGACCACATGTCCTAGAAAGTTCACTTGCCGTCTGAATAACGCGCATTTCTTCGGACTCAGCTTCAAATTAGCTCCTCGTATCTTTGACAGCACTTGCTCCAAGTTTCGAAGGTGATCCTGGAAGGTGCGCCCCACGATGATGATGTCATCCAAGTAGACCAGGCAGGCGTCTCCAATCAATCCCATAAGCACTCGCTCCATCAGTCTCTCAAAAGTAGCCGGAGCGTTGCACAGTCCAAAGGGCATTACGTTAAATTGCCACAATCCTTTGCCTGTGGAGAATGCCGTCTTCTCTTTGTCTCGAGGATCTATTTCCACCTGCCAGTAGCCACTTTTTAGGTCTAAGGTAGAAAACCACTTCATCCCCGTCAGCGTATCCAGTGTGTCATCGATCCTTGGCAGCGGGTAGCTGTCCTTCTTCGTGATGTCATTCAATCGGCGGTAGTCTACACAGAAGCGCATGCTGCCATCCTTCTTCTTAAACTAGGACAACCGGAGAGCACCACGGGCTGGACGAAGGCTCGATTACGCCTTCGTTCACCATACCGTCGATCATAGCTTCCACTTCACGTTCCCGTGCTACTGGCACACGTCTTGGTCGCTGGCGAATCGGTGCTTCACTTCCCGTGTTTATTTTGTGCTGGACTAGTGCTGTCTTCCCTATGTCGGCATCACTGGTCGAGAAAATATCCGCGAACCGGTTCAACATCTTCTGAGCCTCGGTCTTCTCTTCTTCTGACAGGGTACTTTGGCAGTCCTCCAAAAGTGAAGACACGTCGAATCGTGCACCCTGAACCTTGGCGCTGGTAGGTTGCTCTTGACATCTACGCATCCAAGCCGCTCCTTCATAGGTGCCCAATTCCGTCCCTTTCTTGAGCGACACTTCCTTGCCACTTGCATTCAGTGCGCGTACTGATGAAACTTTGGTACCCCTTACCAAGGTTCGTGCAATCTTCCACGGGGCCTCTTTCTCTAGGCCTTCGATTAATACGCAGCGGTTCTCTCGACCAGAATTCCCTGGTAGACAAACTGGTATAACCGTTTCCGACCGCGGGTGAAGAATTACATTCTTCAGGCAGTAAGTACACTTTTCCTGAAGTTGCACCTTCCATGAAGACTTCTTCCGAGCCACACTTCAACACTCCCTGGTTAACATCGATCTCGCAGCGATACTTCCGCATGAAGTCTAGGCCCAGGATGCAGTCGTCCACTATATCGGCTACGACGACTTTGTGACGGTAAACTTTGTTGCCTAGCTTCAGATCCACCTCCATTTCACCTCGGACGGTTATGTGCTGACCGGTAGCTGTTCTCAGATTCACACATTCATAGTTCCTGAAGCAGCCCCGAAGAACCCGTCTTGCCAGATGGAAACCGATGACTGTGCGAGAAGCACCCGTGTCCAATGTCAGCTTGCATGGTGTTCTGTTAATTTCGCCTTCGATGATCAGGCTGTTCCCGTCGCATGATTGCGAGATCGAGATACTTGGGGCTCTTCCATTACCAGCCAGCACCCGCCCCGCAGTCCTGGCTTCTACTCGTTTCCCTGCTCTCGCTGCCTGGCAGGCACATCAGGCGACCCCTTTGGTGGAGACAGGGTGTCACCAGGCTGCCTACGCTTTGGGCAGCTCAAGCGGATATGGCCTCTTTCTCCGCAGTTGTAGCACCGAGGTGACGACACAACTTCCCTGATGCGGTGACCTCGATCGTCGCGTCGCACTGCTTCCACCTCCAGAGCGTGGGCTAAAGCGTCCTTGAGGTCCTTGAAGTGCCCAAGCCTCACTGCTGCTCTTACCTCCAGGTCCCGGATCCCATCCGTAAACGCCTGTACGAGGTTCCCGTCAATAAGCGCAGGCGACGACTGGTATGCCTTCCTGACCAGCTTTTTCACCTCTAGAGCCCACTGTTGCAGAGTTTCTCCGAGGCGTTGTGTCCTGTCCTTCAGCTGAGCACGATAAACGTGTTCAAGGTGCGCGTCACCGTATCTCGCCTCCAGCGCCTCCAGGAGCTTTTCGAAGGTGACGTCTTGCCCGAGTGCCTCCAACACTGTCAAGGCCCGGTCGCGAAGGCGAATCGGTTAGGGCGGTTAAGGCCTGTTCTTTGGTCCACCCATTCGATCGCATCACAGCCTCGAACTGGATCTTGTATGCAGACCATGATGACGAGCCATCGAATGGTGGAACCTTAAATCCACGAGGTGAGGGCGCTACAGCCGCTGGTGTCACTTCGAGCCCACGCAACTTCTTCTCCACTTCAGCAACACAGGTCTCGTGGTGGTCGTGTACACGCTTCTCTATAAAGGCGACGCGAGTCTCAAGCTTGTCGTGTACGAGCATCTCTACGTCGCTGATACGGACCTCGTGCTGCTGAAGTTCCTCCTTGACCGCCTTCTAGTCCTTCCCTACAGCGGCGCTGAGGTCCTTCATAAGCACCACCTGCTCTTCTAGGCGGCGCGCGTGCTCCTCCTTGTCGCGCTGGAGCTGTTCTTCTAGGCGGCGAGCGTGCTCCTCTTGACGGCGAGCCTGCTCCTCCTGACGGCGCGCGTGCTCCTCTTGACGGCGAGCCTGCTCCTCCTTGTCGCGCTGAAGCTGTTCCTCCAGGCGGCGCGCGTGCTCCTCTTGACGGCGAGCCTGCTCCTCCTTGTCGCGCTGAAGCTGTTCCTCCAGGCGTCGCGCGTGCTTCTCTTGACGGCGAGCCTGCTCCTCCTTGTCGCGCTGTCGCTGTTCTTCCATGCGGCGCGCGTGCTGCTGCATGAACGCCATCAGAGCCGCGATGTCGGGCACCGCCATGGAATGTGTGCTTGCAGGCTCCACTGCAGCCGCGGAGTCGCCTGATCCACTAGACGATGGAGAAGGAACGTCTCCGAAGCGTCTCTGGTCCAGGTCTTGCTGGCGCTGGTTCCTGGTACGCACTCCGTCAGTTTCTTCCTTCGGCATAACCGGCATAATTTATCCCTTTCTTCTGACACCAATTTGTTACGAGCTGGGGTTCGTGATAAATTATATACACTATGCCAGAAAAACTGCACTTTATTCACTAGATACACACACTTAATTTTTCAACACTAATAAAACACACTATTCACACCACTAGAACAACACTAAACACTGCCGACTTCTTTTACTTCGCTTCTTGTTTATCGCTCCTCTGTTCAATTGTTACTGTCCCGGTCCGTTCGCTCCCGCTCTATTTATACTGGCCGGATAACATCACTAGCGCATTCTAGATGTTTCCACAAAACTGTCGAAATATTCGCGAACAGTCCATACTCGATACAGCAACGCCATCTAGTACAGAGTAGCTGAATTACCTTTAAACCACCGATACATTCAATCTCTTCTAGTACCCCCTATTCACCGATAGATGGCGTAACAATATGTATAGTATGAACAAAACTAATAGTAAAAATAAATTAAAAAAGATAACAGTATGTCTAGTGCATGTTTATCATTGTTTACACTCCTTAATTAAAAGACTTTTGAAGGTACACATTACCTACCTACTTACCAATTACTATAAAAAAATAAACACGTTTGTTTCCCGGAGGGGTAGGCAGAGACAACGGAACGCCATTTGTAACAATCCTGACATAAATCTCTTGCTTCATTCGCTCTCAACAAATTTGTCATGCATGCTCTTTGGTTAAGGGTAATTCTAACCTGTCCTTTTTTTAGGATGTCTCCAATCCTGTATAAGTGAATTGGATCATTAGTCAATATATCTCACAAAGGATGGGGTTCATCTGTAAATATCATTCACAAAGTTATAATAAATACACAAGGCCTATTATAATTATATTTGTAACTTTTCAATGCCATGGGCTGTGTGTGGGTTCATTGAAGAATGATAGGTATATGAGTTGGTTAGTATTAGTTTATGTTATGATGTCAATGGTTTTGCTGTGCAATGTCACATGTACAATAAACAATGTTGTAAATGTTGTCTAAATCGTTTATTAAATTATCCATGACATATTTTCATAAACTGTTTAGACAACCCACACAGCTGGTCTCATACATCCTTCGATCTTCAATACTAGACATACATCATAATTATTATTAAACATCGTTATCGAGGGGGTCAAGGTTGTGGCATTCGACGCTAGGGTTGCCGCGCGTACCCATATAGCATGCACATTTTTTTTATTAATAGTTTAATGTTATTACTTGATATCTTTATGTAATTAAGAATCTATATTTCAATTTGTCCTTGTGTATCTTATTAAAATATCAAAATTAAATTATATTTTAATAATCACTCGTAACTAAGTCAATACGAAATAATTAATGTAGGTTTTTCGTTAGAAATAATTTTGAAATAAACCACATAAATATTTTACTTTTTATTGAATATTTTTTGTTAAAATATTCCTTGAAGATCTTGAGGTCTACTTGGAATAAATAACCAACAACTTATTTATACTACTTTTTGTTAGTTTAAGATGTCTGCTGGAAAAAAAACCATTTTAAGTAAGAAAATGACCTTTCGACTTCATAACAAAGACGTATTTATTTTAAACTTGAGAAATAATTTGAACAGTTTATATTTTTAATTTTTCACTTAATGTTAGTGTTGGCAATTTTAAAAATATGTTAACACTTTTTAACATTACAACAAAAATATGAAAGTAAAGAATAGATTAAAACATATTTTAACATATAGTGGGTGCCACGAGAAGATAGACTTTTTGTAAACACACATGGCTTCACAACCTTTGTTCTTACTTCCTGTCGTGACTAAAAATTTTCAATTTTACAAAAATAAATATTCTGATTGAACTGGTGAATGGTTTTGTGTTTGAGTGGTCGAATTTCCCGGCAGTATTTTCATGAATTTATGATAAGTAATTCTGTAAATGCAAGAAAATAATAGAGAACCATATATGTCAATTAAAGAGTACAAACATGGTTCTCTATTATTGACTTGACTTTTTTAACCATAGGTAATAAAAACAGCTAAGCTATCCTAAATTATTAAAAAAATCCACAAATGAATAATATTACAGCCCACTAGCTAGTACACTGCATTTAAATTTCTAGGCATTGAGATTTTACGTTGTGTGTGAATGAAAACGTCAGAATGAACTGAAACAAAATCCATTAAAACGTTACGGTAAAATAACATTTGGGGCTACCTTCGTCAGAAGAAGCTATTTATTTTTATTAACTGTAAGGAATCTTCTGTGCGACAAATAGTTTGGCACCTGCAATGCTGCACCGATTTTTCGCGATGCGGGCCTCAGGACGAGCGTTGTAACACCATAAACTTGCATTTAACTTTAAACTTACCTCTTCTTGACATCCAAAAAAATTTATCAGAGGATAAAATTCTTTTATCCTCTGATAAATGCCCGCTAAGCCCAAGAATGTAACATTTCAATGGATTAATGCAAAATGTTGACGTTCCAGGCGTCAGACATGTTCCGGTACCACAAAACACTATTGACAGCGGATATATCGATAAAAACCCGATCAATTGAAATATTACTTTGCAATGACACATATATATGTACCGTTGCGCTCATTGCATTTGACATTATTTGTTTTTGAAGAACTGTCGCTAAGTTACTTAGTAGGAATTCTTTGTTTACAAAAAGTCTATATTCTCGTGGCACGGACTCTAGATGCTTGTAAAAATTTGATCCAATATATGACGACTGCGAAATAATTATTTAATATTTTTGAAAATAATGTCGCCTTAACTTTCAAATTACATTGAAGTAGTTAAGAGTAATTAGTGAAAAAGTTATTACAATACGAAAAAAATACAATACTATATAGCTATACTTTTAAAAAAGCATTTAAAACTATAATATATTTTAATTAAATAAAGGTATTGTACGATATAACATAATCGAAAAAGCTTATTAAATGTATGCACCTACGTGACGCATACGTATGACAACCCTATTGTCGTGCGCTACCGCGCTGCCACCATTTTTACCCGCCCGATAACGATGTTTAATTATTATTATAATGTCACCTTTTATCGACACCGCACCCCTCTCTATGCCGTAATTTGTCGATGGCCCTAACCTTTACGCCATTCGTGTATTCTAAGGTCACTAAGTGTTATACCTAAGTAATGGATACTAGTACTTATTTATTGAAACCTTGATTGCAATTTCCCTTTTATTATAGAGATGATCACGTAAGTAATATATGAGCAAGGTGCTCTTCCTTTTATAAATGACGTTCGCCGAAGTTACTGTATAATATATTTTATAGTGAATACCTTGACCCAGAATTCAAGGAAAGACATTCTCAAAGTTAAATACAATACAAAATTTTAAGTGCTACAGTGTAGGATATCTGGTTAGACCGGTAAGCTGACCCTGTGCTCCAAGACGAAGTCTTGGACACAACTGCGATAGCGCTATCTAAGATCATGATGACGATGATGATGAGTTTAGTATACCTATCTACATATAAGTCAGTAGTTAGTAGGTACTGGCGTCATTTACCTAGATGACTTTGATAAGTAGATTCTAGATCATTACCTTAACATGTTTACATGAAAAGGCAGCATGTTGATAATGGTATAAATAATAAAATATCAACTGCAGCAAACATGTCTGGAAACGGAATAAATCTCGTATTATTCATGTGTGTGCTTTTTACGGTACATACTCCTCGCAATGGCACAGAACTCAGATTTACATAGAAGCACATTTCCTATGGGCGCTCTGAAGACAAACTTTCTGCGACACAAATTGCCGCTCGGCGCGGCGGGGCAGTCGTTCCCCCAGGGTAAGAGCAAGAGAGACGGACGTTCCCCTAGTGTATCTTAACTACGAAAGCAAGAGACACGAAGAAACGAACTGCGAACTAAACTGGGGTCAGACCCCACTTAGAATCGGCACACGAAATCCTCAAGGTCTGCGGTTCTATGTAAATATGAGTTCTTTGGCAATGGCTTGAAAGTTCTTTTATGAAATAGTTCACAGGCAATTTTAATACCCCGAGGTGATAATATTATTATCTAGGATAACTGCTAAATTCTCGCACCTACATATTATGTAGACCAAACGAAATGAAGCCTTTTTGTGGAGCTCGGCAAATGGACGTGCGATTAATCATTGTGCGTCGAAATCAAAAACGCAGGTATGACATCAAACATATATTTTTTATAGTCTCACTCCTGTATCCCCGAAGGGGTAGGCAGAGGGGTAAATATTACACCCACATTTCGCCATGAATTTTTAGGTCCCACGTAATAGGGGGCGAGCCTATTCCTGTTGCCGGGCACATCACCAGAATCCGGGCTGCTACTGAGTATTCGGAAAAACCCAGTAACACTTTTGCCCGACCCGGGTTTCGAACCCGTGTGACTTAGCCACATCCCAAGTCCCAGCTGAATAGCCTGTCAAGCATTTAAACAACGCTTAAATTTTCTTTACTTATAAACGTTGATTAGCTGTTGTTTAGTTGAGTAACTGATAAAGAACGATACACATACAAGGGCCACAGATTAAAAGCCAAAATAGTCGACTCGCAATTGAACGAACACGCTTGGCTATATTGTATCTATGAGTCATAGATATAGTCCATTCACAGTTATTTTACCTCTAGCTGTTAGATTGGCCAACCTGGGCGTTGTGTTGCTATATTTGGTATATAATACTCCCATTTTAAATATACATTATTGCTAAAAATGTACTTATTTTTTTATTGCCTAAGCGATCGTATTAAATATTTGGAAGTAATGTTTGTAACAAAACCTCTTGATATTGGCATGGCTATATGCATGTTCATTTATTTTCTTACGAAATAACTAATTTCCTATGAAGATAAGTAGTTCTAATAAAAATGTTTTCTATTTAATATATAAAGGTAAACACATCATAATTACGCCAACGTGAGGTTCTAATTATCAAATACAAAAACTGCAAATTTAACTTTCATATTTATTTTAAATAAGAATGATGTGGGTGTAATATTACACCTCTGCCTACCCTTGCATGGAAACAGGCGTGAGTCTATAAGAATGACCCATGTGGACTGCGAATGTTATGGTGATTCGTAACTGCTGTCATATTCTGTATCAGACTCAGAATTTAATTCTATTATGAACCTGTCCATTTCAGCATCCGTAGACCCATCTGTTTCACGAAGCTTGTCTTCAATGTGGCGCTCATGTTTGCATTGTTTTTGTCAGTCTTCTGCAGTGATAGATTGAAAAGCTTCTTCAGCTAAATTCACAATGTTGGTTGCCACTTATCCTAAATTTTAATAAGTTCAATTGCGTTTAGCTCGCAGTGGTATGGCGGTAATCTAACCACTTTGCGGCCATGAGCTTCAAGCATTTGAATTTTTGAAGCATTTCCACTAATATTGGGTAAAATGTTATGCACGGGTAACCCTATTTTACATTCCTGTCATCACAGAGTACAATTCCAACATAAAGAAAATAAACACCGACATCTGTCAGAGGTAAAATAACTGTGAACGGACTGTACATAGCAACGATATGATATCTCCATGGCAACGATTCTTACGTAATATTTGTACATAGACTAATATGTATACTCTTTGGCAACGATATTCTGACAAATAAAAAGTCCCAGAGTTGGTGAACAATTTTGGATATTTTTTTGAAACATGAGAAATATTGGTAAATTTTGAAATTTATAAATGACGTTCGACGAAGTTACTGTATAATATATTTTATAGTGAATACTTTGACCCAGAATTCAAGGAAAGACATTCTCAAATACAATACAACATTTTAAGTGCTACAGTGTAGGATATCTGGTTAGACCGGTAAGCTGACCCTGTGCTCCAAGACGAAAAGTCTTGGATTCAACTGGGATAGCGCTATCTAGGATCATGATGACGATGATGATGAGTTTAGTATACCTATCTATAACTCGGTAGTAAGTAGGTACTGGCGTCATTCACCGAGATGACTTTGATAAGTAGATTCTAGATCATTATCTTAACATGTTTACATGAAAAGGCAGCATGTTGATAATGGTATAAATAATTAAATATCAACTGCAGCAAACATGTCTGGAAACGGAATAAATCTCGTATTAATCATGTGTGTTTTTTACGGTACATACTCCTCGCAATGGCACAGAACTCAGATTTACATAGAAACACATTTCCTATGGGCGCTCTGAAGACAAACTTTCTGCGACCCAAATTGCCACTCGGCGGCGTGGCAGTCAATCACCCAGTGTAAGAGCAAGAGAGACGGACGTTCCCCTAGTGTATCTTAACTACGAAAGCAAGAGAGACGAAGAAACGAAGCCAGCGCCGCCAACTGCGAACTAAACTGGAAAAAACCCACTTGGAATTGGCACACGAAATCTTCAAGGTCTGCGGTTCGATGTAAATCTGAGTTCTTTGGCAATGGCTTGAAAGTTCTTTTATGAAATAGGTCGCAGGCAATTTTAATACCTCGAGGTGATAATATTATTATCTAGGATAACTGCTGAATTCTCGCACCTACATAATTATGTAGACCAAACGAAGTGATGCCTTTTTGTGGAGTGTACTACATGAGCTCGGCAAATGGACGTGCGATTAATCATTGTACGTCGAAAACAAAAACGCTGGTATGACATCAAATATATATTTTTTTATAGTCTCACTCCTGTATCCCCGAAGGGGTAGGCAGAGGTTTACACCTATGTAATAGTAATTTCGCCACGAATTTTAAGGTCCCACGTTATAGGGGCCGAGCCTATTGCCGTTACCGGGCACATCACCAGACTGCGGGCTGCTACTGAGTATTCGGAAAAACCCAGTAAGTAACACTTTTGCCCGACCCGGGTTTCGAACCCGGGATCTCCGGTCAGCAGTCGCATACGCTATCCACTGGACCACGGAGGCAGTCAGACACATCAAAATAATTAATGCACTATCAAATAATTAATTACTTGATCATTTTTGATTGGATTTTAGTTTAAACCTAGAGGATGCCCGCGGTTACACCCGCGTTATTTAAGGCTACTGCTCCGCTCCCGTCGCTCACAGCGCGATGATAGATAGCCTATAGCTTTCCTCGATAAATGGGCTATCTAACACTGAAAGAATTTTTCAAATCGGACCAGTAGTTCCTGAGATTAGCGCGTTCAACCAAACAAACAAACTCTTCAGCTTTATATAATAGTATAAGATTAAGTAGTATAGTATAAGATACTAAGCTTTTGCCCGCGGCTTCGCTCACGTAAATTTGGGGCTCTCTAGTTATAGTATATCATCGATGTTCGGGGTAACACAAATCTCCTTTATTGGGCGGTTACTATATAACTGCAAAAAGTATTTACACATACAAACTACTTAGTAGTACGTCAAAATTTTATCCGGTATCCGTGACGTTTCGAGAAAGTGGCCAATATGGCGACTGTGATGTGTCTGTAAAAACCATTAGAATTTAACAAAATACTCGACAATCCGAATTTTGCGGATGTATGTTGTCTACTCGAAATTTTTATTTTTTAATGTTATTATTCAGGTAAGGTTTCGATGTACTCCTTGACGAAGTTATTAATATTAGATTTGACATTGCGATAGCAGCGCAGTCCGTCGGTTCCAATGTGAAACATTCCGAAATCCACAACTACTTACAAATTAAAAATTAAGTAAAAAACATTTTCCAGTGGACTAAATTGTGAATCTAAACCATACTCAGGGCCCCTTGAACACACACAAAAACATTCATCAAGATCGATCCAGTCGTTTAGGAGGAGTTCATCAGTGACATACACACGCACATAAGAAATATATATATATTAAGATAAGATAAGATAAGATACGTAGAACGCCTATTTATGGACGCAGGGTCACAAAAAAACCTAATAACTAGCTTCAGTGTGCAATTTATGATGAGTCGCAGTACGCTTTTGTCGCATAAGCAGTAATTACACTTTCATATTTTGTCGAGCTCACTTAGTAGTACTCTACTTTTGCGTTGATCTTCGTTAAATCAGATCTTTCTTTAGGCCGCGTCGAAAATATGTAAACAAATAAATAAAATGGACTGTGGAATATGTATTGTTCTGGCGATTATGGGTAACGTGTCATAAATAGCTTGGGATTAATAAAACAAACACAACCTACTTTATGAGCACGGCAATTGCGTGCTCTTTAAGCCATATGTGTGTGAGGTGTTGAAATCAGTCAACATAAATTTAACGAAAGTAGGTAAAACTCTGACTCTAAATATTCATTTTCTGAAAGGGCTGCTCGCTAGAGGAAAATTATAACACCATACCCATACGTTGCTATGTGAAATAACAAGCATTTTAAGTAGAGTAATGCCCGCATCTTGTATAGCGTATTGCGGGCTCCATAGTGAAAGTTTTGGTTCTGAACCAGGACGACGATAGAATGATAATGGAGCGAACTCCAACTTTGACGTAATACCTGCCTCCTAAGGATAACTACGATTATTGCCACAGGACCTAGAATAGTAATAGACCAAACCTTCTTCGTCTGAACATAAGTTATGTTCAGACGAAGTAGGTTTGGGTTTCAGTGAAATTGTTATGTTACATAAAAATTTGACTGAAACTTAAGTAATCTGCAGAGCTAAATCTGCATTTGTGTGTGTGTCATCATCAGCCTTTAACAGTCCACTGCTGGACTAGGCCGCTCTTTTGAAAGGAGGAATTGGCCTACCATACCACGCTGGCCAAACGGGTTGGTATAGGGTTTGTATCAAGTTTTCCTTCTCTTACAGTGCTGTTCTCTGCATAATATGCTTCCTCTGTCGGCTCTTACGACACCCATGGGATGATATGGGGTGGTGACATTCCGTATTCTTAATCCGTCACCACACTGCTAGTGTGTGTAAGTAATCCAATTTTAATCCATAGATGAAAATATCAAATAATGTTTTTTTGTTTCAGCTTCTGGACCCCAAATAGTGACGACAGTGGTTCCTGTGGGACCACACCCTACTCACATGATATGTCCAAGCTGCCACGGCGAGATAGATACGGCTACTCAAACCAAACCGGGATTGATTGCTTACATATCTGGCGCTATTATTTTCCTCCTAGGGTGAGCATTGAAGTCATATTTATTTTTATATAGGTACTTGTAAACCCTTGTGCGAAAACAACTATGACTGTTGCGGTATTGCCTTTAATACCTACTTATTTATCGTGTTCTAAGCAAGACCCAGCCGGCTTGACCTTTGGTCTCAATCGGTGTACTAGAGCTCAGTGATTAATCTGCTGCTTGAGTCATTATTCTATTAAACAGCTATGATAATAATTGGAATTGGTTTTGTGCAATTTGCAGCTGATTTATCTTTGATATGTACCTCTTGCGAACGTCTTTCATCGCTGAGCGTGTAAGCATTAGCAGGTTGTGGGCGAATGTATTCCATTAGGCTACGCCATTGTCGAAATTCCTTTTGAAATAAGTTTACGCACAGTGGTGCTTAAACTATAAACCATATCATATAGTGGTATGATATGGTTTTAAGGCCTTGCGGTTAACGGTTTTTTTTTGGGATTTGGTTTGAAGTAAACCTCAACCAAAAATGTAGGCAAGAACTTCACTCTAGTCTTCTGTTTCAATAATGCGTTATCATTTTGCAATGCGAACTAACCTCTTTGTTTTACCTATATTATTGTTACGCGACCACAAAATTACTGTTCCAATGACTTCATTGTTATTTCCGCGTATAAAGTTGTGATAATATATTCCAGATGTGTGTGTGGATGTTGCCTGATCCCGTGCTGCATAGACAGCTGCATGGATGTTCATCACAAATGCCCCAACTGCGGGGCATACCTCGGACGCTACCGACGATAAACGAAACTGATGCAAGGACGCCGAAAACATGATTGTGATTGATTTGATGACTTTTGAATCTGATACTTACATTAATTTGCATCAGAACTCTCCACTAATTTACAAATACGTTATGGCCATGTTTCCATACGCAATTAAAATACTTCTTGGATAAGGCTTATTCAGATGCACTAAAATAGTCTGAAGGGGATGTGGACCAAAAGAAATGAAATGTACTGAAATGTGTTGAATATAAGAATATCCTTCTACTTTTTGCTATTTTCTCGATAGTGAGAGAAAATCATAAGATTTCAATTAAAATCGCCTGCCATAAATAATTAAGTCTACGCATCAAAGTACCGTCTGTATGGAGGTATGTTACATATTATTGACTTAAAACTTAAACTATTCTATATTTTTTTATCAATTATACTTATTGTTTGCTTATGTTAAAATGGCCACGAAACATACTTTACGAAATGAATAAAAATATGACGTCCTTCATCAGTAGTACTTCATCTGTTGATGACCTTGTAATGTTGTTATTGTGCGCAGATTTTGAGTACGCGGCGAAATTTTCGAGGACATAATAATTTAAAATATCTGTTACTTATAATTTCATTTCTAATAATATTTAAGATCTTACTTGCTTATGGGTATACGGCCTTAAGTTGTTGACTTAGTTATTGTTTGAGTACACTATAATGCAATTTTAAGGTGATTTTTATGTAATAAGTGCAAACCATACATATTTTATTTAGTGCCAAATATATCTCGTATGCCCAAGGTAATACTGGTTTCATGTCAATTTATTTAGAATACATTAAATAATATGCGTTAGGATTGTGCATGTATGTGTTTAAATAATATGAGTCATTTAAAAAGCTTACAATAAACTAATTATATCTATTGACGTAAACGTTTGAATCTTAAAACTGGATTTATTCTACTTTAATATTAATGTATTGTTGTTGTAGACATCTGCCAATATCTAGGACATAAGTGTAGATAATCGAATAAAATAGATCTTATTTTGCAGTATTAAAAGAGAATGATCTGTCCCTGATGCTGCTACTGGTTAGTTTGACTAACATACATATGTTTTATTTTTATTATTTTATTTTTGCCAACTGTACCTAATGCAGTAGCTGCTATATTTATTTTAGTTTTTTTTACATAATACAAGCATTAGATGTACTACATAGTATTTTATTAATCGATATCTCAGAGTAATTATTGACTGAACAAGATGTCTGACAAACGTATTTAAGTAGCGGCTTAGAGGAAAGAAATATATTATATATTTGTCTCTACGTAAGAAACTCACAGTGAATAGTAGATTGTTAACATATTAGTTTTAAAGGATGCGAATTCGTTGCGCCATCTCCACTTTTTAAATACTCTGAGTTAATAATAGTAAATACAAATATCTTTGATGTGAGTGTTACCAACCTTTTAATTTTATTATAATTTATAATAAGAGCAGTTATCGGTAGTGCTATTTGAGGACATCGTTTTGTGAATATTACAAATGAATACAAATACGACTATTATTTCTATAAACTGAACCTTCGTTGAAAAGCCCTGCATTCCAGTGACACGTCCAGTTCTTGACCTTAAATAACACTACCTATTCTGACCACCGATTACGAGACTAATATTAATGATCATAACAATGCAGTTAATGAATTAGTCATAATAACAATGTAGGGATTCCATCGCATTTCTGAATTGGATAGATTTGCTCAGAAAAAGCTTAGCGATGAAATACTTAAAGGTATTTCGTCATATCAACGGGTCGTGTCTGAATAAAAAATGGTGATATCATTGACGTCTTTGTATCGTCAACATAAAGCTTTTTTGAGCTTTTTTGTCGACAAGGGAAACCCTAATGGTATAAGCTAAATTAGAGGAACTTATGTAGACTGCAAGCAAAACTAAAAATATGTATATAACTCGACCTGGGCATCTTTGAGCTGTATATCTCTATACGCCACATAAAGTAGGTATGAGTGGAAGAATTATCATGTATTACGAAATAATTAATGATGATGTTCAAATGTCGGGTTATCAAGGCTATAGGTTTGTCACTTATCTCCAGTGAACTACTTTTATGATTACAAGTGAAGTTTACAAACTGAATAAATATATGTACATAATTTTAAAATAAGTATAATACGAACGGTGGTGCCCGAGTTCTTATCTATTTCGCTACTAAGGTAGGCTATCAGCAATTCGCGCGACCCGCTATGAGACGTATACCGGTAGTTTTAGGGGCTACACGCCTAAGCCCTTTAAAGAAATTCTACTCTCATTTCACAAGCTATCCGCCTTTCTTTAAAAAGTGGCGCAAGAGCCCGTAAGGTGGTTTCCTCTGTGGCCAAAAAGAACCATATTCGCTAAAGATGCTTTCTTGTTATTCGACTTTAGTGCTTATCGTCACTTATATTACTTCCTAAAACTGTCTCCAATCTCGGACGAAGTGAAGTGCGGTTTTAAGCAAACAGTAAAGTTCGTAAAAATCGATCATCTTTGCCTGCCACTGCCTTGTTCTTTCTGATACTCATCCTACTGTTCTTTGTATTTTTCATAACTTTATAACAACTATAGGAATAGAAAATTATTTTTAAAATATCTAGTCATACTTCCTAAAATTTTAATAAATGGAGTCTTATGTACAAGTGATCTACTGCCTTCCTCTAATTTTGCTTTCGCTATTTTTATCGTAATCGGAATATTTCCTTTTTATATTAACGCAATTTGTTATAACTTGCGCTTGAACGGTTATTTTTACAAAAAATAAACTTATAGTGTCTGGCCTAAGTTTTGATCTGTGTTCATTATTTTTAAGTATTCCAACAAATGACTTTAAAACCTGCAAGCAGGTTTGTAATAACGATCGTAGTAGGTACATGTATTGTGTACTTCTGGCAGCATTTAGCCATACATAATGGCATCATTCTAGCATTACTTTAAATCCATATCTATAGAAACGTGCTTCACAATCATACTCCATTGAGTACATTGATCTAAGTAGGATAAATAATATATTCAATTCAACTTCATACCTTTTAAAAAATTTGGAGATCCTTTACAAAAAAGTATATTAAGATATGTACATTGTATCTACTTTTAGATAATTTGATGACTGTATTTTAATAAAAATATCTTCATAAAAAATTTACATTGTTATTACACCCGTCTTAGGTATTTTATGTTTTTTATGCTATTTTAATATAATATGGTTGTTAACAATTTACAATCTTATGTTCAAAATAATATTTTATTTACCTAACTATACATAAGATAGATCTGCTGTCGTAACAGAAATAAATGTTTTAATGTCTTTATTGTTGTTCGATTTTTCGATAGACCATTTATTTACCCAGGTGACCAAGTCGCAGTTAATTTCTCAGGAAAAGGATTATTAACTCTCTTGTCTTCTTCTCTCGATGTGCATAACTGAAGACCATCACAAGACATATTTACTCTCAAAAATATAGGTAGGTAGGTACGACTCCAAAACGTGTTCTAAAAGACTTAACAGGCCACTATGTCAACGGTATATTGGGACTGCCATGATTATAACCGTTGCGATTGTTGCGAAGTAGCATCATCATCGTTCTATCGATATTCCGGTTGCATCCAATACATACGATTCATCTTCGAGGGCGGGGCAACCTACTGGTCTAACCAGATTTGGCTATAATATTAGCTTTTCTGCAGAGCAACTGCCGTCTGACTGCTAACCCATAGGGGTACCAATATTCCATGCTTTCTGGATAATTCAATCAAGGGCATTGACTCGACATAACAACTGTCAAGGATATTTATGACAGTCCTTTCTGGAACAGTCTTAACGTGGTCTCCGATTAACAATAAGAAACGATAATTAACAATTTAATACCTACGTAACTTCAGTGGTTCGCGCCGTTGGATTTTACCCGATACCCTCTGAGTAGAAGTCTGTTCATATGGGCCAACGCTGCCTGAACGCAATGTCCACACCTTGCCGCTTTGTCTACACATAATACCTACAGATACTACACGCTTTGCACGCTACTACGGCTTACACGTAGACTGCCTCAGTGGTCTGGGTTCGATACGCGGGTCGAAAAAAAGGGGTTATATTGGGATTTTCTGTTAAGAGTTATCCAATAGAAATTCGGAGTCTGGGAGTTGGCGGTGTCACACCTCCGTTCCTCGGATGCTCGGAAAGCACGATTGATCCTAACCTAGGGAGGAACTCTTTGTTTACCGAAACGTGGCCTCCACTTAGGTAAAATCGATCGTCGGTCTTTCGAAAGACGTGGGCAGCCCATTGCTACTTAAGCCACCCTTAATCGGGCACTGGGAAGCCGAGTCATAAACAGTCGTATATTTTTAAAATGGCAACTCCCCAGTCAATTTTTTCTATTATTCTTGATTAGTTACTGAATTATTTATTGACAACCCCACTCTTTCAAATGTTAACGTCCGAATCAAATTAACGTCACTTTTGAAAAATTGCGCGTTTTTCATGTAGGTAGTGGAGACATTGATCCGTTAATGACTAGTTTAATATAGGTAATTATACTGTGTAACATTGTTATGATATTCAATACAAAAATTTTATATTTGTGTGGATTATATTCATTTGAAATATTGTCTTGCAAGTGGGAAAATAGTTGCGATTGACCGTTCTTTTTTTTCTTCTGTTTCACGAGGTGGAAAATCCCTTCGGATCTCCGACTCTTGGGGGAAATGAGAACCGGAGTATGTGGTGTTGCCACTAAAAACCACCTCCACTTTGTGTCGGAGGGTAGGGCATCGCCGAAGCATTCGTCGCCACCCTCCGACGGGCATTGGCCCGCCAGATGGTTAGGCGGGCCCTGAACAAAACCCCCTTGGCGGCGGATTAAGGTGTTGGGCTCCGCCGCCAAAACACCCAGCGGCCGCAGAGGATAGGGAGGGCGGCAACGCAACACCGCATCTCCTCTTCCTCTGCGGCCCCACCGCGATGCATCGATTGGTGCGCCCCCATTTGGTCGCGGGAGATAGGGCGCGCGGCAACGCAACACCGACACGCCTCTCCTCCCGCGACCGCACCCGACTGCGAGGGACAGACAGAACTGTTCCCCGCACCCGCACCGTTGGACGCATCCTGCGCAGGCCCATATCCAAGCCCACGCGGAGCGTCCCCTCCTGGATCCCTCTTAGCTTCACCGCGGGTGACCAATCCACGGTTACTGAAGTTACCTACTAACTTACCCGTTCCTGAAGATTGCTGAGGATGCGTCAATATATATAAAATGTAGGGATTTATTTCTGTCGACTTTTTATTTTTGTTTTTGTAATTTTGTTTACTACCCTGACTGCCTCGGTCTCGCGGCATAAATGTGCACGTGGGATTGGGAGGTCTCGAGTCCGATTCCCGGGTCGGGCAAAGTGTTTATGGGTTTTTCCGTTAGGAAATCCTCAGTAGCAGCACGGAGTCTGGTAATTTATTTGAGGATTGAGGAACATAAATTCAAAAGTAAAGTCAGGGTAAGTTACTAGTCTATTAAAATTTATAGACGTAAGCGGGCAAAGGGAAATAATTTCCCACGGGGTTATCCTTAAACGGGCAAAGGGAAATAATTTCCCACACGAAAATAACCTTTTTTTTCAGTTTCAGTAATTTATATTGTTTTTTTGTACACTGCTATAAAACATCATACAAGAACTTACACTTAAATCATGAAAAGTTATTTTTTTTTTGTTCGGCCTGATTAAGGGTTAAACAATATCGGGAACTCCAGTGCTTTTCCGGATGACCTCGTTATGAATGATATCGTTAAAAGAGACTCCAAGCATAGCTCGTTTCATGGCATGCTTAGGGACTTTATAACTATCATCATCAGCATCGTATGTCATAGTCATTACTGATATGACGCATTGGTCGAAGACTTTTGTCTTGGGGCATCGCGGAATATCGAATGCTGCTCATCCCAACTGAACTCTCCTATCGATTTCATTCTCGAAGCTTTATCTATCTATCTATCTGTATAAGTTAAGTACTTGTCCCGGTCAAACATACTGATTGCACAAGATCGAACAAAGGAACAGTCGAACAGTCAGTGAATATCGCTCTCGGCGGGATATTTTCATGGAATTGAACTTGTAGCGACCATCTACATAACACCCACACAACGCCATCTAGCCAATGACGATAGAACTACCTCGAAACTCGCCACCTAACAACGCGGGAAAAATTCAAACGATCCTGAACGCGCAAGCAACTTTCGCAAGCCAAGCGGCATAAATACAACTTCGAGAGTATGTCCGTTGGCCTGCAGGCCACTAAGCACGACCACCCAGCTTGGTTAGAGGCTCCTCCCTCTAGTTGGAGGAATACCACACCTTATTCCTCCAAAAACTTTACCGTTGTTTTAACACTCGGGCAAAACATTTCAAGATGACTGTGTCTGCTAAATCTGTAAAAAATGGAGCTAGCTTAGTTGTAAAATATTCGAAAGAATTCAATTCAGTTGAATTATGCCACGAATTTTCTCTATTTAAATGAGCTAGTAACCAAAATTGACGAGAATGAGGTCGTCTAAGTCTGGTACCCATACGAGATGTTTAGCACTGGTACGAGCAGCGGGCCTAATTAAAAGCCTAAAAGTTGCTTATGACTCGTGAATTTGCGTTCTGCGTACTAGACAGAGTTTTTGGACTATTTTTTTTTTAACTCTGTTGGGAAGGGGCGCCATTACCAAGTTAAGGCCTAGTTCGAAAATTTCGTAAATAAATTATATAACTCTACTTAGAATTTTATTAAATTCTTTTAGTTTTCATTATCGTAATTCACAGACGTAGACAGAATTGATAATGTTGTAACGACACATACGACAGAATTGATAATGTTGAATCGCTTTTGAAATATCGATTTCATCCGTAATCGAGCCATCATCCGTAATCGAGCCATTATAAGTAAAATTGAAGTTGAAGTTGAGCCTGTGCCAAGCCCTTTTCAAACTCTTTGTAGCGATGGGACGAGTTGTCAATTTTCCAACTCGACCTACTCGAGTTGAGTAACTCGAGTTACAACTCGAGTTGACTCGACTCGGTGCCAACTCGACAACAGTGCTAACCATGAAGGTATAGATAAACATGGAGGCCACAGCTGCAACAAAGCCTTGAGTCAAATACCTACATTTCTCTATCTCACTCTCTGTGGTCTGACCTCTCATTTTAGCGTGGATTTAGTATTGCTATCTTCTTATTAAAATCTCCGAGTAAGCTCTTAAAAAGTGCCGACATATTAAGCAAATCAGAAGTTTACACGGTTAATTAATGTGTATTTAAATCAAGAGTTGAAATCCAATCACTTGTTAAAACTCCCAATATTGTAGGTTTTGAACGCTTATAATCATGGTTGGCGAGACAGTGAATTATAATCCCATTTCCTAAGGATTTGGTAATGTGGCAACATTGGCCACCATATGTCAAGTAAATCTTGTCAATATGGCAGTGGTTGGTTGAAAAGAGATGGTATGACCACAGTGAGCGAGATAGCGATACATCATTTGAGCTTCAAGTAGGTATACGGAGTGCGGTCTCCATGTTTATCTATAACTTCATGGTGCTAACCTCTGAGCTGCGGAGCGAGTTACCGAGTCACGGAGTTGGCGTCGACTCGGTGCCAACTCGATAACAATTGTGCAGTGGCGGCGCTAGGCGTCGGCGACGTCGGCGACCGCCGACGGCCTCGCGCCTGAGGGGGCCTCGCGTCCTTAAAACTTTTGGTTTCGCCACTCAGCCTGGTTTAGGTAGCCGACCCCGAACATTTCGGAAAAATCTAAGCAGATAGTAATGCCTTTTATAATTTTCGAACACATTCGTGATGGTAGTGAGTAGTAATTTCGCCTATTTGGCCTATTCGAGGAGCACGATGAGCCAAGACAGACTATCTAAGCTTAAAAAGCGGCTAATCTTAGCTACGACACAATCCTGAAAAAAACACCAGTGAGGCTAAAAGCAGAAAAGATCTCCCCGCACAGAGGAGAAACAAGGAGTCTAAACTTTAAGGCGAGACTCTCGAACTAAAGATGAAAAGGCGCGAGATGCCATCCTGTCAGCTGTCTTCACCTGATAGAAAAGCTCCGTCCATCCGTAAACCAAAAAATACGGAAGCTAATGCGTTGTGACATCCGACGCTTTAATACTCGCACAATAGAGGCTGCGATCGAGGAAAACCGGGGTCAAAAGTCTTCACTAAGCAGTTGAGGCAGCCCCAACAGACGAAACTAAGAACTGCGAATGGCCACACCGTCAACTCAAAGTTCGAGATTCTCGAGGACGTTGAAAGTTTCTATCGACACTTGTATACCTCGCGGGTAGACAGACAAACTGGACCTAGTATTGACTACCGCAGAGTCTCATTGACGCGCCACTTTACCGAAGACATCCCAGATGTCGACCAGAGCGAAGTACGGGCTGCCCTTGAGCAAATTAGGAAGAAGAAAGCGCCTTTTGATCAACATCAAACGTGCTCTGAGGAATTCTGCAGTGATACCGACGTATCACTGCAGAATTCCTCAGAGCACGTGGAGACACAATCCAGAGAGAGCTAGCAAGTCTCCTCAATGCCGTCATCCACGAAACTTCAACACACAGAGCATGGAGCGGGCGTGTGGTGGCTCTTTTCTTAAAAAAAGGCGACAAAATTTTATTGAAGAATTACAGATCTGTTTCACTCCTGAGCCATATCTACAAGTTATTCTCGAAGAGTTTTTACAAACCGTGTCGCTTGATGACTCGATGACTTCTAGCCATCAGAGCAACCCGGGTTTCGAAAAGGCTACAACACCGTGAACCATATCCATACTGTTCGGCAGATTGTCAGCCGCTGTGTATGGCATTCGTGGATTACGAGAAAGGTTTCGACTCTATCGAAACCTGGGCAGTTCTTGACAGCAAACCGCGACCATTACCAAGACAGAAAGACAACCACCATAGATTTGCGTAGGGGAGTCTGGCAAGGGGCCAAGCAGTTCACCAACTCACTTGAGGATTTCTCCAAGACCCTGAATATCAACGGCGAGTACATCTCACACCTTCGGTTTGCTGACGACATTGTCCTAATAGCAGAGACGACATTGTCCTAATAGCATAGATGTCGAAAGAGTTTAGCAAAATGCTGTACGACCTTTATGAAGCTACCGGCCGTTTGGTTTCGGCATGAACCTGTATAAAACGAAGGTCATGTTCAATGAACACGTCGTGTCGAGAGCGATCTGCATTGACGGTTCCTTGCTCGAAGTTGTGCAACAGTATGTCTGCCTAGGGCAAGTAATACAGTTGGGTAGACACAGCTTCGAGAAGGAAATCGAAAGAAGGATTCTTTTAAAATGGGCAGCATTCGGTAAGCTACGTCGGGTCTTCATGTCGCTTATTCCGCGAAGCTTTAAGGCAAAAGTTTTCGACCAATGCGTACCTACTACCAGTAATCACATACGGTGACGAAACCTGGACACTGACGGTCGGGCTGTTCCATAGGTTTAAAGTCCCTCAGCGTGCTATGAAACGAGCTATGATCCGAATCTCTCTAAAAGATATAATTCGCAACGAGATCATTCGGAAGAGAACTAGAGTAACCGACAAAGCTCGCCGTATAAGCAGGCTGAAGTGAGACGCTCCCCGTCTAGGTGGTCCGGCGACATAAAAAAGGTGGCTAGGGTGGGCTGGATGCGGAAAGCAGAGGACGGGTAATTGTGGCGCATGTTGGGAGAGGCCTTTATCCAGCAGTGGATTGCAATAGGCTGATTGATGGAGTAAAAAAAACCGTTAAATGACGAAAAAAAAACCGAGAAGTAAAGAAGCGGACCCCCCCTTCTTGACTTCTCGGTTTTTTTTCTTTAGGGGCTCGAGTAAGTAGTAAGTAAAAGGGGCCTCGCGAACTTGATTTCGCCGACGACCACATATGGTCTAGCGCCGCCACTGCAATTGTGTATAACCTCCGAGCTGCCGAGCGAATTACCGAGTCATCGAGTTGGCGTCAACTCGCTGGATCTAACTTGTTCAAAGCAAATAATACCTGTCGACTGAGTCAGGCAGGCAAACCAAGCTGCCAAGTTAACACTGGCCAACTCGGGAGTAGGAATGCAGAGGGAGGATCGTCGGCTTATTTCTTTCGTAAATATTTAATACGCTTGGTAGGTACTAGGTAGGTACACTAAATGAATAAAACGTGATATAATACGCAGTTCACTGGTTAGTTTTGAGAAAATATCTCCCGTGAATGTAACTTACAAATCAATAATATTATTACAAATTAACAATCATATTACAAACAAAAATTATATTCAACGGATCACTCCGCGACCTTGACGAGTTGAGTCGACGCGGCGACGAGTCAACGAGTTGCGAGTTAGCCGAGTTATCAACGAAGCGACAATGCCACTACCGAGTTAGGTCAAGACTACAACTCGGTCAACTCGCTAACAGCGAGTTGAGTCGAATCATTGACGGGTTACGGGATGGTTATGTTCGATCTCACCCTAACTCGTTACGTTACTTTGGGTGACGACGCGACGAGTTGACGAGTTGCCATATTGTGAACGACGCCTACCGAGTTAGCTCGAGTTAACATAAAAGCAGATCGAGTTGACTCGCTCAGGGGCTAACTCGAGTTAATCGAGTTAAATAACTCGAGTCGCCCATCGCTAATCTATGGTCAAAACTGTCCAGACAAGATACAGTCCGTTCACAGTTATTTTACCTCTGACAGATGTCGGTGTTTATTTTCTTTATGTTGGAATTGTACTCTGTGATGACAGGAATGTAAAATAGGGTTATCCGTGCATAACATTTTACCCAATATTAGTGGAAATGCTTCAAAAATTCAAATGCTTGAAGCTCATGGCCGCAAAGTGGTTAGATTACCGCCATACCACTGCGAGCTAAACGCAATTGAAGTTATGTGGAGTCTCATTAAAAGGCGAGTCACAAGCAAAAATTTAGGACAAGAGGCAACCAACATTGTGAATTTAGCTGACGAAGCTTTTCAATCTATCACTGCAGAAGACTGACAAAAACAATGCTAACATGAGCGCCACATTGAAGACAAGCTTCGTGAAACAGATGGGTCTACGGATGCTGAAATGGACAGTTTCATAATAGAATTAAATTCTGAGTCTGATACAGAATATGACAGCAGTTACGAATCATCATAACATTGGCAGTCCACATGGAACATTCTTGTAGACTCACGCCTGTTTCCATGCAGGGGTAGGCAGAGGTGTATTACACCCACTTCATTCTTATTCAAAATAAATATGAAAATTAAATTTGCAGTTTTTTTATTTGATAATTAGAACCTCACGTTGGCGTAATTATGATGCATTTACCTTTATATATTAAATAGTCAACATTTTTATTATAACTACTTATCTTCATAGGAAATTAGTTATTTCGTAAGAAAATAAATGTACATGCATATAGCCATGCCAATATCAAGAGGTTTTGTTACAAACATTACTTCCAAATATTTAATACGATCGCTTAGGCAATAAAAATATAAGTACATTTTTAGCAATAATGTATATTTTAAATGGGGGTATTATATACCAAATATAGCAACACAACGCCCAGGTTGGCCAATCTAACAGCTAGAGGTAAAATAACTGTGAACGGACTATAATTTATTATACAAAGCACAGATCACTACAAAGGTACTCTGTCTGTGCAGACAAGAAGCATTGACTAGAATTGAAGGCACTCTTTGTAGTCTATGGTCCTTTATGACAATTTTATTGACAGACATGTGCATTCTTCATTTCTATCAGTAAGACAGTAATCTGAGTAATCTATGGTTTTGTCATTCGATTAGTGATAGAACATTGGCTGAAGTCGAAACATTTTTGAAATATAAATTATTTTATTTTATAGCATTATTTTATTTTATGAATAAAAGTACATAGGGAGCTCAAAATGTCTTGGTTATTCGGGTACAGTGCTAAACCTCCTCAACCACCTTCCGATGATCCCTCTGCCGATTCCGGGGGACCAGCCGCAGCCCCGGTGGGCCTATCTAAATCGGAAAAGAAAGCAATGGAAGCTTACCGTTTTGATTCTAGTGCGTTAGAAAGAGCCGCTCAGGCGGCTCGGGAACTAGAAAGATCAAGTAAGTAATTATCGTTATCAATCACATTGCCCGCTATTGCATAATGCGACCGCATAACCTTTTAGGCTCGTGTCTTCGCTTTGATGTGATTTTTAGGATATCCAGTACTAATGTCTAAGAGCATTCCACTCCGTTTACACTAATAAACCATAAAGGTACATACAAGCATATATTTGCTTGTTGAGGTTATTACTTAGTAGAGATACTCCAAAAACAAGACATCATTATTGATGCAATACTATCAAATCTTGCAATGAATTATTAGATTTGCCCATTAAACACTTGTCCTGTTTATATATTATTAAAAACATAATGTTGAAGAATCTAATAAGAAAATATGCTATACTTAACGAAAAAATATTGCTGGGTTTGAAGGCTATGTAAGCAGACAATCAGATTATATTTAAATTGTGCATGGAACAGACTAATCAATCGGCTTTGCTAGGGCTCATTTATGATTCTAATTAAAATGAGAATTAATATGAAACTGATGTTTCTATGTGTTGCTAATGTATACTAATCTAAGGAATGAGATATCAGCTATGTAGATGTTGATAGATTAACTAAAACTGCATAAAGATAAATAATTTATACTTATTTAAGTAACACTTTTAAGTAACAACTTGCAGTATGTCGGTATTGTCATATTAGTATAGTACACAATTAACCAGGGGCAGATTGAGAAGTTAGACTCTAGCCCCCTGCCAGGAGCATCTAAGTTTTCCCATGACAAAATAATTATTTAGAGTTTCTATTCATAAAACCTACCCTACCCAGTGTCAAATTCCTACTCTATATAATAAGCCTCACCAAACCAATAGGTTGTTCCTTCCACCACTGCAATTATGCCATAAACAAATCTAAACTGATACTACCCAAAATGATTTCACAGGACATGCAAAAGAAGCACTTGAACTTAGTAAATTGCAAGAAAGTACAAAGCAAACTGAACAAATGGCAAAGATCAAGGAATATGAGGCCGCCATAGAACAAGCCAAGGTTGAACAAAAGAAGGTTGATTATGAAGAGCGCAGAAAAACATTACAGGTAAGGTTCAAATTGTTCTTTTCAGTTTCTCATTAATTTTCAATTTAATGTCCATTTGTTCACTGCATTCATGAATCAATTAATTTGAAAATATGATTTGTATGATTGTAAAGGTGACGCAAAGACAAATGAAGATGTAAGTATATACATGAACATAAAATTTTGATGTCTTATTTTATTATTGGGTCATAAATGTGGCTGTCTAAAATTAACCACATGAATACATTTTCTTTGTGGCTATGGAATTGTCTTACACTGTAAAGCCTATCAATGTTAAACTAAATAAATATGTACACTTTAATTTGTGTATTCTCCAAGTCAAACATTAATAACTTGTTTAATTTTATTAAAATAGCTAGTGTATCTTATAACAGTCATCAGCTGAAAGACCTCCCTCAAGGCTCTTCACATAGAACAATCTTGAGCATCCCCATCCATTCGTGTTTCCAAACCCAATAATATTATCCATCCACTCCACGGGCATCCAACCTCTGCTGCAACATCTCTTATGTTATAATAGTACATTTTATTAATTTATGTTAATTACAGGAAGAAACAAAGCAACATCAAATGAGAGCTCAGTACCAGGATCAGTTGGCCAAGAAGAGGTATGAAGAACAGCTGCTACAGAACCAAGCCTCTCAGCAAGAGATATTGAAAAAGTAAGTTCAAAATGTACTGTCCTGGGACCTAAACTATTACTCTTCCATTTAAATAATCTGAAAACATGGTGTCAAGAATATATATTAGTTATATTTTATATCTTTTTATATATAATGTATTCTAGTGTCATTTTTGTCACATATTTTAAATTATTTTAGGCAGGAAGAGAGTGTAGCAAAACAGGAAGCTATGCGCCGCGCCACTATTGAGCATGAAATGGAACTACGAGAAAAGAATAAGCTAAAGTCTATTGAAGCCGAAGCTAGGGCCAAAGCAAAGGCTGACAGAGAAAATCGTGATATTACACTGGAGCAAATCAGACTAAAGGCTGCTGAAAACAGAACTACTATTCTAGAGAGTATCAAGTAAGTACTCCTTTAGCGTTTTATTGCTACATGCTTACGGATTTTATTGCACATTGTATTTACAAAATAGTAAAATCTACATTTAGATGTAGCAATTACAAGAAATGTTATCAATACACATTTCTACACTTTAAGGACAGGGGGCCAATTCTGCTATTTTTATATGACATTGATATCATATTTTGAATGGATTTAAAAGCGGTATTCTGATAACCTTATGTCATCATCGTATAATTTAAAATAAACAGTTTGTTGTTGACACATACATTCTTGTTACAATTTCATTCAAATATCATATAATTTAGAAGAATACGCTTTTTGTGACGTAAGTATGACACTGACATGATATTGCGACTATATTTATTTAGCGGAATTGGGCTCCAGAACTCTTATTGAATTCAAATGTAAAACTTGATGTAAGTACAGGCTACCAGAATGTTCATATCATCATTTCACTATCATATTGTAGATTGTTCAATATGGAACTTGGCTGTTCACAACATTTGTAACCAAAATGGCACATACTTGTAGTTAACAGATTTTTACTTGTAGTTAACAGATTTTTGGTAATAATCACAGATGATCCTATTATCGATTTGTGTTTCATGTAATAAATTTAGCTATAAGTAAGAATAACTTGTAAGATTTCCTGTAAATAATAAAACCTAATTCAATTAATAGGACAGCAGGCAATGTGATGGGAGCTGGTTTGAATGCCCTTGTGACTGACTGGGATAAAACATTAGCTGCAGCTGGGGGACTCTCACTGTTGGCCCTTGGTGTCTACACTGCAAAGGGAGCTACGTCAGTGACAGCTAGATTCATAGAAGCCCGTATTGGTATGTGCAATTTGTATCTACAAAACACATTTAATGATTTTATATTCTTTGTCATGCATTACTTTAATTGTTATTCACAATTGCGATATGCCGCACTGGAGTGGTGCTGTTGTAGTGTGTTAACTCTGTATAATTATTTTAGGCAAGCCAACCCTTGTGAATGAAACCTCAAGATTTTCTTTGTTGGAAGCTGTGAAACACCCCATACTCACAGTGTCAAAAGCTATAACCAGTTTTAGAAAACCATCAGATGCATTGGCTGGTGTTGTACTCGCGCCCACTTTAGAACGAAGACTTAGAGATATCGCCATCGCCACAAAAAACACGCGTATAAATAAAGGATTCTATAGAAACTTGTTGATGTATGGACCACCTGGTACTGGTAAAACCCTGTTCTCTAAGGTCAGTATTATCATACTTGATTCGCTGAAAGAAATTTGAGTTTCTTGACTAAGCTTATATGATCTTTTTATAGAAATTGGCGAAACATTCCGGTATGGATTACGCTATTTTAACGGGCGGTGATGTAGCACCAATGGGTAAAGACGCTGTGGCAGCTATTCACAAAGTATTTGATTGGGCAAATACAAGCAAAAAAGGTATGTTAGTTGCACCTTAAAACCGTGTTATGAAAATGCCTTCCTAGTATCTAAACTAATTGTGTTCCTTAGGTGTACTACTCTTCATTGACGAAGCTGATGCATTTTTGAGGAAGCGTTCCTCTGAAAGAATAAGTGAAGATTTGAGAGCAGCACTTAACGCATTCCTATACAGAACATCTGATCAGAGCAATCGCATAATGTTGGTTTTGGCGTCGAACACTCCTCAACAGTTTGATTCAGCGATAAACGATCGTCTCGATAAAATGATAGAATTTGGCTTACCTGGTCTTGAAGAACGTGAACGTTTGATTCGCCTTTACTTCGATAAGTTTGTTCTTCAGCCTGCTTCAGAAGGAAAGAGGTAAAATTGCATATTAGTAACTACCTATGTAAATGCATAGATCTGATGTAAATGTGCATTTGTATTACTAATTAAATAATTTTCTTGTGATCTGTTTAGGCGACTGAGCGTTGACCAATTTGACTACGGAGCGTTATGTTCCACGCTCGCGGCACGCACGGCGGGTATGTCTGGACGAGCGTTGTCCAAGCTCGGTGTAGCGTGGCAAGCTGCTGCTTACGCCTCGGACGATGGACGCCTTACTGAACAAATGTGTATAGACATTTGCGACGACGCTGTGCGAGATCATCGTCAAAAGGTACCCTATAGATTTTATAGTAGGTCATAATACCATATTATTAAAATTGTGATGAAATATTTATAACACTTTTCTTTTATCAGATGGAATGGTTGTCAGCTGAAGAGAAGACGAGAAGTATGATGCCATATCTTTTAGATTTACCGCCTCTGGATAAATTAGACGAGGTGAAGGTGACTGAAATAACCGACGACAAGAAGCAAAAAGTTGTTATCACTAAGCCCGAGGCAAAGAAATCTGACAAAGAAGTAGAAATGGACAAGTGACATTGTATCCATGATAAAAACGATCTAATAATACCAGCCGAACCAAACTCTTGTTCCAGTTCTTTGACACAAAAAGTAAAACACTGCCTAACTAAACAAAAGTTCTTATACAATCTGAAAACTTTGAACAAAAAGAACTATATTTATCTAGATGATAGAACTATGAAATTGTTAAGACAATTGTCTCTGAAGGTAAAGGTTAATAAAACAAAGAAGCATTGCCACATAGAAGACTAATTAGATATTTTGAATAGTGTGCTTTGAAAAAACTAAGTTTTACTATTGTTATTAGGGTTCACTACAATTTTAGATGTGAATACCATTATAGTGATGTTACATGTATAAGTCTCTGCGTAAATTCAATAAGTCTACATTCTATTTCATAATTATGTTGATCATATATTATACAGTAGCAAATAAGAACTGCTTTCCACATTCGTGTTGTCATAAATGTACTTTGCTGTATGCAATTATATTTTATACACAAGATAGTCACAGTGTCAAATTAAATTTGCATTTTACATACCATTATGTAAACAAGAAGGATAATTTTATACTCATCCAAAAATGTACAAGTACAATGTATAGCACACACAAAACCTAGATATTATATATGCAGTCAAGCAATTTGTACAAAGGTACTATGTAGTATCTATTGTACTTATAGTCATCATAATATTATGATGTCTCTATGAAATAAACGGTAACTTTAAAATACTTTGACATTACCTATGACAGTAGAGGTGTGGATGGTCTACAGCAGTATTTTGTTTTGGTTCAGTATTTTAGACACTTCTAGTAAATACTGAATAGACTGTCCTAATTCACAGCTCATAAATGTACAAATTTCGAATGTAAGATTTTAGTACTGTTAAGATATGTATCAAATTTTATCAAAGCTGTAAATATGTTCAGTGTCTTGTGCTTTGCTATTCAAATTACTTATATAACTCACAGTGAGCATTTGCTCACTGTGAGTTATATAAGTAATTTTTAATATATATAAAGAGCCTCTTGAGATGGTGGTCGAGGCTCTTGGCAATGAGACCATTTACTGACACGACTATCGGTACAATGATCGCAGAGTCCACATCCCACATGTCGACAATCTCGTGAGCCAGGTCCAAATATTTGTTTTCCTTGTCTTTTTCGGCTTTCACAAGATTCTCGTCATGGGGAATAGTAACGTCAACGATAATTGCAAGGCGTTCTGATCTATCTATCACCACAATATCGGGCTTATTATTTGGCTATCATTATTATTTTTAGATTTAATGAGGCAGGCAGTTGAGAAAACTGATGATGCCTGTATCTCGCTTTTTCTACTGGTGAGATTGGACCATAAACTTGTGGTTGTTCTCGTTCAAGATTAGCATTTATTGTTTTATAATATGATCTAGGTGTCTGATGCTTCTTTATTTTACTTACTTTAACTTCTATAGCATACAAATTAAAATTGGTTATGTTATAATTACCTATGTAATATGAAGCATACAGCAGATGCAGCATGGCCAATCAGATGTAAAGCTTTATTCAGCTACGCCTGATTTGTTAAACCGATTTTGAGTCATTGCAGGTTCAAACACTCAAGTTTAGTTTGTATAGTATAGAAAAATATAGTATGTAATTCTTTGTTACAAATGGGGTGTTAGACTTGTGGTTACACATGTTTGTTAGTTTTCTAATATGTATTATGAATGTTCTTGTGGAAATTATGCATAATGAATAATAAAGCAAAATAAAACGCTGTATTGGGAAACCATAAAATTTTATTGCAATAATAACATACAAATGTATTGCCCTTCACTAAAGAAGGTGAATTACATTTTCAGCATTAAAAAGCTTCGAATAATAATGTAATTGATTAGTCACCAATACACCAGTAGTGCATATTAGAATAGTGTTATCTGATAAATTTGTTTCATTTATAAATTGTACAGCCACATCTCTTTGTTGTTATAGTATTACATTACCTATATCAACAAAGTGCGGTTGTACGTACCCTGCCTGACAAACATCACAGAATCACTTGTCCTAGATCCCCTAATTTCCTGGCACAATATAATTTCTCATGAAAAAAAGAAACAACATAATTATAGCTAACTATTACATACATATATTTGGGTTTACAATTTTATTAAATCATAGGTTGCCTTCTGACCTAGACGATTGACTAATAACTTAAAAATAACATTCTTTCTAATAAAAGGAGTAATATTCTGCTATTATGACTGTACTTGCGTATCTGCACATATCTTTGAAATATGTCTCGTCACAATAGCATCTTCATACCAGAGAGTAGACAAAATGGCGCTTAAAGATTTATGAATCATAATAACATCCATAGCCTTTATTCTTAACCTATACCAGATAATGTCAAAAGCAACATTGACTAATATTTAATGGATGATCATGGAAGTATTTATTTTAATAATATTAATACATTTAGGTATGTATATATATACATAGCTATGTTTATCTGTAATCTGGTTTTCATAATACAGGCACTGTTAGTTAGGGATCAGATGATCATGTGTGAGTTGTCCTAACATACTATTATTACTAAATTTAGAATTTACAAGAAAGCACACACATTTTTCTACACAAATTTATCCTCAACCTTCAATATCAGGCACCATTAGCATAACAGACAACAGATGATACTTGTTATACTTATATATATTTTTTTAATCAGTGCAAGATAACAAACTATACTAGTAAAACAATAATATTAAAGCATCAAGTTGATCGCTATACTATAATTACACAGTAACAAAAATGCCTCGGGTGAAGAGGAATAAATAAGATTAACTAGCGCAGCTTAATATAAAAATCAAACGATACACTGATCCGGCTAGAAAATAGCTAACATGCTTTTATTCATTTGCCATTGCTAATATTTCAAATATCATGTGTAATCCATTGTATTGTCTATTGTAATTGGTAAAATATTTTTGCTTCATATCAACAGTTACAATAGTAACTGTTGATATGAAGCAAAAATATTTTATATAAAGCGTATTCACATTAATAGAATAGAGAAAATATGTTAAATCTCGCAATAATTTTATAAAAGACAACAAATTAGGCTATCATAAAATGTATTTCTTATTAGTAATTACACATTTGATATACTTCGCCATAAATTTCATATAACTTGACTTTTACCAATATCTAGCAAAAGAATGTATAGTTCTGACCTACACACTAGTTGCAATAATGTAAATACATATGTATTTAGTTACTTCTGTTGCCTGAACAGCATGAGCTGTGTACAGGTGTTACCTCATCATCCACAACCAGAACCTGTGAGGTCCTGGTCACATCTGCTTGTAAATTTTGTTCACTCTTCTCCAACATCTCTCTTGTTAGATCAAGGAAAAGTTCTTCAACACCTTGATTTAATTTTGCTGATGTGTAAAAATGCCTTGCACCCACCATGTTAGCATAACTGAAATAGCATAACAGTAAAATTTAGTGTGGTGTAGGTTTGCAAACAAATTGCAGCTTGCACAACATTATGTGTCAAGTATTCAACTCAAAGTATCCATCACACTAACATAATAGCAAGACGTAAGGTGTGATCTTATTTAAGACAAACGGATATATAATTGTCCCCTTTCACTATTTGTACACACAACTCTCTCTATTAGTCCGAGAGCCGGCTGTATAAAAGTCCTATGGATCAGATACTGAACTAACCCCAAAAACTATGAATCATTTTTGGGGTATCAACAATAAAGCCATAGGTCTAGAGGTCGACACCCCTAAAGTTGTTTGATTTTGCCCCCATGCAAAATGATGACATCACTTCTGGTTTTTATTTTAGGTTTAGGTGTAATTATAATTTATGAAATACATCAAGAAAATTTATGTCAAACGAAAGTTTTTGATGAGTAGAATAGAAATGTCAAGGGTCGACAAGCTCTATTTATTGTAGCGAATAAATAGAGCTTGTCAATCCTTGACATGTCAAGGCCAAGTCACCCCAAAAATGATCCATGTTTCTGATTCTTAGGACTTTTATAGTGTAGTATGTGTAAAATATACATACCTTTCTGCTTCTTCAAGAGGCACTGTCCTTTCATGTTCCAAATCTATTTTATTACCAGCAATTGTCAGAACTATATCTGAACCTAACATCTTTTTTAACTCCTTTACCCAATTTTTTACCTAAAACATAATGAAATATAATTAATGTTCTGGGCAGTTAGCAAACACATTAGTCACAAGAAAGGCTAGATTTTGGGATGCTTAAACCTGATGCTAGAAGGTTTTATACATAAAAAAAACAAAAAAGTAATTTGTCCATGGAAGAAAAACAGGTCCATACAAATAAACTAAATCTGCACTCATTCATTAGGATTTTTACAGATCATTGAATAGATCAGAACTGATTCTAACGAATTCTTGATGTTTTTATCTATACATATAAACAAAATTGGAGTGTCTGTTTGATGTATACATATTGTATATACCAAAAATACATATTTTTCAATTTTATAGGCGAATAGCTTAGGTACCAAGGAGTGACTTAGGCTATAAATTAATCGGGTAGACGAAGTAGCTCCCTCAGGACACGTGTGAAACCGCGGGAAACAGCTAGCATGTTTATAAATTTATATACTTGGGATAAGATTGATTGAATAGGTAAGGATATAAAAATCTTGTTGCATGGAATGTTTAAATAGAGACAGGAGGTAAAACATTTTTGCCTTTGCAAGATTGTTAAATGAAAAGCTGTGAAAATGTCTGAAGTCTACCAAAGGATAATAAAAAAATGACACAGGAGTAAGTAGATATTTTTTGCCTGTTCACGTCACATCCAAACATTCAGGTATTTAAGACTAGATGGGATGTTTAAAATAATGATAGGGTGTCTTACAAATTAGGACAAGGGAACCAATATTAGCATAGCTGCATCAACAAAAAATTTTAAAGCATAGCAGTCTTAAAGCTGGGATGTAGATTTATTTTTTTATGTATATGCCTTTCATTGTAGAATAATGTACTTGAACAGCTTTCAATCACTTTGATATTGAATTATGGAATGTATGCACTGTCATTTAAAAATCTATGCTAGTGTGGTTATCACAGCCTAAAAATAATGTCACAATCATTATCATAGAATGATTTGATGATTTAATAAAAATGTGTTGACTCCTTACTTTTCCAAATGAATCTTCATCAGTAATATCATAAACCAAAATGGCTCCATTGGAGTTACGGTAGTATATTGGGCCTAATGCATGAAACTTTTCTTGTCCAGCTGTGTCCCAAATAGAAAGATTGATACGTTTACCATTAATATTCAATCTTTTATTCAGGAAGGTTGCCTATAAAAAAGAGAGAATTGCATTAAATATGTACCAATTAACACTCGTAAGAACACCCTCAAATCTATTGCATATAAAGTTAAGCTGAAAAGTTGTATAAACATTGCCTTTGTATAAAATACAAATGCATGACAAATTGCTTTCAGCAGTTAAAATTACTGCAATCTATAAGCTCATAGTATAATATCATAGTAACAAAGAGTATACCAATTTCATAAGCACATTATTACAAAACTTATCAAACAAATTCGCATTAGCATTTTACACAACAAGAAAGCATTTGTTGAAATAATTTTTCAACTGCTATAAATACGAAACTGTTAAAGGTCCCAGCACTGAATCGTGTGTTAAACTTACCTGGAGCGTAGTAAGATGTTTGTCATTGAATTTATCTTCAATATAGCGCAACAATAAAGAAGTTTTGCCTACGCACCCCTCCCCCAATAAAACTACTTTGAAATTGTGTGTACCACCCGCTGCGTTAGACGCCATAATAAAATACAATATGAAATTCTTGAAACCTTGAAAAGATTAACTGATGCAAATTAAATTTGTATTAGATAGTCAAACGATACGTAATTGACTACATTCAAACAGCTGATATCTGGTTTACTTTACATCACGAGCGCGTCAAGTTGTAGTAATTTGTCTCAAATTTGCTCATAAACTATTGCTTCTAATGCACAATGTTTTTAGATAAGAAATCTTTTGATTTTCTACAAAAAAGCTAAAATAACTTTTTGGTTTAGTCAAGGAGAAGATAATCACTTCCAGTTCCACAAAACAAATTGTCAATAAAACTATTATGACATAGGACCATAGAGATAGATAGGACATTGGATTTGACACCTGTAATCTCCATAGACTCAAATAATTTATTTAAAAAATAGCATATAAGTCTTTTGGTTTACAATAACTACATACTATTTAGTAGAAAGTTGTGCACTTTAAATAATACCTACAATGCTAGAAATATATTAATTTTATTTATTAGTTTTATAAACGCATAGCGTATAAAGGTGGACTTAATGCCTTAGACAATTTCTCACAGTCTAGCTTAGAGTGGTCCAGAGATTAATGGTAGACCGGTGTATTCTAAAAATTTCAGTTTTACTTAATTTTAAAATACATCTTGGACGCATACATTACATAAAATTAAATCATAATAATGATACATATATATTATATATATACCTATATCATATTATTTATACTTACATATTATATATAAATAAATATATACCGAAGTAACAAATATAGACCATGATACGATACTTAGCCAATAAAATCTGCTTTACCGTTGTCTTAAAACAGTAGGTACCTAGTAGTGGACTTCCTGATTTTGAGAGGATTGTCATTCCAGAGAAGAATGGTTTGGGTAGGAAAAGAAGAAAGGATGAAAGAAGATATATAAGAAGGACAAAAAAGGAGAAGGTTATTAAATGAGCGAAGGTTACGATTGTGATTGCTGCTTAAGTACTTAGGTACTTACTGAAAGTAAGTACTTAAATAATTGGGAGTATTGGGAGACATGAGGATAGAATAGAGAGTAGTGATAGACACGTCGTTGACGAATAGGAAGCAATCACTTCCAATCACGATTGCTTAATTGGCATTTGCTGGGGTTTAGGTACAGACAATCCAAACATGTCTGACCAGCCCTGAGTGGCGCTCGATCTTTGTTAACCGCGAGAATTGCTGATGAGACGTCCTCAATAGATGCCTGAGAGTATATCTGCGAGTCACCAACAAACAGATGATAAGCGCATTGAAGATTTTGAGTTAGGAGATTATTATAAATAGAAAATAATAAAGGAGAAAGAACACCGCATCGAGGAACACCAGAGCCATTGTCACGCCACTTCGATGATGACAAGTCGAGGCGGACAGACTGCTGGCATCCTCGAAGATAACTTGAGAACCGATCCAGAGCTTCGGATGAGACCTTATAATGGATAAGGAGGGATAGCAGGACATCATGACTGACAGTATTAAAGGCGTTCGAAAAATCAACCAAAGCCAACACAGTGACTTTGGTCAAACAGCTCAGATATTTACATAGAGGCACATTTCCTATAGGCGCTCTGAAGACAAACTTTCTGCGACCCAAATAGCCGCTTGGCAGCGTGGTAGTCGTTTCCCCAGTGTAAGAGCAAGATAGATTAAGATTAACAAGAGAGAGATTAGATTAAGTTAAGATTAACTATAAAGCAAGAGAGACGGAGAACGACGCCAGCGCCAACTACGAACTAAACAGGGGGCCAGACCCCACTGGGAATCGGCACACGAAATCATTAAGGACTGCGGTTCTATGTATAAATCTGAATATACTTTGCTTTGGTGTTCTCCATGCCCTGCCTAAAATTAATGTCAAACTCAAATATGTTTATTTCTTAAGAATATGGAATATACATAGAAACCTCATAAAAAGCAGCAGTTTTGCAATATATTTACTTCACTTTGACTAATGAATTCTTTCTAGTGATAGAGTAAGATCTTTAGTTATTCTTCTGTGAGTAAGATACTAGACTACTCAGAATGAATATCGATAGAATATCGATAAAATTTGACGTAAATCATCAAGTCTGGTTTACTCAGAATGAATAGGTATCGATAGAATGATGATAATTCCTCAATTAAGTAAATTAAGGAATAAATCAAATATAAATATCAACAAAAGAATCTGAACCATGATCTGAACATAGGACAGAGTCATAATAATGTGATTTATGTCATATGTTCAAGAAATTGATCTGCATCTAAGTAAGCAAATACAGGAGCAAATAAACAAATTGTGGTTCTTAGCTGAGTCAAACAGACCTTGAAGTTTAGTATCTTCAATGTCTGCTTGCTTTCAGGTACCGTGTAGTTAATTTGACTGGCAATAAAAAAATAAAAGCATTGTATTATTTCTCCCATGACCAAATCTCGCGTGTGCAATAACTGAAATGCGTTTTTCTTTGAATTAACATTTTAACATGAATATATATAGCAATTGATATTTATTGTAACAGCGGTAACCACTCTAAGCAGTGGTAGAGTTTGTGACAGTATCATTAACCCACTACATGAATCTCTGGTTTTTGGAAACTTGGCTTGCTTGGTGGTTCGGCGATACACCGAAACCGTAGGTAGGTTCTAGGCGACTTGGGAAGGATTCATGGAATGGACTGTATTCAAAGGATAGCGGGTTTGGCCGCCTAGGAGTGGAATGGGAAGAGGTGATTGTGAGTGGGTATAGGATATTTCAAGGATGGAGGGCACTTACCTTATACAACCTTCTTCGTTTCCGAAGGGCAGTCTCCTGGTGGTTTCGTGATGCAGCTGCTTGTTTTCACTTCACTTCACCGTCACTCCCACTTGCGAGCGGTTTATATATGCGGTAATAAATCACATACAGCGATGCGGCGCGATACGATATAGCGGGCACGTTCTCAGCGAGCGGAATGTTCTGGACCGTCTCTCGCGTCGACGATTGCGGCGACGAATCAGGCGAAAGGCAGTGCCTCTTCCAGGGAGTGGGAGAGAGAGGGACGGAAATATGGTATCGCTCACACTTGTACGTGGAACGATTGATGTTGATGCGATTAGTTATAGATAGGAAGGTAGATGGCGCTACCATATCCCCCCGGCCCTAAAGGGTTGCCTTTAAAAAAAATAGAATTGAACTTAGCTATGTTGGGTGTACTACCGCATAACCCATCAATAGGCTAAGACAGCGATATGACAATAAATTAATCTAAATTAACTTTAGCGAAAACTACAACGCAATAATAGCGAAAACTACTAACTAAATACTTAAACTAAGAGGTAGGTCCAACTTCAGGCTAGATCTCACTAAGTTGGAAGCGGACAGAGACGTACAACAGGGCGCACGTAACTCCCTTTAGCGGTTTTCACGGTAACAACGCGGGTCGTACCGTCCTTGGAAGTATGCAATTTCTCTACGATGGCTAACGGCCATGAGAGCCGGAAGTGACGATAATGGCACTGTGTTCAGAAAATGTGCAGGGCTTAACGCGGATGGTTCTGCAGGGTCACTACTCAATGCCGTGAGCGGACGCGTGTTGATCAGTGCCTCGACTTGTGCAAGGACAGTTAAAGGCTCTTCGTAAGAGAGGATCTGTTGACCTATAACTTTGAAGAGATGCGTTTTAATTACTTTCACCATGCTTGCCCAACATCCACCGAAATGTGGTGATGCTGGTGGAATAAACTTCCAGTCAATATGATTTATGGAAAGTTCTTCCTGAAGACGAGTACGATAACCCGCGACGTGATTGAAACAAGTAGCGGGAACAAGTTCAATCAATTTACTAACGCGGTTGGCGACAAAGTCTGCCAGCGATGAGGAGAAGAATGAATCCAAGCGAGCACTACTTTGAAGTCGGAAAATGCGTATATTTATTAATAGAGTAGTGGGGCAAAACTGTGTCTTGAACCTTGTGGAGCAACTGAGACAGCAGAAGGGTCGCGCACAACTCCAGTCTCGCAACCGAAATGGTTTTAACAGGCGAGACCTTAGACTTGGCACAAACTATCTGCACCGAGTAGTTAGAACCAATGCGGACTTGCAGATATACGACTCCGCCGTAAGCACGCTCGCTGGCGTCAGCGAAACCTATTAAGTTGATGGTACATCCATCTACCAACCCAAGATGATGTGGAATAGTAATTTGATTGAGCGCGGTAAGCTCAATACAAACTGGCCCCAAGCGGCGACAATATGGTCAGGGGGTGTTTCATCCCACTCACATTTTGATAGCCAAAGCTCTTTGATCAAGAGCTTGGCGTACAAAATTGTGGGAGCCACAAAACCCATTATGTCCCATAGTCGAGCCTCTGTGGACAGCATAGTGCGTTTGGTGCACTTATCATCTGGTGGTGAGACGTCAAACCGAAAACTATCACAGGATACTTGATTACTTGATTACTTGATGGCACGGGCTGTTTCCGCAACTCCACGTCTTGGCGTGTATTTTGCGTGCGGGTGGGAATGGTGTCTTCATTCGAGCCACCCCAACTCTTCGAGGAAGGCCAGCAGACTCTTGATCTGGCCCACTGCCTCCCTCAGGGTGCTGTATCTGGTCAGGTACTGCTGCCTGTACCGTCACAGGATTTGTCCCAGCGTAAACCGAGAACCTTATGCGGTACAGACTTCTCAAACTCAATGTCTGGAGAAGCTTTATGAGAATCTGGTATGCGTGCGAGAACCTCCTTAGAGTTGCTTGTCCATTTGACAAGATCAAACTGGCCTCGCTTGAAAAGCTGAATAAGCTCTTCACAAAGCGAAATTGCTAGCGGAGCGGGTATGACATCACAGGCAATGTCATCTATATACAAAGCGGATGTGTAGTATAGTATAGTGTAGCGTAGCGTAGCTTAGCATAGCATAGCGTAGCATAGCATAGCATAGCGTAGCATAGCGTAGCATAACGTAGCATAGCGTAGCATAGCGTAGCATAGCATAGCATAGCATAGCTAATTAGTGCTTTATCTTACACACAGTTTTAGCACCCACCTTGATCTCTTGAAGAGCAGAACAACAACAAGACGTAATACAATGAGAAGTATGTAACGTAGGTACGGTACCCATAATCACATACCCAAGTACCGTCTCAATAGCGGGCGGTAAATCATATCGCTCACTACGTACTATTTTAGTTAGTAGCAAGTGCGGAAATATTGAAGCTCCGATCAAAAGATCAATGCCTGCCGGATTCGCAAACTCCGCGTCGGCTAGCGGCAATGACTCGAGATGAGTGAGTGATGCTACGTCTACATTAGCGTTCGGCAATGCGTCCGTGATACGCTCCACGATAAGCGAAGAAATGTTAAAATTAATATTCCTATCAAAACGCGAATGTATTTTAATATCTACGGAACCCCTGCAATGCTTTTCTGATCCGCCTATTCCTTTGACGGTTGAGTTAGTATTTTTAAAGTTATTCCATAATCCGAGGCGTTTGAAGCATTCCGATGTTATTAGATTGGTCTGAGATGCGCTATCTAGCAGACAACGTACCATGTGCGGCGACTCATTAACATCATATACGATAACTTGCGCTGTCGCTAACAGTACCGTCTTAGACGCCGTACACTGCGTTTTGGCCCTGCGCGGATCATTATAGATGCGCGAGTGCCGTCCTCGCGTGCGCGTCGCCCGCGCAATGGATGTCATACACAACGATACTTCGCCCTCAGACGCGGAAGGCGCAGCTACCGTGGTCTGCACCTGCGGCGCAAGTGTGTCAAGGTTAGCGGCTTGGCTTGACAACGGGTTATCTTTATCGAAATGTAACAGTGTATGATGTTTTTGATTACATGAGCGACATCTCGTTCTACTAGAACAATTACTCGTTTTATGTTTTATGCTTAAGCAGTTAATGCAAGCTTTGTTATCTTTTACGCATTTAAAACGAGCGGTTGCATGCAAATTATCGAAGGCGGGACAGTTGTATAAGTGGTCGTGCACTATATTACTGCACAGACACTTCTGTGAATTATTACTATTAGATTCCGAACATGTTACGTAAGATTGTGGATTAGGGACCGAGTTATTATTACTATTTCGCGATTTATTCAACCTTTGTTTGTCGCTGTTAGTGTTAGACGGGCCAGGTGAACCAGACTGCGTATTATGAAATATTCGACACTGATCTTTTATGAACGAAATAAAACTATCTAGTGTAGGTATTTTATTATTGCGTTCCGTTGTTTCCGTTCATCTCGAATGCGCGAATTGTATCAGTGTCAAACTTATTTAAAGCGAGTTGAAGCAACATAAAGTCGAAAAGATCTTCTAATTTTAAATTCCTAAGAGAATTAACCGCGGTTACGAAGTTATCAATAAACAGCTGGAAATTCGAGACAGACGCGTTGCCGGACAGTTTGAGATTTAAAGCTTGGTCAAAGTACGTAGACGCTAGGACGCGCGTGTCCTGATATCTGTCAAGTAGTGACTGAAATATGACCTGATAATTCTCAGCACTGGGTGTGACACCTGTAAATACGGACTGGGCTTTCGGTGACAGTTTACCTATTAAATAGTACAACCTGTCAGCATCTGTCAGAGAACCATTATCGTGCACTGTAGACTTAAAACTCGCATAGAATAACGGCCAATTTCGTATATCTCCGTCAAACGACATAATCTCTATTGGCGGTAATCTCGGTTTGCGGGCAACGGGCTCTGCCGAACATTTACCCTCCAATTGCGATTGTATACGCTTAATAATGCAATAAAGATCTTCGAATGAGGTATACGCCTGATAGTTCGGTTTTTCATCAGGATTGATAGAAAGTAATCTTGCGTTATAATCGTCTAACAACTTATGAAAATCTGTTCGAATACTATCTACTGTTATACAATAACTGAGAAATGCTTCGCTATTACTGTCAGACATAGATGCGGTTTTTGATCGTTCATAGATGTTTTGAATGCGCTCAAATAAAATATTGCGTTTTGCTTCTAAGATTGTCATCTCTTTGTCTTCCGACACGCGTGACTTCTATTGTTGTGACATGCTTATGTAAGTATAAGCTAATGAGAACGAAACAAAATAAGAATATCTAATGTATCTATTATTTTACCTAAGTAGGCTAAGTAGGCAACACTTTAGCGCTGAGGAATTAAAAGTTGCTTGAAATATGAGATTTATAAGACAACTATGATAGTTCCAGAATTAATAATTTAATAAGTAGGTAGCTACATAAAAGTTTACCTACTGATGCGGGCGCAAATAACCATGTGACGGTTATGTGAATATATTAGGAGTATAGCTAGGTGCTATAACTGCCTAGGTATAGCGATATAACGTATAAAAACGTAAATGAATCCGACTCGTATGGATCAAAAAAATGGCTCGGCGATACACCGACACCGTAGGTAGGTTCTAGGCGACTTGGGAAGGATTAATGGAATGGACTGTATTCAAAGGATAGCGGGTTTGGCCGCCTAGGAGTGGAATGGGAAGAGGTGATTGTGAGTGGGTATAGGATATTTCAAGGATGGAAGGCACTTACCTTATACAACCTTCTTCGTTTCCGAAGGGCAGTCTCCTGGTGATTTCGTGATGCAGCTGCTTGTTTTCACTTCACTTCACCGTCACTCCCACTTGCGAGCGGTTTATATATGCGGTAATAAATCACATACAGCGATGCGGCGCGATACGATATAGCGGGCACGTTCTCAGCGAGCGGAATATTCTGGACCGTCTCTCGCGTCGACGATCGCGGCGACGAATCAGGCGAAAGGCAGTGCCTCTTCCAGGGAGTGGGAGAGAGAGGGACGGAAATATGGTATCGCTCACACTTGTACGTGGAACGATTGATGTTGATGCGATTAGTTATAGATAGGAAGGTAGATGGCGCTACCACTTGGCTTATGCTATGATGAAGTAAAACATCACGAGAAAACCTGCATGGCTTAGTAGTTCTTTGCGGCAGATGATTTTATAAATAAACTTTTATAGACGATTTTTTTTTAGGGTACTCTGTCATGAAAAAGTATTTTTAATTAAATATTGCAGTAAGCTATACATAAGCTTATACATCACATAGCGCATAGGCTGCCTTCTTTTGCAATAACTTCAGTAGGTATATTTGTCTCGAATACAGCTATAATACTGAATAAGAAGCATATTATTAGGACTATTTATTATTTAATTATGTCAGCTTCTTTTAACTCTTAAATTATTGATAAAATTTCATTACCATGATTTATATTACGGGCATCTCGGGAAGCAATTAATAGTTTCAATCTGTCAACCAGTTCGTTAGGATCGTCCCAATATACCAAGTCAGTGCTATTTTTGTATTTCTTTAACGTTGGTAAGCTTCCTCCAAACTGTGAATAACTGGAAAATTCTCGTAAAATACAAAGTTGATAGTGTTATTATTTGCTTTTTCGGATAAAAGGTTTCAAGGCTCAAAGAAAATACTACTTAAATTTAAATAATAAACATTTATTTAATTTCTGTATTGAATTCAAATTACTTCTGTCCAAAGTTACAATCATTGGCACTTAAGTTCATTGATTGGCATATGAATAAAATATAAGTATCTAACCATTGGCACTTGGCAGTTTTGAAAAGTGACACATTATTTTATACCTACATATTTAGTCCGTGTTGTGCCCAAGAAGTTGTGCCTGTGACGTTTTTTTAAATACAAATTGACATTACCAGACAGGGCAGAGCCGTCCCTATGTGCAATGTGCGCAGCGCACACAGGCGCCAGGGTGATAGGGGCGCCGCGCGCCGAGATATGCGTTAATTATTATTCGGATTTCGCACACACGCGCAGTGGACTCAACTTTAAGAACAATGTACAAAAATATTAAACGACATCGAAAGTTAGCCCGGAATTGTTAGATATCGACTAAAAAAGAAAAAAGGTCATCCGCCAACTTCCGGGTGCCACCCAAGGCCCAAGCTAGCCTACGCCACTGCACAGGCGCTTCATAGATTTCGCACACACGCGCTGGAATGGGTCGGCGCGGCCCTGTTACCAGATTGCATTAAACGAGCAGCGTTAGAGGAGATTAAAAAAATAAACAAAGCAAACAGTATTGTTGCGAAGAGACGGAAAACTCGACATTGAATCCTAGGCCAAACCGTCCAATCAGCGTGGCATAGTAGGCCGAATTCTCCTATTGACTTACAATGATGTATGATTTTTATGTCTTTGAGACAATCGGGTATATGCTAGGTCGACGATGAATCATTAGCAGGCAAGCTATAGTAATCTGTTATTGACACTACCCACAGGATAATATATACTAGGTATATGTTATTGACGGTGCCAGGAATTGATTTTGGATCAAAGCTGGAAAGTATAATGATTGGCATAATATGCCAATGATTACAATATCAAACAAAATAAATTAGGTATAGTTATTAGCATCGCCAAAAAAATGGTTATATTTTGTTTACAATGCTAAAATAATGCTAAATGTGCTGAAATTACATAACTCGATAGAAATAGACAAAAAAATATATATAAAAATTACCCCACAATCACCTTATTGATCGTAAATCCTGCAACCGACCCCAAAGTTTTTGTTAAAATTTTATAGGTTTGTTCACACGCTTTACCTATAACAGCTTTTACAGTAAGATTATTTGGCTTTAGACACATAAAATAGGCGTTGGAAGTAAAAAAACATTTAGTAGGTATTTTCCTTATGATTATATAACTCTATCACACGAAAAAGAAAATATCCTAATAAACTAATAACCAGAAAAGGTTGTGGAGTGCCAATCATTGAGGGGGTGCCAACAATAGTTAGTATGGTTTACCCTAAATAACAAGCCATCTTTTTACTATCAAGGAAATTATGAATGTTTAGAAGAGCATTGGAACAAATCCTCTGATCAGGTAAGCACTAGGTACATAAAATGTATTTATGTTTATAAACATTTATTGTGCGCGTCCACATTATTATATATTTATGGTGTGATTTCTTTTTTACAGGTTACTAGCCCATATTTCTCCACTCGAAGGCATGACATATATTGTACCCAGAGAGGTTGGACTATTGTACCACAATATTTACAAAGTCAAAAAAATTGTCACCGTCTAAAAAGCGTCAAAGTTTATTAACGTCATCGGCAAATTCGTACATTGTTCGAAGAAATCGTCCTAAGCAAGGACGTCTTCTAATTAAGATAGATATTCGTGAATTAGATCGTGTAGATAAAAATAAAAAAAACGGCCAAGTGCGTGTCGGGCCACGCGCAATGTAGGGTACCGTAGTAGAAGTAGTAGATACATTACATAGCATAATACCCAAAACTTTGAGGCAGAGTCTAAACATCCTCAACATGGCCATATATTCAATACATTTACTACAAAAAGCCACCATACTCAACACATGTCGCATCACTCGCAAGTTTCTGACGTCATCATCCATATCGTCATCTTATTCCTTCTGACGTGTCACGCTTGGCTTTGGCCCGCATGATACAAATTTTACCCCTTCAAAAAGGGAGTTGAATTAAAATAAAACTAAAATCCTAATAATAATAATAAACCCCCTAAACCCAACCACACGTCCTGATCGACCATCTGATCTCGTGGGGGTTGGACACACGATAGAGAAATTACTGGCGTGGCTAACGTGGCACTGGTACTTGAGAAGGTAGGAGAAGGACCAAAGCTAAGGTGAAACAGGATACGCCGAGAGCTGCATGGCTAGGGGGGGAGCTTAGTCGTTAGTATGCGAACTTTGAAGACCAGGGACTCTTCAGTTTCATGTATCCCTTACCACGGTGAAAGCGGGGCTCTGCCGTGGCTGACCTTCACGACTCACGTCCCTAGCTATTCGTGGGAAATAAATGGAGAATAACAAAACAAAAAAATCTAACCTTAGGTCACTACGAAAGCGTAGTCAGGATTATTTTAGTAATTATGAAACCACTTCATTATTTACTTCCGTTCCTTCCACTTGCCCTTCATACACGACGATGGGAAGAGCTGCATCGTCTACAACTAGCAGCTCCAACAGTGTGGTGCAAGATGTCAATCTAGACAGAGAACTTGCACCCACGTCGGACACGAATACGTCAACGCGCAAGAGATCGACTCATGAAATGAATACATTTATTCGGCGCACTTATCTGCAACTAACTACACTGGACACAGACACAAAAAATATCTCGAACCACTACACCTTAAATTTATAGAAAAATACCCATACATGCAAGTAAGCCGACAGAGAGTAGGCGACCAAAGCAGAGCTATAGTTCGTAACAAATTACTACCACAATAAACAATAGACCAGATAAGAAACGAAGTTAAACTTGAATTAGACCAGCTACACACATCTACCCATGACGAAAATACACAACTTTTGTCTTCTTATAGCCAAGGACCAACCGCTCGGCATTTATCACAGACACAAAGCAGAGTTCTACAGAAAACCGCAGCACAAAACACATCACAACCTCGTATGCGCTGGACAAATGAGCAAAATGAAACCATAATAAGAGCGTTTTACCGAATAACAAACCTAGGCACTAACAACACAGCATATAGACTCATTCATGAAGAATTTATAAGCAAATTTCCTTCACTCTCACATCTAAGCGAGCAACGAATAGCAGATCAGCGAAGAGCAATCATTAAAATAATAAATATATCAGCAACGACCGACTGAACGCATTACAAAATGAAGTAGCAACAGAAATAGCATCAAGCAACAGTAACTCAAGTAACACACAACGTAACAGATACAGCAACGACACATGTACACATGACACTGATTTCAATGACCATGAGAGCAACGTTCAAACGCAGAACTCTGGCTAGATTCATTCAGTACAAGAATTAACACACAACTTAGATTTAAACTAAGAAAGACAAACAGTCATAGATGAAACTTTTAGACCGGCATTCCAATTCTACAAAGAAACTGAGGCAACAGTTAGGAGTTATATACCAAAACAAAAATAATCCATAAAGCTAGCTCAAATTGTTCATTACATAGACACATCAATTCTACTGGAATACACTAACATTAACACAGATTTCCACACATTAAGTACAAACCGTAATTTATTGCGCTGCCTGGACTGTTGCAAAGTTGATTGGGACAAAAATGCAACTGAAAAGTGAAGAAAAATGCCGGAAAATTTATACAAAACAGAAACCAAGATGGCAAAGGCGACTAGAAAGGAAGCTAGAAGACTTAAGAAGCAAAATAGGCCGTCTAACACAATTTATTAACGGTAATAGGAGCAGGAATGTAGTCTAACACGCACAACAAATAATGGAACAATATAAGACACGCACCGTTCATCAAGAGGAGACCACACTAACTACGGAAACATTGTCTAGCACATTGAAACAAAAACTTTCAGTGGTATCGGGTCGACTACAGAGATATAAAGCATTTACACTAAGAAAACATCAAAACACTCAATTTACACACAACGAGAAGCTCTTTTACCGAAACATCAAGAAAACCACAACTACTTAATACTCAAAACAGTCCAAATCCAACACCTGATAAGGGCCCTATAACAGAAGCCGTACATAACTTTTGGGCAAATATATGGTCAAACCCTGTCCACCATAATACGGAAGCTGAATGGATACAGAATGAAGTTACAAAATGCAATAATAATAATATTCTACCACATTCACACAACTCCATCTAGTCCCAAACTAAGCAGAGCTTGTACTATGGGTACTAGATAATGGATAAACATACATATATACTTTTTTTTTTGTAAATGCATATATACACATGACATTTGAACACATATCGATAGAAACAAAGATAAATAGAAAGAATACAAACATTCCAAAAAGTTCTCCTTACCTTACATAACTGGAAATCACCAGGTTCAGATTACATCCATTCTTATTGGTACAAGAAATTCACTAATATGCATGGTTACGAGTATTTACATAATTATATCAGTATATTAATCCAGGACCCTGCCACAATACCACCATATTTAACGTTACGCAAGACATTTATGATTCCCAAAGTTTCTAATGACCTATCGAATCCAGCCAAATATAGACCCATCACCTGTTTACAAACCCTGTATAAGATTATAACAGCTTGCATAGCGGAATTAGTATACCAACACACTGAAACTAACAATATCTTAGCTGAGCAACAGAAAGTAAGCCGCAAATTTAGCCAAGGATGCAAAGAGCAGTTAATTATAGATTCAGTTATACTTAAAAACGTCCAAAAAACTAAATCTGACCTATGCAGCATCTATATAGACTACAAAAAAGCATAAGATTCAGTAAGTACCTCACTCTTGGTAACTAAAGATACTAGATATAATTTATAAAATCCACCCTACAATTATTAATTTTTGAACACAATGACAACTTGTTCTACTGTACTTTCAATTACTACCCCAACAGAGACAATAGAAATGAACCCAATCAGTATACAGAGAGGAATCTTTCAGGGAGACACGCTAAGTCCGCTATGGTTTTGTCTTGCCATAAATCCACTTTCTAATATATTAAATTCCACATTTGTAGGTTACACCTTTATATATATTTATATATATATATATATATATATATATATATATATATATATATATATATATATCCCGTAATCTATTGTACGTCCACTATGGCCATTTTTGCATCTAATGTGGCGTCCACCTGCTTGAGTCGTCCGTATATCGGACGTCAAATAGGAGACTACGTGCAATGCTTGCGAAATGTCCCCCTGATACTAGAAAAGTCAAAATATGAAAAATAAATTGGACGTCATTTTTCTTCCAATCTTGCTGCACAGAATATTTTCGTAGTTCCGTTGATTTTCGTCGCAAAAACTAGTGGCGCTTTCGTCTTTATTCTATACGTTCATTGCTAGCCGTATGTGACGTCCAACGAAAGCTCTCAATGCTACGTTGCCACTTCGTGCACACAATAGATCTGAATTTGCAGGATTCTATTTATCGGTTATTTTATTCACTAGAGCTCGTCAATTCGTAACTATTGCTGACATTGTGATGTTAAATTTTGATTTGATTCTAAAATGGAGGTTATTTATGTCGACACGTTTTTTAAACAAAAGTTTATTTTATCACAATTTTGACTAACAACCTTAGATAGCCTTGAGATGAAACCCATTTTATTTTAAGATCCCACTGCATCAATTTTAATAACATTACTATTTATTTTCACCATCGACCGTCGCATATTGTTGCTGACATTAATGAACCTGAAAATTTGATTTATTTTCTTGAACTTTCCATGTTTTGGTGCCTTTATTGCGAATATTTTTATATATGATCATTACCCCAAAGATGAATGTGATTTTGTTCCTAATTTTACACCAAAACACATGTTAGGTACATGGGTCAAATTACAAAAAAAACGAAATAATATTTTACAATCGGTGATTTAATTTGTGTTACATTTTATTTTTTGTTTATTGTTTAGCAGGATTTAAATAAACTAATCACTTGCGATTCACAGTTATTTAGACATACACTACCGCTCAAAAGTATTTGTTCACCTTGATTTGAGGATGTTTGAAGAATATTATTTTCTTCTAATTGTACTAATTTTATTATGACAATTCATTGCCGTATGTTATTAAATCTAATGAGGACAGCTTCCCCATCATGATTTAACTAAAAAAAACTTAAATAACCAAAAAGCAGGCAAAGATAGCCAGTAGACAGTAGGATATACCAACAGACTGCCGTGCGGGGAGTTCGAAACCACCGCGCGCGCTACTGACTTTTCGGAGTTATTTGGTATTTAATTGTTAATTATCGCTCGCCTCGTACCTCGGCGAGCATGTTAAACCATCACTCTTGGCTCTCGTGAACAGTTGTTGACAGTCGCTACGCGGCGTCAGTACCCTTAAATAACTGTTGTTATTGGTCTAAGCCATGTAATACCGCTATCCCTTTGGGTTGCGTAGGTCAAACGGCAGTCGCTCTGAGGAAAAGCTGATATTAAGTCACATCTGGTTAGACTAGTAAGCGGAGACTGGTGGCTTGTCCGCTTATCTAGACCAGTTTATTTAAGGGTACTGACTCCGCGTATGAACATGAGTGGGCGCGTATGAACAACGTGGAAATCAAAGGCGTTCCTCAACCAAACAACGAAAATTTGTTCAACATGCTCTTGAGTCTTGGTTATCAGATAAGCTACTAAGCTGTTAACAAGACCCAAGTCAACTTTATAACAAGAGTACCGACCCGTGAAAAGGAGCGTGCGAAACCGATTATAGTGAGTTTCTGTAATCGCTACGTGAAAGAGGATTCTATTGCAGCAGCTAGACAAGCATCCAAAAGCAGTCCTTTGACAGTAAGACGCATAGGTTTGACGGGCAATCAGAAAATACATGTCAATGATCACTTGAAAATAAATTGCTTTTATCGAAAACAAAGAAGGCAGCCGCGAATAAGGACTTTCGTTACGTCTGGGTCAAGCACGCCAAGAAAAAAAAAGAAAACCGATTCATCGCACGTGATTATAGTGAAGTCAGAAATGGACCTTGCAAGAATCGTATGATTATTTGTCAATTATATTACAATCTCTTAATAATGTTCTTGTGCGAGATACTATTGGTCGAGTTGTGCTATTCACGTATTCCAACTAAGTCTATCGATGTACATACTGCCGTGTTATGTTTCTATTAAAAACATTTTACTAACTTTTTTAGTCAGATATAATTTAAGCCACATATTGTATATAATTCTGCGCATCGTATTGCCCGTTATGACTAATCACTGTCCGGCCGTACCGGCTTTTGTCACTCTTCGTATTTGTATGATTGAAGAGCTCTGTGTTTGACTGTGTCCATTTAAAACTCGTATGTTTTTAAAGTTGCACTGGTGCAAGTAAAGCTGAAAGGAAATCGTCTATCCTGGTATGGGCATGTAATGAGGAGGGATGAAAATCATGTGACTAGAAAGGTGATGAAGATGAGAGTTGAGGGATATAAGGCAAGAGGAAGACCAAAGAAAAGATGGATGGATTGTGTGAGAGGAGACATGGATGAAAAGGGAGTGAATGATGAGATGACGTCTGATTGGAGAGAATGGAAGAGAAAGACATTCTGCGCCGACCCCAAGTAATATGAGACCAGGGCAGGCAGAAGAAGATGTTTTTACTTAATACCCGCTATAGCGTAATAAGTGCCTGCAATTATATTTTAATAAGTATATTTTAGCATTTATTAGTAAAACATTGTAATATTATTATAATGTGTAATAAAACAGTTGTGATTAACTTGAGCTCTGACTTCTTAAGCGTTGCGGAGTGCGATGACCCGTTGGTTATCCCCGTAGACCCGCACCATAAACCTTTGATTGTGGAGGTAGGTTTTGTAGAAATTCTTGGGTTGCAGACAAAATAACTTCAAAATATCTTGTCCATAAGGGTAACTACGATGCAATTAAATCTGCTCTTAATAAAACAGACTGACATTTATTGTTATGCACGGAGCCGTTGGAACAGTCAGTTAAACATTTTACGACAGATTATATTCTCTCAGAGATAAATTTATACCTATGAAATCTATCAGGCAAACTTCTCATCCGCGTTGGTATAGCTCAGGCCTTATAAAAGTGGTAAAAAAAATGTCAAAGTATCACCGGAGGTTTAAATTGTATGGTAACATGAGTGACTATCTAACGGTATCTTAATTACGCCGGCGAGCTGTGGACTTAGAACAAACTTGTTTTGACGAATACATTACTAACGTAGAATACACAAACCTAAATAACCCAAGGGCCTTTTGGTCTTTTATTAAAAGTAGAAAAAATACCTCCTCACTGCCTAGTACACTGTACTATTACTATATAATAAGAATGTATCAGCCAATATGGGTCTAGAAATTAGTAATTAATTCGCAATATATTTTAGATCAACTTTTCAGGAGCCAGAAGTAGACAATATGCCTTGTCTACTTGAGTATAGTACTTTAAATGGTAACAGCAGAAGCACAAATTACATCAGTACAATACATTTTTCTCCTGGAAAGGTTATGAAATATTTAAAAGGTTTGGATCTTACTAAATCTGGTGGGGCAGATTACATCCCTCCATTATTTATAACAAGTTTAGCCGATAGTTCGGTTTTACCGCTCTGCATGCTTTTTATAATAGGTCGGTAACAGAAGGTTTAGTTCCATTAAAATGAAAATCGGCGTTCATTACACCAGTAGTTAAAAAAGGTGATAAATCTAATGTAGAGAATTATCGTCCAATCTCAAAGTTATGTTTGTTTTCTAAAGTACTAGAACGTATTATTTATATTATCATTTGGTGCTGAGCAACATGGGTTCTTATGCGGCCGATCCACTACATCAAATCTAATCCTATCCCATGATTTTATATCTAAAGGTTAGTTAGAAAGATTGTGTGTGTAGTGATCTATACAGATTAACAAAAATGTTTTGACCGAATTGACCACAAAATACTGTTACAGATTTTTTTTGCTGCCGGCATAAATGGTAATTTGTACCGCTGGTTCAGCTCGTACATTGAAAATCGCTCTCAATTCTCAATTCTCGGTTGGTGTTCAATCCCATCTGGAATTCCTCAGGGTTCGCTTTTGACCCCACTATTGTTTACTCTATTCACTGGAGATATAAATTCTTGTTTCCTAAATTCTTATATACTTCTATGTATACGCGGATGACATGAACATTCACAAAATTATTAACGATGCATCGGATGTAGGGAAACTCCAAAACGACCTTGATAAATTTGTAGCATACTGCACAGTTGCACACTTAACAAACTACAGTTAAATATCGCAAAGTGTTGTTACATAACATTTAGTCGTCAAAAACTTACCATAGGATCGGGTTACAAACTTCATGATAAGTTTATTAGGAAAGTTGACTACGTTAAAGACCTTGGTGTTATCATGGACTCAAAGCTTTTATTCGATATGCACATCAATCACATTACGAACACGGCGTCGAAGGCACTTGGTTTTGTGATAAGAATGTCTTCATGTTTTCGGTCTCTTAAGACAGTAAACGTTTTGTACTGTGCCTATGTACGTACGTAGCAATCTAGCATATGCGTCACAGGTATGGAACCCTCAATACCAGGTATATACATATATCATGCATTGAAGGTGTATAAAGAAAGTTTTTGCGATACTTAGATTTTAAAGCGAATCAATATTCTATTGACTATGACGAGCGTTGTAAACGGTATCATATTTTACTTCTGGAACTCAGAAGAACCATTATAAACATAGCCAATGATACGATTGATTGCCTTGAGTTGATGGGTAACATCAAGCTTGGAATGAATCAATTAGTTTTTCGACAACGTCCGATCTTACACGTTCCCTTTGCTACAACGAAATACAGACGGAACTCTTTTCTTTTACGTTGCGCCGAATCATTTAATCAAATGTCACGGAAATTAGATTTGGATTTATTCTGCACTAACTTGACCAAAAATAAAAAAAAAACGTATAAATTGTGACTTCTTTAGCAGCGATCGGCATATATAGCCTAGATTGCGGTTTTTTTCCTGTGTACCTTTTCATTATTATTTTCTTGACTTTTTTTGTTATAATAATATATAATTATACTAACTTGTGTATTATGAATCTCATTTTTAGTTACTTTTTTATGGCGGAACATGGCTGCAACATTGTATTTATTGTATGATTGAGCAAGTAGGTATACTTACAACAGTAACTGATGTAATTAATCTTTGTTACATTGCATTTATATGTGGTAGCTTGTAATTAGCAACTTCTTTTTTATTTAATTAAATGTGTTGTTATTAGTCTGTAAGCTTTCCTAAATAAATAAATAAATAAATATACGGACGTTATAATGTCTTAGAAGTTTCAAAATATCTGTCATTTGACGTCCAAGATGTCAAATGATTAATAGTTTGTAACTTTTACGATATTGCCACGTCCGTATACTCGTATGTATCTAAATACCTGTAAAACTTGCAAATGATTACAGATATGGACGTTTGAGGCTAAGCGTATGCTTTTACGTAGATATGCGTATGACTTTGTAACTCAGTGCAGTTGATGCAGATACAGGTAGTCAGCTTCTGCCAGAGCATAACAGACGCATGTCGACATTGCACCTGAGCCGCAGCACACGCAGCTGTCAGTATGTTCAGGTATTAAATAATCGGATCTACCCTGCGTGGCGTCACCCGAGTCTCAGCATACGCTTAGCCACAATAAAATTTCGTTACAAGTTTGACACTATCATTTGACGTCCAGGGTGTTAAATGAAAAAGGGTTGTATTTAACTGTTAGTCAAAAATACTAATTTTCCACCAAAAATACTAATTGCACCACTAAGCTAAGTTGACGGAGCCCTGCTGCTTCGCAGGGCTCCTATTTTTGGGAGCAGGGTCACAAGAGAACCTAACATAACCTATTAAGTTTTCTGAGTGGATAAGTTTCCCGAGCGGACGAAACTTTTCATATCAAATGATATTTTGTAAAAAGATCATCATATTTGGTGTACAAATAGTATTTTAGTGTGCAAGTCAGTATTTTAGTGAAATAATAAAGTTTTTTTGCGTAACTCACTTTAGTGTGTACACGTTACATAACATTTTTGATACGCTGTTAAAAATATCCCAATGAAAAATAGTTTGAAAATTTACGATATTGTAACGTCCGTATACTCGTAGTATACGACTACGAGTATACGACTACAAGTATACAGTCGTATACTAGTATACGAACATAATATAAAACTTCAAGTAAACGAACGTTACAATATCGTAAATTTTCATGATTTTAATTTTGTATGTCTAAATACGTATATAAAAATGTTGTTGGTTTATGATGCTTAATTATACATACATACACAGACTCACGCCTGTTTCCCCGAAGGGGTAGGCAGAGGCATATTAAACGCACACTTTTCGCCAGTGTTTTGATCCCACGTAATAGGTAGCGAGCCTATTGCCGCTTATCGGGATATTTTGTTTGCCAGAGCCTCGTCCGTTGATCGGCAGGTGCACCACTTGCAGGTGAGGTTGGCTTGGGCCCTAAGATCTTGGTGGGAACCCTATGCACCCCTTAATTAGGCGATGCTTAATTAGGGTACTGCTAACCTAATGAGAGCCACCGTTTTCATGCTCTCCACGTAAAATGGTGTAATAATAATAATAATAACAGCTTTGAAACATCACCTTCATCAAGTAATATAAACAAAAAAATGTATTACAAGATGAAAAGAAACCTTACAACCGCAGGGCAGCTTTGTGGCGAGCTGAGTGTGTGTGGCGACACTGCGGTCCCGAATGCTTTGAGAGAGTCGGTCAGGGCCTTCTCTCCAGCTTGCCTTTACTGGCTGGTCGGAGTGGATTTCCAAGAGCACCCGCAGGACTCTCAACACTGGCTTGCCTTGGTCGGCCGGCCAGAGGGATCCGCAAAAGCTACCAGCTCGGGGGTGGAAGTGTCATTCTCAAGGGCGTAACTACGGGGTAACCCGCTCCGAGTCTCCGTTGTCACGAGACCCGCGATGGTGAAACCGGTGCCGCACCGCTCAACACCCCTAGCCACTCGCACCGGTGTTTCCCTCTGGCTGCCTCTATGGCAGAGTTTGTTTGCTTTGGGCGGCTGTTAAGAGAGGGCCCATCCAGTGAGTAGGCGAGTCACCACCTGCCATCCGGACGGATACTATTAGAGTATTACTGGCAGGTGCCATTTTTCATCCATAAAAATTACAAGTCCATCAAACACCCAATCCCATAAACCAATTAAATAAGGCTCCACATATTACAATACTCTTACATATGCTGCGGCTAGTCCATAGCTGTTCTCAGTAGTGCAGTTGTGGAGGCTCCGCTGCATGTGTCCCATCCCATTTTAGATTAAAGCTCTCTACGGGCCTCTGCGCGTTGGATCCATATCCCCGTGTAAGCCTCCCAAAGGTCCGGTTATTCTTTTAACACTAAATGTTAGAAGAATAGTCGTGTAACAGAGACACTTACGAATAATAATAATAATTCATTTATTCGCAAGAAAATGGTACATTAACAGGTGTTTATAAATGGTTGGTTACAGCATATTCTGCCCCTTGGGGCGTGCGAATTGAGTGCAGTAAACGGGTACTACATGGGAATATAAAGAACAAATATATTAGAAACATAACAATGAGTGGCACATGAAACAAAATAACATTTTACTAATATGCATCGGTGATAATATTAGTTGCCTAGGGCCTTATCTTCTAGATATTCCTTGACACTATTATAAGTTTAATTTAATAGTATATTAAAAAGTTGTTTTTTAAATTGGGATATAGCTAACATTTTGATACTTAGCGGAATATGGTTATATATTTTATTTGCCATACAGTATGCATTTTTTCTAAATAATTCCAATTTAATAGATGGCAGTTATGTATCATCAAATTTTAAAAACTATTCAGCATGATGTTTTACTAGTAAACCTATTTCTAATATGTATAAGCATGGAACAGGTAAAATCTTGTGTTTTTTAAATAGAGGTTTACAGCTTGTCAGTGTATCGACTCCACATACTGCTCGAATACACTTCTTTTGGGTTATAAGAACTCTGTCAACTTCAACCGAGTTACCCCATACAACAATGCCGTATCTGAGCAGGGAGGATACGTAAGCATGGTATGCAGATAGTGCAGCATTAATGTTTACTGTCAGTCTAACTTTTTTTTAAACATTTATAAATCGATCTATTTTATTGACTAGTTTTTCTAAATGAGGTTTCCAATTACAATATTTATCGACCCAGATACCTAAAAATACGCAATTATCAACAACGTTTATGTGCGTGTCATTATGATTTAATTTAGATTTATTGCATATGTTTGGAACTGAATAATATTTGTTTTTGTCATGTTTATCTTAAGGTTGTTTTAATTAAGCCAGCTTATGGCATTATTGAGTGTCGCTTTTATATTTATTTCTAGATTAAGTTTATGTTTATCTTTAATTATTATTGTTGTATCATCAGCAAATAGTATAATTTCCTGGTTGATTGCATCCGGGAAATCGTTAATGTATAACAGAAACAAAAGAGGGGCTAAAATACTCCCTTAGGGCGTACCATAATTGTTTATTTTGTACATCGATCTGTATTGCTTTTGTTTATTTTTATAAGTTCTATTTAATTCGACATATTGTATTCGATTTTTTAGATAACTCTCAATCCAGTTATAAACATTTCCACGTAACCCATAATTTGAGAGCTTTGAGAGAAGTTTTTGGTGACAGACGAAGTCAACAGCTTTTGTCATGTCTAGAAACAGACATGCGACTATAGATTTATTATTTAAGGCTTCTGTAATATGCTTTATTAAAGAAAAACATGCCAATGCAGTGGAGCTTTGTTTCCGAAAACCGAACGGATTTTTTTTTAAGATATTACAAGAAGTTAGAAATGTCTCTATTTTGATGTACATAACTTTCTCGAATATTTTTGATAGTATAGGTATGAGTGTAATTGGTCTGTAATTATTGATGTTAGTTTTGGCTCCTTTTTTGTGCATTGGCTTAACAATTGCCAGTTAAAGACGATCAGGGAATTTACCTTCTACGAGTGACAGGTTAATGATATAGGTTAATGGTGCTACTAAAGAGTGTGCGCAGGTTTTTAATACCTTTGTACTTATATCATCATAGCCAGTAGAATGAGTATTTTTTAAGGAGTTTATTATCTTTAATATGTCAGAGTTGTCTATTGGTGTGAGAAATAAGGGTCTTAGTATTTTGAGATATTTTGGTGATATGGTTAGGTGGGCCTGTATCTTCGTATTTTTTAACATTGCTGCACAGTGATACATAGTAATTGTTAAATAAATTACAAATTTTACTAGGCTTGGTGTAGATCTTTTTGTTAAATTCTATTGATTCTATGTGTGCGCTAGTTATTGCTTTATTATTGTTTTCTTTAATAATTTTCCATGCAGCTGAGCAGGCATTTTTTGCGTTTTTAATGAAGTTTAGATTGTTTATTTGTTGCGCTTTGTTGATACATTGTTTTAATATTGTTGTATAATTGTTATACCTTGTCTTATTCTGTCTTTTATTGTGTCTATCAAGATGATATTTCAAGTATAGCATTCTTTTTCTTATACAACATCGTTTTATATTTTTAGTTAGTTTTCTATTTTTTACGTGTTTGACTACACTTACACTTTTTATTGTTATTTTGGGGAAACATAAAGTATAAAACATGGTGATAGTGTCATGGAAGGTGTTAAATGCTTCATTTGTACTTTGTTGTTCGTATACCTCAGTGAAGTGCAAATTATAAATGCAGTTTTTGAATTTGACCATGTTTTCCTGGCTAAGATCTCTAATGGTTTTGTATTGATAGTTATAAGATTTGTTATTTACACTGTAGGTCTCATTGTTGATAGTCAACGATTGGGCAGTTTCATGGTCAGATAATGCTAGGTAATGAATATTAGATTTACCTTCGTGAACGTTACTTACAATTTGATCTAAACAAGATGATTTTCGCGTCGGTAATGTTATGTGGCTTTTTAAGTTATTGTTTTAAGTATTTATTGTAATTCACTGGATACCTTTTACCTACTTTAATGTATTAATGTTCCAATCTACACAGATAATAACGTTTTATTAGACTTTTTGCATAGCTTATCAGTGAGTTTTTCAAATTTATTTAAGAATATACTTGTGCTGGATGAGGGTGTTCTGTAAATGCATACTATTACAAGATTAAAAGTAGTTATTTCTTTAGCACTACATTCAAAATGAAGGGGGACTGAAGGTGGTAAGTTGCTAATATGTTTGTATGCCAGGTCATGCTTTATTAGTATGCATGAGCCTCCTCTGCGTTGGTTAGGGCGTGAGAAAAACAAAGCAAATTTGTAATTGCCTATTCTAAGGTTGGGTTCAGATCCTTGTTTTAAAAAGGTTTCTGTTAAGCAGATAATGTCAATATTACCTATATTATTCGATAAATCATTTATGGCTACCTCAATAAGCTCTTGTTTATTTATTACGCCTGCTATATTTTGGTGTATTATTGTAGTAGTTCTTGGCTTAATTTTATCTGCGAAAACAAATAGTATTTTGTGCCTTTTTTGGTGGTTGTATAGTTGTAAAATAATCAGTTATTTTAGTTTGTTTAGTTTTTGTATTAGCTGGAACATTTGTTTGTGTACAGTGTAGTGGTAAGAGAGAGTATACTCTTCTTCCATCTTTGTGGATCATGTGAAATCTTATCTTGGTATATTTCACTGTGTTAATTCATATATTTTTTTTAAATTTATTCTTTATGCACAAAAATAGTACACAGGTGGACTTAATGCCTAGTGGCATTTTCTGCCAGTCAACCTTTTGGTGGTGCAGAGATAGATGAGGTAGGTACATTAGCCATGTGGTGAAAATAGGATATCTATTAAATACATATTAATAATTTAGATACATATTATTAACCACAAATATACTATAGATATATATAATTATTCATAGATATGATACACACATAAATATAATACATAAATATATTACATACATAAATACATAATTATGCTATAGCTGATGAGAGTGATGAGCCAATTCCTTCAACTTATCAAAGAGAAGATTCCGTAGTTTCGTTTTAAATGCATAACGGTTGGTGGCAATTCTAACTTCAGGAGGGAGCCTGTTCCATAGCAGCGACGTCCGTATATCCGTTTTGTAAACGTAGTTTGGTGTAGGCCACTGTGTTCATTTTGAGTTTATTTGATATAATTTTGTATTTTCTCAAGTGACCTGGTTATTACTTAATAGTAACTATCATAACTACCTCATTAAAAGTGTTCCTAAATAATGATAATTTTAAAGTAGAAGTAAGTAGATAGGTAACTTTAATTTAAGTAACTATTTCTGGTGTCATGATTTATGTCCCTAATTCAACACCATAACAAAATGTCAAATGCGTCTAATTACAAAAAAACTACCTAAATGTTATTTTTCAATCGGCGCAGTGATTTAATTTGTGTTAGTATTTATTTTTTGTTTATTGTTTAGCAGGGTATTTATACAAATCACTTGTGCGAATCACAGTTATTTAGACATATATGTACTAATACGGACGTTATAATGTCGTAAAAGTTTCACAATATCTGTCATTTGACGTCCAAGACGTCAAAAGATTAATAGTTTAAAACTTTTACAATATTGCCACGTCCGTATACCCGTATTTATCTTAATACCTGTAAAACTTGCAAATGATTACATTCATGGACGTTTGAGGCTAAGCGTATGCTTTTACGTAGATATGCGTATGACTTTGTAACTCAGTGCAGTTGATGCAGACACAGGTAGTCAGCTTCTGCCAGAGCAGAACCTGAGCCGCAGCATATGCAGCTGTCAGTATGTTCCGGTATTCAATAATCGTTGCGTCACCCAAATCTCAGCATACGCTTAGCCACAATTTCGTTACAAGTTTGATACTATCTATCATTTGACGTCCAGGATGTTAAATGACAAATAGTTTGAAAATTTACGATATTGTAACGTCCGTATACTACGAGTATACGGACGTTACAATATCGTAAATGTTCACGATTTTAATTTCGTAGATCTAAATAGGTATATAAAAATGTTGTTAGTGTAAGATGCTTAATTAGGGTTCTGCTAACCTAATAAGAGCCACTGTTTTTATGCTCACCACGTAAAATCGTGCAAATCTTATCTTGGTATATTTCATTGTGTTAGTTAATATTGCGAACTTTAATATTATACGGATGTCAGATAATGGAAATATATTTAAATCGTGGGATATTCGGCGTCCGTTTATAATTTGAATCAAATTCGATTACTGACGTCTGTATATCCGTTTTATAAACGTAGGTTGGTAAAGCCCACTGTGTTCGACTTGAGTTTATTTGAGATAATTTACTTATCAGCACTTAACTATCATACCTACCTTATTAAAATTGTTCCTAAATAATAATAATTTGAAATTAGAAGTAAGTAGATACCTTCAATTTAAGCGACTATTTCTTGTGACTGTGATTTATATCCCTAATTTTACACCAAAACGAAATGTCAACTGACGTCCGTATATCCGTTTTATAAACGTAGGTTGGTATAGTGTTCGACTTGAGTTTATTTAAGATAATTTTGTATTTTAAGTGACCTGATTATTACTTATCAGTAAATATCATATCTACCTCATTAAAAGTGTTCCTAAATAATAATGATTTTAAATCAGAGGTAAGTAGACAGGTACCTTTAATTTAAGTTACTCTTTCTTGTGACTGTGATTTAAATCTAAATGTTATTTTTCAATCGGCGCGGCGATTTAATTTGGGTTAGATTTTATTTTTTGTTTATTGTTTAGCAGGGTTTAAACAAATCACTTGTGCGATTCACAGTTATTCACACATATATGTACTTATACGGACGTTATAATATCGTAAAAGTTTCACAATATCTGTCATTTGACGTCCAAGATGTCAAATGATTAATAGTTTGAAACTTTTACGATAGTGCCACGTCCGTATACTCGTATGTGTCTAAATACCTGTAAAACTTGCAAATGATTACATATATGGACGTTTGAGGCTAAGCGTATGCTTAGATGTGCGTATGATTCTCTCCAATACTACGTTAGTACTATTTTTTATATGTGCCAATACTTCTCATAATTTAGAAATAAGTAAATAGGTACTTTACATTTAAGTAAGTATTTCTTGTGATATTATCGTAATAAATTGCATTGATCTCAATATTTGTTTTATTTTCATAACTTTAAACTTCACACTTACGCTAGCATACCTGCACTATAACATAGAAATAATATTTATCCACCTACTTATTAAATATTAAAGAAAGAAGAGCGGCAACGTTGCACTGTTCATAGGAGTTGTGATAGATAGGAAAACGTAAATTAAATTATGTATATCACGGGAAGCCAGATAATTGATAGTGTTGGCTGGAGTCCTAATTGATTTCACTGTGGTTGTTAATATACGTATATTTGTATATCAATATGTGTCAAAATTTCAGAAAAATAATATGCACACAGTATTTGACATTGCCTTAGTGACTAATATTCGCTGTAATAGTTCATATTTTTTAAGTGGAACTGGTTGACGTCATAATAATGCGATGTAAAAGGGCGGCAAATAGATATCGTGATGTAAATATATATATATATATATATATATATATATATATATATATATATATATATATATATCGGTATACTGATGCCGAAAGACGAAAGACAGATTGATACACTAGAGCACATATTAAGTCATCTTCTTTATATGAATGATATTAAACTTTATGCTACATCTGAGAATCAATTATGCGAACTAGCTACCCTCACAGAAGTCTTTTCAAATGATATAAAAATGGAATTCAATTAACAGAACTACCAACATCAATACACAACCAATACTTACAGGTGAAAATATAGAATCACTGGAGGAACAGCACGCATACAAATATTTAGGACACAATCAGTCACAACAAATACATCATAAAGAAACGACACAAAAACTAACACTCCAATTTCAACACAGGCTTAACACAATATTAAAAACACAGCTAAATTCAAGGAACACCATTAAAGCTATCAACACTTTTGCCATCCCATTACTAACCTACTCTTTTGGCGTAATAAACTGGACCAAAACGGAACTAAAAAAATCTCCAACGCAAAATAAACACTTCAATGACAAAGTTTCGTAAAAACAGCCCTAGATCCTGTCTTCAAAGACTAACATTGCCCAGGAAAGAAGGAGGCAGAGGACTCATCGACATCACAAATCTTCACAACAAACAAATTACGAATCTTATGATATCTGAATCTTATAAATGACAATACTTTTTTAGCAAAACAGCACTATCCACACTCCACAGAGCAGCATGTCATCATGCATCATCATCAGCCCTTTATACTGTCCTACTGCTGGGCACGGGCCTCTCCTCACTATGAGAAGTGGCAGTGGCAGCATGTCATAATGATCAGAAATTCACTCCACTTAATTTGAAAGATACAACAGAACAAGCTACCGAAAAACTAACAGATGATAAAACTAAGATGGCAGTATGGGCCCAAAAGTCCTTGCATGGCAGACACTGTTACGATCTGTGTCAACAAAATGTCGACAAAGAAGCGTCGAACGCATGGCTAAGCCGAGGTGTACTCTTTCCAGAAACTGAGGCATTCATTAGCACCATACAGGACCAAATTATTGAAACACCAAATTATAAAAGCACATAATCAAAAACCTACACAATGACTCCTGGCGCAAATGTAATAGCTTCTCAGAAGCCATTCAACACTTAACAGGTGCATGCAAATCTATAGCCCAAACGGATTACAAGCACCAACATGATCAGGTAGCCAATATCATACATCAAAAACTTGCACAACAGTACAATTTCATAGATTCCATAACAATATACTACAAGTATAATCCTAAAACTGTCCCTGAAAATTCTACAACCAAATTATACTTTGATCGAGCCATCCTTACTGACCGTACCACCCATTACAATAGACCTGACATCACTCTAATAAACAAAATAACTAAGACAGGATATCTCATAGACATTGCCGTACCAAACACACATACCTAACATTCAGAACACTATTGCAGAGAAATTAAGTAAATATATTGAACTTATAGATGAAATCATATGCTTATGGCACTTACAAAAAGAAACGATTATACCGATTGTTATCTCAACAACAGGAGTAATTCCAAAACAATTACACCAATCCCTCAAGATTATAGATTTACCACCACTCACCTACCACTTATTGCAAAAAGCAGTGATACTCAACACATGAAGACTGGTAAGAAAATTCCTACAGTGCGAACCGGACAGTACCCAACCCCTAACAAACAATGTCACCGCTCACACTTCACAATCTAACACACATAACAAGTCTGATGCTCACTTGGTTTAGGCCCGTGCCATCAGTCTATCGCCGGATATTTCCGAGTACACAAAAGAAAAAACTACATAATAATAATAATATTTTACATAGGTATTTGATTTTAATTTATAAAATTATTTTAAGTATATAAAATGTGATTTTGTGTAAGTAAATGAGTAATAAAGAGAATAATAATAATAATATATCATTTATTTCGGAAAAGTTTCCATACTTATGAAATACAAATTACACTCACATTACAAAATATTAATATTAAAATTAGCAATCAGAGATCCAATTCTCCTCAATAAACCTACCATCGTTGAACTATATAAGTTAAATTAGACGATAATGATATTAAATTAGTATAGGTAACTCAAAATCTAATCTCATTTCGCTCAAAATACAGTTTCGATGTCATGTAAAGTACGAAAATTTTAGTTCTGCCTAATTCAAGTACATTTCCTCTGCACCGGGACCGCAGCAATGTTTACGGGGCCAGTGCATAAGGAATGGACAGTCCGGTTTACCTGCTATATTTAGTAGGATGCTTTTGGGGCTTCTACGCATTCTGCTAATCAGTGATGCAGTCCTTTTACGTAAGATCGCTTCGAAACTATCCATGTTTGCCTCAGAAAACATGCCTGATGCGCTGAAGGCGTTATTATATTGCACGCGAAGAGCATTGTAGGTTCTCTGCGTATATTTGATCCACAGACTACAGGTATAAAAAGTCTGGCAGTATGCCTTGAACAGTGTAATTTTTACTTCTTTTGTACACTTTGCAAACCTGCGGACCAGCATATTGTATCGAACCGACAAAGCCCTTCGTTCCCTCTCTACATCATCATCATCACTTATTTTCTCATTCAATATAGGTATTTAAACTGTGCCACGTTTTTCAGTGCCACCTCATAAATGTATACCGGTGGGACCCCCTCAGGTTTTCTGGAGCGTGTCTGAAAAACTATAGCCTCACTTTGCCCAACATTGTGTAGTAGACCATGAGCAGTGGCATAAAAAAAAAAAGGAACATTTACTTTTTCACTACTCCTTTTTTTTTGTTTTTTTACTTTTGATAGGCTAACGTTTGACCGCGATCTCGCCTGATGTTAAGCGATGATACGGTCGAAGATGGAGCACGCTTGCCTAGGAGGTACCTATTCACCCGCGACCTGAAAACACCCTGATTGCACTCATCAGGAAACACAGACTCAGGCAAGGAGTTCCATACCTTTGCAGTACGCATAATAAATGAGGAAGAAAAGCGTTTCGTGCGTATGGATGGGATGTCCACCATATTACGGTGACGATGATTAGTTTGTCTGGTCGTCCGATGGTAAAAAGGGGATGGAGGAATCAGGTTATGTAGTCTTTACCTCACACCACACTTCAGCCCATACTCGTCAGACAATGCACCCGACCATCTAACCTGATTAATTTGGTGGCCATACCAGTACTGGAGGAGGCTAATAAGCTCATGAGGTATGGTTTTCTTGCACATTTATAACCATAGGATGTCATAATTAACCAGGTCAAAAGCCTTGGAGAGGTCTAGAAAAGCAGCATACACGGGCGTATTCCTATCTGTATAGTACCTAACAGTGTGTTTAAGTGCCAGAATAGCAGTTTCGGTTGACAGCCCTGCTCTAAAACCTAACTGCGAATCATGCGGTTTAAGCTACTCAGTCACTCTACGCTCAATCAGACAATCAAGAACATAGGCTTTTACAGTCGCAATGGAGATAGGCCTATAGTTATCTATGTCTGCCGCATCCTTGCTTTTACGCTTATACTAGCATAATATCATCAGCGTCCTACCGTTATTCCGGTTCCATCGAAGACTTTCGCTTGGTGCCTGGGTTCCGCGCACTATACACCAGATTTAACACAGTAAGTATTAGAGCTTTTCCACAAAGCAGCTGCTGTCTGACCGACGCAACCCAAAAGGATAACGATATTCCATAGCCTATAGCTTAAACCAGTGCCCACAATGCTTTGAAATCTAAAAATTGAGTTACGACATCTGTCAAATGCACAACCCAAAAAAAAACAACCCCTCAAAGAAGAACAGTGTAACCCTGTAACTTTGTACACAGAATTTAGCACAAAAGTAAAATTTCACGTAGGTATTACAGGTACATACAAATCATAAAGCTGAGTAAATGTAAATGTATTGTAAATATAAATGAATAGTCTGATCTAGGAAGTGCTAGGACAACGATCAGATCATAGAGCCTTCACCGTGGTCGCGACATGAGCTTGCTAACTAGCAAAGTCATCAACATCAAACATCTTAAAATTCTTGTTCCTTGCTCTGAACGATATAAATCTGGATGTTCATGCACACTGTATATCCTAAGGTAAGTAAATAGGCATAATTTAAAAAAATAACCACGCACATAGTCATGTTATCATCATCGTCCTAGCGTTATCCCAGGTGTATAAAAGGCTTTCGCCTTGGAACTCGGGATCCGCTTAGAATAGCTCCCTAGATGTGACAGAATATCAACTTATCTGCAGAGCGGCTGCCGTGTGACCTCCGCATCCCTAAGTGAGTGAGTATGGGTTAGATCAGTATCAGTTTATTTGTGTGTGTTGGCTCCCCGTAACGACTATCATCTTCAGGACAGTCGCGGACATAAAGGACCATGCATCAACGAATAAAATTTGACACACCTTTAAACAGTAATTTACCTATGTGTCAAATGTTTATAATTTTATAGGTGGTAGATAATTTCTTTTAGAACGATCTATACATATAGTACTTTTTAACCAAGATTTAACGTCCGTGTGGTGACGGATTAAGAATACGAATTGTCACCACCCCATATCATCCCATGGGTGTCGTAAGAGCCGACAGAGGGAGCATATTATGCAGAGAACAGCACTGTAAGAGAAGGAAAACTCGATACAAACCCTATACCAACCCGCTTGGCCAGCGTGGTATAGTAGGCCAATTCCTCCTTTCAAAGGAGAGGCCTAGTCCAGCAGTGGACTATTAAAGGCTGATGATGATGAACCAAGATTGTTCATGTGTCAATATATACAAAAGTGTGCTCTTTCAAAATGTAGAAACATTAGTATGACCGATTTAATTCTGCATTGAATATAATAAACACTAACAGTACGATTAATGAATATTAAATGCAAAAAGAATATCATGTATAATTGTAGAATCTATAAGCGCCCAAATATCTATAAATTTTGTATAGGTAGTAAGGCGCTGTTATACCTCAGAAGCCGTGAATCACCAAATTTTTCGTCGCGCAACTAGCCATAACGGTACATACTACAAACTTGCAAAAAATAGAGCTTATAGTCAAAAGTCTGAACAAAAGACTTTTGAAAGAATTTTTCATCTATGTAAAATAGAATCACGGTAAAAAAATCACAAAAACGAGGCAGAAAATAATCTTTCGTCTCACTGTTTGCAATATTTTGATCGTAAGCTGTCATATTTTATTTAATAATATTGTAGGAAACCTAATGAACTAAAGAATTACCCTATTTATTTTCATATTATACGTGTATATTTTGTAAAATTAAATAAAATCTGCCAAACGTCTATGATTTTGACGCTCGGTAGATCCCATCAATATCAAACGCTTCGGCAATTTAAACCTTATTAGCATAAGCGGTGTACTGAGTGTCAGTTGCTAGTTTACGCCCCGCCCAGACCTCATCATTCGGCTATGAGCCCTGTGAGAGATAGGTCATGTCGCTTGCGTCTCCGCTGCACGAAATTTTACGTAAACCTGTTTGTTATTGTAATACGCCGATTTGAGTTCGTAATTTCATGTTTTATGTTATAGACTGAATACTTTGATTCAAATAGGCTTTTCATGTGACTATGGGCACATATAATTAGGACCTAAGTTTATATTTTTGTTGCGTTTAATGTGTTATTGTTTCTGTGCTTATAAATATATAATTAGAAGAATAAAATATGGACAATTAGAGAAATAAAGTTCTACGAAGGATTTGTACAAGAAAGCGTCGTAATAAAATAGAAATTCATCCATGGCCAAGTGATTATGAAATATGAAACATTTTTGCACAAATTATTTTCATAATATTTATGCATAACATAATTATATAAATTATTCTCACAATACATAGCTGCCACAGTTTTCAATATTTGAAAGAGTAATAACATAAAATCGAATCATTTTATGTACCTATATTGCAAATTCATTAGCTTGTCAGATCGCCTGGAGCGCTAAGATGCCGCTACGGCGAACAATAAACAGGCATATGGCGTTCCGCAGTCCGCACACAAGGGGTAACGAATATTGTATTATTTTGTTGTGAACATAAACCTATTTAGGTACATCGGGTAAAACTTTAATTATTTATAAACTATTAGGTATGTCTCAGTACATCTAATATCTTTTTAATTTCTAAAATCAATCATTTATAAGTAAGTAGGTGACTTCTCTGTTTGCTATAACACAAGTAATGGTATTTCTTTAATAATAAAATACCTAACTAATTACTTTTACTGTAATTACATTGAAGTTAAAGTTACAGTTTAGCAACGTTAGTATTTTGTACAAATAAAATATTTGCAATGTAAAAGCAGTTGCGCATGGAGTCTAAAATGAACCACTGGCTTTGCAACAACTGGCGAAGCAAGAAAATGTAACCAGATGGATTAATAGGTCCAAACACGATTGTGGAAATTTAATGTTCTATAGTTGCCTATAAGAATGGCCTGGAGAATAGTATAAGAGCAAATAAAATACAAATATGGAAACATGATAAAAAAATTAACTGACAAGTCTAAACAAATATTGTAATTGTTATTACCAAATTCAGGGGCAACGCCACGTTACACGCAAACAAAAATGTTTATTTGCAAAGAGGAGGAGAGAGGAAAATGTCTCATCAGTGCTTGGAGTTTCTACAATACCAAGCCTTAAAAGGAAAGTAAATGAAAGTGTGCGTCGTGAACAACAGCAAATAATAAGTATTGAAGCCTCATCACCTCACACACTGCCTTTAACTTTCGATGAGAATAAAGAAAACCTGCCGGGTTGTAGAAGACAGCTAACTTTTGATGAGCTGTAAACTCTGTATTTCGTTAGTAAATGATAAATAAATATCTTTTAATATTTATTTTCTTTGAAACAACACATATTTTAAGCGAAAGAATTTTTTTATATTTTTCCATACAAACATGTATGAGGAGAGCCAACGAAAAAGCAGTAACTCAAATTTTAATTCTATAATTTGGGTTGGGTTTCGAAACTAGTCGCCTGAATTTGAGGATATTGGTGGTGTAGGGGGCTTGAGGGAGTTAGTTTTAATCCCCTAAAAGTAATTTTGGCTGCCGTAGTTGCGTATAAATATTTTTAAATAGTTTCCAAAAATTTCTAGTAGTAGTTTTTATACTTTAGTACAGTTTTACAAATGTCATTCTTAAGTTTTATGTGAAAAACGTGAAACGAAACGCAAACCTGCCATCTTGGAATGATCATATTGACAGCTAATGTCTAATTTGTGCGTCATTGCTTTCGAGTGCCTAGGGTTAGGTGCGACTGTAATAAGTAACTAAATAGGTTATGTTAGGTTCTCTTTTGTCCTGTCTGCCCGTATGTCACAGCCAATTTATTGCAAAACAGATTTGAAAGCTGGCAGGAATGGAATTAGATGTAGGTATTCTATGAACTGCTTCACCATTTTTATACAAAAACAAAACAAAAATAATTAGGGCCTCCATATATGGAACTGACTTAATTTTTTTTTTACGAAATTATTTAAGTATCTACTTTCGTCAACAATCATTTCGTCAAAAAAAAATGAATACCTATAACGTCTAATGTAAACCAGTTTTGCTCATGGCTCTACTGAGAACAAAAATTGCGCTATGCCTATATTGTACAAACAGATTGATTTATGTAATATATAAAATTCTCGTGTCACAGTTTTCGTTCCCATACTCCTCCGAAACGGCTTGACCGATTTTGATGCAATTTTTTGTGCTTATCCGGTATCTATGAGAATCGGCCAACATCTATTTTTCAAAAAAGAAAAAAAAAAAAGAAAAAAAATTGCAAAACAACGTTTGCCGGGTCAGCTAGTGTAATATAAATTTTAATATCAGTATCTCAATTCAATATGCTAAAACGTTTTGCTTGCGATTTTGAAATATTGGAATACGGATGTCGCCAGAATACGGCCGCACACGACGAGAATGAAAGGGGGCGCCCCGCAGTAGACGGAGCTAAGCGCCCTTAACCTCCCCTGCTTCACCCCCTCATTTACCAAAACAGTCGCTTAGGACAGCGCCTTAAGTTAGATCTATAAAATCTTTCTCAGTAGTGGGAATTGTAGGCACACTCAGAATAAGGAATGGTGTGCTCTTGTCTAATTGTTTTTTAAGTTTTTCACGGAACCAATTCATGATATCCGTGGTTGTATTATCATCAGTATGAATTCTAAAAGGAAGTGCACGTGTAGACACGCTGACGGTAGTTTCTGGTTCTTTTGAAGTTGTTTGCTTTAGCATCGTTGTAGTCTTCTTTATCCGTGGTCGCGGTCTAAATGTAATGGCAGTCATAACGGTTGATTCTGTAGCTAAAGTAGTTTGTGTTCTACCAGCTCTCATATAGCGTTCCATCATTGCCGCATCTTTTAATGCTACAAGTTTCCTGTGAACAGGATTAAGTGGTTTTCTTGTGCGATAGTTGTCCTCAGGTTGTTTATGTTCCACTACTCCTTTTGTCATAAGTCTGTTCAAGTCAACTGCATATTTTGAAACAGTTGAGCGTTTGGGTCGCGTTGTGGTTTGTGGGCGCGCCTTTGGACGTGTTGTTGTTATTGGACGTGTTGTTGTTATTGGACGTGTTGTTGTTTTTGGACGTGTTGTTGTTTTTGGATGCGTTGTCGTCTTTGGATGGGTCGTCGTTTTTGGACGAGTTGTAGTTGGACGAGTTGTAGTTTGACGAGTTGTAGTTTGACGAGTTGTAGTTTTGGGACGAGTTGTCGTCGTTGGATGTGTTGTAGTCTCTGGCTGTGTTATCGTCTTTGGATGAGTTATCAATGGTACACTAATTGTTGTTTCCAGGCTTGTTGTCTTTATTGTAGTCGGAGTGGTTATCGTGGTCGTTGTAGTTGTTACTTGTTGCGTAGAGGCCGTGTAAGTCACAGGTTGGGTTTTCAACGTGTCCCCAGTTAAAGTTACCGATTCACTTTCGTAACCCAGCTTCTTCGCAATTGAACTGATCCAAAAAAGAGCCGGTTCAATGGCAGTAAATTTTTTTTGATGATCTAAACAACTAAGTCTGTCCTTCAAACCCATGATGCCGTATATTTTGTCATCTAATAATAAAGGAATACCCTGTTCTTGTCTCTCCTGACAAACACGCATAGATTTCTTCGTGATTGGGTTGTTGGTACATACATAATACCCGAATCGACTGTAGGTATCTTCGCTACAACGTTGAATAATAGTGACTTGCAATCTGGGCTTGTTTTTGTCCATTATAGGAATAAGCGCCTTTTGGCCCAGAGTGGATAGTTGATCCAGAGCACTTAATTGGACCAGTTTGCCATTAGTTTCATCTGTAACGATCAAAGCGATGTCATTTCGCAGGAAGGCATTTGATGTATCCACGTAATTTTTATAATGTGAATGGATGTGTTTTTCAACTATTGACATATTCCCAGCGTGATGGCAGGTTTCGGCACAGTGTGATGTAGTCAATAGAATATTTGGCAAAATATATGTACCAATACATGTATTATATTGTAGAAAGTTCAACTCATCGCATTGTAATCGTACTATACTTGTTATAGAAATACTCTGTACAAGTACAATACCAATCACAAATATAGTATAAACTACTGTGCCATCGATTGCTCTATACATAATACCAAAATTATTTCTTGCGTATGAACGTAGGATTGCAATAGATTTTATAGCCTTATTATTTGATAAGTTATATTTTATTGTTTCTCTTATAAACATGAAGTTCTGTTATAAATAAGTTTAACAAGGCTGGTACATTTATGTTTCCATGTGATTCAACATTCCACTAACTTCAACGTAAGTTACACATAACAATTAATGTGTAAAAGGAGCAGTAGTACAAATCAAAATAAAGCATGAGCTATCTGGGAACTTATCAGGAGTTAGCCATCACGATTATTCTCGATTCCATCGGCCATTAGCACACTGAAGGGTATTTACACTTACACTACTTACTCTTGAAAGTAAGTGTTAACCTTAGCACGGGCCACAGCAATTTCGCCCCTGATTTCTTATCTGGGGCAACTCAAGTAGAAGGAGAGCTAAATGGCTTAAACATCTGAGTCCTTCTAGTACGTATGACTTTTTACTGTTTCCTTTATAAATGTCCCCTCAACTGGGTTAAGCTCACCCTTAAACCGGTCCTGTATCTGCTACAGCAGTCATTCTCCTCTTGCCCTGGATCTCATTTATTTGGACTCAGTCCAGTATGTCCTTCGCTTCCATACTTCTCTGTCGCCCGTCATTCAATTATTTACCCTTATCTCTTTCATATCCATCCACACACAACCCAGTCATCTTTTACTCAGGTATCTCTGCCCTCCTCGCCCCTTTCTTCCCTCCACTTTCATATTCTTCATTGGCTTACCTCCAATATACATATCATATCTTCGTATATCATGTCCGATATAGAACCAAGGTAATCGACATAGCTCAAAGAATTAGCAAGCTGAAGTGGCAATGGGCCGGTCACATTTGTCGAAGAACCGATAACCGCTGGAGTAGTTGTGTTCTAAAATGGACAAAGTGCCTTGGCAAACGTAAAGTAGGCTAGGTGGAGTGAGGATATTCGCAAAGTGGCTGGCAGCGCCTGGACACGAAAGGCCGAAAATCGGGCTCAGTGGCGTGCTATTGGAGAGGCCTATATCCAGCTGTGGACAATTTCAGGCGATGATGATGATGATATCATGTCAATGCCAAACCAAACCAAATGTTATTCCTGTTGAGGCAGGAGGACAGGCAACAATACTTTTTAACAGCTTAATAATAAAAGATAAAAGTGATGCTATCTTTGGTTAAGGTAATAATATAATATAAATGATATATTACTTATATAGTAAAATATAATTAATTTATTTAAAGTGGAGTTACAATAATATCTTGACACTGCGATGAAGAGACCTCGAGTTTAAACACATGGTATGCGATGCGCGTATGACTTTTCGAAATAGTGTGCATACTAAACAGGTTATTAATTGTCGCTGGTATAATATTGAAGGAAAACATGGTGTGATGAAATCGCCATAATTAAAAATTATTTGTCATACAATTACGAATAATCTCGAAAAGTTATTCATGCTAATTTGCTGGTCAAAACAGCGTATTGTACTCTGTATGGAGTTTGATGATTCTGACAGGCATAAGTCATCTGAAAATAGAGTTTCTTAAGATAATATGATGAGCTCCTATGTATTGAAGGCTTGAACCCTTTTCGTCTGCCTGAAGTCGCTAATATTATTGTCTGTTACTAGGACATTTATCCTTATATCTTAATATATAAAATCCTTGCGTTACTGACTGACTGACAGACACGCTACAGCCGAAACTATAGGGCGCAGGAAGCTGAAATTTGGCATGTATGTTCCTTGGGGACCGTAAGGGTGCACTAAGAAGGGATTTCCCGAAATTCCCACGGGATCGGCCAAAACGGGTAAATTTAAAAAAAATGCAGGCGTAGCTGCTGGCGTCCTCTAGTATAAATATAAAACTACCTAAAGTCCTCAGATTTTATCCATAACATGTTCCATAACAAATGGAGCACATTGGTGAGGCACATTATGTTACAGGTGTTCATCAATGAATATCATCATCATCATCGCCTAAGCGTTATCCCGGTTGCATCTAAGACTAACACGCCTTGAAGCCCAAGGTCTGCTTACAGGTCTAACTAGATATGACAGAATATCAACTTTTGCACAGAGCGACTACCGTCTGACCTCTGCAACCCAAATGGATAGCGATATTCCATGGTTTAGACCAGTATCAGTTTATTTGAGAGTACCTACTAACTCCCCGTAACGACTGTCAAAGATCTTCATGACAGCCGGGACAGACGATTTACGTGTTCTGCGAGGCATGGGGTAAGCGATAATAAACAATTTAATACGCACGTAACTTCCAAAAGTCATTGGTGCGCGCCGTGGATTCCAGGCCGCCACCCTCAGCATGGCAGCCCGTTGGTATCTCTCACAGACATAGATCTACATAGATCACGCAAATGCATGCACTTCGCGTGTCTGAACTCCGACCAAGCGTCGAGCTTGGTCGCCACTAACTTCAGTCCCCGCGCGTCCGTTTTACCGTTATGTAAACTTTATTCACATTACGCTGCCGCGTTTGCTTCGGACGTTTGATCTGACGTTGTGTATTAGGAGACGATGTATATCGCACAAGCGATACTGTCGCGCATCGCTTCGACTTCGTGATACAGGCAACGTCACAGTAGGTATTAAAAAGTCGGCACGCTTGGTTTCAATACAAATCGTGATAATTGCGTTATCTATGTAGATCTATATCTGTGGTATCTCTACTAGGCTATCGCTGCCTCCAAGCTACCAGCCTACCAAATAAATAAAGATAAAATTGCATGTAAAATTGGCATGTTGTGCTTGTCATTGTATTTCTACATTTCAATTTGTCCAGCACACATGAAGTGCTGGAAAAATTAAAATGTAAATATTATTTCTATTCATATATTGTTTCTAAATAATTATGTAGGTGCATGATATTTTTTACTTACAGTGATTGTGTAAAGGTGTTCCTTAACTGGTAGCATTACAATAACATTACAATATCATTTCAATATTTACTTCAGGCGTTTGTGAATACCAATTCTTTGTTATTGTTAGCTGGTCAATTATCGCCATTGCGGTTTAACATCTAAGAATTCGAAATTGGCTTATAGTTCTTCACACTCTTAGAGGTCGTATCTGAACATTGCAGGCCAATTCTTTTAACCAGAAATTACCTTAATAATCTACAATATGTATTTTTAGATTTTGTTAGGCCAAATTCATTCTTAATAATCCTGTCACTAGCGGGTTACCGACAGCTTAACGTGCTCTCAAAGGTACGGGATAATTCAACGATTTAACATACACATCAATAAGAAAAGTCAGAGTGGTGAATGCTGTGGGTTTGAACACAATATTCTCTGCACGGCAGTCTGTTGATCTATCACTACATAGTGGAGATTTTGGTAGTTATGGGTCATACACAAAAAGTGTCATTGCAAAATATTTAAAATAAAACTTCACGATTTTTTATGAAACATTATATTTATTTAAAGTTAGCTAATGTTATACTTACAAAAATATCACTAGAGATCCGTCTTGAATATTTTAGGAATTAATCACGTTTTTAGTTTTTTCACGTCTACAGAAGAGATTGAGTTGTCTACAGAAGGGAACAAAAATTTACCTTACATAATCATATCAATAAGATCAAGAATAGAAACAATAAAAAGAAACTTAAAATGAAGTTCTCCTCAACCTCCATACAAAACATAATCAAAATTATATACCAATTCAGTGCAAAAATAAAAAAACATTGTCCACAGAACAAACATTATGCTTCTGTAGGCAAATAAAGGAACAGAATATTAAAATATATTATCCTCGTCAGAATCATCCCACATGGAGTTCGTCGGTCGTTTTTTATGTGGTGAATCTTCAGTGACATCAGAGTCGCCTAAATAGATTCTTCTCTTCTGGGGTTTATGCCTTTGGTTAAATATTTTGATAGAAAGATCTGGAGTCAGTCTATCTGAGAGGCCTGGTAAATTTGGCTCAGTCTGAGCCTCAGGAGTAACTGGAGCCGTAGGAGAATCACGGATAGACAAATTCTCAGATGAAGACTCTGGTGATCTTGATCCTTCAGGGCAAACAGGTGACAGATTGTGCAAGGATGAATTGCTCGTGGCACTATGCCAACTGAAACAAAAGATCGCTGCGAGCAACATAAAAAATACTAAACAATAAGGATATATAATGGAATAATTAAAAAGCAAATAACGCTATTGTTTTTTTTAGGGTTCCGTACGTAAAAGGTAAAAGACGGGACCCTATTATTTACTAAGCCTCCGCTGTCTGTCTGTCTGTCTGTCACCAGGCTGTATCTCATAAGCCGTGATAGCTGAAAAGCTGAAATTTTCACAAACTATGTATTTCGGTTGCCGCTATAACAACAAATACTAAAAATAAAAAAATAAAAATATTAAGGGGGGTCCCATACAAAAAACGTGTCTTTTTTCGTATTTTTTGCCCAAAATTACTAACTGTTACAGGTAGACGCTTTAAATTTTCACAGAATATGTAGTTGTATATTACCTTCCAAAATAAATTTAAAAAAGTAAATAAAAAAAGGGGGCTCCCATAAAACAAACGTATTTTTAAGCAATTTATTACTCGATCTTAATAAACAGGTAGAAGCTTAAAAAATATTTAAGTATACATACAACAAACATGATTTTATTTTATAGATGATGGTACGGAACCCTTCGTGCGCGAGTCCGACTCGCACTTACCAATTTCTTTTTCATACAAGTGAATTTCTTTTGCCTATTCACTTCTGTGGACATACGTCTCTTCTGTAGATACAATGTCTACAGTAAAGATGTACACGAGAGACATATTTTCATAAATCAAAGATGGCATCCTTTATTATGAGGTTATAATTTAAGCAATGCGATATTTGCATACTGCGCCCATAAGTTTAAACTATCTTGATGTTTTTATTTATTTGTAAAGGCTACTTACTCAGATATCCCTTGCACAGGAAAGACACACTGATCTTTACCGAAAACTTGTGTAATTAAATAAAATTGGAATTTTTAATGTCACACGCACTTAACGTAAAATCCCAACCAAGCAAATGACAGAGAATACAGTGCTACCAACATATAAAACAAAATAAAAACGATGCGTTCATCTTCGGCATATTTTGGCTTATTTTATAAGTCTACAGAAGTAGACTAAAAAATTGTGAACAACATGTGTATACGTTTTATTACAAAATTTTGAATTATATATTTTTTAATACGTTATGTTATGAATATTTGATAATATAACTCATGTAATGAAACGATATTAAATCATCGAAATCATCGAAAGTATATATTTTTAACCATCACTTAAAATCAACTACTTGGTATCCGAACAGTCCACAGAAGGAGATTTTTTCAGATTCAAAAGCAAAAATTATAAATTAAATTTCAATACAACGCGATTTTTTTATGAAATGTAACTAGTTTTCAACACGAAATATTTATTAAATGTATTTAATGTTGATATAATATTTTAATAACGACTTTACGTTGCATGAACATTTTTTTTTCGTTTTTTGTGTTTGACCCATATAGGTGCCTGGGGTTTAAGTGTCGTGTGATTGGTAACAGGTAGCAATACGCAGAGAGACTACTTTATCTACTTTTGATTAGGCACTAGTTGTTCGCGATCATCATCCTTTTAGCATTATCCCAGTATCAATCTGGGGTCCGCTCACTAGTCAAACCGGATTTGGCTGAATATTTACTTTCCCACAGAGCGACTGCCTGTCTGACCTCCGCAACCCGAAGGAATAGCGATATTCCATTGTTTAGACTAGTGTCAGTTTATTTAGAAGGTATTGATGCCCTGTAACGACTGTCAAAGATCTTCATAACAACCGGGACCGACGGCTTAACATGCTCTCCGAGGCACGGTGCAAGAGATAATTAACAATTCAATACGCACATAACTCCGAAGAGTCATTGGTGCGTTCCGTGGATTCGAACCCGATACTCTCTGGCAATCTGTTGGTATCTCCACTAGGCTATCGCTGCCTATAGTTGTTCGCGATATAGCTAGTAAATATGGTATAACGCTTTAGTAGACATTTAAAGCGTTTTAATCACCGAAACTATCGACCGTAGACCTTAGGTCTACTCACTTGTCACGAATAACACAACCTATATTCTTAAACGAGTTGAAAAATGCCAGATCTGCTGATTTTAAGACTGAGCATGAAAGAGTGTTGTGGCAAGTGGATACTAAAAAAATAAATTAAATCCTAACACAGTAGCCATTTGTCGGGCATCCTCTTCAAGTAATGGGTTTGCGTTCTTAGGATCATGTAAGTGGAGTTTAATTTCGGGCCTGCCCCAAGGTTCTCCACACAGACCGATTTTGAGCCGCCCGCATCCAACCGCTTCCCGCGATCTTAACCAGATCGTCGGTCCACCTTGCGGGAGGTCTACCCCTGCTGCATCGTCAGGTACGTGGTCGCCCCAACGGCCATCGGTTCTTCACGCTATGTGCCCTGTCCATTTCCACTTCGGCCTGGCTATTCGGAGAGCTATGTCGGTGACTTTGGTTCTCCTGCGGATCTCCTCGTTTCTGATTAGATTCGCTGGGAAACTCCGAACATCGCTCTCTCCATCGCCCTCTAAGTGACCCTGAGCTTTCGGATAAGGCCCTTAGTTAGCGACCACGTCTCAGCGCCGTAGCACCACTGCACTAGCAACACACACTGGTCAAAGACTTTCGTCTTGAGACACTGCGGGATATCGGACGTAAAGATATACCGTAACTTCCCGAACGTCGCCCAACCGAGTTGGATTCGACGAATCACCTCTTTCTCGAAGTTGGACCTACCCAATTGGATCATTTTGTCCCAGGTAGACCTACTTGTCGACAACTTCGAGTGTAGAGTTCCCATCCTGGATGGGAGCAGGTAGGTACGACATTAGGCACGTTAGACATGATTTTCTTCTTGTCCATGTTCATCTTAAAACCTACTTGTAGGGAGACTCTATCTCCTACTTGTTAGGCCATCGAGCATTGTGCTGAGGTCTTCCATGGTCTCTGCCATGACTACGACTATGATATCACCAGCAAATTGAAGGTGAGTGATGTACTCGCCGTTGATGTTGATGCCGAGTCCTTCCCAGTCCAGAAGCTTGAAAACGTCTTCCAGCGCAGCGGTGAAGAATTTCGGAGATATAACATCTCCCTGCCTTATCCCTCGCTGTAGCCGAATAGGCTTTGAGCTCTGATCCGGGAGGCGGACTGAGATGGTGGCGTTTTCGTACAAACACTTCAGCACTTCGACATATCGATAGTCAATTTGGCACCGTTGGAGAGACTGCAGCACTGCCCAGGTTTCGATCGAATCAAAGGCTTTCTCATAGTCTACAAACGCCAAGCATAGAGGCTAGTTATACTCCGCGGACTTCTGTATAACCTGCCGCAGCGTATGTATGTGGTCTATGTTACTATAGCCTTTACGGAATCCGCCATGTTCTGGCGGAAGTCTGGAAGATGGCTGGAAGTCGTCTAGCTTGCTCTCGAGACGATTCGTGATGACCCTAGAAAACAACTTATAGACATGAGTCAGAAGTGAGATGGGTCTGTAGTTCTTCAAAAGGGTTTTGTCGCCCTTTTTGAAGAAAAGCACCACCACACTTCTGTGCCATGCCTGTGGCGTTTTGCACTCGAGTATGACGGAATTGAATAGCTTCCGAAGCATTTCCACGGCAGGTGCGCCGCCAGCTTTCAGAAGCTCTGTCGTTATTCCGTCATTACCCGGTGTTGTTTTCTAGTTGTTTTAGGGCTACACCAATTTCGTGCATTTTCAATCGTGCACGTGATTCGTGCAATTTCGTGGGTCCAGGATATCTTCGGTATATTTATTTATTTATTTTTATTTTATGCATAAAAAATGTGTGCAATGATAGACATAATGCCATAAGTCATTCTCTACCTGTCAACCTTAAGGTGGAGCAGAGATAAAGTGGTAGGTGCATTTATACTGAACTGATAGTTATATAGTGTAACATAATAATTGTTATATGTATAACATTTATTATGTTACATACGTAATAGGGATATAATACATACACATTCAATAGTTCTATAAATACATACTTATTCATAAATAATTATATATACATATATACCTAAATATACATACGTTCTACATATACATAAATACCTATAGTAATGGATGAGAGTGATGTGCTGATTGCTTTAACCTAGATACATAGACTCACGCCTGCTTCCCCAAAGGGGTAGGCAGAGGCATATTAAACGCCCACTTTTCGCCAGTGTTTTGATCCCACGTAATAGGTGGCGAGCCTATTGCCACTTATCGGGATATTTTGTGTGCCAGAGCCTCGTCCGTTGATCGGCAGGTGCACCACTTGCAGGTGAGGTTGGCTTGGGACCCTAAGTTCTTGGTGGGAACCCTATGCATATGCACCCTGGTGGGAACCCTATACATGCACCCATTGCTGTTCTTATTGCTTTAACCTCTTGAAAAGAAGCTCTCGTACTTTCATTTTGAATGCAAAACGGTTGGTGGACAATCGGATTTCAGGAGGGAGTGTATTCAATAAGTGAATAGACTGCCTAAAAAAGGAAGAGTTAACGAATCCAGTAGTGTGACTGGGGCAAGAAAGAAGAAGATTATGTGAAGAACGAAGATTTCTATCATGTATAGAAGATATATATTGGAAGTACGGCGTGAGATAAGTTGGAGGGGAAGGAGACCTAAGAACGGAGAAGAGAGTGGTAAGAGCACGCAAACACCGGCGCTGACGAATTGGAAGCCATTTAAGTTCGGAACGATAAGTAGAGACGTGGTCATACTTACGAAGATTGTAAATGAATCGAATGCAGTTATCTAGAAGTCGGTCGTACTTATTGAGGTGTTCTGCATTCAGGTCATAATAGCACACATCACCATAGTCGATTATGGGAACTATTAAAGCCTGCACAAGCATTGTCTTAGTCTTGGCAGGAAGAAAATTCTTAAGGCGGTATAGTGCTCTAAGAGTAGCGGTGTCTTTCTGACTAACTTTAGTCACCTGCGCCTGCCAATCGAGAGTGGAATCAATGTTGTACATAGAATACATAGACCTAGGCCTGTAGGCCTAGGTCTTTTACGGCTGAACTGAATGGAATGACCAAGCCATTAATCATAATAGGAGGTAGAGCTTTGACGTCTAGTCTGGGTATTAAGCGGCGACTGCCTACAATAATGGCCTGAAACTTCGCTGGATTTACGTCTAAACCAAATTTCTGACACAAGTCCATCATTGTCTCAATATCCCTATTTATATCTCCAATGGCCACTGACACATCATCCACCCTCGCTTGGGAGTACAACTGCAAGTCATCAGCATAAAGATGATACGAACATCGAAGATTAGTTTAGAAATTAATAAAGATACAGAAAAGTAAAAGAGAAAGAATGCCACCCTGAGGAACACCAGAGCTAATGTCATGCCAACTAGATGACATTTTATTATAGCGCACAGACTGCTGGCGTTCCTGAAGATACCATGAGAATAATTTCAGTGCATTCGGTGAGATCATGAGATGGGAGAGGATCGATAGGAGGATATCGTGACTGACAGTGTTGAAGGCATTTGAGAAGTCGACCAAAGTAAGCACAGTATCCTTAGTGTCCTCCATGCCTGCCCTAACATCGCCAGTCACTTTTAGAAGAGCGGAAGTCGTGTTAAGAACTGGTCTAAAACCGGATTGTAGTGGACTTAGCAGGTTGTTTTGATATATGAACTGAGACAACTATTTATGAACACAGGCTTCTAGCACTTTGGATAGGAAGTGGAGAATAGAGATTGGACGGAAATGGTTAGGGAGAGAAGGGTTCGTAGTCTTAGGAAGGGGGATAACAAAGGCTTTACGCCACAAGGAGGGGAAAGAACCACTGTCAATTGAACAATTGACAATATGGCATATAGGAAGGATGAGATGATCAAGGATAGGGACAATCATGCGGCGGCTGATAGCATCAAATCCCACGGTGTTGGATTTAATAGATAGGATAATCTTCTTGACCTCACCCAATGCAACTGAATAAAAAAGGAAAGGGTCGCGGAAGACCAAAAATGTAATCTACCGTAAGACGCATGGTTTGATGATCCAGTTGGGTAGTAGACGAGAAATGCTTATTTAAATCATCCAAACCAATCGTCGTTTGAGGAGCTGTGTGTTGCTGTTTGCCAATACCCAGGGTCCCGAGGAACTTCCAGATACTGGCAGAGGACGAGGAATTGATACTATAGAAAATATGGCGGCGTTTAGCGTTGCGTATCATCTGATTACACCGATTCCTTGCAGCTTTGTACAGACTCCAGTTCTCGTCAGACCGCTCATTTTTGAACTTGCGAAAAGCTCGATCACAGCGCCTCATAGCCATTTGAACGCCCTTGGTGAGCCAAAGTGCCGGAGGACGTTTTAATTTAACTCTCCTGATAGGAGCATGTGGTCGGACCAGAGATTTTATCGGCTCTTTTCTTCGTGTTGGGCTTAAAGAACTTCAAGCCCGTTGTATGGACAGCATCCACGAACCTTTCACTGAAGTCATCCACATCTACGTACTCTCCCAGGCATTCGAAGCGGTTTCGCAGTTCAAGCTGAAAGCTCTCGGGGTTTTGGATTTGAACTGGTGCTGGGCGGAGCGTGGACTTCATCAATCTCGACCGTTCGAAGCTAGGTCTAAAACGCAATGTGCCTCTTACCATCCGGTGATCGCTGCCCGCTTTAAGCGAATTGATCATGGAGACATACTTGAATATTTGCTTCTTCGTCGACATGATGAAGACGATCTCGTTTTTGGTAGCACCGTCTGGACTTATGGAGGTTCACTTGCGGCATTCGCGCTTTTTGAAGAAGGAATTCATCATAAAGAGTCCTTCCTTCTCCATGAAGCTAGCCAGCAAGTGACCCCGCGAGTTCCGATGTCCATATCCAAATTGCCTCACTCTCAGCTCATCACAGCTTTGTTTGCCTAGTTTCGCGTTGAAATCTCCCATGATAACGGTGTAATGGGTTTTGTAGCCATGTATAGCCCGAGATATGTCCTCATACATAGCTTCTACCTCTTCATCGGGGTGCGTCGAGGTGGGAGCGTAGACCTGTATGACCTTCAACGAATACCGTTTAGATACTCTGGGTATCAGGTACGCTACCCTGCTCGAGACACTCGATATATTTACCACGCTGTTCACGAGAGATTTGTGGACGATGAACCCGACACCACCTTGGGACTGTTGGCTGCCCTCCCGGTAGAAGAGCAAGTTACCGGAATTGAGCACTATCGAGTCCTCACTCTGTCTTCGGACCTCAGATAGGCCTATAATATCCCATCGTAACTTGCTCAGTTCTTCTTCCAGCTCGGCAATCTTCTCGTCGGTCCGCAATGTGCGCGTGTTAAATGTTGCAAGGGCCAGTTGTCGTCGGTGATGGTAGCCAGATCTCTGGCGGAGATTCTTCGCACCCCCTGCCCCACCGTTACAATGGCCGCTACCTGAGCCAGGAATAGCGGGGCCGCCGGGTACTAGGGGCCGTTTTTTAAGTGTGTGGATCATTTTGGAGGGATTTTGCCGTAATCGCCATGCTTGGCAGACGTATTGGCGATCGCAGTGGCGGAAGTCTTTAATACAAGACCCTGCTGCCGTCTAGTATCTTTACATTTACTTCCGCCTTACTTTGGATGGTTTGACCGCCATCTTCCGGTTGACTGACTGCACTGGTGGATCCCAATGGGCGGTGGGGTCGTCAACTCGTCACATCCCGACGCCGTTAGTGGAGTTTCAGTAAACTAAAATATGCGCGGGCAATCTCTACTACTAATATTCTCTCTCTCTCTGTGGTCGGTCCCTCATGACTGAGGAACGTGGACATCGGCGGATGTGGATGGTTTGCACCTGGTTTCGATGATCTGCCTCCACTGGTGCCTGTTCATCGCGTCTCGGGCGACAGAGCAAAACGTGGTTGATGATGGGCCTCTCACTTGATCGCTCCATTTAGTCGGGGACCGTCCCCGGGCTCGTTTACTCTCCGTGTTCCCAATAACGATCATCTTTAGGAATATAAATATAAACCTAGGATATTTTGTTTTATTTTTACTGGCTTTGAGTTTTGACAAATTCAAATATGGGTTTTACAAAAAACTTTAGACCTCTGCGTTGCTTTTTCAGTGAGATATCGGCGAAAACGTGTTTTTCACCGTTTCTATGGCGCGGCCATATGGCGTATTAGTCCTATAGCTCCAGAAATATAATCCTAGGATTTTACGTTTTATTTTTACTGGTTTTGACAAATTCAAATCTGGGTTTTACAAAAAACTTCAGACGGCTGCGTTGCTTTAACAGCGAGATATCAGCGAAAATGTGTTTTTCACCGTTTCAATGGCGCGGCCATGGCTTATGTAGTGTTACAGCTCCTAAAATATAAGCTCAAGATTTTTTTCAATATTTTTACAAATTTAAAAAAAAATCAATCTGTTACTTACCAAAATTTCAGGTCTCTGCAATACTTAGTTTTAAAGATCTCCGTGGCCGCGCGGTTCGGAGCGTTTCAATGGCGCGGCCACGTTCAAACCCTTATAACTTTTTAAACATAGCTTTGACAAATTTATGGTTTTGGGAGTCTACTTTTAAATTTTTTTACAAAATCTTGTCACCATTTTTAAAAAAAAAAACCTCATGGCCGCGCCATCGAAATGGACACAATCTCTTCTAATATCCTCTCTCTCTGTGGTCGGTCCCTCATGACTGAGGATCGTGGACATCGGCGGATGTGGATGGTTTGCACCTGTTTTTGATGATCTGCCTGCACTGGTGCCTGTTCATCGCGTCTCTGGCGACAGAGCAAAACGTGGTTGATGATGGGCCTCTCACTTGATCGCTCCATCTGGTCGGGGACCGTCCCCGGGCTTGTTTACCCTCCGTGTTCCCAATAACGATCAGCTTTTCAAGGCTCTCTTCACCCCTCCTCATTATGTGGCCAATGGTGGAAAGGCGTGTTTGGACACGAAGCTGCGAAAGGATCGATGCATTGGTGCGCTTGGCGGTCCAGGGTATCCTCAGCATGCGTCTCCAGCACCACATCTCGCATGCATCAATCCTTTGCCGTTCTCTGGCTCGTATTGTCCATGTTTCCACACCGTACAAGAATATGGGGAATACTAGAGCGCGTATTAGACGGGTCTTGGTGGTGTTGGTAATACCCCTCTTCTTCCAGATGACATTGAGTCGAGTCATCGCGTCCTTAGCCATACCAATACGCCTCTTTATCTCCGGTACGCAGCTGCCATCATTGTAAAGTAGTGCGCCCAAGTATATACAGGCTGTCACAAGACACATCACCAAGCCGAAGTCTACTCGTTGTCATCATGCCAAGTCATACTAACCAAAAATAATACCTGGGAAACGACGCTTTTTTTGAGTTCTCACATTTTTTATACTGCAATTAAAAGCGCGCGTGCAATGCTCGAAATACCTACTTATTCATGGGGTTATAGGACATGTAAAGAACATATCAATTGGCGGGGTGAATGCATCGATTTTGTACCTAATTAGAAAAATTCCATACTAACTTTGAGCCTCAATATCTCCTGAACCAGTAATTTCCCAGGTATGGTGCCAAAGTAAAAATGTTCGTACTGATTGGTACAACATGGGATTTCAGTTTTCGTTAAGGGTCTTGTTACACCCTGTATAGTGGTCAACGATATCAACTCCTGGGATGATATTAGTTGAGCTGGGGAGTTTTTCGGCACGGTCAACTACCATTAACTTCGTCTTGCTTCTGTTTACTGCAAGGCCCATGCAGTTGCTCTCGGTCTCGAGTCTCTGAAACAGCTCCTGCATAACTTCCAAAGACGTCCGCTTTCCTCCTATCGGAAATCCCTTGTCCCAGTTTTCGAGTACTTTGCGGATGATGTACTCCACGTCTATATTGAACAGGGTCGGGGATAGGATGCAGCCCTGTCGCACTTCCATTTTGGTTTCGAACACATTAGAACAATCGGTGCCGATTCTGACTGAATTCTACTCATATTATAAATACTAAAATATGTTCGATTGTCGTTCTTTCATAAAGCTAAAGAGTGAAGTTATTATATTTTTTTTTGTAGAGATGCTTAGGAGGGAGAATATTGACAAAGCACTGGCAGCCAACCAAGGTGTTCAAGCCACTGCTTACAAATCTTCTCTCGTTCTTACACAAGTACGTAAGGGTTATAGTAGATTAGATATACAGATATATAGTAGATTATCATTACACAAATAACCATAAGATAGGCGCCTACCTACAAATGATGCACACATAGCGTATGTTATTAAAGGCGACGTCATTTATTTCTTATGTCAAGGCAGCAGTTCAAATTTATTCAATACATATTCTGTTGTGAGCTCATATATCATTGTTTTATAGCATAGTAGTCGAGCACACGGATCAACGGATGCTAACGTCAAACAAACATGTTCATACACACAAATGTTTGACTTGAGCGGGAATCGAACCCGCGACCTTCGGCGTAGTGTAGTATGAATAGTGGGATCAGGAAGCAAGTGGTGTGGTCGAGGAAAAACGCAAAGCATGCATGGACTTGCTGGCCAAAAGAGCCAACAAAAGAATACAATGTAGTGTGAATGACAATGAGAGGATTGTAAAAGAAAAATATGAAATATAAAGTAGAAGAAGAAAGAAAGAAGAATGTAAGGAAAAGTTTGATAGGAAACTTTCTAAGAATTTTCGGGCCAATATTACATTATTCTGGCTCTTGGTCAGAATGGCCCGAGGCAATACGTCAGGAGACCCGAAAGTTGGTGTGATAAGGGATATGAATGGAAATATTATTAGAGAGCATGGAGATGTTCTGAATCAGAGGAAGGTATATTTTGAAACTTTGTTTGTACAAGGGGAAAGTGTACCAAGGTATATAGTAGCGGATGAGAAGAGATACGGTATGCATTGAAAAGTATGAAAGCAGGTAAAGCTACTACATATGACAGGATATCTGCTGAAATGCTCAAGGTAGGCGAAGGCGTAACGGCAAGCCTGCTGCACCTGCTTTTTAACAAATGTTGGTGTTCCGGTCGTGTCCCAGGTGACTGGATCAAGGCAGTAATTGTGCCACTGTACAAGGGCAAAAGGTCTCAGCAGGAATGCAAAAATTACCACGGTATAAGCCTCCTGAGTGTTGTTGGCAAATTGTATGCAAAGATACTGATCGAAAGAATGATTTCTGAAACGGATAGTAAGATTTGGGATGTGCAAGTGGGATTTAGAAAGGGCATGGGATGTACGGATCAAGTCGTTTCCTTAAGGTTCATTTCAGAGAAAATCTTAATGAAACACCAGAAGGTTTTCTGCGCCTTTATGGACTTGGAAAAGGCTTACGATCGAGTGGTGACGGATGAACTTTGGTCAAAACTTTCCGTGTATGGAGTGAGCAGCAGTCTGATACGGTGCCTGATAAGTGCCTGTGTCAGAATAAACGTGGCCTACACGGACTGGTTTAACATTGATCGTGGTGTTAGACAGGGATGTGTAGCGTCTCCTTGGCTGTTTAATCTATTCATGGACATTTGTTTGACCGATTTGAAAGAGTCTGAATGTGGAATAAGTGGTATACGCTGACGATCCATATTGCCTCACTCTCAGCCCAATTCTTTGCGTTGTAAGCGTCTGATTTACAGCAGATGGTCACCATAATGAATGAGGCGTATAACACAGATGTGAGAAGTATACTTCTCACATCTGTGGCGTATAAGTAGAAGGGCATGAAAGTGAATGTAAGCAAGACTAAGGTCATGGTCATAAAGAGGGAAGATAGTATAACTGAATATAACACTATGATAGGAGATGAAAAAGTGGAACAAGTGAACGAGTTTGTCTACTTAGGGTCATTTTTTAAGAGAGATGGAAAATGTGAGGGAGATATATGTTGAAAGGAGAGTAAAAGCAGAAAATTGTGTAAATGGCACCTTGCAGGCCATTTTAGCAGTAAAATTATACCGAGCAAGGCTCGCCTTGCTATACTGCAGGGAGTTTTGGCGCCAACACTGATGTATATGGGTATGGGAGTGAATCGTGGGTTTGGCAGAAGAAGCATGAAAGTAGAATGAATGCTGTGGAGATGAGAGCTTTAAGGAGAATGTGCGGGGTAAGAATGACAGATAAAGTGAGAAATAGTGTTAATTGAGAAGGTGTGGTTTGAAAGAAGATGTAGTGACAAAGATTGAGAAAGGTATGTTCCGATGGTTTGGATATTTGGAAGGATGGATGAAAGAAGATTTACGAAAAAAGTGAGAGGACGCCCAAGACGGAATTACGCCGACCAAATTGGTGACGTACAGCGGAAGAGCCAAATCAAAAGTACCTACCCATAACCGACGAGCATGCATGATGCACGAGGTTAATGAATGTCGAGGAAGCGAAAGAGGTATGTTTGAATCGGAGCATTTGGCGTTCCATAGTCTCTGCCTACCCCAATGGGAGACAGGCGATCGTTTAGATAGATAAAATAAGATAAAACTATTACCTAAGTTACATATATTCGTTAGTACTACCAGCTCGCCTATTTATAAAGATCGAAGTCTTGATGAAATCAGTGTTCCTAAAAGAATTAACCTTCTAGATTGACTTCTATTCAGTTTATCCTTTGTCAGAGTTACACACATTAATTTTCCTTTAATAATACCTATAGATATGCAATTTCAAGGAAAATTGGAGCTTATTAATAAACAAGTTGGCAGGTGGCAGGTACCTGTGTAGATAATCATAATAAAATAATCAAATTTTAGAGATTTAGCGTCTCAAAAATGCCTATTAATGAAAACAGCTAGTAAGTAGGTAACCTATTTTATGGCACAAGGACAAGTCGATAAAATCACTGAATGCACCGACACAGATGGCAACCGACCTTTATCATTACGATCAATTGCGCGATCAATTTACAGACGAAACTGAAAGTTGTGAATGAGATTTTTTATGGCCTAGTGTTACTACGACGCGGTGTAACATCTTAACATAGGTTATGTCATCGTCGTAAAGACTTTGTACCGTATGAATACCGTAAGTTCCAACATTAAAGACTTATTAAATTTTTAATACTTAAATGCAATGTGCAATGTAATAGCTTATTTAATCAGAGTCAAAATCGTTAATGTTGTCCTGATTGTAGGTATTTTCATCTCTGTTATCTACCTTCGTCGATTAATTAATATTATCAATTATTTTCTTTATATTTTATTTATAGTCTCACGCCTGTATCGCCTAAGGGGTAGGCAGAGGTGTAAATATTACACCCACATTTCGCCATGAATTTTTAGGTCCCACGTAATAGGGGGCGAGCCTATTGCCGTTACGGGGCACATCACCAGACTCCGGGCTGCTACTGAGTATTCGGAAAAACCCAGTAACACCCAATTAATATTTAAGTATGCATATAATAAGTTTTGTTTCCCTGAGAGACTAATTGCTTTGTCAGCTTTAGCGCTTTAGGTTAGAATCTAAAATAATTAACTCGGTAAACGAACAACGTAAGTAAGTATTCGTTTGAGCTTATTTTTCTTATCATGTACTGCGCGGCACAAGATTTTGTCCAAGTGCGGGAGTTGTCATATTAAGGCAATAAATAAAAACTTCATGATATTTATTCATCTCATCATCATCGTCCTAGCGTTGTCCCGGTTGCATCCAAGACTTCACCCTTGGAGCCCAGCGACCGCTCTCTGGCCTAACAATATATTTTTCACCACAGCAGCTCAAACATGCCGCTTTTGCTGCGAGACAACAGTGAACAAAACGCGATTTTGATTCGAGCGTGAGTAAAAGTAGCTTTTTAATTTTTCAATATTCAGTGTCACGAATTGACATTGTTCAGCCATAAATTTGAAACATTCGAATTTTACTGTGCTCTGTCTCTTTCACATGCATATAAAAAGTGAGTGAAAAAACAAACCCCTTCGAATTCGAAATTCGATTTTGGAATTCGACCTCAAAGAAAAAACCTTCGGAAACACAAATAAAAAAAGATATTTGTAGTAAAGAAATTACTTTTTTATATGTTATTGTCTGTGGTTCTTGTTTATATGTTTAATTTATTATTGGATTTTATTAAAAATAAATCTAATTTATAGTATAAAATTGTTATTTAACCAATACATTTTTATTTGGAATTACAACAATAATACATTTGAAAAATAAACATCAGGGACGCGGTATTAAAACGCGATTTAAAAAAGTAGCGGTAATAAAAATTTCGCTGATGCTGATACAGTATAGCGTAACGTGTTAGATTATATTTATAAAATAATCTAAAAGGATGAGTGAAACTAGCGATGATGACTGTGCTTTAACACCAGAAGAGTTCTGTCAACAAGTGATTAATGCAGAATTCAATCCTTTTCATTTCTGTCTCCTAAGTAATATGTGTTCTTACTGCTGTGGTGAAAAGTTATGTGTGCTACACGAGAGCAAAGTTTTTTGTATCTCGTGCTGTTGAGTCCCTCACTACGCTCAGGATTCTAACTCTGATTCACTCGCTACGCTCGTGAATCAATCATAGAATCCTTCGCTTGCTCGGGACTCAAAATCGGCACTCGAAACAAAAAACAACTTTGCTCTCTTGTTGCACAAATAACTATTGATACTAGCTGTTGCCCACGTATTTCACCCGCGTCCTGAGGGAACTACTTCGCGTACCCGGTTAATTTCAAGCCTAAGTTACTCCTTGGTACATCAGCTATTCGCCAATGAAAGTCCCGTCAAAATCGGTCCAGCCGTTCCTGAGATTAGCGAAAACAAACAGACAGACAAAAATTGTAAAAATTATAATTTCGGTATATGTACCGTGTGATACATCCATATGAATTTAGTAAAAAGCGGTTATTTTAATATTACAAACAGACACTTCAATTTTATTTATGTGTATAGATGTAGGAATAGATAATTTTAGCTTTTGCCACAGATCGACTGTCGTCTGACCACCGCAAACCAACGGAATAGCGATATGCCACGGCTTAGACCAGTGTCAGTATATTCAAGGGTATTGACAGATCATAACGCTTGTCAACGATCTTCGTGACAGCCGGCAACACCGGCACCGTGGCAATGAATACAGATTAACATAGAAGCACAGTTCTTAAGGATCTCGTGTGCCGATTCCAAGTGGAGACTGTCTCCAGTTTAGCTCGTTGTTGGCGCCGTTGGCGGCGCTGGCGTCGTTCTCCGTCTCTCTTGCTCTCGTAGTTAAGATACACAGGAGGAACCTTCGTCTCTCTTGCTGTCGTAGAGACAGCTGTCACAGCGCGACTGCCACGCTGCTAAGCGGCAATTTGGGTCACAGTAAGTTTGTCTTCAAAGCGCACATAAGAAATGCGCCTCTATGTAAATATCTGAGCTCTTTGAGGCTCGAAGTCGATGCTCTCTGCATGGCATTCTGTTAGTACCTATATAGAATCTACACTAGGCTATGGCTCCCTTATTTAATTCGGTCTAATTGATGCTTTCTAATTGAGATTTTTGTAAAAACATAATCAATAGATACTTACCTATATTATGTGTATCAAATAGTGTACGTCGCCTGAGTTGTGACTTAATTATTCTAGTAAATTGATAAGCATGATATCGAATACTACAATTGTAACATTATTTGATTATATGACTATTTCTCTCATTGATATCAATTGTACATCTTTAATTGACAGATTTACCAAGATCTACGTTAAAATTGGCTAGATCTATGTTAAAATTGACTTAGAAACATATACAAATAAGTATAGAAGAGAGACGCTTGTCAATACATTTAAATATTTACATACCTACTATTTATACTAAAATGCCATCTCATTTACTTTTGTTTTATGTTTGTAAAGGAATATTTAGCTTCTGCTGTTAACCACTAGCGTCTCTATAAATTATTGCACAGATATGGCAAAATAAAATATTTGTGTTAGATCTAAGTAGACATGTACCTAATTGTTTGACATCGCCGTAGTAGAATGCAGGGTTATCACTAAACTGAATGTGTTGTACGAGGTCATACTTACATACATACACATACATATACTTACGCCTTTTTCCCGTCGGGGTAGGCAGAGACAACAGAACGCCACTTGCTTCTATCCTTACAAACCTCACGCGCTTCCTCTACACTCATTACTCTTTTCATACATGCTCGCCGGTTTCGGGTACTTCGGACCTGGCCGTTTTTTAGGACGTCCCCAATTTGATCGAGGAATGTCCGACGAGGTCTGCCGCGACCGACTTGCCCACACACATTTGCCTTATAAATCTTATTTGTCATTCTTTCTTCACTCATTCGCTCCACGTGTCCAAACCACTTTAGCATTCCTTTCTCAATCCTAGTCACGACATCTTCTTTCAGACCACTGCTCTCTCGTATAGTTACGTTCGGAATTCTATCGATCAGTCTCACCCCACACATACTACGCAGTGATCGCATCTCAACTGCGTTAATTCTACTTTCATGCCTTTTCTGCCATACCCAACTCTCACTTCTATACATCAACGTGGGGACAAGCACTCCATTATGAACCGCCAATCGCGCCTCTTTCGGCACAGTCCGGCCGTTCATAAAGGCATACAGTGCTCCATTTACACGATTGCCCGCAGTCACTCTCCTTTCAATATCTTCTTCACATCTTCCGTCTCTTGTAAACACGCTACCCAAATATACAAATTCTTTTACTTGCTCTACTTTTTCATCTTCAATCGTAATATTACACTCAGTCAAACTTTCATCTTTTTCAAACACCATCACTTTCGTCTTTCTTGCATTAATTTTCATACCTTTAGCTTTAAAGCTCTCATTCATGCAGTCAATCATTTCTTGCAACTCATTCGCCGATGGTGCAAGGATGACTTGATCATCGGCATACAACAGGCACTTAACACGCAATCCTACCATATCGATCCCGCATTCAGTTTCTCTCATACCATTCATGCAGCTATCCATGAATAAGTTGAACAACCAGGGTGAGGCTGGACACCCAGGTCATACTTACCTATTTATTTACATTATATATTGCACTAGCTGTTTCCCGCGGTTTCACCCGCGTCCTGAGGGAACTACTTCGCGTACCCGGTTAATTTAAAGCCTAAGTTACTCCTTGGTACATCAGCTATCCGCCAGTGAAGTCATACCCGTCAAAATCGGCCCAGCCGTTCCAGAGATTAGCGAGAACTAACAGACAGACAGACAGACAAAAATTGTAAAAATGTAATTTCGGTATATGTACCGGGTATACATCCATATGCATTAAGTAAAAAGCGGTTATCTTAATGTTACAAACAGACATTCTAATTTTATTTATGTGTACCTATAGATTTAACACCGCCGTTGTTTTATTGAATAGGTATTATATCTTTATGATCAACATTCAGTTTTTTTACAGCTTTAGACCATCGAGCACACAAGAGATGCGTAGGTAACGTTTAGATTACTTATTAAAATAACGGCCACAGCACATCATAAAGAGGTTACATTTAAGGCACAACGATCGTCCAAAAGCATTGGGCCATCCAAAGGAAGAGTCTCTGGGTGCATAAGGTAACGAAACGCACCTGCATGAAGTAATGAGCTCCTTGCAGTCTAAGCCTATTTCTTTTTCTGTAAATCTAAAACGCCTGAGCTTGCTATTAAACAGGCGTAAGCTTTATTGTTTATCAAGTATGTAGGTTTAGCCGAACTGTGAAAGACACTGTCGGCTCAGTAGCCGATTTGTTTGTTGATTGATTACGTTATTTAGTAAAGTTCTATTAAATAGTCACAGATTACATAAATTATCCAGATGGAGTCATCTGTCATATTTGTTCGACGCCGAGTGTAGCCGGTCAAATGTCTTTGGGAATGCAGACGTCACTTCCTCACACTCGCCAGTGTTGCCACCTCAAGAACAGTTCACCTGCTTTGCGGGAAAATTATGAACGTAAAGCGTGTTACCCTATTAAGCTATTGTTTATTTTTAAATCACAGAATGGAATAGTAATGAATAATTAATTTTGACAAGTATGTGTTATTGGTGATTATATCATATCTGATTTATATATTTACTGTTACTATAAAATTAGTAGGGATGTAAGTATACCTACTACACTTTGACCCGGCTCAGCCAGCGTGAATTATACACTTTATTTTATAAAATGTATAGAAATATCAGTCGCTCAATTAAATACCTAGCCACTGAATAAATACAATTCTGTGAAAACATTAGAACCAAATAACGTAATCAAAACAACATCGCTTTACAACATAAACATCTAAAGCACCAAAGTGTGTGTTACATACCTATGTGCACACGTAGGAACATGTTTACAATAATTGTTTAGTAAGATATGGTTATATTAATATCAATCATATATTCTGCACGTGACGTAGCGCGTTCCGTATGGATGGGCTCCGGAATTAATGTGGCGCCGGCGCCTGATGTTGCGCGGCATTCCACGCGATCTCAAGGAAAGTGCATCCGTGAATAGCCACTCAATCAACGAAGTCTCGTAATGTCTGATATTAAGCTACCTCGCGCCGCTGCCTCGAAATAGAACCATTCCATTCATAAACAACGCACATCATGAATGAAATACTATCAGTCCATAACGCATTTACTAACTAAATTAACCACTCTATGAACGCGATGTTCTGGTTCGCACAAATGAAAACACGTAACGCTATAAATCAAGATAACGTTATGGAGTTATGCGGATGAGCCTGCTATTAAAATGCCAATAATGTGCCAATTTCGATTGCAATGGGCTAGTTCCGATACTAAATAATAATCAGCTGGCATTGCTCGTGCGTAGGAATTCCAACAATATCGCTCGCCAAATTGGCTCCTGTAAAATTGTATGCTCTGAGCAAATACCATAAGTACCAACGTAGAGCTAAACAAATAGATTTGAATGGTTATTGTGGTGGAAATTTTGACTAAATTAAGAGATAGTGATTATTCGCAGTGATAGAAGATCGTAGAAGGAAAATTATACAGATAATGTAATGTTTGCTTGTTAGAATGTGTATGTAAATCTTGTTTATTGGGCTCTCCGTATAATACCTACATCCTATTTAGAAATTAATAACTCAAAACATAGAACTAAAATAATATTGTAGTTCGTTTCTCTGGTTTTACAGATTCCAGTATGATACCATGAATCAGAAACATTCAGTTAACTAGTTTTTAATAAGTAATGAAATTTAATCCAAGTTCGCGGTCACAAGGAATAGAGAAGGAACTTATTAGGAATTTAAAGTCTATTAGGTATATATCCCGCATTATAATTGACGTAATCCTGTGAGTACCTGATGAGTTCTGTGTCTACATCGGAAAGATCTTAAAATTAAAAGAACAGAATTGCAGTTCTCCTAACTTCAAAATAAATTTGGTTAAGGCTAGTAAAATATTCTCTAGTGGTAAACATACATACTTTGCATACATAAAGAGATTACAAAACTGTTCGCAATAGATTTATTTCAACCCATTACATACTCGTAAATATGATTATCTAATACACGTAATTCCATTGGTATCTGTTCTACAATCTATTTTACCCTGAAGTTGGGAGGCCCGTAAGTTTCGTGGGGAACACCCTGACTAGTGGCAATAGCGCTGGCGCCGTCGTAATCGATGCTGGAGGCCGTGGTGCTGACGGTAAGAGGAGATGCGACCGTGCTGCTGATGTTAGCGTCGCTGATTTCGGGACCGGCACTTGCGGAAGCCAGGCTAAAGGCAGATCCCTGATCTTCACCATCACTGTAAGAAGAGCTGCTGGCAACCGCGCTTTGGGCGGGAGCATCATATTGAACGTTGCCAAACCCAGAGGAAGTGCTGTAAGAGGCGTCGCTGACACCAACACCAGAGTTATAAGAAGCGTCGCTGACACCAACACCTGAGTCAAAAGAAGCGTCGCTGAGGGCAGCTCCAGAGTTGAACGAGACATCATTGAGTACGGTGGCAGTATTGTAATTATTCAGTCCAAGGCCGGAGTTGTAGATCACATCGCTGGCGCCAGAAACAGTGTTGAAAGAGGTGTCACTGCCGATACTAGGATTTTCGATAGTCACTTGCTGACCATTGTAATCCTTAACGATGTTGTTGATAACAGCCTGAGAGTCTTCCTTGTTCTTGTATTTGATGAAGAATACTTCGGGCTTGGATGGTGGTTTCTGTTCGATCTTTGGTACAACAATTTGTTCTTGTTCTTCGGGTTTCTTAACAAGAACGTAGACGATGGTCTTTTCTTCGTTCTGTGGTTGGACAGGTATGATGGGTGCGGGGCGGCGCTGCTCAGTGGGAGTCTTGACGAAGATGATTTTGTAATGTTTCTGTGGAGGCGGCAGAACAATGGGCGTGCGGGGCTTTGGTGGCTCAGGCTCCTCAGGAGCAGAGTGCACGTAGAAGTGTTTGAACACTTGAGCGGGTGGATGTTGGAAATCATAATTATTCTGGTATTTCTCAGCGGTTTGGTATTGGTTCGAAGTGGAATACTGGGACTGGAACCCAGTTCCTGCACCACCATTGTTATAAAGGTAAGCTGGGATGGAATTTGCACCGCTGCTTACGCCTGATGATTGATAGTATCCATTTCCTAAGTTACTGACGGACTGCACGCCCTCGGTTTGGAAGCCGGTGCCTTGATAGGCGGCGTTTGAGCCAGATCCTAGGCTACCGGCATAAGACGAGCTATATTGTCCAGAATTTCCACCAATTTGATATGAGGGTTCTCCATATGACGTTTTTGGTACTTTGTAGTTGTAGCCGAGACCTACATCGGCTGCAACTACGCCCACGGCTAGTAAAAATGAAACCTGCAACAAAAAAAAGCTCTTAATAAGAATGTTATGAAAGTTATAATATTCAATGTTTGAATAAGGTGTATGAGATAGATCCGAACTAACTAGAAAATCATGTTCATTATTTTATCTTTAAATATACTTTAATGTCTGATTGGATATGATCAAGACTTTTTTAATGACACATCGTGCATAATTGTTATAGAAAAGGTAATTTGGTGATTGGTAGCGTGAGGAGAGTCGCGTCGGACCGGTCGTGACTTGAACAACGCTCAATATCACGAAATGTTGCAATACGAAACGCGTTCCACTGGAATTAGATCTAGTTATTTTATTGCTGGAATTATAATGGAATGCGTTATACAAACACCGATGAATTAGAAGAGTTTTATTATGGTAAATAAAGATGTTGATATTTTTGAAACAAAATATTCTATTTCATATTGATTCCTGTCCATCTAAAATGTGCCTACAAGGAATTACTTACGTCTACCGCGTCAACATAAATGCCTTTGTATCATGAACTTTTATCAAAGTTTCATCTAGTTCAGCAATAGATTTTATAAAAAAAGTTACACAAAAAGCTACACTATATTAATTAGATATTACGCAAAGTCAATGTCGGTCTTTTTATGGAGGCCTTTAGTTTTATTTTCCTAATGATGCTTATTGTATGTGTCGATGGCTTCAACGTTTCCTCATTAAATTCATGTTCTGATTACGACCTGCCTGTCTGGGCCGAGTGCTAATTAGAGCTTTTAACTTATTAGCTCCTAATTATGTAATAAACGCTAACTGGTATTAAATGGTTTAATGGATGTACGAGAGTATAATTAAGGCAATGGAATTCATATCATATGTATCAAATTTAAGTGAATATTCAAGCTGTAAGTCAAATCTAAAAATAATAAATCTAAGGGTCGATGTAAGTAAATATGTATGTCGGTAGATCCTTGAAGATTCATCTGTCAACGAACTTATTTGCAGATTGCCAGAAGTATACATGAACAAACCGACTCGGTACATGCAGTTCTGCAATATTTTTTTTTTATCCAAAATAGAAAAATAAATCTGCATAGCCAACACTCTAACCACCGAGCGGCATCAAATATACTTTAAATATTTATACTCAAATTCGCATTATTAAGAACATCTAAAAAACTGTGAGTCAGATCTTAATCAAATTTAAACGGGACCAGATGAGCGGGATTTAAACGGGAAACGCCTGCACTCAAATAAAAAAAACCTGATCTAGATCGGTACTCTTAGTGAAATGTTCTGAGGGAGCACATATAAAAGAGAACAAGCCCTATAATTGAGAACCTGCCCCATTGTGAAGCTGCTTAAAATAATAAGAAACGAGAAAAACAAAATCATAAAGATTTCGGAGGAGAGCGACCGTTACATACCAATATAAGTACTGATATGTAAGTATAATGTTAATCATACCGAGATTCGAAACATGTACCTTACGACCTTATCGTGTCTTAAAACACGACTTAAAACCATGAGGTAGTCAACAATTGAAATTAATTTATGTATCGGTAAGTGTACCGATCTTAACAAAATTAATAAAATGATACAAAATATATTGATGGGCTTTGGTAAAGATTCTGTGTGAAAGAATAGAAAGTATAAGACAAGGTTACAACGAGCCGCCCACATGCCATGCTCACACTGTCTTCTCATCAAACTACAAAACCAATAAAGGTTGGTTTGATTTTATAAGACAAGCGTATAAAACAGCAGCTCAGCGTATATTGGAAAGGTGTTACTTGATATGCGTGTACGTATAGTTAGTACAATTTTTGGAGTGTGCTGGACATGAGGCGGCGCGCGGCGGCCGCTGCACGGGGTTGCGCAACAACGCAACAGCGACGCACGTAGACACGCACCGCGCCCAGACTTTGGGTCAACGATGCGAGTGCGATGAACTTGAACCACGGTCAGATGACACGCTTCCGCATCTCAGGTGCAACTGCTCGTTACATTATTACACAACTACACATTTCGACTATCGAAAATTTCATCTCTTTTAACTGGAATACCTACTCTAATCGACTTTTAGATCTCAAATATCTGCCTGCATAATATGGCTTGACTCGAGATTTTTTTTGTTTGCTCAATATTGATTTGGTTTGGGGTTTTTGAAATTATGTCATCTGTTTAAGTAACCTTCTTTGTTCAACATTTTAAAATCAAACGATAGTAAACACTGAACTCAGTGAGGTTTAAAACTAACAGCGTGGTTTGTGACTCAGCGTCACCGTTTAGTAAGTTCTGGATTCTCTTTTAGTGGGCTGTTTTAAAAAAAAAAAATTGTATTGATTCACAGCAATAATATGATTGAAATAATTAGATATATTCGTATTATATACTAATGTTGTGTAAAGTGAAATTTAAAATAAGGTAAATATTTATAACTTGGTTTGCATATACCTGCTTGCTTATTTGACTTATTTAACAATACCAGTCTACCTACATGTGATGGTAATTTGGAAATGTAAGATTATTTTATTGATTTACATCGTTTACACGTGCTAAAGTCCCAATACATTCTATAAATAAAACATGTGGGTTTCTTAATTTGTGTTTATCCATTTGCACAGAGAATTTCTGGGTAGGTAATAATCAAAAGGCCTTAATATAATGTTCTAAGCTACTTAACGTTTCGTAAATTATACGATCTTATTAAAAGTTATAGAGACAGAAAAACATTTAACCGATTATTTGTGATATCGGTGCGTGTTGCTTTATGTGGAAGGCCTTGGGGAGATCTTTGTCCAGCAGCAGATGTCTATGGGCTGATGTAATGATGATGATGAGCAGCACTTAAGTTTCACCCCAAAGTTTTTGAGGGAGTGTCGCGAGCTTATACGGTGTTATGTTTCCTATTGGTTCAAAAAATTATTATATTCAGAATCAGTATGTATAGATATACAGATGTTTGATTTATAGCTCATTCAATTTACCTAATATATGTTCTCTATGTGAGCTTAACATTGACAAACGACCAATGAAACTTATGTTAAAGCCAGGATGTCCTTAACATAAGCTTTATTGATTCAAGATTCAAGGCGTGCTTCTAATACGTTTTGGTGAAAATATAACAACAACTCTTGGCTTGTGATCGTTTCAAACAGTCACAGTAAGACAATCTAATTACCGATCGGGGTCGTCATGATTTATGTTGAGGTCACGTAAAAAAACAACTTGTATTTTTACTATTTTATCATGTCGTAAGAAACTTCACTAAAATGAGGAAATTTTCGTATATTTTTAGTTTGACATTTTGACCCGCCACACGTTGTAAATGTATCTGATAAAATTTATGTGCTAGATTGTATAATAATAGTCGAATAATCCATATTTTATTTTCTTGAAGAATAATATTTTATATGCGCCTTATTCAGCGATGACATAAAACTCATGCATATCTGACAACATTCGATTTCAAATAAACCACATTTTAGTCTGACTATTATTACCTTTCAAGGTCACTACATTTTTAGGTTTGTTCTTCGTTCGGACCGAAGTTTCGGAACGCATTCCAAAAAAATCCTAGGTTGTCCTACAGCAGTATATATTACTGATTCGGCCCGAATTCCAAGTACTTAAAAAATACAGACAACAAAAACATAAAGCACACTTTCAGATTTTTTATATTTGTTCAATAATCAAGTAATCTGAATTAAAATGTACCAGGGTAGCATCAAGGTGCAGAAGTTAGTCGCCTATAAACAAGCTGGTTAAATATTTTGAAGCCATTTTTTCAATAAATTGTTAAATAATCAAATAATTTGAATTGAAATTAAAAAGTACCAGGGTAGCCTAAATGTACAGAAGTTGTGAACCCGTAAAACAAGCTAGTAATAATGTTTAGTCATTATTTATGTACACCGCCAAATAGAAAAATGCTCTATTTAGATTAAATATGATTAGTGACATAACCTCTTTTTTCTAATAGTACAAAGGTCTTTTTTGCTTATAGTACAAAAAATCTATACGAAAAATATGGGTCGTAAAAGGAATACAAAATAGGACGAAGCGAGAACAAATTTATTAAAAAACAAATACTTTGGGAAGAAAGCATATTGTACGAGCCGAACCAGGAATTTTTATGTGGTCCGAAACTCAGTGGTCCGAACGAAGAACAAACTGATTTTTACCATTTAATACATGCAAAGTGTGCTGTGCGATACGTATTTTATTATCGTTATATCCATTCAGCAAGATAAACCTGATTATTACGAATTCCTTTTGCTAATATTTCGCATTGCTTAATTAGGAAAATAAATGTGTAAACGTCATACATAATAAATCGCTTTTAATATTTCCGGTTAGCTCTCTGAACAAAATATCAAATAGGTAAAATTGCCGAGTAGATTATTTTATTTAAACAGATTATTTCATTATTAACACCGCCAACAACTGTGTATTAAATATTAAAATAAACCGTATGTTAATTTTAATATTAAAGTCTTGTTCATACTTAGACATAAAAGTTCAAAATGAAATTCAATTTCCCATTTAAAGAAATTGAATGATTTCACATGTTTATGTTCAATCATTTTCGCATTCGCCTTAAAAACCTATAAGCGTCATTATCAAATTATCTCGCACAAAATTATGCTTTTATGTCTTGTTTTAATTTCACTAGGCTATAGTCAAAATATTAGCAAATATTTAAAAAATCAGCCAACAGTTTATTTATGTATGATATCATTATAGGTACGCTTAGCCACAGAAATAACATGATTTGTCTTCACAATTTATAGTTGATATAACTTAAATTGAAGATGAAATGTATATAATATTAAACAGGAAACTGTATTTAATTTACGATTAGATTTTGAATGAAACAGGAGGGATACTTATGTCACTAACATTGCAAACGGCGGTCCGAAGTCTCTGCCAACCCCTGCGGGGTAGAGGCATGAGTCTATGTATGTGAAGTATATCCCTGTCAATGATTTCAAAGATAATTATATACGCGATTTGTAGACATATTTGTAGCATCTTCAACAAGTTAGCAATGCTCGGTAAAGACTTAGTTATCGTATCACAGACCTAACTAAGGCACCTAACACCGCGTCACAAATTAAATAAATAGCCCGTGAACTTCTCGTTTATGATGCCAACAAAATTGATGGTATAAAATTACTTTCATTGTTACCATCGATAGAGTCGAATATTTCGATATACCTGAATACGAACGTATAATTATAGCAATCATTACGGATTACTGACTATCTTTTGCTATCAATAGTGCCTAATCAACTGTAATAACATCTCAGTGATCAATCTACATCAAATAGGTATCCCTTACATTAAAATCGAAAGGGGAAAAAACACAATTTAAACAAACCTCTTCAAAGTTGAATTTATCATAAGTATGCTTCATGTACCTAAGTACCTATAATAGATTTGTCTGATTCCCTATATATATATACTAGAGGACGCCAACAGCTACGCCTGTATTTTTTTTTAAATTACCCGTTTTGGCTGATCCCGTCACCCCTGCACCGTGCACCCCTACGGTCCCCAAGGAACATGCATGCCAAATTTCAGCTTCCTGCGCCCAATAGTTTCGGCTGTAGCGTGTCTGTCAGTCAGTCAGTAACGCAAGGATTTTATATATTAAGATTTCAATATTTTTTAGTATACAAAATCTCAACAGACTGGTTCAAGTAACTACGACCAGCGGTATCCACTGAATACACGAATAAATGTTTTCTCAAGTCGGACCAATAAAACTTGTTATTATTGTTGTAAGATTTTTCAATAAAAATATATTTCACACTTTTGGTCACCTGTGCTTATATGTGTCGTATTAACGACCGGATATAATATGTAAATAAATGCACCAACACTAAAAACGATGACCTGATTTTACTTATTTAATATTTTTGAATGTCAAAGTGATGTAATATTGGTCACACCTTTAAATATGTGGTCATTCAAATATCGGGGTCCATTCAGTTAGCACTGTGGCAAGTGCATGTGATAAACTTTAGTGATGTCAAGGCCGGCAAGGCGGAAGGTTGAAGATTAACAAAAGATTTACAACACTTAGGACATCACTCATCTACTAGCTGTGCCGTGGAAGCCGATGACGCTAATGCGAGTTCACGTCATCCGCATAATTAATAATCACGCATGATGTCCACTTCGAGCAAGGTGTTCCGAAATTCAAAAGCTTTGTTTTTATATGATGATGTTGCCGGCAGACTCATTATTATTCGTTTAAATGTTAGATAACATCGTTATAAAAGTCATGGTAATACGATTAATTTAAAATTAAAAACATATTAATAAATATGCATAAATTATTACTATGAACTTGAAATTAAGTTACGTGTTGACACTAAAATGAAGCACCTTTATATCATCACCGATTACAAGTTCAAGTTTAATTTTGAAGGTGGAACATTATGATGATCAAAACACGCATTAATAAAGTATTACCGTTGAACAAAATTAAATCTCATAGAATATGAAGACACATACTTTATGATAACACAATGATGAAAAATAAAATTATAACACACGAATATATTGCTTTAACTAAATCAAAAGAAATAGGATCAAAGCTTAAAACAGAATTAAGGTAAAAAGAAACATTTCGCTTGGCCTTATTTCAGTCGCGAGAAAATATATGTAATTAAGTAGGTATATTAATTAGCTTTTTCACTTTATAGGTATTTAAGCTTCTTAAATATGATATTTATATATATTCACTTAATTGATCAGACTATTAAGCTTTGAAACAGAAAACAAACTTGGGCAAAACAAAGTAAATTAAATTATTAAAGTTCCAATAAATTTTTCAAAAGAAAGTGGTTGTTATATGGACAATAAATCACTGTTAAAAATATTTTCCGAAATGAGTACGTACCCAAGTAGCCTTCATGTCGAAGTGTGAGAGCTCCTACCTCACCGTGTCTCACAACAAGTGATGCGGTAAGTGTCGTCTCGAATGCCGCCCCGTCTCTTAAATACCTGCGCGATACGAGCCTGTTCAAGCACCGCCTATGTTGAACCTACAAGGTTATGTCAACGGGTTCACACAGAAACGATAAAACACTAACATGTTTTTCACTTTACCTGCGAATATTTCATTTGGCGAAAGCCCTGCCATTCATTGGGACATTACGATTTACAATAAGTAAGTCAGAAGATTTCGTAATGTTTGATATGCCATTAGTGTGTAATCTTAAAGATGTCCATGAAATGTAGAATGCAATCTAGCTGAGCAATGAAAATCTTTAGTTAGTAATTGGTGGTCTATTCAAATGAAAAAGTTGTTAGGGTTGTTTAACTAAAGTACATTATTGTTGCTTATTATATATTATATAGCATAGAACTTAAAAAGGAGTCACAGTAATCTGCAGTTAGACGTATGTGACCGACATTGATGTGCTAATGACGACCTTCCGAAAAGGCCTTAGCAGACGAATCTACGAGATATAATGTCACTTGTTACTCGAATAGAACAGTAAATAGGAATGGATTAAAACGTGAACTTATGTAAAGCTGCTCAAGAAAATTGGAAGACTTAAGACATCAATAGCTCATAAAGCGGGATTTTCAAGGTGAATAACTAGGAATACTTTGCCCTTCGTTAACAACTGGTTTATCGAATCTACCATGTCGTTCGAATTCTTATAATACCTTGGGTTGTGAAAGATGAGTCAATAATGAATTTCTGTTTACGCCATGTCACAGACTTTTAACACGCACTTGGCTTAATAAAGTATAAGAATACGCTATTGATGTGTTAACATATTCATATAATAGTTGTATTTTAGGAAAAGTCCGAGATCATCCTACCGGATTTTCCTCGAATCTTTTATTAGAATATAAAAAATTGTCGATTACTTATACTTACTTCTAGCTTGTAACATATTTTCATCGCTTAAAACAATTTGATTGTGGCCGAATTCTAAGAATACTTATCAATAATAGTAGCACAGAATGCGATTATTTTACTGCGGTTAAATCTTTATTGAAATACATACGGATAAAGGATGTAGCAAAGACACCTTTAGTCATCTCTAATTTAAAAGCTACATATTATTATTATCTAAATATCACAATAGGCAAATAACTAAAGGTCAAGTGCGTTTCTTATTTAAAAAATAACATGAAGGTACTTTTGATATGTAGTCCGGGAAATTACGTAGACGCTATAAGAAGTCCGAACTTTGTCCTTCGCGATGAAGGAGTTTGAAATATGTATATTTAATTAATACACACAGTAGGTAATTATGTATTATTTCAGTTGATTTATGATTTATTTAACGTATTGGTTATTTTTTTTTTATTGTATGTTATGATTTAATGATGTTCATTATACACATTATATGTTGCAGATCTTTTTCTGCGTTTTTTATCCTAGGCCCTAGGCGATTAGCTGAAGGTACAATGGATCGACTAGACGGAGTGAAAAATCGGGAGCTACGTAGCTATTTGAAGATCTCCTAAACGACATACTGCTGACTTCAATGAATGAAAAGCAGCTCTAACATCGCAAACAATATTCGTTATTTTGGTACGGTACAGGAAATGTAAATATACTACAGACATGCGTACGTCACGGCTTAAAAGCATCATCCTTCATGCTTATGATCGTCTGACCTGTTAGTCTAGTGGTTACTGACCCTGGCTGCTAAGAAAACGTCGTTTGGGTACGATTCTCACCCTGGACAAATATGGACATATGGAGAATATGATTCTGCTCTGTGTCTGTATGTAATGTATCTCAGTTTAACATTAGAATTTTTAATTTAGTAAGGTACAGGCAGGAAGGGGCTGATGCTCCCTCTAGCAAGGACCAAACATTTAATGCCTATAAGAAGAGTTGTGCTGCATCTAATTCGCTTTTCAATACTTTTCGCGTCAGTTTTTGATATGCTTTCGTTTATAAATTTTGTTCTCTGTTGCACACCACCGCGGTTTCGGCGTGCTGGCCAGGTAATGCTTTTCGGGCAAACAATGTTAGGAGAAGTAAGGGATTACATTTAACTTTTCCACTAATCCCAGCCTTATCTGAGAACAAAATCCTGACAATGCTCATTGTCAAAGCTAATAGGCAGCTATTCTGCAAATTGACTAGATTACTAGACCAAAAAGCAGGGCCTGGTCTTCAAGACGAAAGCGATGGATGCAACTAGGTTAACGCTAGGGACGATGGTGATCTAGATGTCATAACACAGGCACTGCCTGGATTGGGATCTGATAGATTTGTGTCAATTGTCTTACGACTTTTATTATATTTCAGGATTTTGTGTGCTCTTTTTTCGTAAGCTTTGACATTTTCAAATTTAATATGTTGTAACGAGGAATAAAATATTTGTTTGATCATACACAACGCCTCTCATAATTTGCTTCACAATACCTTTGCGTGGCAGTAGGAAGATTCCGCCTCCTTTATCACCCCGCCCTGATGGATCGGTATAGTCAAGTATTTCGTCTCTTCCCAAACATAATTTGCTTGGGGTTTTTCCTTAGCCTTTTTAAGACACCCACCGAATGTGAAAGTTTGTATTCTTAATGCCTCACCACACAGATAATTGTTTATTGAATTGTTATGTACATATTGAATTTTATTACTGCTAAAATAGATTACATTGTAGAAGGAAAAACAAATCTTCCTCTGGTAATTAAAATCCGCACGGATGTGGTGCGGATGGTGTTTCTTTAATCATAATTTTAGTTAAAAGACGTCCGCTATCGTAGTTAGTCCGCTTTGGGGGTTTCTAAACAAACAGATTGTGTGCTAGCCGTACGTATCCAAGTACTTCGGCTGCTTCATCCTGTGCGATGCCGCTTCTCCAGAACCACACTATCTGTCCCAGCGTCATGCATCATTAAGTGCATACGTAGTAGTGCCACGTCTACTGCCACTTCACGTTGACTGTTTGGCAAGATATGTGTTTTATGATCCAATGCCACATCGTCGTTGTCATGTTTTTAGAACAATATAATCAACTTCAGTAACTGGGTGCTTTTATATGTCAGGGCGGAAGGAAGGATACTGAATGATACGTGTTACTGAATTGAACTAGAGTATCGCAGGCTCCATCTTCTACTCCTTCCCCCTCATCCTTCTCCTATTCCTCCTCCTACTATTCATTTTCTCATCCCAGATGGGAATTCACTGCAATGCACAATGCACTTGTGACTCCTTTGGTGCTGCTTGAGTACCAAAGGCCATCAGGCGATCCGTCTGCTCGTTAGCCACACAATAAAAAAATAACTTCAAACTGCTAGGTAAAATGGAAGTCACATAAATTTTAATCTTAATTAAACTTATTAAATTAGACATGACAAGTAGAACGGTTTGATACAAAATATTTAAGTAAGATTAATCTTTCTCTATCATAATCATAACCGTCCTATGCAGATGCATCATATGGCCGGATGCATCCAAGACTAATGCATTAGAGCCTAGACATATTTATTTATTTATATTTTTACTAGAGGACGCCAGCAGCTACGCCTGCAATATTTTTAAATTTACCCGTTTTGGCCGATCCCGTGGGCATTTCGGGAAATCCCTTCTTAGTGCACCCCTACGGTCCCCAAGGAACATACATGCCAAATTTCAGCTTCCTGCGCCCAATAGTTTCGGCTGTAGCGTGTCTGTCAGTCAGTCAGTAACGCAAGGATTTTATATATTAAGATTTCCATTATTTTAAGCCAACACAAAGAAACAACCAAAGATCTAAAACAGAAAAAACTTCATTTTTAAAACAGAATATTGAAGGCAGTTTGGCCCATCTATGGTGTCAGTTTTTGAAGTAATATATCGCGAATTAGAATATGTGCGATTTACCTGAATAGAGAATGATTTTGTATATTTAGATACGCTGTCTACTAGGAATGGTAAGAATGAAGAACATATTGAATGAAGAGTTAATGCAGGTAATAGGGTGAAGAGAGCTTTGAAAGCTTTTATGAACAGTCTAAACGTGTCCGAAAAGGCACGTTTGGCTGTGCATAGAGGGATGTTAGTACCTACACTTATGTATGGTAGTGAAAGTTGGGTATGGCAGAAAAGTCATGAAAGTAGAATAAATGCTGTTCTACAGCATTTATTCTACTTTCATGACTTTCTACTTTTATGAGAGCACTGAGAAGTATGTGTGGTGTTTCTTTGACTGACAGCGTAAAGAATTGTGTGATAAGAGAGTGTTGTGAGGTAAAAGAAGATGTAGTGACAAGCATCGAGAAAGGTATGCTAAGGTGGTTTAGGCACGTGGAGAGGATGGATAACGAAAGACTGACCAAACAGATACATAAAGCAAGTGTGAATGGGACAGGACGAAGCGGAAGACTTAGGCGGACGTTCTCTGATCAGATCGGAGACATCCTAAAAACAGGACAGGTTAGAAGTACCCTGAACAGAAGAGCATGCATGAGGAATTTGATGGGAGTGAATGAAGCAAGAGAGATATGTCAGAATCGTTGCAAATGGCGTTCCGTAGTCCCTGCCTACCCCTAGGGGAAACAGGCGTGAGTCTATGTATGTATGTACCTGAATAGGCACAATAATCTCAGCAGTGGGTTTGGTTCGTTAAAAGTTCTCATATGAATCAAATCAAATAAAAAATCAAAGTGGACTATGCCGGCAGATCATTCTGAAAAAAAAAATAAAAAAGCACATAAAACGTAGAAATATAGATTTATTTAGCTTCCCAAACTGCTCTAATTATGTTGTGTGTAGTTAAATAGTCTCGTGTCGACTATAAATTAAGCTGATACAGCAATCTGCATATAGTTTGAGGTTTTCCTTGCATCTCCTAATTTGCAAATATTTCAATCATTTCCTGAATCGTGGTTTGTAGATTTTGATGCTAGCGAAGGAAACCTGAATATATGTTTATTGGTTTTAGTAAACAAATAGTTATTTGTGCAACAAGAGAGCAAAGTTGTTTTTTGTTTCGAGTGCTGATATTGAGTCCCGAGCAAGCGAAGGATTCTATGATTGATTCACGAGCGTAGCGAGTGAATCAAAGTTAGAATCCTGAGCGTAGTGAGGGACTCAACAGCACGAGATACAAAAAACTTTGCTCTCGTGTAGCACACATAACTTTTCACCTCAGCAGTGAGAACACATATTACTTAGGAGACAGAAATGAACAGGAATAGATTGAATTCTGCATTAATCACTTGTTGATTTAACTCTTCTGGTGTTAAAGTACAGTTATCATCGCTAGTTTCACTCATCTTTTTAGATTATTTTATATATTAATATAATTTAACACGTTACGCTATACTGTATCAGCATCACCGAAATCAATTAAATTAAATAAATCGCGTACCGCGTCCCTGATGTTTATTTTTCAAATGTATCTTTGTTGTAATTCCAAATAAAAATGAATTGGTTAAATACCAATTTTATACTAATAATTAGACTTATTTTTATTAAAATCCAATAATAAATTAAACATATAAAAAAGTAATTTCTTTATTACAAATATCTTTTTTTATTTGCGTTTCCGAAGGTGTTTTCTTTGAGGTCGAATTCCAAAATCGAATTTCGAATTCGAAGGGGTTTGTTTTTTCACTCACTTTTTATATGCATGTGAAAGAGACAGAGCACAGTAAAATTCGAATGTTTCAAATTTATGGCTGAACAATGTCAATTCGTGACACTGAAGATTTAAAAATTAAAAAGCTACATTTACTCACGCTCGAATCAAAATCGCGTTTTGTTCACTGTTGTCTCGCAGCAAAAGAGGCATGTTTGAGCTGCTGTGGTGAAAAAATATTTTATTTGTTTCTCCAAAACATTACATACATAATTATATTTTTCTTACTAAGATTAACAGAAGGCGGTATGTGGAGAACAAATTAGGCAAAACTGCGTCAGCTATTATTGCAGTTGTATAACTACAACGCTGGTATTCTCGCAGGCCTATATGCAATTATAATTACTAGATTAAATTTCCCTATAAATAAATGAAATAAAAATAAAATAACGAAAAATTATTATATATATACACACAATTATATATACAAATATAAACGTAAGTATATAGTCTTCAAATTATTAATAGGTTATATATGTATATGTTATTATAATTATACCATACACAATGCCTGCCTCAGTTACATTGAAATAAAAATTAAAATAGCAACGAGTAGTGTGTTTCCGAACGCTACTTGTACTTGACAGACTTACGTTTCACCGTAGTCTGTCAAAAAATAGTGGCGTTTTGTGGAACACCAATTTAAGAGGTCCCCCGACTGCAATGATAATTTTTTACTCACCCAGTTTGTACCTTATTACCTAAACCTTTCCCTTTTTACACACAAATTAAACTAGTTATTAACTTTTTAGTTCGTTTTTTGCAGGGCAGTCGTGTGTTTTATTTTTAATTATAATTTTTTTTTAAAGCTAATTCACCAGTGGAAATTGTTAAACATTGCTTATTTACCAACAATAATGCGTTAGGTTTAAATAGTTAAAGAATGCAATTATAATATCTTATTATAAAGATTGGGACGTTTTAAACCAATAGTTAGCCACATTCTTAGATATTAGATTTTCAATCTAGGTATATGCAAGTTTAAAACCTCTTTAGGCAATAGTATTTTTGATATTCTGAGTTAGGTATACGAGTTAGCTTATACCCTATTTTAGAGTCAATTGATCAACAAAGTCAAATGTACCAGTGTCCATAAGTGTCCAGAGTTAGGACACGCTTTTCAACCAGAGCCCTGCATTACCCGAGGCTTAAATAATTATTTAAACAGTTACCAGTCGAGGACTGCAAAAATCGTTGCTGGAATTTTTTTGTCCTTCTTAAATAAGGGCAGTTCTCCGTTTGGTTCATAAATAGATATTGCTATTTTGTTTAGAGTTTAGGCGGAATATTAGCACGCAACCACGCACGCTTTGATTACATTTACAATCGTTCTGATAACGATGCCGATGTTGTGAAAATTATGCTATGTAGGCTTGATGACAAGAAAAAATGTAACCGCTGATGATGTAACCAGTATCAACAACATCTGTGATCGTAAAATAGCATAGGTATTTTATCTGACCGGTTTACAAGAATTTACTTGTATCAATATTTTAAATATAACATGCTTTATATATGCGACACAAGTGAATGAAAACGTTACTATAAAACGTTGACACAATATGAATTGGTTTTGCTTTTATGACGGATCAAACGTGAGCAGTTGTTATAATGAATCACATGGCAAAGGTCAGGTAAACCCAAAAACTTAAATTAATATATGATCAGCATATTTAAACGGCTGACGAGTCAGTGTGAGCAATATTTGTGCTTGTTTTGTTCGCTGAGAACACTGAACATACAAGAACTGCGCGACCACCACGACAAAATTGGATCAAATTTTGAATTGTTAATTATTTTCATCATCATACGAGCGCTATCCCAGTTGCAAGGCAACCTTGGAGCCCGAAGTTCGCCTAGAATATTACATTATTCAATATTTTAATTATAGTACACGGCTAGTGCAGAACAGGTAGCAGCAGAAAATTGATGAAACAAAATAGGTATTCAGTCTACTACTACTAAGATTGAAATTGAATAATAGTTTGTCAAAAAGTCTGTTTGACTGAATAATATGCATACGTATCTTTATATCTACATGAATAGCATATTTATTAACATCAGGTTTTAAGTTCATAAAACGCAATAGATTTGCAAAAGACGTGAAACTAGATAAGTGTAAGCATTATATTGTGAATTAATTGTTGAACGTTATTATATTGCCATGCGCAAAATATAACATCATATATTTCTGTAATTAGATTAATAAGGTTAAGGTATCTTACAAAGGGATGTACCCACACATACGTACGTCTGGGATACAAAAGGGTCTAGACGTCCATACAATAATACCATGGCGACGATCTATCTATATGTTATACAAAAAATCTCTGACGAGGTCAATGACTTTAACGATAGGATTTAATAATGGATAACAGGTATAGTTTAGAAATTGTATTTACATAATATATGACGTTTTAACTCATTCGTAGGACGTATTAAACATAATTTAAATATACTTAACAATGCAAATATGCACTAGTATGATGGTGTGTTTTAGATTTTTTTTTATACAGAAAATGTCCTAAATATAAAAGAGAGAGCAGTGTTTGCTGGCTCTGTAGGAACTGCTAGAGGCGAAGTGGAACACGGTGGGATTTTGTAAATTTAATTAATTTATGAAAGTATGTACTTAGTCTGTACAAAAGTAACTTGTTGGCGTCTTTAAGAACACTGTAGGTTCGTATAAAATAAATAAATTAAATGAAAGCTTATGTACTCATTCCCAGAACCAGTCAATAAGAATACTTACATAAAACATTAAGCAATAACAAATTTTAAGTACAGTAGCATTTAAAAATCACGGGGGATAGCCTAGAAGCCTTATTTTAAAGCGTTTAATGAAATCAATAATAAACGCTCGCTTTTCATCTCTTTATTGACATTAAGGTACATGACATTTTAATTATATAACCGTGGGCACTGTGTGGGTAATACATTGATATCAATGAAAATGATTCGTGGTATTTGCTCATTTATTATTGGAGAATACCAGGAATATATTTGTAAAGGACATATTAAACATAATTTAAATATACTTAACAATGCAAATATGCACTAGTATGATGGTGTGTTTTAGATTTTTTTTTTATACAGAAAATGTCCTAAATATAAAAGAGAGAGCAGTGTTTGCTGACTCTGTAGGAACTGCTAGAGGCGAAGTGGAACACGGTGGGATTTGGTAAATTTAATTAATTTATGAAAGTATGTACTTAGTCTGTACAAAAGTAACTTGTTGGCGTCTTTAAGAACACTGTAGGTTCGTATAAAATAAATAAATTAAATGAAAGCTTATGTACTCATTCCCAGAACCAGTCAATAAGAATACTTACATAAAACATTAAGCAATAACAAATTTTAAGTACAGTAGCATTTAAAAATCACGGGGGCTAGCCTAGAAGCCTTATTTTAAAGCGTTTAATGAAATCAATAATAAACGCTCGCTTTTCATCTCTTTATTGACATTAAGGTACATGACATTTTAATTATATAACCGTGGGCACTGTGTGGGTAATACATTGATATCAATGAAAATGATTCGTGGTATTTGCTCATTTATTATTGGGGAATACCAGGAATATATTTGTAAAGGACATATTTTTTTCTTAATTAGCCCGATATCGGTCAATTTCGTATTCAATGAAATCTTTATCGTGCTAAAGTCAAAAAACGGTTTTATTACAATAATAATGATGTAATAATAGAAATTAGACAATACATACATTGACTGATCCCACTCTTTCTTTCTTTCTTTTTCTTATAAAAGACAACTCCCGCACTAGGACTAAATCCTGTGTCGCGGGGGACTTTACAAACATACAACTAACGGACACAATGAACACCCAGACTCGAAACAACAATTTGTGGATCACACAAAGTGTTGTCTCGTGTGGGGATCGAACCCACAACGCTTCGGCACAGTGTCAAGCGGCGAGGACTACGCCAACCGTGCACTCGTAAAGTCGTAATGCAAGATATAGTTTGTATTCAAAACTATTATTATTATTCCTGACTGCCTGCATACACGACCGACTTACTGTTGAAAGCTGCACGTACTCGCATGTCCGGATTGTGGTGTGCTTCTTATCACGGGCAACACTTCACGAAGAAATTGCATCAGATAGATTTTTAGCCGATGCCATGATTGATATTGAATAAAATGTGAAATTAGAAAGTGTTTTCCTTCTTATTATCCACATTAGAGAGATAATAATGAGGAACGTAACTCGCTTGAACAAGACTCCGATGAACTACGTTTGCGTTTGCTAGTTTATTGTTTAATAAAATGTATAAATCTGATGTATATCGCATAAATTGCGGGAATCGATATTTACGATGAAATTCGTCAGTTTATTCGTTTAATTAACTTTACTTTCTTTTAGTTAAATTATTTTATTAAACCTCATTAGCCAATGAATAAGAGAGGGATAAATTTACTCATACAGAAAAAATAAATATCTAAGATTATTATTTCAGCCTCTCTTGACTCGACAATTCACAAAGTTAAAGTTGTTGACAAAAAGAAGCTTTTGGCCATTGTCAGCTTTTAGTTACGCACCGATCTTTATCGTGTTTTATCTCACTAAGTACATGCAAGATCTAGTCAAGAATGTATTAATTTGTCCAGGGTTATTGTATTCTATCCAAAACTAAGCCATTGAAATGACTACGCTACTATATTTACTGTAATACTGACAGAACTTAAACAGAGAAGGAGAACAAGGCGAGGCAACCTGCATGTCTTAGAGTTCTCCATAATGTTCTTAACATGGCAAATCTGCCAACCTGTAGGTACATGACCAGACAGCGTGGCCCATGCCTTGACATTTGACATAGCGAGAAGGGGTCTTTGTCGAGATGAGGCAAAGCTTACGTACTTATAAGCAGGGCTGATTATTAGGAATAAGATTTTAAAATCGTAGAATTGTAGAATATAAAGCCGGCAATCATTAATAGCTGACGCTACCTGGAGCGGTAACCCATTTAAGCAGACTGCATTAATTATTACATTATCACACCTATATAAGTTCTTCAATGCGGTAGCCGGTAGGAATTTCGGTTGCAGAAAGAAAGTCTATTGTTGTTAGTAACTCATTTTGTGTCCTCGTGTGAATCAAATAGGACTTTTCTATGAAACCGAATGCAGCAGAATTTCTGCAACCGAAATTCTGCGACTCACGACACACAAAATTATGCTCGTTTGGCCTCACCCTTAGACGTACCAACAGTGCACATATGGGGAAGTCCCGTAACGTCGGACGGCACCTAGCGCCGGACACCTATACTATCTCGACAAGTAATATTGCTTACGATTTAAGACTATGTGGAGCAGGTGCAGGATAACATATCAATACAGGATCACGCAACGCGGTTTTTCAGTGCTGCGACTGGGCACAGTGGTAGCAGCCTTTTTTTGTTTATGGCGTCAAAGCAGTGCATCACGTTAGTCTTAAGCAGTTATTCTATATAAGGTTATATATTCACGAATTATTTTCACTAGCCAATTAATAGAGTGTGCCATCGGGACTCGTAAAATATGGAAGATTTTATTAATATCTTTTATGGATTTTGTATAATACGCGTTATTTTGGTGCGGTTATTGGTTATTTGGGCCCCTAGTACGGGACACTAAGATGTCTTGTAGCACCGGACAGTTTACGAATGGTTTTGTACTTCTATGTATTTATACATAACGTTATACGAATCAAAATATCCCGAAAAGCGGCAATAGGCTCGCCACCTATTACGTGGAATCAAAACACTGGCGAAAAGTGGGCGTTTAATATGCCTCTGCCTACCCCTTCGTGGAAACAGGCGTGAGTCTATGTATGTATGTATGTTATACGAATTATATGTTCTTTTAAGGTATTGAATAATGAAAGTATATAACACTAACCCTGCGATGAAAACTTGTGTAAGGATCTGATATCAAAAGGTAGATCTTCGCAAATGTCTTATCAACAAACCAGCAGTATGAAGACGTCGACTAATTTCGGTTCAGGAGTTATTCAGATTATTCGAAAATTGTAAAAATTACCTGCTTCCACGATGAACAGATTAGCAGCTCGACAAATAAAATGTGTGAGAAGGGAAATTAGTGAAATTTTAGCATCGTCATCCTGTAGTATTGTAGCTGAAGAGACAAAGATCATGTAATCTCAGGGAAAAAAGGAAAGAAATGGGCATCAAGTACAAAATAGCAATAGGCGAAAAGTGTAGACTTGTAGACAAACCAAACTTATGAAAGCTTAAGGGAAAAGTGGAGGTAAGCTAACATAAGATGTCACTATCTCAGATATTCAACACCGAAAAACACGTGTGATGACGACCCAGGATGAACACTGGTTACACTGCTCCAAATTCCAAGAGTTGGCTATTGAAGCTTGTGCAGAAGGTCTAGAATGTGGAGAAGTATAGATATGCGATCAATGGACGATGTCTTGCAGATGTCCGGTGCTAGACTATAAACTATTTGTGTGACCGGTATTAGCTGCCAGTTTTTACAATAACATTTTTCTTAATCGAATCTTAATAGAAGGTCCTGATTATATTTATGCAGAAATCGTATTTTTTTTTGATAGATTTAGATTTCATAACTTGTTGAGTCAACAAATTCATAGGTAAAGTAACATTTCTTAAAATAGTTTTAATTTATTTCCTAACTAGCTGTTTCCCGCGGTTTCACTCACGTGCTGAGGGAACTACTTCGCTTACCCGGTTAATTTATAGCCTGATTTACTCCTTGGTAGATACATCAGCTATCCGCCAGTGAACGTCCCGTCAAAATCGGGCCAGCTGTTCCAGAGATTAGCGAAAACAAACAGAAAGACAGATAGACCGACAGACAGACAAAAATTGAAAAAAATATAATTTCCGTATAATATGTACCGTGTATACCTACATCCATATGCATTTAATAAAAAGCGGTTATTTTAGTACTTATTACAAACAGACACTCCAATTTTATTGATATGTATAGATGTACCTATAGATAACTTTGGTGTCCGCCACTGGGGGACTTACCCCTACATGTAGCCCATATGCAGAAGGTAGTGGGTTCAAATTTAGCGTGTGGTTTTAGTCTAAATCATAGAATATCGTTATCCTTTCGGGTGTGCGGAGGTCAGAAAGTAGTCGTCAGCTTAAATTCAGTTCAAGTTAGACTAGTAATCGGACCCCGGCTTGCAACTGGGATAACGTAAGGACGATGATGACATACGTTCTCAGACGGGCAAACCTTACATCTACTTAGCGGGTGTTATCATTGGTTCTAGTCTATAAATGGCGAGTGGTTCTAAAAATACAAATAAATCTGCGATCGTATTAAAAACTAGTTTTCTCATCATCCGTTGTCCATATTATAAGGTTACTCAAATCCGTGAATTCACGGCCACTGTATAGATTTACATAATAAATTGTAACTTGTGTGTTAGTTCGAAATATATTTTCATAATTAAAAAGCTTTTCATCAAACTGTGTGGAACCTTGCTCCGAATGCATCGTTTGCTTGAAAGGTTGACATTAATGACATAACTGTAACCCGTTAAGCCCGTAACAGATAATGAAATAACAACACAGCGTCAGTACTCAACGATTTATATTTACATAGACATCATCACTAAGAAAATATATAAGTCTTCTTAAGTCTATATTATAAAAAGGCAACAAACCCAGGTGTTCGGGATTCATTTACTTATCTACTAACTAATTCCGGCAATGTGGTTTCTGACGCGCTTTGAAATGCCAAATATTAGGCATTTGTGAAGGTCGTCTTGATTATAGACAGGATGTATGAGTAAAGCCTTATGAATAATCCAAATTATCCATCTTACAAAAGTACCTATTTTTTAATGAAATTCATCATGTTATCAAATTTCGCGCATAGTGTAGTGTGCAAATATAACCACTTTTCGAAACGAAAGAATTTATTGGCTTCTGACTTTTTAATTAAAAATGCCACAGATTTCCGAATATTAAAATATATTATATGGAAGCAGAGCAAAACGTAACCTATGCGAATAACCAATTATAATATATTTCGATTATTAATCGATATCTTGGCAGCGCCAGTACATGAAGATGAAGATACACCAAAAACGTATAAGTACCTATCAATATAGGGAACGGCTTATGAAATGTGCTCCCGATGTTAGTCAAGTATAAAAAATTGGGCAAGTGCGAGTCGGACTCGCGCACGAGGGGTTCCGTACCATCATCTATAAAAGAAAATCACGTTCGTTGTATGTATACTTAAATACTTTATAAGTTTCTACCTGTTTATTAAGATCGAGGAACAAATTGCTTAAAAATTACGTTTGTTGTATGGGAGCCCCCCTTTACTATTTACTTTTTTTAAATTTAATTATTTATTTTGAAAGGTAATATACAACTACATATTCTGTGAAAATTTAAAGCGTCTACTTGTTACAGTTAGTAATTTTGAGCAAAAAATATGAAAAAACACGTTTTTTGTATGGGACCCCCCCTTAATATTTTTTTTATTTTTTATTTTTAGTATTTGTTGTTATAGCGGCAACCAAAATATATAATTTGTGAAAATTTCAGCTTTCTAGCTATCATGGTTTATGAGATACAGCCTGGTAACAGACAGACGGACAGACAGACAGACAGACAGACAGACAGACAGACAGACAGCGGAGGCTTAGTAATAGGGTTCCGTTTTTTACCTTTTAGGTACGGAACCCTAAAAAATAGTGAGCAATCTAACCTACGCTGGCAGATTTACAACTGCACTACTGCCTAAAACTTCACATTTCATTAGGAAAAAAATTCGGGCAAGTGCGAGTCTGACTCGCGCACCGAGGGTTCCGTACGCATTTTACCTTATTTGAGGTTGATGCTAATTACGCTAGTCCACCAAATCTGAGCTTCTAGTACCAGTTTGCACTAGATCGTCACGGTGGACGATAGCCTAGATGACAGGAACAATTTCCATACATTTTCTAAATGCGCCCTCTAGCGGTCTCTATCGATCGCTTCTCTCCATAAGGGGCGCTTTAACTCTCTCTGTACGAGCGCCCATAAAAAGAGTACCTACTATCTTAAATGGAGTCTACTATGTATGTATGGGGACACCCTTAAATTTTCCACTTTTTTTTTGTAGAGGTACATAGGAGATAATTATGGTCAAAATTAGGTTTTTGCGAAAACTTGTAAGTACCAAAATTAACCTTAATTTTCAACTTTTTGAAATTTTTGTAATTTTTCCTTTATTTGTGCTGTAAGACCCTGCTTTTGGCCAAATTTCGTGATTCTATTTCAACGGGAACTACCATATAGGTTTTCGACCCAAAACCTATAGGGTACTTACGGTTGACCTAGAATTGTCAATTTTGGTCAAAACCAAGGTCTTACAGCACAAGTAAAGGAAAAATTCTGAAAATTAAAAAAAGTTGAAAATTAAGGTTAATTTTGGTACTTACAAGTTTTCGCAAAAATCTAATTTTGACCATATCTTTTTATCGCGTTGACCCAGGACCCTATTTTTTATACACCTAATAGGAACCACAGACCTCAGTATCTGGTATAAATTTCAATTTGCTAGGTCCACCCGTTTCTGAGAAAATCGGTGGTGACACACGGACAGACAGACAGACAGACAGACAGACAGACAGACAGACGGACAAGAAAGTGATCTTATAAGGGTTCCTTTTTTTACCTTGTGAAGTACGGAACCCTAAAAATGGATTTGACTCATTTTAATTCTTTCAGTCTCTTTCTTGTTTATTAAAGAGGACAAGATACCAATTGTCTAAATTAGCGAAGTGGAATTTCAAGTATTGAATTATTTATCCTTACGTCCATTCAAACAGGTTGAGATATTTACGCTAATTAATAACAATTTTTTTTTATGCTTTATGATAAATCTGTTAATAATATAATAATTTAATACCTATAATTTTGTTATAAATTCATAAATAATTAATATTAAGAATTTTGATCATATAACACCTCGTCGACCATGCGAACTACCTACTGATAGTAGGGGAACTAGGGGAGCCAACGATGTTAAATTGGGATTTACTCGAGCGTCATTGAGACCTATTGGGTTGCAAAGCTTAGATGAGGAAAAGATAAAAATGTAAATAATGTACAATTTTTCATCGGTGGGAGGAGCGGCTATGGACCTTCAAAATGATAAAAACAGCCGTTTCCTTAATCCCTCCAGATAATCGTCAGATTATGAGATGGCACGTCTAGGAAGTTAGGATAAAACATATACCTACATACATTCAGTCGAAAAAGTATCGGGAATGGATTATTTGTTTTTGGTTCCAAATTCAAATTTTAGTTTTTATTGTTGTTATTAGATTGGCACAACTGTTTTCCATTTTGGCGCGGAGTTTGAGTTGCATCTGTTATTTATATTAAATACAGGGCTGTTTTTGCCTCGCTCTGGTAGGCCATCAACGTCTGCAACTGAAGTTAACATCGCAAAAGTGAAGGAAACAGTGACCGAAAATCCTCATTCAACTTTGAGAAAGTTAGCCGCCGAACTTTCTGTATCTCACGAGTCAATCCGTACCCTTTTAACTAATCATTTGGATAGGAAACATGTCGCCGCTCGGCTAGTCCCAAAAGAATTTTGCACCACGATAATGCGCCTTCGTACAAGGCCATCATTGTGTACGAATTTTTGACCGAACTCTCAACAAATACGATCGAGCAACCACCAGTTATGGCTCCAGCAGACTTCTTTCTTTTTCCTAAACTCAAATTACCACTTCGTGGCACCCGGCTTCAATCGGTAGAAGACATAAAGGAGAATTCGCGGCGACAATTGAACTCAATTTCGGAAACAGCGTTTAAAAAATGTTTTGATGATTGGATTATTCATTGGCGTAAGTGTATCGTTTCTGAAGGAGCATACTTTGAAGGTGATAAAATAAATTTGAATTAATAACAAACAGTTTATGTATTATTGATCTTTTCCCGGTACTTTCTTGACAGAGTAGTAGGTATATCTTAATCTGACGCGCTTGAGTATTTCAAAACGGCGAATTCACTCATTCACATTTGCAACTTTCTATTAATGGCCACGAGCTTGCGTGACACCTAAATCGTCAGATTATTCATGATTCATGAGAGATATTTTTTAGGTTCACTTAACATCCCCTTAGAAAATGTGACACGTACGATTAATTTCCTTTTTTTACATATTGAAATCTTATCCACTGTGGAAACGATCAGATTAACATTCCTACTTTATTAAAAATACGTAGAACTTGTATGCTATCAATATCTGACGCGCTCGAGTAAATCCCGAAATCCCTTCTTGGGCTCCCCTACTATAAGAACTGTTCGTGACGTCATCTGCTTTTTGTACTATCCGCAACTAACGCTAGTGAGTGACACGCATGGAGGTACTGACGATTATGTTAACGTAGCAATGATCAGAAAAATCAATATAAATAATAGTGAAGGCCAAGTCAGGATATGTGCCGAAAATTGCACTTACCACAATCGACGCCGGAGGTCGTTCCGTGACCGCGACTGACACGTAACCGGTGCTGAAACCTCGGCGCTATTGGAAGATATTTCATTATTTGTTTTTGCGTTTGAGATACATTACAAAAATATTAGGTATTAAATTCTTAGAAACCCAGAGTCGAGTCCTATGATTTACGTTGTGAACTAAGCAGTCGCGGTGTCTGAAGTGGGCGAGCACGGTCTATACCCCATGTTCTAAAGTTCTAAACTTCTTGATCTACTAACGGCCGGTTTCAATACTCGATCTATCTATGACTTTTGAGATTCCAGATTCGTATTTGACATATTTTCTATGGAGCTTATGTCAAAAACGAATCTAAAATCTCAAAAAAAGGATAGATCGTATATTGTATTCAGAGGTAAGTAGTAAAGGCTGCTACACACAGTGCCGGCGGCAGGAGCCGCCGGCTTTTGTCGCGCGGCTCATGCCGCCGGCATCGGCCGCAGAAAGCCGCGCATCATTCCAGTTGTGACAGTAGTGTAGAACGCTAGTGAGGTGACACTTTGTGATTGGTTATCGATTACGATGAATGACGAAGTCGTCAACATTGCCATAGCAGCTGTAGCTTTAATTTTATTATGTAAGAAAATTAAAAAAATGACAAATAAACATACAAAGAACTAAGTAAACAAACATACAATTAACAGACACAAAATTCACACCAATTTCTGTTTCGTGTGGGGATCGAATCCATAACACTCGGCGCAAAGTCAAGCGGTCACTTAAGCCACTAAGCCAACCATACAGTTGAAATATAAAGAATCTCTCCTACATTAATTGCAAATCGAACAAAATTACTGTAAATGCTTTTCTTTGGAGGTTTAATGTAACTTGGAATCGATTTGATCTGGAGCATGCTGATCTCTTATTTGCCGCACCACAATTGAATTATTTAATTATCATCAGCCCTTTATACTGTCCCACTGCTGGGCACGGGCCTCTTCCCATTATGAGATGGGTAAGGCATAGTCCACCACGCTGGCCGAGTGCGAGATTGCAGACTTCACATGTCTTTCGAGAACATTATGGAGAACTCTCAGACATGCAGGTTTCCTCACGATGTTTTCCTTCACCGTTTAGCAAGCGATAATCAACAATTTAATACGCACATAACTCCGAAAAGTCATCGGTGCGCGCCGTGGATTCGAACCCGGACCCTCTGCGTAGCAGTCCATCGGTCTCTCCACTAGGCTATCGCTGCTACTAGGCTATCGAATGATTTAATGACAGAATTTAATGCAAGTTTCTTTTGTACGTTATGTTTCTGTTTGGAACTAATAAGTAAAATTTTGTTTATTTAACTTGAAGCTGAAAAGGATACAATACCAGATCGATCCACTGGATCGTATCAAATGGAGCGGATCGATACTTGGGTCGATACATTGTGTTATAATCCATTGCGATCCAAAATATCGATACAAAGCACTTGGATCGAGCATCCCTAAGTCGCAACTCGCGCCGCCCGCCGGCCTACGCGGGCGACCATGCCGGCGGCCAGGCCGGCGGCTGTTTCGTGCGGCCAGGCCGGCAGCTCCGCATGCCGCCGCGCCGGGCGAACGCGGCTTGGACTGTGTGTAGCAGCCTTAAGCTATACAGCCTTCAATGACTTGATTCAAATAATAATGAAAATGCTAATTGGGTAATTCTAACGTCACCACAAGCGGATATGCTTAGTATTTATATAAAAGCAGAGCATAAATATAAGCGAATGGCCAGTCACTCACTGACTAAACATCAAAATCTCGAAAATTTATTTACCACGATATTTGTGACTTAGAAATTTGGCATTTATAGCAGGCGACATCTGCATAGAAATGAAGGGCATAATAGATTTTTTCTGAGAGAAATAGTAGATTTAAAGTTAAATTAGAAGAAGGCGACTAAAAACTTTATAATCTGTAGTCGCAAACAAATTTATTAATAATTAAATATCAACCTAACCTCAAGAGACATCCGAACAATATGACTATATTTTGGCTACTTGGTATTATTTTCAATCAGGAAAATTTTGGTAAAATCTTAATGTCAGCTAGTCAGCTTAGAGACGTCCACTGCTGGCAATAGGCAGGGCCGGCCTTAGCCATCCAGGCGCCCCGGGCGAGTCATTCATTTGGCGCCCCCCTATTTAGGGTGCCGTGGCCAAAATGGCAAAAAACGGAACCCTTATGAATTCGCCATGTCTGTCTGTCCGTCCATATGTCTCAACCACTTTATTGAAATTTGAAAATTAGTAGGTAGATGTATTCTGTGAAACGCTTCATGATCCAGCGTAACGGCAATAGGCTCACCCCTTCTTACGTGGGACCTAAAATACATAACCTGGCGAAATGGGGGTTCAATACTACAAATCTGCCTAACCCCTCCAGGCGTGAGGCTATATAAAAATAAAGTTTCGATGGAATCAAAGGCTTCTCGTAGTCCACAAGAGCCAAGCGGCTACACCGTCTTCCCCGGGAGCCTTTACTAAGCTGCCTGAGAGGCGCACTGATTTATTCGACATCTACGTCTGGGAAATCATCAACTATTAAATAACTAGTAAGTAGGGCTCCGGTTGGCTAGTAGTAAAGGCGTCGGTGCATGCGCAGCATACAGATATTCGCAGAAGTATTAAAGAGCCAGCATCTAAAGTATCACTACTAGAGGTAGTCACCTTTGTCAGATGAGTCTTTCCCAGTACTTTCGCGAAGACCTTTGACCACGTATTTTGCACAATCGCCTCCTATGAGTTTCCTTATTCTCTCAGTTTCGCCGAGCTCCAGATCTCTACACTATGAATAAGGGCTTCACAAGGCTGCCTCTGGTGTTTCCTGTCCCATTAGTTCCAGAAGATAATTTGAAAGTTAAGATGGAAATCTTAACTTTCAAATTATCTTAACTTAAAATAACTAATCATATTTTCCTAATGTGCCTTATTCTTAGTTGATGTACAGTACCGACTATGCGCTTAAGTCCTCATCTAGGTATCTATCCGTCACATGGTTGAACGTGCTAATCTCAGGAGTAACTATAATGGTGTGGTTGGAATAATTACTTTTGAGTTTTATCATCATGTTATACGGCTATATAACATCAGCGTGATGCTACTCATAGCCCTAAATAACGTGGGTGTAACCGCGGGCTCATCTAGTGTTACTGAAGGGTGTTACTTTCGTACATAAATCTCCTTATTTGTGTCACTGTCGGGGCGCTTTCAGATCTACATCCATCGTCCAAGCTCATCTTCATGCAGATCATCTCCTGCTTGAACTCATTTGCCTCCTATTGTTTCTTATGTTCCCATAATTATGCGCTTTATGCGGTCCCAAACATCAACCCTAATTCAGTGCAAGGTACTCTACCTGGGTCCGGATGTCTCAGTCCCGTTGTCACAGACATTTGATTTTTGTCGAGATAACCTCGTCATCATAGGGTCGTTAGCTTACATGCCTGAAGTAAAATAGGCAGCCAGCAATAATCACCACGTTATTATATTAGATATTATGCAGGTTGGCAACCACAGTAAAATCATTACCTGCACAAAGGAACGCTGCTGCACCTTTTCCGCTGACAATTCGTTAGTCGTCTCATACATTCTTCAACAGAAGGGAATATGGTGTTGTTATTCTAAGCCTTGCCGACCAATAGTATAACATAATCAGTTAAAACATTTTATCTACATGAAAAAAAGTCTATAACTTTAGATTTAATTAAAAATATACCTGTTTGTCAAGGAGATAAATTCTTTACTTAATTCTTTTGTTTCTAATGATCAACCAAGTGCCCATTGCGATTTTTTCACTCACTTTACCATACCCCGCGATTCATAGTATATCTACTATTTCATAGCATTTTACTACAACCCTCTAGGCATCTTTAAAAATCTTATAAACGGACACATTTAGTGTACCCCTTAACCCCGCACTTGATTAGGCCCGGGCGCCTGCGTCGCCCCTGGATCCTGGCGCCCCGGGCGACCGCCGGGGCGCAGGGGAGGGCGAACCGGTTCGCCCTCCCCTAAAGCCGCTACTGGCAATAGGCCTCTCACAAGGTTCTCCATACAGATTGATCTTGAGCCGCCTGCATCCAACCGCATCCCGCGATCTTATGGTTATGATCGTCGGTCCACCTTGGTAACATATATTATAAACAATATAACCTAATTATATTTTGTGTGGTACATAAAAATTTTATATAATCAAATAATACAAAAGTTAGTTTTGAAATTATAAAATTTATCTATATAATTTTAGACAATTATATACATGATGTCGTCATGTAATTAATTAAATATATCATAACGATGAACTCAAGTATGAAGGTAAACACAAATTTTTCGAACTTATTACTTGACTTGCAGTATGATGATTGCATCATATTCCGACTAATTGCTTAGTCATAATTTATCAATAACATGGTATATCGTCCCTGTGACAATATTTACATTATCACCAATGCCTCTATATACATACATATCTACTAACATTTGCCCGTTGCTGCACCCGCGTGAATGTTTGGACAACAAACAAACCTGGACCTCTGACCATTCCAATCTTGAAACCCACTTCTTAGCTGTTTTTTGACAAAAAGGTGACATGATAGGATAAAGGCGTAAAGGCGAGAAGAACTTCGGTCAGTCGGTGTCGCCTTACATATCAGGACCCACTCAATATTCGCTCGCGACCCACCAGTGGGTCTCGACCCATAGTTTGGGAATTGCGACCCTGTTTGTTTGTTTTGTTTTTCGTGTGAGTGTGTGGCCAACTCTGGTGTCGGAGTTTTCAGACCGCCCTAAGGCCTTCGACATGGCCTAACGATCCTTATCCTTAGAGAAGAACCGGGACCGACAGCTTTACGTGCCCTCCGAAGCACGGTAGCGCTCAGATGTAAATGCCACACACGGTCACCTATCCAAGTGGCGACCTGTGCAAGCGTTGCTTAACTTTGCCAATCTGTTACGAATGGCAAGTCAAGTCTCGCTATGAGCGCTACCCTAAGGAACATACACGCCAAATGTCAGCTTCTTATTCTTAGGCCTAGTTCTGGTTGTCCATTAGTTAGGTTAGAGTTATGTATAGGATATTGACTGATGAATAAAATATAGGTGGCTGTTTGTAATATTAAATCACTGGTGTAGCTTATGTTATAAAGAGTAACCTGAAATTTGTATTTTTAGAAATTCAAGGTACAGTACGGAGTACCCTAGTCTTGTGTGAAATAGAAAATAATCTAAAAAACGCGGGCGAAGCTGCTTAGTCGGCGTGGGGACAGTAAGCACATCTTATTCTAAACAAATATAATTAAATCAGATAAACTAAGTGCATGTCTCAGAAGTGTCTTTATGTTTACGACTTCATGATGATCAGACAGATTTATTTATATTAGACTAATTGCGTATCCTAAATTGGGACACTTCCTCCCATTGACTTGATAAATTATAAAATCGTAGATTATATATTTTGCCCCGATATACAGTAGATAAGGGTGATTTTAGTATTATAGAATTATCTCTGGTGTCGATATCTATATCGATCCAACAACAGTCAATAGTCACACTATTTGGCTTTATATTCAAATCATGAAATTTATATAAATACACTTATACGGCTTTTTATAAAATAAAATATAAAAATAAAGAAATGTATGAATGTGTCCCACATGCAGGGCACTTTCATACAGGCTATGGGGCAGATTTATACAAGTGAAAAAATACACAAATTTATTTATTAAAATCAAACTATCAGTATCAAAATATAGGGGTGCAACGTTTTGATAAAAATATTATAAAAAGAAAATAACATAAAACTCGGTTTAGTTTTGCTTTTTATGGCACCAAGGGAACTAAGCTAATGAGTCTTTCTGATCAGTCCCATTACTATTGAAGTCTAGCCATTAGTATCTTCGTCCTTCATCATAATCAACATCTTCGTCCTTCTTATTTATTAATGTTTATGCATTAACTCGATACTCTACGAATGTGCCCCCATTATTCATACAGTACGAATATGCCCCGTACACTACTGTATAAATCTACCCCATGACAGGAAAATGAAATGAAAATATTGTTAGGAAAAAGGCAACTATATATAGAATGATTTGCGACTCATTTCACAAATTTGACCCTATTATCTTTGAAATAAAATAGAAGTTATTTATTTAGAGAGTAAGAAGAAAATACGTTCAAAGTGAGGGTTTAAAATTACTTACGCCTGGCCTAATCACGTTTCGTATCACACCGTCGGCCGTTTGACGCTAAGCCCTGTCAAACTCTGACAGCAACCACACACATAGGTAAGCTACGCACACACGAATAAGTAATTTTTTGAATGTGCGCCTATCATCAGGTGCCCCTTGTATGAATCTGCCCCACTTTCCCCTAGGCATAAAACTGCAGCCACGTTTTGTCGATCGTCGCCGCGTCAAGTCGGTAAGAAATTGTGCTCATACCGAGCTGGCCCATTTATGCCATGCTAGGCGTTTTTTTACCAGATTAGAATAAGAGTTATAGAAGCAATGTGGAGAACTTTTGAGCCTTCAGAACTTTTAGTAACCGTTCAAAATGCAGCACTAAGATTACTGTTACTATCAGTTGTAGTATCATTAGTCGAACTAAGCATAGTTAAGGTCATACCACTTTATGCCCTAGTCCCATCTAATGGCCGTCTTCTGCTTTTTTACCATGAATTATAATAATATACTATATTATGATACCTATATTGTTTAATCGTATTTCCAACTTAAAGCATTACATTTTTGACTTCAAGGAGGACCGTTTATTCACTTCCGATAAACGAAACCAGAATGCCCTTAAGGTTGACATTTTAATGTGCCATTGTTTGATGAGTCTCATCGCCGTAAAAATGAACTGTACATTTATTAAGTATTTCAGTAGATTGCGAACGATTTCACTTATGAATCATTATGATAAAATCACTTATCACATCCAGATAATTAAGAAGCAGAATAAATAATATTAAGAAAAAAAATAATAGAAATTAAGGACATAGTGTACTTAAGTAGTCAAAAAGTACGACAACGGTATTCATAGAGTCACTTCATATTATTTTGTAGGAATATTCATCCACCACCGCTGTATCCGGGGCGGTGGTGTAGTCTTAAGAGGGCCTCTTGGCAAATCACATAAGTCCTCCCGTGAGAAATATTTTTTTTGTGTTTCTCATGACTTACCCTCACGAGTTTCAAGGCCTTCCATCCAAACCAAAGTAAAGCCCCTGCAGCAGAATCCTAGATCTCTATATCACGCGTTAACACTGAGGCCCTCTTCTCAACAATGGCGAAGACAACCAGTAAAATGGACGCGCGTAACGGACCCGACAAAACAAAAATCCTGAATGACGCAATCAAAGTTCTCACATGTGATTAGGTAGGTACTATTTGTACAACAAGTTCTCAAGTACTGCCGTCGGACACATATCCACCAAGCACGATTGCTTAGCCTCGTCAGAGGATCCTCCGTTTAGTTAGAGAAATACTGTATGTTGTTCCTCCATGCGCTCAAAAGCTATGGAAAATCATACAGTTATACAGCCGGTTTCAAAATTCGATTTCGAGATTCGAGATACGTGTTTGACATATTTTGTATAGAGCTTATGTCAAAAACAAATCAAAATACTTCAAAAAAACCGGCCAAGTGCGTGTCGGGCCACGCACTATGTAGGGTTCCGTAGTTGCCCATAATGACTTGCTGCAAAGGGTATTAATGTACAACAACTCCGACTGTTTATTTTGCTGAAAAAATAACTTTAATAAAACTATTATTAGAACCTAAGTTTTGTTTAGAAAAATACTAGGTATGTATCCAGTTATGTATTGTAAGCATAAAATGTGGTTTCCAAGATATACTTACTATACATACGTAGTACCGTATGTACTACGGAATACGTAATGTATTACATACCAAAGTACGTATATCTTTAAGATTAAGCCAGCGCGCCCAATGTAAACTCACAGAAATAGGTATTTATAAGTTAACCGACGATTACTCGTAAACTAGTGATATCTACTTAGCCGTGATAGTTTTTCTTTTAAATTCGTTATATGTACTATATTTGTGATTTTTTTCACCTCTTCCAAATTAACCCTTAATACACCACCCTGAGTCCAAGGGACTCACCACTGTTTTTAAACAATGATAATCAACTGTATATTTTATCGTTTGGAGTCGCGTGATCCAGTACCTTTCAGCAGTGAAGCGGGACGCAGGAGTGAGCGGTCGTGCGCGCACGCCACGTGTAAATGTGAGTTTTGATCGAGCGTGAGTCCCGGGGACTCATGGTAGTGTTTTGTGTTCCAATTACTATTTTGATTACTCTTTTATTTATGTGTTTTGAATTGATTTTAGGCTTTCATCATGGCATCTAAACGTCGTAAAATCGAGTCAGTAAGCCTTGCACACACTTCTGTCTCAGACATAATAAATAATTGGCTTCAAGAAGACCATGAGTTCGACGATGGAGACACTGGCGGCGGTCATTCAATAGACTTTGATCCTGAGCCACATTCTGACAACGATGATGCTGATTTTATTGTGAGTGAACACGACACCGAGTCTGAATGTTCTGACAGTGAAGAACAGGTCAGTTACTTTGAAAATTTGCCAACTATATAATTTATACTATATACTATATAATATGTCAAAAATGGTTAACTGTTTAGCATGTTTACCTGTTGCACGTTTTGAAATTTTATATTGTGCCATTATCAGTTCTACTATTTTTTGTATTCTTTAGTATGTTTTTTTGAAGAGAAATACTTTTGTTTTTAGTTTTATAAGGATTACATATTTTTTTTTTTGGAAAAGCTGATGTATGATTTTTTAAGACTGATTATTGTAAGATGTAAGTAAACTCAAAAATCGTATGGTTTTAGCTGAGTTTCAAACAAAATATTTTTAATATATAATAATTACCACTTACATTAACTAAAAATATAATAAAAACAACAAAATTAAAAGTAAATGAGTTTTTATTTAAAAAATCAAAATATGAGTCCCCGGGAATCATGGTGGTGATTAGTGGGATTTTAATATGGGTGGTGGATTAAGGGTTAATAGTTTAGCTGGCAGAGGGGGGGGGGGGACACTTGAGTCTAACAATTTTTTTCACTTCAAAGCTTGATATTTGACAAACCAATCACTTGATTGAAAAATGATTTGAGCAAACTAATAATATTTTTTAAAACCTATCCAATGATACCCCACATGATGGGGTACTCAACCAAGAAAAAATCAACCCCACTAAGTATATATGTAGGGGAGATACCCTTAAAAAAAATCATCATATCAGCCTTTAATAGTCCACTGCTGGACTAGGCCTCTCCTTTGAAAGGAGGAATTGGCCTATATCACGCTGGCCCAACGGGTTGGTATAGGGTTTGTATCAAGTTTTCCTTCTCTTGCAGTGTTGTTCTCTGCATAATGTGCTCCCTCTGTCGGCTCTTAAGACACCCATGGGATGATATGGGGTGGTGACATTTTGTATTCTTAATCCGTCACCACACGGACAAAAAAATATTTTCCTAAATTTTATTCTACAGTTTTGTTGCAAAATCTTATGTCTATATTCATGTCAAATATCAGCTTTCTAGCACCAGGCGTCTTTGAGCTAGGCTGCGGACGGACAGACGGACGGACATGACGAAACTATAAGGGTGTGGTCGTTGTGGACTACGGAACCCTAAAAATGGATAGATTAAATATTGAATTCAGCTGATAATATGCACCTATAAATCGTTAAGGTGACTTTGACGTTATTCTATTGGAGCGCGCCGTGTAAAACAACATATATGTTATGTGTTATTCTACAAACATACTCCTTTAAAAAATCTAGATACCATGACAAATACCATAATTGTAGTAACATGATTTAAGATTACATAATAATAATAATGAAATCGAGTTATAAAATACTCTTAAACCGATCTTTAATTGAAATAATTTTGAGGTAATTTAGATCATCCTTCTCTGTATCCTTACAAGATAAAGCAGCGCGGATCAGTATCTCGCTATGAGCGCTTAGATCTACTAAACTACTCAAGCTGCGATTTCTACTAACCATTTAGGGGTGTGCCGAATGGAGTGCTATTCATGTTGCTTGTATAAAAAAGTTACCGTCGTTTCAAGGGTGTTCTCGATTTTTCTCATCTACAGAGTCCGATTGACGTTATCACAAAATCCATTTCACGTATAAACTAACCTAGTTGCCAAATTACAGAGATCAAGCAGTTTTTGAGATCTCGTATACAGTGAACGAATGACCTTTCGATTTTTACATAGGTACCTATTTACTAGAGAATGCCTGCAGCTGCGCCCGCAAATTTTATTGTCATTTAACAGTTTCTTTCCGATTCCGTGGGAATTTCAGAAAATCGCATCTTAGTGGCCCCCACTTCCAAGGAATATACATGTCAAATTTTGTCTTCTTGGGGCCCACGCACTTGTAACGCAAGAATATTACATACATCTATATGTAATATTCTTGCGTTAATTATATATTTAATATAATAATAAACTATGTATAAACATATAATAAACTAGTACGAAGCTGAAAGGAGATCGTTAGTGTACAAATCTACATGAAGTTTACCCCTCGTAATTAGAGAAGCAGCACTTCGGACTAATTTACAGTCTTTGTCGCTATGTAAAAATACGTGAAATGTATTGTCCATCTTAGCCTGATTTTTGAGCTTAATTGAACTAATATTGAGCTCAAAACGTCACGATCAGTCGTACTTTAGTGTAAATTAACGCCAGCGTATAAACAAGCCAGTCTCAATCAATTATCTGAACTATGTTTTTTTGTCAAACATGCGTAAGTTTCAAGTTATAACTTTAAAAAAAATATTCTGTACAAATTAATGGCCATGTAGGTCATCGACCACTGACATAAATAAATGTTTTGATGAGTCGATCTCGCGGTCATTTTTCCGCTTCACCGCGTTAACTTTATGGGTTTGTGTTAACGTATAGTAACGTCACCTTTGATAAACTTAATTAATCTAATATATATTCTTAATCATTAGTGGACCAGTTGAATACAAATCTCATTAATATATATTTATTAGCAACTAACACGTAATCATCACATCTTTTGAATACTCGTATTTCTTCAAAATATCAAACGAGGTGCGTTACGAATCAGTTTGTAGATGTTGCCATTTTAGTAGATTTTTACTTTTGCGATATAATGCAAGGTCGGCACTGTGGCCTCTGAATTTGAATACGTAAACTAATAAAAACACACAAATTCAGAGCAGTGTAGTAAACAATATTATTATCTTCTGCAACTATCAAGAAGATATATTATTTGCAAACACAAACATCTTCACTAACACAAGAATTTTCATTACTCTAATTTACAAATAAATGTTTTCTTTATAGCAGATGAGGCTGGAGGCCCATATAAGGCAATTGACCGTCGATCTTTATGGACACGCGAAATTACTTGTCGCTAATGTCAAGGGTACATTGTATAAAGCTCAAACCGAGCAAATTCCTTCCCTTAAACGTCGTACTAAGAAGCACAAATTATTCTGTAAAGTGGAAACAAAGGGACAAGTGTACCTATTGACATTTCGACACCCGGGACGGTGAAATCGTGATCAGTGACAAAATTATGAAATTTGTCAAATCAGAAAAAAATACTACTTTACCAAGGTATTGATTTTTTGTAAATTGAATTCCTTGTTCTATCACTCGATAAACAATAATATATTCAGTTGTATTGGATTGCGTATATAGAAGACGATAAAGTGTAATATGTATTTTTACTGAAATTACTGCTAACAATTCGATTCAGTATTCATCCCAATACCAATACATACGGACTAAAGTCCTATTCAAACCTGAGCGATATTCGCTGCCGCTGTGGGTAGAGGTATATACCGCGCGGGTTTCGCTCAGGTATTTAGTATCAAGTACCACGGCTAGAGCGACCTGAGCGATATTCGCTGCCGCTGTGGGTAGAGGTATATACCGCGCGGGTTTCGCTCAGGTATTTAGTATCAAGTACCGCGGCTAGAGCGACCTGAGCGATATTCGCTGCCGCTGTGGGTAGAGGTACATACCGCGCGGGTTTCGCTCAGGTATTTGTTATCAAGTACCGCGGCTAGAGCGACCTAAATTTCTTATCTCTCTGACCGAAACTCGACTACCGCGCGTTATTCTGCCCACAAGGATAGCCAATACCGCTTAGGTCTGAACAGTAATATTACCGCATACCCACTGGGTTTTCTCTGTTGCAGACGGTAGCGAATACCGCTCAGGTCTGAACAGGCCTTAACGAGGTAGTAGATCCTGCTTTATATAGAAAATACTGTATATCTACGTGTGTAATCATAGCTCTGTGAATAGTCAAACTGAAGTGTCGGTAGGCAAGGCAAATTGTTAAAAGAACCAATGGCCGCTGGAGCAAAAAGGTTCTGGAGTGACGGCCATGCACCGGACGTTGCAGTTATGGTATACTGACGATCTTAGGGGGATCGTAGGAAGCTGATGAATGCGGATAGCTCAAAAAAGTTCTATGTGCAGAGCCTTGGCATATGACCAGCAGTGGACGACTTTTGGCTGAAATGATGATGATGATGAACAGGTATATTTAAAATGCCGTAATATTTATACATACTACGGCACATTTAACATCTCACCATAAATTAGACATACGGTCTAAAAAAAAATGCCTTTATTGCATATTAATCAAAAATGTGATGTTTACTGATGTTACATGCGAAGGTTGATCCCACGGCCATTATAGATGCTACTAAACTTGTTCATCAGTAACCACAAAATTAATTCAATATGAGTGTGTGTTGTTGAATTATTAGCCGATACAATTCCATATCGTAACATCGTAAGCCATTTAAAATATAATAAACCAACTAAAAACTAGCAGGCTATATTAGGAAACGGGATTACTATTAGTAATTGCATCATTAAGACATTACTGAAAAAACACTGAGTTTGAACAAGTGGTAACTAGCACATGCGTTCACAGTTATTTTAAACACGCTTTAAGCGATCACAAACATCACAAATCGCATTACTATAGTGCGTACGTAGAGCTTGTCGCATCTAACAAAGCGCTTCAGAATGAAATTCAGCAACGCAGGATGTTGAGAAATTATCACTAAATTCAATAAAACATGATCACTACGGAGTAATCTTTATTTACATCTCCCACCATCACGTAGACAAGATTCAAATCACTTAGGTAATAGTTTTTTTACCAAATCCTATTTGCATAAATACTGTTTTTAACCGACTTAAAAAAAGGAGGAGGTTCTCAATTCGGCCGGTATATTCTTTTTTGTATGTATGTACACCGATTTCGCCGAGGTTTCTGAACCGATTTACGTGATTCTTTTTTTTTGATGCGGAATCGAATTGGTCCCATAAACATTTGATTCAGGTAGGCCCAGTAGTTTTTATTTTATGAGCATTTTTTATTTACTTTCCACCTATCCCGATGTCTGAAATCAAATCTCGCAAGTAAATTTGATCCACTTTCCGGTTACCGATTGAGCTGAAATTTTGTATTACGTATGTAAATTGGATGACAATGAAAAATTATTATGACATAGAGCTGATCTGATGATGGAATCGAAAGGTGGCCATAGGAACTCAGTAATTAAATGACAAAACTCTATCGAGTTTGGGCTAGTTTGATTCGTCTTGACGAGCACTTTGGTGCGGGTGGTAACTAGGATCCTCTAGGGTCCGATGAAGGAGCCAGAAGGTGGCCATACGAATTCAGTAATTACAAAAATCAATTTGAAATGCACAATTATGATAATGGTAACTTCAAAGACGTAAATCATGCGGTAATGCCATTCATTTTTTATACGGTATTCTTCTATATCAACTGTATTAGCTCTCTGCTCAAAAGACTCATTCGCTAGACGCTCTTGAATCTTGCCGAGTCTAGATTTATACTGTTCAAGAGTTTCTAGACGTAAACCTGATTTCATATATGCTTTCATGGCCAACAAACGTTTTTCACGATCTTTAATAGTCTCAAAAGAACGTCAAATTCTGTTTCGAAGAGTATTTTTAAGACGCACGCCACCTTTTGAAGGTCTACCTATTTATAGTTGACAATACAACAATACACTAAAAAGTATTAAATAAAAATAACTACTTACGTTAAAGATAACTGCCTTCAGAAGTAAAAAATAATAAAGATTTAATATTAATTAAATACTACCTAAGGTAAAAGCTCCTAATACGGCGGTAGTCATAATCGCTTCCTATTACGGTAGTAATTCTATTTCCGAGTTTCATTCCTGTTTTATTCAGTTTAAGTACACCAAAATGTAAACTATTTGGTCCAAATTTATTACTTCATGTCTGACGTTTGCAAGTATAACACATAGACAACACAACAAGATCAATCAATCTATGTAACGGCATCAACGTGAGAGGCGTTTTCATACAAACGCAGAACAACAAAAGTAAGTACACAAAAGGCCTTGCCACACGGCACAATTTTACCACTGATCAAATTTTCAATCGAATTGGCTTTGCCCGTCTACACGACACAATCAAATCACTGATTTGCATTCCGTCCACCCGATTGGTTAAAATCTGGTGGTACCGCCCACCCGATGAACTTGAGTTGGACGACTGGCGTCACGATTTCATCAAGTGATTTAGTCAAGTTGGACGTAAAATTGTGCCGTGTGGCAAGGCCTTAATATTTATAAACTAAGTTTTTCGTATTAATAAGGATTTCAAGTTTGTTTATGTATTATTTAAAGCATTTTCCTACTATTACTCCCACTATTTAAATAGCTTGGTTCATATTTGTAACTCATTTTTTACCCAAAAAATAAGAAATAAAGTACCGCCGTAAAACGATACGAATTTTATAGATTAATCCTAATACGGTGGTATAACTCCGAAATAGGAAAAATACTGGGCATCTTTAATTGTTTATAACTTTCAATTTATTAATTTATTGAATTAGTTCGAAGTTAAATTGAAATAATTATTAATCTCATAAATTTGAAACCATATTCTGCGGTATGTGTTCTCAATTAGAAATCTAGTTAAATATGAAAACTGTTGAGTCCAAAATGTTGGTTTCTTAGAAGGGATAAAAATAGGAAGGTGTTTTTTAATTTATCACAAATAATTTATTTTGTACTGTTGACTTACACATCTGAGCCAATAAACTGTTATCGTTTGATTAAGCATTTACAACACTCTTTTATTTATTGAAATTTTGATGGGTCAGAATTAAGTTTATTAAAAACACGAGTAGTTTTACGGTGTATTACGGTGGTAGGTATTTCCAGGTAAGTCTGAATTAGGTTGTATAGTCTCCTGTTACGGCCCTATTCATAGAACATAAAATTACAAGATTTAGGGTTGCGTAAATAAATAAAAAGTTTTATTTTGTTTTTATAGACCATATGGACAGAAAGAAAGTTTTATACTAATGCGCAAGTGTCTGAAGCACTTTCATCAATTCGACAAGGTATGAGTATTAACAAAGGGGTTGTATTTAACTGTTAGTCAAAAATACTAATTTTCCATCAAAAATACTAATTGCACCGCTAAGCTAAGTTGACGGAGCCCTGCTTCGCAGGGCTCCTATTTTTGAGAGAAGGGTCACAAGAGAACCTAACATAACCTATTAAGTTTTCTGAGTGGATAAGTTTCCCGAGCGGACGAAACTTTTCATATCAAATGATATTTTGTAAAAAGATCATCATATTTGGTGTACAAATAGTATTTTTGCTGTGCAAGGCAGTATTTTAGTGAAATAATAAAGTCTTTTTGCGTAACTCACTTTACTGTGTTACATAACATTTTTGATACACTGTTAAAAATATCCCTTTACAAAGCCTCGAGACAATATAATGTACCAGAGACTACGTTACGAATGTAATCAAATCAACGGTCAATTAATGAAAAACTTACAATTTACTTTACTAACACATTTATATTATTAAATAAATATTATTTGTACGGAACTTCAAAGAATATAATTTCTGACCCTCCGTATTAGGAGCCGTCTACCGCAGTAATAGGCTCTGACCAACATCATACCTCCTATTAGGGAAAATAGACCTGACCATATTTTTTTTTATATAAGAAATATAATGAAAAGAAACATAGACTCAAAAGCAATACAAAATGTAAGCTCCACTTTTAACGATAAAGTTGTTTGGCACCTTTAAAAATACTTACAAATGCTTATTTTTGTTTCTTACTTTCAAATGTTGCGAAATACCGTAATAGGTGCTTTTACCTTATTATTTATATGTGCTATTTACTAATAGGTTTGAAGTCGGTGCCAAGCCTGAAACAAATAGATAATAATATTTTAATCACTTAAATTAATACGAGCAAATTAATACGATGCAATACCTACCTACTTTAAAGATTAATTAGTACGTTAATATCTATACATATAATAAAATGGTAGACAAGTCAAAACTGTACATTGAATATTCTTTTAAATAATACTTGGGGTGTGATCTACAATCGATACCGAAGCCAAAAGTATAGTTTTTATAATTTTTGTCTGTTTGTCTGTTTGTCCTTATATCCGGGATAAACTCAAAAAGTATTGCATGGATTTACTTCAAATTTGGCACGAATATTATTAAAAGATCGGGTCAACACATAGGCTATATATTATCATGCTATAACCTATGGGGAAAAAGCAGTGAACCTTTATTTCTTCAACGCATTCTGTAACAACGTGTAATCTAACGACGCATATTTGAAAGTTGTTATTATGTTAACCATGCTATAAGCTAGCTTCACACTATAAGAATCACGCAATATACTTAAGTAACTTAGGCCGATAAACATAATTAAATAAATATAAGTAGTATCAAGACAATTTTAAAGCAGCGTCATCTATGAGATTTGAAAAACATCAAGTTGAATTACATGTCTGTGTAAACCCTTTTTGGATATAAATAATTTAAATTTGATCACGTTGACGAGGTTAATAGTTGTTTTTAAAGGTCATAGATGGAGTTGTGCATTTTCTTTTAAAAAATTGTATTGTTTATTCCTTTGAGATGAACAAGACAATAAAAATATAAGTTTTAAGCTGCTAGATCTTATCTTATATATCTTTATCTTATCTATCTAGATCTTATAAAATTCGTAGAGTTTGTCTGTATGTAATAAAAAACAGAACTCAAAAATAACTGCATAGATTTATAACAAAATTTATACTCGAAAACGGCACGCTATTGCTGTAAGCAATTTGAGCTAAATAACAAAGAAAGTGGACAAATCGCGGACAAACATACATACAGGTCAAACTGAGAACCTCCTTTTTTTAAGTCGTTTAAAAATTAAGCATGCCATATCTTAAACATAAGACATACGTAACAGTGATAAGGGACACGTGCTCAAGGATTGCTCTCTGATCGTATGGGATGAGTGTACGATGGCCAATAGGAAGGCAGTTGAGGCCGTGGACAGAACCCACAGGAACGAACATTTGATGCGTGGTGTCACAGTTCTGTTTAGTGGTGATTTCCTCCAAACGCTTCCCGTGGTGACGCAGGGATCGAGGGCTGACGAGGTGAATGCTTCGTTGTAACGATCTTCGTTGTGGTCACGAGTTCGTACGCTGCGCTTGACCATTAATATGAGAGCTTGGCTCGGCGGCAATGCACGTGCTCAAGACTTCTCCGATGTCCTTCTAAGTCTTGGCGAAGGCACTCTAACAGAGGAGAGAGGTGGACAGGTGGTGCTTCCAGAGTCTCTCGGTAGATTTGTATCCAACTTAGATGAACTCATTCGCTGTGTGTAGGGGGACATCAGTCGTATACCGCACCAGCAGAATTTTTGGGGTGTGAGCGGGCCATTTTGACGCCCAAAAATGATCAGGCTGCAGCAATTAACGAACGCATTCTCTCGGAAATTGAGGGGAATTAACTGGTCTACGCCACACATTATCCCGTGGAATTTCTGAACTCCCAGTCAGCAGGCTGACTTCCAGCGCATACCATCAAGCTGAAGGTCGGTGTCCCGATAATGCTTCTTTGGAAACTATCTCCTCCGAAGTTGTGTAACAGGACCCACCTTAAAGTCATCTCGCTCCACTGACACACCATTGAGGCGGAAATTCTTACGGGATGTGGCTCGGCCAGGCAGTATTTATACCACGCATTCCCCTCATACCTTATAATTTCCCGTTCCAGTTCAAGCGCGTACGCCCTGTGAGTGTTTGCTTCGCTTTGACCATCAATAAGTCGCAGGGGCAGACACTGAGGGCAGTGGGTGTCGACCTCAGGACAAGCTGCTTCTCACACGGGCAGCTGTACGTCGCTTGCTCCCGCGTCACCAGTTCTGACTCTTTTTACATTTTGGCTCATCATCAGCCCTTTATACTGTCCCACTGTTGGGCACGGGCCTCTTCTCACTATGAGAAGGATAAGGCCATAGTCCACCACGCTGGCCAAGTGCGGGTAGGCAGACTTCACATGTCTTTCGAAAACATTATAGAGAACTCTCAGACATGCAGGTTTCCTCACGATGTTTTCCTTCACCGTTTAGGAAGCAATAAATAACAATTTAATACGCACTTAACTCCGAAATGTGGACGTGGATTCGAACACGAGACTCTCTGCGTAGCAGTCTGTCGGTCTCTCCACGCAGTTATCGCTGCCTTCATTATTATTACATTTTGGCTGCGGAGAGCCAAACCACTATTGTTGTTTATCGAGAGGTCCTGTAATTATGTAATTTTACCCTATTCGATATTCCTTATTCATTATTTTCTTCATCTGCTTTAGTTACAACTTATGACTTAATTTAGCAGAATCACCATAAAGTCTTTATTTAAAGCAGGCTGAAAATCAGCACTTTTTGAAGGTCAATTTTACAAAAAGCAGTCTCCCTCTGTTACTGCACTTTCTGTAGATATGAAATGTAAAGAAGAAACGGGTAAATGAATGTTATTTTAAAAGGTATAGTCGTAGGTATTTTTGGTGCTGTATAGCGTTCACGCAAACGACGTCGCGGGCAGCAGCTAGTACCTAATAAAGGGCAATTCAATCTTAATATGGCTTGGCACCGAATTCAACTTCAGACCTATTAGTAAATAGCACATATAAATAATAGGTAGTATTTAATTAGTATTAAATCTTTATTATTTTTTACTTCTGAAGGCGGTTATTTTTAACGTAAGTAGTTATTTTTATAATAATCTCATTTCCTTAACTTAGTTCCAGGATGATATTATTATTTATAAGGTCTTTACCAAATCCTTCATAATTGTACGTGCTATTATTTGTCACCTTTTAATTTATTCCAAATTTCGGACATTCTTGATATTGCCGAAAAACCAGTTTAGTATCCGTGTTGCGCAGAGGTGTCGTCCGTCAGTCGCTAGTGTGTTGACTGCACGTGATCGTACACTCATGTAGGTAACGTCTTCTGCCTCTAAGGTTAGATATCACTAAGAGCCTTACAAATAGTGTAATAAGTAGAATTCTTTTATGATCCTAAGTGTGAAAAAAATAATTTACCACAAACAACTGTATCAGGTTAGTAATAACTTTCAGTTATTATTATGACATTGCTTTACTTGCTGATTTGCTAGCTGTTTGTGTTTTTGCTACTATAGACTGGGGAAGTGCACTAACATATATTAGTTTATCTTCTAAGGTATTGTAGGTATCTTGATGTATTTTGCCGAGATTTCTAGTACCTACGATATATAAGACATCTACAAGCTACTTTGAACTACTAAATTATGTATCTTCCTGTAACCCTCATCATTCATGTTCGGCAACCGCAAATCATCTCCAGAATTTAGATCGAGAAGCTTGTAAAGCGTAGTCGCAAATCTAGTAACTTTTACTTTTTCTTACTTTAGACACAGAATAATTAATAGTACTAACGTACTTTAGAGAGAATCATCCGGCTTCGGGAATTGTCACTTTCAACTTTAGTTTGTGTAACCTAGTCACGGACTGAAATAGCTAGGTGACCTTTGATTGTGTGATCGCATACGATCACAACTCGATGATTTTTTAAATGCATGTTTTCATCATCGGTCTCTTATCACATCTTCTTCTTGAGGCTTCCATTCTCTATCTAGGGTCATCATCATCATCCTCCTAGCGTTATCCCAGTCTCAACCCGGGGTCCGCTTACTAGTCTAACCTGATTTGGCTGAATATTAGCTTTTCCACAGAGCGACTGCCTGTCTGTAGTGTTGCCCAAATGCAAGAACAAGACGAGACTTAGCCAGTCTTGGTCTTGGTCATGCGCCAATACACCTGGTCTTGGTCTTGGTCTTGGTATTGCGCTCCCAGTCTTGGTCTTGGTCTTGGTCTTGCAGCAAGAGTCTTGCAAGTCTTGCAATTACCTATCAGTCTATTACTATTTATTAAAGTTTTTAAATCTTAGAAAAACGTATTAGAATTGGAACATTGTGAGCTTGAATTAACACAGCCATAGTAAAGATCAAGCAGATTAATAAATAACTGAAGATTTGATAAGAAATTCGAAAAATCAACTGACCTATATGTCGTTTTCCATGGAAGTAACTGTTTCTTAATAAACATTTATGATTTATAAGCTTACATTTGCTAAAACATGTAAAAAAAAACAAATTAATTACAATAACTTGAGAAGGGAGGCCAGCACTTCGAACCTTTTCTTTAATGCGTCGTGAGTAAAGAAAAGTAGGTAAACTAACGACCCGTCCGTTGTACGTAAAGTACATTGAAAGTAAAATGTTAATCGTAATTTGTTACGAATAAATGTGAACAATAAACCAAAGTGTATGTAACAATAAACAAGCATTGATTAATTCATTAGTAATGGTATTTTTAATCACTCTCACTCCCTCGGTTTAGGTACCCTAAGGTAAGCAATGCACCTTGACATTATTTGGTGATATGATAGGTAAATAAATTTAGTATTGTATTTTAATTCAGATAATTAAATTTTTAGATTAGAATTAAGATAAGCGAATTACTTGTAATGTGTCAGGTTCTATCTAGACACCTGTTACATTTCGATTTAAAATAATCGCAATTTATTTTCCTATTCATCAATAATTGTACCTAATCATAGGCAGGTAGGTTATCCAGTTAGGTTTAGTTAGATACTAATTAGACCACAGATAAGGTTAGGATGATGATAATAATTAAACTAGTTAAAATGTGTACCTATGCAAGTTATTACATCATGCGATTAATTGCATAACTTACAGAAAGTTTTTTTTAAGTAGGTGCACGTGCGCTGAACGTGGCGCGGGTGGCGTGGAGGAGCGGGGATGACGGGTGATAGTATACGTGTGTGCGTGCCACAACCACGACTATAGAGTTGTTAGGGTTGTCGAAAAAAACACAAAAAAATATTTTTTTTAGTTTTGTATGGAAAAAAAAGTTTCGCTTTCATTATTAACATTTACGCATACGATTCCAAACTTGATATAGATAAACACCTTTAAATATTGTTGGGCCTAACTCGGACACCCTGTATACTTACTAGAATAAATTATTATGACATCTACTACCTATCCTTACCATTTTATCCTAATCATAATACTGCTTGCGTGATCAGTATAATGTATTCATTTTCATTCTAAGCACTCTGAAACTTATTTATTCTTTGGAACACCTGTAGGTACTCTTAAAATTCGAAATTATTTTGCATGAGTCTACCTACGCCCTGTGGCGGCAATCAAATAGTGTCAAATGTTGTGATTTCGGCGCGGCGGCAACGATTGTTGTATATGATTTCAAAAGAAGCCGCCGGCGCGTGTATCATAACCATGTACTTCCGAAAAGCGGCAAATTTCTTTGAGAAGTAAGTACAAAACCTTTGATGCCGCATTATCAAAGTGCCGATGGTTAAAACATAACTATGCATGCACTCAGTTTGATTTTAATGGATATTTTTTTATTCGCTATGTAGGTATGTTTATGGTACCTATTAGTCGTATTGCGCATAGGTCCAGTTTTTCATATTCTTTGATACAGTTTTTTGCGTCTCATAGAATTCCTAAGCGTACCTATACACCGAACTGTTACACCTAACTACTCCGTGAAATAGCGCTAAGTCCTAGCTGCAAGACGCAAGAGTCTTGCAGGCTTAGTCTTGTTCTTGCTCAAGTCTTGCACGATCAGTCTTGGTCTTGGTCTTGCTAAAAATACGCGGTCTTGTTCTTGGTCTTGGTCTTGCAAAAACGCAAGAACAAGAACAAGACCAAGACTGCAAGACCAAGACTGAATTTGGGCAACACTACCTGTCTGACCTCTGCAACCCGAAGGGATAGCGATATTCCATGGTTTAGACTAGTGTCAGTTTATTTAGAAGGTACTGACGCCCTATAACGACTGTCAAAGATCTTCATGACAACCGGGACCGGCGGCTTAACGTGCTCTCCGAGGCACGGGGCAAGTGTTAATTAGCAATTCAATACGCACATAACTCCGAAAAGTCATTGATCCGCGCCGTGGATTCGAACCCGATACCCTCTGCATGGCAGTCTGTTGGTATCCCCACTAGGCTATCGCTGCCTTAATTATTCTCTATCTAGGGTATTATATGCAAAATGGAATAGGGCAAGTGACCTAGTGGTCCAATAAGTTACGAAATATAAAAGCCTTGCTTTACATTCGGATGCTATATTAGATATGTTAATGACTACATTAGTGAAACGGGTTTCTTATTCCAATGTTTTGTTTGTAGATAATTCAAATAAACTTTATATTAGGTTTTAGATGTAGTATGTTTCGTAGTGTACGTTGTTCTAATATCACAGTTATCGATCAAAGCCCGTGCGATATTTGGTTTTGCGATAAGTTGTCTGACTTTTTAACTTCTTTGAAAACATGTGCTACTTTTGTAAAATAAATGGATGACGGCTTTATTTTGCGTATTCGTAACATATATTAAAAATGTAACCGTTGCTTTTGTTATTGGATAAGAAATATACCAAATGAAACACTTAGAAGGAACGAGATGAAGTTTTTTTAAACCTCTAAGGTAATTTATTTATTTACGAATATTTTGTACGATGTAAGGTGGTGGTATAAGATATTCCTTTTAAATATATTTATATTATATTTGCATAAAAAATGTATTTTCGCCAATAGCTTTCTGCTTTGGGCTATATTATTATGGCTCTTAAAATTGCATACGGTTTAGGGCATGTGTAAATAGCGATGGTGAGTCTTAGCTAGGTACCAGTCTGATTTAAAAAATCTTTCAGTTTTAGATAGCCCATTTATTGAGGAAAGCTACCGGTCCCGTGGCTCATAGCGTGATGTTATATACATCACGCTATGAGCCATGGGACCGGAGCAGTAGCCTTAAATAAAGCAGGTGTACCTGCGGGCTCACTAGATGAGCCCACAGAATAAAGTAGTAATTACTGCACGTAAAATATGCGTTGTGAAGTAATATTCGTACGTATTACATAAGTATCTATGAAATAGAAATGGAAATGATAATAACCATAGGTATTTTTGCACGACGACGCTATCAGGCTTTTTCAAATTGGATAACGTCTCGGATACAAACAAACTCCAATTTAACCTAGCCTTTTGTCTAAATATTTTTCATTATGATTTCTAACCGAGACGATTCTTATGTTTATTTTTCCTCTAATTGATCGTTTTGCTAAGTATTTTGTGAAGAAAATAATAAAAATAATGATGCACCTCTGTCAGTATAGGCAGTCGTTATCTCATCATGAGACTAACGCAATCTCAGAGGGAAGAGTAACAGCTTTCAAACATCACCTTCATCGAGTAATATAAACAAAAAATGTATTACATGATGAATAGAAAGCTTACAACCGCAGGGCAGCTTTATGGCGAGCTGAATGTGTGTGGTGACATTGCGGTCCCAAATGCTTCAGGTCAGGGCTCTCAACTCTGGCTGGCCGTGGTCGGCCGGTCAGAGAGAAGCCGCAGGAGCTATTAGCTCGGGGGTGGAAGTGTCATTCTCAAGGGCTTAACTACGGGGAAACGCGCTCCGAGTCTCCACGATGGCGAATCCGGTGCCGCACCGCTCGACACCCCTAGCCACTCGCACCGGTGTTGCCTTTTGGCTGCCTTTATGGCAGACTTTGTTTGCTTTGAGCGGCTGTTTAGAGAGGGTCCATCCAGTGAGTTGGCGAGTCACGACCTGCCATGCAGAAAGATACGTGCAGAGGCCCGTAGAGAGTATTACTGGCAGGTGCCGTTTTTATCCATAGCATTAATTACTAGTAGGTACACTAAACACCCATCCCTATAACTAAATTAAATTAGTCTCCACATCATAGCAATAGTCCTATACGTGCTGCGGCTAGTCCATAGCTGTATTCAGTAGTGCAGTTGTGGAGGCTCCGCGGTATGTGTCCCATCCCATTTTAGATTAAAACTCTCTACGAGCCTCTGCACGTTGGATCCATATCCCCGTGTATGCCTCCCAAAGAACCGGTTATTCTTCTAACACTACATATTAGAAGAATAGCCGAGAAAACAAAAAATAATGAAAGAAATACGTACCTATTTGTTGAAAGAATTCGAATATACTTATGCTATCCAAAGTTTAAAAGCAGTGTTTCAAGAGTATCGCGGAGTCGTAACGGCTACGGCTGTTAAATTAATGTATCTACCCTAAACTACTAAAGGGACCTATCCAGTTGCTGCGCGGTGTAAGACGGTGTACCAATACCCAGTGCGTTAGTAAAGAGAACGTCTTCAATACGCTTCCGTGAAATGGAATGAGCGTCAATGTCAATGATCGCTATCTCACGTATCTAAGCTTTGCCGGTCCCATAGTTTTTGTGGCAGAATCATTATTCTGCCACTAAAACTATGCGAAAACAAGACTTGCAGAAAATGCTGTTTAGATAATATCAAAAGTGCGGCCCACCTTTCTTTATTTTGCCACCTTGTGGCCCTTGCTTACATAAAGGTTGCCGACTGCGGCATAGTGAACAAAAGCAAAAAATCCTAAGTATTTTTAAAGTAAGTAAAATTATTTATAATAGTCGGCATTATTGCTTAATTTTTAATGTATTGACCTATTACAGTAATAATTAATTGGATCCCTTAAAACCATTGTTATCTCAATGCTTAAAACCCTTGAATTAAAGCAACGTAAGTAGTTGCAAAAGAAAATAACTACATAGTATAAAACAAAGTCTTCTGTCTGTTGTCCACATGTACGGGCGCTAGTGCTTTATATAGTAGTTTGCACAAAAAGTGAAGTTTGAACTCAAATTGAATAACTAGTGTCTTCAAATTCAAATATTTTATTGCTCTCCATATGTTTTCATGGTGTTACATACATAAATAGATCAGGATGTGGACCCTGACGGGCACGGCAATTTACAAAAGAAGAAGAAAGGAGGAAGCCACTGGCGACAATATTTCGGTTATTTTATATTTTTATATAAGTACATTTCAAATAAAAATTAAATAGCTATTAACATATTGTCATTTAAGTTTATATTATAATTATTAACAAAAAAATAATGAAAGCTATAGGTAATGTCAAGGATATTTTAAATGTTTTATTTTTCTATTATTGAGATTATAGATTAGAAAATTAATTATTTCAATGTAATATTTTAATTAGCGAACGGGCTTTTTCATTTTATTATACACATATTTATTGTTTTAAAATGGTTGGAGATTAATATTTTAGACTAAGGAAGTTAAATTACCATTGAAGTATTCATGGGCTATTTGAGTGCATGGTAAGTTGAGAGGTGGGCAGGTTAAGTCTGTTTCTATGGCGTAGTGTCATGTTTGTGTTTATGTCTGCTCTTTTAGTATATAGTTCAGGATGTTTTCGCACAAATTTACAGATTTCAAAGATGTAGATACTGGGTAATGTCAATAGCTTGAGCTCCTGAAAATGAGGTTTGCTGGTTTCTGTCTCATTTATGTTAACTATTATTCTTAAGAGCTTCTTTTGCAATGTAAACAGCGTAGGTGCGTCTGTGCTATTTTCCCACAAGATGACACCGTACTTGAGCCAGGCGTATGCGTAAGCGTAGTTTGTTGCCAGTGCAGTTTTTAGGTCCGTAGTTTTTTTTATTTCTCGTAGAACGTACCTATGAGAATTTTAATAACTTAGCTCTTATTCTTTTGATATGAGACTTCCAATTAATGTTAAAATCTATATCTATGCCTAATAAGGTGAATTCATTAACTACACACATCAACAAAGTCTAGGGATATCTTAATCCTAAATTATTTACGAGTTTATAGTTTAGAACCTTGTTAGTTTCCACAAAAAGTTTATATACAGATTAAAACCTCTTTTATTCTATTTTCAAAATTTGAACATGGAAAGAAAAAAAACAAAATAATAAACAAAATATGGCGGCAAATTTGCTAGTAATTCGTTACATTAAAGAAAGTTAAAACTGTTTTATTATAATTATTAATGAAAAGGGTTTTTAATTGTTTTTCTTTTTTAATTTAACGTGACGTACGAACTTTAAAAGTCATGTCACGTCGTCATTTGAGTCGAGATGAAATGTTACGAGCCGTGGGCATGTTAGAAAATGTTGCAATTCAACGCGTCGTTGCTGAGGCCCTACATACCAGTCAAAATGTGATATCAAGGTTGTGGTCACGTTATCGCAGTACTGGAGATGTGGCCGAACAGCACACAGGTAGATATCGTGTTACTACGCAGAGACAGGATCGATTTCTCCAAATGACCGCCAGAAGACAACCCAATATCACAGCGCTGCAACTAGTGCAAAGGCTCCAGGAGGACCACCAGCTGCTGGTAAGCGACCAAACCGTGCGAAGAAGGTTACATGAAGTTGATCTTCATGCTCGAAGACCATTGCGTGTTCCAGCATTGCGACGTGGCAATCGCGGTCGGCGGCTTTCGTGGGCTCGGGAGCATTTACCATGGAGTGACGAACAATGGTCTTTGGTGCTGTTCACCGATGAGTCCCGGTTTGGGTTTCACCCGGATTCACGAAGAACACGCGTTCGGAGAGCTCCAGGGAGAGTTAGCCGTCTACGGCACCCTCAGGAGGTCCACCCATACCAAGGCGGGACAATCATGGTGTGGGCAGGAATTCGTCTCGGCGGACGAACCCAACTCGTTTGGATCCAAGGCAGCATGACTGCACAAAAATACCACGAGGAGGTAGTAGAGCCCGTTATTGTCCCACACAGAACTCAAATAGGCCATGAATTTCTACTCATGCACGATAATGCTCCTTGCCATACGGCGCGGCTGGTATCGACCGCTCTCCGAGAGCACGATATTCAAGTTTTGGATTGGCCTGCACAGTCGCCCGACTTAAATCCTATCGAGCATGCCTGGGACATGTTACAACGAAAAGCTTTGAGAGATTTTCCACCAAATTTGACGACTGAACAACAACTTTACGAACACTTGCAAAGGACATGGGACCTCATACCGCAGCAAGACATTGACAATTTAATTTTAAGTATTAACAATCGATGTCGATGTGTAATCAATGTAAGAGGTGGCAACACTGATTATTAATGATTAGATTTTACAAGATTTTTTCCATTTTTATTAAAATTAATAGTTTTTTAAGAAGAAATGTTTGTTGTTATCATACTAATTTTCCATGATGATTAAAAAATTTTTTTTTTTATTTAAAACAAAAAAAAACACGAAATGTTTTTTATTTTTATTAAAGACCTTAAAATAATCTATGATTCTTCTATTTACTGTATCAGAAAATTCTTCATAGATTTTTAGATATTTGATGAAATATAAAATATCCCTAGACTTTGTTGATGTGTGTACTTCAATTGCTTTATTATTAAAATTAAAGTTTATATTAGTAGGAGATATTTGACGTGGGTGGAATGTTATAAACTTAGTTTTATCAAAGTTTATTTCTAAGTTATTTGCGGTCATCCAATCAGTAGTAGAGCTTAGTCTTGAGTTTAATTTTTTCATTTACGTTCGTATTATTGTTACAGGAGGTACTTAAGTATTGATATGTCGTCTCGTCAGCGAAGAGGGCACTTGATTCTTTTATGTGTTTTGGAAGGTCAGTTATATAAATTATAAAGTGAGGCCTCCTATCAGCGCGGAGAGGAAATTGTACAATATTTTAGACTTTATTGATATCTTTCTATAGAGTTACTTCGAATACGCAAATGGATTATAGAAATAAATGGCTCAAAGAAAACTGCATAACACTGCATACTATCGAGAATATCACATAGTTCAAAGCATTAGCAAACTGAAGAGGCAGTGGGCTGGTCCCATTTGTCGCAGATTCGACATCCGTCGCAGTGGATATCTTTTGGAGTGGAGCCTGCGTCTTGGCGAATATAGTGCAGGAGGTGCTCCGGCTGCGGGGCGTGACGATGTACGCGAATTAAAGACGGTGATGGACTTGAAGAGCCGAAAATTGAGCTCATTGGCGTGCCACTGGAGAGGCCGATATCCAGCAGTGGTCCACCCGATCCCTAAAAAAGGCGATCGCTCTAACCCGTCCAACTACAGACCGATAGCCATAACCTCCCTCTTCTCGAAGATAATGGAGTTCATTATTAACTGCCAGCTCCTTCGGTTTTTAGAGGATAATCAGCCGCTTAGTGACCATCAATACGCCTTTCGTAAGGGTCGGTCGGCTGGTGATCTTCTAGTATACCTGACACATCGTTGGGCACAAGCGATTGAGACAAAGGGGGGCGCTTTGGCGGTCAGTTTGGACATAGCGAAGGCCTTCGATCGGGTCTGGCACAAAGTGCTTCTTTCGAAGCTCCCTTCCTATGGGCTGCCCAACAAATTATGCGAATGGGTCACCAGATTTCTTACAGACAGAAGCATAAAGGTCGTAGTTGACGGTGAATGCTCTGACGCCTTGTCTGTAAATGCTGGTGTCCCTCAAGGCTGCGTGCTATCGCCTACTTTGTTTCTCCTGCATATCAATGATATGTTGTTAGACAGCGGCATTCATAGTTATGCAGATGACAGCACAGGCGATGCTTTATATACCGGCCACGCCAACATTTCTCGAGAAAAAGTCATCGAGAGCCGAAATAAACTTGTGTCTGAAATTGAGACCTCCTTGGAGATGGTCTCAGATTAGGGAAGACTTAATTTGGTCCAATTTAACCCCACAAAGACACAAGTTTGCGTGTTCACTGCTAAAAAACTGCCGTTTTGAGAGCACCCCCTTAAATGCCTCCTCCAGTATTGGAATACTTGGTGTCGACATATCGAGCGAAGTCCAGTTCCGCGGTCACTTAGAGGGTAAGGCTAAGTTAGCCTCGAAGAAGCTTGGCGTGCTCAATAGATCGAGACGGTATTTCACTCCGGCCCACCGCTTGCTCCTGTATAAGGCGCAGGTCCGGCCGCATATGGAATACTGTTCTCATCTTTGGGCAGGGGCACCCCAGTACCAGCTTCTCCCTCTGGACCGCATCCAACGGAGAGCCGCTCGAATTGATGACTGCCAAGATATTTGCAACCGGTTAGACCCCTTGGCGCTGCGTAGAGATGTAGCCTCGCTATGCATCTTTTATCGTTGCTTCTATGGGGAGTGCTCCGAGGAATTGTTCAGATTAATCCCTGCCGCCTCTTTCCGCCATCGTTCTACGTGACAGCATTTCCCTCCCCATCATTTAGATGGTTGGCAATCCACAACGGTGCGTTTCTCTAGAAACTTTCTGCCTCGCATCTCTAAACTGTGGAATGCTCTGCTCCTGCGGTTTTTCCGAACCAATACGACCTTCAAACCTTCAAGAAAAGAGCGTATTCCTTTTTAAATAGCCGGCAACGCACTTGTGACTCCTCTGGTGTTGCAGGTGTCCATGGGCGGCGGTAATCGCTTAACATCAGGTGACCCGTCTGCTCGTTTGCCCACTATTCCAAAAAAAAAGTGGTTTACAGCCGGCTGATGATGATGTCGATGAATTTCTGCTACAAAAACCTGCAAAGGATTTATTGGTAATTTGTTACGTTTGCTTGAATGCCTATTAAACAGGTAGCTTTTAGTCTAAATCGAAAAGATTGGTTATCGAAGCTATGCTTTGAAGTGCCTTTAAAATAACGAGTGTGTGTCACCCGTGGTGAAGATCCCATACACATTTTCTACTAATGGATCCGAGCAGTTGATAAGGATTTTGTTGATCGTAGTAAGATATTTTTAGGGTGCCGTAGTAAACTACAAGGAACCCTTATTATATAATATTTTTTCGCACGGGCAGTGCGAAACAATATCCGTCCGTCCGCGGTTTTACGCGAAATTTATAAGTACTAAAGAGCTGAAATTTGGCATAGTTATACATTGTAACCACGCGGACAAAACAATATGATAAAATTTTACTGGGTAAGCTCCCATGCAGCTAAGTGAGCAAGTGTGCTTTTTAAGTTTTCTGTGACTGTTTATATAGTTAGATAGGTATTTTAAAAGGACAAGGAGTTTACTTTTACCGTATTTTTATTTAGGGATCCGTTTGCAAAATATTTAGAAAAAGACTCCAATTGCAGAATGTCGCCCCTTCTCATCTTCTAAACCGTTGTATTTAGGTATGTGAAATTAGTCACATATTCGCTATGTGCGAAGTACATGGTGGGGGTATAGTAAAGCGATCGCAGCGCTTGCCATGGCAGAAATACGCAAAAAGTCGGGAAAACTATCGTCAATTTGCACGGAGTTCGTAATAAATATAAAAGTTTAAATTGCCTAATAATAGATGTTGTTGTGTTGTGAACTGCAAAAATAACAGCAGAAATAGTCGGTGTAAGTTCTATATATTTCCTACATCGGACTGGAAATTAAATCAAAGAAATAAATGGATAGATGCTGTAAAAAGGAATAAGTAAGCGAAATAACCTTTAATTATTATGATCAATTTTATTTGCGCTATATTTTATGTGATATTTACTATTTTCTTTATTATTTTAGTGTTGAAGGGTTCCCATGGTATCCCAAACCTGACGACAAAATTATTAGTGAACATTTCATGGGAAACAAAAAATCAAACGAGGAAGAAAGTCTGAGTTATGCTCCCACGATATTCCCTGAAATATATTGAAAGAGAAAGGTAAATGATTCACAGGTCCTAGCTAGACATACACGCTCGACAAAACGAAGAACCACAAAAGTCCCAGATAGCACATAAAGTCAAATAATAATTGAAGAAGGAAGTGAATTAAAGTAGTCGATCAAGGATCTCAAGTCAATATGTTTTCTGAATCGAAATTAGGAGATACAACCTTTATTTGTATTAGATTCATTTACAGTGATCACTGTTAGCTGAAGTCCAAGTGGATATAGCAACAACATCAACAATTGTAATGACAAATAATTCAAGAAAGTAAGATAAAAGCTGTTGGACTGATAAAAAATCGTATGAGGATAAATCTACTGAAAGAAAAAGCCAAGAATTTGTTGGTTTTTCGTCAATAAAAAATGATGAAGAACTCCTAGATCTTGTTGGTGTGTCATTTAGCAATTTTGAGTTTTTATTAACAAGATTAACTATGAAAAATGTACAGTTTCCATTAAAAACGGGCTTATAAATTTTGGATAAAAATGAATACTGGCTTGACATTTTCAGCATTGAGTGTATTATTTGGTGTACGCAGAACCACAATCTCACGAATATTTCATTTGATCTTCCAAATCTAGCTCGTGCAACTACTAATTCAATATTTTGGCCCAAAAGAGCCACCGTACAAACAACAATGCCTGAGTGTTTCAGTCCAGATTACTAGAGTTATTATTGACTGTACTGCATTCCGAATTGAAATACCGACAGCAGTGGATGATTGTTGATAGTAAAAATACCACTAATCGTCTTTTTATTTATCTTTAATTTACTATATTTACTAGAAAGAAATAAAATACTGATATGTCATTATTTGGCATAATCCCGGATAGTTGCGTATGCTAGGTGCGCCACCTAGCATACGCAACTATCGGGGATTATGCTAGTGATACTGTCGTGCACATAGCGAATACAATGAACTTTCATTGAAAATTATAATGCGTACCTAATTAGACTTTACTAACGAGTGATTGACAAGTAGCTTAAACTTCTAACCTTAGCCCACTTGGTAAGGTGTAGATAGATAGATAGATAGATAATACACTTTATTGTACACCAAAATAAAATCGCACAGTAGGTACATTGGTAAATTACCTAATATCTATGTACAATCGGCGGCCTTATCGCTAGATGCAATCTCTGCCAGGCAACCTTAGGATGGACAGAAATAATGTAAGCAGTCATATTATGGCGGTGGTGTAGTTAAATAATGAAATATAGAAAAACATACTTAATATTAAACAAAAATAAAATATATAAATATATACATTTACCAACCATATATATTATATACCAACTTACATATATACAATACATACATACACACTGGCGGTGTACTACCGGCGGAACCCATTTTGTGCGTGGCTTCATATGCATTTGGCCGATTTTTCACATTGACCATTTCCTCAACCAGTTTCAGCCACGCCGGCCTCGTCAACTTTGTTCTAACAGTTGTATTTGGCGTGCTCGTGTATGCCTAGGACAGCCGATCTTATTGGCAAAAATTCGCCCAAAATGCGGGTGGGTGAGCACACTTTTACATTGACTATAAATTATAGAACAATTATACTTCATCGTCGTCGTCGATCATTACACTGGTTCTCACCAAATTGCTACATTTCTGTCGTCGAACAGCTGTTAGTTCCCACTCTCAAAGCACAATGACCCTCTTTTTCGTGAGGCGCTTAATTACATCTTTATACCTTAGGAGTTGTCCCCTATAATTACGATTGCGCTTCTGTAGTTAAGAAAAGAAATGCACTTTGCCAAATGTTGGTTCCTATGTTTGGTAAGATCAGTGCCTAATAAATGTCAAATTTGGTAGCCAGCTTCAAGTCATTTGAGCTAAAAACGCCGCGATCCAATTTACCTAATACCGGCACCAAACCGACTGTTGATCTCAACATCAAGGTTGCACTTTGATGTTATAGTGCTTCCCAGGTAACGCGATGTATTGACTTGCCTTTAAGTACATCTTTCTTTTGACTGAGGAGCTCTAAAGACTTCACAACTATACTTTCTTTTTGACATATTTTTTAGGTCAATCCGTTTCAGTACGAGCCTTAAGTCTAGCTAAGTTAAGACGCCTAATGGCCTCTATCGCGGGAACAGAGGTACCTACATACATTCTTTCGTGGGTTGTCTGTATTAGCACTTCTTAAACTGTAACAGCTAAGTATAAGGCGAACTGTGTGGGTGCAAAAATACCCCCTTGATTTACCCCATAGGTAACGGGGAAGAACTTTGACTGATCTGAGCTTACAGCGAGCGATGCAGCTAGTCTTAGAAATCAGACAAACTTGTACAAACGTGCACCCAAGTTTCTGCAGTTCCATCCAGAGAGTTTCTCGGGGTACATGATCAAAAGCCTGCTCAAGATCAACAAATCAGAGATATATATTCCGACCTTGTTTTCTGTTTTTCCCCTGCAGATTTTGCATTGAGATAATCACCTCACAAGTACCACCGTTGGGTCAAAAGCCAAAATGGGATGAATCCCATTATCAGACAGAATAAGATATATTCAATTACATTTACCAGGTAATTTTTTGAGGCGATTTAGGAGAACTCCAGTGAAGACTTTTCCAGACACTGAGAGCTGATAAATTCCTCACTAAGAACCACAATCAGCTCGGTGCTCTTTTTCCTTCTATAAAGCCTCAATAAGAGATAATTTAAAAGTGTAGGGGCTTGTTCCTATACCGTACCTTCCCCTATTGCGAAGGATTAAACTCAGATCGGAGACCCTTTACGGAAGCGGTCAGTTGCGAAGGATATATTAAAGTGCACAAGTACAAGCACGAGACACAGCTGTATCTACATAGTACATACTCATCTTTGTCCGTCTGGACCCAGCGGGAAAAAGACCGTTCCTACTTACGCCTTGAGAAAGACTCAGACAGGTGAAATATTTACAAAATTACAAAGTCTTCAATTGTATAGGGATTTTATAAAATTGTAGTATGACTTGGATGGCAATGGCATCAAGCAATTCTTTTTTAATGAAATACGCAACAAACGAGATGACACAACCAACACCTGAGTAAAGTCACAAATGCGTTGCCGTCGTCTGGGATGTGAAAAGGAATAGGAGCAAGAGCAGGATGAGGGAGAAGGAAATGAGGATGGGGCTCTGATGCAGGGACTCACTGCCCAAACGAAACACAATACTCGTACTGTTACCTACATTACATAGATATTCTATGAGAAGGTAATGCTCCTTCGGACGAGCCGACCCATGCATGCTGAAATCAGCAAGGTTTTACTGCCTGTTCTAGGTGATCTATTTATTCGTCTGCTTACATATCAATGACAGCAAAGTTAGTTAACTATGTCAAAGTATGGCTATAAAAAATTTGCAATATTTTTCAACATTCTTTTAGGTGTAGATTAAATTATGAAATTGGCAAGAATTTAATATAACATCCAAAATAAAATATTTTCTCGCACAAGAAAATGATTATTCTGTGCTCTTATCAGAACAAAAATGATACATGTTGTGTACGTGTATACACACGATTGTATATCAGTACTAGTAATCAAAGTTCTGTTTCCTACGGAGAATCGATTTTATCAGTCACTGTCCAAACAATCAGCTCACATAATACTCGTTCGAACTAAATAACTAGCTACATTTTTAATTAACCAATCTTGGGAATTACAAAGCTGTGTACTTTGTTAGAAAAAACATTGTGATAGTACCTACACATTCTAAATAACAAGTTCCTCCGCGTCGTACAGTGGGTAGGTTGACTATTTTGCTAACTCAGTTTCACTAATAGCATTGATTTTGCCTAGCTTTTTCATAAATAACATTATGATTTATAACAATATGTGTCATTTTAATTTAATATAACTTTACCATTAGCAATAATATTAATAAAATATGAAAGTATTGTACTTGGTTATTTGAAATATCTGCGATAAGTAAGTTCATCTTTATCTTCGTAAACTTGGCCTATTGATAAGGTACAAGTAGTTGTTGTACCCAGGGATCTTAGATCCTGTCTGAGGAACATATTGACCGAATTATATCGCTGTTAAATATAGATATATGTTATCTCAAATTACAAGTTATTTATTTGTATCGGTGACATTTAAAACTTATTTAATAAACAAACGACTGAAGTCACTATAACGTTTTGATAATTTTATCCCCAACTGTTTCTCATAAACTTATAACATAAAATTGTAATAGGTTTTGCTAGTCATTTCAACATTATTTTGATATTGTAAAAAGCAGTTGATTTAAATTGTATTTAATTAATAATAGCATTATGTATCAATATTGCCTGAAACAATTGGTTTAGTTAATAAACGAAAGATTTAATTAAATAGAACTAACAAATTGCACAATGAATAGCCACAGGCAAGAGACAAAAGTATGTATGTACGTGATGGTAGCAGCGAGAGTGCTGAGTGCACTGTGCAATGCACGAATGCAGTGCAGAGCGTGCAAGTGCGGTGTGATGATGCGTTCGCGCGGGGTGGGCGCGTCACGCACACTCGGAGCGGCCGTGGTGCGCCGTGGCACACCGCCTAGCCAGTAGCGCGAACAGCCCCGATCGGCACACACGATGATTGCGCACAAGCACGCGCTCGCCGCCGCGCTGCTGTGCGCGCTGGCCGGCCAGCTCGGAGCCGGGGCCAGCCTGCACTGCGCCATGAGGAGAGAGATCTCCCCCTGCACTTGCCGACGCGAGGACGCGGGCACCGGTGCCGTCCTAGTGGTTTGTCAGCGTATCAACAATTATGAAGAAATCGCACGAGCTCTTACCAACAAGTTCAGCCCAGAAACCAAGATCGGCTTGGATATCTCCTACTCGCAGCTGCCGGATTTCGCTGAACATAGCATCAAAGAACTCGGTCTTTCGATCACAAGACTCAAATTAAACTTCGACAACTTAAGGCAAGTCGATTACGAAGTATTCTAAACCGTCCTTGGAGTTAAGTTCAGTTTCTTGTGCAGTTTTTTTAACGTGTGCAGTTGTGAATCTACGCAACGTTTACTTAATATGTGTAAGCTCTTTGTTGTGTAAAATAGCATTAAAATTGTGATCTCGATAATGACAAACAATGTGTAAGTTGAATGAGAAAACAACAGGTCTATGATAAGAGGAGCAGGCACCGATGAGGATCGGCCGTTATCGAGAGAGTGGGCGGCACCCTCGGCAGGGCTGGCAGAGCTCGCTGCCGCACTCCACTCTCCACACCGTACGACATGACGCGCTCGCGGTCACAATCATTTGATGCCAGCATATTTAATCTTATGGACACAATACGTTTTGCGCCATTCAGTAAATTTCCCTTCGAAATGAGTTTATTATTGTAATGATGCTTATCAGCTTTGCTACTACATTAATGCAAACGCAAACACGAGAAGCGGAACACGAGTTAGCTAATGGCCAGTGAGCCACAACAGCACATGTCGTTTTCGGCAGTTTATTCCTTACAGAACAACAATTAAGTCGCCCGTGACCCATGAGCTCAACTCTTATTGACCACTCAATTGATCTTCACAGATTTTTCGAGTCATCCTAATTGTTTAATTTCTTCTTGCCTAGAATAAAAATCTTTGTACAGTATGTTAAATAATTTGCCTAACATTATTTAGTTATTCTAATTCTGCATTTTCGATATTTTGCATCACTTTGCTTGTTTCATTTTCAGTTAAGTGAATTTGTAAGGTAGGAACATATTGAAACTGTTCTATAATTTTGTCAATTTGTTAAAACTATGGGATTATTTATTGATTCCTTTAGTAACCTTTTGTTAGTGAACTCTATATCGCGTGGGGATGGCATCTAGGAGACGTTGCTCGATAGTTTGCCGGGTTATCTTAGGTCGCTTCTAAAGCAGTAAAATTGAATGATATCATATTGGAAGTGTCGTATTCACTGTATTTACTCATTAATGGTGAACTAACAAATTACTTGTTGTTTATGTATTTCTATATAGTAACATGAAACAAACTGCCAATGTACTACGTTTGAGAATTGAGATTAGTTTTTGAACGAACTGAGATAATTACTAATCTTATTTATAAAGAAATATTTAAGGGAATTAAGTACCTAAGTATGTACTTACTTTGAAATGCATGGATGTGGTACAATAAAGTACTTCATCTATCACTAGTACTAGCGCCCGTGAATTTGTTCGTGTTGTATATTTAATACAAATTAGCTTAATTCGTAAAACATAAACGCTGAAATTAATAAACAATATATGCATAAAGTGTATAACATAATATACACTTAACTTTAAAGTTTCTGTACAAAAAATGTTTCACGTACTAGAGCTAGGTATATATTAAGTAGAGTACTTAACGTCTAAGTGCAAGCCTGATCCGTGCACCCATGGTTCTGTAGAAAATGCGTAATGCGTGACACTTGAGACAAACTTCATTTTTATTTCATGAGTCTAGACGATTTCCCATATACCGATATTTGACACTGTTAATATTCTAATTGGAATCTTTAACATTATTTAATCGAAGAAAACATTATATGCCTTTTATACTCTTTGTGACCTCTGTAGAAATGATCACATTTCGGATTCTACCATAAACTTACCAGATTTCGTTATGCAAGAATTATGAGTCTATACGTTTATTTGATATTTAGTATTTCATAGTCATATCAACTCGATACTTTTTCGTGTTCCTGTGGCAAAAGGTCAAAACAGATAGACGGGCACTAACGCCATCCTAAGTATAATGGTACCATTTAATATTGAAATACAATTCCATAAGAAGATTAATTGTGTGGCAAGTTTAACTTAAAGGTTTTCTCGAGACATGAATCAGAATAGTATAGGTAGCTTTAAAATATATTTGAACTCAGTCATCTTTATCTAAATTGCCGCCGTAAGAGTGCTGGCTTCTTCGTCGTAACACTCTTGGCAGATTTGTCGTAGTCGCAACATCAGAGTTGGTGGCACGCTTAACTAAAAAATTCTACGCCATTCCGCTCGTTGGTACTATTGCCTTCCTTGTGCATTGCAGACAGTATACAATTGTCTCTTTATAATTATAAAGTATTTATAATTAGTATGTCAGATAATCTTAATTAGCTAGCCATTTTATTATAGATACATTATATCAATAGCTTCTAAACAAGTTGTAACTAAATTATCGACCATATCTACTCAGTTCCACATGTCATTTTCTTTATCACTATTGTAAGGCGAGAATTCTGTTTATGTGTTATAGATTAAGTACTACTTACTGTAAGTACTTTTCCAAAGATATAAAATGAACTAAAACGTATATAACAATGTGTAGTTGCAACGATAGCATTTCGTCGCCAGAAGAGTATAATTATCTGATTTATTCAGAAACCTACTTCTAGTGTGTCTAAATTTATGTAGGTAACTTCTGTATCTTGTACTTATATGAACAACACAAAACAGTCGAAAACGTTTATTATCTGCCTGTGTTCCTTTAACAAACTAACTAATCTATTTATATAATTCTGGATAAGACAATAGGGATAGGTAAGAGATCTCAACAATATCAATGAATACTATCAAATGTCTTGACATTGATAATATTCTTTGATATTGTTGAGGTCTCTTACCTATTCTGGATAAGACAAATAGGACGACTAACATTTATTTGGTTTTCTTAAACTATAATTAAAATGAAAGTACTTTACATTTAGAGTACACTACTTTTCAAATATTTGGCGTTTTAAGTTCATAAATATTGCTTCGGAGAGTACGTTAAGTACGTGGAAAAGCCGATATTCTGTCATTTTTGTCATAGACGAGAAAACCGACCGCAGGCCCCAAGGCAAAAATATTGGATCAAACCGGAACAGCTGACTGGAACAGGATGGAACCTTTAATCAAATTTATTACAACCGTAGTATATAGAGTACGACACATCGGTATTTCTCAAATTTTCGATCTTTCCATGTAATTAACTCGTTTCTTGTAGCCTTATAGGTACATTTTCCTCGTCTTGCCTCATTCTTTCTCTATATTATATGATTAAATAAAATCACACACAATCTCTTCCATCCCAGTAACCATTTCCAGACTGGTACCTACTTAACAAAAAACATTTTTAATTCCATAGCAGTCTTATATGAATTCCGATACACATATCGCTTTCATGAAATTTTGATACATGCTTGTTATTGACATTGTTACTTTATTTTTCTTGGTATACGATCAAGTTTAAAATGGTAAACTTTATCCATCTACATTCCTTCTTTTGAATGCTTTGCGTTCCATGACGATATTGGAAATAAAGTCAATTTCAAGCCTCATTCATAATTATTCATCATGATCATTATCCTTGTGTCATATCATGGCCGCTTCCTAGTCTTTTTTTTTATATTTGACAGAGCCTTTCAAGAAGCAGCTACCATCTGATCTCAGTAATCTACGGGGCAGCAATATTCCATGTTTTATACTATTGTCGAATATTTAGGGCTACATATGTATGAAGATATAGCGAGCCCAGATATCCGCGAGTAATCTGAGAGCCCAGATGAATGGTTTAACGTTAGGTGATCTCCTTAGAGAGCACCTAACGTTACCTCTATTGCTCCGTGCTTTAGCACGTAGGAATAAAAAATTAAAGCCTTTTCTGACTGACCGACTTTCCGAAAACCGAAAATAAGTGCGTGCCGTGGATTACTAACCGAAATTCTTTACTGTCATAGCTATTTCTGCTTTAGATAATATCAATTACGTTCAGTTTTATTAATTTCAAAGCAACAAATTTCATTGCGACTTCACTCATGCTTCAACTGTTCAGGGCTCTTGTCTATTGCTATTAATAAAAGCACGTCTTTAAGGCCTTTGAGAAAAATGAATGTATAGCTGCCATAGAATATGGCTATTCCTTTGGATTGTGGAGGTACGACGATACTCAGTCAATAGAAGAGTTAGTATTCTGTCAAATATGATGTGAATAAAAAGCTGGCAAAGACCTTCGTGGCTTCCAAAGATTTCAAATGATTGAAACGGTCAGATGTATTATGTTTGCTTAATTTTTCCAGTCAGTAAGTCTCACTACTCTCTGAGATGTGCCCCTGAAATTCCTCCGCTTGTTCTATTTTAAATGCATCAGGGTTAAAGTGCCTATCCAAAGGTGGATGAGATTAGCCCTTAATGTCTTATTGAATAGCAATTATTTTTTCAAGCGTTTTATCCAATTTTGTTTTTATTAGGTAAGATTTTTACATATTTTTTTTTTCATTTTCACAATTATTCTAAACATCATCCTTAGAGGCTGTCAATTGACAACGCTGCATTATCATAGCATAGCATTATCGTATAATTATCGCTATCAATAAAGTCTGCCACATGAGCAACTCATATAGATTTTTTGCTCGCCAGCTCCCTAGCTATAAATAAAATTGACTGATTAGAGCAACTTGCACAAATATGGTTCAGATATAGAGTCAAAAGCCGAACTGGCAGGCATGAAACTAGGTATCCTGTACAAGGTGAGGCAGTACTTTACGCCGAAACAGTTGCTTAAAAAATAGAGCAATAGTATGCGTCAACCACAGAACAATTAAAGGGGGTACCTCTCTTAACTGTTCTGTGGCGTCAACCTGAAATCCATCTTTAGTTCCTTTCCTTGAAATGACATTAATATAAATCTGTAGGTTAGGTATTTAACTGATAATAATCGTTTAGTGCCTGATGGTTTAAAATGATGAATTATACAATGAATTTTCAAATTACAACGTAGGTACATTCTCAAATTTAATCATATAAATTAGTGTCTTATGTATGTATGTAGAAATTATGAATATTATATGCGTATAACATACGTAAGATATGTGATAGAAGCAGCTAAGCTATAAAATATATTCATAAAGAAAATAAAATGTAGGTACTGCAAAAGAATTGGATTATTTAATACAAAGTGATGTCCGAATTTAGAAGGTCCTTAAGGTTATAGGTTGTTGTCATTGTGTTTAAGTCTTTTAAACCATGCCTTTGAAGCATATCGCCAATGTGCTTGACTGAGTTGAGATCTGGCAAGAATGCAGGCCAGGGCAGTACTCCAGGTATAGCGTGACTTTGCAATTTCACGGACAGTAAACGCCAATAGGCGTGATAACAATAACACTTCAATTGTGTCTCGTTTACTGTCCGTGAAAGTGTTAATACGTCATTACTTGTGCTTGTGTCTAGTTACAACTAAGCGCTACCGTGCTTTGGAGGGCAAGTAAAGCCATCGGTTCCGGTTTTTGTCCCAGGGCAAGAACCGTTAGCCCATGTAGAAAGACTTAGGGCAGTCTTATAACTTCGACACCAGAGTTTGCCGGCATATCCGGAATTTTTCAATGCCAAGTGCGCCTAACTCATTCCGTATACTCACCGAGCCGCAGCCGAACTCTATAGTCCATGTCTGTCCCTAGTAAAGCTTCAACTAGGCGTATTGAGTCTGGCTTGTGAGCCGGTATATAAAATCAAATTGTTATTGCCAGTTTCGAATAATTATTATACCAGGTGTGGCGAGAAGTAGAGATATATATAACACAGAATACTAAAACGGTGTTCGGTTTTATACTTAAATCATGAAGATGAAATTCATAATCATAAGTTATCTTGAAGACAATAATCATTGACAATCTTACGAGTAATTATCTATCCTTACATTCATCATATGCCCCGCCTCCACCCGCGTAAGTTATACAACTAAACCTTCTTCAAATCACTCTACCTTTTGGGGAATGCCGTACACAAATACGTTCGGTAGTTCTGAGAGTACTGCGTTAACACAGAGAGGATGGTAGGGGGACTTTTTATAATATGTACATACATAAATAAAATTTGTCGTAGGTATAAGCGTAAAGTTCGTCTTTCTTTTGCCTTATGCCATCAATGAGGAGCCAGCTAATGCATCTACATTCGTTAAATAATCTGTAGAGCTACAGTATTGGACAGACCAAGAATGTAAGAAAGAGACAAGTAGAGTCAATCTAATGTATAATATTCAAGATTCCTTGATAATATTCTTCAATTACTGACTGACTGACAGACAACGCTCGGCCCAAACTACTGTTTTTGAAATTCAATCTACCGCTCTATCTCAGAAAATGTTGTTCTTAGGGATTTGTTATTATGTTTCATATAATGCCCTGATTTACAGGTTTTTCAAGTGTATTTCATTATAACACGTCAAATACTTACCAGAAAAATGCTGAATGCCACAATGACAAACTTTATCCTCGATTTTTTAGTATCTCTGATACGTTTTCAAACTTTATGTGTACAGTGTAACTAGCATAATACATATATATGTATGAGTGATATGCTACTTGACGTTTAGTTATCTTAATATATAAAATCCTTGCGTTACTGACTGACTGACAGACACGCTACAGCCGAAACTATTGGGCGCAGGAAGCTGAAATTTGGCATGTATGTTCCTTGGGGACCGTAGGGGTGCACTAAGAAGGGATTTCCCGAAATTCCCACGGGATCGGCCAAAATGGGTAAATTTAAAAAATTGCAGGCGTAGCTGCTGGTGTCCTCTAGTATGTAAATAATAATTTGGTTGGTACCACTACCCTGGTCTGATGATTGAGCTCGTAGGTTGGAGATGAATCTCTCGAATTCATACTCGCAAAACCTTCGAGTTTGGGCTCACTAGATTAGATTAATCTTATCTTTCTATTCTTCTCAGATGACGTTCTGTTGATTTCTCCAGATGACGGGAAGCGTCTTTAACTTGTTGTAGCCAATTTGACAAAACTAATAAATAATGAGATATTTATACTCTTTATTTTAGAACATACAATTTAGCAATGGATCATTTTAATTAATATCTATATTATTTATGCATACCTGTTATACAATCTCCAGGGCTATCGATATCCTAATAACTACTAGGGTTAGATATAGAAGGTACCAACAGTCTGCCTTAAAATGGGTATCGATTTCAAATCCTCGGCATCACGGCGCACACCACTAACTCTAGAAGTTCCATTATGTGTGTATTAAATTGCTTATTATCGCTTGTACCGTGTGCCTCTGATAGCACATTTCGTTCCGATTGTCCTGAAGATCTTAGATATCCGAGTCATAACCTTAAATATACTGACACTGGTCTAAACTATGGAATATTGCTATATTTATGGGTTGTCAATTCTGGTAAGATCACTATGCACACAAAAGTCTTGGACGAAACCGTGATAATATTAGGACGATGATGTTAATAGAATAGAATCAACTCATTTATTTCATGATTGCTTTTGGTGTACGATGTCTTTTTTAATGTGTTAGCATTACCTAGCTCCATACCTTACCTTATTGTCATTATTTGAAGATGGGTCTGCAACTCTTCCCTCCTCATCGGAAGGTCTACAATCATTCATCAATCATGCAAGATCAAGATGGAAAATTAATTTCACTGAGTTAAAAGATATTTTGGACAATATAGGAAGGATTAGGCGCAGTAGGTGCAGATTGATATTACGAAGTCTTTTCCTTACATGCTGTTTTTGTAGCGTTAATTGACAGATGTAACTTTCCAGTATCCATTCAGAAACTTTACTGCGATTTTTTATGTAGGTATGTACCTAAATAACAGTAGTCTTTGTATTTTATCTTTATTTGCGACGTTGCAATATCCGCATAAACATACTGGAGACACTGTATTTAATACTCGCCTGTTACGCAATTTAAAATACGTCATGTTTTTGACGAAATTTTAATGCTTCATTTTTTTATCCTCGTATAATTATGCAGACTAGCGTGAGTTGTTGTTGGCCCATAAAAATGTTGTATGATAATAACCACACGATTTCTGTATCTGTTTATATTATTACTAGGGCTGGTTGCAATAGATATGCATTAAAGATATTTATCATCTTTATATATAAAATACTTCTTCTTCTCATATGCGGCTTGATAAGTATCGTAAATCGTAGTCAGAAGATCCTAAGTCAGGCTTTGGTTGAAGTTCAACCTGTTCTGAAAATATTGGTTTTCGCGTATAGTACCTAAAATGCACATTATTACTACATATTTTAGTTCATATTTACGTACACAGTGACCATTCCACCTGATAAGTGAATTATCAAAATATTTTTCGTTAGGTATTTGTTTATGAAATATTGTCTGTTCTGTTTAGTGAAGATGGCAGGGAGCATTTTCGATATTAAAACACATAAGTACAATGTCAAATGTTGACCTTATTCTTCTTACTTATAAAAAAACATTATATTTACGTGGTAATGCTTTATAAAACTTTTTAGCATTATAAGATATTTCCCGTTAAAAAACTAAACTACCATAGCACTTAAATCAGCCAACACTAGAGTTATTACTATAATGATTCGTTATACTTACTCCAAAAAATACTTACAATAGAAAATCGCAAAGAGCCATTCTTGACACATGGGACAGGTCAATTGTCTAAAGTTAATACTTATTTTCCCCTCATGTTTTGTTACCGGAGTTCCCTCGGAGATAATATACAAACCAGAACTCACTTAATAGATAAATTAATACATGATTCATAGATCAAAATGTAAATATTATGATCCTTGACTTTTATTTTGCATAATACCTACATACCTATTACCTAATACAAATTTACAGCCAGTAACAAAAAAATATAAGTCGTTTAGATATAAAAAATAACTACGTTAAACAAAACCGTCGTCAAAAACTAAAAGTAAATAATAATAAAAAATATATATATTAATGAAATACTACCTATTATTTATATGCGCTATTTACTAATAGGTTTACAGTCGGTGCCAAGCCAATTTGATACTAACGAAGTCATTGCTATATTAATTTAAGTGATTAAAATATTATTATTTGTTAAAGGCTTGGCACCAACTTCAAACCTATTAGTAAATAACACATATAAATAATAGGTATCTAGTATTTAGTTAAAATTAAATTTTTATAATTATTTACTTTTTAGTTTTCGACGTCGGGTTTTTTAACGTAGTTATTTTTTATTTAATACTTTTTAGTGTATTGTTGTATTGTCAACTAGTTATGGGTAGACCTAAAAACGTGCTGCGCCCCTTAAAAAATATAGATCTCAAGAAACGGCCGTACCGCATTATATTTGATTTTTGTAATTACTGAGTTCGTATGGCCACGTTGTGGCTCTTTCATCGGACCCTAGAGGATCCTAGTTGCCATCCGCACCAAAGTGCTCGTTAAAATGAATGTAAAGAGCCCAAACTCGATTGAGTTTTGTCATTTATTTACTGATTTCCTATAGCCACATTTCGATTCCATCATCAGATCAGCTCTATGTCATAATAATTTTTCATTATCATCCATTTTACATACATATACAGAATTTCAGCTAAATCGGTAACCGGGAAGTGTATCAAATTTACTTGCGAGATTTTATTTCAGACATCGGGATAGGTGAAGGTAAATAAAAAAATACTAATAAAATAAAAACTACTGGGCCTACCTGAATCAAATTTTTATGGGACCAATTCGAAACTATCCCGCATCAAACAAAAAAAAAAATAACGTAAATCAGTTCAGAAACCTCGGAGAAATCGGTGTACATACATCGGAAAAAAAAATATATCGGCCGAATTGAGAACCTCCTCCTCTTTTTTGAAGTCGGTTAAAAAGGGACGTGCTGTTTTGAGGATTGTCATCGCAAACTATAAAAACATAAAACCTTATTATACTTCTTAAGTAGACTTCTATTTTTAATCGGGGCCATTAAACATACGTGTCCGGAACATATCTGACGGAAGATCCGTCGCGTTTTATCGGTCGCGTAACGCCAATACATACAAATGTATAGAAAAACGTTCAACCATTCACACCTGACCGATAATCCGTTAGTACGTCGAGCGTACTGACGGATTATTCGTCGACGTCGCGCGCACCACGCACCACGTGAATTTTGACCTTTGAGTAAGGAATATAAATGGAGAGGGCAAATAGTAGGTACATATAGAAAAATTACATTATTCATATATACGAAACCGACATAAAGCCACCAAACATAGTGTTGTCTCGTTTTGTCTTAGGGATATCTCTGTCAGAAAAAAGAGATAGCCATAGTTTACTGAATAAATTAATCATGACGATATTTTAATAGAAATGTCATTCGTGCCACTATCGCTATATTTTTCGCCAAGGTTTGTGGTACATCTGCTGTGAAATCGTTGTCTATCGAACATAATAATTTTGTTTTTGTGCATAAATATGTCTAAAAATCCGATATTGGCTCTCAGAGAATATTTTGTTACATGTTTCATACAAGGGTCGTCTTTCGCTTTGCCATGTTCGCCCACATTTGCATTATGGAATAAACTAATCTGGCAAAAGATTTAAACTAACAAAGGTAACTTACAACAAAAATGTATTATTCTCCTCTAACCGGCTCCATATCGATATCGATTACATTCTGGAGAACAACCCAAATGGCAGCCATTTTATTTGCCCAACGTTTCGTAGGTGTGCACGCTAATTTCGTAGGTGTGCACGCTAATTTCGTAGGTGTGCACGCTAAATTCGTACGTATTGGACATACCATATCCATGTCATTCCCAGATCGGTGATTTTAAGATCGTAAGATTCCAGGGCCGCCAGACCTTACTTATTTTTTCAGAAACGAAATGTGTAGAATAATGTAGTGCTGGATCATCACAGAGTTGACATCTCTATTCAATTGTAGTTATTATTATTATTTATATACATATATATGTATATGATTATATTTATATAATGTATATATATATATATATATATATAAGTGCGTGTGTGTATGTATATAGCGTATTCTTATTTATGAATATTATTTATATGTTTATATATTTTTAGCATAAATTATCTTTATGTATACCTATATATTATCTTGATTAGTTTTACTTAATACGAAGAATTGTCCTTCTCTACTTATAGTTACTTCAATTCACACCTACTTTGTTCAATCTCTGCACCACCCAAAAGGTAGACTGGTAGAGAATGCCTTAGGCATTAAGTCCGCCTATACACATATCTCTATAGTGTATGTATGAAGTTTAATAAATAAATAAAATAAATATTTGCTAGCTTGGATCGAGGGCCAATTTTTGGGTATGAGGTGCTAAAGGTCCACGGGAACAATTTCCATACATACCTATAGAGAAAACATTTTGTGTCTTGCTCTGCAACTGTAGTCTGTAAGCCCTTCTTTATCATTTGTATAAGTTTTGTGAAAAACCGTAACCAAATCGTATTATCGTCTTTTATTTTTGAACCTCCATACCTAAATAGGATATATATTCAAATAACGCTTGTTGGCTACTATAAAAAATCTTCAAAGTCCGACATATTTTTAATAGTCAAACTCGAATTGCAATATAAATAACTACAGAACTTCAGTGACTACATAACATCAGGGAACACGAAAAATGATTAGGTAAAAGATTATGACAGTAAAATATTGAGCTGCCCTGAGTACGGCCCTGCACGAACAAATTTATATGTGTGCATAATAGCCACGCTTTCAGCGAATGTGTGCAGATACGCTCGACGCATTTTCCGTCAGATGTGTACCGATTCATTTGACGGAATAGACGCGACCGAAGATACGTTCGACGCATCTTCGGTCAGATATGTTCCGCCCCAACAACAATTCTTTATCTCATAGGTATACAAACATTTTCCCTTCATAAATGTTTATAATAATGACAATGTTCAAATAGTCGTAAATAGATAGACCCATAGACCTGAAACTTGGATATAACGCACTAACAAAAATACATACGTAATGGTCCTTTTCAACATAGTGTTAAAAAATGATAAAAATAAGGTATGTTGAGTTTATTGGAAGTTAGGTGACATATACGTGGGACACTCAGAAAGTTTTGCGACACTAAAAACATGTTTTATTAGTAAATATATAGTACTCTCCACCGGCTTCTATACAAAGTTTCATGCGTCTGAACCAGTTTTCGAAACACTTTTTCCAGTCCGCCGCAAACACCTCGTTTACAGCGCGCTCGAACGCGCGCGCATCATCCGGCGACGAAAATTGTATCCCTTTGAGCAGATTTTTTATTTTTGGGAATAAGAAGAAGTCACACGGTGCTAGGCCAGGGCTGTAAGGAGGGTGACCCTGGAGTTTGACCGGTGTGCTGTCTAGGAAGTCCCTCGTTTTGATTGCGGTGTGGGCGGGCGCATTATCGTGGTGGTAGAGCAGTAGCCCGCGGAGCCCTGTGTTTGGTCTCTTGTTGCTCACAACAGAGAAAACTTCTGCCAAGCATTTGGTAGTATACAATTCGGCGTTAATGCTTATTTAGTGTTGTAAAGGAATTGACACCAAGTATATATATATATATTTTTTCTCTATATATATATATTCTTTCTCTCCTGTATTTGCTAGGTTTGCTGTTAATTTTGAATCATGTCGAGTGGTGAAATATTAGGTTTTCCTGATACGTTGGTGGAATACCATAGTTTGTTACAATGTTACTCGTATATCTCTTGTTTTTATCTCTATGTACATAAATACCTACATTATTATTCTCTTAGCAATATCCCAGTTTCAACCTGGGGTCTGCTTATTACTAGTCTAACCGGATTTGGCTGAATATTAGCTTTTCCACAGAGTGACTGCCTGTCTGACCTCCGCAATCCGAAGGGAGATCTATATTCTCTGGTTTAGACCAGTGTCAGTTTATGTAGAAGGTACTGACCCCCTATAACGACTCAAAGATCTTCATGACAGACGGGACCGACGGCTTAACGTGCTCTCCGAGGCACGAGGAAAGCGATAATTAACAATTCAATACGCACATTGGTGCTCGCCGTGGATTCGAACCCGATACCCTCTGCATGGCATTCTGTTGGTATCTCCACTTGGCTTTCGCTGCCTAACATACATTGTATACATACATATATATATATATAGATATAATGCGTCGGCAGCGTACGTCACGGCAATCTTTTAAAAAAATATTTCGTTCGATTTTGTTGTGTGTATTTGAGTAGACCTTGGTTGGTTAAGGTCTACAAATTTATTGGATGCCTAAAATGCTGCAATCGATTTCTAAGCTAAAATGCGAGAAGGAAAGCGACAATCGTAGCCACGAGTAAATAATATAATAATATGTACATATCGAATAATAAGTATTATAATCTTAATATATAAAATCCTTGCGTTACTGACTGACTGACAGACACGCTACAGCCGAAACTATTGGGCGCAGGAAGCTGAAATTTGGCATGTATGTTCCTTGGGGACTGTAGGGGTGCACTAAGAAGGGATTTTCCAAAATTCCCACGGGATCGGCCAAAACGGGTAAATAAAAAAAAATGCAGGCGTAGCTGCTGGCGTCCTCTAGTTAGGTATATAAGACAAGCTAAGCCGGCGGTTACACCCGTGGCTTATTGCGTGATGATGTAAGTAACCACGATAATTTGGTGATCCAACACAAAATAAATATTCAAATTGACCCAGTAGTACCTGAAATTAACGCATTCAACCAAACAAAATCTACAGCTTAATAATATTCGTACAGAAGTTTAGATTATTACAACGAATAGACATTTTAATAAAATTATAATTACTCAATTAAATTATCCGTGAGGTAGGTATATGAACATGGGATGTGAAGTATGAACGAAAGAATATAAAGTTAGAAACGTACGTTAATTATCTACCTACGTCCCATGCATCGTTGTAGGTAAATCTGGCCTAAATCTGATGTGGGAACTAATAAGTACCTATAATTGGAGGCTTGCATCGAACAGTATAGTCTCCACAAAAAAATATATACAACTAGCTGACCCGACAGACGTTGTCCTTAACGATGAATATTGAATTCAAATTGGTAGAATTAATAAAAATGTGTGCCGCATTGGAAATTGCGAGCGTTTAAAGTCGAATGGCATGTCGTTCGGAATCAAAGGAATCCGTGGAATCAAAACGTCTTCGTCTTTGTACTTACTACTTTCCTTTCAAAATTGTGGCTTCGATGACGTTGTTCATTAATTTCTTCACCGCAAGTCGGGTGCCGTTACCAAGACATGGCTGGTTAATATTCCGCAACATAATATTTACTGAGCCGATTTTTAAATACGGAAGATTATGAGGTGGTAATCCAGGCAATTCCAGCGAAATTAAAAACTCCGTTGGATAGTTGACAACATCATCTTGGTTAGTAACGGAATCAATCGATTTGTATGTCATTAATTCGCCAGCTATTTGTTCTGAATCTGAAAATTCATTTCGTTGGCATCGACGTTTTTAGCAGCCAATATAACTCTTTTGCTAAACCATACATGATCTTTGTAATTTTGAGCAATGTTTGGAAAAACCTTTCCGATGAGTTCGGTTTTAGTTTCAGTAAAGTGACAAAAATTGTATCCATACGATGAGTCAACAGGTATTTTTCCATTACCAATATCGAGCAATTGTTTGGAAAAATCTTCTCCAGATTGGTCGTTCTGCAATTCTACTTGCATGTTCATATTTAATTTGAGCGTTTTAACGTCTTTTCATAAAATGGATGACTTAAAACATGCGTTAAATTCGTCAGCTGGCGTTGATCATGGTATTACCATAGAGCATAGATATTTATGTAGAGGCGCATTTCTTATGTGCGCTCTGTAGACAAATTTTCTGTGACCCAAATTGCCGCTTGGCGGCGTGGCAGTCGCGCTGTGACAGCTGTCTCTATGAGTGCAAGAGAGACGAACGTTCCTCCTGTGTATCTTAACTACAAGCAAGAGAGACGGAGAACGACGCCAACGCCGCCAACGGCGCCAACTACGTACTACACTGACGACAGTCGCCAACTCGCCACTTGGAATCGGCACACGAAATCCTTAAGAAATGCGCTTCTATGTAAATCTGTATTCATTGCCCAAGGGTTTTGTATGAAATATGACGTAATGACGTCATAGTGTTTTGCTGTCAAGTAGAATACCTACTTATTATCAATAATTTGACGATAAAAAATTATAAATCAAGTTTTAACATTAATTGATGAATGAAACTATTATTTTGACATGTTTCACTAGATAAAAATACTTGTATAATTTATTTCACTTGCAGGAAACTTCCCTATTTGCAAATTTGCATTTGATGTTCTAAGACGATTAATATTAGGCGTAATGGCTCTGAACTAACCGTGATGTAGTATGTACAACTAAGAAATGCAGTATTCTTACATCCTTTTTGTGGCAAATAAATATTTTACATGTAATTTTAATCAATATAATAACTCCAATCGTAGCACTTTGATGATATTTGCAGCACGCATTCTGTCAATTCTATGTCAAATGGCATAATGTTGCATTAAAAAATATATATTGTCCAAAGCGGTTAGATTGGAAACAATATTATATGGTGGTTAAGTAATCTTAAAGATGCAACTTTTTCGAACATTATTTTTATTTTTTTCTTCCATAAGAACCTTCTCCTGAAAATAACAATCACAACAAAAAAATAGTGAAATTGGTCCAGCCGAGCATGGCGTGACCAAGGGAAATAGGGATTCATTTTTTTATAATAATATATAGACTTTATAGCAGAGTAAGCTTGTAAAAATTTTTTTTTGACCTTTAATAGGGGAGGTCCCTTTTGTAGTATTAAATAGTGGTTCGAATCAAATCAACAATTTTAATACTGTAGTTACTTTGTTCGAGAGTTATCCGTAATGTTCTCGAAAGGCACGTAAATTCAAACTGTAGGTAGACCGTGGTGGACTATAGCCTTGCCTTTTCTTATACAGAGAAGAGTCCCGTGCCCAGCAGTGGGACATTATATATGCAGGCCTGATGATGATGATGAATGCATGGGCAATTTTCCCTACCAAGTGAAAATGCGCCTTTCTTCGTATAACCCATTGCGATATCGAGGCATTAATTGTTTTCTTTAAGAGCGTAAGTGAAGTAATTAACTGTTTTCTTTATTTTCCATAAAATTTTAGCCTTTGTAGTTTAAATAAAGGAATGGTCAAATGTTATCTTATCTCTCTCTTGAACAACTTAAAATCTGTATAATTTTACAATAATAACAAAATAAATATTTCTACAAGAAACCCTTTTATTTGATATGATACAAGATTAAGTTTGCAGGACGTTTTTCTCAGAAAAAGCCATCCACAAATTAGTAATTCAGTTGCTTACTTTATACGTTCTTCTTTGATTCACATACAAAAATATGAGTAGGTACTAAGCAGCTCATTTGGTCCAGTAGCTACGGTGCAAATGACAAGGAAAAGGAATGCAAAATATTAATCTTTTTTCTTGACTCTATTTTCAAACTTTCACGATTAGTACTCATACTAGCTAATGATTATTATTTAACGGGTGTATTCATGTCAGCTTAGAGACGTCCACTGCTGGACAAAGGCCTCAAGGTTCTCCACGCAGAACGATCTTGAGCCGCCCGCATCCAACCGCTTCTCGCAATCTAGGTAACTACGGAATTCAATTCTCGAATTATAGATAGATCTGTAGATTTTAGATTCGTTTTTGACAGTTTTTGACATACGCTCTATACAAAATAATATGTCAAACACGAATCTAAAATCTACAGATCTATCTATAGTTCGAATATTGAAAATGGCCGTTAACCAGATCGCCGGGTCGGGTGCATACCGTGTGATATATTGAACATAATGGTAAAATATCACTCATTTGCCGACCCATATAATTTCTTGAATTTATAACTTTAAATCTCTTGTTAAACGATGGGTGTACGTTAGTTGTATGTTCTTAAAGTCCCTCGCGATCATCTTTATTCATATATATCATCTTTATTTCAGTAGGCTTTATTCCTATTGCAGGAGTTGCCTTTTTTAAGAAAAAGTACGATATCTGATATAAATTAGCCTAGGTTTCCTCGCACGAAATGCTAAAAACGAACTAGGTTAGGTATATCATCAGCGTATAGGTACTTCTTATTATATACTGTCTTACCGCTGGGCACGGGTCTCTACTCCCTATGAAAGGGGTAAGGCCAACATGCAATGCGGGTTGGCAAAACGTTCCTTTCGAGAACATTATGGAGAACTCTCAGACATACAGGGTTTCTTACGATGCCTTCTTTTACTGTTAGGCAAGCGATAATTAACGCAAATACGCACTTAAGTAACTCCGAAAAGTCATTAGTGCTTACCGTGGATTGAGTTGGTATACACATAGGTCAGTATCCATACCTACTTGTAATCGAATGAAATGAAAAATTTAAATTCCTAACAATATTTACTGCCTCTCCGTTCGGTGGTTATCACAGATGCTCGCGTTGTTTTATTAGAACAGTAGGTACCTACGTCGCGCGTCGTAAGCAATTGTTTCGTTCACAGAGTCCTGTTTCCTTTACAGCGTTTTGAAGGCTTTTTTAACTGTCTTAATTTACTTCCCGGCACTGAGTCAATGCGGCTTTGTTAGGAGGCGTCAATTCCTCGCTGGACTGACGTTTTGGTAAAGTGTTTGATTTCAAGTTTTTCGTCTCTTAGCTTAGTTATTATTTGCTTCGACTATTTTCCTTAGGCGCCTCTTGCAGCACCCACGGAACGTAATGCGGTAGAGATACTTTGTATTCTTTATCCGTCACCACACGGATAACCAGAAATTGAGAAACATTCTGATCTGGGCGCACCAATAAATGATAAAATCTCGGATAAATTGTTAATTACCGCTTGCTAAACGCTAAAGTTATACAACTAAAGGAATCCTACAAATCTACAATGTGCTGGAAAGACATGTTATGTTTGTCAACCCACACTTGGCCAGCGTAGTGGACAAAGGCCTAAACAATCTCAGAGTGAGATAGACAGCCAAACAGTGTTTTTTTATAAACTGCCCTGTATACAGGCCTGATATTATTTGTATATTATTCACCAGAGGTAGGCCGTCCGCAAGGTCGACTGACGATCTTATTGCGATCGCGGGAAGCGTATGGGCATCCATACGCTTCCCAAGGTGGCTCAAGGTCGCTTTGTCTGGAGAGGCTTGGAGGAGGATTACTTGACTGAGACGATGATTAACAATCCTGGAGATAGTCCCGTCACAACTCAACGCACTTTAGCCTACATCCACTATGAATTTTGTTATCTACGTGATTTTACGGAATAAGTACTTTTCAAAGTCTCTTCCTACGGACCAATTCTAATTAAATGTGGAAGATGCAAACTGCACTTTGTTACTTGTCAATTTTAATTCTCAAAATAAGTTTAATCTCTCAGTTTTCCTGGAACTTTGCTTCATAATTGGCATTGTCTAACATACTTGTACGCACTTATCTAATAGATAATACTCCCTGAGTGACTTAATGTACATATAAACTGGCCTATTCCTGTTTTTTTTTATCATAACTAGATATTTTACTAGACGGCAGTCGAGATGCAATTGCTAAATTTGCAAGCTTTCGTCCGGTTGCCATCACTTGCTGCGAGTCACTTATTGTATTTAAAATAAAAGAATAGTATAACAAACTGGTAATCTCTCCTATGCAATAGGTAATAATAATTATTATTTACTTAAACTACGCTAGCTCGGTGATAGAGCCGAGTCCCATAATCAGTCGCGTGGACATCTCTCTATTAAAAGTACTTATTATGTACGCAGTTTTTCCGTGTGGTGACGGATTATGAATAAGAAATGTTCCTATCCTATTCCATTCCATGGGTGTCTTTGGAGGCCACTAATGTAAATACTCGAAACAATTAGTATCACTGCCAGCAGTAGGTAAAATCTTCCTATTGACTCACAATGCTTGTTGTGACGCAAAAGTTAAAAAGAAAGGAAAGGGCTGTATAGTACTATATCTAGGAATGGACTGCAAAAGGCTGTTTGTTGCTTAACACAGATCTATTGCTCAATAACCATAATAGATTAATAAATTTATAGTTTAAAAACACTAGAAAAAACACACTTTTATAAACGCACGTAAAAACAAAAAATTAATTATGGATCGTTCAAGTTGTCTCTATTTCTGGGCTGAAGTGTAAACTATGTGCTTTTAATTATAATATTTGATTGCAAAAGCGTGGCGCGCTGGAACAGGAAAGACATTCTTGTTTAACTTGTTGAAAAATCAAGTGAACAGATGTTACGGGAAGCAGGTTACACAGATTGCCGCTCTAACTGGAGTTGCAGCACGATTAGTAAGGTGGCTCTACATTAAACAGTCTGTTCAAAGTACCAGTTTGTCGAACTCAGACAAAACATGCGCCAGCAGCGAAGAGAGACGCCATTCACCGACATTTGTAACGCCTCTTTCAGGAAATTAAGTACATAAGGGTAAATGCGTCAACAGAGGCAAATGTAGAGTTCTTGTTCGTGGACGAGATATCCTTGGTTCCCTTTGGTAACCCTTTGGCGCCATATACGTAATGTTCTTGTGCGACGCTATGCAGCTTCCGCCAGGAAGTTAGTATTAGTATTTGTTAACAAGAAAGTCTTCCTGTTCCAACGCCTCACGCTTTTACAATCAAATATTATGATTAAAAGCACATAGTTTACACTTCAGCCCAGAAATAGAGACAACTTGAACGATCCATAATTTATTTTTTGTTTTTATGTGCATTCATAAAAGCGTGTTTTTCTAGTGTTTTTAACTATGCATTTATTTAATACTTCTTGGTCTTTAATACTTAAAAAAAATCGTTTCTCAGTTATTATTTTTGCTTAATATGATTTGGCATGATGTCCAAAACAAGTAGACTTCAGCTTGGTGATGAGTCTTGTAACAGCCTGTATAATAGGTCTGTGTAGCGGCTGCTGACGCTACAAATTATAAACAAGGCACGTTATTGTGTAAGCGCGGCGCAGCAGTCGTCTGCCCGCCCCCATACAGTTAGGTCGTAGTTATGTAGTTAGTAGTTATAGTAGTTATTTATAAGTATATTTTGTGGTACCACAGTAAAGTTATATTTTATTATTATATTTCGTTTCCTGAATCTTTCTTTTATCTCTATACACAAGTTACAAGTACCCCTACAGTCTGTTATAACCTTGAAACCTGATCGTGTTCAAAGTCCATTACGTGGCCTTTCTCACAAGTGCAAACACGGCTATGATACGATATTCCATCATAGAATGCCAGTGCCTATCTTCCGGCTTCATCGTCAGACCTTGAAACCTAATCGTGGTCAAAGTTCATTACAAGACTTTTCGAAGAAATACAAAAAAGCTATGACACGATTTTCCATCATTAAGTTCCATTTCATATCTTCCGGCTCCATCATCAGATCAGTTCGACAGTACCATATTATTGTATTGTCATCAGAACTACATACAACTGCCAATTTTCATTACGCTACGACCCTTGGAAGATGGTAAAATTAGTTACCTTAGATTCCATTATATAGTTAGTTACATACAGGTATTACAGTTAGCAGGTAGTAGAGCCTTGCTGATTTCAGTATGAATGGGCCGGCTCGACCGGGGAAGTACAACTCTCTCACAATCGACGTAAAGTAACAGTACCTATATTGTTGCGTTTCGTTCGGTGAGTGAGAGTGCCAGAGGCCCTATCCCCTATTCCTTCTCCCTCATCCTACTCCTCATTCTATCCCTTTTCCCAACCCAAAGGGGCGGTAACGCACTTGTGACTTCTGTGGTGTTGCTTGTGTCCATGGGCGGCGGTAATTGCTTACCATCAGGCAAGCCGTCTGCTGGTTTTCCGCCTCTTACTATAAAAAATAAACCGGTCAAGTGCGAGTCAAACTCGCGCACCGAGGGTTCCGTACAAACCTGTAGGTATATATAATCATTTAAAAAAATATGTGATGTAATAAAAAAATTAAGGTTTTCGAAATATTTCCTACTGGAAGTACCCTTTAGTTTTGACTTGAGCATTTGATATTATATAATTTCAATTTTATATCTCTATGGGTTCATGAGGAACGAGGTAGTTACCTTTAAAATTATTAAAAATATTTTAACTAAGTATATGATGTAACAAAAAATTTACGGATCTTGCAATTTTTTCTTCCTTTAAAATTATTAAAAATATTTAAACTAATTATTTGATGTAACTAAAAATTTACGAATTTTGCAATTTTTCTTTATCTGTGCTGTAAGTTTTGATTCCCTTGCGAGTAGTTACGAGTTTTAAAATATTATGCTTAAATTGCTGTTGAATGCATTCACATAGAAGTTTAATTTTATTACAGCTTCACGGCGTTATAGACCTTAGTATTTGATATGAATTTCAATTTAATAACTCTACGAGTTCATGAGGAAAGAGGTAGTACCTTTAAAAAATTTAAAAATGTTTTTATTATCTATAGGTATGATGTAAATAAAAATTTACATTTTTGGAAATTTTTCCTTAATCTGTGCTATAAGAAGTTGCCTCGTAAGAAATTTCAAGATTCTAAGTTCACGGGAAGTACCCTGTAGGTTTTGATTCCCTTGAGAGTTTCGAAAATTTGCGAGAATTTACGGCATAAACAGCTGTATCTTTCGATTGCGTTGGCTTCGAAATTTGATTTTGTTACAGCTTAAAGATATTATTGACCCGAGTATTTGATATAAATTTCAATTCAATACCTCTACACATTCATAAGGGAAGGGCAAGTAACTTTAAAATTATTATTATTATATGGTGTAACAAAAAAATTGCAGAATTCAAGAATCTGAGTTTACGGGAAGCACTCTGTAGGTTTTGATTTCCTTGCCAGTAGTTGCGAGTTTGAAAATATGCTAAAATTGCTGTTTCTTTTGATTGCGTTGAGATAGAAGTTTGATTTTGTTACAGCTTAAAGGTATTATAAACTCAAGTATTTGATATGAATTTCAGTTTAATCACTTTACGCGTTCATGAGGAAAGGGGTAGTAACTTTAAAATTAATACAAATATTGTTTTTATATGATGCAACTAAAAATGTGCGGTTTTCGCAATTTTTCCTTTATCTGTGCTATAAAACATTGCTTCGTACCCAATATCAAGCTTCTGAGTTCACGGTACCTGCAGGTTTTGATTCCCTTGCGAGTAGTTGCGAGAAAATATGCGGCTTAAATTGCTGTTTCTTTTTATTGCGTTGACATAGAAGTTTGATTTTGTTACAGCTTAAAGGTATTATACACCTGAGTATTTGTTATGAATTTCAATTTAATACCTTTACGCGTTCTTGAGAAAATGGTAATAACGTTAAAATTATTAAAAATATTTTTATGATATGATGTAACTATAAATTTACGGTTTTCGCAATTTTTCATTTATCTGTATTATAAGACATTGCTTCGTACCAAATTTCAAGATTCTGAGTTCACGGGAAGTACCCTGTAGGTTTCGATTCCCGTTATGCGAGTTTCGAAAATTTGCGGAAATTTGTAGCATAAACAGCTGTATCTTTTGTTTGCGTAAGTTTAGAAGCTTGAGTTTTTCACAGGTTCATGGAACAGTAGACTTGACTATTTCATATAAATTTCAGTTAGATACCTTCTCGCGTTTCTGAGAAAAAGGGTCTTGACAGACGGACGGACAACAAAGTGATCCTATAAGGGTTCCGTTTTTTCATTTCGAGGTACGGAACCCTAAAAAACTAATAAAAGCGTGTTAAAAATACTCTAATATATCTCATAAAAGACAACCATACCGTTGCTTTATCAATTTACAGAAAACCTTCCATAAAGATAAATAAAATTGGCAACAGTAGGTATGTTACGTAAGTAATAATTACATGTTTTCAAGCCTACATTAAAAGTTCAGCGAGACCTATTGTGAAATTTTTCGCAGATGAGTAATTCGTATTTTGATATTTGAGGGCATTCATGTTATTGAATGATATGTGCATGCCGCTCGCTTTGTTCCCGACTCGAGCCTTGCGCTTCGTTTAATTGTATATATGCTGGTCTCGTTTTGTAATTTAATTACCCTTTGGCCTAAGCGAGTACGTCAATTATGAATCGTTCGTCTCAACGAGTAGCGAACTCATGGGCACGAATATAACATAGCCATTTAATCCTTTATCTCTACTAAATAAGAAAGGTTAACTTTCTTAAACAAATTGTCTGCGAATATATACTCTTGTGCCACCACCAGAATCATGCGTAGTAATTTGCGTTTACGTCATCTGGCCCTATAATACCTTTATAATTAAAAAACCTCAAAATATGAGATACTTACGTTTGAATTTGTAAGTAATCTGTTATTCTCGTGTGAGTATTGATTCCAAAGAGCTAGATAATAAATAGCTCCTTGCTCAATGGCTTCTTGATTTATCCAGTGTGTTCTTACTAGTCTGTGATTAATTCTGATTTCTCATTTTCGCGTCAATTTGTGACTTATTAGAATGGGTATTAAAGTGGGTGAAATACTGTGATAGCATAATAAAAAGTGCGTATGGAGTAAAATGAAATTATGTATATTAGTCGAATATTTGTACTTATACGGGGTTGTGTGTTTGTAGCCAACACGTAATACAAGTACGTCAAAACATTGATACACGTGTATCAAGATACGATTTGTAGATGGTTAAACCTCTTAATAAAATCATGTCCCTTAATTAAGAGTAGCGCTTTGAGCAAGAAGCAGCAGCGGGCTATAACCTTCGATCGACCAAAGTGTGGTCGGAATCACAGGTTTCGAACTTCATCAGAGTTTAATACTGACCGTCAACTAGTCTCTATCTTAATGCGCTGGATTATGATTCATAGTCAGATTTAGAGACTATGGCATGCTCTTAACGCCATAATTTGCTGACCCTAAAACAATCCATTAGATTGGCAGTGAATAACTTCGCCATGGATGAAATGCGTGTTTCTATTTTATTCACTCAATTCTTTTTAAGGACTGTATTAATGGAGATCATTTGGAATAAACTTATTAATATAATTATTTACACTGTTTAACACATAGTATAATAAATTTAACATATTGATGTATAAACTTACGTACAAAAATAATAAATATTCTATAAAAATGGCAAGAGAAGAGTTTTAGATTTACTTCTAACAATATTAATGGCATGACTAGATAACACGTGTTTAATTAGCTTGCAAAAACAGCTACAGAAAATAACATAAGATGATAAATAACTACGTGAGTAAAACCCCGTAGTAGAGTTCCACAGACGTGTAAGTATGTTATCTACTTAGATCTTATCTAATAATATTTGATGTCTATTGGCCAAACATTATTTACCTTACTCGAAAAATAATTGAATGATGAGTTTCAAAATATCGTGACGATGATGATGAAACTTTTCGTCCCAAATTTGTCAGGGGGTTATGACACTTCTCGCCTCTAATTAAGCGAAATTTCTAATTGTTCAGCTCACATATCCGGCTGGTAATTTAATAATAAGAAAAACTGAATACAAGATTTCAAGTTTCTTCAGGTCCGGTAGGTATCCAGTAAATTGGGCTGTACTGATACGTTTGCAACTCTGCTTTGACCATTTTGCTTGAGCGCTTTAATTTACCTAATAAGACCCGTTATTATACGTAGAAGACCTTCATCCATCGTCTTAAAGTACTTGCTATGAAATGTATAATGTTAAAAATATATCGCGAGTGGGTTGGCGTAAAAATGCCTGGCCATTTTTGACTTAGTATAAGACAGTTTTATGAATAAATTTAATACAAACCGAAAGTATGACTTATGTACCTAGGTTGTTTATATTTTCTTTAAATCCTGTAGGTTGGCAGGTGTATATATTATGTCACTGAAAAATAACGTGAACTGCAAATTAATAAATTTTCTAGGAAACTTATAAACATACTAGGTTAGGTTAGTTTATACATTTCCTAGGAAATTTATAAACTTGCGGATCTTGTTATCTTCCGGTGGCATATACAACTTTTATTTTTGAATTGATTTACATAATAGCCAAATCTTATATATGAAAATGAGGGCTCTTTAATTGCGAATGCGAACACGATAATATAGGGGTGTCTGCAGAAAACATGGCAGAAATGACGATTGGCCAGATGTTCAGTCTCGCCTGGATTTGCCTGTCAACCCAGTCAAGATATAGTTTTTAAATTGCAATATTTGATACAGAGTTCTTGTCATCCATTAAACAGATGCGCGAAGGTCCCTCTTCAGTAGATCGCCTATTGTAGGCATAATTCCGTAGAAAAAAATTGTATCTACGCTATACAGCCCTCCTACTTATCATATTCTAATGAAATTTGTACTACTTAATATTTGATTAAGGTTTAGGTAAACAAACATGAACTGTTTACCCAAATTAAACATAATTCGTTTAAAACTAAAACAATATATGTATATATAGCAACATATGTATATTTAATATGAATGTGTGTCTTGGCAACCTTTCTAGGACATCAAAAAGAAAATGATTAAATGAACTAGCGTGTTATTCAATTGATTGACAAAAAAGTGCAGCTTTTTCTGAAAAGACACCACGATGCAGGGTTACGTCGCGTCGCCCGCGCCGTTGTCTGACCATGCGACCGTTTGGCGCCGCCTCTGCCTTGATAACCTTAGAACGTTGACCTCTTCACATTAGTGTTTACTAAACTGGCGTCAGCGCATGCACTACGGCATGCAAACCTAATTTACTTTTCTAAGACCAAGAAATAATAACAACACATTAAAATATAATTGCAAGAGAACTGCCTTGTTTTATTAGTAAGTACGTACCTAAATATTATTGCAACAACAAGCAAATATATTGGTTGTAAAACAAAAAACAAATTATTTGTTATCAACCTGAGCATAAATAATATAATTGAAGTAACAGAATTTGATAAATAATATCATTCACCGTAACGCTATCAACTTTCTGAGGAAACTACACAATTATCATTAAACTGAGACGTGTCAAACTCTAAAGTCCGACAAACAGATGTATTGGTGGTATACAACTTTGGAGGTAATTTTGATACATTCTAAGGATGTAAAAATGAAAATAGGATAGGACAGCATCACTTTGTTGTCCGTCTGTCTGTCAAGCAAGTTTCTTTATTTCCAGAACGCGTGGTGCTTACTCAGGCCTACGGTCCCCTGAAGCTACGAATACACCTTAAACTTAACTAGGAATCACATTATTTATTATAGAAAACTTAACAAAACTTCGTTCGGCCGTTTTTGGGTTTATCGCGTTCATATTCTACCTTCTGAGTCACAGTCAAAACTAGTTCAGAAGGTACGGATATACTGCTAACAATAACCTAAAATCAATCAATATTTATTATTTGTCATCTGTAAGTATAGGTTTATCATGGCAATAAAGAATTTTGAATTTTATATAGACACACAAGACGCGGCGGTGACTTCATTTGTGATCACTGTGGGTGGACCTTGTTGGGCATAGGAAACTTAGGATTCATGAAGAGGGCTTTGCTTAATAACATTTTTTTTTATTAAGAAAAAAAACCTGTCAAATTGACTTCACGCTGCCTGATGGTAAGCTGACAGTGAAGTCCTATTGGGAAGGCCATCATCCCCAATTGCTGGTTAAGCAATGTGACATGACGGCCCTCACTTTGACGGCCTTGAGAGATGCTTTTTCACGCCCCGCTTAAAGGACCCAGGATCAAGGTAGGAAGGAAACACGTGAGCTGGCAGTGAGTTCCACGTCTTTATGGTACGGCAAAGATAAGATGTACCGAACCTTTTCATACGTAACGGTATCTGATCTACCGTATAAGAGTGGCACCTTAACCTGGCACGTGTTGTTCGGGATAGGAAAGGAGAGGGTGGGATGAGTTGAAAGAGTTCTTCTGAACACTCACCGTAATACAATCGGTAAAAGACAGCCATTGAGGCTACGTCCCTGCGTAATTGCAGAGATTCAAGGGTCTTAGTAGCCTCAAGGTCACCTATGATACGGACAGCACGCCGCTGCAACCTATCAAGGGCATCTAGCAGGTACTGAGCGGAGCCGTTCCAGAGATGAGAGCAGTATTCCACGCAGGGGCGAACCTGAGTCTTGTATAATAGACACAGCTGCTCCAGCGTGAAAAACCTCCTCACTCTGTTCAAGACTCCGAGTTTTCGAGATGCCGATTTTATGACACCCTCAATGTAGTTTCTCTGGTTGAGATTGCGGCGTATGTATAATTACCATACCAAGTATATTTAGACTGTCCTGTATCGGTAGTGGAGTGTCCAGAAGAGAAGGTTGGGGAAGGAATGGAGATAACTTAGCTGAAAATGCGCACACCTGTGTCTTCTTGGCGTTGAACTTGACCATGTTTTCAGCACCCCAATTCGAGATGCTGTTCAAAACCTGGTCAAGCTCAGCGACAAGTTTTCGCCTATTTTCCTCAATGTCGGCCTGCTTAGCCGCAGGATGGCCGAGATACCGCCCATGCACGGTACTGTCATCTGCATAGCAATGTATGCTCCCAAAAGTGAGCATATCATTGATATGCAGAAGAAAAAGTGTGGGCGATAAGACGGATCCCTGGGGCACACCAGCATTTACCTGCATAAACTTTGAATTTAGACCTTCGCAAATAACTCGAACACGTCGTTCATGCAGCAAGCTAGCAACCCAGTTGCACAATCGAGGTGGCAAGCCGTAAGCCGGAAGCTTGGAAAGAAGCGCACGATGCCAGACTCTACTATTAGTTATTATTTTTAATCTCACGCCTGTATCCCTGAAGGGGTACAGGCGTGAGACTATAAAAAAATATACATTTCGCCATGAATTTTTAGGTCTCACGTAATAGGGGGCATTTAGTTAGACTATTACTTAGTTAATTTGTTTATATTGAGTCCCAAATTGTATTGTGTAGGTACCTACTCATATTCATTACTCATTACATTATTCCGTACTATATTTTTGATACAATTCATATGACATATACTCCTTTGCAAATAAAATTCGGGCAAGTGCGAGTCTGACCCGCGCACCGAGGGTTCCGTATGCATTGCATCGTGTATAAAGACGAATTTTGCCCGTTTTTTATGTCGAGTGCCGTTATAGAATATTGCTAAAATAAGTATAAGAAAAGTTTTTCTACAGTTAACATGAATGACCTCCTTAATTTTAGCAGTAATCGTCAAAATATTTAAGTACATTTCTATCTACAAAACCGTTCTTGGAGTTATTCTTGTCTTCATACTGTAAGACCTTGCTTCTTGCAAAATTACAGTACTCTAAGTCCACAAAAAGCACCCTTTAGGTTTTTATTTACAAAATTCATAAGAATTGGTAAGAAATTATGTATAAATGGCCATATTTTTTAATTGCACTGTGAAAGATCCTTGGTTTTTTCACGAAACTATGGCACTGTAAATTTAAGTAACTAATAACTCTCGAGCAACTTTTAAAATTACAGATGAATTCGTTTTTCGACGTGACATCTTCAGTCTATCGAGAAAAAATCGTAACGCGCATGCGTGACTTGACTTGTCCCTTAAAAGCGACAATTACACATATATTATTATTATTAATGACAGACATTTTGTTTACCATCTCAACTGTATTTTATTCATCTCGCTGATTGCAAATAAATATTTTCTTTCACACAATACCTAGCACAATTTTATTTATTTACCTTATTTGAGGTTGGTGCTAATTACGCTAGTCCTCTAAATCTGTATGAGCGCCCATACAACTTAGAGGACTATCTTAAATGGAGTCATACATATATGCGAACACCCTTAAATTTTCCACTTTTATTATTTCTTGTAATTTTTCCTTTATCTGTGCTGTAAGACCCTGCTTTTGGCCAAATTTCGTGATTCTAGTTCAACGGGAACTACCATATAGGTTTTCGACCCAAAACCTATAGGGTACTTACAGTTGACCTAGAATTGTCAATTTTGGTTAAAACCAAGGTCTTACAGCACAAGTAAAGATAAAGTTAAAAAATTAAGGTTAATTTTGATACTTACAAGTTTTCGCAAAAATCTAATTTTGACCATATCTTTTTATCGGGTTGACCCAAGACCCTCATTTTTATACACCTAATAGGAACCATAGACCTCAGTATCTGGTATAAATTTCAATTGCTAGGTCCACCTGTTCCTGAGAAAATTGGTGGTGACACACGGACAGACAGACAGACGGACAAGGAAGTGATCTTATAAGGGTTCCTTTTTTTACCTTGTGAGGTACGGAACCCTAAAAACGGGCACCTTACAGTCATTGGCTTTTCTATTGATAATATTAATATTTTTAGTATGTCATTAGCATAAATGACTAGAAATTTCTTACTATCAATGCGAATATAATTATATTTAATACTTTAAATCCTGGAAACGGTATTGTAGTCAATTTGTTCAAATGGACAATTTTATGGGTATTATGAAATTAAGACTATGAGCATTTTATGGTATTTTAATAAAAAAAGACGTTAAAAAATTAAAATTTATAACGAGTATGACCTCCCCTTGCACTAATTACGGCATGTAATCGTCTTGGCATACTTTCCACCAGGCTTTTGATGGTGTCCTGTGGAATGTGTTCCCACTCAGCCGAGATAACACGTTTAAGCTCCCTGATATTTTGTGGAAGTGGTTGGACAGCTCGTACTCGCCTTTTTAGGAGGTCCCAGACGTGCTCAACGGGGTTAAGGTAGGTCTGAGCATTATCGTCCATGTAAATGGCATCTTCACCAATTCCGGTCACTGCGGGTTATGCATGGTGACAAAGGATTTCTGTTATATACCTTTGCGCATTTAGTGAGCCATTTTCAAGGAATACTTTCTCAGTACGATAGCTGGAACTTACGCCCGCCCAAAACATAACGGACCCTGCACCATAATGGATGATTTCTTCAAAACACACATCGGCATAGCGTTCCCCTGATCTTCGTAACACTCGTCCACGTCGGTCCTCACCATTCAGACAAATTCGAGCCTCATCGGAGAAGAGTACGCTACTCCAGTTACCTAGTGTCCAAGATAGGCAATTTCTAGCGAACCTCAATCGAGTAGGTAATCCGGTGCTCACGGAGTAACTTGGAGGCCCGCACTGGTCGTCGACTGCGTATATTAGCCGCTAAAAGCCTCCTCCTTACTGTCCATAGGCTAACTTGTGCTCCTCGTACCTCTTCAAGGTTTCTTTTGAGGTCTATGTTACTGCATTTGCGGTTCCTCAGTGCCTGAGTCACTAAAAAGCGGTCGTCTCGTGGTTGTGTGCAACGTTTTCTCCCAGAACCTTGCTTTCTCTGAACGGAACCTATCTCTTGGTATCGAGTCCAGGTTCTTTGGACGGTTGAACGACTCACGTTAACCGCTGTGAGACGTAACATTGGCTACGCCCCTCTTCTAGCAGCGCTATAATTTTACTAGCTGTTATTGCTTTTTCTGCTATTACAATAGACACAAAGTGATCTGTTTTAAGTCACAATTAGGCAGGATTATGCGACAAACATAAATTATTCTTCTAAAAATAACGGGAAGTTAGTTTTGTTGTCTGATAACCTTTTAACCGCAAACCCAACGCAAACCCGCGAAAAGTAATTATTAAAAAGTCACAAATTGAAAAAGGAATTATTATTTTTAAAAACAAACGTTTGAATTTGGAATAACATTTTTTCATATCCATACTCTTTATTGTACCAGTAATATAGTTTGGCTATTTAAACCTCTTTAGAACTAAATGATTACCAAATACCAATAATGAGTAAAAATCAAAACCACCCACTTTTTGCAAAGGAATTTATAGTACTTGAGTATAATAATAACTAATAGAGCTTTACAATTCTTCACACAAAATATTAATAAATTTTAGTAACGTTTACGATTCGTTCTTGATATCTTCTGGTATTTTTTACCCGTCTACGGCAAAGCCAAAGGAGGGTTATGATTTTGACAGGCTATATATGTGTGTATGTTCATCTGTTCCCTCATAGCTCCTAAGCTACTTATCGGAACTCGACAAATGCGGTGTTGTTAGAACCGTCTTGATCGTCCGCTGAACATAGGCTACGTGACGTGTCACAAAACTCAATGTGGCGCCCTCTAGCGCCAAAAAAGTGTTGTGTTAAAAAATAAAAATGAGATAAACACATCGTGTTTGATATCACTTGAAAGGGCATCACATGAACATTACCAAATATTGCTTAAATTTAAAGTGGCACCCTCTAGTGGATAAAATATTATGTGTTAAAAAAATATTAAGATAAATACACCGTGTTTGATATCATTTGAAAGGGCTTCACTTGTTCTTATCAAACAAAAATATTGCTTAAATTTAACGTTAAAAGTCATCAGTTAAAAAATAAAAATAAGATAGATACATCGTCTTTGGTATCATTTGTAATAACTAATAACATACCTAGTTCGTATTTGACAATTTAGCTGTTGCAAATAAATAGTATAGAAGCATAGTGATTTAACACCAAAATAGTTTAAATAATAAAAAGTAAAAAACTAAAACCAGACTACGACAAAATAAACCGGTCAAGTGCGAGTCAAACTCGCGCACCGAGGGTTCCGTACAGACCTGTAGGTATAGATAACTATTTAAAAAATATGTAATGTAACAAAAAATTTAAGGTTTTCGAAATGTTTCCTATGTGCCATAAAACGTTATGTTATGTAATAATGTCAAATTTCTAGATTCTAGATCTACTGGAAGTACTCTTTAGTTTTGACTTGAGCATTTGATATGAATTTCAATCTTATATCTCTACGGGTTCATGAGGAACGGGGTAGTAACTTTTAAATTATTAAAAATATTTTGATTATAATATGATGTAACTAAAAATTTACAGTTTTTTGCAATTTTTCCTTTATCTGTGCTATAAGACGTTGCTTCCTGCCAAATTTCAAGATTCTGAGTTCAAGGGCAGTACCCTGTAGGTTTTGATTCCCTTGCGAGTAGTTGCGAGTTTGAAAATACCCTTAAATTGCTGTTTCTGTTGATTGCGTTGACATAGAAGTTTGATTTTATTACAGCTTCACGGTGTTATAGACCTTAGTATTTGATATGAATTTCAATTTTATTTATTAACTCGACGCGTTCATGAGGAAAGACGTAGTAACTGAAATTTTGTTTAAATGTTTTTATTATAGGTATGATGTAACTAAAAATTTGCGGTTTTCGCAAGTTTTCCTTTATCTGTGCTATAAGACGTTGATTCGTACCAAATTTCAAGAAGAAGTACCCTGTAGGTTTTGATTCCCTTGCCGCGAGTTTGAAAATATGCTAAAATTGTTTTTCTTTTGAATGCGTTGAGATAGAAGTTTGATTTTGTTACAGCTTAAACGTATTATAGACTTGATTATTTGATATGAATTTCAATTTAATAACTTTACGCGTTCATGAGGAAAGGGGTAGTTACTTTAAAATTAATACAAATATTTGTTTTATAAGATGTAACTAATTTTGCGGCTTTCGCAATTTTTCCTTTATCTGTGCTATAAGACATTGCTTCGTACCAAATTTCAAGATTCTGATTTCACGGGAAGTACCCTGTAGGTTTTGATTCCCTTGCGAGTAGTTGCGAGAAAATATGCGGCTTAAATTGATGTTTCTTGTTATTGCGTTGACATAGAAGTTTAATTTCGTTACAGCTTAAAGGTTAATGTACACTTGAGTATTTGATATAAATTTCAATTTAATACCTTTACACGTTCATGAGAAAATGGTAATAACTTTAAAACGACTAAAAATATTTTTATCTTATGATGTTACTAAAAATTTACGGTTTTCGCAATGTTTCCTTTATCTGTGCTATAAGACATTGCTTCGCACCAAATCTCAAGATACTGAGTTCACGGGAAGTACCCGGTTAGGTAGGTTTTGATTCCCTTGCAAGTTTCGAAAATTGCGAAAATTTGCAGCATAAACGACTGTATCTTTTGATTGCGTTGATTTAGAAGTTTGATTTTTCACACCTTCACGGGACGGTAGATTTGATTATTTGATATAAATTTCAGTTTGATACCTTTACACATTTCTGAGAAAAATGGGTCTTGACAGACGGACGGACAACAAAGTGATCCTATAAAGGTTCCGATTTTTCATTTCGAGGTACGGAACCCTAAAAATCGCCGCTGAAAAGTATGATACAAAATTTTCAGTGTGACGTGTGACTGCGACTCTTATTTTTGTTCTGTTATTGTTTTTCCAGTACACTTGTTTATTTCAGCATCCTGAAAATTTTGTTTCATACTTTTTCAGCATCGATTTTTTTTATATTATCAAGACGAATTTTCGACGATTTTTCTGATGATGATTGATTGATGATGATTTTTCTGACGACAATTCGACTGAATAACTAATGATATTATCAAGGATTTTTCATACTCAATTGCTGTACTATGGTTGATTAACATGATGGTTTTATTAACATAAAATTTGCTATAGAAGCAAAATTAAAATTTAAAGATGTTTACAGGCGTGTTTTGACACAAATCTTTTGAGAAATGATAATTAGTAATTTACTTTTTAATGCAGTCCGATCCTCTTTTAGAAGATATTTGTGATAAGTATGTTACGTTTTACTTAGTTAATGTTATATTATTACATAGCGTATTATGTGTACTTCTAGCCATAGGGCTCTTCTGACTTGCGTCATAAATTCACAGTAGCAATGTGAGTCTACAGGAGGATTTGCCCTACTATAACACGCTGGCCAGTGGGTTTGTACAGGGATTTGTGTCAGGTTTTCCGTCTCTTCCCAAAGATATTTATGTGCTCCTTGTAGTTTCTTTAGGTCACCCCTTAGGACACTCAAGGAATGAAATAGACTATTGATGTTTTGAATTCTAAATCCGTCATCTCACGTTACAGTAAGCACTAAATAAGGCGAATCGCTAATTTGTTTATCGAAATTATTACAGATTTAAATCTCTTTACCAATGCAATGATCACTAGCAGCAGTTTTAAAAGCCGATGAGCCCTAGTAAATTCCGCAGTCCATAATAGGAATAAATTTGCCTGTAGCATGCATTCAGTTATTTAATTGACATTGGATAATAGGAAGAATTCAAGCAAGTGAAATCCAGCTTGAATTCTTCCTATTATCCTTTCTTTAATAGTGTTCTTGATAACCCCTAAAAGCCAAATTTTGGCTTCTTTTTAAGAGAGCGTTTACGTGCACAAAGGAGGGATTTCCCGAAATGCGCACGACTCCAGGCAGACACAGTGAAATTAAAAGTAATGCGCGGGCGAAGCTGCGAGCATTCTCTAGTTTAAGTTATAAAAAATCTCATTCCGTACAGGTACTTGCAATCCGTATACGACAACTAACGTGATCGTTTTATACAATGTTGCATTTTAATAGATGACAGATTTTGTTTAGGTACCTACTTTTAATTACAATATTCTTACTGTTACTGACAAGACAACTGACAACATTTAAAAAAGGAATATTCCTGTAATTATTTTATATTCCATCATCATCATCGGCCCTGTATATAAACTGTTCCACTGCTGGGTACTGGCCTCTTCTCACTATGAAAAGGGTAAGGCCATAGTCCACCACGCTTGCCAAGTGCGGTTTGGCAGACTTCACATGTCTTTCGAGAACATTATGAAGAACTCTCAGACATGCAGGTTTTATCACGATGTTTTCTTTCATCATTTAGCAAGCGATAATTAACAATTTAACACGCACATAACTTCAAAAGACATTGGTGCCCGCCGTGGATTCGAAACCTAGACCCTCTGTCTGCGTAGCAGTGCGTTGATCTCTCTACTAGGCTATCACTGTTTTTTTGCTCAATCCTCTCCTTCATTGCTAATTGATACCTATGTTCACGATAAAAACTACGAATTTAATAAATGTTTGTGATGACTGTGCAATAAGAACCCATCTATCTTAGGGCGGTTTCAGATTAGCGTATTTTTCTGCGCGTATACGGTGTTTCAGCACACGCGCTTACACGCGCGCTACATTACGCGCGTCAAAAAACCAGACTCGCATAAACGGACATAATATTTCGGCGTGTTCGCTCGGTACGGTAGTGACATCTTGTCAGTGTCAACATGGATTCTGACGGCTCGCACTAATACGACCATGATACGACCTTACAAGCATAGACTAATATATTATACCTGGAAACTTACAAGCGCGTCAACGCTCGTACGAGTTGCCCGTGTGCCAAATGGCCCGTCTATACACCTACATGCGCTTCCAAAAACGAGCTTAATAGGTACGCGCGTATAAAAAGTCAATCTAAAACCGCTCTTAACAAGCAGTAGGTATAATAATAGTTTTATGCTTTTCAACCATTGTGATCAAGCAGCGAATTACAAGACCTAAATTATATCCCAACGCCAAAGCAGTCCAATGACGTAGATGGGTATATGAAATCAAATACTTCGATAGTCTGATACCTGTCTATGTTACGGATAAAAGCCGTTTACGCTAATAATATACTTAGTATCAACATAACTTTATAGAATAATACCTGTAAATAATATTTGATATCTACAATAGAGTATTGCGTTCATGACGCAAGATAAGAAGTTATATTTGCCTCGAGAATTATTTTTACTCTTCGGTTGACTGTGCTCAATATCATGAAGTGAAATGTTTGTAAATACTCAAGTTAGCGATTGCTTGTTTTATCATTCACTACAGCTATCGACAGTAAAATTGTGCTGTATAGGCTTCTAGAATTTGGATAACAATTTGTATAACTAAATAATTAAATAAATTAAAACTAGTAAATTTCTTTAGCGCACTTGACATTACGAACACGTGTTGAAATAATCTACCTACTCAGAATCTTACTTAACGCTAGCTTTTATTTAAATATGGTAAAGATTTTCAAAATATCATTATTTCGTATTCACCTAGGCGCCTTGTCAAATTACATCATAAGGAAACATGTTCTAAGTCACCATGTCTGTTATGAAATACCAACTATCAACATTATCTTACATATACTTGCGATTTAAAAAGCAAAGTAAGCAGTTTAACGTATACCTAAAGTGACTGCGCAGCGATATAGGTATCATGTGCAATTACCGTGCGACTCATATCCACGATGCTATACTTATAAAATAAACAAAGTCTTACATTGGATTCAAACAAACATTTTATTGTCTGTTATGCGACGACATTATTATGTTACAAATTGTTGCATGATATTTAGGACTCCATTTGACTTTATCCTGTCAGTAACTATATCTTATTTTCTCGTTTCAGCGAGTTGAAGGAAAGTGTCTTCACCAAATTGGATTTGTTGGACTACTTCAGTTTGGCTGACAACTCGCTTACAGAGCTTCCCCGACATGTCTTGCAGCACTTGCCTCACGTCAAGACTCTCGACCTCTGCAGGAACAAAATAACCAAACTCACCGTAGATGACTTTAAAGTAAGAACTTCTATATTCAATAGATATATGTATCAAGTAATGACAAGAATGGACAGAATTAGGAATGATTACGTTAGAAGTAGTATGAAAGTGGCGCCCATAGATGAAAAGGTAAAAGGGAGTCGATTGGCCTGGTACGGACATGTTATGCGAAGAGATGAGATGTATGTAGGTAAATAAACCGGTGAAGTGTGAGTCAAACTCGCGCACCGAGCGTTCCGTACAGACCTGTAGGTATACCTATATAAAATTTAAGGTTTTCTAAATGTTTCCTATGTGCTATAAAACGTTATGTTATGTAATAATGTCAAATTTCTAGATTCTAGATCTACTGGAAGTACCCTTGAGTTTTGACTTGAGCATTTGATATGAATTTCAATTTTATATCTCTACGGGTTCATGAGGAACGGGGTAGTACCTTTAAAATTATTAAAATATTTTGATTATATGATGTAACTAAAAATTTACAGTTTTTGCAATTTTTCCTTTATCTTGAAATTTGGCACGACTTATAGCACTATAAGTCGTTGCTTCCTGCCAAATTTCAAGATTCTGAGTTCAAGGGCAGTAGCCTGTAGGTTTTGATTCCCTTGCGAGTAGTTGCGAGTTTGAAAATACCCTTAAATTGCTGTTTCTGTTGATTGCGTTGACATAGAAGTTTGATTTTATTACAGCTTGACGGTGTTATAGACCTTAGTATTTGATATGAATTTCAATTTTATTTAATAACTCCACGCGTTCATGAGGAAAGAGGTTGTAACTTTATCTGTTTTTACTGTTTTATTATAGGTATGATGTAACTAAAAATTTACATTTTTGGAAATTTTTCCTTAATCTGTGCTATCAGAAGTGGCCTCGTACGAAATTTCAAGATTCTAATTTCACGGGAAGTACCCTGTAGGTTTTGATTCCCTTGCGAGTTTAAAAATTTGCGAGAATACATACATACATACATAGACTCACGCCTGTTTCCCGGAGGGGTAGGCAGAGACTACGGAACGCCATTTGCAACGATCCTGACATACCTCACTTGCTTCACTCACTCCCATCAAGTTTCTCATGCATGCTCTTCTTTTGCGAGAATTTGCGGCATAAACAGCTATATCCCTTGATTGCGTTGGCTTAGAAGTTTGATTTTGTTACAGGTTAAAGATATAATAGACCCGAGTATTTGATATGCATTTCAATTTAATACCTCTACACGTTCATAAGGAAAGGGCTAGTAACTTAAAAATTAGCATTATTTTTTTTATTATATTATGATGTAACAAAAAATTTGCGGATTTCGCAAGTTTTCCTTCATCTGTTCCATAAGAAGTTGATTCGTACCAAATCAAGATTCTGAGTTTACGGGAAGTACCCTGTAGGTTTTGATTCCCTTGCCGCGAGTTTGAAAATATGCTTAAGTTGTTTTTTCTTTTGATTGCGTTGAGATAGAAGTTTGATTTTGTTACAGCTTAAACGTATTATAGACCTGATTATTTGATATTAATTTCAATTTAATAACTTTACGCGTTCATGAGTAAAGGGGTAGTAATTTTAAAATTAATACAATTTTTTTTTATATGATGTAACTAAAAATTTACGGTTTTCGCAATTTTCCCTTTATCTGTGCTATTAGACATTGCTTCACACCGAATTTCAAGATTCTGAGTTCACGGGAAGTAGCCTCTAGGTTTTGATTCCCTTGCAAGTTTCGAAAATTGCGGAAATTTGCAGCATAAACGACTATCTTCTGATTGCGTTGGTTTAGAAGTTTGATTTTTTCACACTTTCATGGGACAGTAGATTTGACTATTTGATATAAATTTCAGTTTGATACCTTTACGCGTTTCTGAGAAAATGGCTCTGGGTCTGGGACAACAAAGTGATCCTATCTTTATAGGATCACGCCCATTTTTTCAGTTCCGTTTTTTCATTTCGAGGTACGGAACCCTAAAAAGTGATGAATATGCATGTAGAAGGACGAAAAGGGAGAGGAAGGCCAAGGAAAAGATGGATGGACTGTGTGAGGATGGGTATGAAAGAGAAAGGGGTAAACGATCGGATGACTGGTGACAGAGAAGTACTGCGACTACATACTGCGACGACCCCAGATAAATTGGGACCAGGGCAAGACAATGACGATGAGAGGAATATAATAATAGTATCACCATTCATACTCGTATTTGTATCGGTTCTATAAATAGCAGGTACCTTTTTTCGTGTTAACAATAATCAGGAATGTATTTGCAGAGCATGTACGAGTATCTATATCAGATTATTTTTGTTATTACTGATTACTTCCATAGTATTAATATAGAAACTACAACAACTTCTGTAATGTAAAATAAATGTCTATTGTTCTAATTTTCTTTACCACCCATTTCAAGTTTGTAAATAGCATTTTTCGTCATTAGGATATTCAAGAAGTTGAACATTTACTGGTGGCTGATAATCAAATTTCTAAAATCGAACGGGATGCAGTGCCCAGGGCATTGAAACACATACATCTTGGAATCAATAAGCTCAGTAGCTTAAATGGAGCTCTAAGAGAACTTGACGATTTAGAATGGATTTTTATCAACGCTAATAACTTGAGAACTATTGAAAACGAGCTACCAGTGGTAAGTTTCCATGATTTTATGTTTACTATGTAGAATCGATGCTCAATGTATGCTTCAAAATAATAATTTTGTTGTTTATTATATTTTAGAAGGCAAAAAGAATCACACTTATTCACGCGGCACATAATGAGCTACAAAGTATGCCCAAAGATTTAAAACAAATGCCATCATTGGAGTCGTTGTACTTCTACGGAAACAATATAAAATCATTGGATGGTGCGCTGCAGAAGTCACGGAGACTAATGAGAATAGGTCTATCGTTCAACAAAATTGAAAGCGTGAGTAACATTTGTTAGCATCACTTCATGGCTGCATATGTGACATGAGATTTTTATATGTTTTACTATTTTAGCTAGGAGAGGACGATTTCACCGAAGCAGAGAAATTAAGTGAATTGGACATCGCGTACAATCAGCTGAAGTCACTTAATGGTTCTCTCAGGAGCTTAAAGTCGTTGCGATACTTAAATTTGACTCACAATTTCATGACAGAGTTTTCCCTGCAAGAAATTAAAGGCTTGAAAAGGTTATCAGTGATTGATCTTTCTCATAATAGAATAAGCCATGTCACTGGCAATATGGAGGTAAGTTATCAGCCATCAACACATTGGTCCTAATCCTAAGTTTAAGAGTTGGGATGTTTAATAAGTCAAAAAAATTGTTTTATAGAATTTGGTCGATGTCGAAACCCGTGTGCTAGAGTTGCGGTTGGATCATAACCGTATCTTGAGCTTGGGTGGAGCCTTGATGGGCTTACACGGCCTGTTAAGGCTAAATTTGAGCAACAATCTTCTTCAACAAATATCACCTGACGATCTCATAGGTCTAGAAGATTTGAGATTACTCGACGTGTCTCATAATCATATAACGACTCTAGAAGAAACATCAAAGGTTTGTTGGCATGTGTAATGTACTCGGATATTAGATATGCTTTGCGTGCTTATGCGATTTAGACGCACTATAGGAATATTTGCTGTGGCGATTTCTTTATCACAGGCATGATAAGATCATAATTAACGTTATAAATTCTTATTTTCAGACATTTTTGCCATCACTTGAGGAATTGATCGCCCATCATAACAACATTACGATGCTTGATAAAGATTTCCATGGTTTGCCCTCACTATGTATAGCTGATCTGTCATATAATCATATTAAGACTGTAAATTACGATCTTGTTTCGAAATCTCGATGTACTATTAACGGAGTACCGAGTGTACTGAAGATTTATCTTCAAGGTATGTATCTTTTACATAAACATTATTTTACCATCAAGAAAGGTTTCAAGGTAAAAACAATTTAATTTTTGTGTCATTATGTCTCCATTTACTTATGTCTACGAACTGTCTGTCACCTTACAGCACAGCGAATTTTTAAATATTGCTATGTTTAAGCTGTTGCGAGTTTTCCGTACTAGCAATTTTTTATAAATTATGTGTAGTTGTAGATATTACTTAATTTAAGCTATTTAAATTGTCATTTTATGTGCACCTGTTGAATCACGTTAAAGCAGCTTGCGATGACGTCTGAGCTATCACTACAAGTCTATAATTCTAGGATTATTGCATTGCAGATAATCCAGTGCTATGCGATGATCGGTTGTACGAGCTGATTACGGTGTTGGAGAGCCTGAACGCGCGAGTTAGCGGCTCTTCCACGTGTGTGGCGCCGCAGACAGCCGCGCCCGTTCTGATGAGGGCACTCAACGACGTCGTGCCGCCGTCAGATAATGCGCCGGTCATCGTGGTCGCTCAAATCGGCAGCGGCGTTCACGTCATGCCCGACACTTCAGGGCCTGAGGCGGTGGCGCCGCAGATACCGCAGCTGATGTATCGGCGCGTCGGTGCTCTCTTCGGGCACATGCTGCCTGAGCGCGAAGGTGGCCTGCCCGTCGTGGTGGAGCCGCCGGTCACGCTGCCGCCCGCCGACACCAACGTTGTAGTGAAGTGGCCCGACGAACGAAGAGGGGATGAGTCGCACCCATTAGCCGATCATTTACGCCTTCGGGATTTGAACACTTCGCCACAGTGAGCACATAGACCCGGGCGCCGCGCACGCCGATGACATCGTATTGATCGCTTCGCCTTACGATATATACTGCCAATAATTTAGGCTAGGGCAGAGTGTCTATTGATTCGGTCGAGCGCATGGAAATTTGGATATAGATAGGTACCATCTCATTCTATTAGGTCTGCGTTGTGAATGGGGCGCCATGCTAGGTACATCGACAGTGTATCTTTAAAACGATCCTATTCAGAATACGTCGAATAAATGTGTAATTTGACTTTAGTATGTAGCAAGTATTATCTGTATGGTTACATTTATTTGTGGAAATATATAAAACGCGAGTATAAGTTTGCTGAAATGTGTAACACATACCTACCTACGTCCTTCCTGTCCTGTTTTACATTTTATTGTTGTATATTGTGTAGAAGGTTGCTTATTATATCTAAAAACTTCTATGGTGCTGTCAATCTCTGATTCTAGATAATAACACTGGTTTTACAATAGGTTGAATAATTGTATTACACATAAGTAATATACTACAAATTATTAGATATTATGCATTGATTCAGTTTCATATTTTGTATCATAATTACCCTCTTAAATAAATACTATAAGGTATGTGCGTGTATTTGAACGACGTCTGGACTTATAATCTGTTCAAGTTAGCGAGAGACACCAGCAATCAATTTGATTATTATTATAAAATTAATTTAAGATTTGAAATACCAGCACACCCAAATGATATTCGCTCTTTTTCAAAAGTTATATGGTAAGCAACCATTTTGTTTGAGAAGTTCTAAAGTATTTTGAACTATTGGTTTCTTTGTTTACAAATCGTCTCCTGCTATGTTGGACAAACTATAGTTGCCGTCACTAAAAGTGCTAAGAACATTCAACGTAGTTTGAGAACACCACCAGACGTACGTAGTGAGTGCGCCATTTATGGCTTAATTTTACTGACTCACATTGCACGCGAGTACTACGGCTTTAAACGTTGAATATTCTTTTTGAGCCTAGTGTTTTATGTAGGTAATAAGTAATATTTCTTGTAGTTTTGTGGTAACTTCAATTGTCTACCAAAGAGAAAATAGTAAATGTAAGCAAATTAAATAAGTTGTTACTATAATACATTAAGATTGTTACTTCTGTATCTCTATTAAGACAATATATTTATCTTCTACTGAGTACTTATATATTTACCGTGTCATCGTAAAGTAAACAGTGCCTAAATGTTGATGACATGACGCACTAAATATATTCATAATTAGATACAGATTGCTCACAATTTTAGTACAGGAACTCAAAACAATGTGTGTCACGGTTTAACATATATCTGTAGAAATATCATAAGCTTATAGAAGTTACAAACCTCTACTCACTAGTAAAATTATTTTAATCATCGAACATTTAGGCGTAGTTATTAGATAAAACAATTCATATGTTCTAGGAAAATTACTATTTATTTATAAACATCTTAACATGTAAGGGATATGTATAACCAACAATAATAAGTTGTAGTTGTTCATTAGGTGTACACAACTCGCCATTATACCATCACCATGATGTACCGACATATTAATCTGATTGCAATCTCTTGAACGAACACTAAGCAATATTGATCAACAGTAAGCTGCGCATTACTTTGACAACAACAACAGTAAGTAATTGTTGGTAGAGTCGCTGATCAACTTAGTCTGACTCACGGTAGATTAGCATAATATTCAAAACACAAATTTTTTTATGTGCTATACCTTATAATTCCAACAATTTCATATTGATTCATACTATAACCATAGAAGTATGGTGCTAAAAACGCTAAAGTAAACTCACACGAACGTACTTATGCAAATATGTACAATGCGTTTTTGTAATATGCATCAGTTTTGATTATAATTATGAAAATGTTCTTGCTGATTATGCATATAAAGCTAAGATAAATCTTTATAAGGAAAATAATGCAGATGCATATTATTATATCTTTCGCTTGGTGCAAAACTTCGGAGCCAATTATTTGTGGTACTGACTATCAGTTCGAAACTTAAGAATTTTCGTAATTTTTAAAACTGGTAATTACGGTGAAGCAACTCGCATTTGAACGACCGAGGACAAAATGCGTATACCTCTATTAAATTACATATATAGAAAAGTTGTCTGACATTAAGTTTTTTAAATAAATGGTAGCATAGCACACTACAGTTCAATGTTGACTAGTCATCCTTAATGTGACCATTTTATATATCCACAAGGCAGTCGGTATAGACCTTTGATTCTCTTTTTATTAACTCCTCTGTTTAGATGGTCGCTGCTCAAAGTTAATGCATAAGTCCTGCCACGCCTGTTGAGTCTAAATATTTATTACTGTGAGTGGAAACGAGAAAAGGGGCGCCTGGGCCTGCGCCTATGTGTAGTATTTTATAACATTAAATATGTAACTACTAGTAATGACATGTAATTATATTGTGATTACTTGTGCTTTATTAAGGTTCGCTTTTATCCAATAGTTGTAAGCAAAGACCTGGTAAACCAGTGTAATTATTATAGCTGTCGACCTTTCTGAATGTATTATGCAGTAGTGTGTGTTGATGTTTGAACGAATCTTATTTGTTAGTCTGTAATACGGTAAAATAGCAATAAAACAACCATACTAACAAATAAGGTTAGTTCGGGCTACTAAAGTCAGTTAATTAGTTGAGAATTAATAAAACTATAACGGATAATTCAAGAATCTTTCAGCAAAAGTACATAGACGATGTATCGAATAGATATTAAACACAACGGTTTTCGAATAAATCTGTACCTAAAACAACTTATGTAATAAACTACTATAATTCGATAAGATTTAGATATTTCATTAGTATAATTTAAATGTCGATTAACAACTACTAATTAAAGATATAAAGTGCTAACCATTCTCATTTATTTATTTATCATCCCAGTATCAAGAATTAAGGTACAGTCAGCATCAAAAGTTGATGACCACATTTAGATTTTCAATATCACTGTACACCATAATATACCTAAATTGCTCAACATGACAAGCGCCAGAAATGAATGATTATCATAAAGGCGGTTTCAGATTAGCGTTTTATACGCGCGTATAAGCTCGTTTTTGGAAGCGCATGTAGGCGCGTATAGGCGCGCCTTTTGGCATACGCTCAACTCGTACGAGCGTTGACGCGCTGAGCCGTCAGAATCCATGTTGACACCGACAAGATGTCACTACGGTTTCAAGCGAATACGCCGAAGTATGCCCGTTTACGCGAGTCCAGTTTTGTGAAGCGCGTAATGTAGCGCGCGCGTAAGCGCGTATGCTGAAACGACCGTATACGCGCAGAAAAATACGCTAATCTGAAACCGCCCTAAAAGGGCATAATTAGATGACCATGGCTTTTTAAAAGCAGCTAAACAAAGTTATGGGAAAAAAAGCATAACACCACGTCACCAGTCATTCGGCCAGTACGGCCAGTGACGTCCGAGAACTAAATAAAGGAGGTCGTTACATTTGATAAACTAATGTGATTAATTATATTTTTATTAAAGTATTATGAAGTAAATAATTTTATATAATACTATAGTCTTTTAAGCTAATACAATATTTTATAGATGATAAATAATTGCAACCGCAATGGTCTACATTCGATACAAAGTGATAATTATTTAATTAAGTAGAAATATTATTTAACATTCAAGGGTAAACAGTTTTACAAAGAATTGAATTAAAACAGAATTTGTGTGAATTTTGAAAATAAGTCTTATATATCATAGGGGGTCTACCAAGAGTTTGTTTTTCAAACAAACCACGAGTTTTGCATGCGATCGTCACGGAAGTTTCCTGCATGTGAAATAAATTATACAAGTATTTTTATCTAGTGAAACATGCCAAAATAATAGTAGTTTCATTCATCAATTAATGTTAAAACTTTATTTAACATTTTTTATCGTCAATATAATAAGTATTCTACTTGACAGCAAAACACTATGACGTCTCAACCACAGATGAGAGAATTATCAGATGTAACGCACGGCACAGTTGCGTGCGGCCACTAAAGCAAATACAAAATTGAAAAGCGAATACAAACTCGTCTCAGTGCGCTACGAAGCATCGTACAGTTCACGCGTCACGATCACGTCAACTTTTAAATTCTCAAAATGCCGTCTTGTGTTCTTTAAACACTGTAAAAGTTGTTCCTAAAAACAAAAACAGGAAAATGGAATATCTTTTCACAGGTAACTATTGATAATTTGACTGTTTCCTAATTTAATTTCGATAAAATTCGTATTTGTGCAAGAAATATGTAAGTGTTGCCAGTTTTTGTCGACGCCGTTCTGCCTGAATTAGGGAAAATGCACTTGTCAATTGATTATGTGATAATGATTGTCATGTTAATGAAAAATACATTACCGTATTATAAAAGTATACTGTAGATATATCTTCTTTCTCATAAATATAGTAATAGAATTTCAATTTCCATTAGTATATACCTTACATAATATTGTTTTGAGTTCGATCCCCAAACGATCCAAATATTCGTGTACACCCTGCTACCCGTCAAGCTTATAAACTTTGACCTTTGCACCGTTCTTATGGCGTAAAGAATAAGTATCAAAATCGTACAGCAAATGTTTAGCTTGACTTGGCGCCGTGTGTACATACATACTTATGGCGTAGGGAATAAGTATCAAAATCGTACAGCAACTGTTTAGCTTGACTTGGCGCCCTGTGTACATACATACTAATGGCGTAGGGAATAAGTATCAAAATCGTACAGCAACTGTTTAGCTTGACTTGGTGCCGTGTGTACATACATACTTATGGCGTAGGGAATAAGTATCAAAATCGTACAGCAACTGTTTAGCTTGACTTGGTGCCGTGTGTACATACATACTATTTATTTCTCAACTAATCGACGCCAGCGGCTTCGCACGCACATATTTTCTTATTTCTCGTTTTGCCCGATCCCGTGGGAATTTCGAGAAATCCCGTCTTGGTGCACCCCTACTGTTCCCAAGAAACATACATGCTAAATTTCAGCTTCATGCGCCGAGTAGTTTCGGCTGTAGCTTGTCTGTCAGTCAGTCAGTAACGCAAGGATTTTATATACATATACAGATTTACGAAGTAGTTAAAATTAACTCGGTACCTACATTTAAGAAATGTATTTATAAAAGCATTAATTAAATCCATGGTAAATTCTTCAAAACCGCAAATGAATATAAGAATATTACATAACTATATGCAAAATACTGGGAGATTATTCATAATCTGGCAACTTTTCACACACATAGACGCGCGTGTCCGTACAGTGCCAGTCGCCAAAGGTCACGCACACATAGCTGTCAACGTGCCACGCTTAGTTGGACGAATACGCTACATCTGATTCTTGTTAATAAATCTATGGTCTCAACTATAAAAATCATAAACTAAGGCCCACTTGCGTAACGTTTGATTTAAGTCACTCCTTAATTTGAATTGGTTGAACAGAATTAACAGCATAAAATAATTTAAGTTAAAAGTATTTAGCGTCCTCTTGCACAACGACAACAACGCTTCGATTTAGTTAAACAGTTTATGAAGTCGGTAAAGTAGTTTCTACGTTTTGTTTCATGGCATGAATCCTTTTTGTTACGATTTTAACGATGTTATGCGTATGCAGTGGCGTAGCGTGGGTTTTCGCCGCCCGGGGCCGATCGGAAATTTGCCGCCCCCTCTTCTTTTAGGTACCCCACTACATCTGCCAGAAGTGTAACGTTTTTCGGGTATGTTTGTATGTTAATTAGTTTGGCTTCACACTGCAAACAGCTTGATGGATTTAAACAAATTATCACTTGATTCATCTCAATTATAATATCATAAAGCATTGGGTATAATATTTTTAAGGGAGAAATCTGGCGCCTCTGAGCGGTATTTATATGTCGCGCAGGGCCGCAGCGGTTTCTCGGCTGCAATATATGTAAAGCTTAGTGTAGGTTTTATCGGCTTGTAGGATTTTCGTAAATAGGATTTGTATGGGTTTTAATCAATTAAAAAAGTAGATCCATCATCATCGAGTGCTTTGGGTTACTTTTACATTCTTCTACGGGATATAATATACCATGTACCTTTGTAGAGTTTGTAGAGTAGGTAGTTGGTACCTACATCCGTGAACAGCTTGTAGCAGTGCCGAAATATCGGTTACTCAAAACAAAGGTTCGTGGTATAATAATATACCCGAAAGTGAAATGAAAAACTATCGTAATGACCAAGAATGTTTCAAGTCCTATGGTCTCGCCTGGCCTCGCTCTGGTCGACATCCGGGATGTGTTCGGTGTAGTGGCAAATCAGTGAGGCTTTGTGGTCGTGACTGCCGTGAGGACTAGGCCCTATAGGTCTGTTTTCGCGCGAGGTATACAATTAAAGTGGATAAAAACTTTCAACCTCCTCGATAATCTCGAACTTTGAGTTGAGGGTGCGGCCATCCGCAGTTCTTAGTTTCGTTAGATCGGGCCGCCTCAACCGCAGAGCGAAGACTTATGATCCATGGTTTTCCTCGATCCCTTCCTCCATGGTGCGGGTGTTAGTAATGAAAGTCACGTCGCATTAGCTTCCGTGTTTGTTGGTTTACGGCCCTCCCATCCGGTGAAGACAGCTGACAGGATGGACACTCGCGTCCTTTCCTCATCAGTTCGAGAGTCTCGGCTGAAAATTTACGCTCCTTGTTTGTTTTTTTGAAGAGGGAGGACATTTTGTGTCTGATCTCGTAGTACCGTGACCACTGCGGCTGTCGTCATTAATGCTGTCCGTAGTTTCTAACTGATTGAAAGGATTCTGCAGTTCCAGCTGAAACTGCAGTGTAGACTTCATTGACTGGGCTCTTTCAGTTATAATTTTGATATTTAGAGAGCCTCGCACTACTTGGTGAACGCATCCCATGTTTAACCTATTGATCACCGAGATGTCTAGATGTGTTTTCGATCCTCTGCCTGTGAGGCCCTCTTCTGGAAAAAGAATTTAATTAAAAAGAGCGCCTGCTTCAAGGAAAATAACTGCATTTGACTCTTACGATTCTTGTGAATTTATTTTTGTTGGATTCCAGTTTATGTCCCCATACCGTATGCTCTGATTTTCGTTTCACTGCGTCCTTCTTCCACTTTGGCAGTCCCTCATGACAAATTGTACTGAGCTTTGGTCGTACTGTGTATTGCTCTAGCAATGCACTCATACATGGCTTCAGCTATATCGTCAGGGTGAGTTGAGGTCGGCGCATATACCTGTATCACCTTTAGGCAACGCCTATTGCTGAGTTAAGTACGTGGTAGTTACGCTACCTGGATCGACACACTATATACCGACTTCCACAGCGTTGTTGACAAGTTTTCTCCTGACCAGGAACCCGATACCACCCAAAAGTGTAGGTCGCCATCCTGAAGGTAGAACAAGTCGCCTGACTCTAGAGTTACCATGTTCTCCTCCTGTCTCGGTCTTCTGATAACACCAGTATGAGACTTAATTCTACCTCGGGCTCGGCGAGGGTTCTGTTCATTTAGTCGTAGACTGCGTTCGTTGTAGGTCGCGAGGTATAATTGATTTTGGCTGTCGTAGCCCGGTGATGTTACAGACCTCATGCATCGCCGTTACCGCCACCGCGTCCTTGGCCAGGAATAACGTAGCTGCCGGGAGCTGAATCAACTGAAGGCCTTATTTTATGGCAATTAATTTTGGAGGGATAGACCATAGTAGTCCGTATTCAGAGATAAAAGCAGCGGTTCGTGTGCGTTATGAAGGACGTAGCTTCTCGCACCGATGACATTGCTGCCTGTCACCGGTATACGGCATTCACTGACTCCTTGTTCTCGCAAAAATAAGGTGTTGAGAGGCGAAATCTGTAATTTATGGACAAATCCCGCGTCTCGACCCAAAGGGTTGCACCCAAAAATTTGCAGAAGACGTTTGTAGTATATGAAATAATCGGCTTTGATTTTAACGCAAATATCATAAATATTGGCGTAAAAGTTCAATTATCAATTTATCATATAATTAAACCGCAGGTGTGACTATTCACTATTGTCTTAGGAGACCTGTACCGATTTTCTTCCCTATTAAACTATGAAGATTATGTTGTATTTTGAAGCAAATCAAAAATAATTTCAATAATTAACTTTGGCATTTCATCTGATAGGCGGCGCCCCTATTGCCCTGGCGCCATGGTAATAGGGGCGGCACACATTACACACAAGGGCGGCTCGGCCCTGATATGTGGATTACTAAATTACTCATAACAGGCTCGCAGATCACCGGAATATTGCATCCTATTTGAGAACTAATAAACCCGGACTACGGATACAAGCAAGTCTTCACGTAATGACAATAAGGATGATTTGTTTTCGACTGTTGTTCTTTCTACTGCGCCCGCACCGCCGCGCGAGCCTTCTGGGGTCGTGTCAGTGCACGCGCAAAGTATTTTGAAATTTGTTTGTTTTATATTTTTTGTTTTTCGCAGCGGCTTTTGCCGCCCCCTTAAATGTGCCGCCCGGGGCCATGGCCCCCCCGGCCCCCCCCACGCTACGCCACTGTGCGTATGGTTTCGCATAAAACCTTAGACTTTGTATACTTTGAGCATAAAACAAAACGCATTGTCGTCGCCTAGCAACGAAATGACAATTGACAAATAATAACTAGAAACTTTTGAGCACTAACCCTAGAACCCTACATGGGGTGCAGGTGCACCCCACACCGATTTGTTTTCTAAATATCTCAATTTCTTTAATATCCACGAATTCGCGTGTCGGAGTATTTTAGTTTGGTGTCAACCGCTCGCGTTATGTCAATACCGTGACGAGGGACCGCGTTGTCGGGTCGCCTGTATAAGTGCTGTGGGGTACGCCAGTACCCCAGTGAAGTAAAATCGTAAGATTATTTATTTATTACGATTGATGCATTTATATGTAATAAGTTATTAAATTTGATTATTTATTAAAACAATAGTCTTATAAGAATTAAGACTTACAGATATTTTTAGATATTATGAAGGTAAAATTCAATGAAGTTTATTTATTTTGTTTCGGATGGCTGTCAGACGTTTGAATGACGAGGTAATAAGCTCTATTGTAGACCACAAATCTGGCGAGGAAGAAATAGAAGTTGGGACCAGTTGTAATTCCTGCGTTCTTTACAAGTGTTCAAGATCAAATAATAAGCCAAATATAAAGTTTCAGCAGACAGTTTTGAAATTAGGATTGGAACTGATACATGAACATTTGGAGGACCGTTACCGGATGCCAACTTAGTCCATTGCAGTGATCCTCAAAAAAGGACCAAATCCTACAAGCGCTGTTGCTCAAACTACATTTAACTTTGTGTAATAAGGCTGATTTGTGATCTCAAGTAACCGATTATGTTTAATAAAACGTATTTTCGTGAATTTTTTTTTCATTTTAAGGATTACAGTCATTTTAGTATGGGGTGTTCCAGCACCCCAGTGTAGGAATAACATGTGCGCCAAATAGTGTAGGATTCTTGGGTTAACAATAACACAAGTAGGTACATTGTTATCAGTTACATAATCATCATCATCATGTCAGCCTAGGGACGTCCACTGCTGGACATAGGCCTCCCCCTGCTGCTTCGTCCGGTCCAGTTATATAATTATTGATAATTTTCGTTGCTAATGACAAGATGCCAACATCAGTGTGACAGTTCTTAAATGAAATTAGCCACTAAACAGCCGATTTTCGGCAATTAATTTTGACAGTTCTTAAATCATATTACTCGACAAATTTTTCGTTGTGCAAGACGCTAGTGGTGTTTAATATTTTTTTTCTCGTTAAATACATCTTAATTCAATTTAAGAATCGTTGTGCAAGTGGGCCTAAGTCGACGGTATGAATTTGAACGGAATCTGCGTGATTTTTGAAAATAAGTCTTATTACTTAACGAATAAGATTACAATTCAATCGAACTAAAAAATCTATAATTACGTCGATGGTTTAAATTCAAACTGATGATTCTAAGGCCCACTTGCACAACGATTCTTAAATTGAATTAAGATGTATTTAACAAGAAAAAAAATATTAAACACCACTAGCGTCTTGCACAACGAAAAATTTGTCGAGTAATATAATTTAAGAACTGTCAAAATTAATTGCCGAAAATCGGCTGTTTAGTGCCTAATTTCATTTAAGAACTGTCACAGTGATGTTGGCATCTTGTCATTAGCGACGAAAATTATCAATAATTATATAACTGGACCGGACGACGCAGCAGGGGGAGACCTATGTCCAGCAGTGGACGTCCCTAGGCTGACATGATGATGATGATGATGATGAAGATATAACTGATAACAATGTACCTACTTGTGTTATTGTTAACCCTAGAATCCTACACTATTTGGCGCACATGTTATTCCTACACTGGGGTGCTGGAACACCCCATACTAAAATGACTGTAATCCTTAAAATAAAAAGAAACAATTCATGAAAATACGTTTTATTAAACATAATCGGTAACTTGAGATCACAAATCAGCCTTATTACACAAAGTTAAATGTAGTTTGAGCAACAGCACTTGTAGGATTTGGTCCTTTTTTGAGGATTGCAATGGACTAAGTTGGCATCCGGTGACGGTCCTCCAAATGTTCATGTATCAGTTCCAAACCTAATTTCAAAACTGACTGCTGAAACTTTATATTTGGCTTATTATTTGATCTTGAACACTTGTAAAGAACCCAGGAATTACAACTGGTCCCAACTTCTATTTCTTCCTCGCCAGATTTGTGGTCTAGAATAGAGCTTATTTCTTCGTAATTCAAACCTCTGACAGTCATCCGAAACAAAATAAATAAACTTCATTGAATTTTACCTTCACAATATTTAAAAATATCTGTATTTAATTCATATAAGACTATTGTTTTAATAAATAATCAAATTTAATAACTTATTACATATAAATACATCAATCGTAATAAATAAATAATCTTACGATTTTACTACACTGGGGTACTGGCGTACCCCACAGCACTTATACAGGCGAGCACACAACGCGGTCCCTCGTCACGGTATTGACGTAACGCGAGCGGTTGACACCAAACTAATATACTCCGACGCGCGAATTCGTGGATATTAAATAAATTTAGATATTTAGAAAACAAATCGGTGTGGGGTGCACCTGCACCCCATGTAGGGTTCTAGGGTTAATGCTCAAAAGTTTCTATATATTATTTGTCAATTGTCATTTCGTTGCTAGGCGACGACAATGCGTTTTGTTTTATGCTCAAAGTATATATAGTCTAAGGTTTTATGCGAAACCATACGCATAACATCGTTAAAATCGTAACAAAAAGGCTTCATGCCATGAAACAAAACGTAGAAACTACTTTACCGACCTCATAAAATGTTTAACTAAATATAAGCATTGTTGTCGTTGTGCAAGAGGACGCTAAATACTTTTAACTTAAATTATTTTATGCTGTTAATTCTGTTCAAAAAATTTAAATTAAGGAGTGACTTAAACCAAACGTTACGCAAGTGGGCCTAAATGTTTTCGGATATTATAACGATCAGCAATTTTGTGACAAAATGGTGTTCAGTGACCTTTGACAAGTAGTGTTCAGTTAGTTTTGAACTTTAATGATGTTCATTCAATACTGGCGCCTTTCTTGTTGAGCGATTTATGGGTGATATAATGTTCATTGATTTTGAAAATCTGAATGTGGTCATCGACTTTTGATGCTGACCTATTGAATAATAAACTTGAGTGAGATTAGTTTTATGAATTTTTGATTTGTTACATAATTTTGGTCTCAACTCTTAATTGACTAGATGTTTGGGGTCCAAACAAGGACGTACCTAATTTACACACATCAAAAAGTCTAAGCAAATTATTATATAATTTCTTACCATGTAGGTAATACCTATGTAAACTTTTTTGATCTAGAGGACAAACTGGCTGGTTGTAAAAAAAAATCGAGTATCATTTTCCAATTAATTCAAAAGCGAATGCATTTCACATTTGTCCGAATATTATAGCGTTTTCTTTGCTTATTAAAATTTAGTATTCTGTATCAATTTTATGATTTAAACAATAATTTGATAAAGTTTTAAACAAATTTGGATTTTGAGACATTTTTTACGTCATGGAGCGACGTCATATGAACGCAGATGAAATGCAAAGAGCTGTAGGGATGTTGCAAGCGGGAAGAAGTCAATCTCAGGTATCTCGGTATTTTGATATCAACAGATGCGTTATTTGCCGTCTTCATCAGCGTTACACTAACACGGGAGATCCTGCTGAGCAGCACCCAGGTCGAAGTAGGTGTACAACCACACGGCAAGATCGATACATACAACTGACTGCAAGATGCCAGCCGATGTTAACCGCCCGAGAGACAGGTTTAAGGCTACAAAATTCAAGTGGTGTTGTTGTTAGCTGCCAAACTGTGCGAAATCGACTGCATGAGTATGGCCTACGAGCGAGACGGCCAATTAGGTGCTCACCGATACGTCACGGGAATCGCGCTCGTCGAAATGAATTGTGTAGGGAACACATTACATGGACCCGGGAACAATGGGATAAAATTTTATTTTGCGATGAGTCTCGATTTGGGTTCAAGCCTGATACTAGAAGGATAAGAGTGTACCTACCGTCGTTCTGGAAATACTGAAAGACTGAGGTGTGTTCAGGAAGTGCATCTATACAACGGCTCAACAGTTATGGTATGAGCGGTTATTATAAAATACAGACGAACTGAGCTCATTTTTGTAAATGGTAACATGAACGCTGTGAATCACTTTGAGGATGTTCTAAGGCCTTATGCCCGTCCATTCGCACACTTGGCTCCGATTTTATGTTGATGCATGACAATGCGCGTTCGCATACAGCTTTGCACACACGGGAGTACTTGGCAAGGGAAAACATCCTGGTATTGCCTTGGCCTGCACAATCGCCAGACCTCAACCCCATCGAGCATGCATGGGGCATGCTCCAGAGACGTGTTTTAAAGGACTTGGATGGAGTGACAACAACTCAACAACTGATGGACTTACTAAAATTTCATTGGGAGCGATTGCTGCAGGATAACATTAAAATCTCATCGATTCTATGAATAATCGGTGCCAGCAAGTTCTCAGTAACAGAGGAGGCCACACTTTGTATTAAATTATGCAATTTTTGTACAACCATTTAATTTTAGTTTAAGTTTATTTGATTAGGCACCTTACTTTGTACTACGTACATACAGTACTTACTCGTAATTATTGTTAATTAAGTATAAGTATAATTATTAAAAAAAAAATTGTTGTTTAATATCAAAAAAGCATTAAAAATAATATAAATAAGAAAATACTAAGGATTTAATGCGAAAACACATTGTAAAATTTAAATTTGTACCTATGTATTGCTTAAACTTTTTTGATGTGTTACAATACACAATCTATATGGGTATATACAATCTATATGGGTATCATTTTCGAGATTTTCGGGACGCTGATTAATAATATAAAATTTATTTAGTGATCCAAGATGGCGGTCGGGAAATCAAAGATGGCGGATGAGAATAATTTAAAAATCAATATGGGTATCGCCTTCGATATTTTAAGGGGTGGTACTAACAGGACCGAGTACTCTCAGTTAAAAAGCGAGCCGACCGAGATAGATAGTATAGAGACCGCGTGTCCCTTTCTAACAGGGTGAGAATAAGATTTGGCTATGTGAGACAAATTCAAGCTTGCAAACTATCTACTAATAGTTTACTTACTACACATAGGTATGGAGTTATTATTAGCAACTAGCTGTGCATGCGACTTCGTACGCGCTGACTACTGAAACATAAAACCTCCTCCTTTTTGAAGGCGGTTAAAAAGTAGCCTATGTGTAATCTACGCTAGAAATGGATCCTGCAGTAAAGGTTTTACGTCATAGCTTCAGGTTTCGGTTCGGCGTTGTTATGTCAGTTCCGCTGTACCTACCCGCGACTTAGTACTGCAAAACTACAGAATTATTAAATGCACCTATCTTCTGATTGAGTGGACCGATTGCGATGAATTAAAGCCTAAATATTATTCCGAGCTAAGCCCTAAATAATTCTGAAAACTGCATCGGTATAGGTTCTGTTGTTTTTACATGATGCGTGCACAAACAAACAGATAAACAGACAAAAATACCTAAAATGATCGGAACCCTTCTATTACTTATCTTTCATACCCCTAATTCATCTTTTTGTAAATATTTCCAATGTACAGACACAAAAAGTTTAGAGTTTTATTATATGTATAGATGAGGATTGAGGAGCTCGATGGCCCAGTGGAAGTAAGTACGCATTTTTAATCGCTTACGCATGTTAAACAACCCCGGGCGGCGTCCCCACAAGGATGGGTGATGTCAGTCGCTTAGCTATAGCAGGTGCCTTTAGGCAACTAGAAAAATCTGATAAATACCAGTGTTGACCACTTAGACACATGAAAAACGAACATTAGCAATGGTAAAAAAAATGGTTAAAAAATTCTGAGGGATAAGGGATGGATTATGAAATAAATAAGACTAATAGTATATACTTCTTTCTGGTAGTTCCCTCAATGCTGAGGATCGTGACTGTATGTCAATCTTCTCCACTCGGTCCGGTTTTGCGCCATATTATGTACCGGTCTCTGTATCTGGCCTCCAGTCACCTCCTTGAGTTGGTCCACCCACCTAGCTGGCGCTCTTCCTCTAGCGCGCTTCTCCTACATTTGTCCGAGAATGTTGAGTTTCTCCAGGCTGTACAATGGGGATCGCATTATGTGCCCAAAGAAACTCCGTATAATATATAATAGTATATATAATAATATATCTTTATATATATATTTCTTGAGTGTTCAAGGGGACTTGAGAGTGGTTAAGATTCACAATTTAGTCCACTGGAAAATGTTATTTTAGTTAATTTTTAATTTGTAAGTAGTTGTTGATTTTGTCATGTTTCACATTGGAACCGACCGACTGCGCTACCGTCGCAGTGTCAAATCTATTTAAATATATTTATTATAATCCTTACCTGAATAATAAAACATAAAAAAATAAGATTTCGTGTCGACAACATATATCCGCTAAATTCGGATTGTCGAGTATTTTGTTAAATTGTAATGGTTCTGACAGACAAATCACAGTCGCCATATTGGCCAGTCTAGCGAAACGTCACAGATACCGGATAACATTTTGAGTACTACTAAGTCTTAGTATAGGTAAATTCACGAAAGTTGACCACAAATGGCGGCCGTCGCGCATATGTACATTCGTGCAACAATGGCGTTGCTCCATTCTTGACGCATTTAGGGAATGCGTCAAGAACGGAGCCACACCATTGGCACTCCACCCGCGCCTCACCCCGCACCTCCACGGGGACCTAAAAAATGATTTCTGCGCAGTGGTCATCTTTCATGAACCGACCTATACTAAGTAGTTTGTATGTGTAAATACTTTTTGTAGTTATCTATAAGTACTAACATAATAAAGCGGAAGAGTTTGTTTGTTTGTTTGAGCGCGCTAATCTCAGGAACTATCGTTTGGATCTGAAAAATTATTTTTGAATACGATAGCCCAGTTATTCCGGAAGGCTATAAGCTATATAACATAACGCTTCGACCCTTTGGGGCCGGGCAAAAGGCAAAAAAGGCTAAAAGATAATGTCGGCTAATCTCAGGAACTAGCAGTCGGCTTTTAAAAAATTGTTATTGCCTAAGGCTATAGGCTATATTAAATTACGCCACAACTCTTAGGGGTCAAAAAAATTATAAAATGGTCAAACGAGAAGGGGGAGGGTTGGGTCAAAGGCAAAAAAGGCTAAACGAATAGGATACAATCTACATGGGTATCATTTTCGAGATTTTCGGGACGCTGATTAATAATATAAAATTTATTTAGTGATCCTAGATGGCGGTCGGGAAATTAAAGATGGCGGATGAGAATAATTTAAAAATCAATATGGGTATCGCCTTCGATATTTTAAGGGGTGGTGAATCGAAATACACCATCTATTTCGTGATCAAAGATGGCGGATGGGAAATCAAAGATGGCGGATTGTAAAATTTTAGATAATCGATATTGGTATCGTCTGCGATGTTAAAAGGGATGGGGAATCCAAATACAACATCTGTTTCGTGATTCAAGATGTTGGATGGGAAATCAAAGATGGCGGATGGGAAAAATTTAAAAATCAATATGGGTATCGTCTCTGATGATTCAAGGGATGGTGAATCCAAATACAACATCTATTTCGTGATCAAAGATGGCGGACAGCATTTTTTTTTAAAGTCGATATATATCCTTAAAATATCGTCTGCGATATTTTAAGGAATGGGGAATTCAATATTATATAAAAATCTTTGTTTGTTTGTTCATCATTTATATACTCTGAAATGATAAGAGATTAAGCGCTAAGTCAATGGCAACTTTGGAAGAGGGGCTTCGAGAAAAAGGAATTAAATAAAAATTCTTAAAAAGGCGATACGGAGTTCGCTGGGTCAGCTAGTACCTAATATATAATTTATATAATAGTTTAAACAAATAGTATTTATTTAGTAATTGACCACATTGTTATAAGTATATTTTGTTACAGTTGACAAGTAAATACAGTTCAAATAATGCCAGTAATTATTTTAAACCTAAATATCAAATTACTACTTTTTAAACATGACTAAATAAAATGGTTTTAGTAAGTTTCTGTCTAAGTCCAATTGTACTGCCGAAATTTCGCAACGAATTTAATTTCGTTTGGTGAAATATTTTCAAATTCAGATATGAATTTGCCAACGCTTTCACCAATTGTGATTCGTGTGGCTCTTCATCATTTGTAGATTGTACCGGGTGGGCTGGAGAAAACAAAATAATGCTTCAATTTGGCAACAAACAATTGTTTTAATATTGACAAAATAATGTTTTTGCTAGTGTGTCGGAATGTCCTCTTAGCCATTTCCGACATAAATAACTGTTCGCCTTATTAACTCGTAAGAAAATCTAGAAACGTATTTTAAGGCTCCCCTGACAACGAATGCAGTAAAAGAAGAAAATTTAGTAATATACACAAAGTATGAGTGATCGAAATTATCCATAGTAATAAATTAATAATCAATGAGTCGCGACAGTGTTGACACGTAAGCTTATTTAACATTTTGCTTACAAAATGACCAGCAATGTAATAAAGAATATTATTTTTGTAATCCACTCATATTGATCGATTGTATATAATTGAATAAATTTCTACTTCATTTTCATCTTGTGAATCATCATCCTCTTGATTTTTCTCAACAATTCTTTTTTGGCTACGTAACTCTAAAATTGTTGAAAGTTCAAAATCATCGTCTGTGCAATTTGCGTTTATGCTAGGTTTGACACAATTTCGATACAGAAGTTTGCGCATAGCATACCTGAATTGCTATGCGCAAACTTCTATTCGTAGACTATATTCTCTGCCCGTTCCTTCTCGCTGTATACAGAGGGCCCTCTGAAGTCGTTGGGATCTCAAAATAGTGGCGTTGGACGCTAAATTACGGCTTTAGAAACGACGGCGGTACATACTGGTCACGTGCCATGTGAGTGCATTTCACATCGTGATGTGCCTTAACGGCGTAACACAGAAGGAGCACTGGTAACAACAACGGTTATAAAACCATTCCTCAGAGCCCTTCCCTACGTAACGTTCATAAGCGTCACTTTGTGGCCTAAATGAATAAATGATTTTGAGTTTGAGTTTGAGTGTATTAGATGGCCATCGAGGAGGTTTTAGTGTGGTAAAAATCCCACACACCCCGGTCTTGCCACTAGGATAACTAGGAGACCGCCCAGCCTTTACAAGTTTTCCACTCGAAAAAAAAAGCGTACACTATTCCAAAGCCTTCGACAGCATTACCCATAGCGCAACAGGAGATGCCTCACAGAACCACAACATAGAACAGTCTTCAGTACGAACGGCGCCGTACGTTTTTTGAGTATATCTAGCCCACAGGTTGCACGTGTAAAAAGATGTACAGAATGATCTGAATAGAGTGGTTTTTACTTCAACGGAACAACGTGTAAACCTGCGAGCTATCATGTTCTCTCTCACCAGCGCCCTCCCTTTCTTTCGATATCGTCATCGTCCTTGAGGTCAGAGGTCAATATATGTCCAAGGTATTTAAATAGACAAGAAGTTTAAGGCGAGGTTGCAGTACAGTGCGTAGCTCGACCTCACCCCCCGCAAAAACAAAAACACGGCGGTGGCGTCAGCGAATGAGCGGGGGGAGGGGAAACGAAACCCACCCCGGGTTTCGTGTGTGCGTGTGCCACAGCGCAGCGTAAAAAACCGTAGATGAGTTATGCGAACATCAAAAGTGGCACATTAAAAACAGGCTAAATGTCTCATTTGGCTTTAGTCGCGTACGCGCTGCGGTCGGAAGCGCTCGGTCTTTTACTCGCGTGTGTGTACGTTACATTTGAAAATGCCGTCGTGTATAATGAGATTTTGCACAAACTATAGTAGGAAAATGACTAAAAGTTATAGAATCACTTCTCATTCATGAGTATACAATATTACAACGTTTTATTTACAATTTATAATAAATTCAGTATCACAAATAATAGAGTGATTAAAGAAATTGGCATTTAGCGAGTGTAAAAGAGAAGCAGTATTGTGCGTGTTCAAAGACTAAAAAACAAAGTATCCAAATGGGACATTCGTAATAATAAAATACTGATGTGTGTTTTTGTCAAGTAATAAAAGTGATTTGAGGCTGAATCAACACAATATATTATTATTATAGAAATACAAAATCATACGTAAGTTACAAACATTGACGGATGATCAAAGTCCATTCACTTGTTCTTGTTTTTCTCCTTTTAGTATTAAACAACTAAGTAGATTGTACTGCACAGTTTTCGCTGCCGACCCACCGTACCCCTGGCAGTACCCCTGGGGGTATGGGGGGTCTTTCAAAGCTTAGTAATATTGTTGTGTAATTAGTTTATTAATTTCAGTTCGTTCATTTCAAGTTCTACTATTTTGTGGGATCATTCCCAGTAGCCCTATTGAACAGTTCTATGATAGAACTGTCCTAATTCTATTAGCACAACTTGATGAGGAGAATAGAACTAATGGGATAAGTAATAGGAAATGTCCCAGTCTAGTTCGATGTATGTTTTTACAAGGGTATTCAATAGAACTACTGGGAATGATCCGTAGTGTCACGACATCGCGCTCTTATATCCGAATGAATATGTTTTGTAGACGTTCATTTGTTTAATGTGTAAAACAAATGAACGCCTACAAAACAAATGAACGTCTACAAAAAAAAAATGACTTACAGAAAGTGATCAGCTATCGATAGTGATCGCAGAAAACAGGTGCATGCGATGTTCAACCTAATTGACATACTGGTCGGTACAGAGAGTATATGTTTATCTCTTTTTCGTGCTTGCGATAAGATGTGCTATCTCACTTACACTTCTTATCTAATTCTTAGTGTGTCGTTTTGACATATTTCTATTAGTGTGCGTACGCTTTTCGCGATAAGTGCCACTCGTAAGCTCCGTCATGTTACCTTGTCAGTAACCTGTCTACGGTTTCTTACTAGTATGTCTATGGTTTGAACGATTGAGTTTGGAATACGAATTACTTTGTACTTTTGCGAAAACGTGAATGCGGGGGTGGAGGGGGATTTTGCGGAGCAACGACGTACGTCCGCCCTCAATCACGCCTACCACAGGCACTGATGAACGGCCGGCGAGCGATATAATGCCAACATTTTGACTATTTTTTTTCTTGGAGAAAAATGATAATGAAATTACGAAATCTGTTTTTACCATTTATTTTAAAATAAAGAGCTGTTTCTATTGATAATACTTTCATATAAATTCATTATGGAATCTCTAAGCAGTACACGTTTAAAATTGTGATTTAGTGCGAAGTTTGACATTTTTTTTTATCGAGCCAGTCATTCCAAATCGTGTTTCTATCTTTACGATTTACTAGAAGATATGTTCAACTTTTATACTTTAATTTTTATTCATTAAAAATATCATAGTTCATTGGACTTTCAGACGTTCAAAAATCTTAAAAAGTACTGCAAGCTCGCCTTAAGCAGATTCGTATCCGCTTTCATTTTGAAAATAACTCTTAATCATAGACTTCAATGAAATAATACATTCTCCATAACGCAGGTAAAAGTGTTCTGCATTATTACTACAATCATACCAATATGATTTTAAAAATATCAACATAATAATATTGTTACGCCATCTATCGGTGAATGGAATCATACTAGAAGAGATTGAATGTATCGGTGGTTTAAGGGTAATTCAGCTACTCTGTACTAGATGGCGTTGCTGTATCGAGCATAGACTGTTCGCGATTATTCGACAGTTTTGTGGAAGTATCTAGAATGCGCTAGTGATGTTATCCGGCCAGTATAAATAGAGCGCGACCGAACGGAACGGAGACAGTAACAATTGAATAGCGAAGCGATCAACAAGAAGCGAAGGAAATAAGTCGGAAGTGTTTAGTGTTGTTCTAGTGGTGTGAATAGTGTGTTTTATTAGTGAAGTGAAAATTAAGTGTGTGTATCCAGTGTTATTGTGTTAATGAATAAAGTGCAGTGTTTCTGGCATAGTGTATATAATTTATCAGGACAGGACGCAACGCACCGGAGAAACTCTGCAGCAGTGGGCTCTAGAGGTGGAAAAGCTGGTCAGGAAGGCATACCAGTCGTCTCCTGCGCTTATTGATGGGAACCTCGTACAGGCGTTTACGGATGGGATCCGGGACCTGGAGGTAAGAGCAGCAGTGAGGCTTGGGCACTTCAAGGACCTCAAGGACGCCTTAGCCCACGCTCTGGAGGTGGAAGCAGTGCGACGCGACGACAGAGGTCACTGCATCAGGGAAGTTGTGTCGTCACCTCGGTGCTACAACTGCGGAGAAAGAGGCCATATCCGCTTGAGCTGCCCAAAGCGTAGGCAGCCTGGTGACACCCTGTCTCCACCAAAGGGGTCGCCTGATGTGCCTGCCAGGCAGCGAGAGCAGGGAAACGAGTAGAAGCCAGGACTGCGGGGCGGGTTTGGCTGGTAATGGAAGAGCCCCAAGTATCTCGATCTCGCAATCATGCGACGGGAACAGCCTGATCATCGAAGGTGAAATTAACAGAACACCATGCAAGCTGACATTGGACACGGGTGCTTCTCGGACAGTCGTCGGTTTCCATCTGGCAAGACGAGTTCTTCGGGGCTGCTTCAGGAACAATGAATGTGTGAATCTGAGAACAGCTACCGGTCAGCACATAACCGTCCGAGGTGAAATGGAGGTGGATCTGAAGCTAGGCAACAAAGTTTACCGTCACAAAGTCATCGTGGCCGATATAGTGGACGACTGCATCTTGGGCCTAGACTTCATGCGGAAGTATCGCTGCGAGATCGATGTTAACCAAGGAGTGTTGAAATGTGGCTCGGAAGAAGTCTTCATGGAAGGCGCAACTTCAGGAAAAGTGTACTGCCTGAAGAATGTCACGCTTCAACCGCGGTCGGAAACGGTTGTACCGGTTTGTTTAACCGGGAGTTCTGGTCGAGGGAACCGCTGCGTACTTATCGAAGGCCTAGAGGAAGATGCCTCATGGAAGATTGCACGAACCTTGGTAAGGGGTACCAAAGTTTCATCAGTACGCGCACTAAATGCAAGTGACAAGGAAGTGTTGCTCAAAAAAGGGACGGAATTGGGCACCTATGAAGGAGCGGCTTGGATGCGTAGATGTCAAGAGCAACCTACCAGCGACAAGGTTCAGGGTGCACGATTCGACGTGTCTTCACTTTTGGAGTACTGCCAAAGTACCCTGTCAGAAGAAGAGAAGACCAAGGCTAAGAAGATGTTAAACCGGTTCGCCGATATTTTCTCGACCAGTGATGCCGACATAGGGAAGACAGCACTAGTCCAGCACAAAATAAACACGGGAAGTGAAGCACCGATTCGCCAGCGACCAAGACGTGTGCCAGTGGCACGGGAACGTGAAGTGGAAGCTATGATCGACGGTATGGTGAAAGAAGGCGTAATCGAGCCTTCATCCAGCCCAGTAGTGCTCTCCGGTTGTCCTAGTAAAGAAGAAGGATGGCAGCATGCGCTTCTGTGTAGACTACCGCCGATTGAATGACATCACGAAGAAGGACAGCTACCCGCTGCCAAGAATCGATGACACACTGGATACGCTGACGGGGATGAAGTGGTTTTCTACGTTAGACCTAAAAAGTGGCTACTGGCAGGTGGAAATAGATCCTCGAGACAAAGAGAAGACGGCATTCTCCACAGGCAAAGGATTGTGGCAATTTAACGTCATGCCCTTTGGATTGTGCAACGCTCCGGCTACTTTTGAGAGACTGATGGAGCGAGTGCTTATGGGACTGATTGGAGACGCCACTGATTGGGACTGCCTGGTCTACCTGGATGACATCATCATCGTGGGGCGCACCTTCCAGGATCACCTTCGAAACTTGGAGCAAGTGCTGTCAAAGATACGAGGAGCTAATTTGAAGCTGAGTCCGAAGAAATGCGCGTTATTCAGACGGCAAGTGAACTTTCTAGGACATGTGGTCTCGGAGAACGGTATTCAAACTGACCCGGAAAAGATCATTGCCGTGAAGGAATGGCCAGTTCCAGAGAACAAAACGCAGGTCAGAGCATTCCTCGGATTATGCTCCTACTATCGACGGTTTGTGAAGACCTTTGCTGACATTGCTCGACCTCTTTATAAGCTCACCGAAGACAGAGTGCAGTTCTGTTGGAATGAGAGCTGTGACGTTGCATTCCAGAAGCTCAAGGAACATCTGTGTACTGCACCTATTCTAGGCTACCCTGACAATGAGCATGAATTCATAGTTGACACAGATGCCAGTAACACCGGTATCGGCGGCGTGCTGTCACAGAGGAAGGGTGACCAAGAAGTTGTTATAGCATACTTCAGCAAGGCCTTATCCAAACCCGAAAGAAACTACTGCGTCACCCGGCGGGAACTCTTGGCTGTAGTAAAGACATTGCAGCATTTCAACAAATATTTGTTGGGGCGTAAATTCCACCTGCGAACCGACCACGCTGCGCTAAAATGGCTACTTCAATTTAAGGACCCAGAAGGACAAGTAGCCAGATGGATTGAACTACTGCAAGAGTTTGATTTTGTAATACTACATCGCAGCGGCAAGTCCCATGGTAACGCAGATGCGCTATCGCGTAGGCCGTGTCCCGACCAGTGCAAGCACTGTAGCCGACAGGAAGCAAAGCAGGCAGCGCTAGTGAGGATGTTAAAGGCGGATCTAAGCAACGAATGGAGAGAAGCTTTGCAGAGTGCTCAGCAAGATGACAAGGATGTACAGCCGATTCTTGAATGGAAGAAATCAGGCGCTCCTAGGCCCAAATGGAGTTATATCGCAGCAATGAGCCCTATCACCAAGAGTTATTGGGCACAGTGGCTTGGTCGTCCAGAATGGAGTTCTGTGCCGCAAATGGGAAAACGCTCGCGGTAACCAGTGCCATTTGCAAATGGTAGTGCCCAAAACTAAGGTGCCGGAAGTCTTGCAGCTCTATCACAATGGTGCTTCGGGAGGTCACATGGGAGTTAAGAAGACCCTTACTAAGATCCGGGAGCGGTTTTATTGGCTCCACTGTCGGGATGACGTCGAGGATTGGTGCCGCAAATGCACAAGTTGTGCGGCTGTCAAGGGGCCACATACTCGAAGCAGAGGTGCATTAAAGGTGTACAATGTGGGGGCCCCATGGGAGCGCATAGCCTTGGATGTCGCTGGGCCGTTTCCCGAGAGCCAGGATGGAAACAAATACTTCTTGGTTGTGATGGATTACTTCACGAAGTGGCCTGAAGTGTTTGCAATCCCAAATCAAGAAGCTACCACAGTGGCCGACAAGCTGGTGCATGAAGTCTTTTGTCGATTCGGGGTACCCTTGGAAATCCACAGCGATCAAGGCCGGAACTTCGAATCCGAGGTGTTCAAGGAGACTTGTCGCGTGATGGGTGCACATAAAACCAGGACCACGGCTTATCACCCGCAATCAGATGGCATGGTTGAACGATTTAACCAATCACTGGAAAGGTACCTGGCGAAGGTCGTGGAGAGCAAACAAAGAGATTGGGACAAGCACATCCAACCATTCCTTCTGTCATATCGCAGTGCGGTCCACGAAACCACAGGAGTAACACCAGCTTTTGCCAATTTCGGCAGAGAATTACGTTTACCAGCAGACTTAATCACCGGTATTCCGCCAGAATCTCCACGCAATGTAACGGATTACGCGGCCGAGCTACGCAACAAGATGAACGACGTATACGAGCACATCAGGGTGTCAGGACAACAGATGTCTGAAAAGATGAAGACTCGCTACGACCGGAAGGCAAAGAACAAAGGCTTCGACGAGGGATCATTGGTGTGGCTTCATAACCCAGTACGAAGCAAAGGCAAATCGCCTAAGTTACAAGCCAGATGGGACGGGCCATATCGCATAATTACCAGGATGAACGACGTCACCTATCGAATCCAGAAGGGGTCGCGAGGTGCACCGAAGATAGTTCATGTGGACCGGTTGGCTCGTTACCATGGGTCCAACGATGTTCGAGACGAACACGTTTAAGAGGGGGGCAGTGTTACGCCATCTATCGGTGAATAGGGGGTACTAGAAGAGATTGAATGTATCGGTGGTTTAAAGGTAATTCAGCTACTCTGTACTAGATGGCGTTGCTGTATCGAGCATAGACTGTTCGCGATTATTCGACAGTTTTGTGGAAGTATCTAGAATGCGCTAGTGATGTTATCCGGCCAGTATAAATAGAGCGCGAACGAACGGAACGGAGACAGTAACAATTGAATAGCGAAGCGATCAACAAGATGCGAAGGAAATAAGTCGGAAGTGTTTAGTGTTGTTCTAGTGGTGTGAATAGTGTGTTTTATTAGTGAAGTGAAAATTAAGTGTGTGTTTCTAGTGTTATTGTGTTAGTGAATAAAGTGCAGTGTTTCTGGCATAGTGTATATAATTTATCACGAACCCCAGCTCGTAACAATATGTAGATTAAGCTGATCAAATTTTGACCTAATCACGCAAAAGTTAAGGATTAAACATTGCAACGTAGTAGGTACATTTTGAATTTGAAAAATCTTATCTTTAGGTGGCTTAACGAAGTATTCAAACAGCACAATATAGTCACGGTAATAATATCTAATAGTATTGTAACTCCATACTAACGCACGAAACTCGAGTTATACCTACGCGCTGGGGCATGAATATCGGAATATCGAATATCGAAAATATCGAAATATCGGACAAAATATTGTGCCAGAAAATATCGATATTAGATTTGTAAAAACCGGGATTTTCGATATTTACGACATTGCTTTAAATAATCATTACCAATGAATTTCATTTATATTACTTTTTCAAAATGAATCACTCGAGGCGCGCACCAAATATGGTAATATCGCGAGTATTCGTCGCTACCATTTTACCAGTAATTATCTACCGATATAGATCCCTAAGTAGTACTTTTTGTTATATAGTTTTATTTCATTTCATGATAGACAACCCTTCTTGAATTACCTACCTGTTATAAAATATGTAGTTACCTACCTGCCAAAATGTATTTTTATAACTCTTTATTAATGTTCAATAACTTTTAGTGATAATATCTCAGTCGTTTCTACAAGGCTGTGATAGCTCAGTGACGGGACTAACAGATTGTAATACGGAAGGTCTCGGGTATGAATACTGGCTGACGCACACTTGACTGTTCGAAATTCATTTAAAATTGTTATAGAAGTTATGTGCGTAATTAATAGTTAATTATAGCTTGTCTCATAACTTGGAGAGCACGTTAAGCTATCGGTCCCAGTTGAACATTTACGTCTATCATAACGGGAAGTTAGTACCTTCTAATATCCTAGCAATGGGCAAATCAATAGTGTCCGCGAAAATTCCAAGCTTGTGGAGGAAATCAAAGATTGTCGCCATTCTTAAGCCCGGGAAATCTCCAGATGATGCAAAGAACTTTCGCCCAATCTATCTTCTATGTCATCCGTTTAAACTACTGGAAAGAATTAGCATTCTTTAGCAGTAGCCTAAACCATAACATAGACCCGAAACTCGTTCCCGAGCAGGCCGGCTTCAGACCAGGGAAGTCATGTTGTAGTCAAGTTTTAAATCTGACTCAATATAATATATAGAGAATGGTTTTGAGGCCAAAAAGGTTACGGGATTTGTTTTTGTGGACCTTTCGGCAGCGTATGACACCGTCAACATACGAAGACTACTTTGGAAGGTAGGGCATATCACTGGAGATATCAAATTTATCCGTGTCCTTGGCGAGCTTATGCGTAACCGAATGTTTCAAGTTCATATGTTATCAGATAGGAGTAGTTGGCGTCACCAAAAAAACGGATTACCGCAGGGAAGTGTACTTGCCCCTACTCTTTTCAACATTTACACCAATGACCAACCGCGTTCTTGGGATACGACACGATTCGTTTACGCGGATGACTTGGCACTCGTAACCAAGGCGAAAACTTTTGAGCAAGTAGAATCAACTCTATCAGCCACTCTGTCAACCCTGGGTGCTTATTACAATGACAACAGCCTGAAACCTAACCCGGCAAAAACGCAGTCATGTGCGTTCCACCTACGTAACGGGTCTGCAAATCGTGCTCTTAGGATTTCCTGGCGATGCATTGCCATTGATCACTGCAGTCACCCAAAGTACTTAGGCATCACCCTAGACCGAACGCTAACCTTTAAGGTCAACTGCGAAAACATAGCAAAAAGGTTTCTAGTCGAAATAATCTACTCCACCGTTTGACAAATTCAAAATGGGGAGCCGCGCCTTCGATCTTACGTACCACAGGACTATCGCTGTGTTTTTCTACGGATGAATATGCGTGCCCTGTATGGCATCGATCAGCACACGCCAAAAAAGTGGTTATAGCCCTCAACAACACGTGCCGGAAAATAACAGGATGTCAGACACCAACTCCGATAAAGATGTTATACCCACTAGCAGATATTGCCCGCCAGCTATCTGCAGAGAAGTAGCTACTGGGCTTGAAAAGTGGGAACAGGAAACTGATTCAAGACACCCATTATATGGCCAAAACCCAGGAGCCAAAAGACTAAAAAGTCGGAACAGTTTTCTCCACACCATATCCACAAGAGCTAACAACGCCTCTAAAGATAGCATCAACTTGTGGCGCGACAAATTTTCCATCCCACCTTCATACCAACTACAGAAAAGTTGCCTCCAGGATATAAACTTCCTTGGCCAACTTGGAAGGCACTTAATTGGCTGCGCACCCAGGTCGGCAGCTCTAAGGATAATCTGTCAAGGTGGGGTTATATCCACCCAAACGAAAATAAGTGCGACTGCGGCGTTTCACTACAGACAATGAGCCATATGCTGACGTGCACCACAAGCCCAGACTCGTGCACACTTGACGACATATATCAAGCAAGGCCAAATGCGATACGCGTTGCCGAGTAGGTACTGGGTTAAAACCGTATATAGTCTAACTAATTTCTTATTCAGGTTGTTTCATCCATTTGCACTCGAATAATAACTACCAGTTTATAATAGGCCCAACATTTTTGTCACCAAAGCAGTGAGTTAAAATGTACTAATTTGATCTCAGTATTGTGTTTTGTTTAATTTTGAGACCCTATTTCCCATTTTTCATCGCTTTTGATTCGTTTGATTTCAAGTATCGAAAATATCGAATTCCGGAATCATAAAACGTTCAATATCGAAAATACTGATATTGAGAAAGTGGGCCGATATTGCGACCCCTACTACGCGCCTCGAGCAAAGTAACCATTAGACTGTGCAGACTGTGCCTAAAGTACCCACAGCCGCGATCGTGCCGCAGCGCAGCTCGCATACGGCGCGTCTGTAGGTATATTAACTCACCAAGACGGCCAAGTTACAATACTGTTAGATTATATTACCGTGATATAGTCTACATCTCGTCGCCATAATTTTATTATGATTTAAATAAAGAACACTGCTAGAAAAACCGTCACCGTTCATGACTGTGGCACGATATGGGCACGATCGCGGCTGTTTAGGGTGTACTGCACTCGAGGCGCGTAGGTATAACTCAAGTTTTGTGCGTTTGTATGGAGTTAGAATACTGTTAAGCTGGCCATACACGATCCTTCCTATCATCCAATCGAATCGGCATGACGCTACCGATTGGATCAGTTAGAATTGACCGTGTGTGCAAGTGGATTGGCATGACAGTTATAATTGATGGCATAATCGAATTTCGATTCTTTTGGCTTGATCAAATGATCATATCGATTGGATCATGCCAATTGGACCGTGTATGGCGGTCGGCGATCGTCAGTTCAGTTCAGTCAGTTATGTCAATAATTTTGTCGGTGATAGATGTCTGTAGTGCGCGCGCTCTCACAATATGTCGCAAAATACAGCCCGGTACTGCGAAGTGCTACTGGAATTTATTTGCTCGATCGTTTCTTTTCTCCTGCTTAATTTTCACGAGTAAAATGCCCAAAACAGCTATAACATCGTCGTCTGTCGCCGGTGACGCCATGGCTTCAACTGAACGTCGCTGCCGATTGGACAGATTAAACTGATAGTTTGTGGCATGGTGTTTATGGACGAACTGCACATTGGATCCCGCCTGCAGCGTCATGCCGATTGGACGATTGAAAGGATCGCGTATGGCCAGCTTGAGATATTATTACCGTGCCAAGTGTGTAGAATTATGAATAGTTGTAGTGACTTTCGTGTTTCGGGGAGATGGGCCTCGTTAGCCTTGGTTGGCAACCTGTCTAGGAGAAGGAAAACTCCAAATTAAACCAACTTTCAGGGAGCATACCCGACACAAAACCCCGATCTAAGGTGTAAACCGACCCGTGCCGAGGGATTCGTGGGCAGAGGGCAAGCTGGTCTAAAACGGAGGGTGCCTGTGTTGGTGGTCACTGGGCACAGCTAGGATTACATCTTACCCCGGTACAGGGCTCTGCGAGGATGGACATTTTAAATCCCTATTACTCGTGGGAACGCTATGAGGACAGATATTAATCATTCTTCAAATGGCGGCGACGCGGTTCGCAACCCGTCACGTCTCGTTTCCCGCGAGGGCGAAAAGCGGCCTGCAGAAAACCGATTTGCAACATTGAATATTGGCGGTGGAATGGACGGCAAATTGGATGAAGTATACCAGATGATGGATGATAGATAGATTGATGTTCTGTGTGTGAATGAAACGAAAAAGAAAGGATGTGACACTACGAAGCATGGCAACTACTCGGTGTATTGGTCCGGAGTAGATAGTACCACCAGAACCTGCAAAGGAGTTGGTTTAGTACTGTCTGCGCGAATGAATGAGTGCGTAAAAGAGTTTGAATGTGTAAATGCAAGGCTACTATGGATGAGAATGAAAGTAGGACTTACTCGTCTTCTTATTGTAGGGGTTTACACCCCGGCCAATATAGTAACGGGCATGTCAAAACAAGAAAAAGGCGAAAGGCAGGTGTTTTGGGAGAGTTTAAGAGAGATTCTGAGGACCTGTAAGGATAATGAAAGATTGATTTTGTTAGGTGATTTCAATGGATGGGTGGGAGTAAAGCGAGATGGATTTGAAAGGGTTTTAGGTGGATTCGGTGATAAGAGTGTGAACGAAAATGGAAAAGAACTGCTTGAGGTTTGTTTGGAGTGGAGCCTTTGTGTGACAAACACCATGTTTGATCACAAAAGGATACATTTGTATACACGTGAGGCGAAAAATTTTAGGAGAAGTATGATTGATTTTGTAATAGTAGATGAACGACTGAGAAAGAATGTGTTGGATACGAGAGTATTTCGAGGGATCGGCATCCATACAGACCACTTTTTGGTGTTAAGACGGTTAAGTGGGCTCTTTAGAGGATGGCACCACCGAAAAAATAATCAAGAGAAAGAATAAAAGTAGAAAATCTGCAAGAGAAAGATGTGAAAGATGAGTATTAAACGAAGATTGATAGCAAGATTTGAGAGGTTCGATGGCATAAATGATATGGAAGAATTATGGCATTCCTTTAAAGAAGATGTAGTATGTGTAGCGTCTGAAGTATGTGGTGTGATCAAGAGAAGGAAACTACGAAAGGTTAAGAATACATGGTGGGACAAGGATGTACAATCAGCAGTATCAGAGAAGAAGAAAGCGTGGTTAGATTGGTTGGCTGCCAGAGCAAATGAAAGAATGGGAAAGGCAACGAGTGATGACATAGATGAAGCAAGAAAGGAGTTTGTTAGGTGTAAAAGAATAGTGAAAGAAATGGTTAAAAGGAAAAAAGAGGAAAAGAAAGATGAGTTTGATAGTAGATTATCTGACGACTTTCGGAGAAACATTAAGTTTTTCTGGAAATCCGTTCGTGCAGTTCGAGGAAAAACTCAATCCTCAGAATACACAGCAATCAGAGACAAGAATGGAAAGATACTGAATGGTGAATAGTGTGTGCTGAAGAGATGGAAAGAGTATTTTGAAGGATTATTTGAAAGAACGACGACAGAGACATCAACAGGTGAAATGAATGGTAATGATAGCAATGATGAAAACGATATTGGCGTGGATGAGATTTTGAAGGCACTGGCCAGTATGAAATTAGGTAAGCTGCAAGGTATGATAGGATTACAGTCGAAATGCTGAAGGCTGGACAGGGCATCATAGTTTGTCAGCTGCAGCGTTTATTTAACTTGTGCTGGAGCACCGGCCGAGTACCTGATGACTGGGCCACAGCAGTAGTTGTGCCTCTTTATAAAGGAAAAGGCTCGCAACAAGACTGCAAACTATAGAGGCATAAGCCTTCTCAGCATTGTAGGCAAATTGTATGCGAAGGTACTGATTGAAAGAGTTATGAAAGTAACCGACAAGAAAATATAGGATGTACAAGCGGGATTCCGAAAGGGTATGGGGTGTACGGATCAAGTCTTTACCTTGCGATGCAATCGATGCATAGCCGAGAAATTTATGGCCAAAGGTCGAAAGGTCTACTGCGCATTCGTGGATTTGGAAAAGGCTTAAGATAAAGTGGTGAGGAATGAAATGTGGTCGGTACTGTCGATCTACGGGGTGAACAGCAGCCTCATTCGAGCTCTGAAATCCCTTTATGAGGATTCTAGAGCTTGTGTGAGGGGCATACACTGATTGGTTTACCATCAACACAGACAGTTAGACAGGGATGTGTAGCGTCGCCGTGGCTGTTCAACCTCTTCATGGACGTTGCAAGATTTGAAACGTATTTTATTTTATTTTCACTGTATTTATTCAATAATCTACATTTTCCATTTCAACTTAACTTAAAAAATATTGTAAAATAATTAATATTACGTATAAAAGGCATAATTAACCAAATGTGAGTTTCCATTCTAACATTTTGGGGAAAAAAGTTAAAGGGCACAACTAACATTTTGTAAATCAGGAGAAACTCAAGTTTAAACATTTTCTTAGTTTTTGTAAAAATTAAATTACGGTATTGTAGTTATAGTAGCGTCTTCATGAATTCTTTAAGATGATTTACTTTTTTAATTTTTACTGTATTAATTCAATAATCAACATTTTCCATTTGTAAAATCATTAATATTACGTATAAAAGGCATAATTAACCAAATGTGACTTTCCATTGTAAAATTTTGCGGAAAAAGGTTAAATAATAAAATGAAAAGCCATATTAATTAAAACACATCAAACCACTTGTAATCTAAACTTCATGTAATCTAAACTAGATATGCCCTTTTCTAGTGCTATCACAAAAATAATTGCTCAGTTGTGCCCTTTCAGGTTATGGTACTTTTGTTTATTGTTTTTATAAAATTATACAGAAAATATGAGCAGATAGGCCTTTTTCTCCTGATTCCAAATATGTATATAGCTCAATTTCGAAAAAAATTTTAGTTGTGCCCTTTTTCCTCATGACGGCAGCATAGCTGGGCACCGTTAATCAAATAATTAACTTCGTTAATCGCTAATCCGTTATTAAAAAAGTTAACTCCGTTAAAAGTTAAAGCGCTACCTTTGGGACAATTAAACGCAAGTTAACGTTAATCGTTAATCCGTTAACAAATAGTAAAAAAATGCTTTTATACATCGCTAGGTCAGGTGAAATTAATGGGAATGTTAGGGCCTGTGCAAACCACGTTTTTTAAACACGCCGTCTCCGCGCGTTTGTAGCGATACAGACGCGATACGCACGCAAGTCAGACGCAGCCTGTAGATCTTTGCACACCTGTATAAATTCAAATATGCAAACCACGTTTTTTAAACGCGCCGTCGACGCACGTTTGTAGCGATACAGGCGCGATACGCACGCAAGTCAGACGCAGCCTGTAGACCTTTGCACACCAGTATAAATTCAAATACGCGTTTGAATCGATACAGACGCGCGTGTATAGCGATACGGCCGCGATGCAAACGCGCGTGTATAGCGATACAGACGCACCGGTGCTGCGCATTTGAATCGATACAAGCGACAACAAACTGCTCTGTAGCATAAATGCGCGCGTGTTTTAGAAACGCGCGTCGACGGCGTGTTTGTAGCGATACAGACGCGCTTGTGTAGCGATACAGACGCGATGCAAACGCTCGTGTGTATCGATACAGATGCGCCGGTGCCGCGCGTTTGTATCGATACAAACGACAACAAACTGCTCTGTAGGATAAATACGCGCCGTCGACGCGCGTTTCTAAAACGCGCATCAACGGTGGGTTTCGAAAACGTGGTTTGCACAGGCCCTTAAGTGAATCGCTCTTACTTATTACGTAACCCTTCATGAGCGATTTCGACTCACATTTGACGATAACCTAACCTAATCAAATATCTATAATACTTTGTCTCCACCAAAAATAACCTTGTTTTCCATAGTGTTAGATATAATATTAGCTTTGTAGGTTAGGTGTTGTATAAAATTCCTTGGGGAATCTAGCACCGCCTCCCGTACTATACAGGGTATAAAAAGACCCTTAACGAAAACTGAAACCCCATATTGTACCAATAATTACGAACATTTTGACTTTGGCACCAAACCTGAGAAATTACTGATTCAGAAGATATTGCGACTCAAAGTTACTATACAGTTTTTTGTAAATAGGTACAAAATCGATGCATTTACCCCGCCAACCTGTTCTATAGATGTCCCATGGATAAGTAGGCAATTCGGAAAGTGCACGCGCGCAATTTAAATTGCAGCTTAATAAATGTGTTTCCTTAAAAAAACATCGCTTCCCAGGTTTTATTTTTGCTTAGTATAACTTGGCATGATGTCTAAAACGAGTAGACTTCGCCATGGTGATGGGTCTTATGACACCCTGTATAGTTTCATTCTGGTAAGTACCTAGTAGGTAGCGGATTAACGGACTTGGAAAAAATTAACGGAAGTTAACAAGTCCGTTAACATATTTTCAAGTTATTTTAAAAGTTAATCCGTTGGTGGAAATTTTAACTTCGTTAATTTATTAATGATTAACGGATTAACGAGTTAATGCCCAGCTATGATGCCTACATACCTACTTTGTGCGCTCGAAATATTATTCTTAGTACGTAAATTAGAAACAAAACAAAGTAACAAAAAAGTGGGTAAACAAAAACATTTAAACGGTAATAAACTTGATCGTAACTTAACCGAACAGAACATGGATGCATGAATTGATTTTTACTAGATGTGGCATTGATGGCATAGTCTGTTATCAACAACTTTTTTTGTAATATTATGATTTTATTATTATAGGACTATATTATATTTAGTTTATTATTCTATTTATATATATAGAACAATAACATTCAAGGAAGGTAGGCGTCAGGTCGGAGGCCGGCTAGTAAAAAACACATCCCCACAACCCTAGCAGTTGCAGTTTACTTTAACCAGTTGTACACAAAAGTTATATAAAGAGAGAAACGCTAAAACTTACCAAAACTAGCGATTTTACATTGATTCACAAAACCGATAGATGACAATTTGATTTTTAGTTCGCTTTAGTGCACAAATACTTAGCAAAATACGTGCGCAATAATAATAGGTCGGGGCAAAAGTATTTTCGTAATTTGAGTGTATTATTAGTAATCAAACCTCTTTGGCTGTACTGAATGTAACTGTCTGGTTTTTAGGGGTAAATCAGTGTCATCTTTGAGAAAGTGGAGCAAGATCGACATATTAGTAGCTACGACATTGCTGAAGAACTGGATGTTTATCAAAAAACAGTTTTACGTAATTTACGAAAGTCTGGGTACAAGATAAATCTTGACATTTGGGTATCACATGATCTCACTGAGAGAAACCTAATGCAAAGGGGATCCCTATGACACTGCGAAAGTTGTTGGTTCGATTTTCATTATATCGAACACGGTATGTCGATAGTTTAGTTGTGCGATGTTTTATTACATCGATGATTTATTGGTGCGATGTAACGTTAGTGCGAAAAATTTTGGTGCGAAGAACCCTACACCGAATGCTCATTAGTTCGATAGTATAGGTTATTATTATATTGCCTTATCTTCCTGGAACCCATACCATTCCTATATCCCTTATCCTTTTAGAGGAGTTTAGGGTATTGTCAACCTTTTTCTATTGCAATAGTTGGGGTGGTCAATCCGAGGGTGCGTGGTGGGTTCCTCTTTCCTTCCATTAGGTCACAAAGATAACAAGACAATATCAGTGACCGCTTGCTATCCAAATGCCTGATACCCTGAGAAGTCAAACCCAACCTTAACCATTTATTTAGATATGAACGGAAAAAAAGAAATTATCAGTAATATATTAATGGTTTATTTTCTATCAACAATTGTACAAAGAAATATATATCGGTACCAACCTAAACTTGGATCTAATCATCATACATACACCAAGAAATAAACAAAAAATTAATCATAAAATGAAAAATATCGCGAATATATTTTACATTTTCTTGTAACACATTAAATAAAAGCAATGAATACGAAAAAAAGAAGTTATTATAATTCTATATGATTAGCTAATGCTCTTAAAAAGGAAGAACTTCCATTTTACTCCAGTTTGCACAAATTTTCTCAGTAACGACGCATGCCCTCTTCCTTTTCTTCTTGGGCGGAGTCTTGTCCAAGCTAGCCTGTGCCTTCTCAACTATGTGATTGGTACTATATCATATAATCTCAGAATCGTAATCAGAATCTCATTTAAGTATGTATCTCATTTTTTGTATAATAATTTTAAATTTACTTTATTGTGGTATACTTACTTAGGTAGACTAGGAGTATTTAAATGCATTGAAATATAATTCATTCATGAATCTTGATGTTAATAATAAAATGGACATTGTACATTATTTTAAATAAAAGGATAGTATTTCCTTAACGTCTATAGTGAAAAAAAGGGTTATTAATTGAATATCATGGAACAGTAGGTGCTTCGAACCAATACTATCGAACTAATGAGCATTCGGTGTAGGGTTCTTCGCACCAAAATTTTTCGCACTAACGTTAATCATCGATGTAATAAAACATCGCACAACTAAACTATCGACATACCGTGTTCGATATAACGAAAATCGAACCAATAACTTTCGCAGTGACATAGGGATCCCAATGCAGGGAAAGTGTTTCCATTTGCGATTCTTTGTTGAAACGTAACAATTCCGAACCATTGCTTAAACAGTTGATTACGGCTGATGAAAAATTGGTGACTTACGATAAGAATGTGCGAAAAAGATCATGGTCGAAGCATGGACAAGCCCCACAGACCGTGGCAAAGCCCGGCCTAACTCGGAACAAAGTGATGCTATGTGTATGGTGGGATTGGAAAGGAATCGTCCACTATATGAGCTTTTGCCATCGGGTAAAACTATCGATTCTGCCCTCTTCTGTTAGCAACTGATGAGGTTAAAAAAAGCTATTGAGAAATACCGGCCGGCACTCATCTATAGCCTATAGCCACGCAGCAAAAATTGAGAGAGCTTGGCTAGGATGTGTTGATGCATCCTCCGTATAGGCTTGACCTTGCTCCATCAGATTTCTACCTGTTTCGGTCATTGCAGAATTCTTTAGGAAGCATAAAGCTAACCTCAAAAGAAAACTGTGAACACTACCTAAAAATCGCAAAATTTCTACAGGAATGGGATCATGGCACTACCCACAAGATGGCAACTAGTCATCGATCAAAACGGCACATATTATAAATAAATAATAAATTATACCTAAAAAAAATATTTTCCTTTGTATATGAACAATACGAAAATACTTTTGCCCCGACCTTTTAGGTATATTTAAAGTCAAAATTTGCAATAACAAAAGAAGAACAATCACTTAAAGCAAAATTTCGCGCGCGCGGCGTTCTGAAGCCAACTTTTTTAAAACCGCGATAGGTTTTTTTCTACGTTCATTATGTTCGATGACGTTTTTACACTTTATATGAATAGATTATCTATACACATACATAAAATTGGAGTGTCTGTTTGTAATTTTAAAATAACCGTTTTTTACTAAATGCATATGGTGGATGTATACAAGGTAAGTGCATATACCTACCGAAATGCCATTTTTACAATTTTTGTCTGTCTGTCTGTCTGTCTGTTTGATCTCGCTAATTTCTGGAACGGCTGGACCGATTTTGACGGGAGTTTCACTGGCGGATAGCTGATGTACCAAGGAGTAACTTAGGCTATAAATTAACCGGGTACGCGAAGTAGTTCCCTTAGGACTCGGGTGAAGCCGCGGGAAACAGCTAGTACCTACATAATATATTATGTTGCATTTACATCAAATAAATTGAATAAATAAATAGGTAAATATTAAAAAATAAAATATAAATTTTACACAATATGGGATATACAATAAACAAAATAGTATTACATTTAACCTTTTTACAGTAAGTCTGTGGATCTATGGCCGTTATCAAAAGCAGAGAGGTTGTACTAGGTTTAGACTAGAGAGAACATGCCCTACAAATTTCCATATACCGAACGTGCAACATGTAATGTCAGTTGGTCTTAGTTGGTTAATCATAACGTCAAATTACGCGTCTCATTTAAAGAGGCATAGACTCTTTACATACTCATATCTTTGACTACATTCTCTAAATAGCCGTGCTGTGATCTGCCATCAGTGTAAAATTTGTTGGATGTTTGCGTTTACATTTTTAATAACTTTTTTGCATTTAAATAGTAAGTAAGCTTAAAATAATCTCATTAGTTAATACACATTTATTTATTTATTTTTATTTTAAAACTTTATGCACATAATAGTACAAAGGCGGACTTAATGCCGAAGGCATTTTCTACCAGTCAACCTTTGGGTGATGCAGAGAAATATGTAATAGGTGCAGTTTATAAATTAAAATGAAAAACAAAAGACAAACCTACTCATTAATATAAAATATAAAATGATATACATAGAATATACGTACTTACATACATACCATAACTATATATATATATATATATATATATATATATATATATATATATATATATATATATATATATATATATATATATATATATATATATATATATATATATATATATTAATAAACGCATAAATATATATTCTATAATTCTAATAAATATATACATAAGTATATAAAATAATTTAACGATAAATAACTTATGACGATTCAGTTAATGCATTTAGATAATTCTGCCGAACTCTAGTTTTAAACGCAAAACGGTTAGTGGACATCCTGATATCCAGAGGGAGAGCATTCCACAGAAGGATAGATTGTATGATAAAGGATGAATGTACTAGGGTGGAATTGTGAGAAGGACAAAGAAGCAGAAGAAGAATATTGGAGGAACTAAGATTTTTCTCATGTGTATTACACAGAAACTGAAGATGGGAAGTTAAATAGATGGGTGCACAAGGAGAGTGCAGTAAAGAATGAAGAGTACACAAAGTACGCAAGCTACGCCGTTGACGAAAAGGTAACCATTGTAACTTTGATCGGTACTCAGAAATGTGGTCAAATTTGCGGAGATTAATAACGAATCTAATGCAATTATTGAGAAGGCGATCGAGCTTATTGAGGAGATCTGCATTAAGGTCGAGATAGCACACGTCACCATAGTCGATGATGGGAAATATTAAAGTCTGTACTAGCATTGTCTTAGTCCTGAATGGCAGAAAGTTCTTCAGTCGGTAAAGCGACCGCAAGGCACCAGTGACTTTACGACTCACATTCGCTACCTGAGTCCGCCAGTTAAGGTTGGCATCAATATGTAAGCCAAGATCCTTGACGCTTGAACTAAACGGGATTATAGATCCATCAAAAATGACATCAGGTAGTGATTGCAAGTCAACCCTGTTTAAAATACGGGAACTACCAACGAGAATAGCCTGACATTTAGCAGGGTTCACTGCCAAGCCAAACCGTTCCGACCAGACCTTTATAGCATTCAAATCTTGGTTTATAGCTGCTATGGCTGAATCTAAATTTTCTGAAGAGGACTGTGTATAAAGTTGTAGGTCATCAGCATACAGATGATACGCACAATGAAGTTCATGAGTAAGAAGATTAATAAATAATGCAAATAGAAGAGGAGAAAGTATTCCGCCTTGAGGCACACCAGAGTCCAAATTACGCCATGTTGATGAAGTTTCATCGACGCGTACCGACCGCTGGCGTCCTCGAAGATAACAGGAGAACCATTCCAGTGCCATAGGTGAGATCATTAGATAGGATAGGACTGGAAGGAGAAGGTCGTGACTGACGTTGTTAAAGGCGTTTGAGAAATCCACCAAGATCAAAAGAGTAAGCCTGGTGTCCTCCACCCCCGCCCTCACATCGCCAGTCACCTTGAGCAATGCGGTGACAGTACTATGTCCAGGTCTGAATCCAGATTGAAAGGGTGACAGGATGTTGTTTTCGTAAACAAACCCAGACAACTGTCTCTGAACGCATGACTCAAGTACCTTGGATAGAAAGGGAAGAATGGATATGGGACGGTAATGTGTCAGGAGAGTGGGATTCGACATTTTGGGCAAAGGACGCACATAGGCTTTACGCCATATGTAGGGAAAATGACCAGTGTCAAGGGAAAAGTTTAGGATATGGGTAATTACAGGTAAAATTTGTTCAAGGATAACCGTGAATATGATAACACATCGTGTATGTGATATCGGGATATGGATTCCGCTATTCTCGGAACGGAAATAACAGGAGAAACTTTATCTTCTAGCAGTGAGTCGGCATTTTCCAACAAATTTCTTTACTTTTCTCATGCTTTTCTCCTATTAATGCTATAATGAGTGTTAAGTTTACACAATATCATTGTATTGCAAATCAAAGGAACAGCTTGCATACGTATGTGTTATGAATTTAACTCACAAATTGATATTTTGTACTTTTATTGATTTAATGGCCTTAGTGATGGGATTTGACAGTGAAAGGAGATATCAATATTTTTTTAATGAGGGATAAATACGGAAACTAACTATCGGACATGAATGTAAAACTGTAGCTGGAAGCGACAGCGGGTAGCCGCGGTTGCTAAGTTGACAATAAACAAAGACGTCCAGCCGTCTAATTTTCTATCGCGCGTTTGATAGTAAGCGCAGTTTAATGTACAATGTACATAATTTACTTAGATATCTACCTTCAAAGTAGCGTCTATTAACCTAAAGCCAAGTGTTCCAGTGTACGCACGTGTGTGTAGGCTTACATTTTTGCATCTATAAAATAGTAGATCGATTAGGGATGTGAGTAGCATTTTTTATTATTAAGAAGGTAATTTTTATTACAGTGTAGCGTATGACCGGTACCTACCGAGTGTACGTCATAATACCGTCCATACGCTCGGCCAATCAGGGAAGGCCATCGTCCGCGCTCGTAAGTTTTGCCCTTATTTGGTAATGCGCCGACACCAACGCTGATGGAGGGCCGGTATATAAAGGGGCCGACAGAGAGGCCGTCACCGCTACTCTACACTAACCTACTACCGTTACTCTATTCTGTACCGCTATATCTTTATACATTCTACGTGTATCCTGATCCCAGCTACGGGTAAGCACTACATTTACTGCGTTAGCGTACTGCCCATCTCTCTACCTGCTAACTGAGGCCGGCTCACGCCGCCTGCCTGACTCTATTGGTTGTGGCTCTCCTAATGCTGCTTTCCTTCAGGTTCCAGGTTTACCTTAAGCTCCGGGCTACACTACCTAGACCGCTACACCTGCTGCATCGCCTGCGGCGTCACCTCTGCCGAAGAGTCTGGCCTGCCCCGCTCATCGCACACACACCGCCGGCACCTGCCAGCTGAGCCAACGGCCTGCGAGGATCTGCAGCTACGCGCAGCCCTTCGAGCAACCTGCCCTGCACACTACCGGAGGGAACAGCGTGGGAGACTGCAGCCCTTAGTGTTCAGGCCAGTGTCGTGTTGTTGGTCGGTCATACTCGGCATAGGAAGCGAGACAATACTCGGCAAATAAACGCATAGAACCTTTTCTGTGTTTTACTACCAGAACCCGTCACAACAGGTTGCCTATTAATGACGTCACAAAAAAACTTTGGCTAAATGCCGTTGGACGGCCTAGTTTGATTTAGCAGAAGTACCATCGTATTTGTTCACGTCATTTTGAGAGAGACTGTTTTTTAAAGACAGAAAGCACCTGGCGTCGTTTCAAACCGAAAGCTGTGCCTACATTACATTTATGCCCGGACATTGCACACCCGGTAGAATTATTTATCCAAAGCTAAACAATAAGTGTGTAATTTAAGTTTGAAAATATTAATAAAATATAATAATTACAACGATTTTAATTAATCTACCTACTTCTTTATTGTTTATCATATTAGTGCTATCCTGACTGATCAAAGATGTCTTACCTTGTAGTCCGCTACATAATATTCTACCATAAAATATAATATTCTTCCACATTCAAACAACATCATCTGGTCCCAAACTAAGCATATCTTGTACTACGGGTAGGTACTAGACAATCGATAAACATGCATATATACTTTTTTGTAAATATATTACATATTATACATAGTACCATCTAGACCAAGACAAACATCCATATTCATGCACACAAATGTTTGACTTGAGCGGTAATCAAACCCGCAAGCTTCGGCGTGGCAGTCGGATTATCTACAACTCTAAAAAAATCGAGCAGTGTCCAACGTTAGCGATAGCAAGCAACGTGATATGATGCGACGCAAACAAATTGCCAAAGCCTGCCGTGCCGCATTAGCCAATCTGGTATAATTCGTACAATACATAATCTAAGTGACAGATTCTTAGCATCGCATCGCAACGCATCGCTCATTAGTGGAATACTTTTTGTCAATAGATTTTATGGCTAAAACGAACAATTAAACACGTGATTTTTTTAGTACTGTCTGTCTGGTAAGTCTTTGCAAATCACTGTCAGGCGTCGACAGCAATAACTACAAATTCAATATTTTAGTTGTTTATTTCTACGGCTTAAATATATCGACACATACTAAAGTTAGACATTTGACCAAAAATATTTATCGATAAATCATCACTGTTACGAACAACACTCGGTTTCCTAACTCTATGTTTTGTCTACTGCCTGGCTACCACAAGACTGCTATAAGATCGTGCTGCTAAACCTATCGATAGCTCTTTCTATCATACTGCATGTGCCATAAGAAAGAAGATATCAATCATAGCAACCGCTGTTGTTATTTTGAGTGTTACTTCTATGACTTAATAAGGTTATATTTCTTTGATCAAAAGAGTAATACCTAATATTTGTGTACCTATAAAACTTACATACATACATACATAGACTCACGCCTGTTTCCCCGAAGGGGTGGGCAGAGGCATATTAAACGCCCACTTTTCGCCAGTGTTTTGATCCCACGTAATAGGTGGCGAGCCTATTGCCGCTTATTGGGACATTTTGTTTGCCAGAGCCTCGTCCGTTGATCGGCAGGTGCACCACTTGCAGGTGAGGTTGGCTTGGGACCCTAAGTTCTTGGTGGGAATCCTATGCACCCTATAAAACTTAAAGTAAAAATACTATATAAAGTCCAAGCTATAAAATTTTCCTGTGCGTGTGCCAAATATAATAATATATTATGTGGTATGCGTTAAGTTTATTTTCATTAAAATCATATATTTGTAATGCATACTATATGACAATATTAGCTATCGGCGCACCTTCTACCTACCTACATGTTAGCATTTTAACGGCCTGATAAGTATCCATGGATTTGAAGATTGGAGATACATATTTGACATATTTTGTATGGAGCTATTGCAAATATGAATCTGTAATCTCCAAGTCCTTGGATAGATCGGATACTAAATATGGCGGAAAGTGTACTAAATTTCGCGCTAAATTTTTCTTAAAACATTACAAAAGATGTCATCTAGCTATCTAGTCATTTTAAGTTTAGTAATTCAACTTAAAATAATTAAAGTCTAAAATCAGAAAGGTGATAACTAAGTATAAACTATTATGCTCGGTGGACTGATACACAACAATATTGATTGCCCGGAACTACTATAAGACGAGAGACGCAACTTACAATAGTTGTCTTTGCTACGACTACCAGTCATACAAATGCTGGCGAACGGCCTCCTCCCTAGTTTTGGATTGACCTCAATTTATAACAAACATTTAATCTTAGTCAAAATTGATTAAATAGCGATTTGTAGGTATGTTTTGTTTGTAAAACATACCTACCTCAGAACAGTTCTCTTTTCTTCTATGCCATGGTATAAAGTCTTAGATAGTTTTATGGAGTCTATGATTCTGTTGATGATCATAGACTCCTTATCTAAACAGCCATATCTTGATACCTTCACACCCTTAGGAACCGTGGGCCAGTCACTTACATACTTACAAAACGTGGTCTAAGGTGGTTATAATAATATATTAGCAGAAAGTCTAAACAGCTGAGAATCCAACAGCGTTAAACGTTTTATCATCATCATCGAGACGTCCACTGCTGGACGGTCTGCCTCCCCCAAGGTTCTCCACATAGACCGATCTTGCGCATCCAACCGCTTCCTGCGATCTTAACCAAAACGCTTACCAAAAAGTAAATTGATATATTATCCGCTTGACCGCTCACCATTTTTAAGTGCTTACTCAGCATCGACAAATTTCAAGTGCGCGCCGGCGCCGCCAGTTAAAGACGGGCGCGCTCAAATAATTAGTTTTTGTGCGATTGTTAATAACTGGAGAGGAGTGGTGTTTATTTTCCTGCAACCTAATGAATGACTCATTCTAATGGTACAAAACAAATTATGTTTGAATGAAATGTTTACTTTAGGCGAGCGGCCGTAACGTAAACAATGTCGTCTTTACCGACTTACTCGACACTTTTGTTTATCATAATAAAAGTATAAGCTGAATCTGGTTTGCTGTTGTATTTTCATGTACCTGGTGATATTATCTATGTAATAAAATAAAAGTTATAGCAATACTTGCAGAAAATTATTTAGATGTAAGCATTTGAAAAAAAAATATATTTCGCTGACGTAATTATGGATTAAACACATCATTATAAACACATTATGTAATTATATATAATACTTTTATGTTTTTATTGTAAATAAACTGATTAATTATGAAGTTACAGCAAAAAAAAGAAAAATAATAATGTGTATTACTTTAATTATAGACAAAAATATCGTAATGTTTAGCCACGGAACACTAAAAATACTATTAAAAACATTAAATAGGTACTTTTTTTTTTTATTCATTATTTTTAACCCTTTATAGGGCATAGTGACCCTGCGGTGGAAAAACTTCACTGTTGACGGATTTAGGTATAATATGGGGGTAGAAAATGATAAATATATATTTTAAATTTTTTTATAATTTTTCTATGGTGGTAAATATATCCCCTTTGCCTGTGTAGGAAGACAGTATAGAACATTACGAGTATGGAAAAGGTGATCTTGAATTAGTCTAATGTACAATAGGTTAGTCTGTGGTCTACGTAAATAACAAATATAATTAGAAAATAACTTTTATTCATAAGAACAATGACTACTGTATGTGAAAAGCCGTGAAAAATGGCAATATTCATAGTGGCACAGCACACAGCCACAGCCACCCACAGGCATAGGGAATTTGTTTCCCACCATAACAAACGAATATTATAAAATATCAAGACACCCAGGCAAAAAGTTTTGTGTAAAATCCTTCAGATTAAATATAATAACACATGCTAAAAATAAAACTTGCCTCAGAAATAAAAAGATTCAAGAGATAGCCCTAACTAGAAAATCGAATACGTAAAATTGCTACTTTTCAAACTTCAACAAACCACCGAAGAAAAATATACTTGATAGTTTACAATTTCTTTACGTCAAAATAATGACAGATTAATAAAAAAATAGCTAAAATAAAAATAAGTACCGCAAGGATGAGGTTTTGTTACTAAAAAAAATTAAAATCATGGTGGGAAAAATATCCCCTATGCCTTAAAAAGGGTTAAAGAGGCTTTCACCAAACAATGGTATGCCAGCCTCATCATACCCTAATCTTAAAACTATACATTATAACCTATGTACTTACTACTAGGTATTATTATTATACGAAACTACCTATTAGTATTTGAGGCACTCACAGCTGCAGCAACCATTTCATATAAAAGTCTAGCTTTTTTAGAGCCAGGCTTTACTAATATTTTTGTAAAAGCTCCTACATCATATTTATTTATTCTGCAGGCAACCAGTAATGACTCTCTTTCTCTTCGGTTCTTTTCACATTCTAATAGCAAGTGTTGGACATCATCAATTTTGCCGCATACATCACAATTAGGTGAACCATATTTTTTCATGAGATGCCCAAACTTCCTAGATGGGAAGTGGCCCGACCGCAACCTATGAGCCATAACTACATTAGATCTACTAATGTCTGCATAAGCAAACCAAGGAATGTGGGGTGGTTCACTTTGTATCGTCCTGTACCATATCCCTTTCTCAGTACTTCGTTGGTCAAAGTATTCCTTAAATTTAATAAAACAATTATGTTTAATAAGACTTAAAACTTCTGTGTACCACCTATTGACATGAGTTAATAAACCTTCCTTCACTGACAACTTTGCAAGTCTGTCGGCTTCCTCATTTCCACTTATTCCAATATGAGATGGAATCCATTGCAACTTCAAATTAATTTTATCCAAATTGTAAATCTGTTTAATGATTATATAGGCTATTGGTGCACCTCTGTATCCTGAGATACATCGAGCTAAATGGGACAAAGCACTTTTACTGTCAGTGCATATAACTACATTTTGGCTGATACTGGGATTAATATATTCAAGAGCCTTAGAGATTGCAATTAATTCCATACTCATGATTGAAACCTGCGAATCTGATTTATACATGGCTGATAAATTATTGTTCACATTATAAAAAGCAGCCCCACATCCTTCTTCACATTTTGATCCATCCGTGTAAATGAAACACCAACCAGAATACTTTTCCTTCAATTCCTCAATTACATTGTATTTTAAAGAAGCAAAATCTTGACTAGCTTTAGATCCATTTACACATTCTAAATTATATTCTATTACTTTATTAAAATCTATATAGCTAATCCATGTATTTAAAGAAAACATTTCTAAGGGAACTGAGGAAAGTAAATTGTAACCTAGGCACTCAATATATACAGTTAGCAATAATGGACTCCTTTTATTGGCCCAGTACCTGGCATGTGATGGATTTTTTAATTCTTCCAACAAATTAGCTGTATCCCTGTTTGACGAAGACAGGCTTTTAACACAATATTTATAAGCCAAGTATAAACGTCTAATAAACAAAGGTGGAATACAGAGCTCACTTTCCATAACATGAATTGGCGAGCTTTTCACAAAACCTCCTACAATTCTCAAGGCTTGATTCTGGATTTTATCTAATTTATATAAGTGAGTCTTAGCACTGCTGTGATATAAAAAACATCCAAAGTCAATTCTACTTCTGATTAAAGCAAAATATAAACATCTCATATGCTTTGGGTGCACTCCCCAAGAAGATCCAGCTAGAATTTTGAGTAAATTTAAATATTTTGATGTTTTTTCTGTAATTTCATTTATATGTTTTTTCCATAATAAGGACCGATCTAACCATATGCCTAAGTGTTTAATACAGTCTACTGAAGGAATAATTAAATTGTCAACTTTAAGTTTTACTTGAGCTCTTCTTCTACCTCTGCTAAAAACACATACTTTTGACTTGCTTGGTGAAAGCTCAAGACCCATGGGATTTAATAATTTGACTAAGCAATTAAGAGCCAATTGCAATTCAAATTCACAGTAACTAATGTCCCTATGTCTAAAAAAAAGTACATAATCATCGGCATACTGTGATACAATAACATTTTGAATTTGATTACAAATTTTGGATGTAACTATATTAAAAAGTAAAGGCGATATTGGATCTCCTTGTGCTAGACCTCTACATGACGTTCGAAGGTCTACTACCTGGCCATTAGAGTTGTCTTTCACCATCAAACACCTTCCACTCAAGAAATTCCAAATATACCTACAAATCTTGATACCAACTTCTAAATTATCTAGCACCTGCACAATATTTTCAATCAAAACGTTATTATATGCATTTGATATGTCTAAAAAACAGCAAATTGTAGGGTTATTTTCAATAAAACCTAACTGCAGATAAGTCACTAACTTAGTAACACAATCCAAGCAAGAATGGCCTTTTCTAAATCCTACTGTTTGAGATGATAATATAGATTGCTTTTCAACATACCATTCCAACCTTTTGCACAACATATTGTGAAATATTTTACACAGGCATGACATAAGGGATATGGGTCTAAGTTTTGTTTCAGAATCCTGACTTGCGCCAACTTTAGGAATACCTATAACTACAATATTTCTCCACTGTTTTGGTATAATACCTGTGTTCAAAATATCATTATACAACCTAAGAAGGTACTGTTTTGCACTATCTGGAAGATTATACACCATAGAATAAGTAATAGTGTCATTTCCCGGGGCAGTATCTTTCTTTTTTATACAGTGCCTTAGCTCTTGAATTGTAAATGGTGTTTCAATTAATTCATTGTGTGACTGAATACTTGGTATCTTATTTACAACTGTATCTGGTGTAAGAGAATTCAAAAGATCCTTCAACTTATGTTCAGAGACAATACTTTTAGATTGACAGAATCCCTTAGCCCACCGCATCCTACTCCACATATCAGAAACTGAAGCTCCCTCCCCAAAGCTACTACAAAATCTTTTCCAACTATTAGATTTAGCTCTGGAAATTAATGTTTTAGCTTCCTTAACTTTCTGCTCCAGTTTGATAAGGTTATCAGGTGTAGGATTTCTTCTAAATCTTGCAAGTGCTAACCTACGCTCTGCAACTACCTTGGACAGTAAAGGGGTCCAGTATTCCTTAGGTCTAAACTTTATGGTTGGATTGGTACACATTTTTATTAGAGGAATATGTTTACTAGCGGAGTCTAACATTTGATTCTGCAAAAAATCATACATACCTTGAACATCCATTGTCAAATGATCAAGCCCCAAGAATTTGTCAGAAAGTTCTGTGTTATAACCTCGCCAGTCAGCTTTTTTGTAATTGCGCTTTTTACTGAAATGTAAATTACACTGGTAATTGACTGAAAATTTTATAATCAGGTGATCACTGCCTAGAGTTTCATTTGTTATCAACCAATCAAATTTTATTGCAATGTCTGATGATACAAAGGTGATATCAGGAGATGATTTCTGTAATAATCCATTAACCATTTTAATTCTTGTTGGTGCTCCATTATTTAATGTTACATAACCATGTTCTAAAGCAGAGTCCATCAATTGAATACCCCGTGAATCTGTCTTATATGACCAGTTACTGTGATGACCGTTATAATCACCGGCAATTATAGATTTACTTGAAATTAAAGAAAATAAACAGTCCCAATCTGCACAGGTAGTACGCACTGATGATGGACAATAGATAGATATAACATTTTCTAGATATTGACAATTAAGCACTTTAACATAAACAATTTCAATACCTGGGTTACTTAAACTAATAGGACATAACTGAGCTTTTATAGACTTGTGAGTAATGATTGCTACGCCTCCATAAGAGTCCTCTCTATCCTTTCTAAATACATTATAATCTCTTAAATTAATCCTAATGTTGGCATTAAGCCAAGTTTCACAAACTATAGCTATATGTACTTTTTCTTGCATAAGTAATGTATCAAAACAATGTAATTTATCTTTCAAACTCTGACTATTCCATTGAAATATGTTGATAAATTGGTTATTATCAAAGCTAGCCATCGAAGAAACCAAATAATAAACGTAAAATACTGCCCTCCGATATAAACTCACTTATAAACGACTTACATTCATCATAAATTACCTTTAAAGCAGATACAAACTTCTCTTCAAATTTACTTTGTGACCAAACTATTTCCTTAATTTTTCTATAGATATTCGACAATATTTTCTTGTATTTTGATTGCCTACGTTTATCTTCTTCAATTTCTTCTACTTGTTGCGATTCTCGGCATGATTCTTGGCTAATATCTTGTTCCATACCATTTTCAGATACTTGCCGGCATTTTTCTTGTTGTGTTTGTTGTGACATGTGTGAATGTTGTGATTGTGACACTTGTGACAGTTGTGTTAACCCTTGTGTTATCCTATGTTTCTTCGCTCTTTGTCGTTGGACCTGTTTACTGGATACGAGTTCGTCATCTTCATTTTCAAAGTTAGTTTCATCGAACGATACACATACGACCTCGCCGCTCGCTTTATCCTTTTCAGAGGTATATACTATTGCAGAATCTGTCGACTGGACGTCTTGCTTAGTTCTTAAGGTAGTTTGCTTACTAATATATATTTCCAAAGCCTTCCTATATGGTAGGTAATTTTCTTGACTCATTATATCTCGTATGGATTTTTCTTTGATGAAAGATGGGCACGACTTCTCCAGTGCCATATGTGGTCCTTTACAATTTAAGCAAATGAATGTGGTAGTCTCGCAATTTTCATGTTGCTTGCCACACTTGGGGCATAAATGTTTTCCAACCGGGCAAAACTTTTTGATGTGGCCATACTTCCAACTAGCGATGGGCGATGTCGAGATGTTTGTCCAGTCGAAAGAATCGCAGTCGTTAAAATTTTTCATCGAGTCGCCGATTGTCTCGGTCTGTCATCAAACAATCGAGATGTTTTTCGATTGTTCCGAGTCAACATCATCGACTCGTACACGATTGTAGTAGAAATTTGTCTATGCCGGTGGCGCTGATTCTAGCTGTCTTTCATTGATTGATTGAATCAGTACTAACTACTAAGGAAAATAAAGTCCATCAAAATAAAGAGAACGTTACATACCTATACTTATCAATACCTACGTACCTACTACCTACTTACGTACCAAGTACAATATATTGTGAATAATTAAGAGAAATTTAATAAATACTTAAAAGACTGATTGACATCGACATGAGTTTGTATTATTAACCCCACCAACCAACACCATATTAATATCGCATTAAAACTATAATATAACTCCATTGATATTTACGAGCCAGAGTCGAAAGTCAGCGAGTCAAACGACTTGCAACGATTCCAGTCGATGTGATTACTGTTTACGATTGTGGCCGACTTGATCCTTTCAAACATCGCATCATTCGCATCGGACCCTAGCGACTACGCGACGCCGCGAGTTGACTCGAAACCATCGACTGGGCGAGAGAAAACAATCGCGAGTCATCGAAATGTTTGAACAATCGAAACAATCGACTTGAACATCACGTCATCGCCCATCGCTACTTCCAACATAATGAGCATTGTGTGACTGGGAAAATGTAACGTTCTACCTTGAACCTGCATCCATAGGCGTACAAATAAGGTGGCAGCGATGCACTATCAAAACAAACGCGAATGGTTTCGCTTTCTATCCACTTATTTTCTTGACTCAAACGTCTTAATCTTTTAACTGATATGATTTTACTAGAGCTTTCTAGGACTTCCAATATTTCCTCCTCACTTAACTCGAGATCCACTCCTTTAATAATGCCATAAGTTAAATTCAATTGGTTAACGAGTTGTGCTCGAATTTCCATACTTAGAATCTTCTTGCATTTTAATAGTTTTTCTGCTTGTTCTATATTAGAAAAATTTACGAATACTTTGTATGGGCTCTTGTAATATAATTTAAGAATATTGGTAATCTTTTCATCATGTAACAGTCTCGCCAACGACATTTGTTTAGGTAAAATAGTCAAGGATGTTAAGCATACTTTAATAGTTTCTTCTATATTCTCAAAATCATCTTCCTTGTTTCTCCGCTTTTTCACTGGTCGTTTATGCGTCACGGTAGTAAATCCCTCCTCATCCTTATCTTCATTTTCGCTATGATCAATATCTTTCCTTTTCTCCGCTAAATTCCTCATATCAATTTCGTTCTTTTCATTTTTGTTTAATACTTCTAGGACTCGTTCACAGTTACTAATAATCTCTGAATCGCTTTTATCTGTTAAGTCTTCATCAAAGCTATTTTCATCCATTTTGCACGAAAACAAACGACGCGCGAACGCGCGTCGGTAATCGGCTTGTAGAACCCAACAAAACCGCAATAAAACGTGCTCCACTTGTATATTACAAACGATTTATACAACCCGCAATATTTAATAATTATTATTATGTCCAACACGAATTTAAAATAACAAAATAAAATAATTTTATATTTTGTTAAACTTTCCCGCGTCGACCATAGACAACGATGAACGAACAAATAGGTACTTAATTTTGGAGCCTTAAACCAAGCAGATCAAGTAAAGGCAATTGCATAGACCATGGAAGAATAACTAAAGCATGGAATGAACGATATTTTTATGAACAAATTGAATATAGCTACACTCTTCACTCATATGACAAATTAGAGTTGCCAGAAGAAGATGGCACTATGTTTGTCAGTTAGGGCTAAAGACAATTTGAACACAAATTTCGTAACTTTTTAATTTTTTAGTGATTGAGCAAATCCGCTATCGATATCGATCAAAGGTTTCAATAATATAGGTTCAAAATCAAACAGACTTGTAAAAGTAAGTATGTACATGTTATACATTCCGTAAGTTTGTGTCCACAGCAGTCAGAACGCTAGTTACATACATACATACATAACGTCACGCCTTTTATCCCCGAAGGGGTAGGCAGAGGTGTATTTCTACACCCACTTTTCGCCAGATATACTTTAGTCCCACGTAATAAGGGGCGAGCCTATTGCCGTACCGGGCACATTTCCAGACTCCGTGCTGCTACTGAGATTTTCGTGACAGAAAAACCCAATAACACTGCCCGACCCAGGAATCGAATCCGGGACCTCCCGATCCCACGCGCACATTTATGCCGCGAGACCAACGAGGCAGTCGTATAGGGTTTGATGTCGAGTTTTCCGTCTATACGCAAAGATGGTATTTGCATCGTGTTATCCCTTAGTCGCCTCTTACGACACCCACGGGAAGATAGGGGGTGGTGACACTTGTATTCTATGCCGTCAACCACACGGCGAGTTACAGAACGCTAGTTAATGGATAGTATGTATATAATTATTACACAAACTTGCATTTTTAAACGGAATCTATATTTTTTTGTTTCAAATGGGTACTCAGTAGCACATAATAATGAAGCGTCACAGCATTTTTTTTAACTTCAAGCTAATCTCACGTGTTTTGTCACCAGCCGCGCGTGAAAGGTATTTTTTAATAACACTGTTATTTTTCACTTGATCTAAAATTATCAAATCCTTCTTCACGATATTTTCGTTTTGCAAACTATCAAGTATATATGGGCGCAAATTAATATTTAATGATTATATTGTTACGAAAATGTTAATAATATTTAAGATTGATATTTAAATAACTATTTGTGAACACAGAACTGAGAACTTCACTACTTTAGAATATTAGACACTGTATTGACTGCTTCACTGTTTTATAAATATTGGGTAGGTATTTAATTTATCGCTTAATAATTAAGATAACTCCAGAAACTTTCAAAGTAAAATCAATTAGTATTAAATAACATTATTCTGATACTTTTATGTTAACGGTAATAAATAACCTGCGCTTATATTTACATCCTGTCGATAGCATCCCATCACCATCTGTTGCGAATGTTGTAAAGCAGCGTTTGATTATTACAATAGATTTGTTATTCGTATAAAATAAATCATATGGTGTTGTGCAATATTCATAATAATATTAATGTTGATTTTTGATAATTAATTGTACAGTAATTTCAATTATATGTTGAAAAGGAAGTGGCAATTGTTAACATTAAGTGTAATGACGGTTAGTTTATAAAAAGGATTGTAGGTCACATTTTAATTCAATTCTGTGCTAGAAATCGTCTGAAAATAAACCAAGTAATATTACGTGAGTCTTTTTATTATAATGGAGTCTGGACTGGACACGATAACCCTGGCGTATCGCCGACATATACGTGAATTCATAGCAATGTCTTTTTTCATCAGACGATTAGAACGTTGTCTTAAATAGGTAATTAATTTTTAACAAACGTCTTTTAACAAGCTGCTCAAGGTGAAAATCTTTTTTTTGTAGTTTTTCTATTGTACGTAAGTGTTTAGCGCACACGATTTTCATCGCTTCTGTACCTACTGGCGGAGAAATTGTGACTAACGTAGGCGCTTTAGTGCTGGTTGTCGGAGAAACAGAAGATGTCTCATTTATGGAAGCTCGTCGCTTAGCGTGTCGTGGCTTTTCGTGGCAACAGTGTAACTGCAGGTAGCTGGCTGAATATTGTTCATAACATACATACATAGGCTCACGCCTGTTTCCCCGAAGGGGTAGACAGAGGCATATTAAACGTCCACTTTTTGCCAGACTTTTGATCCCACGTAATAGGTGGCGAGCCTCTAATGTTTTGTTTGCCAGAGCCTCATCCGTTGATAAGCAGGTACACCACTTGCAGGTGAGGTTGGCTTGGGACCCTACGTTCTTGGTGGGAACCCTAGCTATGCACTGATAATAAAATTGTAGAAAATATTAAAATTAAATTATTCCTTTGGTCGAGACATCGAATGGAGCCCAAGATCCGACTCCTGTTTGGCGCTGCTACCCTAATAAAAGTAAAAGCAAGTAATTATTTAAACACTCACACTGATACGTTTAGAATAGAGGAGTAATGTTGGCACAGAATTTTTCTTTTAGTCTGCGCCATCTGTCATTACTATAAAAACATTCCGCAGTAAAATGCTTGGAACAAATTCTATGGTGCTTTCTAGGCACCCAATTTTCTCCACGACATACTGCAGCAATCCACTTATTTTATAAATCTTTATCACGTGCACAAAGAATTTAAAAAATAACGAGATATAAATATACGGTGGATAGACATATCGATAAGATTGCTTACAACACTTGAAAAGTCGATATAAATATTATACGGCTAAATTCAAAATCATGATAGAACTGTCATGAAAGATGAATCACTAAAGTTATATAATTTGATGGCATTAAATTGTCTAAATTGTATCTTACACGTCAGTTGACTGTGTTCAATTTTCAGTACTAGGGCTACCTCTATGTATTATATATCCAATCTCTTTGGCATAGACTAATGATTGGTGTCGCTCTGACCAATCATTTGTCTAAGGGCAATTGTAATAATAACCAAAACCTATACAGAAGGTTTTAATTAGCAAAACGTGACATAGTTGTTATGACAATGACAAACATTCGTATGACAATATAAATTAAGAAAAGTGTCTATGGCGGTAAAGAAAGAGATTCACCACATTCACCCCGGCCAGATGTAATCACGTAGATACTTTGGCGGATTCCGTGATCTAGCCGACCTCCGGGGTAACTCCGCGACTGCGGGCTCGTTTGCGTCCGAGCTCATTCGCTCAGGTGCTCCTTGCAAGACCTCAGATGTGGGCGGTGACGAAGGAGTCTCTGGCGGCGAGACTGGTGGCGAATAGTATGCTGTTGGTGATGAAGGCGAAGTCGTCGGCGGTGAACATGGTGGTGATGGCGAGTGCGATCTTTCGGGCTCGGCATCTACAAACTCGTCAATTGTGGGGGTATCTTCTCCGTTGCATCCTAAACGCGCTAAATGGCGGTTGGACACAGTAGTCTCGCGACCATCCATCGTTCGAACGTACGAATAGGTGGGGTCAGTCTCCAGTACCTCCACCTCCTCGGCTAGCGGTAGATATTTCGATTTCCGATCAAAACGTCGCATAAGCACTCTGCTTGAGTCCGTTAGCCATGTAGGAATTGAATCTCCATTTGTCGATCTACGTGAGTGTCGAAACATTATTTCATGTGGCGTACAATTTGTGCTAGTACACAAGAGCGAACGTATGGAGTGTAATGCTTGCGGTAGGACATTCTCCCAGCTCTCTATCGGTAGGTTCTTAGTTTTCAAAGCCAACTGAACAGTTTTCCAGAGCGTAGAATTCAGCCTTTCAACTTGGCCGTTGCCTTGAGGATTGTATGGCGTTGTACGACTCGTCGCTATTTGTCTGGAGTTTAGATATTCTTTAACATCTGCCGATAAAAATGAGGTCCCTCGGTCTGAGTGCACATAAGGCCCCCCTCACATTGGGCGTCAGCGTCTACGCAGCGGCGCCCCGGCGTATACGCGGCGTCTACGCGGCGTCGACGCCGCGACAGCCGAGCGTTCTTTGAGCGACCGGCTGCTTACCACTAGAGATGTTCGCTTTATCATAGATAACTTGATAAGTAACTTATAATAACCATATAATCTGTTATTTATAAAGCCCAATAAGATGCTATGCTATTTTGTTTGAATATAAGTAAAGGCATTATGTCCTAGGTATAACATAGGATTGTCACTTAGCAGAGCTTTTAGGCCGCCCGCACTTTGGGTATGCGTGTGTGATTTATGTGTATAGATGTGTGTTATAGTTAAGATGGGCACTTGCAGTTCCACATCTGATGTTCCAGATCTTCGATTTTTGTAAGTTTGCAGCAAATGCTCATTTGACTGAACAACTTTTGCTAAGCCAACAAGTCAGTATATAGTCTAGTGTAGATAGGCTCTACCTTATCAAATGTTTCAGATCTTCAATTTTTATAAGTCAACAGAAATATAAAATATTCTATTGATAATAAAACACACGTACACCTTCTAACACTAAAACTTATGATAACAATGTGACTTATATACAAGGCAATTATTTCAGAAATTGAACAATACTTTAGTAATACCGGCTTTCAATTTTCATACCGACTCTACTTTTTAATCAAAATTATAGTACTGGTAATATCGCAATTTTTGCAAGAGCCAGACCCAACGTAAGGGGAATCATGTTACGTAACCATACTTTCTTACGTAAATAACCGCACCTAATATTCTTGAATATAATGGTACATGTTTTTATCTGAATATTATCCGTATTAACAGTACTGATTTCTATTTTATTGAAAGTATATGGATATGCATAAACATTTACCTATTATATTAGCGCTGCAAACATAACCTGCTATAAAAAAAAAAATATTACGTTATGCTATAATATTTAGATGTAGCAGTTTAGCACACCCCTACTCACAAACCCGTCATACGCTACAGTATTGCCAGCTTAGAAGATTTTCCGCTAAAACTGGTGATTTTAAGTGGCTGAAATAAATAAGCAGACGCACAGAATTAAAATAAATCTTTAAACTGCTACATTAAGAACAATTAATTCGTCTGATAATTACAAACAAATTCAAAATAGTCTTTGTTTTGAAATAACTTGTACGTTGATTTATTTAAAAATGATTTATTGTTACTTAAAAGGGAACTTATAACTTGTGTGCGACTGATCGTAAATGTAATGTAAGAAAATCTTAGTGGACATAACTGTGTTTATGTCATGTTTAGTTATGAACAATATTTCTTAGTGGTTTATGGTAGTTTTAGTATTCAGATCAGATGGAAATCTAATTTAGTTGTTGGCAACACTAGTGAGGTCATCCGCTGTACCACAATATAAAAAACCAACAGAAGTTAAACTTATACGTAGACGGTTGCGCGAGTGTTATCATATCTGGTATATACGGAATAACTATTACGGAAATGGTACTCGTATCTAGTTTTTTAATTGATTATTGAGAATAAAACTGCTAAAAAAACCGATGCAAAGAATAATATTTTCAATTCCAGCCCATTAGTCTTTTGAAATGTTACAGGTACATTTTTTTGGGCTTAGCGTACATTTATCAGAGGACGCAATTTTATTTCATAGATGCCAAGGAGAGAGCCCTCGTCCGGCGGCCGCCATCTTGTAAAGAGTGGTACAAATGGGTTTTCTAGTAAATCTGGCAAACTATTTGCTGCACAGAAAAATTTCAACACATGATGAGTTGCAAATTAAATTCGCTACAACTTTGGCCCCGTAGTATTTAGTCGTAAAATAATAAATAAAAAAGTTACAAACGAAAATCGAGTGCAATTTGTAACAAATTTTCTTTTCAATGTGTTGTCGTTTTTTCGTCCTCAGGAACAAAAAATCTATTTAATTTATCTTTACTATCATCAAAAGTAGAACCTCTTACTTGAGACCCCGCAGCCTCCAAGACTACCATCATCATCATCATCCTCCTAGCGTTATCCCAGTAACCTGGGGTCCGCTTTCTAGTCTAACCGGATTTGGCTGAATATTAGCTTTTCCACGGAGCGACTGCCTGTCTGACCTCCGCACCCCGAAGGGATAGCGATATTCCATGGTTTAGACTAGTGTCAGTTTACTTAAGAGGTACTGACGCCCTATAACGACTGCCAAAGATCTTCATGACAGCCGGGACCAACGGCTTAACGTGCTCTCCGAGGCACGGGACAAGCGATAATTAATAATTCAATACGCACTTAACTTTGAAAAGTCAGTGGTGCGCGCCGTGGATTCGAACCCGATACCCTCTGCATGGCAGTCCGTTGGTATCTCCACTAGGCTATCGCTGCCTATCCTCCAAGACTACCATTAGGTCCAATTTTAACTCATCGCAACGATCATGAAAACAGGGGGTTGGCAAAATATGTACAAAACTCTAAAACAACGGCACTCTGTGGGCTATTGAAGTTGATGTGTCGCCCAATTAAAGGAAACTGCAATGTTCTGCAGCACCTCAATGTTCTGGGGAAAGACGCTGCAAAATAATTGGAAATATCAGTGCCAATTATGATTTACCGCCAAATTGCCTTTTTTTGCTATAGTTCTTCTAAAGCTCTTTTAGATCATAGGCCACAGCCTGGCTTATAAAAAGACTAATGACACAGTAATCATGAAGAAACGTTATAATAACCTAAAGGAAACAATATCATAGAAAAACTTTTTATTCATGGTTTTACGACAAATTGTGTCAGAACCAAAGTTGTAGAGAATTTAATTTGCAGTAAAAATGCTTGAACCATATCTTAGCGTGATCAATAGTTTACCAGATGAATAAGAAAAACCATCCATGCCCGCACTCTTTCCAAGATGGTGGTCGAGGGAAAAGACGTACGACCTCACAAATTTAGATCAAGCTTTAAAGTAGCCGGCCCTACACATCTGTAAAAAAAATAGGTGGTAATTATCTTCAAAAGCGATAATTAACTTAACAATAATTTGTTGTTCTTTGTTGCTCTATGTTTGCACAAAAATCATTACAAGACCCGTGCCTGAAGCGGGTGGCACCTATATTTCGCGCTATACCTGACCTTTCTGAGATAGCCTATCGGTAATCGACGTATATGTGTGCGTTGCTCGAGTGCACTTTGTATGTAGTTTAAATTCTGTTAGTTTTTTGTGGCTGTGAGATGCCGTGGCAGAAAACGCGGTGTCTACGCTGCGTCGACGCCGCGTAGACGCCGCGTCGACGCCGAGGTGTCGCTGCATTGACGCTGACGCCTAATATGAGGGAGGCCTAAGCTGGCGTGCCGAACATGACAAAAATGCTATCTAAATGCCTGATTACAGTTTTAGCGCTTATGTCAGAATACGGAAAAGCGAATGGAAAGCGGGAGTACTCATCGATTATCGTTAAAATGAATCTGTTCTGTGATTTAGATGGTACAGGTCCCTTAAAAGCCATGCTAAGTCGTTCGAAAGGCGCTATAGCCTTAATTAGTTTATTTTGCGGGTCTGCTTTAATGAATCTAGGTTTAGCTTCTGAACAGATTCGACAGTCTTCCGTCATGCTCTTTATCTCTTCAATCGAGTAGGCCAAGTTTTTGGAACGAATCCAATGTGGCATTCTCGTTACACCTGGGTGACATAGGGCTTCGTGGAGCGATCGTAGCTTCCCTGGTGTGTCAACGATGGCGCAGACACGAGAGAGGGCGTCCGTTAAATGATTCTGCGAGCCAGGCCTGTATATGATATCATATTTGTATGGAGATAGTTCCAATCGCCAGCGCTGTATTTTCTCATTTTTTATTTTACTGGTGTGCTTAGTGTTGAACATGAAAGCAACGGAGCGCTGATCGGTGATGAGAAAAAATGATTTCCCTATAAGGAAATGCCGCCACTTCTTTTACGATTCAACAATAGCGTAAGCCTCCTTTTCGATTGCTGAATGATTTTGTTCAGAGGGATTAAGTGTCCTCGAAAAGAAAGCTACTGGCCTGCCAGCTTGTGAAAGAGTTGCTGCAATGGAGTGTTCCGAGGCGTCAGTTTCTACAGTGAATGGTACATTCTTATTAATGGCATAAACACAAGACTTGACTATGGCCTTTTTAAGTTCTTGGAAGTCTTTAATCATAGTGGTACTCAGCGGAAATGTCTTGGTCTTTGCTAGTTCATGTACCTTTTCAGAAAAGTTTGATATCCACTTTGAATAATGGGCGAACATACCTAGGGTTCTTCGCAAGCTGGGCAAGTCCTGAGGAGGGGGTAAGTTTAGAAGAGGTTCTAATCTATCATTGTCAGGTTTGATGATATTGTTAGCGATCGTATAGCCAAGTATGTCGATAGAAGTTTGTTTAAATTTGGATTTTGCTTCATTGAGTGTTAAGCCGTACTTCGTAGCTGCTGCAAGAAATTTTTGTAGATTATGGTCATGCTCTTCTAGTGTTTTGCCGCAAATTGTTATATCGTCGATATATGCAAATGTTACTTTCAAATCTTCCGTTCGAATAAGCCAATCGATGGTTCTTTGGAAGCTGGAAACTCCATTTGTGACTCCAAATGGTATACGCCGAAACTGGTATAGATTTTCAGCTGCTTCAAACGCAGTGTATGGTCTTTCTTCTGGTAAGATAGGAACTTGATGATATGCGCACACAGAATATTTGGCCACTTTTTATATCAGTTCTTCTATACAGGGAAGTGGATAGGCGTCTAGTTCTGTAAATCGATTTATAGTTCTGGAGTAGTCAATTACTAGGCGTTTCCGGTGATTTGCATTCTTAGTGATCAGTACCTGTGCTCGCCATGGTGACCTGACTCTCTTCAATAACGCCTTCATTCAAGAGATTTTTCACCTCCTCTTCAAGAAAACGTCGGTCATCATCGCTGTATCTTCGAGACTTTATAGCAATTGGTTTGCATTCTGGAGATAGATTGGCGAATAAAGGCACTGCAGGGACAGATGCTTCGGCTACGCTGCAGACGACGAGAGGTTCTTTCGGGCCACCGAATGCGAATTCGAGGGATGAGTGATTTTCTAATACGTCATGTCCTATAATTATGTCTGAGCATACATTTTCTACAACAAGCAGTTGAACGTTTTCGTATGTGTGTTTTCCCAAGGTAAGCGTGAGACAGGTTTCTCCTTTCACTGAGGAAGTGTGGTTAAGAGAGGCCGTAGATATCGTCTGCCGACTAGGTTTCATCTTCAGATAAGCATAATTTAGAAAATTCGAAGTTAATAAAGCTTTTAGAACTGCCTTTTTTATGTTAATAGGCGGCAAACGAGCAGACGGATTGCCTGATGGTAAGCAGTTACCGCCGCCCATGGACACAAGCAACACCACAGGAGTCACAAGTGGATAGGGCCTCCGGCACTCTCACTCACCGAACGAAACGCAACAGTTTAGGTACCGTTACTTTACGTCGATTTTCTGTATCTAGTAGTGCTTCAGCTCTAATGCCTTTGATATAAGCAGGAACAATAGCTTTATGCAGGGACGACGGCGATGCGGCGATGATGCAGGCGGTGACATTGTCCTGGTTAGACGTGGCAGCGCTAGTTGTGTTCTTACTACGACAGACTTTAGCAAGATGCCCTTTCTTGTTACATAATTGACACGTCACATCGAAGGCGGGGCATGACTTGCGCGGGTGCACACGTCCTCCACAGAAGAAACATTTTCGATTTGAGCGGTTCTGAAAGGTCGGCGTCGGCGTGGCTGCAGAGGTATTTCCACTGGAGATAGAAGTTTGACCAGGGATGTTTTCGGTAACAGTATTCAATGAGGTGTTGTTGTAGTGTTACGTATTGACTTCAGCCATCTCTAAAGAGCACGCATGGTTATGCGCTTCGTACAACGTTAGGCTGAGGTTTTCAACGAGTCTCTCTCTTATTTTTGTTGAGGAGATGCCAGCTATAAAAGCGTCGCGAATATTGTCATCCCGATTCGTCTCACTATCGACAGCAGAAAAATTACAATCTTTGGACAGTTGCTTCAAGGCTCGGATGTAGGTATCGATAGTCTCGTGACTACCTTGTCTCCGAGTGGCGAGAGCGTGGCGAGCATACAGGATGTTATTTGGTTTAACGTAAAGTTTGTTCAAGAGAGTCAACGCTTGTTCGTATGTTTCGCACTCGCTGATGTGGGTATATACGTTAGGTGATACGTGGTTAATGAGTACGGTAAGCTTGACCTTATCAGTAGTAGTGGTTGAGTCCTGCGCCGCAAGAAAGTTGACAAACGTTTTCTTACAGTGAGCCCACTCCGCGGCCGACGTGTTTAGGGACGGGTCACCATCGAACTGCTCAGGTCGTAGATATTTATCCATGAGATATAGTCGTTTCGTTTGCTAATTAAATTGTAATAATAACCAAAACCTATACAGAAGGTTTTAATTAGCAAAACGTGACATAGTTGTTATGACAATGACAAACATTCGTATGATAATATAAATTAATGAAATTAAGAAAAGTGTCTATGGCGGTAAAGAAAGAGGTTCACCACCTGAACTTTACTGAATTTAATACAATAAAGTAAAGATTTTTTTCAGGAAACGAAACGTATGTGACAGCTGTCACAGAAGTGACAGAACTGACAAGTGACAGGTGTCGATATAGCAGGTTGCAGGCATTGATGTTGCTTGTAAGTTTAAGTTTGTTATTGGCGGCAAGCGCCAATAGTTTGAGCACGTGGAGTTAGTTAAAGTAAATTATTTATTGCTGATTGAAAGAAGTTGATGTTGATATTAGCAGCCATTTACAAAAGTAGTAAAATCATCAGTACAAAGCAGTTCCTTTTCTAAAACAGCAATGTCTGTTCAAAACAACGAAGAAGTTTGCATGGTAAGCCTAATATTTTACGTTGTTTGTTTTTCTAAGCAGCTTATTGTTACGGCAACGACTGAATATAATTTAAAAACAATTTGAGAGTGTTCAAGCATTATATAAGTCAATGCATATGCGAACATATTTTATATTTTGTACGCTCAGCGCTATTGACGCAATACTTGCATTCATGTGTTCATATATTTCTTTATAGCAGTGCTTTGATTTTCGTAGTTAATTCAGTATCCTATTTCTGGGATGTTTATAACACTTTTCTATTACCCTTATTAATTACCTCTGAAGCTAATAAAAAATTAACCAATATTTACATAACCAATTTTCTTGCATTATTTAACTTTCATTAAGTGTATAAAATATTAATTGTGTTCTTCGGTACATGCGTCATTTGCGGCGGTTAGTCTAAATTGCCTTGTTTTATAGAACAATATTTATATATGATTGTTACAAAAAATTTATAGAAGAGCATCTAAATTGCCAACATCTAAATTACAAAATAAATTCACTTAACTAATAACTTTGCAATTTTACTATTTGTACTTATGTGTGTTTGTCATATTTTTCTCAATGAGCTAAAGCATAAATTTGTTTATCTTCAAATCACTTGACCTTTCTATGTAGTTTGGTATCAAAGTTCTTGATATTGTTTCTCACAAAGATTGGTGCCTATACTGATGTAATCAGATATGATATGCCAGCTTATAACTGTTATTTACCTGCATATGATATTATATTATTGTACAATATTATATTTGGTTTAAATATAATAACTTTGTGAAACCAATATAACACGATAAAATCCGTAAACTGTAGTTTAATTTCAATGTGAAACATTTGTGTAAACCCAAGAAGGTATTAAGAAAGTGTTAATCTTAATCATAGTGGATACAGATTACTAAAAGAATCCTGTTTATTGCCCAACTTGTAGGTGCTGTGCAAATGTTTAATAATGCTCTGAAGCTAGCTTATCATTTAGTAGTACTTACTCACATAATTGCAAAGGTATTGTATTGTTTGCTCAAAGATTATAATCAAAGCAATATTGTGAACAGTCAGATAACTTAAATTAGGTAAATAATGTCATTTAAAACTGTTCAGACTAGAATGCGGACAAGAGGTCCTGCGGGCAAAGTATTCGATCACAACAATAACAATGTTATCAGTCTACCCCTGGACGTAGGCCTCTCCTAGGCCAGCAAAGATGATGAAGTTAATTCCTTTTGATGATAAGGATCATGTTTAAAGACTAATTTGCTTTATCAAAGCAATGTTTTGGTGCTTACAATTAATTGATTGTTCTTAATCATTAATTAAGCCTGATAGTACAATCTATAATATTGTACAACACTTAAGATAATACATAAAATATTTCGTATTGTTCATGCACCTTGTAAAAATTGTTTATTTCCAAATTAAAGATCTCAGGATCTCTGTCAGCTGATGCAGGGAGCACAAAATATTTTTGTGCACCAATGCAATGTGTAGATCTTCCTCTGTGACAAGGTACAGGTGATAGTTGCTCTGCTTTTCCCTTTGCTAGTGCTTATCTTCATGTGCTCTTATTTTTGTTCTTCTCTCGTTCATACTGTTGGCAATGCATATATTTGTTTCAAGCTATATGTTGTTTTAGAAAATGTTGTAATAAAGAAAATATTGCTCTGTATAGAAATAAGAGTTTTGCTATGCCAATGCAATGATTAGATTATTATAATCTGTAGAATACTGCAGCTTCAGTACTCGAAACAAAATTAAGAACTAAATGCAAAATTAAATCTTTAGCTAGGTAGGTACTCTTGTTTTTGCATACTAAGGTCATTGAACTCAATGTATCCCATTTTACTGCACAGGTACAACAAAATGGCAAGAAAGCAAATAATAAATCAAAAATGACTTTTTATTTAGTGAGTTAATTTATATTTAGTTCCTCACATATCATCTACTTGTCTGCACATTTTATACACATTTTGTAGTTAATGATAAATATAAGCAAAAGTGCATATTACTATATATATTACATTTGGTGAAACAGCATACTGGAAGGCCAAGTCTTATTTTCATCATTTTCTTTCATGTGGGACCAGGAGATGAAGAAAGTAGAGTGAGAAGACACTAGGGCTAGGAAGGACCGATGTGTGGTTGTCATCATCTATGGACTATGTCACTGTGCACTTAGATTCATACAGGCTAAGGCTGGTTGATGCCCAAAGAATAAAAGAGATTATTTACTGCCCTATTAATATTCAGACGTTATCCATAAAAAAAAATTACATATATATACCTAACCATTGGGTCTCACTTACTAGTTGTAGGTTACACCATAAATTCATTTATTATGATAACTAATTATGTGAAATATTTTCAGTGTGAAAGGCGGCCACCATGGTACAAATTCATAACGGTGGAGCCTCCCATGTTCTTTTACATGATGGCCTATATGATAACAAATGTCATAGAACAGGCATTCTATGTGTATCAAGCATGCAGAGTGAACCATGGATATAGTGAAGAAATATGTAACAACATCAGCAACTATGATGATGTCAATAAAGAAGTTCAGGTGAGGTTTATTTTTACTGACAGCTGATTTGTGCTTATACCCATTATATACAGGTTGTCACAAGACCCATCACCAAGCCGAACTACTCGTTCTGCACATCATGCCAAGTCATACTACGCGAAAATAATACCTGGGAACCGAAATATTTTTTAAGTTAAAAAAATAGACACTTTTATTAGCCGCAATGTATAGCGCGCACTTGCAGCAAAAATTGGCGCGAGAAATGCATCGTACCTACGCCGGCCGTAACTACCTACACCGTGCGCCGCGATCGACCTAAGGGCGGTTTCAAATTAGCGTATTTTTCTGCGCGTATACGGTCGTTTCAGCATACGCGCTTGCACGCGCTACAAAAAACCGGACTCGCGTAAACGGGCATATTTCGGTGTGTTCGCTCGTAACGGTAGTGATATCGTGTCAGTATAGAGCTTATACGACCTTAAGCTCGTCATGACGCGCATCTAAACGCGCGTCAATGCTCGTACGAGTTGCGCGTGTGCCAAAAGGCCCGCCTATACACGCCTATATGTGCTTCCAAAAGACAGCTTATACGCGCGTATAAAACTCTAGTTTGAAACCACCCTAACGGCGGCAGTTTATGATTATGTGGTCACGCGGCCGAGGAGAATGAACTCTCAGCTCATTGCTAGTAGGCATACACTGCGTCGTCTTTTCCGTGTGGTGACGGATTAAGAATACGAAATGTCACCACCCCATATCATCCCATGGGTGTCGTAAGAGCCGACAGATGGAGTATATTATGCAGAGAACAACACTGCAAGAGAAGGGAAACTTGATATAAACCGTAGCGTGCGTGAAAGCGTGGTATAGTAGGCCAATTCCTCCTTTCAAAGGAGAGGCCTAGTCCAGCAGTGGACTATTAAGGCTGATATGATGATGATGATGATGATACACTGCGTTTGTGCAACTTTAAAGCCGTTTATTTTAGGGACATATTGAAAATTTTGTGTTTATTTGGAAGAAAGTTTACATTTATCATTCAAAACCCGATTTTGGAATAATTAGAAAAAACATGTCGTGACTTTGAGCCTCAATATCTCCTGAACCAGTAATTTCCCAGGTATGGTGCCGAAGTAAAAAATGATCGTAATAATTGGTACAAAATGAGGTTTCAGTTTTAGTTAAGAGTCTTTTTTCACCCTGTATATGTATAGTTTGCACACTAACCTTATTTACGAAGACCTAGGCGGACGTTCTCTGACCAGATTGGAGAGATCCTAAAAAAAGGACAGGTCAGAAGTACCCTAAACAGAAGAAAATGCATGAGAAACTTGATGGAAGTGAATGAAGCAAGAGAGGTATGTCAGGATCGTTGCAAATGGCGTTCCGTTTATCTGCCTACCCGTCCGGGAAACAGGCATGAGTCTATGTCGACGGTCCCTACGTATATAAAGACATGTCGAAAAAGATTATCTATGCGCACATACTGACATACGATTTTTTTTTAAACTTTATTTATTTACCTTGTTTTACAAATCGTATAAAAAAACAAGTACTATAAATAAAACGAATAAGTGTCGTAGATACGGACATCTGTTACATATTTTTTTGTACGGTGTTTTAAAATGCGTGCCACTCGGTGCGAATGCGGTCTTGTATAGGGGGTATAGGGTTTGTATCAAGTTTCCTTCTCTTACAGTGCTGTTTTCTGCATAATATGCTCCCTCTGTCGGCTCTTACGATGATATGGGGTGGTGACATTCCGTATTCTTAATCCGTCACCACACGGACAGCGTATAAAAAGGTATAATAGACATGACTGACATTATTATGGGCGTAGAAACGGTCATCTATCAGCTTTTTCAAGAAAACGTAAAAAAAATGTGTAAAAAGCATTATAAATCTCTTAAAACTGTTAAAATATTGTAGAAAGAAAATATTTATTATTGGTCATAGAACTATTTCTAGGGCGTGTTGAACACAAATTACGCTCTCCTGTAAACCTCGATTTTTGACTTGACCTTATGTACGTAGGAGCCGTCGATGTCTGTATGTATGTATGTCATAGATTTATACTCTAGGGCCCTAGCGTCCTAAGATAGAAAGATAGTTGCCATTGCTTGAATGCTTGTAAAGTCCAATGTGATACAGGAAGATGCCCATTTAAAAATCAATAACCATCGTTTTATACTTTTAAAGATACGTACATACAGTCATATACTCACGCCTTTTCCCATCGGGGTAGGCAAAGACAACAGAACGCCATTTGCTCCTATCCTTACAAACCTCATACGCTTCCTCTACACTGATTCATTACTCACTTCGTACATGCTCGCAGGTTTCTTGTAGTTCCTTTCCGTTTCTTAGGACGTCCCCAATTTGGTCGACGAATGTCCTTCAAGGTCTGCCGCGACTGACTTGCGCACACACATTTGTCTTATATATATTATCTAAGTCGCAATTTTCTTCACTCACTCCACGTGTCCAAACCATTTCAGCATTCCTGATTAGTATTACTAATAATATACCTATGAATTTGGCATAAAGCAGCGTTTTATAGGACATAAGAAAAATATCCAAAACCTTAAATTTTTAGTTACATCACATATTTTTTTAAATAACTATAGTATAATGTATAATACATACAGGTTTGTACGGAACCCTCGGTACGCGAGTCCGACTCGCACTTGACCGGTTTATTGTAGATAGTCCTACTTTTGTCCTTTCCGATACCTTCTACCTACTTTTTGTACACCAACAACGAATTTTCTTAATTAAAGCCCTAACTGTAATTTTGTAATCCCATATATTTATATAGAATTACAAAGTTATTTATGCAGTTGATGTATCTCGAAAACTGTACAGCAAGTGAAAATTATTTTAGTTTTTCCTTGATTCATACACTAAACACTGATTGTATACTAAATTTCAAGCTTCTATGTCTGCTAGAAGTGCCTTAGACTTTTGATGATCGGTCAGTGAGTGACAAAATTAAGAAACTTTGACTCGTTATAATACTTAAAATGAAAACTGTTTCAAATTGAATTAAATTTGAAATATACCATATTTATACAATGCCTGCTTAGTTACTAAAAATCAGGCTTCTAGTTTTGTCCACAATGAAGTTATAGGGGGTAGAAAATGGCCTAAATTACTTCGAGAAAAGGATGGTACGGCCGTGACGCTTTTTTACTCGACTTGGCGGACAGATCAATCGCAACCCAAATACTTTCATGCTTTTTCTGCCATACCTTACTCTCGCTTCCATACATCAACGTAGAGACAAGCACTCCATTGTGAACAACCAATCGCGCCTCTTTTACAAAATAAATGTACATAATAATATCTTAAACATACCTTCAGTAATACAACATCTCATAATATTGCATCACCCCTCGTGTGCAACAGACAGATCAAAATTAGATATGTCTGTATCGAAAGATAAAATAAAAACAAAACTTGATGGTTTTAAAGTAAGCATGACTTTCCTGCTTTCTTTGCAATACCAACTACATGTCGCATTTCAGCAGCGCGGTCAAGGTAACACGATAAGACATATTTATAATAATAAAATAGCTGATGTAAACAATTAATGGTTTATAATAGTGCTACAGTAGTCTATTCCGCGTAATATAGTACTTAGTCCAGAGAGAGAAAATCCTTTGTCCAGATATACTTAATTTAATTGCCGTTTCTGCTAGCCTTTGGGGCCAGGTATGGAGGTCGATCAGCTTGTATGGATCCTAGTTATTATTATGGCAATCTGATTATGCTATTACCATTACAATGTCTGCAGTCTGCACAGTTAAAACAATGTTACACTATAATATAGATTGACGTAGTGAGGTGTAGGACGCGACGACAATAACGGCAATACCGGCCGCCATAAACATAGTTCTTAAACGTTGTAGGGAATACTGAATAGCGTTTATATCACGAAAAAGCAACGCTTGCACTATAATTAAATTCTCTCTATCAGGGAGGACTTTACTAACATTCAGGCTACGGACACAGGCAATGAATACCCAGGCACATAACAACAGTTTGTAGATTACACAAAGTGACACAAATTATGATCGCATGTAGTGATTGTAACCCTAAGGAACTAAACTGCGAGTCGGCTACTTAAACCACTGACGTACAATATGTACAGGTAACGAACCATTGTAAGGACTGCTAAAAATTTTCAATCAGGTACCCTCAAATATGGGACACTGATCCTGGCTACAGGACATTACCATTTGTTCCGAAAATTAGACCATCCTCCTTTAGAATCATTTTTATCTGAAATCCTAGAACTAGCAAGCAAAGCCTGGCTTTCGAGTCAATCTTGAACGCAACCGGGATAACTTGTATGTCATCATATGCTTTGTCATGTATGGTGCTATGGTAAACTTGTGATGGTGCTCAGCATGAAATGTAGGTAAAGACATAGGCACACACAGTTTTATACATGTCTTCAAATCAGCGGCGAGTGATAATAATGTTGACTGCACTACCTTTTGCAGCGTACCTATTGGGGTTTTACTTGACACTTGTGTATATCTCACATAAATACAGCTCCGTATTTTGTATTAAAACAAGAGTTCTTGTTTCGTAATAAGTAGCTTTCCTAAGCAATTTGAGTAGAAACCAAAACGGTTAAGTTGAACAATAAGTTATGATTATGTATACGATCTCTTACGATTAATTTGACAGTCATTGTTATGTATTTCGATCATCAATCAATCATAGCTTAAGATCGAGATAGAGAGCTGGTCGTAAATTATGTGTTATTACTGCTATCTTTTCCCTTATTATGTCTTCGGAAATTCGGGTACTTCGTCGTTCGACACCACGAGTAGAATACACCACGGTGTCAATCGCACAACGACGTTTTTTGAATTGGCTGTTTGGGCCCATGGTCTCAATCGACGAATGTCTTATTTGCCTTCGTCGATATACACCATGATATGAAACAGTGAAGGACTCTGTATGGCATCGTTGATTCGGTAATGTTACTGACATTTTATAATTACTTAACAGTCATGCACAAAAGTGCTTACACAAATTTTACTTCAAACTTTGCTTGGGAGGAAACACTGTTTAATCCTTACAATAATTTTAGGAAAAGAATATATTGAGATGAAGTAGTTGTACGGTGTATCGCATTGCACAAAGTATTGTGATATTGCTGACACAGCAATATTGTTCTACTTCTGTTATTTAATTCAAACTTTTTATATCTAAGTTAGGCTGATTAATATTATACAAGATTTTTAGTTCATAATTAGTAATTAGTAAAAAGGTAATCTACCTTCTGTCTGTGATTTTCATTGTTCATTCAACCTTTTTATATTTACGTTACGTTGATAAGTATAGATGATTTATTAGTGTGTAATTAGTAAAAGGTAATCTACCCTCAGTCTATGTCTTTTATAAAAAAAAAATACTTTGTATATCGAAATTAAGATGACTAATATAGGTACATGATTTTAGTACATCATTAGTTATTAGTAACAGGGTAATCTACCACCAATCTTTGATTTCTTTCATTATAATGCCTTTTTATACTGATATGTAAACACTCGAACTTGTGATTTTCGTAATTATCTTGTTATTGTTTGTATTTTCCTTTATTTACACTATATAAATTCTTTTAAATTATTAATATGTAATCTATAGTTACCAAGATTCCATTAAACATTGTTGATTGATTGTAATGGTTTGTTTCAATAACCGTTTTCTACCCGTCAGTACACAAAAATTTTTAATAGTGGTCCGAATCAACGAAGTCAAAAAGAGTCTTCGCTGTTATGCACCACGGTGTCAAACGACGAAGTCAAAAAAGACATTCGTCGCTATACACCACGATACATAATTAATATGAAAATGGTCTCAAACAGCCAATTCAAAAAACGTCTTTGTGCAATTGACACCGTGGTGTATTTTACTCCTGGTGTCTAACGACGAAATACCCGGAAATGGGTGGAAATTCAGCAGTTACTTACTTGTACGATTACATAATATATACTTAACACAGTTTTAGGGCTTTCTCCTGTCAATGTACCACATTCAATATACTCTTTAAAATGTATTTAAAACAGGATAGAATTTTCTGTCTCCCAGAAAACATATTTTAGAGGCTTACTATACAATATTCGGTAAAAAAGGCAGAAAGTAGTTGTTTTAAAAGTGCTATAAGCATAAAGCAAATGGAGTTTGTCTCTGCCTACCCTGACGGGAAAAGGCGTGAGTTCGTACTAGGTCACTCAGAAAGTATTGCGAGAAAAAGTTTTTATGTATGTGAGACGGGCCAGTTATAATTTATTTAAAAATATGAATACTATAAAAAAATAAGTTTAAAATCTATAACCCGACTACGTAAAAAAGGCGGTCTAAAAGGACGAAACAATAAAACAGCGCCGTGGTCTCACCTATTGTATACTAAATGTGGGTGCCATGTGATCTACACTTGTATATAATAGGTAATGCGCACTCAGCATTCTAGCAGGCTGTAAACGAGGTGTCTGTGGCGGACTGAAAAAAGTGTTTCGAAAATTGGTTCAGACGCTTGAAACTTTGTAAAGAGGCTGATGGGGAGTACTTGAAAAGATGTTATAAAAATATATTTACTTATAGATTTTTTTTTACTGTCGCAAAACATTTTGAGTGTCCCACGTATATGTGTGTATAAACATGGAGGCTCATTCAAGGACATTCGTTGTTTACAGATTACTGCGTCATCATTCCACCAATGGAACGGCATCGCCACTCACATTGTGCCTTTGTTGCTCGCTTTTTTCCTGGGCTCTTATAGCGACAAACGTGGCCGCAAAGTTATATTGCTGGCGGGCCTTCTCGGAAAATTATATTTTTCTGTCATGATTACTGTTAACACAATGATGGGTAAGATATTTTTTTGGTTTGTCAATTATTTATTTTATTTGTAAGTATACATATAGTTAGGTACTGTCAAGATCGGACTAGCCATCATCACATAGCCGTCGAAGTAGCATTTTCCAATCGAGCCCCAGCCCGCGCGACTCCTACTTGCAGGGGTAGGGGAACTGGGATAGGAGACACTTGTAGGTTAGGATCGACCTAGAGGCCTAGGATATGTGGGCACGTACTCGGTCTTTGGCTGCCCTGTCCGTCTCTGGATACAGCCTCTGCTCTGCGAATGAAATTATCTTCGAATTATTGCGCTACTGACTGACAGACAAGCTACAGTCGATACTATTAGACGCAAGAAGCTGAAATTTGGCATGTATGTTCCTTGAGGACCGTAAGGCTGCACTTAACTTAAGGTTTTCCCGAAACTCCCACGGGATCGGCAGAAATGTGCAGACGTGGCCTCGGGCATCCTCAAGTAGTAGGTATTATAATATTTCAAACTACTCAGAAATTGCTTTGTTTTAAACGAATCGTAACTAAGGCTTAACACGCGAGTGTTACACATTGTAATCGAAACTGCTCTTATACAAAGTTTATCGCGGGTTATTTTGGTTTTACAGCTCGCAGATGGAGCAAAACTTTTTTCATTATTACCCAACAATGCGGTTGTTTTACTGAGGCTAAAACTGTGGTGACGGCAAGACAAAATGTTAGTTTAATTCTTATTTTTAGTACCGAGTTGCTTATCAGCTTCATGATTATATTACAATATCTGAATAGTGTGTTTTTTTAATGATGACCACAATTTATTGATTTAGGTACAAACTTCTTTGCACTGATGTCACTGCCTTCTTGCAATGCAGTTATTGTCGCATCATAGCTTATTTACTGGCCCTCTTCTGACTATGGAAACGCCGAGCCCTGCAATGGGATAGTTCATATATAGGGCTGATGATGATTATGATGGTGTTGATACTTTATTTAAACAGAAGGCAATTGAGAAGCACTACCGTTCTGATAAAGTTAAGCTAAAACTGATGTAAAATCGTAACGACACAGTCATTATGACTTTACATTATGTTCTGTTGAGTAACACAAATGAAGAAATTCATACTAGATATAACGTAATATCCTGAAAGATTAATAATGATAGAGATAATAATAAGAATAATATGATATGATAACATATTATACAATATGTTGATCTGCATTTGCAAAATATTTTAATAACACAATATAAACAGTATACTTATTCACCTAATATTATTTTTAGCAGTGTGCGATGATATAAGACCCTATTTTCATTTAATGTTACTTAGATAGTAAATCAGAATAAACTGTTCAATCGTGTTAAATAAGACTCTTTCGCGCAGTCAGTGTAGGTACGTGTGCTTGTGTATGTTAGGCACCTGCAATGGCGACCAGCTGAGCGGCGGCGGCGGTCAATACACCGAGTTAATTTTCGAAAAGTATGACGATGAAAATTTTGTTTAACTTTTAGTGTCTTATTTTTTCATGTATTTGTATTCAGTTATAGTAGTATATTTTACCCCTTAAAATATTTTGCAAATGCAAATCAACACCCTGTATCTAATGTCTAAATAGGTATCTATGTTGAAAGACACACCTACCTTTTCATTTACTTACTGAGTGCTAAACTATGTCTGATCTTCTACGCCATTAAACTATAAGCATATTACGTAACCATGCTAATTTGTACGACGTATTGCAATTAATTGTTCGCCTTTTTGCTTATCGGAAATAATAAAACAAGTAAGTACCTGTTACATTCAATTTGTCGATTTAACCTTAATCAAAATAAAAGTATAAATAAAGTACTCATGCAATATACTTTTGTTAGGTACTTAAGGATATCGAATATTGACTTGAACTGTATAACCCTGCTCAAATGAGTAGTATCTATGTCATCTAGATGGATATGCGACATTGATTTGATAATAAATTGAGTAATATGGTGTTATAGGTCAGACCCAAAATAGATTCAAATAGATCATTTGAAATGAAACCTAGTAATCTATGTTTATGTCATTGTACATCACACATTGTATAGTTCCTCTTTAAACTAAACTATCTTTATATCCATTGATGTACCTACTGTCGGCTGAATTTTTGATAACCAAATGAGATAACATCTAATGCTGGAAATACCATTTGTTTGATTGACATTGACAATGATTCCGCTCTCAATTTAAAGTATTGAGCCATTGAATTAATGACAAATACTTACAAATCGAGTGACTTTATCAATTTACGATTACGTCACGATCAACTGATACCTATATCTAGGCGTCAAGGCTACTTGTACGTAGATAATAGATGTTTGCAAGACTACTGACCGAGTCCCATATTAAAACGGTGTGTGTATTACGATATATAATTATCTTATTTAATGCTTAGAATATTTACAAATTGTACCTAGATAACCGGAATAAACGGAAATCTACTTACAAAATACTTGTAGGTAGATTTCCGAAGTAAGGCGCCAGTTTTAAGTCGATTAGGCCAATATAATTCTGTATCCACTAATTTAAATATTCAGGTTTGGTAGAGCAAATTATATTATATTTTTACCCCATGTCGTCTGTCAAGAAGATTTATGACAATATTTACTCGGTATCAGTGCTCTTAAATTCCTGGAGGTTTCTTTGTTTTGCGGCGATCGCGTTATCCGCAGCTAGTTATAATGCTAAATCTGTTGAGACTAGAAACCGTATCCCAATCAAGACCAAGCTCCGCAGATTATTATCAATAAAAAACAAACCCATACATAGTATAACCAAAAGTAACCGGTATCAATCATCGTATCTCAATTTGCTTGAATTGGACAAAATTACTGATCAACTGTGCTTACAGTTCAGGCTGGCTTCTTACTTATTATATTCAATTTATTTCAGGCTGGCCCCTAGAATATGTGATATACTCAGCGTCGTTCCCCAGTGCATTGACTGGGGCTGACTTGGCGATCTTCGCAGGGTGCTTTGCTTACATAGCGGATGTATCATCTTTGAAGAATAGAACGCTGCGAGTCGCCATATTAGATGTTGTCTATTTAAGCACAATGCCTGCCGGATTAGCTATAGGTAAGTCATCATCTACATCTGCTTATGTTGGAGTTCGAAGATCGCTTGTAAGTCATGGCCTAACAATTCTTATCCTAAGGGAAGAACCGACTTACCTACGTGCTCTTGTTGAAGCACTGTCGCGCTCTGATGTTAAAACCTCACAAACCTAATATTCATATTTTACCAGTTTCGGGAATGCTTAAAGAGTAACTTTTGCCGCACTATTCAGCCATTACCTACAGCCTAAAGTTGTGTATTTCGTCGAATTACACAGATTTTACATTTTGGAATATGGAACGAATGGACTGCACAGAATATATCGTCCATAGCTATACTAATTGGCTGGCATAATCGGTGTTCACTTTCCGTATAGTTGCATTAACTCGACTTAATATTGCTCATACGCTCGTTATCTGTCATTAATGTCAGAATAAGATTGATATTTTGTCTGTATTTCATGTTTATGCAATTTACAATTTCTTTGATGACCTAATTATTTTTCATTTTATGTATTTGAATAATATGTGGAATATTTTTGGATAGCATCGCTATTTTCCTACGGCATACCTATTGAAGCTTTTAATTGGCATGTCAATCATATATATTTATGTTACGGTAAATCTGATTAATTGAAAATTATTAATATTTTACAAAATTATTAATAATAATTGTATATTTGGGTAGCATGTTTACAAGAGATGGAAGATGTGAAGGAGATATTGAAAGGAGAGTGACTGCGGGAAACTGTGTAAATGGAGCGCTGCATGCCTTTATGAACGGCCCGAATGTGCCAAAACAGGCGCGACTGGCGGTTCATAATGGAGTGCTTGTGCCCACGTTGATGTACGGTAGTGAGTGTTGGGTGTGGCAGAAAAAGCATGAAAGCAGAATTAACGCAGTTGAGATGCGGTCACTGCGTAGTATGTGTGGGGTAAGACTGATTGATAGAATTCCGAATGCAGTAATACCTACGAGAGCGATGTGGCCTGAAAGAAGATGTCGTGACAAGGATTGAGAAAGGAATGCTGAAATGGTTTGGGCACGTGGAGCGAATGAGTGAAGAAAGAATGACGCACCAAATATATGAGGCTAACGTGTATGGGCAAGCCGGTCGCGGCCGACCTCGTAGGACATTCGTCGACCAAATTGGTGACGTTCTGAAAAACGGGACGGTCCTAAGCACCCGGAACCGGCGAGCATGTATGAACAGAGTAATGAATGTAGAGGAAGCGCGTGAGGTTTGTAAGGATAGATGCAAGTGGCGTTCCGTTGTCTCTGCCTACCCCGACGGGAAAAAGGCGTGAGTTTATGTATGTATGTATTAATAATAACCACATGTTTTGGTAAATGTGAATAAACGATCGAAATTTATTACTTTTAGTAGGAATTATTAATAATTCACGACACATATTGGTAAAAGTTATAAAATAAATAAAAACCCAATGTTTTTTGACCAGCAGGTATTTATTTAGGGATATTTTTAACTGTACATTAAAAAAACGTTCTACAAAATATCATTTAAAAGTCTCGTCCGCTTAGGAAACTTATCCACTCAGAAAACTTAACAGGTTATGTTAGGTTCTCTTGTGACCCTGTACCCAAAATAGGAGCCCTGCGAAGCAGGGCTCCGTCAACTCAGCTTGCAGCTGCAAACTGAGCAAACAACAAAGCAAGAAAGTCTTTCGTAGTACATAAAATTGGCCACTTATTACATTTGGACCGAGTTGTGCCAAAATGTTCCAACCCACATATTTATCGAAATTGAGTTATCTATACTAACCAATCTAAAATGAGCCTTATTTTCATGTGGCAAAGACTCATATTATTATCTGCTCCCTAGAAAAAGATATACTGAAAGTATACCACTCCACATCTATGGGACTTTAGGAAAATAAATTACGAAAATGATCCATGTCATTTGGAACAAAATATTTCTGGTAAATTAATAAACAACAGTTTTGCAACAACGATTCAATTGTACCTGAATCATTGTGGCAAAACTGATTTGTATTAATTTATCAGAAACATTTTGTTCCAAATGGCTTGAATCATTGTTGCAAATTAGAAATTGAAATTAATTGGAGTCCACGCTACTTGAAACGTTTGTGCTAAATTATAGTAGCGAATATTCGTAGCAATAACTTCAGAATTGTTCTATGTAACTTTGGCTTTCAATAACATATTAAAATTATTTTTTACTAGAGGACGCCAGCAGCTACGCCTGCATTTTTTTTTAATTTACCAGTTTTGGCCGATCCCGTGGGAATTTCGGGAAATCCCTTCTTAGTGCACCCATACGCTCTCCAAGGAATATACATGCCAAATTTCAGCTTCCTGCGCCCAATAGTTTCGGCTGTAGCGTGTCTGTCAGTCAGTAACGCAAAGATTTTATATATTAAGATGAGGCTTGAACCATACATAGACTCACGCCTGTTTCCCTAAGGGATAGGCAGACACTACGTAACGCCATTTGCAACGATCCTGACATATCTCTCTTGCTTCATTCACTCCCATCAAATTTCTCATGCATGCTCTTTGGTTAAGGATACCTACTTCTAACCTGTCCTTTTTTTAGGATGTCTCCAATGTGGTCAGAGAACGTCCGTCTAGGTCTTCCCCTTCCTCCTGTCCCATTCACACTTGCCGTCAGTCTTTCCATCCTCTCCATGTGTCCAAACCATCTTAGCATACCTTTCTCAATGGTTGTCACTACATCTTCTTTTACCCCACAATACTCTGTTATCACAGAATTCTTTACTCTGTCGTTCAAAGACACTCCACAGATACTTCTCAGTGCTCTCATTGCTACAGCATTTATTCTACTTTCATGTCTATTCTGCCATACCCAACTTTCACTATCATACATAAGTGTAGGTACTAACACCCCTCTATGCACAGCCAAACGTGCCTTTTTGGACACGATTTGACTGTTCATAAAAGCCATCAAAGCTCCATTCACCCTATTACCTGCATTAACTCTTCTTTTAATGTCTTTTTCATTCTTACTATTCCTAGTAAACAGCGTACCTAAATATACAAAATCATTCACTTGCTCCACTCGTTGTCCATCGATCATAACATTACAAGCCGTAACACATTCTTCCTTTTCAAAAACCATAACTTTCGTCTTGCTCACATTCACTTTAATTCCTTTCCTCCCTAAAGCACCATGCATGATTGCTACCAATCTGCAACTCCTCCGCTGAAGATGCAAGTATTACCTGATCATCAGCATAAAGGAGGCATTCGACAAATACTCATTCATCCTTAATCCACAGTCACTATGTTTCAAATCTTGCAATCAACAGTTCATGAAGAGTTTGAACAGCCACGGCGACGCTACACATCCCTGTCTAACACCTGTCTCGATGGTAAACCAATCAGTGTACGACCCATTTATCCTCACACAAGCTCTAGAATCTTCATAAAGGGATTTCAGAGCTCGTATGAGGCTACAGTTCACCCCAAACTTCGACAGTACCGACCACATTTCATTCCTCACCACTTTATCGTAAGCCTTTTCCAAATCCACGAACGACCTTTTGACCTTTGGCCAAGAATTTCTCGGCTATGCACCGCAAAGAAAATACTCGATCAGTGCATACCCATACCCTTTCGGGATCCCGCTTGTACATCCCATATTTTCTTCTCGGTACCATACAATTTGCCAACAATGCTGAGAAGGCTAATGCCTCTATAGTTCTTGCAGTCTTGTTGCGAGCCTTTTGCCTTATAAAGAGGCACAACCTCCGCTGTGGCCCAGTCGTCAGGTACTCGGCCGGTACTCCAGCACAAGTTAAATAAGCGCTGCATTTGACCAACTATAATGCCCTGTTCAGCCTTTAGCATTTCAACTGTAATCCTATCATATCCTGCAGCCTTACCTAATTTTATACTTCCCAGCGCCTTCACAATCTCATCCACCCAATATCGCTTTCATCATTGCTATTATTACCATTCATTTCGGCGATCGATGTCTCTATCACCGTTCTTTCAAATAAACCTTCAAAATACGCCTTCCATCTCTTCAGCACGCACGATTCACCATTCAGTATCTTTTCATTCTTATCTCTGATTGACGTGTATTCTGACGATTGAGTTCTTCCTCGAACTCCACGAACGGATTTCCAGAAAAACTTAATGTTTCTCCGGAAATCTTCAGATAATCTGCTATCAAACTCATCTTTCTCTTCCTCTTTTTTCCTTTTAACAATTTCTTTCACTATTCTTTTTGACCTAACAAACTCCTTTCAAGCTTCATCTTTGTCATCACTCTTTGCCTTTCCCATTCTTTCATTTGCTCAAAACGCTTTCAAATCCATCTCGCTTTACTTCCATGTGGGTGGGACCCATCCATTGAAATCGCCTAACAAGATCAATCTTTCGTTATCCTTACATTTCCTCAAAATCTCTCTTAAATTCTTCCAAAATTCCTGCCTTTCGTCTTGTTCTCGCTGTGACATACCCGCTTCTATATTGACCGGGGCGTAATCCCCTACAGTAAAGAGACGAGTAAGTCCTACTTTCATTCCCATCCATAGTAGCCTAGCATTACACCTTCAAATTCCTTAACACACTCATTCATTCGCACAGAAAGTATTACACCAACTCCCTTGGAGGCTCTGGTGGAACTGTCTACCTCAAACCAATAAGCCGTGTAGATTAGAAAAAGCTCCCTGAATGTTGGTTTAATTTCAGAGTATTTCTTCTCCTAGACGGGTTGCCGTCCAAAGCTGACGAGGCCCACCCCCCCGAAAAAGAGTGGTGTAATTTCGGAGTTTGTTTTCCCCTAGACGGGATACCGACCAAAGCTAACGAAGCCCATCCCGCCGAATAACAGATTTTTTTGGAACGTAATTACTATAACAAAAAAAAAAGATAAATAAAACTACAGAATTAAAAATCAATTGCATGAAGTAAACGCACCTTTGTCAAAGGGCAGATTATTATCTATGTCTGAAAAACTTGCGTAGATGTTAAACTGTTTATGGTTAAGTGATTTGGATCATTATTCCAAAATTAATTTTGACACAGTCTCATACAAATTTATTTTTTGCTGAAATGATCTAGACGATATTTCTCTCAATATCTTAAAAAGTAGCAGCGGCTGTATATTGTAAAACATATTATTAGAAACCATATTCAATAATCCAAATATTGATACCTTCATATGTAACAAAATCGGAATGTTTAAATGGAAAAACTTCGTCTGAATGTTTAAACTAAAATAACTCAAAATGTGTTAATTGTGGGGTGGAACATTTTGGCACAACTTGGTCCATTTATCACTACTAGGGTTAAATTATTAATAAAAACCGACAAATGTGATTAATTTATCACTTTAACCTCGACTTTCGGTAATTATTAATAATAATAGATAATTATTAATAATCTTCAATTATTCACTCTTACCGTAACATATATAAATAAAAGAAAGTCGTGTTAGTTACACTATTTATAACTCAAGAACGGCTGAACTGATTTGGCTGAAAATTGGTGGGGAGGTAGCTCAGAATCAGGAAAAACACATAGGATACAATTAGTTGCAACAAATAATCTGGGAGGGATTTTAGAGAGGGTCGAAGTTTGTAGGGACGTACCTACCTATTGACAGTAAGAACGCATGCCCTGTAATAATTGAGTGCTGCGCATGTGCTATCGTATTTCTGTCAGTACTGTCACATTATACCTACATTGTCATTAGGTGCACTGTCAGTATTTCGTTCGCTTACATTTAAATTTTCATTAGGTGCACTGTCAGTATTTCGTTCGCTTACATTAATAATGATTGTAACAGCCTTGGCTGATCCCTACTAATCTGTACTAATATAATAAAGCGGAAGAGTTTGTTTGTTTGTTTGAACGCGCTAATCTCAGGAACTACCGGTCGGATCGGAAAAATTATTTTTGTATACGATAGCCCAGTTCTTCCGGAAGGCTATAGGCTATATAACATAAGGTTTCGACCCTTTGGGGCCGGGCAAAAGGCTAAAAAGGCTAAAAGATAATGTCGGCTAATCTCAGGAACTAGCAATCGGATTTTAAAAATTGTTATTGCCTATGATAGCCCAATTATTCCGAAAGGCTATAGGCTATATAAAATTACGCCACAACTTTTAGGGGCCAGACAAAAATACTAAAATGGTCAAACGAGAGATGGAGAAGATAGCGGACGGGAAATCAAAGATGGCGGATGAGAAAATTTTAAAAATCAATATGGGTATCGCCTTCGATATTTTAAGGGGTGGGGAACCAAAATACAACATCTATTTCGTGATCAAAGATGGCGGATGTGAAAATTTGAAAAAATCAATATTGGTATCGTCTGCGATGTTAAAAGGGATGGGGAAACCAAATACAACATCTGTTTCGTGATTCAAGATGGTGGATGGGAAATCAAAGATGGCGGATGGGAAAAATTGTAAAAATCAATATGGGTATCGTCTCTGATGATTTAAGGGATGGAGAATCCAAATACAACATCTATTTCGTGATCAAAGATGGCGGATAGGAAATCAAAGATGGCGGACAGCGGACATGTTTTTTATAAGTCGATATGGGTATCGTCTCCGATATTTTAAGGAATGGGGCATTCAAAAACACCATGTATTTCGTGATCAAAGATGGCGGATGGGATTTCTTTTTTAAATCAATATGGGTATCGTCTCCGATGTTTAAAGAGATGGGGAATCCAAATACAACATCTATTTCCTGATTCAAGATGGCGGATGGGAAATAAAAGATTGCGGATGGGAAAAAAATAAAAAATCAATAAGGGTATCGTCTCTGATGATTTAAGGGATGGTGAATCCAAGTACAACATCTATTTCGTGATCAAAGATGGCGGATAGGAAATCAAAGAAGGCGGACGGGATTTTTTTTTTAAAGTCGATATGGGTATCGTCTCCGATATTTTAAGGAATGGGGAATTCAATATTATATAAAAATCTATGTCTGTTTGTTCATCATTAATAGACTCTGAAATGATAAGAGATTAAGCGCTAAGTCAATAGTAACTTTGGAAAAGGGGCTTGGAAAAAAGGGAATTAAATAAAACCTCTTAAAAAGGCGATACGGAGTTCGCTGGGTCAGCTAGTATTAGGTATAAATACGAAAATGTGTATGTATGTATGTACCGATTTCACGCTAAACCGGCTGAACCGATATTCTCTATTAATATTATAAGTATGCAAGGTGACGTTGTTGAGTACCTTTCGGTAGATAATGTCATGGATACTGACCAAGTTACTTCGTACCCTATAGAGTTTCTGAACTCTTTAGAATTATCAGCAGTGCCTTCACACTATTTGAGACTGAAAGTTGGTGATCCAGTCCTATTAATGCGACAACTTGATGCACCAAAAATATATAATAGGACACGACTACAAGTAAAACACCCAGGAAGAAACATAATAAAAGCTATGCTAAGGGCCGGCAAAAGGCGAAAATAGTAATTTTCCGCACATCCATTATTCCAACTGATTTGCCGTTCCACTTTAAAAGAGTCCAATTTCCCATGAAACCTGCTTTTGCACTAACAACTAACAAAGTTCAAGGGCGGGCAAATACTCAAAATAAAGGAGATTTGTGTTACCCCGAACTTAACGCGAGCGAAGCCGCGGGTAAAAGCTAGTATCAAATAAAATAAAAAAGAAATAGTATTATGCTTTGCACACGGACTAAATTCAGCGGCTTCCTAGCTTTCTACAAAATCTGTATAACGTATTATACATTTAGCTAAGATATTTGAGGGGTAAAGTATCTTAACAGCAAAAGCATTTTTGACAGACATATTGAAGCTCTATTTAAAACTATCAATTTTCATCATTTCTTATTACCTTAACTGATTATACACTCACGTGCAAGCAAATTGACTCAAGCGTCAAGTGCGCATAAAAAGTAATATACATTAATAATGACTTATTTTAGCTCTACACAATGTTTTACATATTTAAAGCGTAGTAATTAGGCTTTATAGTATAGGCTGTAGTTGCATAAACATAGCGTATAAAGAATCTACGCAGGTAGCGAAATGCAATACATGCTGTCATCATCAATGCAATAAACGACGACCGTCGTTTGATGTTCTTAATTAACTGTAAGTAGTTAAGTACCTTCATAATTGTGTCGCGAGTGTAGATAATCGTAAAACTATCAAAATTATAAGCCGCATTAGATCGTCGTTTGGATTCTTAAACTGTTAATCCATATGTCACAAGAATTGTAGATAAAATGTGTAAATGTCGTGTCGTATGAAACATATCTATGATTCAGGCGGCCTAAGTGTTGATCATAGATATCTTCGAGTTGTATTCCTAGGCTTGGTATAAGTTCAGGAAATTTTCAGGTTCAGGTATCGTTTGCAATATTTTTTATCTGCCGCAAGATTTAATAAGAAAGTAATTTAGAATTGAGAAATACATTGCAAGCTTTAACGAAATAGCTTAAGCTACTAATGTATTTAGCAGATATTGCCTATAGGCAGTAGTTCTTTAATATGTTCTTTTATTTATGATAAATTTGTACGTAAGAACCTGTTACATTTGCTTCATAAGCACATTACTTTTCCAACTACAAAAGACATTTGATTAGTTACTATAATTACATATCTATTATGCAACTTGTTCAAAGTAATTTCACAAGAACATTCGTATAGAAATGCAAGTTAATCAATTTGATTTTAGAAAGGCGCATAACAATTTGAACGCAATGTAGCAGACACAATAAAACAATCTATCAACATAGGTACGCAAAAGAAGCGATTATTTCTTTTTTCTGTTGTTGAATGGCGGCGGGCGCACCGTTAAACTGCGTGAATAATACAGAGACGTGTCACATTCGCTTATTTTTGTGAACTGATAACTTTAATCCAAGCGAAATTGAATCTTCGGTCCTATAATATATTTAAACATATAGTCTATTTATTATACTAAAGATGAATTGGCTTACTCATAAGATAATTTTGCTTAGGAATGTGCGAATATTCCTTTAAGGATCTTATTTAGTTAACATCGATAAGCCTTAATGCATTTCCGAACTATTCAGACCGCTATATGTATTCATTTCAGAGCGCAATCAATGTAGCCAACAGGCGACAACATACATTCGTTACGTCGCTGTTGTTTGCACAATAAAATCATTATAATCAATAAATTACAGTCAAATTATTTACCTTTCTTGTTTCTTACAGGTAATTTACTATGGAATAAAGTGGTAAACCGTTCATATACAACGATGTTTGCGATTAATACGTGCCTTATGGTGATAGCCACACTGTACACTTTAATATTCCTCAAATGGCAGACTCGGCCAGAACAAAAGAGTATGAAGCAAGCTGGAGTCAGGAACCCTGTGAAAGATTTCTTCGACGCCAACAATATGATTCAAACAATAACCACATTAACCAAGAAGAGACCGAATAATAGGACGCTGTTTCTATGGCTTTTACTACTGTCGATGGCTTTCTATACGTTCCAAAGAGGTAGGTACCGAATTTACTTATGTTGTCTATGGTAGCTATATAATTTCCTTAGACTATATATTATAACTAGCTTTTGCCCGCGGCCTCGCGCGCGTTAAATTCGGGATAACACAAATCTACTACTAAATGGTGAATCTAAACCATTCTCAAGTTCCCTTGAACACACACAGAAAATGTTATCAAAATCGGTCCAGTCGTTTGGGAGGATTTCAGTGACATACACACGCACACAAGAAATATATATAAAGATATAGATGGAGGGATTCCATCGCAAGATCATCACTAAAAGAATCTGAAATTGGTGACCATGGCAACCCATTACCCGTCAAAATGAAATATATCTTCATTTCAAACTTTGAAACTTCGTTCATAGACATTTTTATTTATTCGTATAAAGATTGTATTGATATTCGTAGTGACGTTATAATTTTATCGATACATTTATTTTACAAACTAGCTTCAGCTCACGGCTTCGCCGATGTGGGTGACAGTTATCGCAGAAGGTAGCCTATGCAATGTATAAGCAGTATAAGTTATACATCACAATAGCGCAGCGACATTGCTACCATTTATTTATTTATTTGTTGACTACGGTGGAAACTCTTCTTATGAGCCATCTCAACTCGACGCCAACCCAGCCAAAGTGTGATCGACCAGGCTTGGGACTGGCGGAGGAGGTATGTGGAGGCTCTCCCCAGGCGTTCAGAAAACCACCGCGGTGTTCCTACGGGTCCCGCGTAGTGGTGGGGTCACGCGATTCGCGGATAGCATATTTTCCGTGACCCCGCCCGGGACTGGCCCGCCGTTGGTGTTGGCAGGCCCCGCCTCGTTATGCTACTTGGGAGGCGGCGCGGACACTACGCCGTCTCCTTGCCTTTTGGCGGACGAGGAGCAGCCCCAGCGTTCGCCGTCCGCAGGCACTAAAATGGCCGCAGAGGATAGGGAGGACGGCAACCTGACAACACCGCATCTACTCTTCCTCTGGGGCCCCACCGCAACGCATCAAATGGTGCGCCCCCATTTGGTCGCGGGAGATAGGGCGTGCGGCAACGCAACACCGACACGTCTCTCCTCCCGCGACCGCGCCCGACTGCGAGGGACAGACAGAACTGTCCCCCACACCCGCACCTTGGGACGCATCCTACGCATGCCTCACCCAAGCCCACATGGAGCGTCCACTCCCGGGATCCCGCTTAGCTTCACCGTGGGTGTCCAAACCACGGTTACTGAGCAACCCCACCACGACAAGGTGGAGATCCCACGGGGGGGAGCGACATTGCTACCAGTCGACAGCGTTGTGGAGGAGTTTTTTGACGCTTCGTAGTTAGCAATTTTTTATTTACTTTCCTTTTTTATTATTTCCTCTTTTGTTTTTCTAAAGTTTAGGATAGTTTAGTTCTTCAATAAGTTTTATTTTATTGTACATAATTATGTTATGCCAATATGTTATTAATAAGAAGAATTATGTATAAACAAAAACTAATAATTTATTCTGCAATATTTCATCAAAAATGTTTTTTATAAAAGAGTAACAAATATCTCAAAAACTTCTCGAAAACTTTCGCGTTCATAACAGTTTATTTATAAAAACCATTTATTACAAACAACTCTAGGCCATGCAGGTTTTGTCGCGATGTTTGCCTACATCATTGCAAGCGATAATTACCTAAATATCCCTGCACGTAACTTCCAAAGTCAGAGACGTGGGTTTGAATTTTATGTTCAGTCAAATTAACTACACTGTGCCTGATGGCAACCAGATATTAAATTTACTGAACTTCAATGTCCACAATCAGCTAAAAATACAATATTTTATTTGTTCCTTACTTGCTTACATAAAATAATAATATGCAGATCTCGGTAATGTGTCATTCGAACATAATCCTTTTGCATAAGAAAGGCAAAAACGATATCTGTAACTACCGTCCCATTAGTTTAACAGCACACATTTATAAAACATTATCAAAGTACTGCATAATCGTATAGACCACAGAATAATTCAGTAATCTGTGGTATAGACGATAGTTGGATATACAATATACATACATACATTTGACGACCGGTTGGCGCAGCGGGAGTGTAAGCGACTGTTACGCCGAAGATCGCGGGTTCGATTCCCGCTCAAGTCAAACATTTGTGTGCATGAACATGGATGTTTGTCTTGGTCTGGGTGTTTCTATGTATAATATGTATGTATTTACAAAAAAATAAAGTATATAAGTATGTTTATCCATTATCTAGTACCCATAGTACAAGCTCTGCTTAGTTTGGGACTAGATGGTGTTGTGTGAATGTGGTAGAATATTATTATAATTATTACATAAACCACCAGATCAAGCTCGATTCCGCCCCAGTTTTTCTACAAGTGACCACCTTCACACTTGGAACCAATTATTAGAAAACACAGAAAACATAATAAACCATTGTATTTGGCCTTCGCTGACTACCATAAAGCTTTTTACAGTATCAAACATTCAGAAATATTTAATGCTTTAGAAAACCAAGATATTGAGAAACAGTACATTCCACTTATTAAATCCATTTACACCAATAGCTCCGCGAATATCAAACTACACAGCATTGGGCCATCATTTCAAATACAGAACGGTGTTAAACAGGGTGACCCGCTCTCCCCCAAGCTGTTCACAAGTACACTTGAGGAGATTTTTAAAACACTGGCAATGTTATGGAATACAAAAGGGCTTTTTGTCGGCAACGAGAGACTTACAAATCTCCGATTTGTCGACGATATAGTTCTTTTTGCTTCCACCGCTCTGGAACTTTAGACTATGCTCCAAGAACTGAGCACAGCAGGCCGCAGGGTGGGACTTGCGGTCTGTCAAAGAGCTATGAAGCGCAGCATCCTCGGTATTTAACTCAAATATAGGACACAAAACACTGAGCTGCTCTCCAAAACTAAAGTTATAGATGTGTGAAAAAAGTGCTAGCCTTAAATGGAACTAGGCGGGCCACGTCACCCGTATGCACGAGGATCGTTGCGCGAAAATCTCGACGTCGCCGGAGCCGTACCCGAAAGAGGTGGCGGGATGACCTGGACGCCTACCACAAGAATTGGCTAGAGACTGGAGGCGACAAGAAAGAATGAAAAATTTGGGGGAGGCCTTTGCCCAGCAGTGGGACAGTACAGGCTAATAAAAATTATATCACTGAAGATTTATCAACATTCTATTGGAATTAATTCTGAGTAAACCAGATCTGCGGCTTTATTTTAAACATTATCGAGTAAGCCCATCATTCGTCAAATTAAAATTAGTGAAAACCTACGAAAATGCGAAACGTCATTTATAGACTTCTCTTACTCTAACACTATAAAAATTCATAAGTCAAAGTGAAGTGAATATATTGAGTAAGACTTTAACGTTATCCCTACTTAGGTGTGGTTAAATGAAAATCGTAATTGCTGTTACAATGAAAAATTAATTTAATTCATTAAAGAATTTAACACATCCTTTAGCAAAACTCTAATTTTAACATTATTAAGGAAATTCTATAGATCCAGGGTCGTGTGATTCGACGATAGTAAGGGGTCTTGTTGGGGACTCGCTTCCGGGGTCGTTCAGGAAGAGTAGCTGGTGTACTTAGCTCTGCTCGCCGCCGTTCAGCCGATCCAAGAGGGCCGAGCGCTCCCAACGCCTCCGGATTTATTGGAAGCACGAGGTGTGGTGTCTGAGGTGAGAGGGGAGGCAGCGGCCAGCTAAGTGGAGTGGGCTAACGCGCGAACGGTGTGATCGCGACGTCACAGCGACGTAACAAGACTGCTATTATAATGCGGTATCTATGTATATTTTCCTTACTCTAAGATAATTTCCTTTAACTTTAATCAACTGTTATTGCATCATGTATCCTGAATTATATTTGCTCGGTATCCAGATTGTACTGACGATTCTCGATCTACTACAATATCGATGGTGGTCACTGATATCACTTCATATTTTTGTTAGGTATTACTTATCTTACCACATATAATTATATTTTATATCCATAGCCTTTAAAATCGACGTTGCTGTTTTATTGTCAAAACACCCGTTTGTTATTTATTTAAGGAACAATCTCGTTACAAAAAGCAGTTATTGTTTAGGTACGCATTCCAACCGCATGACTACCAACCTTATTTTTATAAGATGTACAGAAAGAAATAAAAAGTTATTTGCTTTATATGCATATCATGGATATGGCTCATCAATTTTGCGCTATGGTATTATAATTTATAATATGGGGAAACTCGGTTGATATCATCAATGTTTTCAGAGCTCAAAAAAAGTGTATTATTAGAGCAATAATTAAACCCCAACCGATAGAAAGCTGTGCTCCTCTTTAAAAATAATAAAATATTACCTCTCCCAGCTTTATATATGTATATTCGAAATCTGTATCTTTGTACACAAAAATATAAGCCTGTTTGAGACCCATAATGAAGTTGTAATTAGAAAAAGTCGAAAAATGCGTAAATTATATGTACCCCAGCAAAGAATAGAACTTTTTTCTAGGAATATTTATTGCATGGCAATACGCATTTACAAAAAATTACACGATACTTTTAAAACATATAACCTAACTACATTTAAAAACCAATTATTTTGCTTCTTGCTGGGCAAATGCTATTACTCGACGAATGATTTCTTATGTGAAAAATTTGACACGAAATTTAAATTGTAAGTTGACATTATAATAATATTTGACATTTTATAAATTTATTACTAATTATTTCAAACTTATTACTGTAATCGATTTTAATTGCATTCTTAATTTTATTTTAAAGCTAAGTTATTGTTGTTAAGTTTAAGATTTGTGCGCCGGAAACGGCAGAATATTATGGACATATTATATCATTTTGTAACACCACTGTAACAACAGTATTCTAACAAATAAATGGATTATTATTATTATTTGGTTAGTTAGGCACTTATTAATATTCGGCCATAGCGCGGCTTTACTTGCGTCTCACGATATAGAAATATATTTTTAATTTTTTTTTGCCGTGTGGTTGACGGCATAGAATACAAGTGTCACCACCCCCTATCATCCCGTGGGTGTCGTAAGAGGCGACTAAGGGATAACACGATGCAAATACTATCTTTGCGTAGAGACGGAAAACTCGACATCAAACCCTATACGACTGCCTCGTTGGTCTCGCGGCATAAATGTGCGCGTGGGATCGGGAGGTTCCGGGTTCGATTCCTGGGTCGGGCAGTGTTATTGGGTTTTTCTGTCACGAAATTCTCAGTAGCAGCACGGAGTCTGGAAATGTGCCCGGTACGGCAATAGGCTCGCCCCTTATTACGTGGGACTAAAGTATATCTGGCGAAAAGTGGGTGTAGAAATACACCTCTGCCTACCCCTTCGGGGATAAAAGGCGTGACGTTATGTATGTATGTATTTTAAAAGGTAACCTATTTCCTGAAGATACCTTCAAATTTTTTTTGCGTTTATTAATTTAAACATAATTCTTGCTACAATTACTGTTATTCTTCAAAAAGTATTAGTTCTAGCTTTAGAGCTATACTCCATGTTTACGTAAATAAATATATTTTATCCATATTATATTGCAGATGAACGTCCAATCATGTATCTATACACAACTAAAGTATTTAAATGGGATGCTACAACATTCAGTAACTTCAGAACGTACCTCAGTACGCTATATGTATTGGCCATGCTGTTTGGTATACCATTGATGAGTAAGGTGTTCAAATGGCGAGACACGGTAAGTACAGTTGCAGCAATGATATAAATATATCTATATATAAATACGTGAAGCAAAATGTTGTGATCCCTTTTTACGAGAAATGCGAGAACGGAGGATTACGAAATTTGGCACGCTTATTGTTTACATGTAGAAGGTGTGCAGGATACATAATATATATTTTTATAAAATATGCATTAGAAATAGGGTAAACCATACTAATGTTAGCACCCCCTCAATGATTGGCACTTCACAGCTTTTTCTTGGTTATCAGAATATTTTCTGTTTTGTTTGACAGATTTACACAATCATCAGGAAAATACTCAATCTCTTATACTGTCAACACCTTTTCTTTTCTTTTTTTTATCGCGGGAAAAATGCTTATGCATACTTAGGTATCTCATTTATTCGGGGGAAAAATGAAGGTTATGTGGGACTGCACCCACTAAACAACTCGCGGTGAGCCTTGCGCGTCGCATTGACGGGAGGTCCCGGAACATGTTACGACTTCGGCAACCTCCCAGCGAGACACCCGAACTAGAGCGGGCTACCTCTCTTGGGCGATGTCCCGGCTCATCCTAGGACATCACCCCATTGCAAAATCCCGCAGACGATGGATATCCCCGATCCTTCGCCCGCAGAGCCACATTAGGGCGGCATAAGGCGTAGCCGAACTGGGCGGCATAAGACGCCGCCCAGTTCGCCGGCGGTGGATCAAGTCAGGCAAGGCATTTTCCTTTCCTGACTCGCTCTGCCGCTTCCTTCTGCGGGATTACTTCCTCGCAGAAGGTTGTGACCGCCACCCAATGCCTGTCACTGATCACCATAGCTTGAAGTACAGCTCCAGCGATGGAACTGAACCAGCTTCCTTTGCCACTGCTGGCCGCCAATACATTTCGGCAAGTACTTCCGCCTCCAAATCCCATGGTAGGGTGCCGGCTAGAGCACATGCCGCTTCTGTTGACACAGTGCGGTAGCCCCGTATGACCCTCACTGCCATAACCCTTTGGGGTTTCCATAACATAGCCCTTGTTTGGGCGGTTAGGCACTCTGCCCACACTGGTGCACCATATAGTGCCATCGAGCGGATAACACTCGTGTAGAGTTGCCGGCACATGATAGAAGGTCCACCTAAGTTCGGCAAAAGCCGTCCGAGGGCAGACGCTGTGCTGACAAGCTTTGGGGACAGTTGGCGAATGTGTTCGCCAAACTGCCATCTTCCGTCAAACATAAGCCCAAGATACTTTATGCTAGACTTGATCGGCACGAGAACCGAGCTGATAGTTATCGAAGCACCAGTGGGTGGCTTACGGCGAGGTCCGTGGAAGAAAAGAGCCTTAGTTTTATTCAGTGCCCCTGTAAGTCCCAGTTCCTCAATACGCCCAACCACTTCTGAGACTCCAATGTTGGCCAGGACCACGGCAAGATAATAACGTGTTTATAAAGTACAAGTCTGTAGAGTTTTATTTTTTAGTCTATAGAACATTTGTTTTAGATATTTACTACCAAATAAAGTATTTAGTAACCGTTCCAGTAATTTCATAAAAGATTCAACTTATTTTCATTATGCGACGAGGTCTGTGTAGTCCAGTCAATTTAGGGGTTGACCTCGGAAAATCGACATACCCAGTAGGTATATTACCACGTAAAATCTTGTACTTTGGCATCCTAAAACTGTTCTCAAAAGTCACATACAATTGGATGTCCTCAAGTTTTAAATTCAGAGGTCAAAGGTCACAAAAATCGATTTATTTTACATTTTTGGCAAATATCTCGTTTTCTATGGGTTTTACGCTATTTGTATTTATTATCAATATTAGAATATAGATAATTAAATTCTCTACAACTTTTTTATTTAATATTTTTTTATACCTTGAACTGTTTTCGAGATAGAGGGCATAGAGCGCGCAGTCAGAGAATTATCTAAGGTCAACTGGTAGTCTCGATCAAAAACTCGTAATATTAAGGTTATAATTTATTGCTAAACATATAATTATCATTTTTTATTAACTTTTAGTTTAAATTCTTTATATTTTATATCTCGAAATAGGTTCAAGATATAAAAAATGTTAAAGAGAAAAGTTGTAGAGAATTTAATTCTCTACAGTATTGATAATAAATACAAATAGCGTAAAACCCATAGAAAACGAGATATTTGCAAAAAATGTAAAAAAAAAACGATTTTTGTGACCTTTGACCCCTGAATTTAAAACTTGCGGACATCCAATTATATGTGACTTTTGAGAACAGTTTTAGGATGCCAAAATACAAGTTTTTACGTGATAATATACTGGGTATGTCGATTTTAATAAACTGAGGTTGACGACCTATTTTCGGGTTAGAGGTCAAAAGAGAACCTAACACAACCTATTTAGTTACTTTCACATAAAACCTAAAATTACGTTCCGTTTTGCATATTTGAATGAAGAATTTTTGTACATTGTTTAAAAATATTTAGACGCAACTCCGGCAGCAAAATTACTTTTAGGGGATTAAAGCTAACTCCCTTAAGCCCCCTACACCACCAATACCCTCAAATTCGGGCGACTCGTTTCGAAACCCAACCCCGGATTTTTTATTCACAATTAAACCTAAAACCAAACCTCATATGGCGTCTACTAACTAAGCTCGACGGGACGACCTACTTCTGGGTGGTTTAAAAAAAAACCACGAAGACTAAGGCGGGCCCGCCTTAGTCTTCTAACCTAACCTATCCGAGTCGGATTGCACTGAGTCGGGGTGTTAACGATATTTAATTTCGACATAACAATATTATGTATTATTTCCATAATTACCTATATCAAAATTTGATTATGTCAAGAGTCGATTATGAGATGTGTTACTTATGGAAACTAATTATTATAATAGGTATATGTTGTTAAAGCAAGTCATTGTATGGCAAATAAAAGTTATTACTGTTGAGTTGTTAAGGCAAACGTCATTAGTATAAAATATGATAATGGTGCAAGTAAATATTATGATCAGTGATGAGTATGGCAAACAATATTAGTGCAAATTAATTTATGGAAAACGAGATAATACCCGTCGTATTACACCAGGAGAGTGCAGTGAACAATCAATTGCAAATCAAGAAGGCCCTGGATCTATAGCACCAGGCTATGATATGAATGCAATCCTACACATAGTCATACATATACCTAAATGAGTCTTACATAACTTACTGCATATTCATTTTCAGACCATAAAGTTGTGATTTATAAGAATATCTACCGAATAACTGATATCACAAGTATTCTTTTTGCTTACTTCAATCCGTGTATTTTTGTTTTAGATAATAGTAATGGTGGGCGCAACAGCACATATATGCGGCCACCTTGTATATGCTCATGCGAAGACTGACAAGCTGATGTATGTGGGCGCGACTGCGGCGGCCTTTGGACCTGTCGTCGCACCCTTGATACGTTCCATGACGTCCAAAATTTTACCCGCGTCTGAGAGAGGTTCGTGCTTATAATTATTTGGATTTGGAATTTTTCTTTTTCTGTTACCTAGGTTGGACCAGGGAGAACACAGACCTTAAGCATTCACCAATAACATTTGAGTTCTATTAAATGGCAAGTAGCTTCTTGGTATTACTCTAAGTCTTAACCTGCTTTCACCAGGGTTCGCCTCCACAAATGAAATCCTTCCTCCCTGAAAGCAAAATCCTGAATTTGCCTGCATCAGTACCTCAAGTCGCTACGTCATGCATGACCACCATGAATCGATTTGCGACTACTATTGTGCTACATTTATTTTAAAGCATTTGGCACGCCGCATTTGGTGTCTTTAGTGGGGGGTTTGCCGTATTTTTGTAAATATGATATTACGATAGCTCTGCGAAACGCAGTAAGTCCAGTCACTACCACGCTTATTTTTGTTCGTCTTCTGTTTACTACACCAATCCGGTCCACTTTTGTTATTGGTGACAATCCATGACAATTGGAGGCAATATTCACGACACTATTGTCATGCCACTTAGCGACAATGATTTCTTTTGAGACTTTATAAACAAGCTCACCCCTAGGCTTCTTCTTTATCTCTTTGGCGTTAATAAGGTAACAGGTTTCCAGGCGGTTTTCCCTAATAGTTCCAGTTCCTCCAATATTATTTTCATGTAAATATTTCAGCAAAGGGAAGGCAGTGAAAAAAATTGTCGAAATACAGGTTGTATGGACCAAGATTTTCTGGTAACCTGGAGTATAATTCTAAAATGACAGCGGCACCTAAACCATAATCAGATTATTGTTTCATAGTCGTACCAGTTGCACCTTGATTAAGTTCGCAATTGACGAGTTACCCATGCCGTGTGGCCGCTGACTAAAGTTTGTAACCAAAGCGGATGGGCTTCCCATGAATGTACTGTTTGGTACCATGTCTCCCAAAATACGGCACAATGGTTTCGTCCATCAAAATATGTGATGATCCTGCTTCAGCAAAATTGGCGGTGAAATTATGAATGATCATATCAAAGTACTTACGAACCTTAGCAAATTTATAATGTTGTGGTAAAGCTGTACTATCACATAAATTTAAGTACTGTTGTATTTCAAAGAATCTAATTTTGTTGTAATAATGCCCAGTGTCATCTGCAGATGACACTTGCGAATTTGACCCCTATTTTGAGAACAAAAGCTGTTGATATCTCACTAAAATTATTAAAATTACAAGCTACAAACCATAACAACAATTTGCGATAATAATTATTACAGAACTTACCCTTTTGCCATTTTTACAGCAATAAAAAGTTACAAAATCGCTCCTACGCCAAAAATAATCAGTAATGTTTGAAACAATTAAATAATTTGACAGATAACGTATGGATCAGTGTTGCCAAAAAAAAATACTACTGACTGTTGAGTTTATAGTGACACTGGGAATTGGCGAGTTAATTCAATGTAACCCTTAGCCAATAAATATTTATTACTTGACTAGGCGTAGTATGGCAATAATTGTTATTCCTGTAGAATGTCAAGGTCATCTGTTTTCAACAAAGAGATTGAAATTCGCTACCAAATTCCACTTGCTACGACAAAGCAATTCCCTATTTCCCACCTGCAGAGGCAGACCTAACTTGATTTGGGAGGGCCTGACTCTGGTGAAAGTAGGTTTCAAGAGCAACACTAAAAATACATAATATAATATAATATTCTACCACATACACACATCACCATCTAGTCCCAAGCTAAATAGAGCTTGTGTAATGGGTACTGGATAATGGATAAACATACATATATAATTCTTTTTTGCATAAACATACATATTATACATAGAAACACCCAGACCAAGACAAACTTCCATGTTCATGCACACAAATGTTTGACTTGAGCGGGAATCGAACCCGCGACCTTCGACGTAACAGTCGCTTACACTCCCGCTGCGCCAACCGGTCGTCAAAACATATTTTGTCATAGAACACAGCAGCTTTTTTGGAAGACTTGAAGCCCTTAGCACCTGGATTCGCCCGTGCACATGATCATCACTAGTTATCGTAGTCCAGTTGCTATCCATGACCTTCGCCTTGTAATAATTTGTATCACCCCATCACAGGAATCAAACAAAATGATCTAATGTAAAGTATAATTTTCTTGCAGGTGTCGCGTATGCGTTCCTATCAGTAATGGAGAACGCAGTCGCAATGTTCGCGTCCATCGTGTATTCCCAGCTATACAAAGCCACCATAGATACGGAATTCGTAAACGCGATATTCTACCTCACGATATCAACACAAGTGATCGTCTTTCTTGCATCATTGTAAGTACATTGACATTTGTAGTATCGTTTTAATTTGATGCTTACAATGCGCTAGCTAATCATATGATAGTTTAGCTGCGGCTTCTCAGAAATTAAGAACGTTTATGAACCTTTGGCCGAACGAATCAAATAGAAAATCATTTGCCCTGGTTGACATATTATATCTTCGCAGACCCTAAACAACTAAAGCTGAAATTTCTAATTTAGACAGTGAATTTTATTATGTCCCCAAAAATAAAATAAAGGTTGCAAGTAGGTATGTTTAAAATCGCTGAATTTTAAAATAGCGAGATACATAATAATATAAATATTTTTATGTGTTTCAGTACTATGGACATAATGTTACAAGGAAGACGGCTTGAACCACACCAAGAAGAAGAAGAAAAGAATATACCGACTACATAATATTCTATTTTAGATTAATCCTAAGATTAACGCGATTGTACTGAGAAAAATAAGAAAATCCCTACTTTTCTCAGTAAGAGTGGCAACGTCTTAATTTAATGTAAACATTTTTGTATATTTTAATATGAGCATTATTTGACTACAGTAAACTTGTAGTACCTATACACATTACTTGAAATGCAGAAAAAAGATAATAGATCGGCGGGACAATAAATTGGTGCTAATTAAAAAAAAAAAGGTTTGTCTTGAAATTCTGGCGTTGCCGCTCATACTGGTAATAGCTAAACCATATAGTAAAATCGTATAAATAATTTCTAGGTAGGTAGTACGTGAAAATAATATCTGGCAACACTACCGTACTAAAAAATGTTCACCGGTTAAACAATTTTTCATTCTCTAGATACTGAAAAAGAAATTCAATCGACGGGTAGTAAAAACGTTTACTCGTTATTGGGTACAAGTCAACGTCCAAGTTACATAACATTAAATATAATATAAATCTTATAATTTGAAGTCTCCACTATCGATAGGTATTACGTTTTTATAGACAACTGGTTTACCCAGGAACTTTTTTAATTTTTCAGTCGAAATCACTGAGGCGCTTTATATTTTCATAGCAAATCAGGTTTACTGACCAGATTCAAATCTGATTATAGATTAAGCAGTGGAAACGAAACATAACAGGTATATATTCGCATTTATAGTATTTTATTAAAATACGTACAATTTTAGTAGACTGTGCTGCTTTAGCATGTAGTTCTTGTTAGTAAAGTATTTTTTGTTGTCTGTTAAACATTTTCAGTAAAAATAGTCCTTTTGGAAAGATTAAAAACACAGTGTTACTATTCTGGTATAAAAAAAAGGACAGGTCAGAAGTACCCTTAACAGAAGAGCATGCATGAGAAACTTGATGGAAACATGGGAGTGAATGAAGCAAGAGAGATGTCAGGATCGTTGCAAATGGCGTTCCGTAGTCTCTGCCGACCCCTCCGGGAAACATGCGTGAGTCTATGTATGTATTTGTGTCTATGTATGTATGTTACTATTCCATTACATTCAGTGGGTGTCGTAAGAGCCGATTAAGGAAAATACACGAAACATATGGTAGTACAAATCCGTTTTATTGACTCACAATGCTACTGGTTATTGTAAAATTAATTAGCAGAGGCTTGAGTCCAGCAGTGGACTGAGAAAGACTGTAGAGGATAGGACACCGTACTGTACCGTAACATTTAAACAACAGGCGTGCCTAGCGTATGCGGATTACCAAGAACTTCGAGATAAGCACAACAAATTGAATACGGGGTATCTCAAAGATGGTATATCGATTGCAACGTCAAGGCAGTATTTCGACAGCTTACGCAAAGCAGCGTGATATGATTTTACAGCAAAATGCTATTTAGGCTAAAGGAACACAGATATAAATCGTCCATAAGAACTTGGCGTTCATATTTCTGTAATGTGTAGTGCTTGGAGCGGCATAAGCTCAGTTTGAACGCCAAGAAGATGACTATGCTGGTCAGCCCAGCATATTCACATCCACACGAAGAGACCGCATTAATACTTTTTGAGCGACAGTCAGTGTCGATAGTCGCGAATAGTAAAGAAAAATAGTATCACCTTCGCCGGTACGACCATATAATTATTACGACAACCCCCATGTGACGTGGGAAATAAAATACCTTTGTATTGCCTCTGATCATTATCGGGACACGAGGTAGATCCAAAAGATGGCTTCAACATCCAAGACAATATCGCAAATCGTATTTAGTAGATGCGAGAATATTAGAAGACGGAGCCGAGGTTCTTAGGCGGATGATTTGGAGATGTGGACCAAAAATATCCAAATTCAGCAACTAATATTTGATAAAGTATTATCTTCATGTCCTATATCGCTTTGCTATTTATTTTTTATTGTTATGTTTCTGTACGACAGTTTCCGTTGCGTTTTTCTTGCTGCTACTTTCAATGCTACTTATGTATTTCTCAGAATATTTTTGACTCCTTTCGGCGTTTGCCAAGTACATTATACGGTACTTAAATATATAGGAAGTTAGGTAATAAGAAGATACTTATTTATTTAAGGAACTTTAATGGCGGCTAGAAACAATTTGTTATAACTAAAGCTAACATGTTGACATAATAAAGTCTCCAGACTGTGATAGCATTGCAATTAGAAACAAATTCAAAAATATCTTTATATTGTCAATGTGATTGAAAAGGTTCCATGCATAGCAGTGATTTAGTTTTAAGTATCAATATAGGGTAGTTGACTACATAAAGATAATGAATTATCATTTGTATAACCAATTGTTAACGTAAATTTCAGTCGATCTAGTAAAAATAAAAATGATAAAAGGTTATGCATGCTTTGCCCGAAAATCATTTATTAGGCACCCGCAGATTTATTTTGCATCAAATCAAATAATTAACATCAAAATAAGAGAAAGTGGCTAACTAAATGGCAATATTTACTAGCATAGCTTTCCGATATCGTTTTTATTTATGGTATAATTAGTCAATTACCCTATAGAACATAGTAGGTATAATAATTAAGTAAAATAAGTATTTTTGCATAAGTGCATAAAGCAGACAAACCGAATGAAATCAAAATATCGAGCTACTGAAATTAGTTTAATATACGTGGGACACTCAGAAAGTTTAGCGACACTAAAAAAATGTTCTATATGTAAATTTAACGCAAAAATGTGGAGGGATGTTTTGAATTTAGAACGTACCTATTTTTACTTATTAAGTAATCATTATTTTTAAATAAATTTTAATACCGCATTTACACATGCGTGTTCGTCATTCGCCTCGACACTCCACGAATATTCGTCGAAACATTCGTATACGAATGCTGTCGCGAACTACTGTTCACACATTCGCGGAGTGAATCATTTTGAAATTCGCACACGAACATGGAGGACGTGAAAATAATCGCAGCATGCGCGCTACATTTATTGAAATTATTTAGATATCCTGCGTTAAAAAGTAAAAAAAAGCCATCGTCACAAACGATTTTTTGAGCATGTAAATTATTAAATTACTTTGAGAATTACTCATATAAATAATATTTTTTTTATTTTTATTTATAGACTCTCGCCTGTACCCCCGTAGGGGTAGGCAGAGGTGTAATATTACACCCACATTTCGCCATGAATTTTTAGGTCCCACGTAATAGGGGGCGAGCCTATTGCCGTACCGGGCACATTACCCACGACATTACCAGACTCCGTGCTACCACTGAGAATTTCCTAACGGAAAAACCCAATAACACTTTGCCAGACCCGGGAATCGAACCCGAGAGACCTCCCAATCCCACGCGCACATTTATGCCGCGAGACCCGTTGGTCTCGCGGCATAAATGTGCGCGTAAACATAACATAGTAAAAGCAAACAAACAAAAACAAGCAAAAAAACAAACAAACATAGTAAAAGATATGACTGCCTCGTTAGGCAGTCATATCTTTTACTATGTTTGTTGATAATCAATTTTGTTTTAGCCAAAGTATGATTTTTTTTTATATTTAATGTGCTTAATGGCAACCCCATACTAGCAGACATACGGTTCCAAGCATACATCGTTTATCTTTCTGGTGTTTTGGGTTCCAAATGAGCTCTTCTTTTTGAAATAGTTCAAGGAATTCTATAATTCGCGCTTCACTCCACTCCATTTTGACAAACGTCCGGTTGGGCCGGGCGCTAGCTGTCAACTGAATGCAGACGAATGTGTAAACAGTAAGTTCGTGTTCGCCATTCGTGCCCTTTGATTCGCGTCCGAAAAACCGCTCTCAACGCGAACACGCGAATCACGAGGCGAATAACGAATGTAGTGTTTACACATGCATGTTCGTTATTCGCCCCGTCATTCGCCTCGTTATTCGCACGAATGTGTAAATGCGGCATAACTGGCCAGTCTCACATAGGTACATAAAAACTTTTTCTCGCAATACGTTCCGAGTGTCCTGGTAGTATGCTGTTATTATGAATTTTAGATATGAAGTATGATATTATATAAATTAAATAGTATTAAATATTGTTACTCGAATTTACAAGGCCGTTCGAATATTAAGATGATATTATTCTATTGAATGGAAAAGAATTCACGAATATTGAGTTTATTATGCATATTATAATGATAAGTCTTAAGAAATGATATTATATTATTGTCCCTTCTTTATAAAAAAATAAGCGTTGATTGTTGAGATATAATATAAGTATAAAACATATTTAATTTCGTTATATGATTACCTTGATTAAATCGTTTAATTTGGAAACATTCTGTTTTTTCTTTTAAGTTTCCGTAGCCGTTATGTCGCTATGAGGTACCTACTTGGTCTCACAAAACGTCAGCATTTTATATTTAGTTTGTAATAGTCGTTGGTAGTGGATGAATACATAGTATAGATTCGCTACCAACTATTCTTACTACTAAATCTTCGTATGGCCTTCATCGCTGTCATCACCGGAATTCCATCACTGACAATCAGGCTCACTTCTTGAGCATAGTTATTATACCTACCTACATAATGGAAGTAACCTGTGTGTAACAAATATAGCGACCACAAATATAAATTGGGAAATGTGTAGAAATGAAGGAGAACATTTTTGAAGATGTCAACACAATATTTTATTGTTTATGAGAGCATTTATTTAGTTTGTCATGGACATTTATCAGAACTTTAGAAAATAACAATCACTCGTATTACTGTCACAATCTGATATAGGTAAAATCACGAAAGTTGACCACAAATAGCGGCCGTCGCGCATATGTACATTCGTGCACCAATGGCGTGGCTCCATTCTTGACGCATTTAGGGAATGCGTCAAGAACGGAGCCACGCCATTGGCACTCCACCCGCGCCTCACCCCGCACAAACACGGGGACCTAAAAAATGATTTCTGCGCAGTGGTCATCTTTCGTGAACCGACCTATACACAAGTAATGACACAGTTAAGTAGTCATATACATTTTAACTCATTATATAATCCTATGACCTTAGATCATATACAAAACTTAACCATTTATTATAAAACAGTAGACATCTCAATACATTCTATTTTAGCACACATTAACACATTGCTTACAGACTTTATGGTTGTCCGATCCAGCCAGCCAAATATTGCTGAATCTCGATGCGGGCTTCAATTAAATCACTGGAATCGTTCTCGCTTGGCGGATACATGTTTGCACAATGTGCTGTACCTGAAAAGTATTCAATTATACTCGTTAAATAACATGTGAAATGATAATGTGAGTTTGCGTCTGAAGAATAAGCTTTATATTACAGTAGGGTTCCTAAAATTTGTTCACGCTAAGCATGTCCAAAGTAGCATACGAAAAATGCTGGGATTGGTCCATCTAGCCTTTCTTTTTCTCAGTTTAACAACGGAAACCCAAACTAAGAACCTTTACTTCCATCTCTTGGGCGCCACTAAAGCGGCGGGATGGCCTATTTCGATTTTTATTCGCTTCTTTTACGAGCAACCTCATTAGTTATAAGTCAGGAACTATTATTGACATTTTTATTAGGTAGACCCGCTTTGAGAGGACTATAAGAATTCAATAACTCTTTTCTGCTAAATGTCACACTTACGATGCATTGCTCGGATGAACACTAACGACTAGAATTCCTATACTTTTATAGAACACTGGTGATAAGTACAACAGAAGCTGAAAGAAAAACAATGCAGGTACAATAGGCAGGATGACATGAAGCATTACGATGACAGTATGGTACGGTGGCGTAGCGCGAATGTAACTGCCTGCCTCGCGAAGGTTAGTATTTGATTCCCACTCAAGTCAAACATTTGTGTGTGTAAAAATGATTGTTTTATCTTCTTATTACTATTATTTACCTTTGATGTAAATAGCAGGTGCGTCATTCTCCTGAGTTTTGGTGATTCCAAGGGCGTGCCAAGGATCCACAGAGCCGTGGACGAATACCACGCGACTCACAGCTATATCAAGCGCACCATAGTAGTTATTCGTCCACTCAGCAGCACCCTCTATAAAGTCTGCATTATATCTGGAAATTAAAAACAATACCTATTGTTTACAGCCAGTTTGTAATAAATATATAGTAACAACGAGCCAAACTATATTTTTGTTTCGCGTTTAATCGTCGGTTACTGCTGTTATAAAGACTTTGGGCTCGTTGGAGAGGACAGTACTCTCAAATAACTTTATAATGGTCTAAACCATTGCATGTCTCTTTCCCTTCGCGTTGGCCGAGTTGGAGAGGTAAGATAGCAGTCGCCCTGTAGAAAAGCTGATATTCTGTCATATTTGATAAGACCAGTGACCCAACTCCGGGATCCAAGAGGCAAGTTTTGGATGCAAAGGGATAACGCTTGGACAATATTCACTAGAATTGATATCAGTTGGCAATAAGTTATCAACTTACTTTCTTCCAAATATATCTTCACACTGTTGGATGTAGAAGTCGAGAGTGAATTGATTGCCAAACACTTCAACTTCACCAGAAGATGTCTGGTAGAAGCCAAACTCTGTGCAAGTTTGGTACATCCACTGACGAGCTGTACAAAGGTAAACAGTCGTTACACTTTTACTACTTACTATTAAAAAAGTGATAGTATTTGCGTATAGATGGATGTTTGTTGCTCCTTCACGAAAAAACTAGATACATAATGATCGGATTTTGATGAAGCCATGCAGCAAAATAGCTTATGTAAATGTATGTATGCTATAATCTATGGTTTAAACATCAGAACAGCAGATAGGCTACTTTTGTCCCAAAATCGACCACCAAGCGGGCGAAGCCGCGGGCTACAGCTAGTCAAATATATTCAGTCACATGGTAGTTATCTTGCACGGGTGGCATAGTGGTTAAAGCGGTCGCCTTACCGTCTAGAACTACTACAACATTTTGTGTGATCCTCAAAAATTATGTTCCCAATCTGGGTTATTTGTGTCCATTGGTTGAATGTTAAAAAGGAGACATTTTTGACGCGGCAACACTGAATTCAACCCTATCGGAATCTGGTATAATGAAAGAGAAAATAATGAAATAAACCGAAATAGTATTGCTGACCTCCTTCTGATCCCCAAGTCATATTTCTGAGCTCTCTGATCATATTGTCGTAGCTGTAGTCTAAACAAGTCTGATTCGATTTGTTCAAAATGATAGAATTGAAAGCGGCAAGTTTCTTGTAGGCAGGTTCCGACCCTTCAGCTGTTAACATGTTGCATACCTGAAAGTTGAACACGTAAAGAAAGACTTTAAAAAATATACTTATTCAACTGATTCAGTTCCTACCTATCGAACAAAGTTTAATGTGCCTGCTTCTTACAAATTAAAAAAGGAATATTCAACTCTTCATTCCTGTTTTTAGGGTTCCGTTTAGTGTGCTATAAAGGTTCTGTTTTTTCCTAAAATAAAAAACAGAACCCTTAAAGCAATGGCGTAGTTATGGGGGAACCGGGGAGGGGCCATGGCCCCGGGCGGCAGATTTAAGGGGGCGGCAAAAGAACGCAGCAAAAATCGATAATCAAAATTTAAAATTTCCTATTTTAATATAATTGGCACACACGGCCACGTTCCTAGCTGGACCGCGAAGAATGTTAGCTTGTTTTACAAGCTATTTAAAATTAGATGAACTTTGACTAAGGACATGAAGCGCAATTAAATGAAGCCAGAGTTCCCGGCAGCTCCGCTAATCTTGGTCAGGGCGGGGCTGGAGGTGCAAAGAATTACCGGGTTAATATGGCAACAAAATCTCTAAATCTGTGACAACAAAATCTCTAAATGTCTAATCAAACTATTAAAGCTCAATAAACATCTCGCCAAGCTCGAGGTAGAATGAAGTCGCTTACAATGGGAAATACTAGGGTTATCAGAAGTCTGAAGACAGACTAGTGTCAGTTGACTTGTTTTAACATCGTGTAGGCGACTAGTTGGTCATTATATAATATATACAAGGTTATTTAGCGGCGCCGCGCCGACCTCAACACACCGTGACGACTAACGTGGATATTGGTAGAGGCAACGCCACCTGACGAAACTAAGAACTGCGGATGGCCGTCTCTATAACTCAATCCGTTTAGTTCGATATTCTCCAAGAGGTTGAAAGTTTCTATCGACACATGTATACCTCGCGGATAAACAGACCAACTAGATCTAGTACTGATGACGCGCTTCTACACCAAAGACATCCCAGATAGCAGAACGAGCTACAGGCGGCTCTTCAGCAACATGTCTTTACTTGATACTGACATTTCAATTTATTAAAATCCTTTAATCCGTCGATGCATTACATACCTACACCTGAAAAACCTTACGCTCTTGACAGACTCTTGAGAAGGGGCGGCAAGTTGCGGATAGCCCCGGGCGCTAAAAACCCAAGCTACGCCACTGCCTTAAAGGATCATTTTGTTGTCCGTCTGTCAACCCTTTATTTGAGGAACGTGTCGAGATATCGAGTTCAAATTAAATTTGGTTACGTTTGGGTCGAAAAAAAAACGCATACTTCAACACTTATGTCCGAGTCGAATTTGCCAGATTTTTATTCATCACTAGAGGACGCCAGCAGCTACGCCTGCATTTTTTTTTAATTTACCCGTTTTGGCCGATCCCGTGGGAATTTCGGGAAATCCCTTCTTAGTGCACCCCTGTGGTCCCCAAGGAACATACATGCCAAATTTCAGCTTCCTGCGCCCAATAGTTTCGGCTGTAGCGTGTCTGTCAGTCAGTCAGTAACGCAAGGATTTTGTATATTAAGATTAGATTGCTGTACACACAAAACGATCTACCTAATATTGGCAAAAAATGGACCTATTGTTTGATTTCAATGTCAGGCAAGAATATATTGATAACTGATAGTAGAGCCTACACTCCAAATGACGCTATTTTAACATCGCAAATTTAAAACCAAATACTTATAATAGACTGACGTATGTAATTTGACTCACCGTATTAATAGTAAGGTTTTTGTATGTATTGTCTGCACTTATCCTATTGTCTTCGTTGTATTGAACTAGATCGGCAAAATCATCAGCAATTGAATTATAGAAACTTTTGATGTCATTCTCTGATGCATTCGCAAACGGCTTGCAAACTCTGCAACAGCAATAAATACCTAAGTCAAAACCTGCAAACTTGTGCAAAATGGAATCATCAAAATAAAATAAGCATCAATATGTTTATAGGTGATTGACTCGTAACAATTAAATGTCGTTTACATTTCTCGTTAGCTATAGTTAGTCATTTTAACAAATGTATGTCGTATGTATAATGTTCATTACTAAGTAGGTACGTATAAAACGCAGTTGTTACTTACTTAAATTCTTTTTCAACAATTTCCGGATGGTGATCCATCATAGAAACTATTTGATTGTGCGCCATTTTGAGCTGCGACACACATGCTTCGCCACCAGTCTTCTCTCGAAGTGCATTTACAACAACTTGGAAGTATTCTGAAACAAATAATGATGGTTATGAGATTAATTTCTGCAAAAAGACGTCACTGAATATAATAAAAAAATCGTAACTATTTTAATCATATTATTATTTTCCCACGAATAGAAACATAGGTACAACAGTCTCAACATAATACAAGTTCATTTTATGGTTCTCTTAATCGCTGTACATTTTTTTATTTATTCCTTTTATAAAAGGACAACTCTCGCACTAGGTGCAAATCCCGTGTACCTAAGTATCCGATCTATCCATTATTTTGAGATTAGTGATGCATATTTGACGTAACCTCAATACCAAAATAGGTATGCCAATTAGGTAGCTATGTATCTCTAATCTCAAAAGCCACGGATAGATTTTATCTTGTAACCGGCCGCTAGTAAATATCCCTGCAAAATAAACATCTATACTAATATTATAAAGTAAAACAGTTTGTTTGTTTGCTTGAACGCTAATCTCAGGAACATTTGAAAATTCCATTTATCGAGAAAGGCTAAGCTATATAACGCATGAGCCACGGGAGCGGAGCAGTAGTACTTAATAACGCGGGTAAAACCGCGCGCTCATCTAGTATATGACATAGGCAAATCGCGTAAGTTGAATAACAATCAACAGTCTCCACAATAAAACTTACCCATAAAATTCACTTTCGCTAGAAGAGGTCCGCTGGAAGAAACTGCAGCATAGACCAAGTGAGGATATTTGAGTCTCAGCCAAGCTGCTAGTGAACCGGGGTAGGATCCTCCGAAAGCTATCCAACGAACTTCCTTATTTAGCTTATACTTATCATTCATAGCATTTATGAAATTTGCTAAATCAGCAAGAGCTTGAGACGAAGACAAATATTGTAAATTTTTCACACTGAGGTCACTGTAAAGAAGAAGAAAATATATTTTAAGGAAGAAGTATTTTAAAATGGGATTTAAAATAGATTGCTGTGAGTCACAATGTTGTCCCAATTACTTATCATACAATATACAATAAAATTATCTTAGAATTTGATGGCATAATTAACTGATATTGGCGTGAACGTATAATAAAATAATTTCTATATAGATGCATATTTCTGGAAAATAATAACGTAAGTGAAGTCATGCGAGAGATATGTCTATACTACGTAATAGCTCAATACAAGAGTGCCACTGCTAGCCATTATATTCAACTTAAAACAAATTCAATGATCTCACTGAAATGCTTCCCATCAAAGTAACAGTTTTATGTTGATTACGCATATTCTCCGATGAACAAATAAAATTGAAAATAATCTGAGATATTTATACCGCGTCCATCTGGGTCTTGGAGAGAGAGCAACCTCTATAACTCAAAGAGGTAGCCATATAACCTATCTATAGTTATGCCAATGTCGCGAGACTCGAGAAGACTGGAGATGGAGACCGGATTAGACTGTCAAAGGTCTTTATGACTGGTGGGGTCGACAAGTTAAAGAGCACTGCGAGTTACGAAGCAATTCAAAAAGTCAGTAATGGGATCAATGAGTTGCCTCTGTATCTTAAAATTCTCTGCGTCTGTTCAGTTTCTATGGACCTAGGGTCCACGTTGTCATAGGAAATCTAGTCGCAATCAATTGAAACCGTGGTGGATCCAGGATCTTGCTTTGAAAGGGTTGATTATTTTGGTTTTGATGAATGAATGATTTATCAAGGAAAACACTAAAAAGTAATTTGTGCGCCTTAGAGCACGAATTGAACATTCTACCTAGACGCTTCTATTACGATTCTACTTAGACGCTTAGTTAGGCAAATAAAATCGATGGTAATCGTGCCGAGAGAGAAATTGATTTTCATAAAACGCCGGTTAATGCAACTAAAAAAGTATTTTTCTTGGCACACAAAATACCTTATGATGAGCGTAATCAAATACCATTGCTATTAGTTATTGTTGTTCAAATAGGATGGGCGGTATCACACAAAGTACCACTCACACAAAGTAAGACTCCAAGACGCATCAATGTATCATGTGCGCAAATGATGCTTATAAGAAACTTAGATCGACGCAAGACCTTCATAGATTTATAAAAAAACTAGCTGACCCGGCAAACGTTGTTTTGCAAAATTTTTTTTTTTGAAAAATAGATGTTGGCCGATTTGATAAGCACAAAAAATTTCATCAAAATCGGTCAAGCCGTTTCGGAGGAGTATGGGAACGAAAACTGTGACACGAGAATTTTATATATTAGATATATATATGTCGATCTTCATCTTCTATCTGAGTCTGAATAAATCACTGGATGGTTTACATTCTCAGGCTATTCTACAAGTTAGGTGGCATTGTTATCAAGAACAGAGCGTGGGTTATTCTTGTTATGTTTAGGCAGCCCATTTATTATGAATAACTTATTTTATTATTCTACTTTGGCATGTAACAATAAAAGTATTATCGTATAACATATTTAAGTACAGTAAATTTCTGTGTAGTCCACACAGAATTTCAATGTAATTAAAACACTTATCATACAAATATGTTAGTACAGTCATAAATAATAATTAATGTGACATTATTTTCCTTGTGATAACAAGTAGGTAGGTAATAAATACCTGAAAGACATAAATAATTATTATTAGTTATTTATTTAAGCATATTATTAATATTTGACGTAATTGCCTTTCAATGTGAACAACATAGTTGAAATCAAATAATTTTTAGTCCTAGTAAAAGCTACCGTCATGATCAATGATTATTGCTCGCACATTGATACAAGCAACTGAACAACTGGCAGGAGGCCTAAAGTGCTATGTTCTGCAGTGGACACAAACCTACTACAAAATTGTGTGTACACGTGCATTTGATTGTGTCCAATATAGCACTCTTATTGCAAAACTAGAAGCATAGGGTATTCGAGGTAACATTCTTAATTTAATAACCGTAAGCAAATTACTGAGATCAGAAATATAAACATGACTACAAAACGAGAGGTAATATTGAGGTCAAAACAGCGTAGGACAGTATATAGTGTCCCCCAAGTGTCTTGGGACCCTTACTTTTTAATTTTATATAAACGATCTACCAACTGTAACACATAACCCCATGACGCTGTTTGCGGATGATAGTACACTGACAATTTCTTGCAAAAATATAGATCCATATGAAAACGACATCAATGATACTTAGCATCAGTAGCAAAATGGTTACACAATAACAATTTAAATATCAATTTGAAAAAACAAAAGTCATGCATTTCAAACAACGCGTTTTTTACAGTAATAGACCCTAATGTTAACTGTCGTAATACCAATATCGAGTCAAGTGATAACACAAAATTTCTAGGACTAATAATAGACGCAGAATTAAATTGGAAACCGCAAATAGAATCTCTTAGCAAGAGAATAAGTAATGCAGCATATGCTCTATATATCTTATCTATACAAACTCTCAGCAATTAACATAGACACACTGATAACTGCCTATTATGGATTAGTAGAGTCAATTATGAGGTATGGAGTCTTGTTTTGGGGAAATAGTAGGGATAATGAAATAGTATTTAAAGCACAGAAGCGATGTATACAAGCAATGTTTAATCTTAAAACAACAGACACCTGCAGCCCTTATTTTAGGAGACATAAAATATTAACATTGCCTGCCCTATACCACAGATAATATAATACTATACTAGCCTATACATTCTATAGTCACCTATTTCCACGTGTGTTGGATGTTTTGCCCAGAAAAAGAAGAAATAAAAGTCGACTCTGCTTACATGAGTCGATAACAACATTGATGCGAAAAAGTGTATTCTGTATGGCGCCTATTATTTATAATAAATTACCAGAACCATGGAAAGATCTAAATACAGTACAATTTAAACTAAAACTTAGAAATTATTTAGTTCTGAAAGCCTACTATAACATATCAGACTTCCTTAAAGATAAAATATTAGATGATTATTTTACTAAGTTGCATAATTCTATTACTTTATGCTGACATTGTATTTTAACATTTAATAGTATTTCATTAATTTATTAATTATTATAATTTAATTTTGACATTATATTCTGATAGACATTGTATTTTAAAATTTAATAGTATTTCATTTAATTGTTTATAATTGTAATTTAATTTTGACATTATATTCTGGTTTATTGAATTTTTACATTGAATCTTGATATTAACAAGTGGATCTGTATTATAAATATAATAATTTTAATGTGATTTCATTTTTTATTGATAAATTATGTCATTTATTGTTATAATTTGCAATAGGTATTTAGATCTCATTCCATCTGAAATGTAAATAAGTTGATATTATAGCAGATGCGATAACTGTATTAAATAAAATAATGTAAAATTGAATTAAAGAATTATTGTTAAAATTTCATTTATTAATATTAAACTTTATATAATTGTAACATCTTGCATGTCATGTATACTATGTTCAAACAAATAAAGATTTATCTTATCTTATCTTAATTCAAGGAAGCCTTTTGCCCAAAATATGAACAGTAATAATAGTACAACAAAATCATAAAAATTACCTTGTGGGATGACTTTCTCCGTAGAAACGATGTTCTAAATTGATGCAGAGTGCTTTAAACTTCTTGGCATAAATAATCCAAGCTCCTTTCACCATCCATCTTGGATCTGCTGGGCCCTCTCCCCCAATCATGAGGAAAATAGGTCCTGGATTTTCGAAGTCGTAGAAGCTATCATTCACGAAATAGCGCTGAAAATGTTATGCATATTTCGAGTCAGAAAATATTTAGGTATCTATTTACAATTACATTTTGAGATGGCGACAAATTGATCAATGCTGTTGATAAAGGATTTATAGTAGATTGGAGCAAAATAGTATTTTTACGGCGATGGCGCTACTTTGAATCACGAGCGAAGCGAAGGATTCTAGAATAGAATCCCGAGCGTAGCGAGGGATTCTAACGTAGAATCCTGACCCCAGCGAGGAATTCAAAGTACATTGCCCATCTACTCTTCATCCCCTTTCTATGAGAAAATAAATAATTTTCTGTTCGTGGGTAATAAGTTTTGTACGACAGCGACGTTGTTAGCTTCTGTACTTATTGTTTCAGGAGTTTAAAGCATTCGCTTTTATAACTCAACGCAGAACTCATTATTTTTGCAAAATTCAATAAAGTATAATTATACCATACGAGTACAGAGACGTAATTCGCGTATTTTTTTTTTGTTAGCGCGGGTCCCCACGCCCGTGCAACCAACACATACCAGCCAGATATTCATACAATTTGCTTTCGATTTCTATGTATGATATACGTTCCAAATTCAAATCACTTTGCCGCCCGCTAAAAAGTTCTTAACAGAAAAGAGCTATTTTGCTTCCGCTAAAAGAGGAACAAAGCGACACTTTTCGAATAGAAGGGATGACAAAATATAATCAGGATATAGTTTCTACTTATGTATTCTCTTTATCGTCGTACCGTTATCTCGATTGCATTCTTACACGCCTTGGAACCCGGGGTCCGTTTACTGGTCTAACCAGATTTGACAGAATATCAACTTTTCTACGGAGTGACTGCCGTCTGACCTCCGCAACCCAAAGGGAAAGCGATATTCCATGATTTAGACCAGTAGGTACCAGTTTATTTGAGGGTACTGACTGTGTGTTGCGTCGCAGCCCGGCCACAGTCGATTTTGTAATTTATAGACGTACCAATTAATTGTTCTTAAATTGTTCTTGCAGTACCAATGAATAGATTAAATGTACCACAAATATATCTTGTAAAAAATTCACTAAAAAACAGGAAATAAAAGATTTTTTAACAAAAAATAACCGCCTCCAAAAATCTGGAAAATGTGTGAAAATAGCACTAAAAAGTAAAAAATAAATTCCATTATTTTTACTTTAATTTACTTATAAACATCACCTATTCAACTGAATATTATATACTTATACGAGTTATGCGTATCTATCACTTAATTCACTTACCTGACATATTACATAGTTTTATATGACTAACAAACTAAATTAAATACCTATCACCAGAAATCAGATAAGTATATTATATTTTTGGACTAAGTACTTAGAAAAAAATATTTTATTAGGACTATAATATACAATTATACTTTTTTTTGGAGTCGGTGCCAGCTGAGATTAATAATTAAAGATGTTATTAGGTAACCGACCCAACGCGGGCAGGGCAGACGCGTGAAGGCAGACGTTGTTGACGGTTGTCTCCGAAATCCATTTTTTCTATGCGCTTGTATGTAGGTAATTATTGTATTGCTGTGGATTGTGGTTCTTTAGAGTTATTTTACACGAAATCTGTGTTCATTGAAATAGGTTTCATTTGGTATTGCTGCATTTTAGTATTGCATCTTTACATTATTCTATTTATCTTGTTTTTCAAATTTTGGGATCTTTTTGTAAAAACTTCTCAGAATTTGATTTATTCCAAGTATCGCTTTATGTTCATGTTTTGTTTAGATAGATAATTGTAAATAGGTATTTAGGTTAATTTGTAACTGGGCTGTCGCGCCTGTTGCCAGGTTGCGTTGTTTTCTTTATTTGCAAAATAGGTTTGGTTAGATCCTACATTGTGATATTAATGTAACTATAGGTACATATATTTTGTGTTATAGAAAACTTCCTAAAATTTGATCTATATTTGTTCATTTGATTTCTCGTCATTTGTAAATTACTTACTAGTTTGATGAAGTTTTGCTAAATTATCGTATCAAGACAGCTTTTCATATATTTTGTACATTATCAAGAAATTATTTACTAAACCGCTTGGTTGGCACCGTCTCCAAAAAAAAGTGCAATTGTATATTATAGTCCTAATAAAATATTTTTTCTAAGTACTTAGTCCAAAAATATAATATACTTATCTGATTTCTGGTGATAGGTACCTATTTAATTTAGTTTGTTAGTCATATAAAACTATGTATTGTGTCAGGTATGTGAATTAAGTGGTAGATACGCATAACTCATATAAGTATATAATATTCAGTTGAATAGGTGATGTTTATAAGTAAATTAAAGTAAAAATAATGGAATTTATTTTTTACTTTTTAGTGCTATTTTCACACATTTTCCAGATTTTTGGAGGCGGTTATTTTTTGTTAAAAAATCTTTTATTTCCTGTTTTTTAGTGAATTTTCCTTTCTGCAGTAATCTGATTTATCGAAATTAAAGATGGGTAGACTTTTTTTTTACCTGGGGATACTCTTTTGCCGAGTGCCTCTCCGCGTGGCGGGCAAAGAATGGGACACAGGGAACGCGGGTGAGCTGCTCCTCGGTCCCGTTACGCTTGTCCCGTAAGTAGGGCTCAGTCTCTGGAAGTGCCCTCCCCCACTCGCACAGTACGAGGTAGCGCCTCGTACTGTGCGAGTACAGTGGTCCCTCACCTATCCGAGACCGCTGTCTTCTCGGGGTCGTTCGTGGTCGGACAGCCAGATTGCCATCTCTGATTGCCCACGGCCTTAAGGAAGAGTCAGGCCAGCGTCCATTGCCACCACCACGACGCCGCCTGCGTCAGCGAGCGGGATCGGCTCTCTCTCCGTCTGGAGCATGAACGCTTTGCAGAAGGAGACCACAGCATCCCACCGGATGTCTTCCGCCAACATGGCCTGGACGACGGCCTGCGGAGAAAGATCGCCTCCGATAACAGAGACCAAGTCTTGCCGCTCGGATTCCCATGCAGGACACTCAGAGAGCGTATGCTGGGCAGAGTCCAGGCCACTGCCGCAGTGGTGGCATGCCGGCGTCGCCTCGCGGCCGATTCGGTTCAAATAGTCGCCGAAACAAACGCAAACGTGACGCAGCCATTTCTCCTCTCGATCAAAGATGGATAGACCTAATAAACGCGCTGTCCATATGAGACAGCGCCGTTTAAATGAAAATATTTTTTTTATTGCTGCTAGTGGCAGACGAGCGAACGGCCCATCTGATGGTAAACGGTAACCGCTGCTCATGGACTTCGCTAATGTCAGGGTATACACAGCAAAGCCGCTGCCTACCGTGACTACGTGACCGTGTGCTCTCTTTAAACCTCATTTGAAGAAGGACAAGTCATAACGCTCGGGAAACACCTTAGCAGGTAGTTCATTCCAGAGCCAACACGTACGTGGTAGAAAAGATCGCTGGAAGCGCACGGGTAGTATGGGTGAGCTCTACTGCGTCGGCGAGTGGTACATTGGTAGAAGGGTGACCCTGGTACCAAACTAAACAATTCTTCGGAGCAATCCCCGTGAAAGAGTCGGTAAAATACGCAGAGAGAACTGTCGAAAAGTCTCTCCGCTGCTCCAGCGACTCTAGTCTAGCCGAGAGATCGGGATCTTCGACGATTCGAACAGCTCGTCTCTGTAGGGAGTCAAGTGGATCAAGCTGATATTTTGGCGCTCCGGCCCAGAGATGTGAGCAGTACTCCACAACTAGCGAAGAAATGGAGAAACGTCTATCTCAAAGTAGGTCTCAATCTCGGTCCAAGGCCATTTCGAGAGAAAGTAGTGCGTGAAAAGCGGTTATCACAAATGCGGGCTTACAGTGAAAATTATTAAATCGTGTAAACACTGAAGAACGTACTCATCGTCTGCTCTTTGAATTAAACCGTACTACTATTTAGTTTAGTTTAGTTATTCCGTGATTCATAATCAAAGTTTAATATATGTATAAGCTAGCAGTTGGCGGCTTCGCTCGCGCGTAATGACGGACTTTCCATATAAAAATACAACCCCTATTTCCAAAAACGAGTAAATACATGATCACTTATTTCTAATCAGAAGCTAGTTTATGAAATTTCACTTCGCATAAAAAGTTTCAACTCCTATTTCACCCTTTTAAACGGTAGATTTTAGAAATCGCTAAAACACGTAGGTAGGTATTTGTTTTATTTCTAACCAGGAGTTTGCACACAAAATTACACGCTATCTTTTTAAAAATGACGGACCTCCCATACAAACTTTCTACCCCTAAATCACCCTCTTAGTTGTTAGATTTGAAAAAAATCTAAATTGCGTGTTTATTTTTTCTAACCAAAAATATTTATAAAAATCCTTCCTTAGTGGGTGCTTACGTCATAAAATGCATCGACTGTCAAAATTTCAAGTCTCAAGCCCCTGTGGATTTGGCTCTGCGTTGATGAATCAGTCAGCCCAAGCAATTTTATATAATATATAGATTTACTCTCCAACCTTTCTTCCTCCCGGTTTCATCAATACCTGGTAATAAAGCCCGAAGCAGGGCCGTTGATTGCGACTATTCTAGTGTCCACTGATGAAAAGTCACAGTAAATGCTAAATTTTGTTTACTTGGATGATTTAGTTTTTGGAGTTTTTAATGAAACTATTGGATTGATTTTGATAAACTTTGAGTTTTTAATGAAACTATTGCATTGATTTTGATAAAATTTAAATGGGACCCACCTGAAAGTATATGCTTTCAAACAAAAAAAGAATTTTGGAAATCGGTCGAGAAATAACGGAGTTATGAGGTAACAAACATAAAAAAAAAACATACAACCGAATTGAGAACCTCCTCCTCTTTTTGGAGTCGGTTAAAAAAAGCACGTGTTTGTGGCCGGGCAGTGCCGTATACGTTGGAGTCCGGCCACGTGTATATTTTCTGGTAGGATGCTCAGAATGTTCTAAAATATAAACCAAATAAATGTTCCTTTTGTGTTCTTTATTTTTTTCAATGAAATATACCAAGCTTGCAATGCTTATACAGACGTACTATTTTAGTTCTACAGGCGCTTGGTGCAAATTCTTATTTAAACTATTTTTTTGTTTAGATAAGCGTTTCTCTTGGTATATTTCATTGAAAAAAATAAAGAACACAAAAGGAACATTTGTTTGGTTTATATTTTAGAACATTCTGAGCATCCTACCAGAAAATATACACGTGGTCGGGCTGCAACGTATACGGTACTGCCCGGCCACAAACGAGTGTTTTTTTTACAAGGTATATTTGTGGTACATTTAATCTATTCATTGGTACTGCAAGAACAATTTAAGAACATTTAATTGGTACGTCTATTAATAACAAAATCGACTGTGGCCGGGCTGCGACGCAACACACTACTGACTTCCCGTAACGACTGTCAAAGATCTTCATGGCAGCCGAGACCGACAGACCTGCTCTTCGAGGCGCGTGGCATGCGATAATAAGAAATTCAATACGCACATTACTTCGATACGTCAGTGGTGCGCGCCGTGGATTCGAACCCGATACCCTATCCTGCGCCTAATAGTTTTGGCTGTAGGTAGCTTGTCTGTCAGTCAGTCAGTCAGTAACGCAAGAATTTTATATAAGCGGATTGGCTTTTGGAGTAGTAAAGGTTATGATTTGTGGCAAATATGAGTTATGCTTACCACAAATCAAATATACAATTATGTGTTTATACCAACCCATTTTTAGGGTCCCGTACCTCGAAAGGATAAAACCGAACCCTTATAGGATTACTTTGTTGTCCGTCCGTCTGTGAGGACCCTTTTTCTCAGGAACGCGTAAAGGTATCAAACTGAAATTTATATCAAATACTGAGGTCTACTGCCCCTTGAAGCTGTGGAAATATCAAACTTCTAAGCCCACGCAATCCAAAGGTACAGCCGTTTATGTCGTAAATTTCCACATATTTTCGAAACTTGCAAGGGAATCAAAACCTACAGGGTACTTCCCATGCACTCAGAATCTTGAAATTTGGCATAAAGCAACGTCTTATGGCACAGATAAAGGAAAAATTGCGAAACCGTAAATTTTTTGTTACATCATATAATTAAATATTTTTTAATAATTTTAAAGTTACTATCCTTTTCCTCATCAACCCATAGAGGTATAAATTGATATTCATATCAAATGCTTAAGTCAATACCTAAAGTGTCTGCTTTACTTCCAGTTGATCTAGAATCTTGAATTATCATATACATATAAAGATTTTGTATGGTGGCAGATTAAGAATACAAATTTTCACTACCCCAGCCCAGCAATACAAACACATATATAAATTTTTATCATTGCTAAAAGACAGAAAACTAAACATCTATCCTCCTATCATACAGCCTTTTGCAGTAGTAGACAGCAAAAGGCAGTATGATGATGAAGTAGTTTTCTATGTTTTCAATTTGGTTTGATAGTAGAGATTGTATTAGATAATTGCTAAATTTTAAATTTTCATGACAGTAAAATACATTGATTGAAAGCAAAATATAATTTATTTATATTTATTATATATAATCTTTCCCTAATTTACTGTGAAGTGTTTTTAATGTCTCGTATTTTTCTTTTTTTTTATCTTCATAATGAATTTGGAGTTTTTATCCACAAGGATTGGCCAACCCCATTGTACATTTATACAATTTTAACATGTAACGAAAAAAACATGGGCCAAAACAACCATTGGTTTTCAAAAAAATTTGAAAATCATTTTTTTTACCTGCATTCTAAAAATTATAGCCATTTAAAAAAAAGTGAAAATCAACACCTTGTTATGATTTTTCAAGTACTTGACTACAAAATATTTACTTAGTTTAATTATTTAGGGGAGGATTTGTTACTGAATAATGCTATGCAATACATTATGTTGAATTTGGGCATGCTGTATGTAAGTATGGTACTAAACATCTACTGAAAATAACAGTAAGTTATGAATTAAGCACTTCTGCCAAGCTACAAAGTTGTTTTGTTAGATTAGACCTGGGTCATTATAGTTTGAATTAAGCCCACATTTAAGTTATTGAAGTTAAACTTCCTCAGGAAAGTTTCTCTTTCATTTTGGTTCCTTGCACACTATCAGCAAATGTTGCACATCCTCCAAGGTGTTACAAACGCTGCAATTTGGTGAACTCGCTTTCTGCATAAGGAATGCAATCTTTGCCAATGGATTGTGACCGGAGTGTATTCATCATGCTAATTTGACATATTTCCTATTCAGCTCATCATTGTCTAACCAAGGAAAATGAGGAGGTATTTGTTGAATAGATTTATACCATATTCCCTTTGTTTCGCATTTCTCATCAAAATATTTTTTCCAAATGTTAAAACATTTATCTTGTTTTTCTTTATTTTAGTTTTACAAAGTTCAACACAAAGGAAACAAACAATAGTTATCTAATAATAGTGTTGCCATGTTCATGAGTAAAGTTCAAACTAGATAATAATATAATAAACAATACTGTATATACTTGATAAGAAAACACTGATAATATAGCAATGTGGTGATTTATAAGGTTCGGTTTTAGATGTACCTATACAGTATACACGCACAATAAGAATGCCATTGTTTCCAACTGACATGAAACCATCAATCATGTTTCAGAACACAAAGTTGTTGATGCAGTAAAATCTAGCCTTATTATTCCAATATACTTCTTGGTTCATATATTAACTCTAAGGGAATACTACAAAAACAGAAGAAATTAAGCAAGAAAATGTTCTGTAGCAATAGTTTATTATAATTACCCCGATTATGCAAGATATTACCTTGCCCAGCATCTACTACCTATTGTTATCATTATTTTGCACAGATATCTTGATATCTATACATAAAATAAACTCTCCCGGCCATCCAGTCTGTCTGAATGATCGCAATAATCAACTAAGTGAATTTTTATACTCTTTCACTAAAAGATAGTATAATTCCTGAGGAAGGTGTATGTATAATTCATGCAGGCAGAGCAGCGTGTGAAGCCCAGTTTATAATTACTGACTAAAACCTGTGAAAATATGATAATAGAAATAAACCCCATAGTAGACTGGTAAAATATACCAATGGTGTGCTATTTTTGGAAGTATAAATCTTAATATGAATAAAAATGCCTATCTGAATATGAATGTTATATTTAAATCAAAAAGTGCATTGAGACAAGTTATAATCAAAATTATTTTAAGTATGACAAGTGTAGCATTTACCAAATATAATACAAGTGAGGCTGGTCCCAGCCTGGAAAGATGGGAAAGTCAATTTATTGCTATTCCCATGAAAACCGTTGTGGTACTTAGGTTCTTGTTAATAAATTCATGAGTTACATTGAAAAGGTATGAGCTGGAACAAAGAAACTAGTGGCAATGCACAAAGCCTTTGTGATTTGCACTAGTTTTTTTTTTATATAGCTTGAACAGCCTCGCTAGATTAGTGCACATTATTATCTCATCTATTACTCTGCAAAATGTGAGTATCCACCTAAAAATGAATTTAGCTATGACCAAATTATACCATAATTATGTTTTATATTTTTGCTATTTATAAGAGAAAAAAAAGAGAATAGAACTTTAATTCCTGTGTGTAACACTTATTTTTCTTCTGTAGCAAGAATATACATTTTTGATATAAGTGAAAATTGATATGAGATAATAAATAATTTATAATAAACTGTGCTATCACAATTCAAAATGCCCATACCTGTTTCCAAGTTCTTAGATCAGATGGATTAAAATGGTCGAGCCTTTGTTTGAACCATTGCGCTGGTGGTAGTGGCTCGCCGCTATATCCTCCTGGTGCTCCCAAATTTCCACCTCTACTGCGGCCGACACGAAAATGTTTGCCGGCGTATGCAACATTGCATAAACAAACTAATAAAAATGCCAACACTGTGACCCGCATGGTAGATGACAATAATCCGGTATGAACTCTGCCTTACTACTGTTGATATGTAACAATTTTTGCTTAGTTTAGTTAACAAGTAATATCGTATCAGTACATTCACCTCACGCTGCACAAAAACAGATATAAACTGTCGCACTTTAGCAGGCAGTGCGAATCTATGCAGTGCGCCGGTATTTTTATTATCGAAATTCTGACAGATACTCAGAAAGTCAGATTGACATTGACAGTAAGCATCTGATAGTTGACACCTGTCATTTTTTGCCGTAGGGTTGTAACACGAAATCCACCGCACCATAGAGCCAGTTGCTCAAAACGACAAACGGTGACCAATCAAATCAAAAACGTTTATTTGATTACATGATTAAATTGTCCATAGGTCTAAAACAATTAAACACGTTTTGGTATGAAGGTAAATGCTACATTCCGGTCATAAAATTAGGTTGAAGCTGTTGAAGATATAGTCAAGCTTAACAGTTGCAGTACGATTCTGATACTTATTTTTTAAACTATAAGAACGGGAGGAAGGTCACAGTATCTCTTGACGGATAACCGCGGGTACATTGTAGAATTATGCTAATTTGTAAGAAAGCGGCTATTAGCACTAAGATGTGAGCAACGTAACTTCATAATTCTCCTGACGTTATCCCAGTTGCAACCCGGGGTCCATTTACTAGTATAACGGGATTTGACTGAATATTTGCGTTTCCCTGGAGCGATTGCCTATCTGACCTCCGCGACACAAAAGGATAGCGATATTCCATGGGTTAGACTAGAGTCAATGCTGGTTATACAAAAGTAGGTAAACATCCGAAAAGTCAGTGGTGCGCGCTGTGGATTCTAATCCGATGCCATCTGCATAGCAGTCAGTAAAGTTGGTATCTCCACTAGGCTATTGCTGTTAGCAACGCATACATACATAAATACATAGACTCACGCCTGTTTCCCGGAGGGGTAGGCAGAGACTACGGAGCGCCATTTGCAACGATCTTGACATATCTCTCTTGCTTCATACTCTCCCATCAGATTCCTCATGCATGCTCTTCTGTTCAGGGTGCTTCTAACCTGTCCTGTTTTTAGGATGTCTCCAATCTGGGGGGCGATTCAGAATCGTTCGATATCTCATTTGACATTCGATTCCGTTAATTGTCAAATGGGCTACCTCATTTTTTGTCAAAACTATCGCATTTCCGATCAATTTTATGCATTCAGTATGAAGTAAATTAATAAATAAACCGAATTCAATGAATATTTGTTCAAAATATCTCTGATAGGCGGCTAAAAGACGAGAACAATAATTTGACATATCGTACGATTACTTGTCGTGACATTCTGAATCGGCCTGCAGGTCAGAGAACGTCCGCCTAGGTCTTCCCCTTCGTCCTGTCCCTTCCACACTTGCCTTATATATCTGCTTGGTCAGTCTTTCGTCATCCATCCTCTCCACGTGTCCAAACCATCTTAGCATACCTTTCTCGATGCTTGTCACTACATCTTCTTTTACCCCACAACACTCTCTTATCACACAATTCTTTACTCTGTCAGTCAAAGAAACACCACACATACTTCGCAGTGCTCTCATTTCTACAGCATTTATTCTACTTTCATGACCATGCCTTTTGGACACGTTTTGGCTATTCATAAACGCCTTCAGAGCTCCATTCACTAAATTACCTGCATTAACTCTTCTTTCAATATCTTCTACATTCTTACCATCTCTTGTAAACAGCGTACCTAAATATACAAACTCATTCACTTGCTCCACTCGCTGTCCATCGATCATAACATTAAAAGCCGTAACGCATTCCTCCTTTTCAAAAACCATAACTTTCGTTTTACTTACATTTACTTTCATTCCTTTCCTCTCTAACGCACTATGCATGATTGTTACCATCTCCTGGCAACCTACGCTTTATAAAATTAACTTGCCTAAACTAGCTCCACTATATAAATAGACGTTCAGGTACAGACATTAAAGAACAAAGAGAGTATTTTAATCAATTTAGTTTTAAAAAGTTTAACTTAGTTAAATGTTAGTGTGGTTTGTTAGTTTGGTGTATCTTTGATCGACAGAGTAAATAATTGTGAGATACGAGTAGAGGATTAGATCCCGGTAAATTTTTCTAGTCCCGGGATTTTCGGATTATCAACAGTTAATACCGGGATCCCGGGATAGTCCCGGGATTGTATTGGTAATAGAAAGTGGTAGCAAAAAGAAAGTAAAACATATCAAAATCAACCTTTTATTTTAAATCTTTACTTAAATCTTTAAAAACAATACCAAGTTATAATTTCTTCTAATAAAATTAACAAACTAGGCCTTAATAAAATTGTTTAAAAATGATTGCTTAGTTTGTTTATTTTATTTTACAATAAACTTAAAAAAATTTACTTCTTAAAATTTGTCAAAAGAGATCAATGTTAATAGGACTCATATTTTAAATCAAATAGACCAGAAACTATAATTTACCTATTTATTTAAGCCACGAAAATAAAATCTAAGAAATAACAACGCATCTAACGTCTCATCCGAAAGCATGCTTACTTCTTAATTTGTTGTACAAATATGAAGCAGCGCAAAACGCGCGTTCAGGCTCGATGTAAGTTGGAGGAATCGTCAAACGCAATCAGCTGTGTAAACAAGATGGCCGGCAAATTTTGACGTTTAATGTTAAATGAAAATAAGTGCGATTCGTTTCACGCACATTTTTATTGACTTATATAAAAAATATATTAGTAATCGATTTTAAACTTTCGCGATTTGTATACATCATACAATATTATTTAGCGGGTCTTAGTCGCGATAATTGATTTATTTCAAGGCATAAATAAAGAGAGAATAACAGAGGTATTTATGCCTTGAAATAAATCAATTATCGCGACTTAGACCCGCTAAATAATATTGTATGAAATATATTAGTCCCAAAAATCCCGGGATTCATTGAATTTAATCCCGAAAATTTCGGGAATAAAATATGATCGGGATCCCGGGATCCCAGTCTTCGGGATCCCGGGACCGAATCCTCTAGATACGAGAGTGTTGTGGGATAAAAGAAGATGAAGTGACAAGCATCGAGAAAGGCATGTTAAGATGGTTTGAAAGACTGACAAAAAAGATATATAAGGCAAGTGTGAATGGGACAGGACGAAGGGTGAGACCTAGGCGGACGTTCTCTGACCAGATTGGTGACATCCTTAAAAAGGACAGGTCAGAAGCACCCTAAACAGAAGAGCATGTATGAGAAACTTGATGGGAGTGAACGAAGCAAGAGAGGTATATCAGGGTCGTTGCAAATGGCGTTCCGTAGTCTCTGCCTACCCCTCCGGGAAACAGGCGTGAGTCTATGTATGTATATATGTATGTAACTTAGTTAGAAATGATATTCGATATTTGTAATCATATCTGCGGAGTAGAATATGTATTTAAAGATCATCATTAATACAGCCATTCCCAGTCCAGTGCCGAGTATAGGCCTCTCTTAATTTGGGCCATAATTGGCAAATTTAGCTGGGTTTTTATCTTACCTCACTGTCCACGCCGAGTGGGTTTAATGTCAAGTTGTCCTCTTCCAAATCATGCTAAAGGCTTCGTGTATTTTTCTTAGTCGCCTCTTACGACATACCTACATAATAATTTGATGGCGACTTTTTTGCATTCTCCATCCAGGTTATATTTCTTTGCCATCACCTCATGGCACATGCAAAGAGTATACAAATACTACGTAAGAGGCACATGGACATATATTATAAAAAAAAACTAAATTCAAAATTCTTTATTGCCATGATAAACCTATACAGATGATAAATAATGATTGATTTTAGGTTCTTGTTAGCAGTCTAGGTTAGCAGTATATCCGTATCTTCTGAACTAGTTTAGACTGTGACTCAGAAGGTAACTGTTCATTCTTGCTAATAATATCCTAAATTACAAATAGGTGGTATTGGTGTGTTACAAAAACAAAATAAAAGCAACAATACAAATGAAAATAAATTAAGACTAGGTTGTCAAAAGTTGGAAAAGTTGTAACCGGCAGTATTTAGAAGGGATTCGGCGTCTTCATAATTTAAAGTTTTTAAATATTTGAAAATTTCTGTTTTACAATTAAATTTTGTTAGTTTATGAATATTTGATATTATTTTAGCGAGTCTATTATAAAGAAACGGGCCGAGTAATTGATTGAATCTTTGGGCAAAGATAGTTCTGCAAAACGGAACTGTGTACACCTTGTCTTTGCGTCGCTTACTGCTAAGGGATATGACAGAGTAGGGGCGTTTATGTTGGTCTAAAGCAGTATGGAGGATGAACAATTGTCTTATTGTGAGAGTTGCCGATCGTTGGTATAGTTGTGATGTGGGAAATAGAAAGGGCTTAAAGTATATAACTTTAAGTAGCGCCCTTTGAGCTCTTTCCAGTATTATTAGGTTGGTTTTACAACCTCCTCCCCAGCATATAGTACAATAAGTTAGAATGGACTCACACAGTGAAAGATATATTGATTTTATTTGTTTATGATATATATAATGATATTCGTAATTTTTGGCATTTTAGTTATGATTTGTTACTAATCGTCATAGTTACTGATAGAAAAAGAACCTCAGTTTACCATTTGCCTGATTACCATAGCACAGGCTGTCGTTAGTTTCGAAACCCATTCTAGGTAGAGCCAGCCTATGTAAATTGTGCCCAGATAAATAGCTTTTAATAGTAATATCCAATTACTTTGTTTTACATTTTAAATCATTTATATTAGCGTTGAACTCATAATGCTCGTTTTAATAAAATTGCCAATTTAGTTTTAATTTGATATTAATTTAGTAACTAACGCACAACACCAGCATTGACAGCTAGCGGCGGCGGTCTGGCAACCAAGTCAGCCAACCTTCTTGTAGCCAAAGAGGCAAAGACAGCCAACATTCCACTTGCGAACGCGATCGATCGCGAGCAAGGTGTAGTTGTGTGTGGCAGTTAGCTCTTGGTGGGTTTAAAAAATGGCTCTTTTCAGGATTACATCAACCAGATTAATAGAAGTACAGGTAAATATATAATTCTTTATAATATTTATAATTTATGTTAACATTTATTGTGCTACCTGCATGTTGATTTTTGTGACGTTTTTCTAACCTTCTAGCTCACAATTATTTGAGTTCGAAGTTATGTAATGCGAATAAAAACTATTTTGAGAGTAAACGAAGTCAATTTTGAGTGCATTGGCTTGCATTATATGACTATGATAAGGATAAGCTATCGCATTATTAAATCGATGTCTATAATTTAATTGAAGTCCGGGTAACTTGCAATAAATTCGCAGCGGGAAATCCCGCTAAGTTCTGCCTTCTTGTTGTGTATGATAAATGATAGGTAGGTATTGTAAAGAATATTCCGCTTTGCCACATATTATATTTAGCTATTTATTTTTATTCATTTTTATTCAACTGTACCAGAACAATACGACCAGAACTGAATCAAGAATGACCATTTTAAAAGCCTGTGAGCTTATTTCTATAGACTTGTCTTTTTTCTGATTTATTTCAATAATTATTGTTATAATTTCAACAAAAGTGGCTGTTTAGAGTTGCTGATATTTTGTACTATAGTAATTTATTCATGAAAATCTAAGTACATACTTACATTTCGTTTAGGAGTTCATTATACTCATTGCTGAGCCAGACCACATGCTTTACATTTTTTTAACAAGATAAGGTATTATTGTAGGCCCTATTATTGATATTACATTACTTATACTAAAATGAATTCCCGCCTTGCAATGTGCATTAACAATTTTTTTTTTTGTGGTATTTTAAGCAATTCAATTTATATATGTTTGGTTAAGTTTTCTGTGTGATATGTATTCTAGTAATGTCCACCTTTTATTAATCATGACAGACTGGTACACATAATTAATCAGGCACGAACTGTATGTGATTAACCTTTGATCAGATTGTATCAAAATTCACAAAACTAAGTAAGTAATTATCTACAAAACAACAGCATATGGGTTGCTTAGTAATAAAAACTTGGTTGTAGGTTATTTGTTGGCATCAGCAACTAAGTAAAATATTATATAAAACTATTAAATTTTCTAAATAACCTTATCAGTTATATGTCACATATTCGCTATCTTCATTATCTAATATATATTTGTTCAGAGTGACATGATATCCGCAAAGCATGATAAATTTCATTGATTGCTGATGAATTCATGATGTATTGATGTTAGCATCAATATTATACAATTTTCCATGATGAAAAATGACATACCTAGATGGTTCAACTTGAAAGTGATCCATTAGGATTACTTTCAAGTTGCATTGATTGATAAATATGTCATTGTGAAATGCAGTCATGTGAGATTTGTTCAAAGTATGGCAGTGGTAATGACCTTGGTTAATCTATGTCAGTGTCACGCACGGTGGCGCTTGTTGGCGTGATAAGCGATGTCACTTGCTATGCTGAGAGATCGAGCGCGGCGTTTCATATCACGTGGATGTTTCTGCACGATATTTACCTCAATGAGAGTAATCTGTCGCTTTGCCATTTACTACCATTATAAAGCGAACGTAAATTACGTTATTAGGTATGCGCTAGACTATAGTTAAGTTAATCTTTACGATTTACTGACATAATCACTTGACTTTGAAATGGCACGTGACGTAGCATCAATTGTTCTACGTGTGGTTTATGTAACGCGTTGTAGAATTCGGTTCTAACACGTGAGCGTTCGGACGTGCTAATTACCTCTCGGGAGGGTTGTTCCGCATTATCTAAGACTAGCTATCGTTATCAGTTGACTATGTAATAGAAATCCTCGAAATGACATTCAAGATGCGTGTCCTCTGCTATGCCCTAACTCTAAAGATAATCACACAGGTCAACGCTGCACGCGCAGCGGGCACACGCCCAAATGCTCGCGATTATTATAGGCACTATGCTGTTCAGATGCATGCCATTGTATATAAACGTGCAATTATACTATATATATTCATTGATCCCACAAGGATCAATGAATATATAAAAATACTAAAATCCAAATTTACCAACAACGTTACGTTAGCGCAGATCTAAAAAAAAACTGGTAAAGGACGTTGGCTACTATAATTATGACGCACATATTCAAGGTCGCCCCGAGATATGGCTTCCAATGGTTAGTAAACCAATCGACTCGACTTGTTTGAATTAAAATAATATATCGCCTTCCTACCAATGTCTGTTCTCTTTCGTTAATTAGGAATATTTATTTACGGCAAAATATGCGTACGGGTAAGCTAACAGCAAGATCTTTTAGCTTCATTTGATTATGAATGAGATAACGAGACGGCTTTTCGTTTCAATGTTATAAAAATACTGTATGAATACAGTGCACCACCGTGCGTGCGTATGAATGGTTACCATAGTTCAAGTTTATAATAGTAACGATTAAAGCTATTTTTAGTTATTGGAATGACGTGATTTATGTTTACGTTAGAATAACATTCCCAGCTGCTACCATTTGTCTTAGTTACTAACTGTTGCGTACATTCAAAGAAAATGAAAATAATAAAGTATTTCTATCTAAACGAAAACAAAAACTGATTTCGAACCTACATGTTTGTCACACACATTTTCTAGATCTTCATCATCTTAAAAATGGCGGTACTTAATTGACTTAAAAAGAACGGTAAACATACATAAAATTAACACAGAAGAACATAAAACTTCTTCGCTTTATCAATGTCGGTTAATATGGTAATTATTAACTAGTTTTTGATTGACGGACGAGTCAAAATAATTTATTAAATATGTCGTTACGTTATGAATGCACGAAATAAATTGCATTTTAATTAAGTTTCAGTGCTAATGTGATTTTCATTTGTTATCCAAGTTGTCAATTATGCAAGTTAATGGCGTCAACATTCTATTAACATTAGTTGTTACCACAAACATGCATTCAATTACCACTCATTGTTAATGCGATTACAAAAATAACTATGATAACACGTCCCTTTTCTTACCGTTTTTTATTACTGTTAAGACAGTTTCTAGTATTTTTCTGCCACTCTAAAACTGCGTTCCTGCGCTATTGTACTTATGCCTACCATCGATACTTACCATCGTATATATCGTATTGTTCCCTGTTTAGTATTGTTTTTTGGTACCCAAAAATGGTAACATAGTACTATTTTTTGGCACCATAACTAAAATATACTCATAAAAATAAATTGCCAGACCCATGGCGAAAGAAACAACCATTTCTTGTATGATTAAACAAGACAAAGCATAGTAAACAATTTCTATCCTGAGCCAGGTAAAAGCCAAATGGTCAGTTTTAGGGTTCCGTACCTGAAAGGTAAAAAACGGGACCCTATTACTAAGCCTCCGCTGTCTGTCTGTCTGTCAACAGGCTGTATCTCATAAACCGTGATAGATAGAAAGCTGAAATTTTCACAAATTATGTATTTCGGATGCCGCTATAACAACAAAAAATAAAAAATATTAAGGGTGGGTCCCATACAATAAACGTGTTTTTTTTTCTTATTTTTTGCTCAAAATGACTAACGGTAACAGGAAGACGCTTAAAATTTTCACAGAATATGTACCTAGTTGTATATTAACTTTCAAAATAAATAATTAAATACAAAAAAGAAAATAATAAAGGGGGGCTCCTATACAACCAACGTAATTTTTAAGCAAATTGTTACTCGATCTTAATAAACAGGTAGAAACTTAAAAAAAAAATAAGTATAAATACAACAAACGTGATTTTCTTTTATAGATGATGGTACGGAACCCTTCGTGCGCGAGTCCAACTCACACTTGCCCAATTTTTATTTTCAATGACTACCTGTGCTCTTTTTTAATCCACTATTCCCTTTTTTAATCTTACAAAAACTATTGTTGACTCTGCGTCCTTTTCTGTTAGCCATCTGTTATTTTTACATTGTAATACCATTACAATATATTATTATGTACATATCATCACAAAATTTCCCTTTACGTTCGAGTTAAACTTATCGGTTGAAGGTTATTTTACCATATTTTGACGTCGAATATCCATTGATTGCTTCTATGACATCATCAACTACCTGTTCCGCTGAAACTAAATTGTATTAAATACTTTAAACTAAAGTATATTTTTTTGTAAGTACTTGTTTTTATCTTAAATCGGTCGTGAGCTTTACGCGTTGACTTTGCCCGTCGAGATCTGATTTAATTGCGGACGTTCAATGCTATTGACTCGTTTACGTAGTTACAATCGCGTCAATTGTTAATCCCCGTACAGTTTGACTCATTTGTTACTGACGTGTTCATATTTTCTTACGAAGTCTTCGTCTGATGTTGAACCTAGTAGGAACTGCAGTTTAGTGTAGCGATTTTATCTTACACGTGTCTCATTTAGCTATGCAGTATGTAGGTGCCCAGCCATCAACATGCTATTAAATAATATCATCGTTTACGCAATGATAGGACACTTCCAGGCCGGGCCATATTATTGAAGGCAATCAGAACTCTCTTAATTACTTAAGACTGATATTATGCAGGGTGCTACCACAAACAATTACCTACGTAGCTACAATTTAAACTAAAGGTAAGGTATTCCTTGTAAAAAATAAATAAATTTATTTTCCTTAATTCGAAGATTACCAACACTTCTCAGTTTGCTCGAGGAAAATTTAATGTGGCTTGGGTTTTTTACATAATCATCTCTTCGGCCTTCTTTCCACTGACCTTAGTGCGCATGCGCCATGTCCTCGTTTGTTGGCTATATTATACCTACGAACCTTACATTAGGCAGCTTGAATTACAACGCTGCTATCTTCGAGACGCCTACATACTTAGTTGGCAGGCATTATCGTAGACTGGATTCTCCGGCCCTAAGTAACAGTGCCTGACGAACATTACGTAACATACACTTCTCCGCAGCACTTAATCTACATATCTTTTATGATAGCTGGAACAAGTGTGACAGCGCTGTAAATACCAGTTAATGATGTTTATCGTTAGTTTGCTAGATAAAGTCAATAAGAAGCACATTAAAACATTTGTAAGCAAGAAGCCTGACTTTTTGAGTAATGATTCTTATTTAATATATTATTTTAAAATTTAAATATATCTAAAAGTCGCCAAAGCAGCATTGCACCTAAAAATACTTATATTGTATGCTTTGCACACTGCTACCGCGTGCTAAACAAATTACCTCATTCAACATAATTGTATTATTATAAATATGCTAAATGTACCGATTTCGCCTAAGTAAGCATGTCTATTTCTGTCGTTTCTCCACTTAAAACTATGTACTTACTTAACAACATGTAGCGTGTCACTTTTTGTTTTAACATAATATTGTGTGTATAATAAATTCGTCATGTAAACATCTGGGAGGAAAACTGACCGAAAACACCCAACCCAAACCAAGACATCTAAAAGAATGTAACGAAATTTTATACAGTAGTTCTTTATAATAAAGATTTAAAACAGAACGACTGTTAGGAAGTCTAAGATTTCATGTAGTGTACATGTACACGTAATAAATAGAAGTATACGTGGTTGATAAAACTGTTGATATAACTTATAGACAAGAAGCAACTTCAATAGGCAAATAATTACCTATAATAATAAAGAAAAATCATGTACCTATTGCCTAACTTTAGAACCGCGTAGTGAACGCTATTCTAGAGTACCAAAATAGTGTCGTCATTGATTTTCGACAGAAAATGTTGAGACGATTTTCCGTTCGTATTTATACAACTACCGGAATACTTTTCCATAAATCAGCTAATCATTATAGCTGTCTATGTATGAAGGGTCTGCAGATGTAAATATGATGTATAATGTCAATTAGGTTAAACGCCGGCCGGCGCTGACCCCGCGGTGTCTTATTGATTGAATCGCCGACGTTGTGATTGGATTGATCGAATTATTTATAAACAGAACTTCCTGTCGGTCTGTCTTGTATAGCAATAAGGGATCGGTTTGTGCTTCAGACGATGTTACAAAACAAAGAATGACACTCGAGTGGTAATAATAAACTGTCTTGTTGGCACGGTGCTGTGAGAAGGCCTATAGCATTCGAATTCTTTCCTCACGAGGGTACAATCGTAAACGTGTTTAATAAATATTCATCCGGGTTGAATATTTATTATACGGCTCAACTTTTAGTAGTTTTACGTGAATATCAATTTAAATATTTTAGCTCTATAATATGTAAAAACTGGCATTAGCGTATATGTATAGGCTTACCGATCTTGGATGACCGGATTTGAAATTGTATATGGTATGGAGTAAATGGCTGAAGGTTGTTGGTCTGGTATTTTAGACTTTAGACCCACGTATCTTTAACATTTTATGTCTTACATCTGTATCGTATTACGTGCATTTAATATATCTCTGGTAGTGAAGAAGAGTTGGAAGTTATTGTTAGCCTATCAGATGGAGAGCGAAATGCGCTGTTGGAGGTCGGCTAGTAGGTTCATGAACTTGTAAAAAACAAAACGTCCAAACGACGTATTCGACCCGTCGCCGCGTCGTACTACTGTCCTTACGTCAGACTTGTGAACAACTACTTACTTTGGCGACGGTCTGGCCTTGTTGTCATGGACACAGTTATATATACTTCTCTTCCTTAAGTATTCCAATGCCACTATAACTCAAGAAGATAAAAAATTTTCTGGTTTGTTTACGACAGAGGTGACAATTCTTATACAAAATTAGGCATTTAGACTTGTCCGGCTTTTTCTTGTTTTTTTTTGTAAACATTTGAAGACTAAAGAAATAAAGACAAAAAATGCAGCATGTAGATCTGCATTTTTTGTACGGTCGCCTCGGTCCTCGGTCTCAATGTTTACGGGCTCCCGCAGACTAGCTTCTTTTAGCATCGGCGACCGGCGATTCAGTCGCTTTTAACATCCAGATGCAGCGTCCAAATTTTAACACCGCACACTGGACGATGCCGATCGCGGCAACTTGTCACTTAAAATAATAACGTAGGGGTCGTCCATTAATAACGTGATATTGTCTTTCCAATTTTAAACTTACTCTGAGATGATAATACCTGGTTAGATTTGAGGCTACACCACCTCTCCTCATTATTTATCAAATGTTTTTTTATACAAAGTAAATAAAAAAAATATTCAAAAAAGACATTGCGAGGTAGGTACTGGTGTCAAAATTGAAGCTAACATAAAAAAAATATTACACACATTATTCTTTTCATCTCTTACCCTGGCTCCAATTTGTTTGGGTCGACGCTGTATGTCCTTTACATACTTTTCTGTCACCAGTCATCCGATCACTTCCCCCTTTTCTTTAATATCTATTCTCACACAGTTATTCCATCTTTTATTTGGTCACCTCCTCCCTTTTCCTCTCTCCCCTCCTATTTATCACTTGTTTACCTAACTACATAATTATCCTCTCTTCTCATAAGATGTTTCTAAAATTCGAATCTTTTCATCCATGGACGCTACTTGCAGATTACTTTGATATATTTCCTATTTTGGCATGGTAAAATATTTAAATATATCATGCATCATATTCTTCATTAACTTTAAAAACGCTATTTTAAAAGTATACTGGCTCATTAAAGTCTTAAGTCGCAATTATTGCAATTCGATCTTGCATATAATTATTAGCATATCGCATCCAAAAATTAAGAATTTCAGAAATGGATCAGAAAGTTAGGAGACCGGTGCACCTACATAAAAAGAAAATGTCAAGACCAAAGTTTTGAAGCGGGTTGATTAAAACGTCCTAGAGCATCCAAAAGCAACGAAAGATCTAAATACAGGCCTTTTCTGAATCTCTGCCAATCGAATGAACGATCTTTGTTTTATGATGCGTATAGGATTAACATCTCTGGCTCAAGAAAAACTAGGACACTTGATATCTATCTAAACTTGTTTCTCCCTTCCACCTATCGAGACTCACGTGATTAAAGGACGGCTGTTTACCGTAGGTTGTCTTATTTTTTAACCCTTAAATAACACCGTGGGGTAATTCTTCACCCCAGGGGCACAACTTGTATTTTTTCCTGCAATGGTAGTGTCATCTAAAGTTGTCAATCACGCGGCGTTAAAAAAACATCCATCTAGTCTGCTTAGCTATGTGAGAAAATTACCCCAGCGTGTCAATTACGTATGCATTAATCTCTCATCAATTCAGTCAAATGTTTAATAAGCTAAGTTTACGGAGCCCTGCGAAGCTCCTTTTTTGGGTGCAGTGTCACAAGAAAACCTAAGATAACCTATTAAATTTCCTGAGTGGATAAGTTTCCGGATCGGACGAGATTTTTCATATTAAATGATAATATCACAAAATATTATTTTGTAGAACGATCGTTAATTTGGTGCACAATTAGTAGTTTTGGGAAATACTGAAGTTTTTTAGCGTAACGCACTTTAGTGTTATTTAAAATTTTTGATGCATTGTCAAAAATAAGTACAAAAATAATTTATTTTTTACACTTAATCTTTTAATAGCCGTTTGGGGTAATTGTACCCCAAAGTGTTATTTATTATTCTATAACCGAAAATAAGGATGTTATTATAGGGTTTGACTAGTGACTGGCTTAAACAGAATCAATTTAATGTCGATAAAATTATGACAGCGATTATAATAAATACAAATGTGTCTTTATTAAGGCAGTACACGACCTAGGGTGTTGTACTATAATGACTTAGGGTGTTATAATATAAAACTACACTTCTGCTTTCCTTATACCGATGCAAATATTAAGCAAGCTAAACTCGGTATTTCTTACCCACATCCAACAACCAGTTCTCGTATTACTTTCGGAGAGCATCATCTATCAATTCCTATGTTAATATTAATACGAAGCAATGAGTGCCGTACTGTCCATGCCATCTTTTATTTAGAGCATAAAATGTAGAGTATAAATTGCCAGTTTTTGACAGTATAAGTCTATTAATAATAGAACATGATTTAACATCATTGTAACGAACATCATTTAGTTATACTGGTATTTTTTTTTTGCTAGCAACCTGTATTACTGATATTGTACAATTATTGTGTAACAACAATGAAAAATAAATCAATTTATCGATAGTCGACTCAGCCGATCACCAACCACACACTACAGCACTATGGTCCCCTGCATCTATATTCTCGAAGTCGCAAAATTTGTTAAATGCCACAAGGATCTTTTTAAAAGCTGTGACAATTCAAACAAGCGGAAGATGACATTTCAATAAAAATGCCAGTTCCTAGGCTGGAACTTTTTAGAAAGAGCTGTGTTTATATGGCCCCGTTAATTTTTAATTCATTGCCAAAGGAGATGGTGGATTTGCCATATAATAAATTCTGTAGGACATTGCAGGAGTGGCTGATTCAGAAGAGTTTCTATTCAGTTAAGGACTTCTTAGACCATAGTTCTTGTCGACGTTGTTATAAAATGTAGCATTCATTTTTTTTATTTGACATTGAATTTCATTTGACATAATAATTTCAACTTTGTATTTTTTTTCTATTTTAATTTGACATTTAATTTTATTTGACATAATAATTTCAAATTTGTAATTTGCATACCAGTATTGTTGGTGAAATATGTCCTGTACTTTTTAAATGTAACCTTGTGTACCGTATTTCAAGCAAAATAAATATATTATTATTATTATTACGGTCGCTGCGTCCGAACGCAAAGAACGCGATGCAGCATCGATACATTTGCAAAATCGCCGGTCGCCGATTGCGACCGATACAATCGTCATAAATCCACTTCGTTTTTCTAGTCTAGATTTGATTGAGTGATAGCTTTTCTGTAGAGCTACTGCCGGTAGTCAACTATTGTAAGATTAGACTTGTGGTTATTCGAGGGAATGAACTGCCCGCTCTATTTTAGGGTACCTATCATAAATATTCACGTCTGACAGGATCGACAGTGCAGCGGGACTTCTTAGGCAGTTGCCAAACAATTTACAATAGAATACACTCATCCCAAGGCGCGTTATGTTTTCGAATCAGAGAACCTCTGTGTGACTGTCACAGTTACTAAGGTCAATGTAATTCATAGGTGGTGTAAATTTCTTTCAATTAGTTTTTTTGCTTACGTAAATACCATATCTTCGTCTTGCAATATCATAATATACTTTTTGTCAATAATAAATGTTCTGTAACTTTAAGCAAGCTTTTTAAGTTATAAACACCCAGTCATTGCTCAACATATTATAAAGATATCCAAGAATGGCGAACCAAAAAAGCAGATGGCATCCAGTGTTACTCTCAGCCATATAATTTGCTGCTGAACAGTAAATTACGTACTTGAAAGGAAGTTATGAATCATTCTGTATAAATACGTTACGAACATACAAACATCTGTCAAATAGTATCTAACACATTTTGGCTTGGTATTACTAATCCAACAGTATTTTACCACACGGTTCATTTTTAGGCAAAGAGTTTTGAACTAGCCAAAGATGTTAAAAAATACCGTTGCGCAAACTATTTAGGAGAATCATATAACTGTATAGCCATTCCACATTTGGATTGAACTCCTTTTTTAAGCATTTCTATTTATATCTAGCTTCTAACAAACTAAAATGTAACCGCCACTTGTCCGTCAGGTTTTGTGCTTTCAAAATATACCTAAAGATCGTGTCGTGTAAATCGGCATGGCTTGTGTTTTTAAATGTAGGTGTTACCATATATAGCGGCACGATTAACTGTCGTTCAAGAGTTTGTTTTCATAGTGACAGATTCGATATAATGGAAACAACTAGAAAGAACAGTCGACGAATGATACATCAATCGGCACGACATAGTGAGAACGGACCTTAATCGAATTAGTGGTCCCAACAGGCTACAGACATACATATTAATTCAATATTATGTTTTGTTTTAGAAAATATGCCCGGTTGCAACGACTCAACTGAGGGCTTTGAGCGCGGAGTCAACCAACCTAAAGAGCATACTTCAGGAGAAAATCCCTAAAGAGCAAGAGAAGGTCAAGGAGTTCCGCAAGCGTCATGGCGCCACCAAAGTCGGAGAAGTCACAGTTGACATGGTACGTAAATACGCCCTAAATAATAAACAGACTTCACACGGGTACCATTCCTAATTGTAATTATGAACCGGACGTGAAGGCCCATTTTAGTCATATTATTAAGGATTATCATCGTCCTAATTTTTTTGTTGGATGTGTCCCACTATTACTTGATAATGTCAGCAAATATTGTCAATTGAGTTCCACTTTAAATATGTATGTAGGTATGTATTTACTTATAAATACAAGCAGACTCATTGTTGGGCAATATTCCACTTGGTGATCTCTTGATCAAGTTTGTATGGAGTCTAGACGGTCGGTCAACGAACCAAATTATATTGGACCCTGACTCGACTCAAGATCACTTCATTTGGACCTATATATGCATCATTCATTGTATGTCGTGTCGACATGTGACGTTGTAGTGCGCCGATCACATTGTACACAAGGTTTGTCAATTGGACCTACTGCAGCGGATGTTTTTTGTAATATTTCTTAATGGAACTGAAGTAAAATATTTCGCTTTTAGATGTATGGTGGTATGCGTGGCATCAAGGGTCTGGTTTGGGAAACATCCGTGCTTGATCCTGAAGAGGGTATCCGTTTCCGTGGCCTATCTATCCCTGAATGCCAGCAAAAGCTGCCCAAGGCTAAAGGTGGTGAGGAGCCACTGCCTGAAGGTCTTTTCTGGCTTCTGGTCACCGGCGAAATCCCCACTGACGCTCAAGCTAAGGCCCTCTCCAAGGAATGGGCGCAAAGGTCAGTAATTAATGCGAACAAAATCAATATTCGCTTTTTTTGGATTTAATGATAATATACAGGTTTAGGAAAGTTGAGGAACAAATTGATTAAAATATACTTTGGTTGTTGTAAAGAAACGGACGTATTTACCAGCAATAAAGGGTACAGATATGACTTTTGGAATAGCCAATTACCTGTGGGGTTCATCTGTGTAATTTTATCGTTAATCGTTTGAAAGTATTTTCTGATATCTTTATAAGATGATGTCAGTTGTTTGTCATGCCGACGCTGAGTTATAACGATATATATACGCTTATAATATTAATATTTTTGGTACAGGGCTGAGCTGCCTGCACACGTTGTTACAATGTTGAACAACATGCCCAACAAACTTCACCCCATGTCGCAGTTCTCGGCAGCCGTCACCGCTCTCAACAGCGAATCCACTTTCGTCAAGGCCTACTCTGAGGGTGTCCACAAATCCAAGTACTGGGAGGTAAGGCATTAATCTCTTCGTATTTCTTTATGATTTGATGATTCGACTGGAAACTGATAGCAGATTGTTAACCCATGAGAAGGCGCGCCCTAAAAAGTTACACGAGCAGGCGCGCGTAAGCAAATCTCTCACGCTACTTCAAATGACGTTTTCTTTGAGATCAATTATATTTTTAATATAAATTTGCATGTTTTAATAAATTAAAAGTCTTTATTTATTTAAATAAAGTGTTTTATTAATAGTTAATATCAAAAAAGGCAGTCTTATGTGCAAATAAAAAAAAATTGCACGTTGGCCTTAATATTTGGCTTTACATACAAAATATATAAAAAACAAAATGACAATAGAAATGGAATGATTTTATCTCACATGATATCTTGAGTTATGAGTATTTCATAATACATATGGCACATAAAAGTAACATGCTCAGGGCACACTGATATACTGCACAAAATACATAGTATTTTTGAACGCATTTTGCTAAGGTGGCATAAAGGTAGATTTTGCGAAAGTGGCATTTTGCGAATGTGGCATTGTACGCTTAATCCTACTGGTATCTACTAGTAATACAACAATTGGTTTTCCTAGCATATTCCTATGCATATTTTGATTCTCTAATGCTCTTTCTTAGGTGTTCGCTCAGATAAGACCGCGCAAGTTTTATATTTTAAGCCACTATATCTGTCTCCCTGCAGATGTTACACAGTTACGCCCATACAAAAAGAAAATACTCTTATTGAGATTTTTCATGAATATATAAAATTCTTGCGTTACTGACTGACTGACAGACGAGCTACAGCCAAAAATACGGGGCGCAAGAAGCTGAAATTTAGCATGTCTGTTTTGTGGTTACTATAGGGGTATCCTATGAAAGGATTTCCCGAAACTCCCATGGGATCCGGGAGGAACAGTTAATGTGCGGGCATGGCTGCGGGCACCCTCAAGTCTGATATAGGTCTCAAGATGTTACAACAAATGGGGCGAAACCACCCGTTTTCCTTTGAGACACTTGCCGATCAACCACTGTAGACCCTGTTTACTGTAAGAAACAAATAAAACATGTAAATAATATATTCACTAAGTTAATCAATAACTGTGCACAATAACTACGAAAAAACAATCAAATCACTTTTGTTACCTATTAAGAAAAAAAATACTTACACGAACGGGCGCGCTACGAGCAAAATGCCGCGCTTCACGATGCACCTCACACCAACCCATTACCACGCAGTGTTGGTGGCGCTGAGCAGCGCACGGGATTGCGTCAGGGGAGAGGGGGTGAAATTCTAAGAAGGTACTGTGAAGCTTGTAGTGACACGGTATAGCTAATGTTGAAATTTACAGCAAAGAATTTATACGTGAGCAAAATGCTCATAGCGCGCCTTCTCATGGGTTAAAAACTATCAATGTCATCAATTCTATGGAACATTACAAAATTAATTTATACGACAAATTATTTGGTTTTTATAATTATTGTAGTATTGGTGTTCATCTCGCAAATCCCAGTGAATAAGTAAATTTTTTTCTCAACAGTATGTTTACGAGGATTCGATGAATCTGATTGCCAAACTGCCCGTGGTGGCCGCTACCATCTACCGCAACACATACCGCGATGGCAAGGGCATCGGGGCTATCGACGACAATAAGGATTGGTCTGCGAACTATTGCAGCATGCTGGGCTTCGACCAGCCGCAGTTCACCGAGCTCATGCGTTTATACCTTACCATACACAGGTTTGTTAAAACTCTTATATGACACTTCTTGTTTCTATGTAACAGTTTTACTCGAGACGCCGTTTCTTTTCGATTTGATGTGGGACATTACAGATACAAATAAATTCATCGAAACACAATATATATGAAACTCAGCTCCAGTATGGAAATTATAAAAAAAAACGGACGAATTGTATAAAAAGTAATTACCTGGTTTATTAATAGATCTTACGCTTACATCTACATATGCAATTGTATAAATATAATACGGTTTGTTTTTCGTTACATGTTGTAGGTATATATCGTTAATATATTGTCGATTGAAAAAGGTATCGGTTTCAAGTGGCAATAAATTATCCAATTGGTCGAGCGCTCTCGGATATGTAGCTGAATGTATTAATCAGTTTGATGTCTTGATTGCTATAACAAGCTCGAGATTTCAGTGTTTGTAATGTCCCTAGCGATAATTTATTTATCTAATCTAGCTAGTAATAGTCTCGAATATAACTTTATAAGGAAGTCAGTTTGAAATGTGTTATCTTATTAAAGTGTGTATTGTTCGAAAAATACGGACGTGCATCTAAATGGTCTGTACAGTGCATTATATAATTTTCTTATACAAGTCCCTTCTCACACAAGAAACAACAATGACAATGTCAGACAAGTCATTTATTGACATACTAAAATACGTTACTGTGAAGGTTATTCCCATTTAAAAATAGTTATAGTTGGAAGTCGATTTAAACAATTCGTTACCATTTTATGACTAATAATGTTTTTACACTGTGTCTTTGTATATCCTTTGCTAACACGAATATAATGTAGTTGCTATGGCTGGCACAGCGAACGATTATATTACTTTGTATCACTCACGAAATGCGAATTGACTGCATGCTGCTTTTTGTATCTAAGGGGATGTATCACTTACTTAATTACTTCCACAGTTCCTCTTAGTGTCACGTGTGTTATTAATGTATTGGTTTCCGTGATAACCTTTTAAACTTTTTAATTTCATGTAACCTGTTCGTGTAGTATAATAAACCAGTTATTATCTACTTGCAATCGTGTGTTCGTTCCTCACGAATAAATATTCGTACTAATCATAAGATATGTGTTACTAAAGACAATTTACTATATGTAACGTTACTAATAAATAAAAATGTTTATATTACTAAACGTACAGAGGTACTAAATACTACTAAGTTATGTGTGTTTTAGCATTACACGTTTGTCCATAAAAAGCTATGCGAGATATCATATTTTGTAGTCCTTATGAACACTTGTCGTTTCAGTCTCAGCGAATGTATCACTTTGATATTATAGTATTATCAATGTACCTATAAAGTGTGTGGTTCAAACACTTGTATTTTCCCCCGTTTTTGTTTGCAGATATGAATAATTACGATTTACTTTACCACAAAAAATGTAGGCACGTTATCTCAACAGAGCTTAGCGATATCAACATTTATCAGATAGGTGTCTTGCAACATTCAACACATTGAAGAACATCCGACGTTCTTGCCAGATACACATATACCTAAATTGGATTGTTTACTCAATATTTTTCACATCAAGAACGTCAAATACAGTCAAATGTATAGTGAATAGCGATTACACACACAATAATGGCTTTTGTATTAGATAGTACAAGCATTTAAATATTGTTAGTAAGACAGACAGAGCGATATCACATGGTGACGTCACTTATCCTATCTTTATAGTAATCTTCGGCTCCTTCATACAAACTGTTGTTTTGCGAGGAGCGGGTAAAACATGTCTTTTACTTCTAATGTTTATAACTTATTTAATAGTGTATATTTTTTACTTATTGTATCAAAGATCAGCTTAAAATCTTGTCTATTATAGAAAATATAGACAAATATTCACCATTTTGACAGAAAGCAACAACCCTATAGCTTGCTATCATCGACACTAAGTGTAACTGTCCTTGTACCACATACATTTCCATAGAGTATAACTACGAGACTACCTATCCATATACGCTGTGCGATTGCTTGATTCAATATCGATATTGTTATATTCACGTATCAATTATAATTCATGAACACGCCGATATTAAATGGACCATTGTTTTTTAGATAACACATTTCATGCTGCCGTTTGTGCTTATCATGAATAGGTACATTATGTATACATGTTATTGCGATATACGTACGTTTTTAATATATTACCCGTGAGCGATAAGTTGAGATGTGTTTGCGGTGAGGTCACAGACGTATAGTCCTACAGTGTAGAAAAAAGCTAGAGTAAAATATTGCTTAATTTTTGTTGTCTACAGTACCATGCTGTACTGTAAGCAACAATTTTGTTTTATAGCCTCCTAAGACCCGGTATTAAAATATTTTTATGCTAACTAAGACCCAACGTACAGAACAAATGTATGTACAAATTAAATATTCTGCTTTTTGACATAACTCAAATATTTACATTGATATTCAATAATTTATCTACCAATATTGAAAAATATTGTTTTTATTAAGTAATGATGTTTAGACTACCATTAAATGTACAGAAAAGTGTACACAGGGTCTCGGCGACTATACGGACAAATTTTTGGTCGGGACTGACTGACGTGAAGTATTTTGTACAGAAAAATGTAATAAATAAATGTGTTTTACTCCTAAGAGGAGGATAGCGGCTTGAGGGGATGTAAGAGGGATAGCAGGAGAAGAGTTTCATCGCAAGCGAGTCTCAAGTTATCGCGCACGGGTAGTAAGTACGTCTGTATCACGACTTATTAGTGTGTGTTGTTGCGCAGTGACCACGAGGGCGGCAATGTGTCGGCTCACACCACTCACTTGGTGGGCTCCGCTCTCAGCGACCCCTACCTGTCGCTGGCCGCCGGCCTCAACGGTCTCGCTGGACCACTCCACGGTCTTGCTAACCAGGAGGTCAGTATTAGCACTTACTTCTATTTTCATGTCAGGTTTCACCTCTGCTTTAAGAAGATTTCAAACTAGCGTATTTATCTACGCGATTACACGACCACTATATTACGCACTTCAAAAATCTGGCCTCGCCGTTAGTATTTTTGTCATGCGGCCAATGAGCACCTGTACACAGTGTACACTCCTACATGCGCTTCCAAAAATGAATTCATGCCCGCATGTGAAACGCTAGTCTGAAACCGCCTTTATAAGTTCCTTTATATAACTTTATTTATAAGCTACGTTCAGATTTAGCTACGTTTGTTCTATTACACACACATAGTCATCGGTAAGGTTACTAATGATTATAAATAATGTTTAGGTAAACCTATTCAGTTGTCTATATAAATATTAGGAGGATGAGAACCACCTTTCCCTTACTTTCTGAGAATGGTTCTATATTAAGTTTGTTTTACAACCATTTCCTATTTAAAGAAACTAAAAAAGGGCCAAATTAAAAGTACCCATAACCGACGAGCATGCATGATGAGGTTAATGAATGTTGAGGAAGCGAAAGAGGTGTGTTTGAATCGGAGCATTTGGCGTTCCATAATCTGCCTACCCCAATGGTAGACAGGCGTGACGATAAATAGATAGATAGAAATGCCCGTTGCTTTCCTTTGAACATGTACACATTTCTACCATGTTACTAACGAAACTTAGCGTATCAACTGACGAATTGAGTGGTTAAGGGGTCGATACATGTGCGTCAATAAAAGCGTAATTGCCCTTGTTAATTACTGCTGAAGAGATATAACAAATTGATGAAACATTATGACATTCCACGAATTAGTAACTAGACTTTAAAATAAAGTACTTGGGTATGAAAAGTAGATTGACATTTTCTCGGGAAATTCTGTAATGATTTACAAAAATACTAGTGAAAATGCTATTGGAAATATTATTTAAAATCAGTATTATATTGCTTAATATCTTTATCACATATACATACGTTTTATCGATTTAACTGTAGATAAATGTAAATCTCAAAAACAAGACTTGATTATGCATGGATTTTGGACTCGGAACTACGTAGCTAGTTTAAATATATTTAAATTAGGTTGCATAGGAAAAATACTGTTTCGTTTGTTGAAATCCTAGTATACACCATTGCTACACTTTATAGAAAATATTTTTCGTATGCATACAATAATTATTTGAAATCATTGTTTAAGATTTAAGACAGATACATTCTTAACAATAAATTATGTTAATGTACTGGTTATTTTATTATATTGACAACATACACATTATTTGGCCATATTTCAAGTATTACACACATCAAAAAAGTCTAAGCAACACATACTATTTCAAATTATTAATCAATTATTATATCATTTCTTAGCAAGTAGGTAATACCTATGTAAACGTTTTTGATCTAAAAGACTTAACCTGGTTGTAAAATAAATTCGAATATCATATTTGTTTTTTTTTTCACAAATTAAAAAGCGCATGAATTTTTCGACTTTTATAGCGTTTTCTTTGCTTATTAAAAGGACAATGGGCATATTTGTATTGAGCTTAGGCTGTCCGCGGCCAAGAATGATTTTATTATTAATTGGTGTGCTTTGGTCCTACAATTACTGTGGACAAGTGTTATCACTGTGGTGTACTTCTAAAACGGATAAAAGACATTTTTGTTTTTGAATCGTTTTACCAATAAAGTGAAAAACAGTGTGATACGAGAGAAGTGTGGTCTAAAAGAAGATGTAGTGACAAAGGTTGAAAAAGGAATGTTGCGTTGGTTTGGACATTTGGAACGGATGGATGAAAGAAGGAATACGAAAGGAGTGTATCGTGCGAGAATGAATGGAAATGTCGGTAGGGGACGCCCTAGGCGGACGTACGCCGATCAAATAGGTGACGTACTGAAAAAGGGCCAAATTAAAAGTACCCATAACCGACGCGCATGCATGATGAGGTTAATGAATGTCTAGGAAGCGAAAGAAGTATGTTTGAACCGAAGCATGTGGCGTTCTATAGTCTCTGCCTACCCCAATGGGAGACAGGCGTGACGATATAGATAGATAGATAGATAGAATCGTTTTATCGTTTTACTTACTATATCCTATGCAAAAATATAAAAAGAAAGTGAAACAACTAATCTAGATAGTCATCCCTACTAATATTATAAATTCGAAAGTGTGTATGTATGTATGTATGTATGTATGTTCCGTTTTCACGCTAAAACGGCTGAACCGATTTTGCTGAAATTTAATATTGAGATATATTGGACCATGGAGACGGACATAGGCTACCATCAGTTGCAAAAATTAAACTGGGAGGGATTGTAGGGAGGATAGAATTTTGTACGGCACAAATTTACCTCTTGGAAGTAAGAACGCATGCGCTAATAATTGAGTGATGCGCATGTGCTAACATATCCGTCAGTACTGTCACGTCATACATAATGTCATATTGTGTACGTTGAAAAACCAGCCAGTTACATTCAGTACAGCCAAAGAGGTTTGATTACTAATAATACATTTGAAATACTAAAATACTTTTGCCCCGACCTATTACATAAAATTGTTCGCATATATAAACTAATAATTATATAATAAGTTTAAACGGCTGAAACTATTTTCTCTACTAATATTATAAATGCGAAAGTATTTATAGATATATATTGGAAATGTATTGGAACATGGCTTTGGCATTTGACTGTGTGCAAGGCGATGATATTATGTACCTTTCGGTAGATATAATGGTATATAGTGTGATGAATACTGACCGAGCTACTTTGTACCCTACAGAGTTTCTGAAGTCTTAAGAATAATCAGGAGTGTCTTCACACATCTTGAGACTGAAAGTAGATTTGTGTTACCCCGAATTTAACGCGCGCGAAGCGGCGGGCAAAACCTAGTTATATAATAAATCACAAATTATTGTATCATTAGTAAGCACAGTTACCATAATATGTATTATAAACATAAAACTTTTATTTGGTTATAGATAACTAACATATCATCAATATATAATAAACTATTATAATGCTCAATTATTGTAAGTATGTAGGTAAAGGTGTGAAAGGACTTAATGATTTTAAAAAGAAATTATGTACGATTTTAAGAAAAGAAATGTGTAATTTTAAGAAATGTGTAGTGCCTCCAATTCATGCTCTAAAATCCCACTTAGTTCTGCTGCTGGTAATCATATCTCTTTGGGTTGAATTCTTGCCCAGCCATATATATACCACACTACGCACATAATATGTGCGCAGCATCCGACCGTGCACCTACAACTCGGTCAATAATAATATATGAATAATAGTCCTAGATCTTACTCACCTAGTTAAGTGCGTATTAAATAGTTAATTATCGCTTGCCCCGTGCCTCGGAGAGCACGTTATACCGTCGGTCCCGTCTTTAATGAAGATCATTGAAAGTTGTAGCGGAGAGTCCCCAATAATAAACTGATACTGGTCTAAGCCATGGATATCCATAGCATGACAGAATATCAGCATTTCCACAGAACGACTGCCGTCTGACCTCCGTAACCCAAAGGAATAGCGATATCGCTATCCCTTTGGGTTACGGAGGTCAGACGGCAGTCGTTCTGTGGAAATGCTGATATTCTGTCATGTCTGGTTGGAATAGTAAGCGGACATGGAGCTTCAAGGCGTAAGTCTCGGATGTAACCGGGAAAACGCAAGGACGATGATGAATAAGTCCTTAATCTTAGGTGCCTTGATTGTATTCAAACGCGTAACAACCAAACGTCTTCGTCTTCCTCTTCTATTTATTTGCTAAGACGCCTTATTTGTTGTTCTCACACTTTAATATTTCACAAGCCCAGTTATCCCAACTCTAACTGGGCTACTTAATAACTCCGGGTTACCTTGATTTGATTCGTGCCGAGAGCAAACAAAATAAGATCGCGTGTTGTGATAGTTTATTATACATTGATGATGTGTTACCGTGTCACCACACGTTTATCTATGCAATAAGGTTATATTGAAATTCAAATTTTCTTTTCCTAAATAGAATACAGAGAAATGCCCATAGTAAAAGATGTTCCTAATTACCAGTACTTTCATTGGACATGAATTCATTGATGGCCGCCGACCGCCCAAAACCGCCCATTGTCCTTTAGTATTTTGTATCAATTTTATGATTTAAACAATAATTTGAAAAAGTTTTGAACAAATTTGGATTTTGAGATTTTTTTACATCATGGAGCGACGTCATTTGAACGCAGATGAAATGCAAAGAGCTGTAGGGATGTTGCAAGCGGGAAGAAATCAATCTCAGGTATCTCGGTATTTTGGTATCAATAGAAGCGTTATTTGCCGTCTTCATCAGCGTTACACTAACACGGGAGATCCTGCTGAGCAGCACCCAGGTCGAGGTAGGTGTACAACCACACGGCAAGATCGATGCATACCTACAACTGACTGCAAGACGCCAGCCGATGTTAACCGCCCGAGAGATAGGTCTAAGGCTACAAAATTCAAGTGGTGTTGTTGTTAGCTGCCAAACTGTGCGAAATCAACTGCATGAGTATGGGCTACGAGCGCGACGGCCAATTAGGTGCCCACCGATACGTCACGGGAATCGCGCTCGTCGAAATGAATGGTGCAGGGATCACATTACATGGACCCGGGAATAATAAGATAAAATTTTATTTTGCGATTAGTCTCGATTTGGGTTCAACCCTTATAGAAGGGTAAGAGTGTACCGTCGTCCTGGAAATACTGAAAGACTGAGGTGCGTTCAGGAAGTGCATCTATACAAGGGCTCAACAGTTATGGTATGGACTGGTATTATGAAGAACAGACGAACTGAGCTCGTTTTTGTGATGTTCTAAGGCCTTATGTCCGTCCATTCGCACAAACGATTGGCTCCGATTTCATGTTGATGCATGACAATGCGCGTTCGCATACAGCTTTGCACACACGGGAGTACTTGGCAAGGGAAAACAGCCTGGTATTGCCTTGGCCTGCACAATCGCCAGATCTCAACCCCATCGAGCATGCGTGGGACATGCTCCAGAGACGTGTTTTAAGGGACTTGGATGGAGTGACAACAACCCAACAACTGATGGACTTACTAAAATTTCATTAGGAGCGATTGCCGCAGGATAACATTAAAAATCTCATCGATTCTATGAATAATCGGTGCCAGCAAGTTCTCAATAACAGAGGAGGCCACACTTTGTATTAAATTATGCAATTTTTGTACAACCATTAAATTTTAGTTTAAGTTTAGTTGATTAGGCACCTTACTTTGTACTACGTACATACAGTACTTACTCGTAATTATTGTTAATTAGGATTATTAAAAAAAATAAAAATAAACTAATTGTTGTTTAATATCAAAAGAGCAATAAAAATAATATAAATAAGAAAATACTAAGGATTTAATGCGAAAACACATTGTAAAATTGAAATTTGTATGTGTTGCTTAGACTTTTTTGATGTGTGTATTTTACCTAATTTAATTCTCGTACTTACTCGTAACAGAAATACCAAAATATAAAATATCTTACACGTGTCATCCACAATTACAAAGCAGGAATCGTTTATGACAAGAAAATATATTCTTCTACTTTTATATACATTTTCGACAAACATACAACTATTGAATAATGTCGGTATTTCTGAACACAACGTTGTTTGTTTAGGTGCTCATTTGGCTGATGAAGCTGCGTAAACAAGTCGGCGACAACTTCACCGAGGATGGTCTGAAGGAGTTCATCTGGAAGACTCTGAAATCTGGCCAAGTTGTGCCCGGATATGGCCACGCTGTCCTCAGGAAGACTGACCCTAGGTAAATTATTTATTTACCTTTAGTACGTAGTGCTTACAGCGTGACTAAGCTACGCTTACACAGATCGCCATTTTGTTAGGTGACCGCGTCTAGCATTTACATCTGAGCGATACTAAGTCCGTATAAAATATGACAAATATGTAATAATTGAAACTGGCCGTTAGTAGATATTCTTTATTCACATAGCTTCTCGTGTGACGGGCGATTGAGATAGTTTGTAAATTATAACAATAACGTTCTTTTTCAATTTTATGTAATACTAGAGGATGCCAGCAGCTACGCCTGCATTTTTTTAAATATAACCGTTTTGGCCGATCCCGTGGGAATTTCGAGAAATCCCTTCTTAGTGCACCCCTACGGTCCCCAAGGAACATACATGCCAAATTTCAGCTCTTTCCTCCGCCCAATAGTTTCGGCTGTAGCGTGTCTGTCAGTCAGTCAGTAACGCAAGGATTTTATATATTAAGATTACGTAATACGTCAGTATTATACATTATTTTAAAATAAGTGCCTTGTGCATTAGATACCTACTAACAGGTAAATGTGTAGGCAAGATGGGCCAGGCATTAATTTTGTGGTTACATGAAAGTAAAGAAAACCTTTGGGCTGATAGTTTCCCACATCGATATTAATGTCTTGTATTTTCTGTCAGTATCCTCTAAAATAGAACTTAAGTAAAAGTCACAAAAGGTATGGTATAATGTTGTATGTGTATACTCTTTTTATTCACCATCATACATAATGTATGTATCTATACCTTGAACATACTCTAGACTGATATTTTATTTGTAGTTATTTCTTACGTAATGGTTGTACATGATTCGCTACAGTCGAGGTAAAGCTATTAATTGCCATGTATACTCGTGTATGTACAACAAGGCACTGTAATAAACGTTAAATACATATGGACTGACTTCAAGCAACATATTGGACTATATGTATTTAAAGACTGTAGCCATTTTGATAAAACTTGCACTGAGGCCAAGTACACGAGGCTTTTATTATAAAACCCTTTTATTATAAATTCCATAGTATATTTACGTATATATAAAACTTTTACTGTCTTACTAATAAAAATTACGACACAGTGTATACAAGTACTATAAGCATTACGTAACAAAAACGCAACTAAAAAAATTGACAGATGGCGTGTATACATACGTTATAAGAGATCGAAATATCTACCTATTTAGACTTACACACGCTTGCACGCTTGTATTAGGAGTGCGTAAGTGCAAAATGGCGGCTATTTGGCCCGCTGCAGACTCTTTTTTTTTGTTGATTACGGTGTAAACTCTCCTAAGGGCGGTTTCAGATTAGCGTATTTTTCTGCGCGTATACGGTCGTTTTAGCATACGCGCTTACACGCGCGCTACAATACGCGCTTCAAAAAACCAGACTCACGTAAACGGGCGTCTTCGCTCGAAATGGTAGTGACGTTTTGTCAATGTCAACATGGATTTTGACGGCTCGTGGTTATACGAGCTTAGAAGCGCGTCAACGCTCGTACGAGTTGCGCGTGTGCCAAAAGGCGCGCCTATACGCGCCTACATGCGCTTCCAAAAACGAGCTTATACGCGCGTATAAAACGCTAATCTGAAACCGCACTTATGAGCCATCTCAACTCGACGCCAACCCGGCCAGAGTGTGATCGACCGGGCTTGGGACTGGCGGAGGAGGTGCGTGGAGGCTCTCCCCAGGTGTTCGGGGCATACCCACTAAAACCAACGCGGTGTCCCCACGAGTCCCGTGTAGTGGCGAGGTCACGCGATTCGCGGATAGCATTCTTTGCCGTGACCCCGCCCGGGACTGGCCCGCCGTTGGTGTTGGCAGGCCCCGCCTCGTTATGCTACTTGGGAGGCGGCGCGGGCACACTACGCTGCCTCCTTACCTGTTGGCGGACGGGGAGCAACCCCAGCGCTCGCCGTCCGCAGGCACTAAAACGGCCGCAGAGGATAGGGAGGGCGGCAACCTGACAACACCGCATTTCCTCTTCCTCTGCGGCCCCACCGCAACGCATCAAATGGTGCGCCCCCATTTGGTCGCGGGAGATAGGGCGCGCGGCAACGCAACACCGACATGCCTCTCCTCCCGCGACCGCGCCCGACTGCGAAGGACAGAACTGTCCCCCGCACCCGCACCGTTGGACGCATCCTGCGCAGGCCCACTGCCAAGCCTACGCGGAGCGTCCACTCCAGGGATCCCTCTTAGCTTCACCGCGGGGTTCAAAGCTGCGGTTACTGAGCCCCCCCACCATGACAAGGTGGAGATCCCACGGGGGGGATTAGTAGCGATATTGTGTTAACCCTGTATAACTGCTATACAGATGATATACGCTCTGTTAGTAAGTATTCATACGTTAAACGTGTGAGTAATATTTTTTTATTAGCAAGACAGTTATTGTATATACGTAAATATACTATGGAATTTAGCACATCTGCTTAAAATTCCACAGTGATTAACATAAGCTAGTATTATGGAATTACAATAACACTACATACATACGGGCCGTATTAACAGTCTCCATATTGGAATACGTTTAAAAAAATACTGAAATACACACTCAATTTTCATTTTCTTCTATAGCAGTGGTCTATTATTCAGCATAAGGATAGGAACGAGAGGTATAATAGTGATATCTGATATATGGATATGATAGGTTATATTAAATAAAATGGCTGTGACATGCGGACGGACAGATAGACAAGGTGAATCTAAAAGGGTGCCATGTTCTCCATTTTTGGCTACGGAACCCTTAAAAGTGCTATTATGTATTGCAATTTTATTGTGAATTGATCTCATTTTCATTATTCTTATAGGTACACGTGCCAGCGCGAGTTCGCTCTGAAGCACCTGCCCAACGACCCTCTGTTCAAGCTGGTCGCGGCTGTGTACAAAGTGGTGCCCCCAATCCTGACTGAGCTTGGCAAGGTCAAGAACCCGTGGCCGAATGTAGACTCTCACTCCGGTGTCCTGTTACAGGTAACAAGCAAAAGTATTACTGGTTGTATTGTATTATATTGGTCATCGGACGCATTTAGACTAACGTTACTAGTTGATTTAATAAAAGGAATGAAATTCTACACAAAAATACTCAGATGAAAAAATAAATTATGAACATTTCATGACAAGTTACGTAACGCGTGGTAACTAGCAATACAACGACAGGGATACAAAGAAAGGGTTTGTGGGCGTTTTGGTTTCGATAAGTTTGGTACATAAAGCTTGTTCTTTGTATTGAACTGTTTTTGCGATCACTCTGTAGTCATGAGTTATGTATAAGATTTTTTTGTATAATTTAGGGCTGTGTTGTATGTTTTTTAGATCTTTATAACCTTGAATCCGTCCTAAAATCTGTTCGATGACTTTTAAAGTATGATAAAATCTGTGTATTTTATTAATTTTCCAATAATAAATTTACTTAGATTACCCTAACCGGTGTGTGTTCTGTGTGCAGTATTACGGTCTGAAGGAGATGAACTACTACACGGTGATGTTCGGCGTGTCCCGCGCGCTCGGAGTGCTCGCTCAAATGATCTGGTCGCGCGCCCTTGGCCTGCCCATCGAACGACCCAAGTCCCTCAGCACTGACCTGCTGATCAAGCAGCTGGGCAAGTAAACATTATATGGAACAACAACTCGTTCGGGCTAGATTGTAACAAACGACTCATGTACTTGAGCTACTTTACACATATCTCCTGAACGTTATACACAAACAGCTTGATTCACACGAAACACCAATAGTCAATTTTGTAGTGATATTTTTAACTGTATGGGTACCAAAATACTGTGTCAAAATTAATCATTTTCTTTATTTATTGTCATCGTAGTATTAAGAATAAGTGATGCATTTTTTTATTGCGTTGTTTTTATTATTATATTATTGTTGAATTTAATATAATTATTATTATATTGTAGTAATTTATATTTCGATACCGCTGCGTACTTATTGCTGTGATTAAATCATGTTTGATACTATGTACATTATTATGTATATTGTAATTGGAGTTACATTTGATGTAATATTTCGTTCGTATATCATTGGACTTTAGACAAATTGACTGTGTGGTGGTGTGACTCAACTGAGAAATTCACGTAGCTGCCGATAAGAACTAAAACAAATATGATTAGTTTGTTTGTCACCTAGATCGTTTTACGTAGCTTCATAGCGAATATGCAGTATGCTGTGCATACTTCTTTTTAGGTCAAATGCGATAGGTATTCATTGAATCGTAATATTTATGAATCATTTACATCAAACTTCGAAATTATGCAGCTGACTCAATATAATATTCTTGGTTGATTATTGTACTTAGTTTGAAAGGTGGTAAATCACTTCTAAATGGGTTTTGGAACATGTGGTTGGTTTTAGGTACTTAGGTGTGAACTGGATTCTGTATAAACATTTGTACTGAGCAGATTTGGGCATGCTGCGCTTTTTATTTCATTCTAAACCAATTCTTTTTAGTGTTACAATAATTATTTACAAATTACCAAAGTATTTACGAGAGTAATGTAGATGCATAAAAGAGGTCATATATTATTTAATTTAAACAGTCTGAAGTAGCGAAGCAATATTTACAAGTAGCTACAGTAGGCAATTGTACTATGTAATGTAGAACTAAATCCTCATGAACGGCTATGTGAGTATTGCTCACGCCTTAGGTATTTTATGTGAACTCATATTTGAAGAACATGCTCCGACATGGTAAGGAAATTCACGCGTAGTGACGACGCGACGTCACTTACCTCACGAAACGATCCAATAATTGACAATACTAAAATAAAGTGGTATGGTGTAGAACATTTTATTTTTTAATTTACAACCGTTGTCGTTACCTTGTCTCCTCTCCTGTCCCATTCCTGACTGTTATAATATAATTATGCGAAGCTGTGAAGTTTGCGCAGCGTCGGTCTATAGCTGAAATATTCAAACAAAGCAATTTAATGAAAACAAAAAAGTAATCCGAGTTAGAGCCTCCCTGATTGCAGGATTAATGGGTCGACTCGACTATGGTTGCAGCATTAATGCTGTTGCGTTTCCTTTAGTGAGCGAGAGTTTCATTATTACTGGACCTATTATTCACATCCAGTCGTTTTTTCTTGTATAGTCCATTGAAAAATACTTTTCAAACATTTAGCAGAGCAGGCAATTCAGTTTTCTGTCACGGATTTAACTTTACGCCTCCCTTTCGGCGCATCTAAAAGCTATGATTGCGTCTTTTTGGAAATGTGCACTAGGGGCATGAAAACTAAACATTGCAATGGACTGACAAGAACGATAGCCTAGTGGAGGGACCGACAGATACGACACCAATGTTTCGAACTTAAGTGCGTGTTAAATTGTTAATTATCGCTGGCTTACCGGTAAAGAATAACAATGAGACGAAACAAACATGCACGTCTAAGGTTTCTCCATTAAGGCCGGCGCCGACTGACTGCACGGCATGGCACGGCGTGGCACGGCATGTTTCGGTAGCTCGAACGACGGCATGACGCGGCATGCCGCGGCACGTCGCGTCACACCGAGGCGTCCAATTGACGGGAATTTAGTATCAATAGTACTTCTTGCTGAAGATGAAGAACAACAAATACAACTGATTGATACGTTGAAGAGAAAACGATTCTGGGTACATTATTAATGGAGAACAAGATTTACTAACGGTGAATTTAGGAACTTATTTACCTACTGATTACGTCGTGGCACACTGCAGGACGCCGTGGCATACCGCGGCGCCCCGCAGTATGCCGCGTCATGCCGAAGCGTCCCGCAGTATACCACGGCGAGCCGCGGTATGATTGTATCGAAATAAAGTAATATGAATTCTAAACTCATTGAAATAAGAATAAAAATGACTTGATCAGTAATAAAATCCTTTGCCATGCCGTGCCATGGCGCGACGTCAGTGCGCGCCGGCCTTTATGTGCACGAAATACATGTGAAGTTTGCCAACCCGCACTTGACCAGCGTGGTGGACTATGGCCTTACCCTTCCCATAGCGCCTAATGCGAGATGCGCTGCCAAGTACCTACTGGGCTAAAACCGATTGACAAGTGTACAGTTGCTATCGACACGAGAAGAAGAAGTGAGAAGAGGCCCGAGCGCAGCACTGTGACGGGATATAATAATTACAAGGCTGATGATGATGAATGGGACAAAAGGCAATGAGAAGGAGAAGAGCATTAAGGAGCAGAGGGCAAGAATAGCTTCGCCCTCTTCCCCCTTTAGGGTTGACAATGACCGGCTGACGCATTGTTCTCGGAAGCGTATTAGCCACAATTAGCAACTTTCAATGAAGTAAACTGTAGCACGTTTGCCACCAATTTAACGATTAAAAATTCATGGTGACCGCCACTGTATCCAGTTACCCCCATATTTTACATCGAAATAAATAGGGGTAGTAATTATTTGAGGATTGGTAACAACTGTAAAATTAGGTAAGTCTGGCAAAGGGGCATGTTATGTGTGACAAAATATTAAAAGAGGTAAAGAATGGTTTTAAAAGATAAATTAAGTATTTGTTTGTGTGATAAACATTATTATTTAGGGTTGATATCAATATTTTTATCAGAGTTCCGTAATTCACGTTTTAATTATACCGATAGGTAGATAGCCTATGATTGATTGCCACATGCTTTCGCTATAGATATCGTTTTATTTTCATTTGGCCTAGTCTGAGTTTGCAAATGACTGTCTATTGGAATTTGGTAATTATTTGGCCATACATTTTTTTCATAGATTAAGTGAACTGATTTAATTCTGAAACATTCAAAAGACTTCAATTTAGTTAGATGTTAAACTCCCTCTATTTAAAGAGATTGTTAACAAAATTGATGGATAATGAAATATAATGTTGCTCTAATGAGAGTAAACTCTCATATGAGTACCAGACACAATTGGTATAGTGTATAGAGTGTGTGTTGGCTATTGTGTGCTCAACAAAATGGATAATTTCTTATAGCAAAGTAATCGGTACCCTCTTGCATGCCGATATAAAACAGCGATAAAAAGATATATTTTGCCCTCATGACAAGAGCATAGACAACGAAAATACTTTTGCCTTCAATAACCTTTGGCTAATAATTTCTTATTATTATTTATCCACAATACTTCATGCTTATAATACGCTTTTCCTAAAAGTAAGTAGATGAGTAATTGAGTACCAGTAAGTAGATCAAATCATCATCATTTTATGTAGGTACCTAAGTAGTCAAAGCCCTGAACTGACGGTAAGAAGCGTTGGTAGTGGTGCTTTTTTAGACATACCGACGACGTTTCAAATGCTTTTCACCAGACTTGGACAAGGATAGATGGTGTTAGCACAGCGGTGTCTTAGTGAAGTATAGGGGTTTGACACCTACCCTAACGAGTTAAGTGTGCCGAAAACGGCACTTTTTACTCACTGGGTATGTACCTATATATTTCAATACGACGAACCCGAGTAACAAGGGCGTCGCCAAGGAGGGACACAGGGGGCAGCTGCCCTCCCCCTAGAGATTAAAAAATCCCTACAATTTATACTTCAATACCGACTTTCTCATTTTCCAAATCAACCCCTAGGTCATCGGCTGGCGACTTTGCCCGCCGTAGGCAATCGCCTGGCGACGCCCTTGCCGAGTAATATTGTTTTATTCCGGATTTCCTCATTTCTGATTCGACACCGCGCAAAAGCTTTTTTTAATGAGTGTTCTAATGAAAGTCAAGTAAAAAGGAGTTTTCTGCCACTTGCTATTCATCGACCATGGTGAATTTGATCCACAATGTCTTTTTCTGTGTGTTTCAACCTATAATAAGTACTGTCCCATTGTTGGGCAAAAGTCTCCCCTACACTTCTCCAAAGGTCCCTGTCTCCGGCTTTTACTGTCCAAGTTTTTGAGAAGGCATCCAGCTCGTCTCGCCAAGGTCATAATGTCTTACAACTTATGTTTTTAGATACTCCTCTCGCCAGAAGATTGGCTGACACGCGAAACGTGTTCAACAAAGCATAGAAAAAAGTAAGGCGCTGCCAAAACTAAGGAAAATATTCAAGAAAATTTTCATTACTTTAAAATGATGAGGTTGGTTTGAAGCTGTCAGAGTTTCTCGGAATATAATTTTTTTCTACTTGCTGAAAAGAAGACGAAAAGTAGATAATTGACAGATGATAGTTTAGCTGCCTTTCTGAATTTGAAAAATATAATACCTACTTACCTTACCTACTTACTGCATTCCAGTACCTATAAATAATATAGGTACTTATTCATCAATAATGTATAAATAGAAAACTATACCTTCTTAGGTAGAAAGCACTGATGTATGATACCTACCTATTATATTTATTAAATATTCTTTTAAATTATTATATTAAATTATTGAATTATTAATAATTTATAATTATTAAATTATTGATTAAAGGCGTTTTATTGTATGCTAACGAATTTTTCTTAGTGGTTTATAGAATTATTAGAGATCTTTTAAGTTTTACTGATGACACAGGGATTCTAATCGTACACGACTACCTACATAACGACAAACTCCAGCCGTGGCGACGTTATGTTCCGATGAAATTAGGGTTCGATTATGGGCATACCAACTCTCTCGATGGAATAAGTACTCAAAATAGGGTAATGTTATCATTAATAGACATTTTGAAGATGGAGCACTATGAAGAGAGGGCTTTTGGAGAGAAAATAGGTAAGAAATTCAAGCTCCAACATTCAGATATTCGAATCATCATCATTCTGTGTCTAGCGCCTTGGTCACACTAATTAGGGCATTCTAGAGTGTTGTTCATTCATGCACATGCCTGACTAATTAAATTTTCACGGTTCTCTCGTACTATGCTTTTTTCGCCGCCGTGCTATGGCGATATAATTATTTTCACATACCATGTTGTATCGAAACAATAAAAATATTCTGTCATCATTTTATTGTGCTTAATGGGTGGTGGATACGCCCAGGACGTTATTCCCGAGGTCTGACTGGATCTTGGGTCAAAGCTTGGATCCGAATTCATACCAAGATCTTCCAAAGTGTAGGAGAATTGATAAGTAATTAAAATAGACAAAGAAGTATAATGATTTAAATTATCTTTATTGAACATTTATTTAATTAAATGAACATTTATTTTAAACATTTATCTATGAACATTTATTATCTATTTTAATACTATACATTATTCATGTTTTTCATCGGGCAATCTTTCTGTATATTCTGTGGTTGAGACAGGTTTGTTTTCGCTGAAACTGACACGTTCGTGATGGCACCTAGCTGTGTACGCGGTTGTAGAAAGCGAAGTCCTTACTGATTCTGGCTCGATTACGTAGGTGTCGTGGGCTAGATCCTCTTGTGACAATGGCACGTCCATATCATGGAATGTTATCACTTTTGAAGGAGGCCGTATCATGGACGCCGAAGCACTCAAATCCACGGATATAGACTTGGTCACAATTTTTGCGTTGCATACTCTCCATTCATCGCATACTAATAGATGTTTGCTGAGGTCCCAGCCTGAAAAGCGAAACATATTATAATAATTTGACTGTTGTACACGAGTAGTGTTGTAAAAATACCGTATAATACCAAAAGGCTATGTATTAAACCGGTATTTTATTATAACTTACGGTATTATTGGTATTTTATGTATTTTATATTCTGATTCAGTTTATAAGACCCTGCGATATTGCGACGAGTTCTAGTTTAAAACATTAAATATATTTTAAGTTTCGATTCTATTCTTTGTTTTAGAATTACTAATTAATAATTTTGGAATTTTAACTTTTGGAAAAATTCATTGCAAAGCCCGAAATTCGTATCGTCGAAACACATAGATAAATCACGTGTTTCTAAATTGGTCTCGATAGTCGATTTACACAAACCTTGGTGTTCCTGACAGCACATTCGAAATTAAAGAAAGTGGTGATGAAGATGATTTAGCTGAAAGTATGTTGCTAGAATGCATTACTGTGTCGTCATCTACCGAGAACGTAGAAACACAAGAGGATTTAGATATGGAGGTAGAAGATCCTCTAAATCTCGGGTTTTCGAACTAGGAAGACAAAAGGCGTGGGCCACGTCTGTGCTTTTCTTATGGATCTTGTATTAAGGTTCGGGCTTTACGTGTCTCCACGCAGAGAGGAACATAATGCAATTTAGAATAAAAAAAAAGAGATTATTCAAATAACTTTAAGGACCCCCTTTGCTCTAATGTACCTTAAAATGTTACGTGTTTTTCTTTAAATCATATTTTGACCTTGTTTTTGTGGTAATATTGTTGTAGCTAATAGTAATTATGGGTCGGGTTTCGAAACGCGTCGCCCGAATTTGAGGGTATTGGTGGTGTAGGGGGCTTAAGGGAGTTAGTTTTAATCCCCTAAAAGTAATTTTGGCTGCCGGAGTTGCGTCTAAATATTTTTAAACAATTTCCAAAAACTCTTCATTCAAATATGAAAAATGGAACGTAATTTTAGGTTTTATGTGAAAGTAACTAAATAGGTTGTGACCCTTAACCCGAAAATAGGTCAAACTCAGTTTATTAAACTAGTGGAATCAATAAAAGCGATATTTAGGTTTTGTGTGAAAAACGTAAAACGAAACGCAACCGCCATCTTGTATGAATTATATTGACAGCTAATGTCAAATTTGTGCCTCATTGCTTTCGAGTACCTAGGGTTAGGTGCGACTGTAATAAGTAACTAAATAGGTTATGTTAGGTTCTCTTTTGACCCTTAATCCTCCAACCTTAGTTTATTAAACTAGTGTGAAGAATGTGGAAGTTGACAATGCCATACACACCGATGTCTGGAGTCTTTTTTTTTTCCATAGGAAACCAAGTATTTCCGGCAAGTCAAAATGGTGAGGGGTGGTTCCGAGACCTCCCCCCCCTCCCCTTCCAATCACTCACAACCCCTAAAAACGGCGACGTATTTCGAAACCTTAACCGTAATTATTAATAATACAAACTTAAAATAAAATTTCTTGCTTTATTCCTGTGCAATTCTACCGTATTCAGTATTTTTAATGATTTCTATGATCATTTACTTCAAAAATATAGAAGAATTGATTTATACATAAAATACCGTAGTAAATGGTATAATACCGTATTATACGGTATTTTTCGTTTTATACATTTCAGTACAAATGGTATAATACCGCACTTACATCTCTATACACGAGTAAACTAAATTCAATATCTCTTGTTCTCTGTGGCAAAACTAGAACCAGATGGAAACAACTAAGATCGGTTGCATGTAATTTCGTCAAATTTTCCCAACTTATATAGTCTAAGTTAGTCTAAGGTGACAAGTTGACACGTATTATAATGTCGTTTATGACTCGTCGTAATCACGGTCGAGTTTTCTCTAAAACATCGCCTTGGTTTTCCTAGCAACCGACACGAGAATGAGGTTAGAGACCCAGGAGAGGGTCTAAAGAGCTGATCCCCCGAAAAGCACTTGTTTCTTCCAAAGCACTTTTTAGGGCATTCCTCTCGATATACCTTTCTCCTTCTGGTTTAAGAAAAACCAAAGAAGCTTCCTTCCCAACGAGCAAAAAGCCATAACCCTATTACTGAAACTCGAACCTCCACTCGAAAGTATGTGTCCTTCGATTACGAATACCCAAACATCTACGCATCACATGCATGACCTCTCGTAAGCGGGTAAGTCCATGAGACCTTGACTTGCCACGAGCCCTCAATCGCGTGGTTACGCTAGGTACCTGCTTTTCTCCCAAAACAAAATCGGGGATCTGCTACTAAATGGAGGTCGGTAGCAAAATACCATTAAAAGCTTAATAGGTAGAGCATTTTTTAATCGTGGTGCAAATAGAGCAGCTCTATTAGAGCCGTACTTGATAATGTCTAAAAACGTCAGGGATTAAAACGCTTGCACGTCACTATTCCTGGGCTAGTTGCATGTCAATTATAATGTTATTTATCAGGTTAGTTCGGAGGTTATCAGTTTCAATGAAATTAATTCTAGAAACTATCAAATCAACATAAAAACGGTATCGTTTCCGGCCCACCTATGGGCTACTACACGCTCGGTATAACCAATTGAGCGGAGCGTAACAAAGCAGTCACTAAGTGTGTGGCTAAACGAACATAGTACACAAGTTTACGATACATTCGAAATGCTGCTTCTACCACACGACGACACAAAAATGTGATCTTGCTAAGTCACGCACCTAATTTCGACCGAATTGTGCTCGGATCAGTTAACTAAAGAACGCAACAGTACAAACGTATAGCATTTGGATTAACATGTACGTCGGTCGCACGTTACGTTGCAGTCTCATCGATTTTTTTTGTAGCGTAGGTATATGTATAATTTTTATACTCGACTCACGCACGAGTCACAAAATAACGCTAGTTTGGCCTCATGCTAATTCTCTAACTTTAGTTGCCTGACCACTACTGCTATACGCAGACTTGCAGGACAATATTTTATTACTAAATAGCTTGGCGTTTTTCTTTTTTTCATACCCGATTTCAAGTCAATGCGCGAGTGATCCAACTAAGCATGGTTGCGCTGCATCGATATTGATATCGTGACGAGGAATTCGTATAGAGATATCGAATAGAGATCAAATTTTCAGAAACAGGCATTTCACGAGTTACTTAATCCTTTTCAAAATTAGGCATTTCACGAATTAGTCTTTTTCAGAATTAGCCATTTCGCGAATAAAGCATTAATTGTCGACTAAACGTATAATATTAAGTTGGCAGACGCATTTTTTAGAAAATCTTTACACAATGTATATACATATAATTAATTTAAGATATTATGCTCACCAACTAGTGATAATCCGTGTTCCATTTTAGGCCATTCCTTTTCAACAATTTTGTTGAGGTACGTCAGCAGCTCAATGGATGGGGATTGTCTAAATGTTGCCCGAATATCTTTGAATTCATCGCAACTCCATTCCGCTTTTTGGAGAGTCAAACATACTTGAGCAAAGGGCCGTGTTTTGGTTTTCTCATTTTCGTAAACCGCCTGTAAATAGTGCAAAAGTTTAGAAAGTGGCTAAGTATGATCGCCATTTATCCATTTTTATTTATTTATACTTTAGTGTACCTACACTTATAAATACATTTCAAGAAATTTCATATACAAGTAAGTACAATGGGCGGCCTTATCGCTGAAAGCGATTTCTGCCAGGCAACCTTTGGATGGATATTATTGGTATGAAAGAAATGGTAGAACCGTTGCAAGTGTACCACTGTGTTTTATGTGAATCCAAACGCGTTAAATTATAGGACATTGATTTTTTTATGATAATGCAAGCTTTCACAGATTCGGGGTAAGGTCCATTATAACGAAAGTAACGCTCCGGCATGGAGGCCCGTGTTTAGTCTGTCTTCACAAACATTAAAGTAACGGGCACAAATGTACGCCCAGATTACATTTTGTGGTAGTAAGTACATATGAATGATGAAACCAGCATGGTTCTACGACAAGCTACTCAAGCAATACTTAAATAATCTTAAAATAATAAATACTGCTATGATTGACTATTCAGTTATTTGAGTGGCACATTTATCAAATCATTGACGGACTGCACACGGCGAATCATATAAGATATCACAGATAAGTGTTGAGTACGTATTCAGAGACCGACATACCAGTGGGTAGTGATTGATTGCACATATTGTGATCGCCAGTAAGACAGCATGGAGATAAGCACACAACACGTCAGACGTCGTCGCCGTTTCCTTCAGTAACACATACATTTTCTTTGTTACCAGATCAGGAGACAATAAATACTCCCTATCCTCATAAACTTCCTGAATATTCTTCAAATAGGACGCCTTCTGTTTAGGTCTTATAATCTTTTGCATTGATTGTCCTATTTTTATTCTGAAGCCTGACAGTTTCAAATCTGAAAATATAGTTAGTTATCGCCATTAATCTAGTAGGTATGCCTTATCAAACGTATATGTTACGCAGGCTACAGAGTCAGATAACGTTCATTGATCGAAAACGCAGCTATTAACACATTATGGTCACTGTAAAATTCATAATTATCTCACAGAAATGTGTGTTATACCTGACATATTATAGGGCCACAATGCATTATGGTACGAACACCACGTAACATATACCTAATTGTTTTTTGCTAAATAAGGTTTTTGCGTCCCTGAGTGTAACCTATACCTTCGTACTATGAGGATGCCAAAATGGTCTAAATACGACTAAAATCTGAATGCATAACTCGATAAACATTTGGGGACAACATAGGACTGTTCGAAAAGGGACCATATTATTACAGTTCAGTGACCCTAAATGTATATTTTTTTTGTAGACTCACGCCTGTATCCCCGCCATGAATTTTTAGGTCCCATGCAATAGGGGGCGAGCCTATTGCCGTAGGTACCGGGCACATTACCAGACTCCGTGCTGCTACTGAGAATTTACTAACGGGAAAACCCAATAACACTTTGCCCGACCCAGGAATCGAACCCGAGACCTCCCAATCCCACGCGCACATTTATGCCGCGAGACTAACGAGGCAGTCTATATGTATAATATGTATGTACAATTTACCTAAAAGATTGGATCCCATTTGATAAAATATAATCGGTTCATTCCTATTGATTTCACACGGAGCTGCTACGATTTCTTGCTTCAAATAAGCATCAATCACTTGTAAAAACCTTGGTTCATTCAAAGTCCTCAAGCACACTGCTCTTACAGCAAAGTAGTTAAAAATTATGTGATGTATCATCATTACTACGAACACTGTGACAGAGTTTCTGGAAGTAGATAGATTGTTTAGCATGACATTCAATGGAGAAAGAAAATACACAGCAATGCTAATATTAGTAGGTTTGGTTGCAAGCAAATAGTTTCAAGAAGAAATAATTACAGGAACACAAATTTTGTATGTTTAATACATACATAAGTACATACATAGACTCACGCCTGTGGGGCCACCCCCTAAGGGGTAGGCAGAGGCATATTAAACGCCCACTTTTCGGCAGTGTTTTGATCCCACGTAATAGGTGGCGAGCCTATTGAAGCTTATTTTGTTTGCCAGAGCCTCGTCCGTTGATCGGCAGGTGCACCACTTGCAGCTGAGGTTGGCTTGGGACCCTAAGTTCTTGGTGGGAACCCTATGCACCCTATCTTATATCTTTAATACTATATATTAATATATTATGTGTTTAAAATGAATAATTACCCAAAAACTGTAATGATAAGAAGAGCAGCGAGGGAAGCAATGAGGTTAACAGCTGTTTCTTGCGCTGAGTCTTTAGCAGATACGTCCGCCATGTTGCCTCTAACAGCGTGGTGTTGCGTCATTGCTGCCCTTGTAGCACCGCCTGCGAAAAGAAATCACTGCTTGATACTACATGACTGACTAGCCAATTCTATTTTATCACTAAAAGCGCGGAACATCCTGACACCCCTAGAAGCACGGATGGGTCAATTTTGGCCATTTTATTTTCGATATAGTAATGTTATGTATAGAAATAAAACTTGCAAATATGATACAAATGATTTTATTACGTGTTACACATATTTTTGGTACACTTTGACTTAAATGAAATAGAAATCACAATAAAAAATGATCAGAGTTAAAAGTGTTAAAACTAAATAAAATAAAAAAAATGACAGTTTAATTATTATGACTCGCATAATGAGCAAATGGAAAACTCATTGGATGTGCATTTCTTGCAAACTGTTTTTTTACAAGCTTGGCATTTGACACGAGATTTGTTACCGTCCCAAAGAGACTTTACCTGCCAACGACTATGTTTCTCTTGACGTCCAGCTATTTCATTTTCATTTGGTATATTGATAATTATGAGTAATTAGACGTTTTCATGCAATTTACATATGGCTCAGTTAGTTCTTCTTCTAACTGTCTATTGTAAAATGATGCTTCATCAGGTTTCTTCTTGTAGGAGTTTCTATTTGAATACCTGGGTGGATAGTGCTAAAGAGAACATTTTTATTGTGCTTTCCTTGATATACTGTCGAAGTGATATTGTCTTTTAGTACCACTGACTGTACACACTACTGTACTCTTCTTTTGCTTGTTTGACGCAAGCAGGTAATTCCCGACAAATTTTATTTATTGTACCAACAATACATGCTCCGTTTAATTTTAGATTTTCAGCAAGAATAGATACGTGAAAAAGTTACTTACAAGTAATATTTCTTCCTTTCTTTAGGCCATACCTAAATGACCATATGCTGTGCTGCATCATTTTTTTTTAGATTCCAACGGTACACCTCCCCATTCCTACACCCTCGCACTGCTTCGCCGCATATACATAACGTTAAAGTACCTACGTTGACCAATCAACGACATTTTTTGATAAACTTAGAAGAAATATAAAGTCAAACTCTGATATTCATGACCGGGTCAAAATTGACACAATCGCGCTTAAAGGTAAAATAGGGATAAAAAATATTTATATTGCATTTACGTGCTTGAGGTCTCGCATAAATAATAATCATTATATTTCATGAGAAGTCGTAAAACGTTACGCTTATACGCACAATAAAATATTAGTTACAGCAGAATGAAAATCGAAATGGGTCAAATAAGGAACGCCCGCACTTGTAGTGTTAAACCAATTATAAATCATAGTTATATTATTGAACATTGTTAAGAAGACATTGTAGATATATCAGCAGCTTTAGATTAGTGGAGAGAACGACAGACTGCCATGTAGAGGACTGCTACCTTGGACAGGCCTCCTTCACTCGGCCGTACCTACAGCGATAAGTGCCTACACTTTCGCGCGGCGTGGCAGGGCTAGCTAATAACGTTAATTTTAAAACTGAACAACAAAAATGTCTCATCACCCGCGCCAGACAGCGACAGCGTTATGTGTTAGAAGAGAGTGGCAACGGTTAGGTGAATATCGCGGTAGGCACTGAGTGCTTATGCGAGCTGAATTGTACTTAGTTGCTTAGTAGCAAGAGTCGCAATTTCAATAAATTGTTTTGAGAAGTGTTGCTTCTGTACATAAGTACTAATTATTCTGTGCCTTGGATTTGAATCCACGGCACACATTAATGACGTTTTACAAGGCTGGTTTATATACTTTGTATGTATGTCCTAAGTATTCAGATCGCAGATAATGGGACGCTGGATGTCAGGCCGGGAAAACTGCAAAGCTCACTGTCATAATCCCCACAAGTGGAAGGTGGAATAAAAGCTATTACTTATACTACTAATGTGTAATACATTACTTATACTACTAATGTGTAATACTAAGTACAAAATACTAACATAATCATAGCTTAACTTTCATTGGTTGGTCTTACATACCTGCAACTCCAACTATTGCTTTCATCACAGTGCTACAACATAGCACAATGGTGGTGAAATTCTTAAATAACGGTAGTGCTATCTCCATACACATAGCTGCATCGTTCAGTGTGTCTGCGTACAGTCTCCACTTTTTACTGTAAGCATCTAGTTGGGCACTGCAACAAACACTAAGTGTTAGTTACTATTACAAAGGATTTAGTGTCCCAAGTTCATAATTGTCTGATAAGTATCAGTTAAATTAATTAGAAGAAAAGATAGTATCAGAGGTACCAATTTTATTATAGCTTTTAACACACTTTTTCCATATATTTTGTATAGACGCGCCGCTCACGTGAGGTCGGTCGCGGCCGCTCGCTACAGAAGTAAAATATATGAAACAGTGTGTTAAGTGGCTGTCGCTGGCCACCAGTGGCTGTGGTCGGTGGCCCGTTTGCGCCGACTCTTAATCTGCATGCAATGTCTTTAGATTTCCATATATGGTAAAACTGGGCCTCATTCTACTATTTTTGTATCTGAAGCTAATAGCAAACTTACTAGTAATTTCATTGAACTCAAAATGTAAATATAAGTGATATAGTCTTTACCCTTGAGTATATGCAAAGAATATTTTCCCAAGGTGTCCGCAGCCATCTTTAATGACCCAAGTAACTGTGGCTGCCAATGGTGTAGCAGTTGTATCACCAACTCCTACACCTCGCAATACTTCTTGGGTTGCCAGAATGCCTGCAGATTTATAGTTTATAATAACATGCATCACTACTAGCCAAGTCAGACTTGGAAGGAAGGTTTATTAATAAAATATAATCATATACAAATTATAGTTGGCCAGATATAAACTTTTTAACTTGACTTGACTTGATAGGTTTTATTTTACCGTTTTGTCTTTATAAAAATCTAGATAAGCTTGCAGTTACACTTGCATTATTTAGGGCTACTGCTCCGCTCCCGTGGCTCATAGCGTGATGTTATATAGCCTTCCTTGATAAATGAGCTATCTAACACTGAAAGAATTTTCAAATCGGACCAGTAGTTCCTGTGATTAGTGTGTTCAAGCAACCAAAAAAGCTCTTCAGCTTTATATATTAGTATTAGATTTAAACAGTGCTTCTACCCTTTTATCTAATTTTCCATGGTAAGACTAATTTGAACATTTTAAAACCAAAGCATGATATATTCTATACCAACATCAAAACAACATAAAATATAATCTGTTTAAGTTACAAAATTGCATTATTGTGGCTTAGTTGCAAAGTGCAAGCATATTTCAGAATATGACAAGGCCACACCCACATTAACTAAATAAATTAAATATTACTCAATAAAATAAATAAGACATCGATAAGTACCAAAACAAAATAATATAATCCAAAAAGCAAGTGGCAAATAAAAAATGGCAATAACAGCGAACATTTTCTGAATGGGTGAATGTAGGCGGGTCCTGAATACTGGGCGAAATCTGACTTATCTATTTGAAAAAGGTAACTTCGCTCAGCGTGAGATCAAAATATGCTTGTTATTTGGCTTTAACCTGTAACAGTACTGCAGAAAGCTTGTGCCGTATCCCATATTTGGTAGTTGAGGTAGTCACCGCTCACACTATTGGGATATCCCTGTGGTAAGAAAATCTTCGAAAACAAATTTTTATAGCCGTCTGTCTTAGCTTCATCAAGTGTCACAATGTTTACTTGATCTGAAATAAAAAACATACAGCACAATATTGCAAACTCGCACCAACTGAGATAAAAATAAGATTGTCTTTCTTCACAATGTTTGTTTACCTGGGGGTTTAACGTACATGCGGCTTTTATCCGAAGAACCATACTTTTCTTTAAACACAATATCACCTTCATGAATAGTGTACATTTCTCTAAGTATTTCTAGCCGTTATGCTTATATTTTCTCGTTTTGTTTTTAAATTCTTCATAAAATTACAACTTGCAAACGTATACAAAATGTCAAATCTGTCAAACTATGTAAATTCCTACCATAGACTACAGTCCGTTCACAACCACAGACTAATATTGTACTAGGTTCACAACATAGAGAATCTCTATGGTTCACAATGGTTCACATTGTATATTATCCAATCTCTTTGGTTCACATGGTTCACAGTTATTTTACCTCTGACAAATGTCGGTGTTTGTTTTCTTTATGTTGGAATCTAGGACCAAAGAAATATTCTAGGACCAATGGAATGGTACTCCAGAGAGAGAACATGCTCGCCATATTTCCTTATACCCAAAAGAGATTGGATATATAATACATAGAGGTAGCCCTAGTACTGAAAAATTGAACACAGTCAACTGACGTGTAAGATACAATTTAGACAATTTAATGCCATCAAATTATATAACTTTAGTGATTCATCTTTTATGACAGTTCTATCATGATTTTGAATTTAGCCGTATAATATTTATATCGACTTTTCAAGTGTTGTAAGAAATCTTATCGATATGTCTATCCACCGTATATTTTTATCTCGTTATTTTTTAGATTCTTTGTGCACGTGATAAAGATTTATAAAATAAGTGGATTGCTGCAGTATGTCGTGGAGAAAATTGGGTGCCTAGAAAGCACCATAGAATTTGTTCCAAGCATTTTACTGCGGAATGTTTTTATAGTTATGACAGATGGCGCAGACTAAAAGAAAATTCTGTGCCAACATTACTCCTCCATTCTAAACGTATCAGTGTGTTTAAATAATTACTTGCTTTTACTTTTATTAGGGTAGCAGCGCCAAACAGGAGTCGGATCTTGGGCTCCATTCGATGTCTCGACCAAAGAAATAATTTAATTTTAATATTTTCTACAATTTTATTATCAGTGCATAGGGTTCCCACCAAGAACGTAGGGTCCCAAGCCAACCTCACCTGCAAGTGGTGTACCTGCTTATCAACGGATGAGGCTCTGGCAAACAAAACATTAGGCTCGCCACCTATTACGTGGGATCAAAAGTCTGGCAAAAGTGGGCGTTTAATATGCCTCTGTCTACCCCTTCGGGGAAACAGGGGTGAGCCTATGTATGTATGTTATAAACAATATTCAGCCAGCTACCTGCAGTTACACTGTTGCCACGAAAAGCCACGACACGCTAAGCGACAAGCGATTTCGATGTTTATTTGTGCAGTTTAGTTCTGCACTGAGGTGACAGCGCCAGCGGCAGAATAGAGAGCGGCATGAACATTGAAATCGCTTGTCGCTCAGCGTGTCGCGGCCGTTCGTGGTCAGGCTGTTAGACGACATCCACTCATTTCATAGTTTTACTATATCCTTACTAATAATACCTATTATAAATATAAGTGAATTTATTTATTTGTTAAGCTTTCACATTTTGACTACTCAATCGATCATAAAAAGTTCAATGCACGTTGCTGGGAGTAATGGGAGTACAGAAAAAGGTGTAAGGTACTTTTTATCAATCAGCTTTGGCCTATAAATCAAGCTTTAGGTATCATCAGTGATTGCTAGGGTGGCAAACACAAAGGGTATGCTTATTTATTTTAATATACTGCTTTGCATTAAAACGTGGCTTTTTTCTTTCTTCAGTGTACGCGTGCGCCTTCCATAAATGAGACATCTTCTGTTTTTCCGACAACCAGCACTAAAGCGCCTACGTTAGTTACAATTTCTCCGCCAGTAGGTACAGAAGCGATGAAAATCGTGTGCGCTAAACACTTACGTACAATAGAAAAACTACAAAAAGAAGTTTTTCACCTTGAGCAGCTTGTTAAAAGACGTTTGTTAAAAATTAATTACCTATTTAAGACAACGTTCTAAACGTCTGATGAAAAAGAACATTGCTATGAATTCACGTATATGTCGGCGATACGCCAGGGTTATCGTGTCCAGTCCAGACTCCATTATAATAAAAAGACTCACGTAATATTACTTAGTTTATTTTCAGACGATTTCTAGCACAGAATTGAATTAAAATGTGACCTACAATCCTTTTTATAAACTAACCGTCATTACACTTAATGTTAACAACTGCCACTTCCTTTTCAACATATAATTGAAATTACTGTACAATTAATTATCAAAAATCAACATTAATATTGTTATGAATATTGCACAACACCATATGATTTATTTTATACGAATAACAAATCTATTGTAATAATCAAACGCTGCTTTACAACATTCGCAACAGATGGCGCTATCAACAGGATGTAAATATAAGCGCAGGTTATTTATTACCGTTAACATAAGAGTATCAGAATAATGTTATTTAATACTAATTGATTTTACTTTGTTGAAAGTTTCTGGAGTTATCTTAATTATTAAGCGATAAATTAAATACCCAATATTTATAACAGTGAAGCAGTCAATACAGTGTCTAATATTCTAAAGTAGTGAAGTTCTCAGTTCTGTGTTCACAAATAGTTATTTAAATATCAATCTTAAATATTATTAACATTTTCGTAACAATATAATCATTATATATTAATTTGCGCCCATATATACTTGATAGTTTGCAAAACGAAAATATCGTGAAGAAGGATTTGATAATTTTAGATCACGTGAAAAACAACAGTGTTATTAAAAAATACCTTTCACGCGCGGCTGGTGACAAAACACGTGAGATTAGCTTGAAGTTAAAAAAAATGCTGTGACGCTTCATTATTATGTGCTACTGAGTACCCATTTGAAACAAAAAAATATAGATTCCGTTTAAAAATGCAAGTTTGTGTAATAATTATATAAATACTATCCATTAACTAGCGTTCTGTAACTCGCCGTGTGGTTGACGGCATAGAATACAAGTGTCACCACCCCCTATCGTCCCGTGGATGTCGTAAGAGGCGACTAAGGGATAACACGATGCAAATACCATCTTTGCGTATAGACGGAAAACTCGACATCAAACCCTATACGACTGCCTCGTTGGTCTCGCGGCATAATTGTGCGCGTGGGATCGGGAGGTCCCGGGTTCGATTCCTGGGTCGGGCAGTGTTATTGGGTTTTTCTGTCACGAAAATCTCAGTAGCAGCACGGAGTCTGGAAATGTGCCCGGTACGGCAATAGGCTCGCCCCTTATTACGTGGGACTAAAGTATATCTGGCGAAAAGTGGGTGTAGAAATACACCTCTGCCTACCCCTTCGGGGATAAAAGGCGTGACGTTATGTATGTATGTATGTAACTAGCGTTCTGACTGGGGCTGTGGACACAAACTTACGGAATGTATAACATGTACATACTTACTTTTAAAAGTCTGTTTGATTTTGAACCTATATTATTGAAACTTTGATCGATATCGATAGCGGATTTGCTCAATCACTAAAAAATTAAAAAGTTACGAAATTTGTGTTCAAATTGTCTTTAGCCCTAACTGACAAACATAGTGCCATCTTCTTCTGGCAACTCTAATTTGTCATATGAGTGAAGAGTGTAGCTATATTCAATTTGTTCATAAAAATATCGTTCATTCCATGCTTTATTTATTCTTCCATGGCTACCACGCAAAGAGATAGGATTTGCTACCACGAGGCTGCTATAAGAGCGTGCTGCTAAACCTATTGACAACTCTTTCTATCATACCGCATGTGCCATTAGAAAGAAGATATCAATCATAGCAACCGCTGTTGTTATTTAGTGTAACTTCTATGACCAGAGAGGTTGGACGTTTAGACTAGAGAGAACATGCTCGCCATGTTTCCTTATACCGAACGTGCAACATGTAATGTCAGTTGGTCTTAGTTGGTTAATGATAACGTCAAATTACGCGTCTCATTTAAAGAGGCATAGACTCCTTACAGACTCATATTTTTGACTGCATTCTCTAAATAGCCGTGCTGTCAAATCCCATCATTAAGGAGTGATGGGATTTGACAGTGAAAGGAGATATCGATGTTTTTTGAATGAATGAGGGATAAATACGGAAACAAACTATCGGACATGAATGTAAAACTGAATCGTACCCACAAGCTTCGGCGTGGCAGTCGGTTGGACGGTTGCACTCACGCCAACGGGGTTGTCAAAGTAGGTAGTTCACTGCTGTACTAATATTTACATAAAAGCGAATCATTTGTGCTGGCGGATCACAAATCGGATTATCTATAACTCTAAAAAAATCAAGCAATCTCCAACGTAAGCGATAGCAAGCAACGTGATATGATGCGACGCACACAAATTGCCAAAGCCTGCCGCATTAGCCAATCTGGTATAATTCGTACAATACATAATCTAAGTGACAGTTTCTTAGCATTTCATCGCAACGCATCGCTCATTAGTTTATGCATACTTTTTGTCAATATATTTTATGGCTAAAACGAACAATTAAACACGTGAAAATTTTTAGTACTGTCTGTCTGGCAAGTCTTTGCAAAGCACTGTCCGGCGTCAACAGCAAAAACTACAATTTCAATATTTTAGTTGTTTACTTCTACGGCTTAAATATATCGACACATAGTAAAGTTAGACATTTGACCAAAAATATTTATCGATAAATCATCACTGTTACGAACAACACTCGGTTTCCTTACTCTATGTTTTGTCTACTGTTTGCCTACCATGACGCTGCTATAAGAGCGTGCTGCTAAACCTATCGACAGCTCTTTCTATCATACTGCATGTGCCTTTAGAAAGAAGATATCAAACATAGCAACCGCTGTTGTTATTTAGTGTTACTTCTATGACTTAAGGTTATATTTCTTTGTCTATGACTTAAGGTTATATTTCTTTGTGGTACTCTGTGATCAAATGATCAAAGCTTGGACCAAGAATCACATCATCCTAGGATCAAAGAGATTGGATAATATACATAGAGACCCAGTGGCGTCGCGTGGGGGGGGCCGGGTGGGCCATGGCCCCGGGCGGCACATTTAAGGGGGCGGCAAAAGCCGCTGCGAAAAATAAAATAAAAAACAAATTTTAAAATACTTGACGCGCGCACTGACACGATCCCAGAAGGACCGCGCGGCGGCGCGGGCGCAGTAGAAAGAACAACAACCGAAAACAAATTATCCTTATTGTCATTACGTGAAGACTTGATTGTGTCCGTAGTCCGGGTATAGGTATTTGTTCTCAAATAGGATGCAATATTCCGGTGATCTGCGAGCCTGTTATGAGAAATTTATTAATCTATTTATCAGGGCCGAGCCGCCCTTGTGTGTGATGTGTGCCGCCCCTATTGCCGTGGAGCACTGGCGCACATAGGCGCCAGGGCAATAGCCGGGGCGCAGCCTGTCAGATGAAATGCCAGCGTTAATTATTGAAATTATTTTTTATTTGCTTCAAAATACAACATAATCTTTATAGTTTAATAGGGAATAAAAAAACAGGTACAGTTGCGGTTTAACTATACGATAATTGAACTTTGACTCCAATATTTATGATATTTGCGTTAAAATCAAAGCCGATTATTTCACATACTACAAACGTCTTCTGCTAATTTTTGGGTGCAACCCTGTGGGTCGAGACTTGGGATTTGTCCAAAAACTTACAGTTTTCGCCTCTCAACTCCAAATTTTTGCGAGAACAAGGAGTCGGTAAATGCCGTATACCGGTGACGGGCAGCAACGTCACCGGTGCGAGAAGCTACGCCCTTCATAACGCACGCGAACTGCTGCTTTTATCTCCGACTACGGACTGCTATGGTCTATCCCTCCAAAATTAATTGCCATAAAATAAGGCCTTCAGTTCCCGGCAGCTACGTCATTCCTGGCCAAGGACGCGGTGGCGGTAACGGCGATGCATGGGGTCTGTAACATCACCGGGCTACGTTAAGCTACTAAAATCAATTATATCTCGCCAACTACAGCGAACGCAGTCTACGACTAAATGAACAAAAGCCTCGCCGAGCCCGAGGCAGAATTAAGTCTCACACTGGTGTTATTAGAAGATCGAGACAGGAGGAGAACATGGTAACTCTAGAGTCAGGTGACTTAATTGTTCTAACCTCAGAAAGGCGACCTACACTCTTGGGTGGTGTCGGGTTCCTGGTCAGGAGGAAATTTGTCAACAACGTTGTGGAAGTCGGTATATAGTGTGTCGACCCAGGTAGCGTAACTACCACGTACTTAACTCAGCAATAGGCGTTGCCTAAAGGTGATTCAGGTATATGCGCCGACCTCAACTCACCCTGACAAGATAGCTGAGGCCATGTACGAGTGCATTGCTAAGGCAATACACAGTAAGACCAAAGCTCAGTACAATTTGTCATGAGTGACTTTAACACGTTCACTGTGGAACAGGCCGATTTCGGCCTGCCGCTGGACGTACAGCTGGTGCGGACGAAGAAAACTATGTCCCTCTCGCTGGTGCGGAACGATTATTTTAGGTGTTTTTAAGGTTATGACAGAGATAAATATATATTTCGGCTTGTAGACAAAATTGTAGGTGTTCCCCATAAAAACATCACGGCAGGCCTTTTTCGACATACCACGCACTAGCGGTGAAATATATCCGCTCAGTGCGGCAGTGGGTCTATTTCAGCCCGCCAACCCAACAGGCCGCCGGCGACCTGATACCGCACAGAGCGCACGCCCCGCCAGTTAGTGTTGTGTTCTGTCGATAAAATCGACGATGGCAAACAATAAAAGAATAATACAAATTTTGGAAGATTTTTATTCGCCCTGCAATTAAAACTGATAGTGACAGTAGTGATAAAATATTTCCAATTAAGAAAAATAAAAAGTATTTCGGAACAAAACATCATGGAAAACCAAGTAAAAGCGGTAAGTTTTACTTACTACCTACACGTATATTTATAGTAGTACTTATAATATTTGGAAATCTACGGTTACCTGCGAAAGTGCAGTGATATTCGCTTTTTAACCCCCGACGCAAACAGAGCGGTGCTAAAACAATTTCGATCTAGTTTTTTTGCTTGAAAGGTGATTTAAAAGCTTTGATCAAATATATAATAGATGCACGATCGCGGCTCGAAAAACGGCACTAATCAAACTGTGCTTAATTACAATTTTTAGCACAGCTTACCTACTCTCAGACGCTTCACGACCGCGCTAGCAGTGTGACGTACCCATTTCAAATGTTCACGATGCTGATGATGATGATGAATTTTATAACATTTTTATGGAATTTACTATGTAATAAAAACATATCAATTAAGTATAAAGTCCCGTTTTTTAATAATTTTGTTTCTTTTCAATCGTATGAAATTGTGCAGGGTACTATGAGAGATTGCGGTGAACCTTCAGTAGCGACAAAGCAAATAAAAGAGTAAAACAGAATTAAAAAATATTGCAGACAATGCAACATGAATCTTTGCGTGTCATGTTTTCAAAACAGCCACAATTAAATAAAAATCTTCATTTGTTTTATGTACGATAGTTCTATTTTATTTTCGATATTCCTTTATATTGGTATGTCCCATCACTGCTAAAAATACCTTCTAGTGCGGTTCAGGTCGATATCGGCCTGCCACTTTTCCTGGTTTATACCTCATTTCCTATTTGGTAGATTCCGGGGCGAATCAAACCTAAGGAAGCTGGGTATAAGGTTATTCTAACAGAATAAAAAAAAATTGTATACACCATGTTTTCACAAAGTTATAGCATTTTAAGCTACCATAGTGCTGGTAGGTCGAAAAAGACCTGCCACGCACTGGCGGAAGAATCGTTGGGGGCACATTTCGACCTGCCGCCGCACGAGATGAAGGTTTATGATTTTACTAACCGCAGCCAACGTGTAATGCCAAAGTGGAAGAAGGACGCAGTGAAACGAAAATTTGAGCATACGCTATACATATATAAACTGGGATCCAACGAAAATAAATTCACAAGAATCGTAAGAGTCAAATGCTAGTTATTTTACTTGAAGCAGGCGCTCTTTTTAATGAAATCCTTTTTCAAGAAGAAGGCCTCACAGGCAGAGGACCGAAAACACATAGACATCTCGGTGATCAATAAGCTAAACATCGGATGCGTTCACCAACTAGTACGAAGCTCTCTAAATATCAACATTAGGTATAACTGAAAGAGCCCAGTCAATGAAATTTACACTGCAGTTCCAGCTAGAACTGCAGAATCTTTTCAATCAGTTAGAAACCATCGCCGGATGGGAGGGCCGTAAACCAACAAATACGGAAGCTAATGCGACGTGACTTTCAACACTAACACCCACACCATGGAGGCTAGGATCGAGGAAAACCAGGGATCTTAATTCTTCGCTCTGCGGTTGATGCGGCCCGATCTAATGAAACTAAGAACTGCTGATGGCCGCACCCTCAACTCCAAGTTCGAGATTATCGAGAAGGTTGAAAGTTTTTATCCACAATTGTATACCTCGCGCGAAAACAAACCAATTGGCTCCAGTCCTAACGACCACAGAGCCTCACTGATGCGCCGCTACACCGAAGACATCCCGGACGTCGACCAGGGCGTGGCCAGGCGGGACCATATTTAAAATTTTTTGGTCATAGTTTTTACATTTTTCTTTGAGATATATTATTATACCACGAACGTTTCTATTGAGTAGGTAACCGATATTTTGGCACTGCTACAAGCGCTATTTTCACGAATGTAGGTACTCTACAAACTCTATAAAGTTACGTGGTATATTATATCCCGTAGAAGAATGTACCTAATGGTAACACAAAGCATTTGGTGATGAACTGATGATGAATCTACTTTTTTAATTGATTGTACAAATTTTATTTACGAAAGTCCTAAGAGCCGTCAAAACCTACCAACTATACATATATTGCAGCCGAGAAACGGCCGCGACCGCGACCCTGCGCGACATATAAATACCTACCGCTCAGAGCCGCCAGATTTCTTCCTTAAAAATATTAAACCCAATGTTTTATGATATTACAATTGAGATGACTCAAATGATAATTTGTTTAAATCCATCAGGCTGTTTGGGGTGTAAAGCCAAACTAATGAACATACAAACATACCTACACCCGAAAAACGTTACACTTCTGGCAGATGTAGTGGGATACCTAAAAGAAGAGGGGGCGGCAAATTTCCTACCGGCCCCGGGCGGCGAAAACCCACGCTACGCCACTGTAGAGACCGTCCTAGTACTCCCAAATTGAACACAGTCAACTGACGTGTAAGATACAATTTAGACAATTTAATGCCATCAAATTATATAACTTTAGTGATTCATCTTTTATGACAGTTCTATCATGATTTTGAATTTAGCCGTATAATATTTATATCGACTTTTCAAGTGTTGTAAGAAATCTTATCGATATGTCTATCCACCGTATATTTTTATCTCGTTATATTTAGATTATTTGTGCACGTGATAAAGATTTATCAAATAAGTGGATTGCTGCAGTATGTCGTGGAGAAAATTGGGTGCCTAGAAAGCACCATAGAATTTGTTCCAAGCATTTTACTGCGGAATGTTTTTATAGTAATGACAGATGACTCCTCCCTTCTAAACATATCAGTGAGTGCTTAAATAATTACTTGCTATTATTTAAACTATCAGCAACAGTAATGAATTCCGAAGCTTGTTAGAATCCATCATATTCCAAAAAAAATAATGCACCTATAGAAAAAATCTGATCTTTCTTTACAAAGACAGTAATATTTAAAGGACAGTAATTTGAAGGTTTCCTTCAGTTATTCTTGTCTGTGATGACAAGTATGAAAAATAGGGTTACCCGTGCATAACATTTTACCCAATTTTAGTGGAAACTAGAATGTCCAATGTTAAATCCCAGTCGAAATCGGGTGACTACCATGAATACATGAACAAAACAAATTTCATGAAATGGCTTCAGGAAAGACTAATTCCTCATTTGCCGCCTAATAATGTAGTTGTTATGGATAATGCCCCTTATCACACAGTCAAGTTAAACAAGGTACCAACATTAAGTTCTACTAAAGCTGAAATGCAAAACTGGATCACAAATAAGGGGTTATCTTATCTGCCCATCATGGTGAAAGCTCAACTGTATGATATTATAAAAGACCATAAAGAAGCTCCAATATATGAAACTGATCAAATGCTTGAAGCTCATGGCCACAAAGTGGTTAGATTACCGCCGTACCACTGCGAGCTAAACGCAATTGAATGTATACTAAAGATTATGTAACGGGTCTAAATCGTGTTAATGAACGAAAAGAAAGATGAATGTATGTGGAGTCTCATTAAAATGCGAGTCACAAGCAAAAATGTAGGACAAGAGGCAACCAACATTGTGAATTTAGCTGAAGAAGCTTTTCAATCTATCAGTAGAAGACTGGCAAATACAATGGGTGGAAACAGATGGGTCTACGGATGCTGAAATGGACAGGTTCATAATAGAATTAAATTCTGAGTCTGATACAGAATCTGACAGCAGTTACGAATCATCATAATATTGGCAGTCCACATGGATCATTCTTATAGACTCACGCCTGTTTCCCTGAAGGGGTAGACAGAGGTGTAATATTACACTCACATCATTCTTATTCAAAATAAATATGAAAATCAAATTTGCACTTTTTGTACCTATTTATTAATTAAAACCTCACATTGACGTTATTATGATGCGTTTACCTTTGTATATTAAATAGACAATTTTTTTATTATAACTACTTAACTTCATGGGAAATTACTTATTTCGTAAGAAAATAAATGTACATGCATAAAGCCATGCCGATATAAAGAGGTTTTGTTACAAATATTTAATACGATCGCGTAGGCAATAAAAAAATAAGTACATTTTTAGCAGTACTGTATATTTAAAATGGGAGTATTATATACCAAATATAGCAACACAACGCCCAGGTTGGCCAATCTAACAGCTAGAGGTAAAATAACTGTGAACGGACTTTAATCATATTTAATATATATTATAATACTGGAGAATTCCTACTATATAGTACTTCCTTACTTTATGGTATATTCATTCAAAGCTGAGATAGGTAATCTATTTAAAGCAAACCATAGATAAGGTAAGGCGCAGTTCAAAGAAAGAAATATAACCTTATTAAGTCATAGAAGTAACACTAAAATAACAACAGCGGTTGCTATGATTGATATCTTCTTTCTAATGGCACATGCAGTATGATAGAAAGAGCTATCGATAGGTTTAGCAGCACGCTCTTATAGCAGCCTTGTGGTAGCCAGACAGTAGACAAAACATAGAGTTAAGAAACCGAGTGTTGTTCGTAACACACTCGGTTTCTTAACTCTATGTTTTGTTGTACAGTTTGTACAGTGATGATTTAACGATAAATATTTTTGGTCAAACGTCTAACTTTAGTATGTGTCGATATATTTAAGCCGTAGAAGTAAACAACTAAAATATTGAAATTGTAGTTTTTGCTGTCGGCGCCTGACAGTGCTTTGCAAAGACTTGCCAGACAGACAGTACTAAAAAAATTCACTCTTGGTCTGTTTTCTTTTCGTTCGGTCTTCAATTATACCAGATTGTCCGTGTGGTGACGGATTAAGAATACGAATTGTTACCACCCCATATCATCCCATAGGTGTCGTAAGAGCCGACAGAGGGAGCATATTATGCAGAGGACAGCACTGTAAGAGAAGAAAAACTTGCTACAAACCCTATACCAACCCGCTTGGCCAGCGTGGTAAAGTAGGCCAATTCCTCCTTGCAAAGGAGAGGCCTAGTCCAGCAGTGAGTGATTAAAGGCTGATGATGATGATACCAGATTGGCTAATGCGGCAGGCTTTGGCAATTTGTTTGCGTCGCATCATATCACGTTGTTTGCTATCGCTTACGTTGGGCACTGCTCGATTTTTTTAGAGTTGTAGGTAATCCGATTTGTGATCCGCCAGCACAAATGATTCGCCTTTATGTACCTATTAGTACAGCAGTGTACTGCTGAAGTGCTATACTTTGACGACCCAGTTGGCGTGAGTGTAATCGACTGCCACGCAGAAGCTAGCGGGTTCGATTCCGCTCAAGTCAAATATTTGTGTGCATTAATATGGATGTTTGTCTTGGTCTGGGTAGTACTATGTATATAATATTGTTGCGAATGACGTTATTTGAGAATAACGCCATCTATCGGTGAATGAGAGATCTAGAAGAGAACTGATATATCAGTTTCATCTATCCTCTAATAGATGGCGTTGCTGTTGACTACTAGAACAATTCCACAACGCTAGAATGTTTCGACTGTTGCGAGAATGTTCGGGAATACGCAAGAATGAACTAGTTTGTTATCCGGCCGGTATAAATACCGCGTGAACGCGCGAATCAGGACAGTTCAATTGAATAAGTGAAAGTGAACATCAAGCGAAGAAGTGAGAAGATTAAGGATATAGCGGACTACAAGGCAAGACGTCTTTGATCAGTCAGGATAGCACGTAGGTAGATTAATTAAAATCATTGTAATTATTATATTTCATTAATATCTTCAAACTAAAATTACACTCTTTTTGTTTAGCTTTAGATAAATAATTCTACCGGGTGTGCAATGTCCGGGCATAAATGTAATGTAGGCACAGCATTCGGTTTTAAACGACGCCAGGTGCTTTCTGTCTTTACAAAACAGTCTTTCTCAAAATGACGTGAACAAATACGATGGTACTTCTGCCAAATCAAACTAGGCCGTCCAACGGCATTCATCCAAAGTTTTATTGTGACGTCATTAATAGGCAACCTGTAATAAAAAACATCTTCTTAATAATAAAAAATGCGACTCACATCCCTAATCCATGTACTATTATAAAGATGCAAAAATGTAAGCCTACACACACGCGCGTACACTGGGACGTTATAAATAATAGCCGTAACACACGCTCGAACTTGTCCGGCGGACAAAACCCGTTGGTCCGGCGGACCAAATCCGCACTCGCTACAGACGACCGAATCGGACAGTTGCTTCACGTAAGCCATATCCGATCCGACCGATCTGCAAACTAGCGGACCGAGGCGGACTCAATTAATAATAATTATGTTCGCCGGACTACTCTACAGACGGGCAGATTTGGTCGGGAGGCGGAGCAAATCCGTGGTCTGTCCGGACCAAGTTCGAGCGTGTGTTACGGCCCTATTAGTTACAGGTAGCACGCCATTGCGTAATGTTGATCTTGTGCATGTACTGTTATATGAGCAAATCCGCTATCGATATCGATCAAAGTTTCAATAATATAGGTTCAAAATCAAATAGACTTGTAAAAGTAAGTATGTACATGTTATACATTCCGTAAGTTTGTGTCCACAGCAGTCAGAACGCTAGTTACATACATACATACATAACGTCACGCCTTTTATCCCCGAAGGGGTAGGCAGAGGTGTATTTCTACACCCACTTTTCGCCAGATATACTTTAGTCCCACGTAATAAGGGGCGAGCCTATTGCCGTACCGGGCACATTTCCAGACTCCGTGCTGCTACTGAGATTTTCGTGACAGAAAAACCCAATAACACTGCCCGACCCAGGAATCGAACCCGGGACCTCCCGATCCCACGCGCACAATTATGCCGCGAGACCAACGAGGCAGTCGTATAGGGTTTGATGTCGAGTTTTCCGTCTATACGCAAAGATGGTATTTGCATCGTGTTATCCCTTAGTCGCCTCTTACGACACCCACGGGACGATAGGGGGTGGTGACACTTGTATTCTATGCCGTCAACCACACGGCGAGTTAGAGAACGCTAGTTAATGGATAGTATTTATATAATTATTACACAAACTTGCATTTTTAAACGGAATCTATATTTTTTTGTTTCAAATGGTTACTCAGTAGCACATAATAATGAAGCGTCACAGCATTTTTTTTACTTCAAGCTAATCTCACGTGTTTTGTCACCAGCCGCGCGTGAAAGGTATTTTTTAATAACACTGTTATTTTTCACGTGATCTAAAATTATCAAATCCTTCTTCACGATATTTTCGTTTTGCAAACTATCAAGTATATATGGGTGCAAATTAATATATAATGATTATATTGTTACGAAAATGTTAATAATATTTAAGATTGATATTTAAATAACTATTTGTGAACACAGAACTGAGAACTTCACTACTTTAGAATATTAGACACTGTATTGACTGCTTCACTATTTTATAAATATTGGGTATTTAATTTATCACTTAATAATTAAGATAACTCCAGAAACTTTCAACAAAGTAAAATCAATTAGTATTAAATAACATTATTCTGATACTTTTATGTTAACGGTAATAAGTAACCTGCGCTTATATTTACATCCTGTTGATAGCGCCATCTGTTGCGAATGTTGTAAAGCAGCGTTTGATTATTACAATAGATTTGTTATTCGTATAAAATAAATCATATTGTGTTGTGCAATATTCATAACAATATTAATGTTGATTTTTGATAATTAATTGTACAGTAATTTCAATTATATGTTGAAAAGGAAGTGGCAGTTGTTAACATTAAGTGTAATGACGGTTAGTTTATAAAAAGGATTGTAGATCACATTTTAATTCAATGCTGTGCTAGAAATCGTCTAAAAATAAACCAAGTAATATTACGTGAGTCTTTTTATTATAATGGAGTCTGGACTGGACACGATAACCCTGGCGTATCGCCGACATATACGTGAATTCATAGCAATGTTCTTTTTCATCAGACGTTTAGAACGTTGTCTTAAATAGGTAATTAATTTTTAACAAACGTCTTTTAACAAGCTGCTCAAGGTGAAAAACTTCTTGTTGTAGTTTTTCTATTGTACGTAAGTGTTTAGCGCACACGATTTTCATCGCTTCTGTACCTACTGGAGGAGAAATTGTAACTAACGTAGGCGCTTTAGTGCTGGTTGTCGGAGAAACAGAAGATGTCTCATTTATGGAAGGCGCAAGCGTACACTAAAGAAAGAAAAAAGCCACGTTTTAATGCAAAGCAGTATATTAAAATAAATAAGCATACCCTTTGTGTTTGCCACCCTAGCAATCACTGATGATACCTGAATCTTGATTTATAGGCCAAAGCCGATTGATAAAAAGTACCTTACACCTTTTTCTGTACTCCCATTACTCCCAGCAACGTGCATTGAGCTTTTTATGATCGATTGAGTAGTCAAAATGTGAAAGCTTAACAAATAAATAAATTCACTTACATTTATAATAGGTATTAGTAAGGATATAGTAAAACTATGAAATGAGTGGATGTCGTCTAACAGCCTGGCCACGAACGGCCGCGACACGCTGAGCGACAAGTGATTTCAATGTTCATGCCGCTCTCTATTCTGCCGCCGGCGCTGTCACCTCAGTGCAGAACTAAACTGCACAAATAAACATCGAAATCGCTTGTCGCTTAGCGTGTCGTGGCTTTTCGTGGCAACAGTGTAACTGCAGGTAGCTGGCTGAATATTGTTTATAACATACATACATAGGCTCACCCCTGTTTCCCCGAAGGGGTAGACAGAGGCATATTAAACGCCCACTTTTGCCAGACTTTTGATCCCACGTAATAGGTGGCGAGCCTAATGTTTTGTTTGCCAGAGCCTCATCCGTTGATAAGCAGGTACACCACTTGCAGGTGAGGTTGGCTTGGGACCCTACGTTCTTGGTGGGAACCCTATGCACTGATAATAAAATTGTAGAAAATATTAAAATTAAATTATTCCTTTGGTCGAGACATCGAATGGAGCCCGAGATCCGACTCCTGTTTGGCGCTGCTACCTTAATAAAAGTAAAAGCAAGTAATTATTTAAACACTCACACTGATACGTTTAGAATGGAGGAGTAATGTTGGCACAGAATTTTCTTTTAGTCTGCGCCATCTGTCATTACTATAAAAACATTCCGCAGTAAAATGCTTGGAACAAATTCTATGGTGCTTTCTAGGCACCCAATTTTCTCCACGACATACTGCAGCAATCCACTTATTTTATAAATCTTTATCATGTGCACAAAGAATCTAAATATAACGAGATAAAAATATACGGTGGATAGACATATCGATAAGATTTCTTACAACACTTGAAAAGTCGATATAAATATTATACGGCTAAATTCAAAATCATGATAGAACTGTCATAAAAGATGAATCACTAAAGTTATATAATTTGATGGCATTAAATTGTCTAAATTGTATCTTACACGTCAGTTGACTGTGTTCAATTTTTCAGTACTAGGGCTACCTCTATGTATTATATATCCAATCTCTTTGGGCTTTAACTGTTGCGTTCTCTCTCCCACCGGCGGACACGCTCTACCACTCTATTCTTAAAGCCCGCACAAACTATCTGTCGCGACTTACTGTCGCGACTGTAAGAAGAAGGGTATCTGGACAAGGAAAATCCATTCAAGTGTGCACACTATCGGACATCTGTCGCGGACGTGACCTTGAGCGTTCAGACGTCCGATAGCAATCTGGGAAAATGACAGTTAACGTCCGCGGACGTTTGTAAACGTTTACTGTCATCCGTATATTGTCCATGGTATGGCCTTAATAGTTATTTTATACCGAATATAGTCAAAAAATGTTAAATTCACTTTCAATTCAACAGTTCTGCTTTACTTCAAGATCTACCAATAATATAATCTAATAGTGCTAACTGCTAGTGCCCTGAATTAAGAAAATATGCTCCTACCTAGCCATAGTGTATCGCATAGACAGCATGGCGTGTCTATGGTTGTATCGGACGCGGACGCGACAGAAAGCCGCGTCCGAAAGGGTAGGGTGTGCACACTATGTGTCGCGACTTACTGTCGCGACAGTAAGTCGCGTCCGAACAGTTTGTGTGCGCCTTTATATCTCTATGGTTGTAATACATGGTAGGGATCAAAGAGTATGGGTGAAAATCATTTAAAATGACCATTTTGATAACAAAATTTGTCCACGCCCGATATTTTATGATACAGTTATTTTTACTATGTAAAAACTACCTATTAGTACTCTGATGTATATTATCTAACTATATAACACACACATCTATATCTGTTGCGCATAATTAATTCATTATATTCCTTCGCTCTCATCAAAGTCGGATAATATCCGTACAAAATAATGTGTCCTCTTCACGGGCTGCGTGACAAAAGTTATCTGAATAAATTTATTAGCTACAGTATTTACTTATTGATTAACTTTTTGTCAAAACGTTGTTAATGACCCTTGATTAGGGTAATAAATAACTTATATTTATCACTAAAAAAAATTAAATTTCGGGTACAAAATAATGTCCATTATTTTGTTCATTTTTGCTATTCATTTTTGTAACGTGCAATTTGGTAGATATTATTTAGAATTTGTAAAATGGCATCACTCAAACTATAATGAGCCAATCACATGCCGAAATCTAATCTAAGTCGGCCATTTTGTCCTCGAGTGAAAATAGTGAATGACGCGTGTTTTTTTGTCAGCGAGCAAAATTCCAATTTTAATTTGTCAGTTTTGTTTTGTTTCGAACAACGTGAATGAGTGAATCCTTATATTATTAAATTAATCAACTAAGTACATTAGTGTTGACATTTATTGAAATTCAAAGTGGTTGTAACTCATTGCGATTTCTGTTTGGCTTAACGTATTTGAAATTACTTTCAAAGTACAACGGTTTTTCATTTTTGTTATGATTTTAGTTACGTTACAAAAAGGAAAATATAACAAAAATGAAGTAAAGTCGCAATCACATTGCTGATAAAATTTTAATAATTAAATTTGTGAGTGTATTTTTGTTGTATATAACATGAATCCGTATGTCTTTCTGTTTGTTCAAATTTAATTCATAAAACAAATGATAAAATAATACAGTGTTTTATTGCAAAACACCATAATTATACTAAATCAATAAAAAAAATATGATTCGGATAATAATAGCTATTGTAACCGAGCCCTAATATTTCATTTTTGTTATTTTTTGTTACGTGTTTCATCTTTGTGACATTTTCATTTTTGATTCATTTTTGTCACAATAGTCATTTTAAATGATTTTCACCCGTATACAAATACTATGGTAGGGATCATATACTATATCCACAGTATAAAGACATATAGTTTGACGCCTTTGATCTCGAAGAAAAAGCCGACAACGTCAAGACAAGGGTAAGGAGGCTAGGGCTGCCACATGTAAACAATACCTATTTATTCAAACACCGTCTATTTATTATAGAAAAATATTACAATTGCTACGCTACATGAATATTATAGTGTAAATCACTTATTTATTATATTACAATAATTAACGATAAATAAAAAAATATTATAAAACAATATGCATTTTTTCGTGCGGTGACAGCTTTGTATACAAAGTGTCAGTCAGCAACTATTTCATCCCGCAGATGTCGTGGCTCGTGGGAGGCGGATTAAGGATATGAAGAATTTTTCATTAGGTATTTATCGTAAAAACCAAGTTAAAATAAAGCGATTGACATAGCGGTCGTTGAATGGATGGGTAACCATGGGATCAGCTTGACGAGCCTATGTCATCGATATGAAGTAGGTATTTTGCAGATTTATTTTCGAGCAAACTACGTTAAAGTTAAGCAATAGACATCACGGTAATTTTATGGATGGGTGACCGGGCTATGAGATTACGGAAAACATGTGTGGTGTTTATAAAAGGGGGCCAAAAATATGGTTATTTTTGAGCTAGGACGCGCCGTTACCAAGATACATAGTAATATGTGATATGTACTTTCCTAATACGAAGATACTAGGTACATATTGCATGAAATTAAAATCAAACTTGAATCGAATATTTCCTTACAACGTAGGTATATTTTCTTACGTCTGCCATGTTGTTTACGTACGTAAACGTAATTACTACTTTATTCTGTGATTTAGCCAAACATGAGATATTGTAAAATGTTAGTAGATTAGGAGGTACGTGCACATTATTTCAAGTGGTTATAGTTACATACATTTCAAAATAATATAAATAATAATTATAATTAATAACATTTTATTTTTTGGTGTAAGTAAATTGATGAAATCGCAGGTTTTTTAAATCCTTATTTATTGTAATCCTTAAGCAGCATAAAGAATTGCAATGTCTCACAGCACAAGTCGTATGCACGATCTTATTTAATATTCATAAGCAAATAATTAAGCAACGAACAAAAAACAAGCACGCGTCAGCCCCCAAAAACATGTACCTAGTTAGGAACTAAGGCGACATACGTAACTAGGTACCGCTCTTCCCGCGTCTCACCTCTTGCCCCCCGCACGATTGACCCGTCTAGACGCGTTCGTCGAACGACTGTATGGATTACCTGATTACCTATTTGACTGTGCTATATCTATGGTAGGGATGGACATTTAAAATACCTATACATCAATGTTGTTTTCGATGTAATGCATCAATCTGTTGCATCTATGTTAATACGATGTACTGATAAATACATCGATGTTTCTAAAACATCGATTGTTTTCGCATTACGTGTTAAGGCCTTAAAGAAAACTAGGTAATTCCAAGCAATTTTGCTGTAACGGTTCTGTGGCAAAGGAAACCTAACCAATTCCGTCAAACCGGTAAATTTAATTGGCGGAATTCATTATAACGTTTCGTTTCAGGAAACGTCGTGAAGTCACTGCAGTCGTCACTTCGTCAGACAGTGTTGGTCAATTGGTCATACTCATAGTACACTCATCTCATGATTTGCTTATTCGATGCATCGAATGTAAAACATCGAGATATATTCGATGCAGAAGTTTTAACAATACATAGGTTCAGAACGATGCATCGTTACTATACATACATCGATGTGTATCGTCCATCCCTAATACATGGACATGGTGAAGGAAAGTACACACAACACTTATTTATGTTGATAGCGGCTTTAATAAAATGGTGAACAGTAATATTGTGATAAAATATAATTCTCTCTTTCATGCACAGGTTTTAATTCTAGATAGGTAACTTATTTCAATTACTAGAAGATTGTAAAGAAATTAGTAGTATATAATAGTATGACTACATTTATTTACGTGCACTGATTTTAAATCTATGAAGGGGTTTTGATAGAGTAATTGATAGTGTTTCTGATAAATTTAAAAGAAAAATGTGAAGTGCATATTTCGACGTGAAAATGGCATTAAAAGCTGACTCGAGCCGCGTAGATGAAAAAGGCCTTGGGATTAAAGTGGAGGGTGAGCTAGATAACTTTCAAATTATTGAAGAGATAAGCGACAATGAAGATGACGACAAAACAGAGAAGAAAGTTGTTAAAAGTTCAAGGACGGTTAATACGCTATCGCCCATTCCATCGAATCTGGTGAAACCCAGTAGTACACCTTCAGTTTGTGGTAATGTGGCAGTGACCAACTCTGAAAATGTCATAATTGGAAACAATACTTATTTCAATGGACCTGTAACAATAAAACAGGTTATACAAAATGCTCCTGGTCTGGAGAATCCGTCATACGTGAGGGGTGATGATGAAGATGGGCCAACATCTCAGCATCAGCAGGAATCTAAACATGATACAGGTAATAATCATAAGTGACTACTTCCAGCCAGCAAATTTTGCGTGATTAAGATAGACTATTCTTGATCTGTTATTAGTCCAATTTAGTCCTCGCACATACCCATTCCATCATTTTCTAAAAATGTCTAAAGAGAATTAGATTGATAGATGGTGAATCAGCTTGCTTCAAACACAAGTTATTCCCAAAACATGCTTGATTGTCAAAATTTTTCTTGTATAATATGGTAACTTGCCAATGCTATCTATCTCTAATTTGGCTTAAGTTTATTCACTGGTGAGATATGACGTGATAATATTAAGATATGACCCATATTTGGGATCAGAATAATTACAGAACATACATAATGTAAATGTTTTCTTACAACTATCTATTCGCAGCAATACAGAGGTTTCACATTCAAAAGTGGCACAAAATAACCTTTTCAGCCGTATGTATAGTAATACTAGGAGGAATATTTGCAATATTATCTATAATACTTAGCCGCAGCAGTCAAGATGATACTTCTTCAACCACCTTGAAGGATGATGATACTTCTACAAAATCAAGTGAGTGGCAAACCTGTTCTATAAAATTGCTATCTAGTTTGTACAGCAATCATTAATAAAATTCTGTCTATACACATTGTGTCATACTACTAATAATAAAGTTTTTGGGGGACTCCCGATTTTATCTGCTCACATTATTTGTACTGTTACAGGAGGGACTTCCTTTCTATAACTAAAACTTCATGGTTATAGTTTAAACAGAATTGGAACCCATTACATACAAAATTATATTTAAAACAATATTTGAGATATTATACACAATAGCTAGTGGTGTCCCCAATAGACTTTTACTAACCTAGCACTCCACAAACTGTTTTTACAGATATTCATACTATTCTAACAATGTTCATATTGGAATAAAATGAATATATCTATTATATCAATACTTATGTTACCATTTCAGACTTCACAACGGTGGTGGGATTATGGTATGAAAATCTAAACTTTATTGTGTTTACAATAGTATTGACATCATTCATATTTCTATTGATGTTTTACACATTACTAACTTTGGATGGTTCTGGTGGTAATAAGAAAATGAAAGATGCTGACGCTATAGAGGATGATTACGACCCCTATATGAGGCCTATAAAAAAAGGTAGGTAGTAGTATGTTAGCTTCTTTATGTATATTTACTTAATATGAAATATACCAACCTATTCACAAACATTGTAACAATGAGTTAGCCAAACTGATATTTGTTTTGAAAGGGAATTTTGCTAATTCATTTAATATCATCATCTTCCTAGCATTATTCCAGTTTCAACCTGGGGTCTGCTTACTAGTCTAACTGGATTTGGCTGAATCTTAGCTTTTCCACAGAGTGACTGCCTGTCTGACCTCTGCAACCCGAAGGCATAGTGATATTCCATGGCTTAGACTAGTGTCAGTTTATTGCAAGGTACTGACACTGACTCCCTATAACGATTGTCAAAGATCTTCATGACAACCGGGACCGACAGCTTAACGTGCGCTCTGAGGCACGGGACAAGTGACAATTACCAATTCAATACGCACATAACTCCGAAAAGTCATTGGTGCGCGCCGTGGATTCGAACCTGATACCCTCTGCATGGCAGTCTATTTGTATCTCCACTAGGCTATTGCTGCCTTGCCTGACTGCTAATTCATTTAATAATGTAATGTCATATGTGTAAAATTAAAATGATAGTAACCAAGTCACTTCTATTGTCATCATCAAACTTATTGCTGTTCAGTTTTGTTAGGTTATATTTTAAAGGGTCTGATAATGTATACAACTACAAAGTGCTCTAACATAAGAAGTGATTGAGGAAAATACATGAAGCACATAGTATCCTTGAGATAATATTAGGATGGGCCTTGTGTTGTGAAAGGCTGTATTTAATTTAAAACTCAGTGTTTGATTGGAGGTGATAAACAACCAATAAGTAATTTTCTAATAATTTTTTAAGATGTTCAAAACTGAGATTACAAAGTAAAGTTTGATGAAATAATATATTTATAATAATTATTTGTCACAAAGGGTTTCAGAAATTAATTTGGATAGTCTTTTGCTTAATCTTTTTATGAATCAATCCTTTCAAGATCACGGTGACTGAAGCAGATTACAGTGGACCCCCGATACTCCGACAAACATTTTGCATGCCATTACAGATAATACCTACATAAGTATTTATATGTTATACTCTGAAGTACAAATTGTACTTCATTATGTATGCCAAATTTAGTAAATTATACAAAACAATAGAAAGCTTAGGTTTTATTATAAAGTTAATGTCATTAATGCTATGGAAAGTACAAAAAATAATAACCTTATATTTGGAAATAATTGTGTACAAATAAATTGAATTGTTAATTATCGCTTGTCCCGTGCCTCGGAGAGCACGTTAAGCCGTCGGTCCCGGTTGTCATGAAGATCTTTGACAATCGTTACAGGGCGTCAGAACCTTCTAATAAACTGACACTAGTCTAAACCATGGAATATCGCTATCCCTTCGGGTTGTAGAGGTCGGACAGGCCGTCGCTCCGTAGAAAAGCTAATATTCAGCCAAATCCGGTTGGGCTAGTACGCGGACCCCAGATTGAAACTGGGATAACGCTTAGAGGCTGATGATGATGTGTACAAATAAATGTACCTACATACTAAAATAATCAAAAATGATGAATAGAGAAAGTCATTATATGAGTCAATCAATGCATGAAGCATGATAATATTCATATTGAAAAGTGAAGTCATGTCGGATTACTGCGGGTCCACTGTAAATTAATTTATTATTTATTTGTTTTGTCAATGTATGTTTGTGGAGCCGTGTTAAAAGGAAGCATCATTGCATATTGTAATAACCTATTACAATTCAATATTTACAAATGTTTTTGAACTTAATTATCATTTGTTTTGCAAAGAAGTTAAAAACTTTTGGAGATGTTTGCAAAATTTACAACATTTTTGATTATGACACAATTATTTAGCTTAATAAATAATCCAATACTTAACACACCAGATTATGTTACTTTCAAAACATTATTTTTTTGGTTGGACTGAACAGTGAGACCAGTAATTAATAGAATTTTTGTTAAATTCTTATTTTGTTTAAGGCCAATTTTCATTTTCAATTTCATCAATGTTAATACATAGATGAAACTTTCACGCTAACTTTGTATATCTTTTCCAGCGAATCCTTTGATAATCGCGCCTGATCATCTAAGGATTGTCAGCAGAACAGATTGGCTTGCCCAGCCTGTGGAGACTGAACTTGACAGGATCCGCCAGCCTGTGCCGTGGGTCATCATTTCTCACACAGCTACTGAGAGCTGTAGCACCCAGGTCGGTTCAATGATCTTATTATTTATCTTTTCTAAAATCTATTATTCAAACAGGTTTAATAAAAGGATGACTTTTAATCCGCAGAAAAATGCTTACTTATTTAAAATGTTCATAGCATTATCCTGCTTGCATCCAAGAAAGTCTAGTTAGCAGCAGTTCTACCTGCAACCCTAGGCTTCAAAGCCTATGGTTCACCTTCTAGTCTTACCAGATAGTACAGAATAATAGTTTTCCACAAAGTGACTGCTGTCTGGCCTCCACAATCCAAATTCTAAAGCTTAGACCAGTGTCAGTATTCTAAGGACTATCCATACCAACTGTCGAAAATCTTCATGACAGCCGAGACCGAGAGTATTTACCAATTTAATATGCACTTTAACAGCATTCTTTAGATAAGTTTATGTAAACCATAATGCGATATTACGCCCAGTTTACACTCGGAGGTAAAAAAAAACCCTTCAACGCTCAGCGTTGTTCTGCGTTCCGCAAAATGCCCCTCAATATTTTGCGAGACACCAATGTGACGCGGTCATGTTGCCTGCTCCCGCTTCGAATATTAGTTTATTTGAAGCTTTAGGGGGTCATACATACAATCAAATTCTTCAATGATGTTGTATCTAAAGTTATACAGCATCGCCACTGTATCGATACATAAATACGACGGCCTCGCCACTGTGAAGCACGAATTTTTCTGTTGCCATTTCTCGTATTTAGTTTATTCGTTATCATAATTTCAAACTTAGTACCTTGTAGCTGCTTCTATGAAAGCAGCCACAATCCTCTTTGTAACTGTGTGTTGTTTACATTAAATTAACGTCACAACGACATACCTAATAGGTGGCTGTCGAGGACGTTTTGCGCTTATATCGCAGCAAAAAATTTCGTGAGTGACCACCTTACATAACAAATTTTTATAACTTTAATGATATATTTCCTAATCTCGTGTTATGTATTCAAATTGCTAAAATTTTATGATATATGTAATTTATTCTTGTAACTCCTAAAAACAATATTTTAGAATATTCGAAAACTTGCTGGTATCTTTGGTTTGCCTACGTTTTTATTTGTATGGCGATTATCTAACCGGCATAACAAATTTTTCGAGATAAGAACTGAAATAGACTGGTTTAAATTATACATCGCTAGTAATATTTACGTCTCTTTTAATTTATTACTCTAGAGATGAGGCATTCAATGCGCATAATGCAAACAGTTAAGAGAGCAATAAAAATAGCTATTTATTGATGCATAGAGTTGAAGATCCCTTGTCATTATTCACTTCATAACCAGTGCTTAATGTTTTCTTTTCAGAGTGAATGTGTTCTACGTGTCCGCCTTATACAGATGTTCCACATAGAATCGAGAAATTGGGATGATATTGGCTACAACTTTCTGGTGGCGGGCGATGGCTCTGCATACTTTGGACGCGGCTGGGATTACATAGGCGCCCACACATTGGGCTATAACAGATACAGCATTGGTATCAGTTTTATAGGTACCTTTAACAACGATCCACCACCGAAAAAGCAATTGGATGCGTGCATAAAACTTCTTAAAAGAGGAGTAGCCATTGGAAAACTGGCCAAAGACTATAAATTATTTGCTCATCGACAGCTATCGTCCACACTCAGTCCTGGAGATAAACTATACGACATTATAAAGGAGTGGCCACATTTTGTTAAGAATTTCTCAGATGTCTCAGAACTTCTCCCAGACTACTGAACAACGAAATTAAATGCAATGTTTTATAGTTGTGAAAATTTTAAGTATTTTAAGAATAAAGTATAGTTCGTATTCTGTGCCTTAAATATACACATCTCGTAATGTTAGGGTTTTTTAACTAGGCATAATAGATTTTGAGATTATGTAAAAGTAATCAACTTGAGTAGGTATGACTGATAGAACCAGAGTTGAATTAAGCATGTATGTGTGTTGGTGCTTTTATTATTTCTTATATATTAAGTAAATGGTTGACTGATAGAGCAGTATCCATTGTTATTATTTTATTTATCACATGGAAGTATGTATTTACCTTATAAGTAGTAATGTAAATATAGTTAAAGTATAACTTACGTACGAAGCATCAAAATATTTGAACTGTTCTATGACTAAATGCAACACATGGAGCCAGTAGCGCCTCTAAACAAAATGTGGATGACGAAAATTAACGTTTTTCGAGGCATCTTTCATTTCCCAGTCAAAGGTGGATTAAAAGTTATATTAGGTACAAGTCAGTCTAAAATATCAAATCAACCACCTATCGTTGACATTGATTTTTTTGAACCTTTGAAATTAAATAATATTGACACTTCTAGCCTCAACCTTACCGTTATTTTGATCACACTGAAACACGAAAGTTTGTGCAAATTCCCAAAGCTTTTTCTTGGCTGACCATACACACTCTCAGACACGTTACTAAGAGTTAAGCCTGCGGTGCCCAGGCATGCGGTGCAGACCCTGGAGGTGCAAAAGTGGCTCGATATTTCATATAAAAATTTTCAAGGCCGCAGTTATTGAAGCACGGCGCATTAAAGTCTAGCTTGACTCTGCCTTCCACTTTTTTGAGGCTAGAATGCGTAATGTCCAAACAATAATATAATAAATGAACTATTAAAACTTTTAAGACGCTCTTGAGAGACCACACTGAACGCGAAGGTCTTGTAACATTGTGCGGCAACGTCGCGGGCCGCACTCGGCGATTTACTTGTCATTTAAATTTGACCTTTATATCATTTATTATATTTCATAATCAATATAAAAAGCCGACGCTGGCGCGCTGTCAGCACGCTTACCGCCCGCCCGCTACCGCAATATTGAAAAGAGCGCCACATTGCAACTGCGCCGTGACCGTGCCAAAGAACTCAGATTTACATAGAACCGCAGAGCTTAAGGATTTCGTGTGCCGATTCTAAGTGGAGTCTGTGCCCAGTTTAGTTCGTAGTTGGCGGCGCTGGCGTCGTTTCTTCGTCTCTCTTGCTCTCGTAGCTAAGACACTGGGCGAACGCCCGTCCCTTTTGCTCTTACACTGGGGGCAAGACTGTCACGCCGCCAAGCGGCAATTTGAGTCGCAGAAAGTTTGTTTTCAGAGCGGCCATGAGAAATGTGCTTGTATGTATACAACTGAGTTCTTTGACTGTGCCGTTGTGCGCCGTTACGGTGTGCCATGACCCTAACGCCGCCACTGACTGCAGTGAAATTCTTTAGTGTTTTTGTTGTAGTATTATGAATATCACTTTTAAACCTAGGTGAAAGGAATTAAAACTAGGATATACTTCATTATCTGTAGGTACATAATTGTTTATTTTGTTAAACATGTTATTGTCGTTATATAAATAATGAATATATTTTATGTATTTATTTGAAAGACAATTTTATTATGTATATTGATGACATGACTGTATTCAGTCAGAAAGAACTGTTATTTTTAAATATATTCAGCAATATGTGTATTGTATAGTGTCATAAATTTTGAAGCTATTTGTAATTTCGTTAGGTACTCTGACTGTTTTAACCTGCTGAGGTTAATTTTATTGTGAAGTTCGGGAGTTGGAAATATTCTTGCCTGATGTAACTTTATCAAAGTAGTGTAATTGGTTAAGAATAAGATATTCGGTTCAGTATTTCAATACCTACATATATATTTTTGAGATCCAAAAGATATTGTGTGGATTGTTATAGAATAAAGAAATACAAAGGTTAAATATTCAAGCCGTATTAATTTACTAAACCTAAGAAAATTAGAATCTGTTTAAGGTTATACAACGAAATCATTTAAAACATGAACATAACATTTTAAAATATGCTATGGCGTTATGGATAAATAACAATTTGTTTTTTTTTATTTACCCATACCACAGAATAGATAGTACTAACGTACAGAAGGATCACTTCTCAAACCAATTTATTGAAATTGCGACTCTTGCTACTAAGCAACAAAGAGCAATTCAGCTTGCATAAGCACTCAGTGCCTAACGCGATATTCACCTAAACGTTCCCGCTCTTTTCTAACTCAACGCTGTCTGGCGCGGAGTGGCGCGCTAGGGTTGTCGACTTGCCGCTGCTACTATAATATTTATTCACCGTCTATCTAACTACTTGACCACGTACCTAATAATAAATAATTATCCTATAAGTATCCTATCCCACTATTTGAGATCGTAGAACAAAAACCACGAAAATTCTGGTCTTTTACATTTTCACTATACTAATTCTTAGCTATTTCCTAAACGCGTGGACCGATTTACATGATCCAAACAGATAAAATGGTTTTTAAACTAGATCTTTAATTTGAAACCATAATCGTTGGGATATCTCAACAAACAAAAAAACCAATTTTCAAGTTGCTCTCGTAAAATAAATAAAATCAAATTTTCAAGTTGCTTTCGACACACATGCGTTAAATGAGCAATACTTTGCATCAGACTTGTGATGATACATTTTTGTTGTTAAAGGCGTTTATATAATTTGAACAATGTTCAAACACGGCGCGTGAGAATACGGAGCACGCGGCAACCCACTAATCCAACCATGTAGTCATGGGCGGCGGAGGTACTTGTAAGGTTGTACCTAAAATGCGAAGTGCGCCAGGCACGCGCCAGGCCTGCCCATGCATATTATAGGCGCAGCGATAGCTCAGTGGAGAGACCGACGGACTGCTACGCAGAGGGTCTCGGGTTCGAATCTACGGCACGCACCAATGACTTCGGAGTTAAGTGTGTATTAAATTGTTAATTATCGCTTGCTAATCGGTGAAGGAAAACATCACGAGGAAACCTGCATGTCTGAGAATTCTCTATAATGTTCTCGAAAGACATGTGAAGTCTGTCAACCCGCACTTGGCCAGCGTCGTGGACTATGGCCTAACCCTTCTCATAATGGGAAGAGGCCCGTGTCCAGCAATGGGACAGTATAAAGGGCTGATGATGATGATGATGATACATATTATATTTTAAAATAGAAATAGCGAATGTCTTACTCCCGTCTTTAATCGCAAAGTATTATTGTTATACAATATTTACGTAATGTAATACAAATGCTCAAATGAACTGCATTAATTTTAGTGTTAGTAACAGATTATTTTATAAAATTTTATTTAACTTGAAGATTTATAAGTATTGTAGGCATTATTACCAATATGTATGGTATTCTTATGAGGTACTGCGTATATTTTATCTACCTATTCAATGTGTATGTATGGTAACATTCCAAATTTTAACTCTTCTTCTGCCTGCCCTGTTCCCATGTTACTTGGGGTCACAGAATGTCTTTCTTTACCATTCTCTCCCATCAGACGTCATCTGATTATTCACTCCCCTTTCATTCATGTCATCCTTCACACAATCCATCCATCTTTTCTTTGGCCCTCATCTTGGCTTAAATCCCTCAACTCAACTCTCCAATTCCAAACTTTTAATATGAGGTATTTACTTCTGTGTATGTCAGGCTGGGTCAGCCCTTTTGAATATAATGTCATTATGAATGCCGAAAATGAACTGAATTTTTGTTTGTGCGGGCTCGCCGTTTAATTACCTACTGACCAATATATTTGAAATATTTGTTGGCTATAGGAATTTTTTTTTCTTGTAATACTTGCGTCTTCAGCGGAGGAGTTGCAGGAGATGGTAACAATCATGCATGGTGCGTTAGAGAGGAAAGGAATGAAAGTCAATGTAAGTAAAACGAAAGTTGTGGTTTTTGAAAAGGAGGAATGCGTTACGGCTTGTAATGTTATGATCGATGGACAACGAGTGGAGCAAATGAATGAGTTTGTATATTTAGGTACGCTGTTTACAAGGGATGGTGAGAATGTAGAAGATATATTGAAAGAAGAGGTAATGCAGGTAATAGAGTGAATGGAGCTCTGAAGACGTTTATGTATAGCCAAAACGTGTCCAAAAAGGCACGTTTGGCTGTGCATAATAGAGGGGTGTTAGTACCTACACTTATGTATGGTAGTGAAAGTTGGGTATGGCAGAGAGTCATGAAAGTAGAATAAATGCTGTCGAAATGAGAGCACTGAGAAGTATGTGTGGTGTGTCTTTGACTGACAGACTAAAGAATTGTGTGATAAGAAAGTGTTGTGGGGTAAAAGAAGATGTAGTGACAAGCATCGAGAAAGGTATGCTAAGGTGGTTTGGGCACGTGGAGAGGATGGATGACGAAAGACTGACCAAGCAGATATATAAGGCAAGTGTGAATGGGACAGGACGAAGGAGAAGACCTAGGCGGACGGTATCTGCCCAGATCGGAGACATCCTAAAAAAAGGACATGTTAGAAGTACTTACCTTGAACAGAAGAGCATGCAAGAGGAATCTGATGGGAGTGAATGAAGCAAGAGAGATATGTCAGGATCGCGGCTTTCCCGAACCAATACGACCTTCAAACCTTTAAGAAAAGAGCGTATTCCTTTTTAAAAGGCCGGCAACGCACTTGTGCACTCTGCCTACCCCTCCGGGAAATAGGCGTGAGTATATGTAACTTTTTTGAGGTACATTGTCTGCAGGCATATGTCCTGCGCCCATTTGTTTTGAGTATTCTATATTTCGGCACAGGTATCTGTGAGCATGCCGCTTGCAAGTAGTGACAAAATCTTGGATACTCTTAAGTAAAGATATGTGGTATATCGCCCGAAAGGCATTGTACCTATAACTTATGTTGGAATTTGAAAGTTTATTGGATGTGTGTGTGTGCATAATAGCAAGCTAAGACGTATACGTATTAGGGTAGGGGTGTGCAGGACTGCGCACTTTAGCTACTATGATTTCTACAAAAAATACGCAGCAGTTTAGAATAAACTTCAGTCTTTATTCGTTTATTTAGGTTATCTGCCTATTAAGAAAAAATATTATAAAAAATATAAAGGTAACATTTTAGGGAATATTTAAAAAAATTGCTGCGTCCTAAATGCGCACTCTTGCACAAAGTATGCGGACAAGAGTGCGCGGCCCCGGTGTGCAAGTTTGCGCATATTGGTCAATGCGCATTACCTACTCACAAACATCACATTGGAAGTTCCCGTGACCCACGTATGCTGTGCATTTGTCGTGCCACCATTCTTTGCAACAAATACACTCAATCCAGTCTTCGGTAATTGGCTCAATGTACACTTCTGAGCAACCTGGACATGACCATATTTTTTCTTGGGTGCATTGGCTGGCTTCTTTGGCTTAACAGTCTTATTCTTTTTAGGTAAAGGCTTTACACTTTTCTTTTTAGCTATTAATAAGCTTAACAGCTTACATATAGCTAATGAAAAACGAATTTCAAATAAAATATGATTCAGTGTACAAGAATTCGCGCGCAGTCTTGTACACGATAGCTATGCGCATTCTTGCACAATGAGTAATAAACAGCTTTAAAATACCACAAGTGCCATCTATTGACTTGAATGTCGTACTGGCTCAGGCGAAACACACTTCAAGAGTAATTTGACAGAAATAAACAGATAAGAACAGCTTACCTGGTTTATATTTACTGCAACCACGTTTATAAAAGACCTAAATTATGTAAGACTGGTATCAAATTTAGTTATTTTCAAATAAATTTAAGGAAATTGTATTAAAAAAGTAAATTTTTGTGCCGATACAGTTAGAATGTCGGTAGGACGCTGTCAACTGAAGATGGCCGCCAACAACTGCTTCCTGATTGGATAATCGCTCTGCGCAATCTTTTACACTGCGCAATCTTGCACACCCCTACCCTATGTCACTCGATTTATCTCTTTTTGAACTCCGCCATATAAAATTCAATAAATAAAACAAATACAGTATTTTGATTACTATTCAGTTTTCCAAATTGTTTCCGTACGGTACAGTACCTACTTGCTTTGTGTCAGACGGAATAGAACTACTACAGAGGAGTCGTTATAGAAGCTGACCGGGCGAACTTCGTACCGCATAAAACAGTAGATTTTTGTTTTTAAGTTCTTCTCTGCGTAAGGACTGATCGGATCTGACGGATCCTCGTACTTCAAGGAATATCATAAAAAAAGAATTAGCGAAATCGGTTCAGCTGCTCTCGAGATTTGCGCTTAGCAACACCAAACACATTCAGCTATTCATTTTTATATTATAGATTAAACTTACGTTATTCTTTATGATTTATTTATATCACATTTTAAAATATAAAATGAAATTACTTTATATTTATTTTACTATTTCATTTTCTTTCCCTGTCATTTGCACGTGCTTATAGCTTACAAGCGAAGTATTATTGTTTGTTGCTTATGCGATTACTTTTAATTTTGTTCAGTTTTGTTATTTTTATTCGTGGCAAAAATATATTGAGCTAATGCGAATGCGTTACAAAATGTTGACATTACATTACAATGCATTATGGTCATTAGGAAGATTAACTACATTCACTTTGTTTACTTAGGTTTACAGGATGCATGCTTTATTGGTTTATATGAAACAGATTAAATGTGGCAATAAATCTATTTTTGCCGCATATAATTTTTAAATAATCTTTCTGTAGCAGCCTTGAAAGTCTGCAAGCAATCCATTCCGCCACTCGATCCACCGAGTTGAGCTGACTGAGCGAGTCTTCCGTAAATGCGTTCAGGGCGAACTCACTAAAACGACTGCGCTGGCGGCATTTTCCTGTAAGCGTCTGGGTCGAGCACCCGAAAAATTTGATGATACCTGGCTTTTCAGTAGGTACTCTTTTCTTACATAAAATGATGTGTAGGTTTAATTATTATACAGCCATATTGCAGTTTCATCTTTATAATAGATATATTCAATCTTCAAACAGTGTCCCCAGAGACAAAACAACCCCGCTATATTAGCTTAAATATAACGCAGGTTCAGTAGCCTGAACCCGCGTTAACCGTTACTCTTTTCTGTAATAAAATTGTAGATACATGTAAACACACATTTTAATATTATTTGAAGTTGTACAACGGCACGGGACTGGCCTGACACAGTGCTGAATTTTATTACCAAGGATCGGAATTAAGGGAGCTAACATTGTCAAAAGTATGGATATGCCTAATTTTTAAATGTGTTTCCGGAACTAGATTCCAGAAAATGTTGGATTTTTAATGAAGGTTTTTACAACAGTTTAGGTAAAACGCCTTCATTAAAAATAAGAAATTTTCCAAAATCTAGTTCCGGAAACACATTAAAATAATTACGCATATCCATGCTTTTGACAATGTTAGCTCCCTGATTCCGATCTCTGTTTATTACATTCCAGACTCGATAGGTACTATACCGATACACAGTAGGTAGGTACCCACTTTCCTTACACACGGTATGTAGGTACTTTAACGAAAAATGATAGATTGGTACTTAAGAGCGTTAACGTCAAATCCGCGGCGCCAAGTTTAGGTAAATATGCAGCGCTTTCTCACTAACACTGATGCACGCGCAGCTGTGTGCGTAGAGTCAGCGTGTTGCTTGGCAGTATAGTCAAGCTAAATCATTTTGATCCGTTCAACTCATAAGCGACGCGCGACGTTAGGTAGGGTAGGCATCTGTTGGATGTATTTAATCAAATTAAATTATTATTATATATTTTTACATCAATTTTATTTGCATGGGCACAGGCGAAAACTATAATTAACGAAAAGTATTTTTACCTGTATCACATTCGTTTTTAGGAGCTTTCCTTACCAATGTGCAGTAATAGGTAATAAATTTTGTGCGTGCTTATCAAGTTAATATCAGAACAGACAATAATAAAACAAAATTTTGCGCTAGTAAAAATAGAACCAGCTTTTCATCGTTACTCTAGCAGGCCTCCTTCACTCGGCCGTACCTACAGCGATAAGTGCCTACACTTTCGCGCGGCTTCCAAGCCCGCGTCCGACGCGTCGCGCTAGGGTTGTCGACTTGCCACTGCTACTATAATATTTATTCATCGTCTATCTACCTACTTGACCACGTACCTAATAATAAATAATTATCCTATAAGTATCCTATCCCACTATTTGAGCTCATAGAACTAAAACCACAAAAATTCTGGTCGTTTACATTTTGACTATACTAATTCTTAGTTATTTCCTAAGCGCGTAAACCGATTTACATGATTCAAACAGATAAAATGGTTTTTGAACTAGATATTTAATTTGACACCATAATCGTTGGAATATCTCAACAAACAAAAAATCAAATTTTCAAGTTGCTCTCGTAAAATAATTAAAATCAAATTTTGCAAGTTGCTTCCGTTAAATGAGCAATACTTTGCACCACACTTGTGATGAGGCATTTTTGTTGTTCACTATTAAAATTCATGTTATTAGCAAGCTCTGCGCGTAAGCGGTGACAGCGAACTAACGACGCGTCGAAAGCAACTTGAAAATTTGATTTTATTTATTTTACGAGAGCCACTTGAAAATTAGATTTTTGTTTGTTAAGATATCCCAACGATTATGGTGTCAGATTAAAGGTATAGTTCAAAAACCATTTTATCTGTTTGAATCATGTAAATCGGTCTACGCGTTTAGGAAATAACTAAGAATTAGTATAGTGGAAATGTAAATTGTGACCTGTGACCAGAATTTTTGTGGTTTTTGTTCTACGAGCTTAAATAGTGGGATAGGATACTTATAGGATAATTATTTATTAATAGGTACGTGGTGGTAGGTAAATAGACGATGAATATATATTTTAGTAGAAGCGGGAAGTCGACAACCCTAGCGCGACAGCTAGCGCGTCACTCCGCGCCAGACAGCGACAGTCTGGTCCGTCTTTGATGTTAGAAAAGAGGGAGAACGGTTAGGTGAATATCGCGTTAGGCACTGAGTGTTTATGGGAGCTGAATTGCACTTTGTTGCTTAGTAGCAAGAGTCGCAATTTCAATAAATTGGTTTGAGAAGTGATGCTTGTACGTAAGTAGTATCTATTCTGTGACTCTAGTACGTTAAGAAAATAAAACATATAAATTATATATTTTTTTATTAAATTTCACATTGTAAGGTACAAAAAGGGTTAGCTTAGAAGGTAGTGCTTCTAAGTGGCATCGACCTACACTTAACGTGGGTCAACTATTTCAGGTAAAAGGCACTTATGGTAATAAAATAGTAGGTTGACCTGTTGGCGAATGAAATGGTGCCCCATTTCATTCGCACAATATTCATCGTCTCGAGTAACTTTTGCAACTTTCATGGCAATTATTTTCCTGTCCAGACCGCCAATGGACACAGATGCTTGTATGCAATGTGTAATTGAACTGGTAACTGATAAAACCAGTTGTGTTTTCGGCCGATGGTACCAACCATCAAAATTCCAATACGTATTTTTTATCGTTAGTGGCATTTATAGTAGAGCCGAAAGCCCTAATCTCGATACATTTTCGAGTCCCGGGACAAAAATGTTGAGACAGCCTGGTCTCGAAATTTCCGGGAAGAATGAGACTTTCGAGACTCTTTCGAAAAATGTTTCACTATATTTGTTTCGTCTTTCATGTACATGCGCCGTATCTTTAGATACATGTTTAAAAAATAATTTGAGGTTTCTAATACCATTGTTTCTCAAAGTCAAACTTTTAAAAGATAAACGGCTCCAAAGTGATAACGAGTGTCTCCCTCCCTCTTACTTTTAAAGTAAGAGAAAGACGAACCTGAAAAAGATATATACGTTGTAATAAAACCTTCCAACAAAAATTCTTTTGAACAAGATGGAGTCAGCTTTTGAGATAAAACACATATTCAAAAACCGCATCCGCAACTTTGTCGTTTATAGAAACACTATAGAAAACAAAGTTATGTTTGGTGGCGAAAAAGTGATAGTGAAATTAGATTAGGTGAAGATAATGGGTATGTTAAGTGGATACCTCTATTACGGAACCCTTCAAGGACGAGTCCGGCTCGCACTTGACTTTTTAAATTTCAATAGCCTCACAGATCAACATCTTGTTGTATATGTTCACACGGAGCAGACGGTCGACAAAGTCTGCTGTGTGTGAGGCTAATGAAACCCAAGAAGGTTAAAGACACCAGAAGTGATTTCATTCTGCGTAAATAGTAACACCAAAAGTTGTAAAATGTTCAGGTTCTTTGAAATAACTTATAAATTTAATACAGGAAATATCACCTGTCTTCCGTGACTAAAACTTTTGTAAACAAATCGAAACGTCGGATAGTAATCAATAATGTAGTTTCTAGGTCATTAGGTTTAAATGTACTCTCAATCAAACTATTTATTGCGATAAAATCCGTAAACAGTAGTTTAACAAAAAAATTTGAATAATGGTTATTATTTAACCCAAGTCTCAAAAGTCTCGATAGCTGGGATGCACAACAAAATCATCGATATTCTCGAAATTTTCGAGAGCGAGACTCCCGGGATGAAAGCCCTAATCTATACCATCTGCTGTAATTGGACACTTGATTTCAATAATACCTCCCTCAAACACGCCGTCGGGTGAATGCCCTAGGAAAAAGAAATCTTTGGCAATTAACAAACCGCATTTATTTATTTCATTCCATTGCAACAGAATCTGAAAAAAAAGAAATGTTCTTTCGTAAATTATTATCATTAATAATATGATAAAAAAATATAACATAATATATTTTACTTGCCAAAATCACACCAAGATGTCACGGTCGCACTATAACTGCACCCAACGCCTGAGTTCAATAGAGGTCATTGCGGAGCTCCAAGCGATACGTCCACACCTTGGAGGGCCTCGCGGCGTACTGATTTGCAACGTTTTACGCGCGCAGTTTTATAGTAGTTTTAGAGTAATTTTAAAATGCATGTCTTGAATAAAATTTAACCAAATAAAAAATGTTTTTTGAAGATTTTCGTTAAAGAATATATTCTTCTATATGTAAATTCTTTATTTTGAAAAAAACAAGCACGAATTATCGTAAAAATAACGATTTTAGCAGTAGCTTTTTGTCGTAAATTTCACTTTGATTATAGTATGATTATTTACGTTTGGGTCTAAATAAAAAATAAATCCTCACTAGCTTTTTTTGTTGAGGATATGTACAATCATATAAACGAGTTTGTGTCTGAAATTTACAAGGGATTTCGAATATATAGAGCTTTAAAATTAGCTCCGTCAGGGAAAAATCGAAAACTCTGTTTGTTTATATGGCCGTATGTCACAAATACTTTCATAATATAAAAAATCCTATCTCAAACCTATAGAAGAAGATATTGCCTATAATAATATGTAATTTACAGATTCGTAAGATATATTCTCACTGAGATGGCAAGCTTTGAAAAGTACATATTTTGTGTCAAGAGGCCAAAATCGGCGTTAACGCTCTTAACAGACGCAGTATATTTTTTATGCTTGACCTTTTATCACAGTAGCCAGTATTCATTCATGGAAGTTATCAGTATCGACATTCCAATATTAATAATATTTTAGCATTTGATCTCAGTATTGACAGATTAATCAAATATTATGTATTAATTGATTTCTTATATAATATGTATGGTAAGTTAACAGATAAATATAATATAGCTACATTCTTAGTGTAAGGATTTTATAACCAGATATTTTATTAAAAGTGAGCCAGTGTGAATATAATCTGCTGTTCTAACGTTTTGAACACATGAACCTGCCCTCAACGCCAAGCCACAAATTCCGCGCAAATAGCTACGAAAGAAATAGGGATTCCAATACTACATCGATATTCAATTGTATTTTCATTTTCGTCTCCGATTTCAGAATATAATATCCTTATTACATTGAAATTTAATTCTTAATTACACTTTCTCCTACTATAGTAATAGTTACCTACATAATTTACAGTGTACCTATAACTCCGTTATAAGAGTTATGAGACGACAATATAATTAAATGTAATAACTATAGGCACAACACTATTCTTTATCTGCTGTCTTCTATTTGTGACAATTGTGACCATAGCGTGGACAGCCCGCCATTTCTATGACTATTTCGCTTCCGAAATAAGGATGTAGCAACGTAATATCTCGCTTATCGATGTGTTCTCGTACAATATTATTTTAAAATAAATAAAACACGTTTTTTTCATTATGTACATTTATAATCTTTATGATTCCGAATGTTCAAACAGTTTAAGTATATGTATAGGCCCGTATACACATAAAAATATATCTATAGTGGAATCACGAAAAAATAACATTCCCAAATGTACCTATGTAACTTATTTTTAACAAAAATAAGTTACATTCGGTCTTCTAACACCAATACTGGGCCACATACCTACTGATCCCTATTATCTAAGTCTTGAATAAGATTAATTTTTGCTTAAAATAAAAGCAGAAGAAAATTTCAGTAGGTACTTACACCTAAATCATATAGACCGCTGGCCCATGTACAAAAATGGATGGGTCATATGAACCACCAGGTGACGTATATAGGACGATATAAGAGCATAAAATAATACGATTCAGCACTATGCCGTCACTTGTAAGCTGTCCAACTGAGTGCTGGTGAAGATTCAAAATTGCAGGTAGAGTGAGTACATTTTGGTCATATATTTTTGTACGGCATTTTTACCATCGATAGATCCATGAAAAATAATAAGAAAGCGCGCAGTGCCGTACAAAAATGGTGCGCCACAAAGTCGGTAATTATTTTTTATTTTCTGACAATTGCCAGGGTAAATTTGGTCATATGATTCTGTACGGCATCAGTTTCATACTGTTTCTAATGCATTATTCCGCAACGCCGCGCCGTACAAAAAAAAAAAATGCGACAAGGGGATAAAATCGAGGGTTGCAACCCCCTCTTTCCGTGGTCCGGGGGGTGATATGATACAACATAAAATTAATTTATTTTGAAAGTATTTTATGCATAGATAAAACTGGAAAATCCATAGAACGAAATGTAAGGTGAAATTCATGACAATATTTTTTATACGGCATTTAGATACTTAGTTTATTTGTACTTAAAGCTATAATTTATAAAAAGTTAATGCCGTACAAATCTGAAACTTCATATTAATAAAAAAGTAATAAAATATTAAATAAATATAATTTACATATACAGGGTGTCACAAGACCCATCACCAAGCCGAAGTCTACTCGTTTTGGACATCATGCCAAAGACATGCTAAGCAAAAATAAAACCTGGGAAGTGACAATTTTTAAGAGTTCACGGTATTTTCAAGCCACTATTAAAACGCGCGCGTGCAATTTTCGAAATACCTACTTATCCATGAGTGTATAGCTATAGGACATCTATAGCACAAATTGACAGGGTGAATGCATCCATTTTGTACCTAATTAGGTACAAAAATTCCATAGTAATTTTGACCTTCAATATCTCCTGAACGAGTAATTTCCCAGGTATGGTGCCAAAGTAAAAAAAAATTGTATTGATTGGTACAATATGAGGTTTCAGTTTTCGTTAAGTGTCTTTTTACACCCTGCATATCGCTTACGAAGCGACGTTCTGTTACGACGTTTAGCATTTGTAGGCATATATCTACACCTGCCTATACTGTACTGTGTGCTAAGTAGTCGTGTTATTCGGATGTACCTACTCGGCTTGGACCCGAGTAAGGTGTTCGTTTGCGCTCGCTCACACATAGTTGACAAAACTGTTGAAACTGGGATTTACAGCTTCAATTCTTGGATATTATATACACCCTTTCACTTCAGTTAGACGTCGTTAGTGATTTTATAATATTATCAATTGTTCTCTTCAAAAATATGTTAATACTGTAGAGTACCTATCAGATGGCCATAAGGTACTACACTCTTAAAATGGTAGCGTCGTTTTCATCAGCCTAAAATATATGGTCTGCATTAAGGCGCTGTGCTAAGCGACTGTTTTGGTAAATGAGGAGGTGAAGCAGGGGAGGTGAAGGGAGCTTAGCTCCGTCTACTGCGGGGCGCCCCCCTTCATTCTCGTCGTGTGCGGCCGTATTCTGGCGACATCCGTATTCCAATATTTCAAAATCGCAAGCAAAACGTTTTAGCATATTGAATTGAGATACTGATATTAAAATTAATATTACATACATCAATCTGTTTGTACAATATAGGCATAGCGCAATTTTTGTTCTCAGTGCAGCCATGAGCAAAACTGGTTTACATTAGACGTTATAGGTATTAATAGTTGACGAAAGTAGGTAAATACCTACGTGCCGTAAGATGTTCAAAATAATTAAGTCATTTCCATGTATGGAGAGGCCATTATTATGTTTGTTTTGTTTTTGTATAAAAATAGTGAAGCAGTTCATAGAATACCTACATCTAATTCCATTCCTGCCAGTTTTCAAATCTGTTTTGCAATAAATTGGCTGTGACATATGGGCGGACAGACAGACAGACATTGCGAATCTATAAGGGTTCCGTTTTTACAATTTTTGGCTACGGTACCCTAAAAAACACAATACTGCTCTACTAAGCGCAAAAGCCGTATCTCAACTAAAGCGAGTTACGAGATAATTGAAGTTTAGTAAAAGTTGATTTCTTTTATTTATTTATGGATGTTTATTGTTATTATAGGTATAATTACTATGGTAAAGGTTTCAAAATACGTCGCCGTTTTTAGGGGTTGTGAGTGATTGGAGAGAGAGGAGGGGAGGTCTTGAAACCCCCCTCACCATTTTCACTTGCCGGAAATACTTGGTTTCCTCTGAAAAAAAAAATCTCCAAACATCGGTGTCATGGCACTGCCAACTTCCACATTCATCACACTAGTTTAATAAACTAAGGTTGACGGAGCCCTGCGAAGGGCTCCTATTTTCGGATTAAGGGTCAAAAGAGAACCTAACATAACCTATTTAGTTACTTATTACAGTCGCACCTAACCCTAGGCACTCGAAAGCAATGACGCACAAATTTGACATTAGCTGTCAATATGATCATTCCAAGATGGCAGTTTTGCGTTTCGTTTCACGTTTTTCACATAAAACATAACATAGACATTTGTAAAACTGTACTAAAGTATTAAAACCTCCGTTTTGCATAATTGCCGAAGTATTAATGAAATTTTGGAAATTATTTAAAAATATTTAGACGCAACTCCGGCAGCCAAAATTACTATTAGGTGATTAAAACGAACTCCCTTAAGCCCCCTACACTACCAATACCCTCAAATTCAGGCGACTTGTTTCGAAACCCAACCCATTATTATTTTTCAAAATAGATGAAACATCAAAAATATATGCGGATATACCTTATTCATGAGATACTGCTATGTCGCTTAGAAAATTATAGAATTAGAATTTGAGTTATTGCTTTTTCGTTAGCTCTCGTCATACATGTTTGTATGGAAAAATAAAAAAAAAATCTTTCGCTTCAAATATGTGTTGTTTCAAAGAAAATAAATATTAAAAGATATTAATTTATATTCATTTATAATTTATTAACGAAAGACAGAGTTTACAGCTCAACAAAAGTTAGCTGTCTGCTACAACCCGGCAGGTTTTCTTTATTCTCATCGAATGTTAAAGGCAGTATGTGAGGTAATAAGGCTTCAATACTTATTATTTGCTGTTGCTCACGAGGCACAGTTTCATTTACTTTCCTTTTACGGCTTGGCCATCCCTTGAGCTTAACGAGAATCAACAATTTCAGGCAACTGCCAATTCATATAAAACGCCACAAGCTTCTCCCAGAAAACATCATCTCTTTCTATAATTTCTATTTTTAGTGGTATAATTTCGCCACTCCACACAGCAAATAAACACTTTTGTTTGCGTGTAACGTGGCGTTGCCCCTGAATTTGGTAATAACAATTACAATATTTGTTTAGACTAGTCAGTTCACTTTTTTATCTTGTTTCCATATTTGTATTTTATTTGCTCTTATACTATTCTCCAGGCCATTCTTATATGCAACTTTAGAACATTAAATTTGCACAATCGTGTTTGGACCTATTAATCCATCTGGCGTGGCACCAATAATCGAATAATCCACAAGGCTCGATTGTAACATTTTCTTGCTTCGCCAGTTGTTGCAAAGCCAGTTGTTCATTTTAGATTCCATGCGCAACTGATTTTACATTGCAAATATTTTATTCGTACAAAATATTTTTTACTAAGTTGGCTTTACTGCTGTTATCTCTTCTTTTTACCACTATACAAAAATTTCAATCTGCCAACATATTCTTACGCAATTCGAACCAGTCACTGCTATCCCTCTTGTAATTTTTGCTTATCACTACGGAATTTGAGTCAAATTTGTTAAAAAAATTGTTTGGCATTTCTTGGCTAGCTCTTGAACAGATCGTGTTAGGAATGACTGAAGTCAAATGTGTGTAAGACGTTGCAGAACTGTTATCTTTAACTTCACTGTAATTACAATAATGATAATTAGTTACGTACTTTATTATTAAAAAAATACTATATCTTGTGTTATAGCAAACAGAGAAGTCAGGTGACTTCTCTGTTTATTCTTACTTATAAATGATTGATTTTAGAAATTAAAAAGATATTAGATGTACTGAGACATACCTAATAGTTTATGAATAATCAAAGTTTTACCCGATGTACCTAAAAAGGTTTATGTTCAAAACACAATAATACAACATTCGTTACCGCTTGTGTGCGGATTGCGGAGCGCCATATTAGCGCTGTCATCATTATTGTTCGCCGTGGCGGCATCTTAGCGCTCCAGGCGCTCTGACAAGCTAATGAATTTGAAATATAGGTACATAAAATGATTCGATTTTATGTTATTACTCTTTCAAAAATTGAAAACTGTGGCAGCTATGTATTGTGAGAATAATTTATATAATTATATTATGCATAATCGATAATATATAAGTTACATAGTTAGTCATAAAAGACTCTTATGAAAATAATTTGTGTAAAAATGTTACATATTGCATAATCACTTGGCCATGGATGAATTTCTATTTTATTACGACGCTTTCTTGTACAAATCCTTCGTAAAACTTCATTTCTCTAATTGTCCATATTTTATTCTTCTAATTATATATTTATAAGCACAGAAACAATAACACATTAAACGCAACAAGAGTATAAACTTAGGTCCTAACTATATGTGCCCATAGTTACATGAAAAGCCTATTTGATTCAAAGTATTCAGTCTATAACATAAAACATGAAATTACGAACTCAAATCGGCGTATTATAATAACAAACAGGTTTACGTAAAATTTCGTGCAACGGAGACGCAAGCGACATGACCTATCTCTCACAGGGCTCATAGCCGAATGCATAGACTAATATATATTATAACTGGAGATAGACTGGCAACTGTCAATTTGATCAGATCTTAGCGTTGAGCGCCACCTGAATGCCACTCAAGGAACTAAACGAAAAATTGTTTTTTTAGCAATCGCGACGTAACATACGTAATTGTATTAAAAGTCAAATGTTCGTGATATTTCCCATGTAACGTTTTCCCAAAAGAAAAACGTTATTACATGGGAAATATCACGAACATTTGACTTTTAATACAATTTCAAAGTTCGTGAAGTATCATTTCGACTGATTTACATTAAGAAATTAAACACTTTACTAGAGAAAATAAATATGTTAAGTCCTAATCTGAATCAGCCAAATCAGTTACAATAGGTTCGGATTAGAGGTCCTGCTGTATAGGTATATTTAGTTAGGAATAAATAATGCAAAAATATAATATCAAATGTATTTATTTAGCTATACATTAATTTTACACCAGTTTGTGTTTCTCTTTTTCTGCTCTTTCCTTTAATATATTGATTTCGAGCCTGTTGTATAATAGGATCCATTTGATCATGGTCTGCTGTACCATACCATAATTATAAAAGCTCTTGCCAGTTAAATGAGCAGAACACTACACTTAGATATATGGTCCAAACTCCTTTAGGAGGGCCTATCTTAAATATGTCACAAACACTACACAAACAACACAGGTAATGCTGAAATAGGTATTCCTGAATATTATACGTAGAAACTGAAGCTCAACTCTACGTAAATACCAATAAAATACCAAGAATCACAAGAAAAAGCATGTAAACACACAGCCGGCAAATTTTCTTGTGACAATGACATTACTGACATTTAGTTTAATTTATTGTTTGTTTTTAATTTATATAACGGTTTCCATTGTTTGCCAACAAAAAATATTTGTGGTCATGCAAAATTGTTTCAAACTAGTAAAATAATATAATAATAATGGTAATAAAAGTAAGTTTTTTTTATAAATAAATCTTATTAAACTTTGGATTTATCAAAGAAAATATCAATTTTGACAATTTGTGTAGAGTACCATGGCAACACTGACAAAAAAGTTCCCTCGATTGGTAATTAGATGGCATTATTCACAAAAATAAAAGTTGTTCGACAGTTACCAGGGCATGGCCGAATGATGAGGTCTGGGCGGGGCGTAAACTAGCAACTGACACTCAGTACACCGCTTATGCTAATAAGGTTTAAATTGCTGAAGCGTTTGATATTGATGGGATCTACCGAGCGTCAAAATCATAGACGTTTGGCAGATTTTATTTAATTTTACAAAATATACAGGTATAATACGAAAATAAATAGGGTAATTCTTTAGTTCATTAGATTTCCTACAATATTATCAAAAAAAATACGACAGCTTACGATCAAAATATTGCAAACAGTGAGACGAAAGATTATTTTCGGCCTCGATTTTGTGATTTTTTTACCGTGATTCTATTTTACGTACATGAAAAATTATTTCAAAAGTCTTTTGTTCAGACTTTTGACTTTAAGCTCTAATTTTTGCTAGTTTGTAATATGTACCGTTATGGCTAGATGCGCGACGAAAAATTAGGAGTTTCACGGCTTCTGAGGTATAACAGCGCCTTAAAATGTACGGCATCATTTTTTCCTAATTTATTTATCTTAATACTATTTAAAACAAAGGAAACATGTAGAAAATTGCTATATATTATTAATCTATGAATATTTAAACTATTGCAATGATTTAAGAAATTTCAGTTTTTGTATTTCTCTATTTTTTTGTTTAGTTTCTTTTGAATGGCATTACTATATAACAATTGTATTTAACAATATCATGTTAAAAAAAGAGTTGCCGTACAGATTCAAATGATTTTACAGCTTTTTAAATCAATGAAACCATGAAATTAGGATAATTATTAATATACATCCACATGAAAAATATTTTTTGGACGGCATTATTTTTAATAGTACTTTTGAGTGCTAGATAATGTTTTGGAACTGAAGCCGTACTTTTTCAAATTACCTACCCCCCGGACCACGGAAAGAGAGTGGGTTGCAACCCTCAATTTTTTCTCCTTGTCGCATTTTTTTTGTACGGCGTTGCTGAATAATGCATTAGAAGCTGTATTAAAATAGTATGAAGCTGATGCCGTACAGAATCAAATGACCAAATTTACCCTGGAAATTGTCAGAAAATAAAAAATAATTACCGACTTTGTGGCGCACCATTTTTGTACGGCACTGCGCGCTTTCTTATTATTTTTCATGGATCTATCGATGTTAAAAATGCCGTACAAAAATATATGACCAAAATGTACTCACTCTACCTACACTTTTGAATCCTCACCAGCACTCAGTTGGACAGCTTACAAGTGACGGCATAGTGCTGAATCGTATTATTTTATGCTCTTATATCGTCCTATATACGTCACCTGGTGGTTCATATGACCCATCCATTTTTGTACATGGGCCAGCGGTCTATATGATTTAGGTGTAAGTACCTACTGAAATTTTCTTCTGCTTTTATTTTAAGCAAAAATTAATCTTATTCAAGACTTAGATAATAGGTATCAGTAGGTATGTGGCCCAGTATTGGTGTTAGTAGACCGAATGTAACTTATTTTTGTTAAAAATAAGTTACATAGGTACATTTGGGAATGTTATTTTTTCGTGATTCCACTATAGATATATTTTTATGTGTATACGTACCTATACATATACTTAAACTTTCATAAATTCTATCTCCAAACAGTTACTTTCATCTTACCACCTTTATGCAGATGATTTGCAGATATATTCACAAGCACCACTATAGAGTCAATTTCAACGGCGTTTTCTAATATTAACCTAGATTTGGCGCGTATCTGTACGTGGAGTAAAAATTATGGCCTCAAGGTGAATCCTACAAAAACACAGGTCATTCTAATTGGCAGTTCAAGGATGATTTCCAAGATAAATTGGCCACAGCTGCCGCAGATTGAGTTCGATGGTAACATCTTACCAATCTCAGATAACATGAAAAACCTCGGTATTTATCTGGACAAAACTTTTTCATGGGGAAGTCAATTACAGGAGACCAGCCGTAAATTGTTTGTTTCAGGTGGGTCATTGCGTAGGCTGAGGAACTTTCTTCCCACCAACACCAAGATTGCGCTTGCACATTCCTTGCTTCTCCCATTACTCGATTATGCCGATGTCAGTTATCTTGATCTTAATGAGGACCAACTTGATAAACTTGAGTGTCTCCAAAACTTCTGTATTAGATTCATTTTTGGTTTACGCAATTATGATCATGTATCTGAATTTCGATCCAGGCTCAAGTGGCTCCCAATTCAACTTCGCCGGAATACTCATATTCTTATGTTACTGTACAACGTGTTGTTTAATCCTAATACCCCCACGTATCTCAAAGAACGTTTTAAGTTCCTTCATGCCACATAATTAAAGACCTTGAGGTCGTCGGTGGATCTGAGACTGCAGATGCCAACACATTCCACAAACTTCTACGATAAATCCTTCACTGTTCAAGCTGTCCGTTTGTGGAATGCGCTGCCGGTCGAAATTAGGCAAGCTAAATCATTGAACATTTTCAAAAATGCACTAAAGAAACACTATTTGTCATTGTAAACTAATTTTGTCACTGTATTTTGTGTTCATATTATTATATGTATATGCATTATATTTATGTATATTTATTATATTTATAATAGACCAGGGGGAAATTTAAACACCAACGTTACGGTACACTCACTTTCACTTTATTTCTCTGTAGGTACACTGTTATTACACTTTAAATACTTCACTACTTTACACTCCAACGATTAGAACTCAACTGTCCTGAGCGCTCATGCCACTTCCCACCTCGTGGTCTTAAACCGGAAGGGACGTATTTTATACTGACGAAACATAACCGGAAGTGGTGTGAGCGCTCTTAAGATACAATATTGGCAACGGTTACAATTATTATCTACCCTATATTATTTTTATATAATTGTTAACTATTTAGTATCAGGTATTTAATATTATATCTATAAATAACACCGGAAGTAGCGTATAACACTATAATATACGAAGTATTTCTAACAGTCGGCCTTTCCTGACAAATTTCCCGTCCCGGGAAAATCATAACATACATCAAAAGTGACCTTAATCAAAACAATAATTTATAAACATAATATATAAATCTGCATCAGACATAACTGACAATATTCGTCAAAATAACAAATATAACGTAGTAAAACAAAACACTATAACATATATGCCATTAGGCTCTTATACGAAACAAATTATCTTTAATATCTGTCTCGACTGAAACCTCATACATATGTCGATCAATCATCTAAACTAAGATATTAAGGCCTCATCCATATCCTTAATACCTGTCTCGACTGAGACCTTCATATTCTCAGTCAAGCCACTTAAGTTAAGATATTAAGGCCTCATCCATATCCTTTATACCTGTCTCGACTGAGACCTCCTTCATATTCTCAGTCAAGCCACTTAAGTTAAGATATTAAGGCCTCATACATATCCTTAATACCTGTCTCGACTGAGACCTCCTTCATATTCTCAGCCAAGCCACTTAAGTTAAGATATTAAGGCCTCATCCATATCCTTTATACCTGTCTCGACTGAGACCTCCTTCATATTCTCAGTCAAGCCACTTAAGATATTAAGGCCTCATACATATCCTTAACATCTGTCTTGACCGAGACCTCTGACACATCCTCGGTCAAGCCATTCGCAGTAAGACATTAAGGCCACAACTCAACCTTAACATCTGTAGTAACTGAAACAGATAACATAGCCATTAGTATAAGGTATTTACAAATTACTCACGTCCCCTTGAAACTTATTCATAATTTACTTCAATATACTTCGCATAAATCAATTCTTACTGTTCTGCTTAGCTGAACCATGACAAGACTGCTTAATTATTCCGAATCATCAATATCCGACACACTTGAATCTGAATCCGTTCTGTTAAACACTACCCAAGGGTGAATCTTGTCTACTGAAAAGATATCACAAAATTATCTCATGTCCTTTCTAGATAGTGGTATGTCTTCAGTTACCTACCGATCATTATCTAGAACCTCCAATTTAAAAATTCAAGAATAAACTTAGGAGAGAAACTTGCTAATCCTACAAACTGTTTAACCTTGTGCTGGTCTGTCGCAACAGGGAATTGGTCTACTGCATCCATTTTCTTTCTACCGGGCTTAACTCCAGATTCACTGATCTCAAACCCTAAATAGTCAGTAGACTATTCAATACGATTGGGGACGCATAATTTGAAGAAGACTCTCGGATGATACCAGAGTCGGTTTATAATAAGATGTAATATTGTCATCTAGGTGCACGATGTGACCTTCTATTCGTGTGTTACGTACTATCCGGACAGCTTTCTATCCTACTGACAGTCATTGTCTGTACTCCAATCAATGGAACTGCCCGGGTTAATAAATATTCTTTTGTTAATTCAAATATAGATTCAGGACCCTTAATCAATTCTACCGTGACCATTATTTACTTCTAATACGCATTGAAGAATCTCATGAGTACTGTTTATTTGGGTTTTGACATAAATTAGGTCTACTAAGAAGATCGCCCGGATAATTTGGCTAGTATCGTACATTATATGAACTGGGGTGTATACACGTAGTTGTAGACAAAGAGTTTATTAATGTACATATATTAGTATTGCTTCTACGTTTGAAGTAATTTTAAGTTGGTTATTAATTGTCTTAATTACCACAACATGCTCCTGCTCTGTAAACATTTGTCCAAGCAAAAGGGCACTTGTAATAAATTATCAGGAACAATAAGAGTTTCTACGACAGCTTTGGCCTTACCTACCTGTATTTCTACACTACATTCACCATTGGCATTTAGCATTGGCTACCAAAATCTACGAAACAATCTAAATCCTGTCAATTTAATTTAGCCGTCTTAAAATATTTTAAATAACTGTCAGGTTCCCTTTTAAATTCTTAAAACGGTTTTATTGGCTTTCTACGCTGTTGGAACAATTATCAGTTAAATGTCCTAATTTATGGCATTTGTCACAACGCTTTATTGGGAGTTTGCACTTAGAGAACAGATGACCCTCTTCGCCGCAATTATAACATTTGATAGACGTATAACCCTTATTTCTATTGGGAATTTCGTTCTGATGTATCCTACTACTGTGCGGCTGTTTGTTGCCAATGCTGCCTGTTTTCAAATAAAGATTTGTATCAAATTTGTTTGCGACTCTAATATTCCTCAAATAGACTAATAATTTATCAGGTTCCGTAAACTGAGCCGCCTCTGCGCTAGTCCTTACGGACCTGTCTTCGATGCCAAATAAAATGCAGTCTATTGCATTTTTATCATATATCTTGCAACGATTCAATAACATGACTTTCTGATAGAAATATTCTTCTAAGGACTCGCCAAATCCAGCCTTACAGGCAAGCATCTCTGTCAACAGCTGACCATAATTCTCGTCACTTGGGAATGCTAGTTTCAATTTATTTTGCCATTCAGCCCATGAAAACAGAAGACTAGGTAAACCCTGATACCATTTCTCAGCTAATCCGGCTAATTTTGGTAGGGCATAATGTATAATCTGCCTTTCAGTCCAATTATAAATTTGGGCACATTCATTTACCTTACCTATCCATGTTTCTACGGTTTGGTTTCTTTTACTAGGATCAAACTCTGGTATCACATTCAAAACCGGATAACGCTCTCTACCACCTTCCGTTTTCATGGTCTGCATAAACTCTTTAAAAGCCAAAACTAAGATATTAGAATTCGTGTCTTCATCTTTCTTACTGTCAAAGGTGTTACTCACTTTTAAAGCATCTGCTGGTTCACCTGGGCAGCGATTGCTCGTGGAGGCCTGATGCTCTCGATTTTTCGATGTCGCTTCATCGTACATCGGGTCGCTCTCACACAACCCGTCGCGGTCACGTGATGCATTACGCGCACCAGGAACAACAGGGCTTCGAGATGTCAGGTGTACACTTGCAGCATGATGGCTACGAGCCACGCTGCGGCTACGAGCCACGCGACGGTCACAAACCACGTGACGGTCACAAGCCACGCTGCGGTCACGAACCACGCTATGGCTGGGTGCCACGCTGCGGTCACGAGCCACACTTAGGGCCAGCGACACCTCGCGATGCCTTGGGACCACCGATGGTTCGCAACTTTGCCGCATATCGCGTACACGCGACGCCTTGCGGCGTTGCGACGGACGCATCGATGCCACGGGATGCAGCGCGGTCACGTGACCTGCCACGCTCTCGCGTCTCGCCACGTTCGACTGACTCGCTGCGACGATGGTAGCCTCTGCGATGTTGCGGCGCATCGTATCGATGGCTTATTTTGCGCCGTCGAGACACAGGAGACTGAGTCACTTTGTGACGACTCAGAATACTCAGATGACAGCCTCGTGCGCTGCATTGACTTCCTTTTGCGTTCCATTATGTCTGAAACTGATATAAATTACAAAAAGTGGGTGTCCTAAATCAAAGTGACTATCTTTGAGGTATCAATTATGCTTAAATACAACCAAAAGAGAATAAAAGATAAAGTACTTAACGTATTCACCACCAGCAATACAAAAAGAAAGTCATAGTATTGGCTGTGAAATTGATTCAGAATTTCAAATTGACGAAATACTTTCAAATTTGAACCATTTCTGTTCGTTATATATATATCAACAGTCATTTGAAAGGTATCTTAACATCAATGTTATATTGTCTGTACATAAAATGAGTATTCTATAGTACCTACTTATAAAAAGAAACTAAGATAATTTACGAAGGTAGCTCAAATTTTTTTTTCTTTGTGGCAACTGATACGTAATAAATCATATCACTTAGTAATGTTATAATCCGTTTGTTCTGTATCTTATTACCAAGAAAATAAAAAAAAAGTGTTTTGCTTAGCCAATATTATGTAGTAATGATTTAATATTATCAGCTAAAAAGAATACTAAGATGAATAATTGTAGCATATTAGTTCATTTCATCACAAATACCTTTTGCGGGCGTGCAATCCTTCACCAAGAGCGATTATGATCGCAATCTCGATTAATCCCACTTCTGATCTATAATAGACCAGGGGGAAATTTAAACACCAACGTTACGGTACACTCACTTTCTCTCTGTAGGTACACTGTTATTACACTTTAAATACTTCACTACTTTACACTCCAACGATTAGAACTCAACTGTCCTGAGCGCTCATGCCACTTCCCACCTCGTGGTCTTAAACCGGAAGGGACGTATTTTATACTGACGAAACATAACCGGAAGTGGTGTGAGCGCTCTTAAGATACAATATTGGCAACGGTTACAATTATTATCTACCCTATATTATTTTTATATAATTGTTAACTATTTAGTATCAGGTATTTAATATTATATCTATAAATAACACCGGAAGTAGCGTATAACACTATAATATACGAAGTATTTCTAACATATTTATGTATAATATTATATATATGTTTATATATGTATGTTTCATATTATGGATTTATTTATTTATAATATATTTAGCACCTATCATATCTATTGTATATATGCCTGCGTATGTATGTACAAAAAATAAAAAATTCGGGCAAGTGCGAGTCTGACCCGCGCACCGAGGGTTCCGTACGCATTTTACCTTATTTGAGGTTGAATTACGCTAGTCCTCTAAATCTGTATGAGCGCCCATACAACTTAGAGGACTATCTTAAATGGAGTCTACTTTGTATGTATGGGGACACCCTTAAAATTTCCACTTTTTTATTTTTTGTAATTTTTCCTTTATTTGTGCTGTAAGACCCTGCTTTTGGCCAAATTTCGTGATTCTAGTTCAACGGGAACTACCATATAGGTTTTCGACCCAAAACCTATAGGGTACTTACGGTTGACCTAGAATAGTCAATTTTGGTCAAAACCAAGGTCTTACAGCACAAGTAAAGGAGAAATTCTGAAAATTAAAAAAGTTTGAAAATTAAGGTTATTTTTGGTACTTACAAGTTTTTGCAAAAATCTAATTTTGACCATATCTTTTTATTGGGTTGACCCAGGACCCTGATTTTCATACACCTAATAGCAACCATAGACCTCAGTATCTGGTATAAATTTCAATTTGCTAGGTCCACCCGTTCCTGAGAAAATCGGTGGTGACACACGGACAGACAGACAGACAGACAGACGGACAGACGGACAAGAAAGTGATCTTATAAGAGTTCCTTTTTTTACCTTGAGGTACGGAACCCTAAAAACAATTTATAGTACCTAATGAGATACTGTGACTACACATCAAAGCTTTTATTTTTGTCTTTTCAGTCTGTCCATCCTAAGGTTGCCTGGAAGAGATCGCACTTTGCGATAAGGCCGCCCTTGTGCATTTGATATGTATGTAGTACACTTGTCATTTACACCGAATTTAATTTAAGAGCGTTTACACCTTCCGCGCGATGTGAAGTTTAGGTAAATACAGTCCAAATTCCACTCACACAAAAACGCGCTTGACTGTGTGCGTAGAGTTGGCGTGTTGGTTCTCACTATAGTCGGACTAACTATCCTTGACCATTTGATGTTACTGGCTACTACTTTAAATTTGTTTGTTAGTGTATACCTACCTACGTACAACCAGGGCACTGTCATTGCGTGTCGGCATCTTTCTGTAGGTACTACCGCTCGCGAAATACCCTGGGTTTAAGGACTCACGCGCTCGTTCGCCGCGTAGATATTTTAATGTGAATTAAATTCTTATGCGCTAAATAATATTTTGTATATTTTTTCGAAACGTTATTTATTAGCATTATTATTTTGTAAAGGTATATATATCCTTTAATAGAATAATAATGTATTTACTAGGTATGTTATGTAGGTATATAAATAGGTTTTACAGGTTAATTTAAGAAACTCAAAACATATTTTATTTTGTTCGTTGATTGTGACATCAACGAACAAAATAAAAAAAAACATCACGTGTTTAGGTAGGTATTTATGAACGCCCGTAAGAAGTTATATATTTTTGTAAATACTACATACAATTAAAAATGCAATACGGTAGGTACCACAACAGGTTTTAATAAAAACAACTCTGGCACATAATAAAAGTGTTGTAGTATGATACTATGATAAAGTCAAAGTCAAAATCATTTATTCATCTGGGTCACAAGCTGACGCTTATGAACGTCAATTTTAGAATTAAATTACTTAATGCTTAATGCTTCTACATTTACATTTACTGCTTCGTTCACAAAGCAATAGGTAGAACCACGAAAAAGAATGGGCAATAAAACTCGTGGCCACTCTTTTCAATCGCCGATATTGAGGTACATATTTTTATTTTTGTAAGGAGCTGCAACTGTTTCACATTGTACTTACTTGTAAATAGTAATGAGTTAGATATAAAACTTAAGCAATTAATGCAGTTACTAAATTAAGTGCTTTAGTTAGCCTTCCAATGTGAATATTGTGTAACAGGAGCATCCACGTACGTCTTATAATGTAGACAACTCATGACCATGTTCAGGACTATGATGGAAATGTATGTTACAGAAGTGACGGTATATGAATACACAAAATTACAAAAACGTTAGTTCACAGCCCATGATCACGAGTTATCTTCATCTTACAGGACAGTAAATTTTAATAAAATTAGTGAAACAACAATACAAATGTAAATGTAGTAAGTGGAATGACCTAATAATAAACGAATAATAATTAACCTTTTAATAATTAACCATTTACCAATCTACTTTAAGTAGTAGATGTATTGTCGGTGTGCGAGCAACGTACAACTTTTCTTTACGCGCTAAAAGTGAAACCATAAACAAATGAAATAAAAAATTATGTATCAAAAAGAAATTAGTAAAAAGTGTTTCTCAGTGGCATCGATCTGGATTTTCTTGGGTCGACAATTGCTGGCAACAAACACTTGTTATAATAGTTTATTAACCGAGGTTCCATTTCATTACGCCAGAAATCATCGTCTCGGGTGATCCTTTCAGTTTTTAAAGGAAAGTCTTTACCAGTCCAGACTGCAAATAAACATAAATTCTTTTTCGTTATATGCAATTGTCCTTGGACTTGATAAAACCAATCATTTCGACGGTTGATACTTCCATTGGAATTCCAAAATTTTATTTTATTTTCTTTAATAGCATCCTCGGCATTCATACCAAATACTGAAATTGGACATTTGATTTCAATGATGCCGTCATCAAAAACGCCATCGGGAGAAGCTCCCAAAAAAAAGAAATCCTCATCTATAAAGAGGCCACATTTACGAATACTTATATTTTCTTGATTTTGAAGTTGTTCAATAGCAATAGCTTCATTAGTTTTTCCATGTTTTATGCTTGCAATATTATTTAGTGAATAGGAATATAAATGGCTCTTTACTAGGGGCGCCGAGCTTATGGTTCTTCTCCTTTTGCATATTTTTCCAAACAGTGATGCTGTTACAAGACATCGTCGTAATTCAAGCCAAAGTGCGCTCTCTGCTTGAAGAATTGTGTCACTTTCAACCTCTTCTCTATTGTTAACCTAAAAAAAATACATTATTTGTTATTTCCTTGCACGATATTAAAAGTACATAGCCTCACTAATATTTTAAATGCAAATGTCACTCTGTCTGTGTTGAACTACTGAACCGATGACCCAAACGCAGGAGCGTATCAAATATCATCGGCCATAGGCTATTTAACTCTGTCGCGAGCGAGCTTAGTGAAATAAAATATTAAAAAATCAAGCATTACCTGTTCCTTAAGATTTTGCAGAAAAATGTTTTTTGCGATATCAAAATCATCCTCGGGCATATCTGGTCTTTGACATTCATCACCGTAATGTGTTTTATCATTTTCAAAATTTAGTCTTCTTCTGGAGTGGCAGGGTTTTTCTTTTTGTTGTCTTTTGAGACGAGCCATTTCAATACGTTTTAATGAGACACCTATGTGAGGGAAAAATCAATTCTTATAATTCATCTGAATAAAATACTGATAATATGACTTAAGAGTTATTTAACTACATTAATTAAAAGCGTACCTGGACTCCTATAAAGGAGTGATTTGTAAATAACGTACTGAGGTCTTGAAGAATTAAAAGAAACAACTGCGGCATGACATCGCGCCGCGTAAGAGTTTTTCAGTGAAAAATTTACTCGCTTGCCTCCAACTAATTTTGCTACAATACTATTAAATTGTTCAGCTCTGTTGTTAGTTAGATTATGAAGTAAGCTTTTAGAATGAAAAGCGATTTGTGCCGTATGAGCCATTAATTTATTTAATAAAACTTTTACTTTTGGCACCATATTCTCTTCAGCTTTCCTGTTTTCTGTACAGTAATAGCTTTCACAGGCGTTGTGGTCACCAAATATATGCATGGGACTGTTCAAAATATCTTTTTTCAAATGTATGACCTGTTCTGAAAAATTAGCACCTTGTGCCTTTCTAAACCGAATCGCATGTTTGACGGCTGTGCGTAGTCTTTTCTGCCGATCAGTCGTTAGTAATCTTCGTTCATTTAACGGGATTGATGTATCTCTTCCAAGATTTAAGATCTTACCGCAATAATTTCGAAGTAGATGATTAGTGCATTCGATCTTTTCAACTTGATGGTTAATATATGGTCGGCATTCTAATATTTTTTTAAATGTGCTTGCGTCCCCATCTGCTATCAACGTGCCGTATATGACATTTTGTCTTGCGATAGATGTTTTAAAACCTTCGACTATAACAGCCTGTTCCATGCTAGTTGAAGATCCAGAATGGTTTTTAAAGCATTTATGGTTTGCAGGTGGCACGTTTCTGATTGCTGCCCGGGCACAAATTATACAATATTTGTTTTTTACGTCCATATACAGGACTTTGCCACTTTTGTACCCAATAATAGCTGCGACCCCAGACGAAGCGGAATAGTTGGTTTTATATGATCTTTTCGACCAACAGCAGTCTGCTATGACAGTGAGGATGGGAATGCCGTCTTTGACATGACCACATGCGATAGCTTCTGCAGCTTCTTCCTTAGCAGCTTCTTGCATACTATCTTCTGCAGTCGACTTCCACCACTCTGCTATTTCATCATGACATTTAGAATATACATTTTGTGATAATATCGGTAAATCAATTGATGCTAACAGTTCATTTAAGTTTGATCTTCCAAAACCAGTCATAATTGCTCCAGTGACAGCGCTATGATTTACTTCCATACTCGATTTTGGTTGAGAGGTGAACAGCTTAAATACCATATTGCACATATTGCATTTCATAGAAAATGTTGATTGCAAGCCCACTTGACGCTCTTTCAAAATTTGCAAATTATCTATTGTACAGCCTGTTGCTTTGTTGTGGTTGTTGATTGTTTTAATTTGATCAAAAAAATACTGAAAATCTATTACTCGTCGGCCCTCAATAACCTTAGTTGCTTCAGATGGAATCTCTGCCTCGATAATCTGAAAATATTATTTTTATTATACTACGTAGTATAATATTACGTATTTTTATATACGTATGAAAACATTATTTTGCGAATACTACACATGTTTTAAGATAACCCTTGCTCTATTTACTTATTATTATTTGTGGCCACATATTTTTTATAAGGAGGATTCTGCACCGTTGATATCCTTGGCAACTGATGTTAATCATACTTTATTATAGCCCAAATAGAAATATAGTAACCCAAATATCATAGAATAGTAGGCTAGAATAATTTTGCAAGTTCAATTACCAAACTCGAAGACTCCACGGTTTCAGATGGTGAGGCCAATATCGGAAGCTGAAAGTAATTAACTAAAATTAAATTTAGATATACATATTTTATAGTACGTATGTCATATTTATATTAGGCAAATTTAAAGATTTATATCATACCTACATAGACACACGCCTATATCCCCGAAGGGGTAGGCTGAGGTATATGAAACGCAAACTTTTCGTGAAAGTTTTGATCCCATGTAATAGGTGGCGAGCCTATTGCCGAGATTTATATCAAGGCTTGACCTAATAATAAACGAAAAGAAGGGAAAAGATAAGAGAAAAGTTGCTAAAGAAATAAAATACACAAATAATATTATAATGTCTGATAGTAGAATACAATTACGAGACCGCATTTCATATCGAAGGTGTTGCAGGAGAAAGTTACAACTAAGGAAGAAAGTTAAGTCATGAACGTTCATGCAGGCAGGAGGAAAACTTGAAGCATAGGCGCGCCCCGTCTGGTTATCTTGATATAGTAGGCAGAAAAATCAACTCATGAGGTGGCTATTGCCAGCATTGGACTAATTTATTGTAAACGATAAATAACCATACCTTTTCTTCGTCAGGGATTTCTACTCTTCCTATTATACTCTTATCCGTCGAGATTTTTTTACATTGCCTGAAGATAAACCATATACCAAAAAGCTCATTGATTTCGTTATTTGCAAGCAAACGCCAGTGATATAAATTACAGGTTAGTAGAAAAATATGAAAACTAAACGTGGTTAGTAAATAGTGTAATATAAGCTTGATTTTTAATAAAATCGTTATTTTTTGCTCAGCTGCTTCATTAGTACAAGTTTGCTACTTAGCAGCAAGTGTTGCACTTGTATACTAATCAATAGAGTACGTTTGCATACATAGCATAGAGAAATAATGATGCTCTCACTGCTGGTAGTTATTGTGCAGGTGGAAAAACCCACCATGGGCATATTTTGTAGTGATAGTCACGTGATAGTGTACAAAATACCATTCAAAATATGAAGAAACTGGCTGTGCTGGCTATCAATAATCATTTATTGTAACAAAGTAAAAATGTAAACCAACCGATTAGCTCTTGCTTTCGCCATATTTTCTACATTATATCGTTTTCTTTTCCTTGCTAAAAATTGCTTGGTTTTATTTCCCATCACGTCTGAAATATAAAAATTTGATGTCACTTACAAACACAAAACATCATGAAAACAAAAAAAATGAGCCTATACCACTATATGAATGAGTTCGCAACCAACTGACTCCATTTCTAGACACTCTATCATGGTCATTCAAGTCCAAACTCGACTATTATGCAGTGTTCAGATGTATAATATAAAGTAATTATGACAAAAAGTAACTAGGCACAATTCCAATTTCCTACTATATGCCATTAGAAAATTCCATTCATGGGTTCCGGCTGCATCATTAGGTCGTGATACTATAATATTGCTTTATCATACGTCATAGTTCAACTCAATCAGGCAACTGGATAAAATATATTTTTTTAATTTCGCACCGGTCGTATGTATGCTACATACGAACACTACAACTTTAGAAAATAAGTAAAAACCAAAAAACACAATATGTTGTGAAATTATTAAGTAATCAAATCTTTCTTATAGATAACATAAATAATAATGACATATTTGCTTACCAAATCGCCAAGATTAGTTGGTCACACTATATAGTCACAGCAGGCTTGGTAAGGTCACAAGGTCACGGCGCAGCGCGAAGCGATACGTCCACCCTCTAAAAGGCCTCGCGGCGGACTGATTTGAATGTAATCGCGCGCGAAGATTTATAGTAGTTTTCAAATATTTGTAGAAAAATAATAATGCACGATAATTTAAAATTTTAAATTGCATGACTTAGATAACCCACTCTAGTATCACAATGAACTATTAATATTAAAAAAATAGTCTGATAAATTGGTTAAAATCGCTCTTTTAAAGGTAGCAATTTTATTAAAAAATCTCATTGTTTGGATGTCGATTTTCTATAGATAGGTAACAAAATCTAAAAATATTTCTAACTAACTATAATGCTACGGTATATTCATCTAATTATTATTTATGGTTTATTAGAAATTATCAGTGGTTTCCGATAATAAGGTCTTTGAAGTCAACACTAAATCGGAAATCATGAAATCCTTTTTGCAGTTATCTTGATATAATGGGCGAATAGCTTAAAAATCTTTAAATATTCCTAATTAACTATTTAGATCACAAAATTATCTAAACTTCTTTGTAACTAACATGTTTGTAAGATAAGTGCTTGATAGATATTAAGAGGTTGGAAAAGTGGAGGTTTTGCGCTAAATACCGCCTCAAAGGTGTAAAACATTTGCACAATAAAGAATTATCTATCTATCTATATACGTCACCCGGTGGTTCATATGACCTATCCATTTTTGTACATGGGCCAGCGATCTATAAGTTTGAAAATCATTGGTTTCTTTGTTTACCTTTTATTTTTAGTATCTTGAACAGACTGTAAGTAAATTATTGTCTTCCAAAATTACATAGGTACTTAACTTTCTTTTGTTAATTGCTCAAACGACTTCTCGGTGTTGTTTCTAATATTTTAAAGCTTTTCTTTTATTATTAAGGCGCCGTGTACAGCTACTGAGTTCAGCTGTTGCTGTCACTGTCGGATTGTATACATAAGAAAGAGAAGCCCGACGACGACGGGACGTTCAGAACGAGTTATTTATCATTAAATACATTAATCCTTACAAATATCTTATTCCAATCGATAAATAAAAACAACAGTTCCCTTTATTATTATATATTACATCACTGTTATTAATATTATCAAGATTTGTTTATAAATAATACAGTTACAATTGCTACAATTTCAATTTAAATGGTTATTTTATGGTTTTTTTTTATCGAGAAAATTTACCGAAAACGTGTTTTGAACACAATGGTCCCCCCATAAATATAATCAATATTAACATATGTTTTTTTAGCTGCTCTAAAATGTATCTATACATTTGGCTAAAAAACTGTTTTGTGAAGCCTATTTTGACTAAGTACAGCGCCTTAAGTGGTGAGAATGTAAAAGGACTTGTATAGGCATTATAATGTAGAAAGTTCCGTCTAGTATAATTGTATATGGCATACAATTTTCGATATTCTTGTATATTTGAAAAATAAATGAGAAGACTAAAATAAAATATAAAATATAATTCATAAATTAGTAAAGTTAGAGAAGAAACTGTGCAATACATATATAAAGATTGCTTTATTTTTCTGAACTATTTTGAATAGAAATTCTGCCATATAGGCACTTACGTCTTTACCTAAAGTGATAAAATATGATTATTTTGAGCTTAGATAGGTATGATAGTATCTTAAATAGGTATTTTGTGTTAATGTCAACGACACTTCTGTAAATACTAATATTAAAATATTATTTTATAAGTGTAATATCGTTTAGGGTAATGTTAAGGAATTTGGACTCAAATGAAAGTAATTTTCAGACAATAGTACTAGGGCATGAATATCGGAATATCGAATATCGAAAATATCGGAATATCGGACAAAATGTTGTGCCAGAAAATATCGATATTCGATTTGTAAAAATCGGGATTTTCGATATTTACGACATCGCTTCAAATAATCATTACCAATGATTTTCATTTATATTACTTCTTCAAAATCAATCATTCGAGGCGCGCTATTACCCGTGTATGCGAGAACAATAAATAATAATAAGACTGTGGTATTGCGTTGAGTGCGTCTAGCGCGCAAAATATAGTAATATTGCGGGAATTCTTCGCTACCATTTTACCAATAATTATCTACCGATATTGATCCGTAACTAGTTCTTTTTGTTATATAGTTTTACTAGAGGACGCCAGCAGCTACGCCTGCTTTTTTTTTAAATTTACCCGTTTTGGCCGATCCCGTGGGAATTACGGGAAATCCCCCCTACGGTCCCCAAGGAACATACATGCCAAATTTCAGCTTCCTGCGCCCAATAGTTTCGGCTGTAGCGTGTCTGTCAGTCAGTCAGTAACGCAAGGATTTTATATATTAAGATTAAGATTTCATTTCATTATAGACATGCCTTCTCGATTTACCTACCTGTTATAAAATAGTTTTAGCTTTCCTACCTGCCAAAATGTATTTTTATAACTCTTTATTCATGTTCATAAAGTTTTAGTGATAATATCTCAGTCGTTTCTACAAGGCTATGATTGATTGAATGACTTTTCGAAATTCATATTGTTATAGAAGTTATGTGCGTAATTAATAGTTAATTATAGCTTGTCTGTCAGTTCATTTCCAAAACCTCGACAGCTTTCAGCTTGAACTACACAATCGCTTCGAATGCCTGGGCGAGTGCGTAGATGTGGACGAGTTTAGTGGCGGGTTCGTGGATGCTGCCCAAAAAACGGGGTCCAAGTACTTCAAGCCCCAAAAAGCCAAGAGAACTGGTAAAATCTCTGATCCGACTCTAGAGCTCTTAGAGGAAAGGCGTAGGATGCATTTGCTGTCCTCCAACGATATGCCAAAATATCGGCGCCTCAATAGACAGATATCCAAGGCTCTGACTCGCGATCTCCGCCGATACAACACAATATGTGTTAAAGAGGCGATCGAGCGGAATAAAGGATCAAAAATATTCCAGAGAGATCTGTCTATTGGGCAAACTCGGCTGACAAAACTGAAGATGGACGATGGCAGGTCTGTGTCATCCAGACCCCAGCTCTTGGAGGAGATCGAGAAGTTCTATGGACAGTTATACACGACGACACGATCACCCGCAACCAACCCAGTGATAGACCATAGAGCTGGATTGACCCGACACTATACCGAAGATATCCCGGACGTCAGCGTGCACGAGATTAGTGTGGCCCTAAAACAGCAAGGCACCGGGTGATGATAGAATTACTACGGAGCTTTTGAAAGTTGTTGGCTTACCCGTTTTGGAAATGCTCCGCAAGCTTTTTGGTTCTGTCATACTCGAGGGTAAAACGCAACAGGCGTGGCACAGAAGTGTGGTGGTGCTGTTCTTCAAGAAGGGTGACAAAACCCTTTTGAAGAACCGCAGACCCACCTCAGTTCTGAGTCTAGTCTATAAGTTGTTTTCAAGGGTCATCACGAATCGTCTCCCGCGCAAGCTAGACGACTTCCAGCCTTCCGAACAAGCCGGTTTCTGTAAAGGCTATAGTACCAAAGACCACATACATACGCTCCGGCAGGTTATACAGAAGTCTGAGAAGTAAAACCAGCCTCTATGCTTGGCGTTTGTGGACTATGAGAAAGCCTTGGATCGCTCGAAACCTGGGCAGTGCTGCAGTCTCTCCAACGGTGCCAGATCGACTACCGATACATCGAAGTGCTGAAGTGTTTGTACGAAAGCGCCACCATGTCAGTCCGCCTTCAGGATAGAGCTCGAAACCTATTCGACTCCAGCGAGGGGTGAGGCAGGGAGATGTCATATCTCCGAAACTGTTCACCACTGCGCTGGAAGAAGTCTTCAAGCTTCTGGACTGGGAAGGATCCAAGGGTAGGTCCTGAAGGGTAGGTCCAACTTCAAAAAAGAGGTCATTCATCGAATTCAACTCGGTTGGGCGGCGTTCGAGTAGTTACGCCATATCTTCACGTCCGATATCCCGCAGTGTCTCAAGACGAAAGTCTTTGACCAGTGTGTGTTGCCAGTGATGATCTACGGAACCGAGGTCGGTTGGTGGTCGCTAACTACGAGCCTTATCCGGAAGCTCAGGGTCACTCAGAGGGTTATGGAGAGAGCTATGCTCGGAGTTTCCCTGCGAGATCGAATCAGAAATGAGGAGATCCGCAGGCAAACCAAAGTCACCGACATAGCTTTCCGAATAGTCAGGCTGAAGTGGCAGTGGACTGGGCACATAGCCACAAGAACCGATGGTCGTTGGAGTAGAAAGGTTCTGGAGTGGCGGCCACGCACAGGACGTCGTAGCAGAGGTAAGCCTCCCGCAAGGTGGACTGACGATCTTGTTGGGGTCACGGGCAGCGGATGGATGCGGGTGGCTCAGGATCGGTCTGTGTGGAGAGCCTTGGGGGAGGCCTATGTCCGGGAGCACGTTAAGCTATCGGTTCCAGTTGAACATTTACGTCTGTCATAACATAACGGGAAGTTAGTACCTTCAAATATCATATCATTGGGCAAATCAATGTAATATTAGTCTAACTAATTTCTTTTACAAGTTATTTCATCCATTTGCACTCGAATTGCTTAATAACTACCAGTTTGTAATAGGCCACACTTTTTTGTCACCAAAGCAGTGAATAAAAAATTACTTATTGATCTCAATATTTTTTTTAATTTTATTTAGACACCCTTTTTCCCATTTTTCATCGCTTTTGATTCGTCTGATTTCTAGTATCGAGAATATCGAAAATATCGAATTCCGGAATTATAAAATGTTCAATATCGAAAATACCGATATTGAGAAAGTGGGCCGATATTGCGACCCCTAAATAGTACGTTGTACGTAGTACTATGTAACTATTGGTAACTATGGCGTTAGCATCAATGACATGTGACGCTGATGACTGAGCAAAGAGCTCAGATATTTAGGTACATAGAGGCGTATTTCCTAAGGGCGCAGACATTGAAGACAAACCTTCTGTGACTCAAATTGCCGCTTGGCGGCGTGGCAGTCACGCTGTGACAGCTGTCTCTACGAGAGCAAGAGAGACGAACTTTCCTCCTGTGTATCTTAACTACGAGAGCAAGAGAGACGAATAACGACGCCAGCGCCGCCAAAGCCGCCAACTATGAACTAAACTGGAGACAGTCCCCACTTGGATTCGGCACACGAAATCCTTAAGAACTGCGCTTCTATGTAAGTCTGTGTTGTTGCGCGAGGTGTGTGTATGGGTTCACAAATAAAAGTATTTACGGTTTGTCCAGCACTATAATGTTCGACACAACACAAAAATGCTCAACCACAAATAGAAGGTGTAACAAAGAGCACAGTTTACAGACAGGGTTAATTACTATAGTCCAAGGCACGGATAGATTTACGAAACACAAGAACAGAAAACAGAAATAGACAATGTACATGAACACTTAATTGATAGTTTTCTCAAACGCGCGGTAGAAAAATATTCCATACAAATCGTATAATGTCCTTTTTACAAGTCATAGGGTGTAGCCCGGTAGTTGGGTTTTTAATTTCATACGACTTGTCATGTAGGTAGTACAAAACATTTCTACCTCACACTTACATTTCGAAATAATCTCGCCGGTTGGGATTGTGCGTGTCCATTGCACTACGGTCAACCGGCACGACATTGATTATTTTTATTTATAGACTCACGCCTGTATCCCCGAAGGCAGGCAGGGGTGTAATATTACACCCACATTTCGCCAGGAATTTTTAGGTCCCCACGTAATAGGAGGCGAGCCTATTGCCGTACCGGGCACATAACCAGACTCCGTGTTGCTACTGAGAATTTCCTAACGGAAAAACCCAATAACACTTTGCCCGACCCGGGAATCGAACCCGAGACCTCCCAATCCCACGCGCACATTTATGCCGCGTGACCAACGAGGCAGTCACATTGATTATCAATATATAAAAATTAAATAGATATTTTATGTTGTGTAATTATGAGAAGTATTGTATGTTATAAATAAATAATATATATTTAAGTAAAAATAAATAAATTCATACTACCTACAATAAAAATATATAAATTCTGTTATTAATAAAATGTGTGTATCCCACATGACCCCCTTCCAGAGACCGTCAAGAGCGATAAAAATCTGGAAATCTGACACGACGACCAGAGCGAGTCTGATGATTGGGAACGTTATCAGTTGAAATTATGTCGTTATGGTCTGTCAGTTTGTCAGTCAAAATGTAGGCAGATTTCAAACGGTCTATTGAGGCAGTAACCTCTTTGTCCTTAAATAAAATTAAAAAAAACATTGTCAGCCCTAGCCAGAACTTTATGTGGACCTGTGTAAGCCGGTTGTAGGGAACCACGTAATGCGTCCTCTCGCAGGAACACGTGATCAGTGGTCGCTAAATCCTTGAAGATAAATATGTTTTCTTTACTGTGACGAGATGATAGCACGGGTTGTAACTTTTGGGCAAATGACCGAATTCTGGTAGTGAATTCTGTGACATCGGTTGAACCGCAATGACTTGGAGTAAAAACATCTCAGTGGTTCACCATCTCAGACGAACAATAAGAATTCTTTTTACTTCATCTGAGTTCACCATATAATAATTCGGCAGAAGATGTTTGGAGATTACTCTTAAACGCACTTCGTATGCCGAGAAGTACCCACGGCAGTGACTCAGTCCACTTCTCTATAGCATGGCAAAGGATAGAGGCTTTGAGCTGCCTATTAAAGCGTTCGACAAGACCATTGCACGCGGTACGATACGCCGTGGTCTTTTTGTGCTGAAATGCAGCAATTTTGGTCAATGGCTCAAACAGGGCCGACTCAAACTGACGGCCTCGGTCTGTAACAATAGTTTCAGGACATCCGAAACGAGATATCCATCCTGACAATAAAGCTTTAGCCACTGTATCACCTGTAATGTCGTCAATAGGGATGACTTCAGGCCATCTTGTAAAACGATCGACCATTATCAGACAATATCTGTAGCCTTGAGACAGAGGTAATGGACCTACAAGATCAATGTGAATGTTCTTGAATCTTGCACGGGGTAAGTTGTATGAACCTAATGGAGCTGTCACATGAGGGCTTACCTTAGCACGTTGACATGGTATACAAGCACGAGCACACTCCCTACAGTCTTTTCTGATTCCTGGCTAAACAAAACGCTCAGCTATAAGTTTCGCAGAAGCTGAAACGCCAGGATGGCTGAGGGAATGGGAAGGGTCAAAAACTTGCTTACGCAGCTGGCGTGGAGCGTAGGATCTGGGAGACGGTGTACTAACGTCGCAGTACAAATTATTACGGCTCCCAGGAATTTGAATTTCCTTCAAATCTAAGGAAGAACTATCCTTTAAAAGTATTTGCAATTCCGGATCCCACAATTGCGATTTCGCTAAATGGTTAAGACTGACTGGAGTTTGCAGTTCCTCCACACGAGATAAGGTGTCAGCGACGACATTGTCTTTGCCGGATATATGTCTAATATCGGTGGTGAACTGAGATATCAGGTCTAAAGGGCGGAATTGTCTCGGGGAGCATGTCTTTCGATCTTGGAAGGCAAAACAAAGTGGTTTATGATCTGTATATATAACAAAGTGCCTTGCCTCAAGCATGTGACGAAAGAATTTAATTGCCTCATATATGGCTAACAACTCTCTGTCATATGGGGAGTATTTTGTCTGAGTAGCGTTAAGGTTTCGTGAAAATAATGCAAGAGGCTGCCAGCCATCAGAAGCTAGCTGTTGTAATACCGCTCCAATTGCTGTAACCGATGCATCGGTTACCAATGCGAGTTTGGCGTTGCAATCGGGGTGAGCTAGCATGGCGGCTTTAGCTAGGCTTTCCTTGCAGTCCTTAAAAGCTTTTAACGTGTCTTCCGTAAGATTGACAGGAAGAGAACCTTTACTGTTGCCAGTGAGGAGGTTATGAAGCGGGGCTTGAATCTCCGCTGCCTTGGTAACGAATGTGCGGTAAAAGTTGACCATGCCGAGAAATCGTCTTAGTTGGCGAGCGTCTTTAGGTGGAGGAAAGCTCTGTATGGCTTCAACCTTTGAGTCAAGTGGTTTAGTGCCTTTCTTGGAGATACTGTATCCTAAGAAAGATACTTCTGGACTAGCGAAGACACACTTAGCAGTGTTAATTGCCATGCCGAAGTCTCTCATTCTGCCGAAAATAGTACGAAGATGCTCCTCATGCTCTGTTTCAGTCCGGAAAAATAAAAGAAAGTTGTCCAAAAAACAGTAGCAAAAATCAAGTCCCCTGGTCATCTCATCGACAAAACGCTGGAAAGTTTGGCTAGCGTTGCGTAGACCGAATGTTATATACGGAAATTCGTAAAGTCCGACAGTCAACAATTAAAGAGTAAAAGAACAAGAAATCTACGCCAATAATAGGTTTGCTGACATCAGCAACAACAAATCGCCACTTAAAGTTTCTACGTAAACCTAAATCTAGACAAAAGTCCACAGAACCATACCACATGAGTAAATAAACCGAACAGAGATACAGCTTCTTAAGAGCTTGTAAATTTGTTACCTATTTTGGTAGGGTTGTCACAATAGGTTAAGACAAATCGCTTGTTCGGTATACGACAGATTCTAGATTGGACAGATTCATGATCTGGCAGATTCCCAACTCGACAGATTCGTGGATTGGGCACATTCTTGGATTCGACGGATTCGCTATACGGCAGAAGTACAGTTGTAAATAAAATAGCGAGTGGAACCAAAAAGGCATGCACCTGAAACTTTTAAAAGCATGGAATAAAAATATACATTTGTTACCAAGGACAAGACGTGACGATGTGATTTATTTGACATTCCCAACGATACCACTAATAGTGTTGAATATTTTCTGGTAATATGATCTATTTTGCTAATAAACATAGGAATCTCCTTTAGTTATTATGGCCACTAGTTTTACCAAAGAGATTGGATGGTTTAGACTAGAGAGAACATGCCCTATAAATTTCCTTATACCGAACGTGCAACATGTAATGTCAGTTGGTCTTAGTTGGTTAATCATAACGTCAAATTACGCGTCTCATTTAAAGAGGCATAGACTCTTTACATACTCATATCTTTGACTACATTCTCTAAATAGCCGTGCTGTGATCTGTCATCAGTGTAAAATTTGTTGGACGGTTGTGTTTTCATTTTTAATAACTTTTTTGCATTTAAATAGTAAGTAAGCTTATAATAATTACATAGTGTACTCATTAATTAATACACATCGTGAATGTGATATCGGGATGTGGATTCCGCTATTCTCGGAACGGAAATAACAGGAGAAACTTTATCTTCTAGCGGTGAGTCGGAATTTTCCAACAAATTTATTTACTTTTCTCGTATTAATGCTATAATGAGTGTTAAGTTTACACAATATCATTGTATTGCAAATCAAAGGAACAGCTTGCATACATTGTGTTATGAATTTAACCCACAAATTGTTATTTTGTACATTTATTGATTTAATAGCCTTAGTGATGGGATTTGACAGTGAAAGGAGATATCGATGTTTTTTGAATGAGGGATAAATACGGAAACTAACTATCGGACATGAATGTAAAACTGTAGCTGGAAGCGACAGCGGGTAGCCGCGGTTGCTAAGTTGGCAATAAACAAAGACGTCCAGCAGTCTAATTTTCTATCGCGCGTTTGATAGTAAGCGCAGTTTAATGTACATAATTTACTTAGATACCTACCTTAAAAGTAGCGTCTATTAACCTAAAGCCAACTGTTCCAGTGTACGCACGTGTGTGTAGGCTTACATTTTTGCATCTATAAAATAGTAGATGGATTAGGGATGTGAGTAGCATGTTTTATTATTAAGATGGTGTTTTTTATTACAGGTTGCCTATTAATGACGTCACAAGAAAACTTTGGACATATGCCGTCGGACGGCCTAGTTTGATTTAGCAGAAGTACCATCGTATTTGTTCACGTCATTTTGATAAAGACTGTTTTTTAAAGACAGAAAGCACCTGGCGTCGTTTAAAACCGAAAGCTGTGCCTACATTACATTTATGCCCGGACATTGCACACCCGGTAGAATTATTTATCCAAAGCTAAACAAAAAGTGTGTAATTTTAGTTTGAACATATTAATAAAATATAATAATTTCAACGATTTTAATTAATCTACCTACTTCTATATTATTTATCATATTAGTGCTATCCTGACTGATCAAAGACGTCTTGCCTTGTAGTCCGCTACATAATATTCTACCATAAAATATAATATTCTTTCACATTCACACAACATTATCTGGTCCCAAACTAAGCATATCTTGTACTACGGGTACTAGACAATCGATAAACATGCATATATACTTTTCTGTAAATATATTACATATTATACATAGTACCATCCAGACCAAGACAAACATCCATTTTCATGCACACAAATGTTTGACTTGAGCGGGAATCAAATCCGCAAGCTTCGGCGTGGCAGTCGGATTACCTACAACTCTAAAAAAATCGAGCAGTGTCCAACGTTAGCGATAGTAAGCAACGTGATATGATGCGACGCAAACAAATTGCCAAAGCCTGCCGTGCCGCATTAGCCAATCTGGTATAATTCGTACAATACATAATCTAAGTGACAGTTTCTTAGCATCGCATCGCAACGCATAGTTCATTAGTTTATGAATACTTTTTGTCAATAGATTTTATGGCTAAAACGAACAATTAAACACGTGATTTTTTTAGTACTGTCTGTCTGGCAAGTCTTTGCAAAGCACTGTCCGGCGTCAACAGCAAAAACTACAATTTCAATATTTTAGTTGTTTACTTCTACGGCTTAAATATATCGACACATACTGAAGTTTGACCAATTGACCAAAAATATTTATCGATAAATCATCACTGTTACGAACAACACTCAGTTTAATAACTCTATGTTTTGTCTACTGTTTGCCTACCACGATGCTGCTATAAGAGCGTGCTGCTAAACCTATCGACAGCTCTTTCTATCATACTGCATGTGCCATTAGAAAGAAGATATCAATCATAGCAACCGCTGTTGTTATTTAGTGTTACTTCTATGCCTTAGGTTATATTTCTTTGAGTTTTACCACGGGGATAGGTATCTAAAATAAGTTTAAAAATAAATTGTGTAAGACAAATCAACGTCTACAAAACAAATGACTATAAAATGATCAACCATCGATAGGGCTAACAAAAAACAGGTGCATACGATTTTCGACCTTATTGACAATTCATGACAGACTTTTTTTGGTATTTTCTTGCTTTCTGACATTGATACGTTATTAAAATTATAAATTCTAAGTTACGTCAATAAGGTCGAAAATCGCATGCACCTGTTTTTTATAATCCCTGGCTGATCACTTTCTTATAGTCATTGGTTTTGTAAACATTAATTGCTTTTACACAATTTCACAACTAATCAGTTGTTAAGTATTTCGTTGCCAACATTGACAATATTTATTTCAAGATGGAAATATTCGCGAAACTTTTGCTCGAGCAGTCCAACAAATGCGACAAAATTATCAGGAGTTATACCTAATTAAAAAACCCAATTGTACGTTACCATTGTTAAAATCTTTATAATGATTTAATTATTTTATCTAGTATTATTCCCGTTCTGAAAAACGGGAAGGTCCTAAACACCCGGAACCGGCGAGCATGTATGAACAGAGTAATGAATGTAGAGGAAGCGCGTGAGGTTTGTAAGGATAGATGCAAGTGGCGTTCCGTTGTCTCTGCCTACCCCGAAGGGAAAAAGGCGTGAGTTTATGTATGTATGTATGTATTATTCATAAACACACAGTACAATAAACAACCATTATTAATAATAAAACACCACTCTTTTACATTAAAATATTAAAACTTGCAAGGTACAAAACAAACAACGTGCGTCGTAATAACCCTAAGATTGTCAACTGCCTGTGCCTACGTAAACCGGTTCTTCCACTCTCGCCGCGTACACGACAAGCGGCCAGTGGTCACGCACACATAAGCCGCGTGCTCGTAGTAGTGCAACCGATTCGCGCTGTTGTATGAAGCTGTTTCTCCGTTTATCTACTCATGTGACCATACGTCGTTATGGTTGAACCATTCGCGGCACTCAGTTGGTAGTTCGTTGGTGCACGACGATCTCGAAGCAGACAGCGAGGGTAGATGCAGAGGTCGCTTCCGGTGTCGACCAAAAATTGCGTCTTCGAAGTTCTGTCTGAGACGGACAGGCGACCAGTAGAGGTTGGGCAATCGTCAGTCGCCATTACCGACCGCCCAGGGCATTTCCCGCCTTATAATCGCATGGCTTTATACAACAATGGGCCTTCTCACCAAATTTGTTGTAATACCGACAAAGGGGAAACTTCCTACAGTTGGAATTGGAACGGGTAGATGATCGGCTGCGTTTTGGACTCTTGCTCTGAGGGCGCTACCTTGGTCGACTCTATGGTATGGGTTCACAAATATAAGTACTTACGGTTTGTCCAGCACTATAATGTTCGACACAACACAAAAATGCACAACCACAATTAGAAGGTGTAACAAAGAGCTCAGTTTACAGACAGGGTTAACTATAGTTCATGGCACGGATAGATTTACGAAACACAAGAACAAAACAAAAATAGAAAATGTACATGAACACTAATTGGTACTTTTCTCAAACGCGCGGTAGAACAATATTCCATACAAATCGTATGATGTCCTTTTTACAAGTCATTGGGTGTGGCCCGGGCTTTTTAATCCCATACGATTTGTCATGTAGGTAGTATAAAACATTTCTATCTCACACTTACTTTCGAAATAATCTCGCCGGTTGGGATTGTGCGTGTCCATTGCACTACGGTCAACCGGCACGACATTGATTATCAATATATAAAAATTAAATAGGTAGATATTTTATGTTGTGTAATTATGTGAAGTATTGTATGTTATAAATAAATAATATATATTTAAGTAAAAATATATAAATACTGTTATAAAATGTGTATAGGTATCCCAGATCTGTATTCATTGCTTTGAGTCAGTTGGAGCTTTCTATCTCCCTGAATACGCTACTGTGTCATTGAATTAAGTAAGTGTTAAGTTTTGAATATCTACACGAGTTTTAAATGATACCTACCTAGTTTTATTTTGTAATCGTTTCTATGTCGTTCCCAAATGATATTCAACGTTAGGCTTTATACACGCTCCCTCTTGACTTTGGCTATTGTAACTCTTGCTGTAAACACCAACCAAAGCGCCGCATGTTTTTCAAATGTATAAATATTACTGGCTTGTTTTTGTCTGCCGCGTTGCTAAGGAGAGAAGTAGATAAATTATTTTACCAGCGCCTCCAATAAACTTCTGATTATATTTGTTGCGGGTTCCAAAACAGTTACGCTGTCCACGGGACTTCACGACCTACTTAACGACGTTACGATTACGTAACGCATGGCAAGGCAGAAGCTGAAACTCTTGGACATCCACAATTGGGTCGGATCAGATGCCATCCCAGCAGTAATCCTGTAGACGTGCGCCCCTGAGTAGCCCCGCATTCTAACGTACCTGTATCGTATTTCGTACGCAGCCAGCCCAAAAAAATAAGGCCTTGTTCACGATATCTCTAATAAGGGTAACTAGTCAGACCCGTCAACTTACATGCCCATTGCAGTAGCGTCACTGCTTTCCAATGCAATGAAGCGAATAAAAAATATAAGACTCATCAAGTGCTTATGCAACTCAGCATCCGCCGTGGTCGTACGCAACGGGCGGTGCGGCGGGCAGATGCCTTGGTGAGCGGAAACGAAACTCGCCGTTAGTATCGACATAGCCAAGGCTTTTGACATGGTCTGGCACAGTCCACTTCCATTGAAGCTTCTATCCTACGAAGTCTCCAGAAAATGTCAGCTGCGGACAGGTACAAGCTACCAAAGATATGCCAGCTACAGAAGGGTTACTGAGTATCATAAGTAGTAGTCGCCAGCTGCTCCAAAATGGAATCTATTATACTGGCGGTCTACAAGGCTCGGTGCTGTGCCCAACGCTGTTCATTCTGCAAATCAATGTCTTGTTGATTGAGAAGATGCATCCAGCTCCAATACAGTCCTGACAATTGGAGCCGACATAATTGACTTTCCTTACCTATATTCGACAGAAGCAGTATGCAGTAGACATGTCTAGCAAGTGGAAGCGAAAAGTCTCGTGCACCACCTCAAGATGTTTAGGTAGAAAGCTGCAAAACTTCAGCTAGATCCACTTGACTCTCAGAGTAGTTGCGAATCGAATCGTTGATGATCCCAATGTCACGGCTAGATGCGTTTTCTATCGTCTCCTTTATAGGGAGTGTGCTGAACTGAGGAACTGTTTGACTTGTTGTAAAATCTATATCTATCTTCAAATGAAGGCCCCTTTTCTTCGTGTGAACTCAATAAACTCAAAAATTACGAAATAAATGACGGGGGTGGGTAAATAAAACAGTGTTGTTTCTTATTTAGATACTTATTTGAACTAGGCAATCTAAATATTATTAGTTTTTTATTATTATAGACTCACGCCTAAACCCCCGAAGCGGTAGGCAGAGGTATGAGACACCCACATTTCGCCATGAATTGTTAGGTCCCTCGTAATAGGGGACGAGCCTATTGCCGTACCGGGCACATTACCAGACGCCGTGCTGCTACTGAGAATTTCCTAACGAAAAAACCCAATAACACTTTGTCTGACCCGGGAATCGAACCCGAGACCTCCCAATCCCACGCGCACATTTATGCCGCGAGACCAACGAGATCTAAATATTGAAGAAAAATTGTACTGTCTCTGAGAAAAATGTTTAAGGAAATAAATTTGGCAGAATTTTTTGATCAACTTTGTAAGTTGTTCGATATATTGAAGGATCGATGCTAAAGGAACGATTTCGTACTTTTGTACGCTTACTTGCGGCCATACTGCTGAAGCAAGAGCAAATGCCTTAGTATTTTTTAAGTGACCATCAAATCAATATCCTTGATTGTTGCAAAGAATCGAACAGTAATGCTCCAAATATGAGAGGAGAATACAAAAGGACGCAAACTCTTATTTTGCAGAAAATCATTTATCAGCGTTTGTACCATGTTGTGGTCTTTGAGTCTCACGCATAGCAGACTAAAATTGAAATCGTCGAATCTAAAAGAGATAATTTTGATAAATACGAAGAAGCAGCGAAACTAACATCAAATACTGACGAATACATACAATTAGGCATCGGAAAAAGAAGTGTTTAATTGAATCCGGTCGATTACATGAAAACACCAAAAGTAAATAGATTTATCACCATAAGAAAAAATGTAAGTGTCTGGTTTAATCCCAGTTATCGATCAACTTTGTGTTTCTCTCATCAGATCAGATTGCAAGCATACGAAGCTATTCCACTGAGATTTGGATTCATTTATTTATTTATTTTAAACTTACAACTATCATTACAGGTAAACCCAATTCAATAGTGCGCTATATCTCAATTTTATTAAAAAAATACTTAAAACTTAACTAAGTAACTAAAAGAAACAAAAATAGAACTAAATTAAAAAAAAACAAAAGTACAAAAAAATAAACTTTTTAACTTAGTTATATATCATATTAATTACTTTAATAGACCTGTACATGGGACACTTTGCCAGTAAGTTGTTCCTGGCGTTTAGCACAGCTAACATTAGTGGACGTCGCCGTTTATCAACAACTTAGAGGAGATGGATGTCGCAAGTTTATATGGCGCTGCAGAGGAATTAGTAAATGTTTACAAAGACAATTTAGAACCCAGCATTGGCAATAAGTTGGTTCAATATGTATCCTTAATAGACTTGTATAAAAAAGACTGATAAAAAAAATTAAGGGACTGTTTTACTATCGTATTCTTGAAAATCAGAATTAACGAGCTACGTTCCCGAACATAGAAATTACATTAAGAATGTACTTACTTGGTTTTAATGGTGTCCAATTGCACCGGAGAGCGCACGTTTTCCAATTGAAAATTATCAAGAAGAGGCCCAGAACGACGATGGGACAAAATCGGCTATCGAAACTAACCCTACTTAGTATTGGAAGTAACTCCACGAGCTAGACTTCAGCGAAATAATAGACGAATTTTCATCCAAAAAAGTTTGCAATGTGCCATTACATTAACTCCGTTATTTAGTTTTTAGTAAATATATATACATATATTTATTTTTCATCAGCCCTGTATATATACTATCCGACTGCTGGGCACGGGCCTCTTCTCACTATGAGAAGGGTAAGGCCATAGTCCACCCTAGGGTTGGTCACATGTCTTTCGAGAACATGGAGAACATGGAACATGGAGAACTCTTAGACATGCATCCTGCATGTCTAAGAGTTCTCCATAATGTTATCTTTCTGTTCTCCTCACGCTGTTTTCCTTCACCGTTTAGCAAGCGATAATTAACAATTTAATATGCACATAACTCCGAAAAGTCATTGGTGCACGCCGTAGATACGAACCCGGACCCTCTGCGTAGCAGTCTGTCGGTCCCTTCACTAGGCTATCGCTGCCTTAATAAATAATACTGATTGTGTATTTTTAAATAATTTAAGAAAAAATGTATACGGACAATAAATAAGGGCCTCTACAGCTACGTTGCCCCGGGGCCCCCAGACCTCTAAATCCGGCCCTGATAATCGATCTAAAAAGTTTTAGGACAGATACTATGGTTTCCTGTATTTTTATTTTGGGAACTAACTAGCTATTGCATTTATTGTTTCTGGCAATGTAATAACTAGAAGTTGGATTGTGGAACGCTACACTACACGGTAAGCAACAGAACATGTAATTTTTATGTTTTCTCAACTTATTACTTACTTGATTGACAAAGGATACGATTTGTAAGAACCATCTTCTGCATCATCGTAGCATTAGGTATGCTGATTTCATCCAAGGAGCCTGGTGTGCGCTTTTTCATGTAATATGCGGCAAAGGAGCCGAGGGATCGCCTGATCGAATTGATCGATTACCGTCGCCCATGGGCGGAGTTGCCCTTTGGCATGCGAAATTAAATAAAAGGAAGAGAGAGATAAGGGAAAACGCAGAGGGATAGAGCCTTGTGTAACCAAAAATAACGCATTTCTAAAAAGCGTCGTCTTTTCATATAAATTAAAATCATTAAATTCTTATCGTTATTTTAATAGATAGAGTGTTAATTTTTAAATAGAGTGTTGTTTTTTGATAGACGACGCTGTCCCACTGCTGTTCAAAGGCCTCCCCCAAATCTTTCCAGACTTGCTTGTCGCACGTAATCTCAAGCCAGCTCTTGTGCCTGCCGGCCTCGGTGACGTCGTCTATCATCTGGTACCCACAATGTTGAGATTCTTGCCTAACGACCTTCGTGCATTCGGCTGATAGATAGAGTTAGTTAAATTAAATAACCCTATATAATGTGACGGAAAAAGATTTAGTCGACGATGCATATAAAGGATCATGGGCAATTTTGTATGAGAGCTGGGCGTAAAACCAACAGAAATAAAATGTGTTGTAATTTACTTTATTGCACTTCTAAATACCCTCTAAATACTTGTTAACCCCAATATCGACCGGGTATCACTACAAAAAAATCCCAAAGATTGGTTAAATAAAACACACATATTTGTTAAAAACTACTATATATTGATACCTTTTATTTAAATATCAATGGTTATCATCAACTATATCATCTAATAAATGTGCGGGTGCAATGAAAGGCTCGTGCCGTTCCTACCCTAAAAACCACAAAACTGAAACTATGTGGGCACAACTTCCTACTGTTCTTCTGCCTGTTAAGCAAGTACAGTAATGCTCAACTATCGCATTTCTACCGATTTGGTCTCCATCGATCAAAATGTAAGTATTATATGTGCGCGATCTGACATGCCGCAACTGGATTTTAATTCGAAGCAACCACATATTACCACTTGGCCACGGGTACCGGCGACGCGACCTGCGACAAGCGATTTCGATGTACATGGCGCGTTTACTGTGAGGCGACATCGGTCGCCGCGGCGTAGTTAAGCGCGCCATGTACATCGAAATCGCTTGTCGCAGGTCGCGTCGCCGGTCCCCGTGGCCGGGCCGTTAGTTTGCAGAATATTACATCATATGTATAACGACTGACTGAAGGCAGCGATAGCCGAGTGGATATGCCAACAGACTGCCATGCAGAAGGTATCGGGTTCGAATCCACGCCGCGCACCAATGACTTTTCGGAGTTATGTGCGTATTGAATTGTTAATTATCGCTTGTCCCGTGCCTCGGAGAGCACGTTAAGCCGTCGGTCCCGGTTGTAATGAAGATCTTTGACAGTCGTTACAGGGCGTCAGTACCTTCTCAATAAACTGACACTAGTCTAAACCATGGAATATCGCTATCGGGTTATATATTCGGATTGCGGAGGTCAGACAGGTAGTCGATCTGTGGAAAAGCTAATATTCAGCCAAATCCGGTTAGACCAGAAAGCGGACCCCAGATTGAAACTGGGATAACGCTAAGAGGATGATGATGAATAGGAAACGACTGACGCGCATTGCCCGGCCTGCCCGCACGCTTGTTTTTTGGTCGGCGCCTGAGTAAGAGAGAAGTTAGAAAGGGATGCAATGTAGTAATTCCGTTAGGTTACCAACCAATAGATTGGTTTCTTTGGCCTAGCTCTGCACAACATCGTGTCGTGTTATCTCCTTGTATTAGCGATTGTTTTGGATTCTATAAAAAATACGTTTGAACATCACTGAATATCTCTGCTCACCGGTTGTTTGGGTGATTGCCGTCATAGTATAAAATTAAGTAATGGTCATTAGCTTTCACATAAAATATATTTTAAAGCTGTTGGTTTTACGCCCATTTTGACCGTGACCCTTTCAGCATCTTGTCAACTCTATTCTAACCTACATCTCAAGCCTACTTATGCTTTCGAGTCTAATGATATTAGGTACGTACTGCTCCACCGAGAGCCTGCTAAATTTTTTGCAGTTGTCCACGTAACGCCTGCCCTCAATTCAATGTATTCCAGGAAAATTAACAACACAAGGGTAGACGATATAAAAGTGTCGATATTTAATTTTATGGCTACATCCTAATCACGATTGCCGAACAAGCGGATATAATCAGACCAATTTTCTTACTAGGCTTGTTCTTTAAAGATTACCTATATACCCATTTTTTTTCTCTTTCACGGCTATTCTTCAAACTTATGATGTGCCTAAGAAGAATATCCGGCCCCTTGGCAGGCATACACCGAGTCATAGGTCCAACGCGCAGAGGCCCTTTGAGAGTTTTAATCTAGAATGGGGTGGGACACCTACTCTCATGTTTTCGAAATGTTCGCAAAATCCACTCGACTCCAGCCGAGCGTCGCAGCGCGACGACGCGCGCTTACTTATTTACATAGCAAAAATGTGTACTTAAATAATAGAACAATAGAGATGAATATGCTTTAGGCGGAAAAAATATGACGCGTCGCTTCGAATCTGGGTCAGTGTGAGTTGACCTTAACGGCACTATAAAGTACAGTCACAGGTTAGTCGTAGCAGGTGAGCTACGATCGCTACTCGTATAGAAACTAATTATTCTGGGCTATTGTGATGGTCGTTTAATAGATTGGTCTTGGTGAACGCTATGAATGGAAATCGGCGCCTGCTCTAAATACTCTTATAGTATGTCGAAAAGGGGCAGACGGTGACTCTCCACCTCACTGGATGGGTCCTCTCTTAACAGCCGCCAAAGCAAACAAATTCGGATGTAGAGTAGATTCGGGTGTAGAGCGGTGCGGCACCGGTTTCGGCATCGCGGGCCTCGTGACAACGGAGGCCCAGAGCAGGTTTCCCCGTAATTATGCCCTTGAGAATGACGCTACTACCCCCGAGCAAATAGCTCTTGTGGCTTCCCTCTGGTCGGCCGGTTAAGGTAAGCCAGAGTTGAGAGTCCTGCGGGCGCTCTTGGAAATCCACTCCGACCAGCCAACAAAGGCAAACGAGAGACGAGGCCCTCACCGACTCTCTGAAGCATTCGGTACCGCAGTGCCGCCACACACATTCAGCTCGCCACAAAGCTGCCCTGCGGTTTGTTAGCTTATTTCTTATCATCTTGTAATACATTATTTGTTTATACCTATCACAAGATGAAGGTGATGTTTGAAAGCTGTTACACTGCCCTCTGATATGGCGTTAGTCTCATGATGATATGACGACAGCCCCAGACGCGTTCTATTATAATCTATATATATTATAAAACAAAGTCCCCCGGCGCGGTGTCTGTCTGTCTGTTCGCTTAAAACTCGAAAAGTACTGGACAAATTTTTATATGGCTTTCAACAACATCGAGACTGATCCCTGGGGAAGGTTTTAATGTATAATAAGTTTAGGTTTTGTGCAAACTGACGATATTACGACGATATTACGCGTCGGAAAAAATTGAGCCTATCGGGAGCTTTCCTCGAAAACGCTGCCAAAACCTTTTGAGTTATAGCAAAACAATGTATGATGGGATGGTACCTACCTCTTTAGATCTACAAAAAAGGCCGCGATGGTATAATTATGTCTATCTTTCAAGGATAACCCACAATAACCATATTTTGCTTTTACATCTATCTATCTATCTATACTAATATAATAAAGCGGAACAGTTTGTTTGTTGGTTTGTTTGTTTGTTTCAACGCGCTAATCTCAGGAACTACAGGTCGGATCTGAAAAATTCTTTTTGTATACGATAGCCCAGTTATTCCGGAAGGGTTATAGGCTATGTAACATAACGCTTCGACCCTTTGGGGCCGGGCAAAAGGCTAAAAAAGCTAAAAATCTCAGGAACTAGCAGTCCGATTTTAAAAATTGTTATTACCTATGATAGCCCAATTATTTCGAAAGGCTTTTAAGCTATATAAAATTACGCCACTACTTTTAGGGGCCAGACAAAAATAATAAAATGGTCAAACGAGAAGGGGGAGGGTTGGGTCAAAGGCAAAAAAAGGCTAAACGAATAGGATACAATCTATATGGGTAGGTATCGTTTTCGAGATTTTCGGGACGCTGATTAATAATATGAAATTTATTTAGTGATCCAAGATGGCGGACGTGAAATCAAAGATGGCGGATGAGATTTTTTTTAAAATCAATATGGGTGTCGCCTTCGATATTTTAAGGGGTGGGGAATCGAAATACAACATCTATTTCGTGATCAAAGATGACGGATGGGAAATCAAAGATGGCGGATGGGAAAATTTAAAAAATGTCAATATTGGTATCGTCTGCGATGTTAAAAGGGATGGGGAATCCAAATACAACATCTGTTTCGTGATTCAAGATAGTGGATGGGAAATCAAAGATAGCGGATGGGAAAAAAATTATAAATCAATATGGGTATCGTCTCTAATGATTTAAGGGATGGAGAATCCAAATACAACATCTATTTCGTGATCAAAGATGGCGGATAGGAAATCAAAGATGGCGGACGGGATTTTTTTTTAAAGTCGATATGGGTATCGTCTCCGATATTTTAAGGAATGGGGAATTCAATATTATATCGATGCCTTCCGGCCAAAAGGGGGTAAGCGACATTTTTTGCAAAATCGACTTATATATATGGTTAGAATCGGCTTTTTTTTCTGCGTCTAATGGTCTAAGTTTCGTGGCTCTAGGACAAACTTTTTGTCGCTTAGGCGGTAAAGGAATTGAGGTTCTAACACTAAGTTTTTCGTCATAAACGACAGTTATTTTTGGTGTATTTTTTACTATGGTGGTTGGATAAAAATTATATTTCAAAACTGTGAGATAAGCATTTTTGGCTTTGAAATTTTTTTTCTTTACTTGAACGTTAAGTAGTTTGAGCTGTAAATACTTTTTTGTAAAAAATACATGTTAGGAGGCCAGAAAATGAGATAACAGTTCTTCACAATAATCACTTTATTCCACCTTGTTGCAATTACAATAGTTCATATAATACGCCACGATAATTAGTGTTTATTATCTAATTGGTGACGGTACCGTACTTATAACGATCTTAACTCTCCGAGTGCCGAGACTGTCGTGTGTGTGTTCGCCTGCGCTCCTTCCAAGAGCCCGAGTGAACGAATGAATGATGTCCGAATGAGATATCGGAACAACAATGACTAGTTAGTCAATACACTATCTTATAATACATGCGAACACACACATTGTAGTATCATAAACCAGTAATATAAAATAACAAAATATATTATATCAAATAAATGCTAACAGTCGGCCTTTCCTGACACTTTCACGTCCCGTGAAAATACAACATAGGAATCTCAGTTATACAGGTATATCTTTAAGAATAGATTATAAACATACATACTAAGCATACATATTCCTATTAGATATCTTTGAATGTATTGTTATCTTATTCACATAAACAATTTATAACGCTGCTAATGATATAGTTAGACTTACACGATCGGCATTGAAGGAGTTACGGTGGCCTCTACATATCCACAATAACTCGGGCATGCTGTGACCCCTTCATGTTCACAACAACCAGCGACAATACCTTAACCGCAAGTACAACTATAACATCAAAGAATTACTGTAGCCTCTATATATCTACAGCAATTCAAGTGTGTTGTGGCCCCTGCATGTCCACAACACGCTAACTGAAATCAATAATGTTAATTAGTTATTATGGCCTCTTCATATCCATAATAACGACCATCTGGCATACTGTAGCCCCTGCATGTCTACAGATGCCCTAATAATCATACACTATAAATTCTATATTAACGACAAAACTTGGACTTTTCTCTCTCTCTGTCATACAAATTCTTATATATTGTTTACTTCGGAGTTTATACATTTTATACATTGTATACAATCGATCAAATATATACGGAAATAATACATACATATACAAATATTTCGAGTTAATCTTGCCTTTGTACACTATTTTGCTTACATTTGTGTTTTGTTATAATTATTTCTCTATGTATTTTCTTTTTAGTTGTTTACAATAAGGTATTATGTATTATCACTTTACACCACTCAATTAAAAATGCAAATCACTCGTCATTATTATTTTCGAAGTTTGAATCATTGCCACTGTCATCGTTTCTATTAAAGACCAACCACGGGTGAATTTTATCTACAGAAAAAACCCCAGTGAAGTTTCTATTGCCTTTACGGGACAGTGGGGTATCCTCTATTCTATACCTATCATTGCCAAGAATCTCTACAATACGGTAAGGACCACGAAGTTTTGGTATTAATTTCCTACTTCTCCCAGTCGATGGGATTTCTCTCTCTACTCGAACTAGATCACCAATTTTGAAAGTCACTTTCTTTCTATGTTTATCAAATCGTTCTTTCTGTTCCGCCTGATTCTTTTCTATGTGTTGTGCTATTTCCTCCCTAATATTTTCTGTGTTATTTTCTACATCATCGGAATCGTCTATAATATTTAAACTTAACAACGAATTCGGCGTCCCGACTAAGTCAAAACCGAACAGTGCTTGAGCTGGCGTCTTTCCTATTCCCTTATTAAGGGTATTATTTAGGCCCCATTGAATTTCGGACACGCGTTCGTCCCACAAATGCTCAGGTTTGTTATAGTTAGTTGCAGTTAAAGCAGCTAGAACAGTGCGATTGTAACGTTCCACTTGCCCATTGGCACGTGGTGTAGCTACCGCATTCATAACATGCTTAATACCTAAGGTACACAAATATTCTCGGAAGCGCTTGGAAGTAAACGAAGTACCTCTATCAGAAATTATTCGAGTAGGAACACCAAATGTATGGAAATAGCTTTTTAAAGCAGATATTGAGCTTAATGACTTTGTATTTTTGACTGGTGCCAATATAATGTACTTTGTGAATGCGTCAATAATTAAAAGCAGATAGGCATTCTTCTTTTTGCTTCGGACAAAAGGACCTAAATGGTCTATATGTAATGTATGAAAAGGTCGATTAACTTTAGGTATCGAGTGCAATTCACCTGCCCTTTTGCCAGCAGGGATCTTCGCGTGAGCACATTCCAAACAAGAATCAACATACTTTTTTATGAACCGTCTCATTTTAGCGAACCAGTAATTACTTTTAATTTTATCATAGGTTTTATCAAAACTATAGTGACCTATATCATCATGATGAGCTTTCAATATCTGCCATCTAACCCCTTTCGGTACAACCCAGCGATCCCCTGCTTCAGTTTTTCTATACAATAATCCTCTCTTAATTACAAAATGGTTTTTAATTTCTACGACGCCATCTGTATCCTGATCTTTTAAAATAGAAATGATACGTTGAAGTTCGGGGTCGTTCTGCTGTACCGTTGCTATCCAATTAGTCTCAATGCACCGCACTTCGACAGATTCAGACTCAATGGGATTTCGGCTAAGCGCATCTACGTGAGACATAGAGGAGCCCGATTTGTAAACTATTTTAAAATCGTATTCCTGCATAATGTTCCACCATCTTGCTATTCTTGGTAAAACATCTTTCTTTTCGAATGTGGCCCTCAATGAGTTACAATCTGTTACAATTGTAAAATGTATGCCTAACAAATAAGTTCTGAACCGTTGTAATGAACTGGCAACTGCTAAAGTTTCCAAATCGTACGAAGTGAAACGAGACTCTTCAGGTGAGGTTTGTCGGCTATAATATGCTACAGCATTAAAAGGTGAATCTTTACAGGCTCTTTGCAACAAAATACCAGCTATACCCATTTTCGAGGCGTCTGTATGAAGTTGAGTTTCAGATGCCGGATTATAGAATGCTAGTATTGGACGCTTCACTAATTCCTCTTTTAAAGTCACAAAAGCATTCTCCTCAGCGTCAGACCACTTCCATTTTGTATCTTTCTTTAAGAGTTGAGTTAGTGGTCGGGCAATTGATGAGAACCCTCTTATGAACCTACGGAAGAAGCTAGAGAGGCCTAAAAACTGTCTCACTTTGTGTTGATCAGTAGGGCGAGGGAATGCATCTACTGCGTTAATTTTTGCTTTGCCTGGTCGTATTCCCTCTGCACTTACTTCAAATCCCAGATAATCAATTGATTCCATTAAGAAATTACACTTGGACAATTTAAGTGTTAGGCCAGCAGTACGGAACAATTCTAAGGTGGATTTAAGTTTATGAAATCCCTCCTCTAGGGTTTTTGACGGTATTATGACATCGTCCATGTAGGCAAACGCCTCCTTAAAACGTGCATTTCCTAAAATATTATTAATTGCTCGCTGGAAATTGGACGGCGCATTAACGAGTCCAAAGGGCATCCTGTTGAACTCGTAATGCCCATCGGGTGTTACGAAAGCTGTCAAGTGTTTGGAGGCTTCAGCCATGCATAATTGGTAGTAGCCAGAAAAAAGGTCTAAGGACGTGTAATATTTATAACCGGACAAGTTATCTAACTGATCATCGATCCTAGGGAGAGGATAATGCTCTTTTATAGTTTTCTTATTGAGGGCTCTATAGTCAATGCATAACCTATACTCCCCGGATTTCTTTTTGACAAGGAGAACTGGTGATGCATAACTTGACGTTGATGGCCTAACGATACCAGTGTCCTCAAGTTCCTGTACCATATCACGTACTACTTGTCGCTCCGTAAAAGGCATACGATACGGTCGGTAAACGACTGGAGTAGTATCACTCAACTTTATATCCATTTCGATGTTATTGATACAACCTAACTCGTTAACAGAAAAAGCAAAACAGTCTCTGTAATCGTTGAGTAATTGTGTTAATTTAATAAGATCGCCTTGACTGACTTTGTCGTTTACGGATATCATTTGGATATCAATAATCATATCAGGAGACCGTCTACTACATTGTTCAATTTTATTAACGCTACAATATTTTACTTCAGTCAAAGGGAGGGCACGAGATATAAGAGTATCTTTATTTATGGTAAACCCGTTTTCTACCAAGCTATCTATTTGAAGTTTTGCTTTCCCATGAACTAACTTTAGGATACAAGGCATCAATTGATACATTTTTCCAGGTTGAGAGCATAGAGTATGTTCCACTAATACCTCACCCTCGTATAGTGTATTTGAATATACAGCAACTTCAGCACAGCCCTCTATTGTAACAGTCTCACTTGTATAAAGTTCAACGCATTTGAGATTATTTATTGTTTTACTTTTAATTATTAATTGTTCTTTTGTTTTGAGAACTATTATATGATTCTGCTCAGTAAACGTTTGTCCTACCAGTAAAGATACCTTTAATAAATGGTCAGGAACTATCAATACTTCTACACGCGCTTTTACCAAGTCTATCTCAATTTCGACATCACATTTTCCTATACAATGTACTACCGAGTTGCCGAATCCCCTCAAAATTGGTAAATCATTATACGAAAAGGTTTCATTTAACGTTTTTGCATCAGACTCTCGAAGCATCGTTATTTGACTACCAAAATCAATAAAACAATTCATGGTCTGTCCGTTAACTACCGCAACTTTAAAATATTTGGCATCATTATCTTGTTCTTTTGAAATATTCAAGACAGTCTTATTGCTTTCAGACTCACGTTTATTAGGGCAGTCAATCATCAAGTGACCTACTTTATGACAGTGATCGCATCTTTTAATTGGGTGTTTACATCTGAAGTAGGGATGTCCTTCTTCCCCACAATTATAACACCTAGCAGCCTTAGTACCAGAATTATCTTTGAATGGTTTTGATCGTTTACTTTCGGAGGGGCCCGGCTGCAAAGTCACGTTTGGTTTCTCGTTTCGTTTTGTTATTCTTACATTTCGTAGGTAAACTAATAATTTATCTGGCTCATTAAACTGAACGGCCTCTGCACTTGTTCTAACTGATCTATCGTCAATGCCGAACAGTATACAATCGATCGCGTTTTTGCCTGTTATGTTACATCTATTCAACAGAACCATCTTTTCGTAATAATATTCTTCTAAACTATCTCCAAAACGTGCTTTACAGGCGAGCATCTCCGTCAACAAACGACCATAGTTATCATCACTAGGAAAAGCTAAACGTAATTTTTCTTGCCATTCAGTCCACGTGAATAGTAAGCTAGGGAGGCCTTGATACCATTTCTGGGCTAGTCCCACTAGTTTGGGTAAAGAATAATGAATTATTTGTCGCTCTGTCCAACTATAAATTTTTGCACATTCGTTAACTTTAGTAATCCATACATCAATACTCTGGTTTCGCTTGCTTGGATCGAATTCAGGAACAACGTTCAACGTCGGATAACGTTCAGTATTGTTGTCAGAACGCATGCATTTAACCAACTCTTGAAACACGCTGACTAAATTATTAGGGTCTAAAGCAGATTGATTACCTGCCAATGGCGATGATGCGTTGGGCGCCGGATTACCGTTGTCAGTGCTTAGACATGGCGCTGGCTCTTCGGATATCTCAGGAGTTCGGGTACGCTGTCGCCTTGAATGCTTATGTCGAGAATGCTTGCGTCGCGATCTATGACTGCATCGACTCTCCGGCGATGACTCACTGCTCGAAACCCGGGCGCTCCTTACGCGTTTCCGTGATCGATGGTTTGGCATATTTACTATGTAGCTGAAATAATTGCATAGAACAAGTAAAAATGTTACGTGTAATTAGCCAAACGGCGGCAAAATACATCCTATACTTTTGTCAACTCATTATTTGTAAAACGTTATGTTCCATTAGATCATTTAGTGGGTATTGAAAGAATAAGACAAGAAAGAAAAAAAAATAATATACTTATATATATATCTAAATAAACTAGGGTAATGTGTAGACAAAACAATTTTATAATAATGAAAACGAAAAAACGAAATCTGATCGTCATTACTTTTCTTTTTTCCACCTACCTACTAGTATGCTACGAGGAAAATAAATCTTCAAAGGCAATAATTAGGTAAAATCGTTTCCCTAGGAAGAGGCAATAAGATTCTGATCTAAAAAATCACCTATAAGTTATTTTAATTTCTACGAATTAGGCATTCAAATAAGGGTTACATTAAAGAAGAGTTATTTAATTCACAAAATATGTGTAGGTAGTTAGTTGCACATCATTTCTACACGATTTCATAAGAAGAAACTATTTTACAATAACAACATTGAATGTTGCTTGTTTTATGAAGCCAAAGCTAAAGACATAACGTACAAAATGTTCAGTTACCTTTTTAAAGGGGCGTTGAGTTGTCCAACAAAACGTTACACGCTTTGATGGTATCCCACTTCTGACCTGTTAGGAGGCCAGAAAATGAGATAACAGTTCTTCACAATAATCACTTTATTCCACCTTGTTGCAATTACAATAGTTCATATAATACGCCACGATAATTAGTGTTTATTATCTAATTGGTGACGGTACCGTACTTATAACGATCTTAACTCTCCGAGTGCCGAGACTGTCGTGTGTGTGTTCGCCTGCGCTCCTTCCAAGAGCCCGAGTGAACGAATGAATGATGTCCGAATGAGATATCGGAACAACAATGACTAGTTAGTCAATACACTATCTTATAATACATGCGAACACACACATTGTAGTATCATAAACCAGTAATATAAAATAACAAAATATATTATATCAAATAAATGCTAACATACATTAGTCAAATTTTACTTGAATCTTTGTGTACGAAACTTTCGGTTAGGATATTAGGGCAGTTCCTTTGGATAAAATATATGTCATTTATTACATTTAGGTCTCATTTCCGTGACTTAATTTGGCGTTTATTTTTATTTTCCCTAGTCACCAAATCAATCATCGAAGGCGCTTAGGATAATTCATCCAAACGAATGTCGTCTTACATTGTCGCTTACCCTTTTTTTTCCCGCCCCAAAAAAATATCTGGTATGGTGGTTAGATAACAAGGTAAATCAAAGGTTTGGCGGTTAGCTTACAGAAGAATGACAAACAGCGTCGGTTATCTCACTCTTTCGTTCGAACAAAATGTCGTTAGCGTTGCACAGCGAACCTTCACCGCGGGCATAAGCACCTCCGTGCTTGCGAGTCCGTTTGGCGCGAAGTTTTTCGAAGGAAATAAAACGGTAAGATTATTTTAATAGACTTTTATATTCATCTATAATTGTGTATTCTAATTAGTTATTTTAAGTTTTATAGGTAAGAAGTCATTCTTTTGCTACTTGTTCAGACAATACTGAATGGTTAAATAAGTACCTACAGAGTTTTTGTTGTCTGGCCTGATCATATTCAAGGGTTCGAATCCCAGGTTGGGCCTGCAAGGAATTATTGGATTTTTTGATGAATTCTCAGTAACAGTCAAGAGTTAATCCTGCGACTGATATGACTCTGTTGTGTCGAATTGCCTATGGGACAATGAGAGTGAGAGAATAAAAACTGCACGTTTGTTTTGCACGTATATTAGCGTTAGTAGGTCCCTCTTTTGCAAATTGTTATTCTGCCTCAAGATTTGTCACCGTGAATGATTTAACATGTGTCATCATCATTGTTTTATCGATTGAGTGAATGGATGGGTGAGTGCGAATGAATGGATACACGGCAAAAGCGATAGTAAGAACCCTCTTTTTGGAGTGGCTGAAGGCCGCCACGGTGTCCTCACCTTCCGTCTGACGCAAGTCTTCATCGGACATGGTTGTTTTGGGTAGTTTCTTTGCTGTGAAGGACTCCCCCGGCTACGGACGCACAGTGGTACATGTTGTATGGGGCAGCGGAAATAATTGTGAAGGTTGTCTATTCCTTTAGAAAGTAGTAAAACAAAATATTTTTCAACGATATTTGGTTATGTAATAATAATATATATGTTTCGTTAAGATTTGCTATTTCACTTTCCATTCTCACAATTTCGTTGTTACTGACGTCTGTAGTTTCTTTCATGAACTGAAATTGTACTGATCTACAGTACTTGGTTGAAGAAGGAGATTCATTCTTCCAATACACCGAAGATTGTTTTCGTTGGTCATTGAGACGGAGAGGAACTAATGTTGGTAGAAACAAGTTAGTGTCTGTGGCACCATCTTAATGTGCGTAATAATGAGTTAATTAACTAATATGGCTAAAAAATGGAGATTCGCAGGTATTCGCAGCTGAAAGTGATTTAATAATTATCTACACAAATGTGCCTATTATTTGAATTATAAGAGAAACCGCTGGAAGCCGCCGCAACCTAGATATGGCCGTTTAAACTAAGAATTTAACTTAAAAACAAGCTTTCTTCTCTCATTATCCTGCACTCATACTAATCACTTTATTGACACTACTAATTATCTAGTAGATTTTCTAATACGTGTAGTATTACAGAAGATTTCAGTATATTTAAAAAAAACACCACAGACTGGAACATACAACCCACTAACTTAGGGCTTTTTTCAAGTGAAAATTCAATATCCTTTTAACTTCAACTTTGTAATTTTATTAAACTAATAAGATAACGCAATAAAAATAAAATTATTATGTGTTTGTGTTTATTTAGGCTTGTAGTATCCAATACTGGTATGACATATTCGAATAGTCATACTTTGCAAAATTGAATTTTTTCTGCTCATTGACCACCGTGGGACGTCGCGAGGCGATTTACGACAACTGTAGACGCGGACATGCGGACGACGAGGACCAAACGCCTACCGTCATACCTAAAAGTGGTCCTTAGGTACGAAATTTATATTTTTTTGTCATACCTAGAATGTCAGCCTGAATGTATAATGCAAGGCTAACTTACAATGAGTAACAATTGTTTTGTTTAATTTTCTAAACTAAAGACTGATTGAGCACAATTTCTCTTTTTTTTAATTCATACCTTAGTCGGTTAGCCAGTTTAAAAACTTATAAAAGTCTAATGTATGTATGTAAGTATATATCGATGCCTTCCGGCCAAAAGGGGGTAAGCGACATTTTTTGCGAAATCGACTTATATATATCGTTAGAATCGGCTTTTTTTTCTGCGTCTAATGATCTAAGTTTCGTGGCTCTAGGACAAACTTTTTGTCGCTTAGGCGGTAAAGGAATTGTGGTTCTAACACTAAGTTTTTCGTCATAAACGACAGTTATTTTTGGTTTATTTTGTATTATGGTGGTTGGATAAAAATAATATTTCAAAACTGTGAGATAAGCAATTTTGGCTTTGAATAGTTTTTTCTTTACTTGAACGTTAAGTAGTTTGGGCTGTAAATATTTTTTTGTAAAAAATACATTAATCAAATTTTACTGGAATCTTTGTGTACCAAACTTTCGGTTAGGATATTAGGGCAGTTTCTTTGGATAAAATATATGTCATTTATTACATTTAGGTCTCATTTCCGTGACTTTATTTGGCGCTTATTTTTATTTTCCTTAGTCACCAAATCAATCATCAATGGCGCTTAGGATAAATCATCCAAACTAGACATTAGTTTACATTGTCGCTTACCCTTTTTTTCCTCCCCAAAAAAAATATCTGGTATGTTGGTTAGATAACAAGGTAAATCAAAGGTTTGGCGGTTAGCTTACAGAAGAATGACAAACAGCATCGGTTATCTCACTCTTTCGTTCTAACAAAATGTCGTTAGCGTTGCACAGCGAACATTCACCGCGGCGTAAGCGCCTCCTTGCTTGCGAGTCAGTATGGCGCGAAGTTTTTCGAAGGAAATAAAACGGTAATTGTGTATTCTAATTAGTTATTTTAAGTTTTAAAGGTAAGAAGTCATTATTTTGCAATCTTGTTCAGACAAGACTGAATGGTTAAATAAGAACCTACAGAGTTTTTGTTGGCTGGCCTGGCTTAGGATCATAATTAAGTGTTCGAATCCCAGGTTAGGCCAGCAAGGAATTATTGTTTTTTTTTTATGAATTCTCAGTAACAGTCAAGAGTTAATCCTGCGACTGATATGACTCTGTTGTGTAGAATTGCCTATGGGACTATGAGAGTGAGTTAGTAAAAACTGCACGTTGTTTTTTGCACATATATTAGCGCACGGTAGTAGGTCCCTCTTTTGCAAATTGTTAATCTGCCTCAAGATTTGCCACCGTGACTGATTTAACATGTGTCATCATCATTGTTTTATCGATTGATTGAATGAATGGGTGAGTGCGAATGAATGGATACATGGCAAAAGCGATAGTAAGAACCCTCTTTGTGGAGTGGCTGGAGGCCGCCACGGTGTCCTGACCTTCCGCCTGACGCATGTCTTCACCGGACACGGTTGTTTTGGGTAGTTTCTTTGCTGTGGAGGACTCCCTCGGCAACGGACGTCACGAGGCGATTTACGGCAACTGTAGACGCGGACATGCGGACGACGAGGACCAAACGCCGTCATACCTAAAAGTGGTCCTTAGGTACGAAAGAACAATGCCCATTTTTCTTAGAGACGCCGGCCCAAATGTGGACAGTCAAAAATCGTAGTAGTTGCTATTGCATTTGATAAAAGAGTATTAAACTATCTGTTAAAAATTGACTAATCTGGGACTAAATTCACCTTTAGTGCGTGCATCCAATGAGTACAACAGACTTAATAGTAAAATAGATCAGTTGGACATTTTTCACGATTCCCTTAATAACTTTAAATTGAGGGTAATGAAGTCGTTCTCATAGCTTGTTGTTTTTCTTAGACAAACTTTGTAATGTGTTGCTATTTATGTTCTTTTTTTTATTTTAATTTTTATTATTACTGTTATTTTAGTATGAGATAATGTTATGATCTCAGCCTTAATCTTTGTTCCTTAAATGTACGTCAATCTATTGTGTGCTGTGCATGCCTTTTATAGGTGTACATATAAGAACCGTACTATACATTGTAATCTGCGCTATTGAATGTTGTATATGTATACTGTTGGCGTGTCTATTATAATAAATAAATAAATAATAAACTAGAAATTTGAGATTGATTAGAGGTCCGTCAAATTCATAGTTTTAATACAAGAAGTACTTTTATATCCTAAAAAAACATTAGGTGTGTACGTACTTTTATTAGGATAGTTAAAGTATTTCGTAGTTTTGAGTAGAAAGGAATGAGTTAATTATTTGGGGGGTAGAAATCCAAAAGAAAAAACCAGAAGTCGTAAAAGATCCAAAAACATAAAAAAGCATTCACAATGCGCACGAGCAAAACAAATAACAAGCAAAATAAATTGAATATGACATTATTTACATTTACTTAAGAGTCAAAAAAGTGTTGCCATTTTACAGTTTTTAAATGATATTGATTAATCGAAATGGATTTCAGACATAGGTTATCTAGATCTATATATTTGGTTCAAAATCGAACTTATTTGTAGTTAATCGCATCTATACCTTAAAAAAACACACATTTAAAATATTTAAGGACCAAGTAGAGATTTGCTAGTCACTCAAATCATTTTGATTAGAGAAAATGTGAAATCGACAAAGAAGAAGTGTTATTCGATTTAATATGATGATTTCTTAACTGGCAATTTCTGATCCATTACGTGTTGGCTATTTAGACGTTAACACATCTTTTTAAACCTATTTATTGAATAAGTTTCTCGGCACACTTTTAGTAATGCCTATAAATTAAGTTCTAAATAAAAAATATTATTCAATTGAAACTCCATTGTGCTGTTCATGAGTTCCAAGCTGGGTCAGAAATGGGCATTGTTCTTTTAAGTTTATATTTTTTGTCAAACCTATAATGTTAACATGAATGTATAATGCAAGACTAACTTACAATGAGTAACAATTGTTTTGTTCAATTTTCTAAAATAAAGACTGATTAAGCACAATCTAACTTTTTTTTAATTCATACCTTAGTCGGTTCGATTCTTTTCTGCCAGTTTAAAAACTTATAAAAGTCTAATGTATGTATGTAAATATGCATGAATAATTTTAAAAGAATTAATCACAATGTGCTTTCGCGTTGTATAAAAGAGCTTATCGTATTTTTTATAGATAATTAACTTATTACAATTTCCTTGTTCTTCTGCCATTAACCAATACCCGGTTATGTCATATTGGCTCCACTTGATGGACAGAAAAAGCACAGGTATGCTCTTTTTCTTCAACAGATATAAAATAAATGGTGCAGTTAAATCATTTGGGTTGGAACTCATTAATTGAGTTGTTTTCATTTACGACGTTTTTTCCTGTTAGTATAATCAGGACCATTTGAGGGTAAGCGACAGTAAATAGTGTTAGGCGTGTATTTTGATTTAATTAACAATGTCATTTCGTAGAGACCTAATGAAAAAATATATGGTTAAATTTTGAATCTTTTGGAACGTACAGAAAATTTTCTATGATTTTTTTTCACGTATTTTGAACTTTAAACTACTCTCCTGTAAAGTTTGTAAAGTGGCGGTTAGCCTCTTTTGGCCGTAAGGCATCGATATGTATAATTTTATAAGAATTAATCACAATGTGCTGTCGCGTTGTATAAAAGAGCTAATAGTATATTTTATAGATAATTAACTTATAACAATTTCCTTGTTCTTTTGCCATTAACCAATAGCCGGTTATGTCATATTGGCTCCACTTGATGAACAGAAAAAGCACAGGTATGCTCTTTTTCTTCAACAGAAATAAAATAAATGGTGCAGTTAAATCATTTGGGTTGGAACTCATTAATTGGGTTGTTTTCATTTACGACGTTTTTTCCTGTTAGTAAAATAAGGACCATTTGAGGGTAAGCGACAGTAAATAGTGCTAGGAGTGTGATATGTTTTAATTAACAATGTCATTTCGTAGAGACCTAATCAAAAACTATATGGTTAAATTTGGAAACTTTTGGAACGTACAGAAAATTTTCTATGAATTTTTTTCACTTATTTTGAACTTTAAACTACTCTCCTGTAAAGTTTGTTAAGTGGCGGTTAGCCTCTTTTGGCCGTAAGGCATCGATATAAAAATCTATGTTTGTTTGTTCATCATTTATAGACTCTGAAATGATAAGAGATTAAGCGCAAGTCAATGGTAACTTTGGAAAAGGGGCTTGGAAAAAAGGGAATTAAATAAAAACTCTTAAAAAGGCGATACGGAGTTCGCTGGGTTAGCTAGTAATTATTATACTCAGCCGGAGTCGTATACCTACCAGAGGTACTGACCTACATACGTAGCTAGGTATGGCAGTATGTGGTTGAGCAAGTATATATTATTATTTACTCGATAACGGCAATATCATGTTATCCCCTGGAATCAATCTATCGCCACAGACAGGATTTTGATAGCCAACTAACCTGACCACAGTGACAATCTGTTGATAGACTGATTAGACCGCCACGAAATAAATGTTACATATTTCCTTGAAGCATACTACTACTAGTAGGTATGTGTAATGCTCGGGCCACACTACCTTACCGTCTACCGGGCTGTTACCGCCATAATTATGGCAATAAATTACCGTTAAATTACTGCGTGAAGTCGTGTGGTTACACTAGAGTTTACCGAGATATGCCAATAAACTAGGCGGTAAAAATATCATTTTTCAAGATGGCGGATGAAGCTGCAGCTGTTTGGTATTTTATGAGTGCCAATTATTTTAACATGAATCTTTTAAATTTTTAGCTTTCTGTCGGGTATCCCAGAGAGACGGTTCGGATTGCAATAACTCCAAAAATTCGAGCGCTTTTTCATTTGACCACTCCATATCGATAGATAGTGTAGATACGTGCGTCGTCGTCGAACTCGTGTTGCACACTGATGACTGAACAAACGGTAGTGTGGCCACAAACGCAATAATTACTGCGGTAATCTTCTTTGATGTGCGAAAAAGACCGCCGCCGGAGCTATTGCCTACCGGCATATGCCATATTGATTGGCATTGTAAAATTATGGCCATAAATCGCGGTTACACCTAGGCGTTGTTGAAATTATGGCAATAATTATTGGCATATCCCGGTAGTGTGGCCCGAGCATAAGGAAATGTTCCGTAGCATCGTAATTCAGATTTTTCAGCCAATTGAAACGTTTTATCTTGCGTTTAGTTTAGTTTAAGGTAGGTGCGGCCATTAAGGCCTGTCGGGTAATAAGGTCTAAGTATCAGAAAATCAACTAAAAATAATCCCAACCGACCGACACAGTCATAGGTAGCTAACCATCCCAGATGGCGACCTAAACTTGTCACGTCTCGCTTACCCTCGTGCTGCCACCGGTGGTGCGTCATTCGTCGTAGTTGATGGACGCTCAGCTCGAATTACAATATAACGCCCGAACCAAACGTAAGTATTTTTTTAAATATTACTGGTAGCGCCATCTACCTTCGTATATATAACTAATCGCATCAACATGAATCGTTCCACGCTTGTCTAGTGCGAGCGATATCATATTTCCGTCCCTCTCTTTCCCTCTCCCTGGAAGAGGCACTGCCTTGCGCCTGATTTCGTCGCCGCGATCGTGAACGCGACGGACAGTCTCGAACATTCCGCTCGCTGAGAACGCCGTCTCGATACCGCTCCGCGCCGCGCCGCTGTATGTGATTTTGCCGCTTCCACCAAGGAAAACCCGCTCGTGAGTGCTAGTGAAAACAAGCAGCTGCATCGCGAAACCACTCGGAGGACAAGAAACGAAGAAGGCTGAATAAGGTAAGTGCCTTCCATCCTGGAAATATCCTATACCCACTCAATCACCTCCTCCGCCCTTATTCCTTTCTAGGCGACCCAGAACTCGCCCTAATACAGTCCATTTCCTTTTCCAAGTCGCCTAGAACCCTACCCCACGGTTTCGGCACCACGCCATACCATTTTTTTTGGTCCTTCGAGCCGGATTCATTTACGTTTTATACGTTATACCGCTATACCTAGGCAGTTATAGCACCTAGCTATACTCCTAATATATTCACATAACCGTCACATGGTTATTTCCGCCCGCATCAGTAGGTAAACTTTTATGTAGCTACCTACTTATTAAATTATTAATTCTGGAAATATCATAGTTGTCTTATAAATCTCATATTTCAAGCAACTTTTATTTCCTCAGCTCTAAAGTGTTGCCTAATTAGCCTACTTAGGTAAAATAATAGATACATTAGATATTCTTATTTTGTTTCGTTCTCATTAGCTTATACTTACGTAAGCATGTCACAACAAAAGAAGTCACGCGTGTCGGAAGACAAAGAGATGACAATCTTAGAAGCAAACGCAATATTTTATTTGAGCGCATTCAAAATATCTATGAAAGATCAAAAACCGCATCGATGTCTGACAGTAATAGCGAAGCATTTCTCAGTTATTGTACAACAGTAGATAGTATTCGAACAGATTTTCATAAGTTGTTAGACGATTATAACGCAAGATTACTTTCTATCAATCCTGATGAAAAACCGAACTATCAGGCGTATACCTCATTCGAAGATCTTTATTGTATTATTAAGCGTATACAATCGCAATTGGAGGGTAAATGTTCAGCAGAGCCCGTTGCCCGCAAACCGAGATTACCGCCAATCGAGATTATGTCGTTTGACGGAGATATACGAAATTGGCCGTTATTCTATGCAAGTTTTAAGTCTACAGTGCACGATAATGGTTCTCTGACAGATGCTGACAGGTTGTACTATTTAATAGGTAAACTGTCACCGAAGGCCCAGTCCGTATTTTCAGGTGTCACACCCTGTGCTGAGAATCATATTTCAGTCACTACTTGACAGATATCAAGACACGCGCGTCCTAGCGTCTACGTACTTTGACCAAGCTTTAAATCTCAAACTGTCCAGCAACGCGTCTGTCTCGAATTTCCAGCTGTTTATTGATAACTTCGTAACCGCGGTTAATTCTCTTAGGAATTTAAAATTAGAAGATCTTTCCGACTTTATGTTGCTTCAACTCGCTTTAAAAAAGTTTGACACTGATACAATTCGCGCATTCGAGATGACGGAACGCAATAATAAAATACCTACACTAGATAGTTTTATTTCGTTCATCAAAGATCAGTGTCGAATATTTCATAATACGCAGTCTGGTTCACCTGGCCCGTCTAACACTAACAACAACAAACAAAGGTTGAATAAATCGCGAAATAGTAATAATAACTCAGTCCCTAATCCACAATCTTACGTAACATGTTCGGAATCTAATAGTAATAATTCACAGAAGTGTCTGTGCAGTAATATAGTGCACGACCATTACTATAAGTGTCCCACCTTTAATGATTTAAATCCAATTGCTCGTTTTAAAAGCGTAAAAGATAACAAAGCTTGCATTAATTGCTTAAGCATAAAACATAAAACGAGTAATTGTTCCAGTAGAACGAGATGTCGCACGTGTAAACAAAAACATCATACACTGTTACATTTAGATAAAAATAACCGGTTGTCAAGTCAAGCCGCTGACCTTGACACACTCACGCAAGTGCAGAACACGGTAGCTGCGCCTTCCGCGTCTGAGGGCGAAGTATCGTTGTGTATGACATCCATTGCGCGGGCGACGCGCACGCGAGGACGGCACTCGCGCATCTATAATGATCCGCGCAGGGCCAAAACGCAGTGTACGGCGTCAAACACGGTACTGTTGGCGACAGCGCAAGTTATCGTACACGATGTTAATGGGTCGCCGCACATGGTACGTTGTCTGCTGGATAGCGCGTCTCAGACCAATCTAATAACATCGGAATGCTTCAAACGCCTCGGATTATGGAATAACTTTAAAAATACTAACTCAACCGTCAAAGGGATAGGCGGATCAGAAAGGCATTGCAGGGGTTCCGTAGATATTAAAATACATTCGCGTTTTGATAGGAATATTAATTTTAACATTTCTTCGCTTATCGTGGAGCGTATCACGGACGCATTGCCGAACGCTAATGTAGACGTAGCATCACTCACTCATCTCGAATCATTGCCGTTAGCCGACGCGGAGTTTGCGAATCCGGCAGGCATTGATCTTTTGATCGGAGCTTCAATATTTCCGCACTTGCTACTAACTAGAATAGTACGTAGTGAGCGATTTGATTTACCGCCCGCTATTGAGACGGTACTTGGGTATGTGATTATGGGTACCGTACCTACGTTACATACTTCTCATTGTATTACGTCTTGTTGTTGTTCTGCTCTTCAAGAGATCAAGGTGGGTGCTAAAACTGTGTGTAAGATAAAGCACTAATTAGCTATGCTATACTATGCTGCGCTATGCTGCGCCATGCTGCGCTATGCTGCGCCATGCTGCGCTATGCTGCGCCATGCTGCGCTTTGCTGCGCCATGCTGCGCTATGCTGCGCCATGCTGCGCTATGCTGCGCTATGCTGCGCCATGCTGCGCCATGCTTCGCCATGCTGCGCCATGCTGCGCTTTGCTGCGCCATGCTGCGATATGCTGCGCCATGCTGCGCTATGCTGCGCCAAGCTCCGCCATGCAGCGCTATGCTGCGCCATGCTGCGCTATGCTGCGCCATGCTGCGCTATGCTGCGCCATGCTGCGCTATGCTGCGCTATGCTGAGCTATGCTGCGCTATGCTACGCTATGCTAAGCTACGTTACGCTACACTATACTATACTACACATCCGCTTTGTATATAGATGACATTGCCTGTAATGTCATACCCGCTCCGCTAGCAATTTCGCTTTGTGAAGAGCTTATTCGGCTTTTCAAGCGAGGCCAGTTTGATCTTGTCAAATGGACAAGCAACTCTAAGGAGGTTCTCGCACGCATACCAGATTCTCATAAAGCTTCTCCAGACATTGAGTTTGAGAAGTCTGTACCGCATGAGGTTCTCGGTTTACGCTGGGACAAATCCTGCGATAGTTTTCGGTTTGACGTCTCACCGCCAGATGATAAGTGCGCCAAGCGCACTATGCTATCCACAGTGGCTCGACTATGGGACGTAGTGGGTTTTGTGGCTCCCACAATTTTGTACGCCAAGCTCTTGATCAAAGAGCTTTGGCTATCAGAGTGTGAGTGGGATGAAACACCCCCTGACCGTGTTGTCGCCGCTTGGGGCCAGTTTGTATTGAGCTTACCGCGCTCAATCAAATTGCTATTCCGCGTCATCTTGGGTTGGTGGATGGATGTACCATCAACTTAACAGGTTTCGCTGACGCCAGCGAGCGTGCTTACGGCGGAGTCGTATATCTGCAAGTCCGCATTGGTTCTAACTACTCGGTGCAGTTAGTTTGTGCCAAGTCTAAGGTCTCGCCTGTTAAAGCCGTTTCGGTTGCGAGACTGGAGTTGTGCGCGGCCCTTCTGCTGTCTCACTTGCTCCACAAGGTTCAAGACACAGTTTGGCCCCACTACTCTATTAATAAATATACGCATTTTCCGACTCCAAGGTAGTGCTCGCTTAGATTTATTCTTCTCCTCACCGCTGGCAGACTTTTGTCGCCAACCGCGTTAGTAAATTGATTGAACTTGTTCCCGCTACTTGTTTCAATCACGTCGCAGGTTATCGTACTCGTCTTCAGGAAGAACTCTCCATAGATCATATTGACTGGAAGTTTATTCCACCAGCATCACCGCATTTCGGTGGATGTTGGGCAGGCATGGTCAAAGTAATTAAAACGCATCTCTTCAAGGTTATAGGTCAACAGATCCTCTCTTACGAAGAGCTTTTAACTGTCCTTGCACAAGTCGAGGCACTGATCAACTAGCGTCCGCTTCCAACTCAGTGAGATCTAGCCTGAAGTTGGACCTACCTCTTAGTTTAAGTATTTAGTTAGTAGTTTTCGCTATTATTGCGTTTGTAGTTTTCGCTAAAGTTAATTTAGATTAATTTTATTGTCATATCGCTGTCTTAGCCTATTGATGGGTTATGCGGTAGTACACCCAACATAGCTAAGTTCAATTCTATTTTTCTTAAAGGCAACCCTTTAGGGCCGGGGGGATATGGTAGCGCCATCTACCTTCGTATATATAACTAATCGCATCAACATGAATCGTTCCACGCTTGTCTAGTGCGAGCGATATCATATTTCCGTCCCTCTCTTTCCCTCTCCCTGGAAGAGGCACTGCCTTGCGCCTGATTTCGTCGCCGCGATCGTGAACGCGACGGACAGTCTCGAACAATAATTTTTACAATAATTTTTTTAAATTTTTGTGAAAACCGGCCGTGTGGTTGATGGCATAGAATACGAATGTCACCATCCCCTATCTTCCCGTGGGTGTCGTAAGAGGCGACTAAGGAATAACACGATGCAAATACCATCTTTGCGTAGAGACGGAAAACTCGACATCAAACCTTATACGACTGCCTCGTTGGTCTCGCGGCATAAATGTGCGCGTGGGATCGGGAGGTCCCGGGTTCGATTCCTGGGTCGGGCAGTGTTATTGGGTTTTTCTGTCACGAAATTCTCAGTAGCAGCACGGAGTCTGGAAATGTGCCCGGTACGGCAATAGGCTCGCCCCTTATTACGTGGGACTAAAGTATATCTGGCGAAAAGTGGGTGTAGAAATACACCTCTGCCTACCCCTTCGGGGATAAAAGGCGTGACGTTATGTATGTATGTATGTATGTATGTACATTTTTGTACATTATTTTGCAGTTTAATTTTCTATTAGTTCATGCTTTAGAGGCCTGCGTTGTATGAATGGTATCAATTAGACCGAACAATGATATTTTAAACATTTCATTTACAAAGTGGTCGGTGGTTAATAAGACCTATAGAATTCGAACATAGGCCTTATTACCCTCTTCTATGGCATTATCAAGAGAATGCCTTTTGAAATGTTATTTTAACTGTTTTCTAATTGATTTATGGCATTTAGAGACTAATTTTAATCACTATGACTCCCCAGCGAGCTGTGTATGTGTTGTCTGATGAAAATCTGGTTGCGGCAGTCCGAGCAGTACCTAGGTACAATGTGGCCTATTTCAATAAGCGGTTTGTCAGAAGAGGACGATGATGATTTTGAGTGCCTAGATTTTTCCTAGTTATATTGATTTGTTTTGATGATTTGTCTTTGCTGTCATTATGAGCTTTATTGATATTATTATTTATGAAACTCAATTACCAAATACATGAAATTTATTTTGTATTATTTTGTTAGTTACAAGTTTTAGGCCTTATACTACTATAGTTTAATAAGGCCTAAAGACAATGTTTTTTATAAATGTTTAATTAAGACTATGTTTATGGCAGTAGTTGCCGTTTTTCACTTACAATACATAGTAATTGGTATAAATGATTAATACATACATACATACATATCGTCACGCCTTTTATCCCCGAAGGGGTAGGCAGAGGTGTATTTCTACACCCACTTTTCGCCAGATATACTTTAGTCCCACGTAATAAGGGGCGAGCCTATTGCCGTACCGGGCACATTTCCAGACTCCGTGCTGCTACTGAGAATTTCGTGACAGAAAAACCCAATAACACTGCCCGACCCAGGTATCGAACCCGGGACCCTCCCGATCCCACGCGTACATTTATGCCGCGAGACCAACGAAGCAGTCGTATAGGGTTTGATGTCGAGTTTTCCGTCTCTACGCAAAGATGGTATTTGCATCGTGTTATCCCTTAGTCGCCTCTTACGACACCCACGGGAAGATAGGGGGTGGTGACACTTGTATTCTATGCCGTCAAATTTTTATATTTATGTATAAATAAATGTAAATAATATACAGGGCTTATTTTACAACAGGGCAATGTTTATTACAAAATAACGTTCCCAGGCCCATTTAGTTATAAGTATAAATGTGCGCGTGGGATCGGGAGTTCCCGGGTTCGATTCCTGGGCCGGGCAGTGTTATTGGGTTTTTCTGTCACGAAATTCTCAGAAGCAGCAAGGAGTCTGGAAATGTGCCCGGTACGGCAATAGGCTCGCCCCTTATTACGTGGGACTAAAGTATATCTGGCGAAAAGTGGGTGTAGAAATACACCTCTGCCTACCTCTTTGGGGTTATAGGCGTGAGACTATGTATGTATAAATATAAAAATAAATATTATACATAAAAATAAATATTATATTATAAATATAATGTTACTAATGTTACACCTCTGACTACCCCTTCGGAGATACAGGCGTGAGTCTATCTAAAAATTATAATTCTGTCTACAATAGTGGTAAAGATGTGACGTGATTTGTTCGAAGGTCTGCCATCAATGAACCTTCGATTCGATCTATTTGATAGCATTGTCATAGCAATGCAATCAATGGTTTGCCACCGTAGATATAATCGAAATCATTAATTTGTGCCGAGTAATACGTACTTTAAAGTAACTTTTAATAAATGAATAAACCGGTCTGGTTAATAGTACATACCCTATAAATAATAAGCGTACATAAATACTCAAATAGTGAGTAAATATTGTCAAGCAATTAATGAATATTTAAAAAGGTGACCGAGATAGGTTAAACGTTTTCAATCAACTGAAGTGAGGGTAATTAGTATCATGCAATGTTTATTAGCATGCATCCTGCGTACCAACGGCTATACTTGCCTACTAGTCGTAAAGAAAGCGAAGCTCAGAAAAATGGATACTTGTCTCAATTGTGGGGTTAGGTTGTCGCTTGGTAGTCATCCAGCCGTAGCTGATACTTCCAAAGTACCTAGGTGGTCGATATATTTATCTGCCATTACCCAATTTACTTAATGGCAGGTCAAATTATACTTCAAATGCAGTTTCGTACAACACCATCTGCACCATAAATGCGTGGGACCAGGATAATACCGTGACGGGGCACGCGCTCCTAGGGCGCCTAACCAAGAAGGCGTTCTAAAGTCTAAACAATAATATGTAAATAATTAAATTATTATATACTTCATTTACGTCAAATAACTATAAAATTTATATAGTTTCTAACTGTTGCGGGAGTCGTCATTTAAAAACCAATAGATAGGTATATTTCATAGCAGAAAACTTTTTATCGGTCATTTTCTCGATTTTCAGAGGGTAATGACCAATTGTCGTATGACCTAGTACTTCGAATTATTATAGGCCCAAAAGTACCGACACGGCCTCAGACGGCCCTGGCACAAGTCCACTCGTGCTGTGACTATCAGCCAATCTTGATATTTCTTTTGCTTTTCAATAAGCAAATTGGATATTAAGTGTTTTATGATAATCTTTGGATTTGCTAGGCATAGGCAACTCTATATATTTGCTGATTGGGTAATTTGCATTTGTCTTCGATCTTATAGTTGGAACATCTCTTCTTCGCTTCTGCTTCTACTATGTCGTACATCGCTACACTGCCACAATTCTTACCATTATTATCAGTCATAATAATGTCATAATTGAATAGTACTTAGGTAACAATTGGGAACATTTTAATTTTACATACATACATAGACTCACGCCTATTTCCCCGAAGGGGTAGGCAGAGGCATATTAAACGCCCACTTTTCGCCAGTGTTTTGATCCCACGTAATAGGCGGCGAGCCTATTGCCGCTTATCGGGATATTTTGTTTGCCAGAGCCTCGTCCGTTGATCGGCAGGTGCACCACTTGCAGGTGAGGTTGGCTTGGGACCCTAAGTTCTTAGTGGGAACCCTATGCATTTTAATTTTACTTGTCTATATTGTATATATTGTTCCATAATTAAGAGACTGGGCCCATACCTTTCTTGATCGGATAACTTTTTCATATATCCAGGAATCTAACTCACAAAGGTAAAGTAGAAACTTACACTCGACTAGTCGCTTAATTCTCGTACTGTGTCCGATTTGTCGCTAAGTGTAGCACATACGAACAAACTTAGTTAAACATTTATAAATGTGGGCGCACTATCAGTGATAGATCTAAGTTTATGACTGGCGTTTATACTGGCTCGTGTGTAGCTGACAAATCACAGTCGCTTTGTCCTGCTGAGTGGTAATTAACTATACTCCTTTCGCTGCAAGATTATTATAAAAATGGTACGTTTCGTTTTAGAGAAGTCGTCAGACACTAAACCTAGTATCGTGTTCGATGGTAATTGGAAGAAGAAACAATCGAAGAACCGATTTTGGACCACTAAGTTCGTTGAATTTTGTAATAGAACGGATTTGCACGGATATAAGTATATTGTGAGGGCAGATTTCAATTATGTTGAAAGGTTTGTGTCTCGCTTGTATTTATGTAGCGACTAACAGTGTCGTATTTTATTTTATTACTAGCTTTTGCCCGCCGCTTCGCGCGCGTTAAATTCGGGGTAACACAAATTTACTTTCAGTCTCAAGTTGTGTGAAGACAGTCCTGATTATTTTAAAGACTTCAGAAACTCTATAGGGTACAAAGTAACTCGGTCAGTATCCATGACAATATCTACAACGTACTATTACCTAAAAGGTACATACCCATTACCTACCTAATAAAATAACATTGCATACAGTCAAATGTCAAAGCCATGTTCTAATACATATTCAATATATCTCTATAAACATTTTCGCATTTTTAATATTAGTAGGGAAAATCGTTTCAGCCATTTAAGCTTATTATATAATTATTACGTTTATATATGCGAAAAATTTAATCAACGTGCACAATATGACATTATGTATGACGTGACAGTACTGACTTGGTACTGACAGATATGCGATGGCACATGCGCAGCACTCAATTATTAGCGCATGCGTTCTTACTTCCAAGAGGTAAATTTGTGCCGTACAAACTTCTACCCTCCCTACAATCCCTCCGAGTTTAATTTTTGCAACTTATGGTAGCCTATGTCCGTCTCCATGTTCCAATATATCTCGATATTAAATTTCAACAAAATCGGTTCAGCCGTCTTAGCGTGAAAACGGAACATACATACATACATACATACATACACACTTTCGAATTTATAATATTAGTAGGGATGCGTGTGTGTATTATGCCTAAGTGCCATACAGCAGATAAAACGTCAGCTTTGTTCGAAGTCTGCTTGAAATATTCTCAGGCTAACCGGTAAAACGCAGATGTGATGTAAGTAAATATTATACTGACTATTGATTCACAGCAATCTACCTATATACTTACGTACCCTATATATTATGTGTTGTATTGAACCTTGGGGATTTAAGTACTTCTTAATTTTTCTTGCGAAAGCTATGCCAATACTAAGCTTTAAGATCTTTACTTCATGATTCAATTTCTGTGAAAAAATATTCACAAGATAAGCTTGAGAGAGTGCGCGACATTCAGGAGGCCAATTCTGCTATTTTTATATGACATTGATATTATATTTTGAATGAATTTAAAAGCGGTATTCTGATAACCTAATGTCATTATCGTATAATTTAAAATAAACAGTTCGTCGTTGACACATACGATCTCGTTGCAATTTCATTCAAATATCAGATAATTTAGAAGAATACGCTTTTTGTGACGTAAGTATGACACTGACATGATATAGAGACTATATATATTTAGCAGAATTGGGCCCCTGTTTAAAATCCGCACAATTACCTACCACTTGTCACTACATAATTTTTAATAAGGGCGTCATTCGATTCTGTTTCTGTTAGGAATGTGTATTAGCAGTATTTGAGAACACAACGTGACAATAGCAACTACTTACGAAAATGTCTGGCTTCGCGAGAGAGCTGCTTTTCTCTCTAAAGCGCAAGCGGTAATATTATATTGAACCACAGAATAAAGAGAGTTTGAACTTTGATTCGACAGAATAACGTAGAGTACTCTAGGTATATGTCTAGAATTACCGTAGCCAGGCAGGAAGGTGTATCAGAAGTGCGCAGTGGAAGATGTAATACATCTACCTGACCACGATAGACAATGATCCAGACACAATGCACTGCGTTGCACAGCGATGAATTATAATCATAACTACACTTAATATTAATAAAATGTCTTACCAACTCTTAGTGATGTTCTTGAGTGGAGTCCTGGAGGCAAGCTAGATACACACAAGACTAAAACTGGCCAATATTAGCAAGTGAATTATCTTTACTTTACCAGACTCTAACGCAGCGTCTTCAATGCACGATGCAAGTTCACAGGATTCGCAATTTCTCCTTGCAAATGTCAGTGAATAGTTCACAATGTCTTTTATCACAATTTACCGTTGCCAGCACTAGATCAGGCGGCATTCAAGGCGGTTTACTCTATTTAGTTCAATTAATCAATTCACACGAAATGCAAAAAGGTGTGCTCACAATAACTTTTCACAAAATGTTCAATATGTCACAAACCGTGCCGGGAGTCAAAAAAGCGGCAATTTAATAGATCTCACAACTATTCGCGTAGCTACAATGATGTGCTTTTCAAAGGGCGATATTTTATTTTACGTACGAGCCGACAACGTGGTAATTTCTCAAAAGGGGCGAACGGAAGTGACAGTTCAGTGTGACCATTGTCAGAAATTTTCAATAGACTAAACAAAATGTTACTCAATCGATCTAATCGATTTGACTTATAATACAAACTAATTCTATTTCAAACATCCACCCGCCCCGGACCGGCCTACCGGTCCGCTAATCGGTTGGTAGACGTGACAATGTTGCAACCGCTCTCCTCAGAATCGAACCGTCCACCAAGACCTCAGCAAATCGGGGAACTCCATCAGCCCCAGTTACCAAATGAAGGATGCGCCCCCTGCGCCATCTGAGTGGCGGAAGGTTAGCCTCCTTGATCAAAACGAGGTCACCAATCTTGGGTGGATCGGTCTTGTCGGTCCACTTAACGCGTTGCTGGAGTATGTGCAAATATTCCAAGTTCCAGCGTTTCCAAAAGCTCTGAGTAATCTGGCGTACCAATTCAAAACGCGAGAGACGACCAGGTCTCGTATCAATATAGGGGTACTCAGGCAAGGCGACAAGTGGGCGACCAATCAAAAAATGGCCCGGCGTAAGGGCCTCCAAATCATTCGGATCTGAGGAGATCGGGCACAATGGCCGAGAGTTCAAAACGGCCTCAATCTTACAAAACACAGTTGCGAGTTCCTCAAATGTAAGAACAGACTCACCGATTGTCCTGCGCAAGTGTGTTTTGGCCGATTTTACGGCGGCCTCAAATATACCACCCCAGTGTGGACAATTTGGTGGGGAAAACAACCAATTTATCCCACGTCGGGCAAGCCTATCACCTATATCAGCTTTGTTGGTTTCAAGGAAATTAACAACATCATTCAAATAATTATAGGTGCCCTTGAAGTTAGTGCCGCAGTCAGAACGGATCAAGGAAGGCATCCCTCTGCGGGATACAAATCTGTCAAATGTGGCTACAAACGCCTCGGTCGTAAGCGAGGAGACCAGTTCTAAGTGTACGGCCTTTGTGGAGAGACAAACAAAAACACACAAGTAGGCCTTAACAGTCTTGCTGTTTCGAAGTGTCGACGTTTTCACCAAAAAGGGACCTGCGAAGTCCGTGCCAACACCGTCAAACGTCCTGCTCTCAGTTACGCGATCTGCCGGTAAGTCTCCCATCAAGGGCTGCATGGTAGAAGCCTTGAGCTTATAGCAAGGGATGCAGCGAAAGACTACACTCCGAATAATTCTTCGGGCAGACAAAATCCAAAATTCGCGTTGCAAAATGGCCAAGAGCGCATTACAACCAGCATGCGAATTTTTAAGGTGACGGTCAGTTACCAACAAGCGTACCAAATGACCGTCCTTAGGTAACAAAAGGGGGTGACGTGCTCTGTAAGGGAGGTTGGCGTTCTTGAGACGCCCTCCAACGCGCAAGAGACCCGTATCGTCCAAAAAGGGGTTCAATTTAGATACAGCGCCCGATAATTTCAATTTCCCTGACTTGAGGATAGCAATCTCCTTCTCAAAGTGCGCCAATTGCACAGTACGAACCCAAAAGGTGAGGGACTCCTGTCGTTCCTGTGGTGAGAGAAACAGTGTCAGTCGTTTCTGTTGTGGGTGCCTAAAATTAAAAACAAAACGCTTTATCCAAGCAGTGACACCTAACAACTTGTCAAGGGAGCTGTAGCGATTCAACAAAAAATCGGGGTCGAAGGCGCATTCCACCTTCTCAAGAGCGAGTGTTCGTAGACCCGGCAAATTAGAAGTATTCAAAACTGGCGTTCGAGGCCAATCAATTTCTGGTCGACTCAACCATTCCGGACCCCACCACAGCGAATGACCTATCAAACTAGGCGTCAAGCATCCGCGCGAGGCACAATCAGCGGGGTTGAGCTCACCTGGCACGTGTCTCCAAACAAGCTTGACTTCGGATTTCTGGATTTGGGAAACGCGATTAGCAACAAATACCTCCAAAGTGTGGACCGAAGCCTTCAACCAACAAAGAACAATTTGGCTGTCTGTCCAGGCGTAGGTCCCATCAATACAAATGCTTTTACCCAAAGTACTGGACACGTGGTTCAATAAGCGCACAAGTAGGGCTGCTCCCGAGAGTTCCAATTTTGGGATGGTCAGAGATGTCCGAAGGGGTGCAACCTTGCTCTTCGCCATGATCAGGGAAACTCTCACCTGACCTGAGGCACTGACTGTGCGCAAGTACACCACGGCCGCGTGACCACGTTCCGAGGCATCACAAAACCCGTGAAGGGTTGCCTTGTACTTCCCGGGAGGAAGGATGGGACGAGGCAAGGAGATCTCGTTGACGGCAGGAAGTGAGGATACAAAAGAGGTCCATTCCTCAACAAGAGTGCCGTGTAGAGGTTCGTCCCAGATCAATCCTGCTGTCCAAAGCTTCTGCAAGAAGCATTTTGCCCAAAATATAATTGGACAGATCCAACCATTCGGATCAAAGGTTCTGGCGACAGTAGACAATACGAGACGTTTAGTCCAAGAACACGGCAATTTCAAATCTACGTTATACGTAAAGATGTCTTGGACTGGTCTGTACTGAACGCCGAGAACAGCCATCATGGTGGGGTTGTCAACAATCTCAAACAAATGTGGATCCTGCTGATGATCCTCTGGCAAGCCTTCCAAAAGCGCTGGTGAGTTGGAAATCCATTTGCGCAACTCATAACCAGCGGAGGCCAAAATACCTATCAATTCGTCCCGCAGGAGAATCGCCTCGTCCGCTGTGGAGGCACCCGAGCAAATGTCATCGACGTAAATATCGTCCTTCAAGATGGCAGAGGCTCGTGGGAAACGTAGGCCTTCGCGGTCTGCGAGCTCCCAAAGAGAACGTATTGCCAAGTAGGGGCTTGACCTTAACCCGTACGTATTAGTATTGAGCTCGTAGACGACCATGGGATCACGAGGAGACTCTCTCCAAAGGATCAGCTGGAAGCGACGGTCATCAGGGAGGATAATAGTCTGCCTGAACATCATTTTTATGTCGGCCACAAAGACAACCTGATGTCGTCGGAAGCTTGTGATGACGTCACAAAGGTCCTTGACCAACTTGGGACCAGAATGCAAGCACTGGTTCAAGGATACGCCTGTTGAAGTCTGCGCAGAACCATCAAACACTGTGCGCAGCTTGCCAGTCGATGGCTTCAATACCGCATGATGCGGGAGAAAGTAATGCTCCACCGAACGCCAATCCAAATTTGACACAGACATGTGTCCCAACTGTTCATATTCCCTCATGAACTCAATGTACTTCTGTCTGAGCTCCGGATCACGACCCATGCGGCGCTCCATGGCCAACAACCTCTTTTCGGCTAAAGGTCGTGACTCACCAAGCGGAGGCCGAACAGACAGGAAGGGTAGCCTCGTAATAATCCGACCAGAACGGAGTCGACCAGTGTTGTTCTGGAAGAACAGCTCGCACTCCTCATGTTCTGGATTCAAACGGGCAACTTGAGGGGGCTCCTCTACCTCCCAAAACCTCTGAACTGCATCAGAGAGAGCAGAGCCTACAGCCAACAAATTATCAAGTTCGGGTGGAGGGGGGTCCCTAGGTACAGGTCCCATCAAAGCAAATCCAAATATGGTCGGGATGGCAGTCAAACCATTTGGCACCAAGACCCGTTTCCCACCAATCAAAATTCCACCGAGGACATCAGAGCCAATCAACAAGTCGATTTGTCCCGGTGTGTCAAATTTGGGGTCTGCCAGTTCCAATCCCGATGTCAAATTCACCACAGCAGCGGGTAGCTGTTTCTGTGGGTGCATACCCAAAATATTCTTCAACACAATAGCCGAGGTTTTAATCCTCGGGTGTGAAGATTCAACAGGGCCAAACAAAACCTTAACTTGCCCTTCAACATTAGAGGCTACGTCACCTATGCCCCGTATACAATTTGGAAATAAACCCATATTTAATTTAACCTGCCCTACTAAACAAGTGGAAACAATGCAACCTTGTGAACCTGTGTCCAATATAGCACGGACAACAACAGAGGTCCCCGTGGGTCCCCAGACCCTAACAGCAACCGTTGGTAGGATAACGGTCTCAATGGGGGAGGTTGGAGTTATAGGGCAGGGGTCAATGACCTATTGTTGCCTGGGCGGCGACCGTTGGCCAGGACCAGGCAGGTCAAAATGAGGGTGCGGCTTGAAGTCCTCAAAAGCGCGATGACTCGATCCGCGCGCCATCTGTGGGGGGTCATAATGACGCACCCGCCCAAAACGAGGTGGGCGCGAGTCAAGGCGGGGACGCTCCGCCAAAGGAGGGGAATACCTGGGGCAGCAGTCATGGTGCTGGTGACGTTGCGCGGCACATTCAGGTGCGCGAGAGAGAGGAGGCGTGCGCACGCTACGGTTCTCCAAGCGGGGTGAGTGGCGATCAATTGAGCGAGGCGACTCTCGGCTACGCGCCGGTGAGCCTCGGCTGCCACCTTCAAAACACCCGCCCGTGCGCGGCGTCGGCTGGTTGGACAAGCGGCCTACCTCTCTGGCATTCATGCAGAGAATGTCCAAATGCTGTCCTCCACAGTGAGGACAGGGGCGAGAATTTGGGCAGTCTCGCTGGTAGTGGGACCCCAAACAAGAGAAGCAAAGGCGGCGGGCATTCGCGATGCGCCTACGAGAGGCGACATGCAGGTCCAAGAATGCCCTACAACTGGCCGTTCTGTGCCCCGTGACCTTGCAGTAGGAGCACTCCACTGGGCTCTGCGTGACTGCAAAGCGAGGAGGGCGCCGGTCAACACTGGCTCGGGTGTGAACGCGAGCCTGCTCCTTGACCTTGGGCGGCTGCGACTTAGCCGGCGTGTCACCACCGGAGTTGTCCAAGACCCGGCACTCATCCTCCAGGAACCTCTCCAGGTCAGCAAAGGGGGGCAGATGGGTCGCGCTATCCCCACCAAAGCGCTGTTCAAAACGGTTCAAAGTCGGCAGGCAGCTTCTTCAGCACAATGTGCACCAATAGATAGGACCATTGGTCCACGGGCAGGTCAAGGCACTTAAGTGCGTTGATGGCCACCAAAAGCGGGTTCAAAAGTTGGGTGCGCAACCCAGAGACCCGGGTGAGCGTCGGCAAACCCAAAATCTGCTCAATGTGCGTGTCGGCGAGGCCACGCTTATTATGGTACCTACGGGTGATTAGGTCCCGAGCCGTCTGGTACGCCTCGTCAGACACGGGCAGATGCTGGATGAGGCCCTTAGCCTCCCCATCCAGAACCGACATTAGATAGGCCAACTTTTGTGCCGGCCGAAGGTCAGCCCTATCATTGACTAGGCTTTTTTAAACTTTCGCGATTTGTATACATCATACAAAATAAATAAGCGGGTCTTAATCGCGTAAACTAACTTATTTAAGGTATAAATACCTATTTGGTTCCGACGTTTCGCTCGTCTTGCACCGAGCGTGGTCGCGGAGAGACTGATGAGAGCTCAGCGCCGTCTTGTGGAAGTGCGGGTTTCGGCACCTACCCTCACTTGGTCTTTATTTAAGTTCGCAATGTCGGTACTCCGACACACTACACTAATGACGTCTACACACTGTTGAGATTTATCACTGCGGCGGTGTCTACACTTGCTGATGACTGGATTCCAAGTAGCCGATAATCTATATCCATCCTCCCGGTTGAAATTGTTATGTTTCTTGATTTCTACCGCTTCACGTACTATCCTGGAGTAATAGTGACGATCGGTGGATAAGACCTGTGGTTGATGCAGTTCTATCCAGTGGTTTGGTCCAGACTCCAACAAATGCTCAGCTATCGCCGACTTATTAATCTGTCGGTTTTTTACAGCTGCGATATGTTCCTTTACTCTTTCAGCGATTGTACGCTTAGTCTGCCCGATATATGAACTACCACAGCTGCAATCGACTTTGTAGACGCCAGGTGTTTGGAGAGGAATGACATCCTTTGGGGTACGCAGATTGTGTGCAATCTTAGAGAGCGGACTGTATACAGTCTTGATGGAGTATTTCTTGAGTTCTGTTCCAACCTTGTCCGTCACTCCCTTTAGATATGGCATGTACGCCGGCACTCTGCTTACTTCAGGTCTACGATCTTGACGTTCCACGTTCCACGTCGTGACGTGGAACAATTCGCAGACAAATTGAACTCCATACATCCAAACATCCGATTTACATACGAAATGGAGGTAGACGGATCGTTAGCCTTCCTTGACGTTAAAGTGACAGTGAGAGATAATGGTACCCTTGGACACACTGTATATAGGAAACCGACACACACCGACAGGTATCTTAACGCGAACTCGCACCACCATCCGCGGCATTTGGATTCCGTTGTGTCCTCGCTAGTGAACAGAGCGTATGACCTGTGTGACCCTGAACAGTTAAATAGTGAGCTGTCACATGTTCGGGAGGTACTGAGGCGCAATGGATACAAGAAGAAGATACTCCGTCTGAAGAGGAAAGATCGTAGACCTGAAGTAAGCAGAGTGCCGGCGTACATGCCATATCTAAAGGGAGTGACGGACAAGGTTGGAACAGAACTCAAGAAATACTCCATCAAGACTGTATACAGTCCGCTCTCTAAGATTGCACACAATCTGCGTACCCCAAAGGATGTCATTCCTCTCCAAACACCTGGCGTCTACAAAGTCGATTGCAGCTGTGGTAGTTCATATATCGGGCAGACTAAGCGTACAATCGCTGAAAGAGTAAAGGAACATATCGCAGCTGTAAAAAACCGACAGATTAATAAGTCGGCGATAGCTGAGCATTTGTTGGAGTCTGGACCAAACCACTGGATAGAACTGCATCAACCACAGGTCTTATCCACCGATCGTCACTATTACTCCAGGATAGTACGTGAAGCGGTAGAAATCAAGAAACATAACAATTTCAACCGGGAGGATGGATATAGATTATCGGCTACTTGGAATCCAGTCATCAGCAAGTGTAGACACCGCCGCAGTGATAAATCTCAACAGTGTGTAGACGTCATTAGTGTAGTGTGTCGGAGTACCGACATTGCGAACTTAAATAAAGACCAAGTGAGGGTAGGTGCCGAAACCCGCACTTCCACAAGACGGCGCTGAGCTCTCATCAGTCTCTCCGCGACCACGCTCGGTGCAAGACGAGCGAAACGTCGGAACCAAATAGGTATTTATACCTTAAATAAGTTAGTTTACGCGATTAAGACCCGCTTATTTATTTTGTATGATTGACTAGGCTGTCGAACAAATTAATGAAGCCCAGGTAGCTTCCTAGGCAGCCATCAAAATGGGGGAGGTCCAAAGTAGGGAGCCTACTCACCAGCCCCGGTGCTGACCTAGGAAGCTCCTGCTTCAGGCCGGGTTGCCCTTCCCTATCGGCAACTAGTTGTCTCGCACTATTGGAGACAGCATCATACAGGTCTAAGACCTGGGCATAGTCTTCACTGACCTTATTTCGCTGGTCAGCAGTGAAATCATTGATTGACACTTCAAGACAGCAAGTGCTGAAAGTGCGGAATTGCTGTTCCACACTTGCCAGGCGATCGTCAATCCGCTCGTACCTCTGAAGTAAGGCCTGCTGGCGATCAGGCCGGTTCACTAAAGCATTGGCCGAGGCAAACCAGCACAAATCTGATGCAATAGCACCAGCAGCCGCGCGCAAGTCCTTGATAGCTGACATAATCAAAATTCAAAAGAGCCCGGACAAGCGCTAAATAAAATTAACAACCAAAACTTAATTTTTCTTAATTCTTTGAAACCAACAAAGTATTAGCCTGTTTACTGCAAGTGCAGGCAAGTGACAGGTATTTACTGCCCAACAAAATTAAAGGTTTCAGTATATTGAAACAAACACAAAAGTTATCAAAGTTATAACTTATAACAAATTAATAAAGTTGAAACTTCAACTTAATTAGTTAATTATTTGCAACAGACAGACTAACTGTGTTATTTATGATATACAATAGGAAGTAAGCACAGAATATGTGTTACCTAACAATATTATCTTTATATTATAACAAAACAAAGTTTATTAATGTGACCCGCCCAAGTGGCAAGGTCAAGTTGGTTGTTATGTTTATGAATATATGCAATAAACTAAATTTACTAAATTTATTGATACATACAGCTGTTATGTATCCAAACAAACTGACTTATTAATGCAACAACAAATTTAAGTTAGATTTTTCAACAATACAAATCAACAATGACTGATTAAGGTTATGTGTGACAATGTGTTTCAAATTATCTAGGTCAACTTATACAATTAAATATTATGTATTTTAGTCAATAACTGACCTGACAAACACTACAATACTGTCTACAAGGTGAGATATATAGCTCATACAACACCAATCTGAGTTCAGATACAATCAACGGCTAAGATACAAGTTTACAATATAGGCAGTTAACCACGCTCTGCTACCAAAAAATTATGTCTAGAATTACCGTAGCCAGGCAGGAAGGTGTATCAGAAGTGCGCAGTGGAAGATGTAATACATCTACCTGACCACGATAGACAATGATCCAGACACAATGCACTGCGTTGCACAGCGATGAATTATAATCATAACTACACTTAATATTAATAAAATGTCTTACCAACTCTTAGTGATGTTCTTGAGTGGAGTCCTGGAGGCAAGCTAGATACACACAAGACTAAAATTGGCCAATATTAGCAAGTGAATTATCTTTACTTTACCAGACTCTAACGCAGCGTCTTCAATGCACGATGCAAGTTCACAGGATTCGCAATTTCTCCTTGCAAATGTCAGTGAATAGTTCACAATGTCTTTTATCACAATTTACCGTTGCCAGCACTAGATCAGGCGGCATTCAAGGCGGTTTACTCTATTTAGTTCAATTAATCAATTCACACGAAATGCAAAAAGGTGTGCTCACAATAACTTTTCACAAAATGTTCAATATGTCACAAACCGTGCCGGGAGTCAAAAAAGCGGCAATTTAATAGATCTCACAACTATTCGCGTAGCTACAATGATGTGCTTTTCAAAGGGCGATATTTTATTTTACGTACGAGTCGACAACGTGGTAATTTCTCAAAAGGGGCGAACGGAAGTGACAGTTCAGTGTGACCATTGTCAGAAATTTTCAATAGACTAAACAAAATGTTACTCAATCGATCTAATCGATTTGACTTATAATACAAACTAATTCTATTTCAAACAGTATACATTAGCAAAATTATTTAAAAAAGGATTCTGCCTACAATAGGTACAGATTTTTTAAGAATATTTACCAGCTCATATGACATAGGTATTTAAATGCCAACGGACTTATGATCATTTTATGGAATCGAAATCCACCAAAACTTTTGATATATTGACCAATTTACAATACTACGTATTAAAAGGGGCCACATATGTAAAGATATATCTGTCAGTTATACGTGTACAGTATTAACAACTGAGGGTCTACCACGAGATTTGCTCTCGATCGTCACAGTGACGATAGACTACTCGACGGGAACAATTTCCATACATTTTCTTAAAGCGATCGATAGATATATCGGAGAGTAGCGATCGATAGAGTCCACTAGGGGGCGCATTTAGGCAATGTAGGAAAATTGTTCCCGTCGACTAGTCTATCGTCACTGTGTAAAACTCGTACTAAACCCTCTGGGTGTGGCGCAGTGATAGTACCTATCGGTGAAAAGTCGCTAGAACGATTTTCAAATTAATTACTTAATACACTATTTTTATTTATAAATATGAATTGTTATTATTGCTAGTATTATATGACTTGCTAAAGCCGATCTAAGCAGATCAATAAAAAATGGGTAGAGAAAATTTTTGTGATTTATGTAACTTGTTATTTGGTTTAAGAAAAATGAATGAATACATTTAAAGATTATGAATAATCTCGCGAATGGATCATGGATTTAATTAGCGTTTCATAAACATAGGTTATTTACTGGTATAGACATCTTTATGTAATTAAACAAACTTTGACAAACGATTTCATAGAACGAATATTAGACAGTAATAAACGCACTAGCAAAAGCCAACTTAGGCCTATGCTCAAAAGCTGGACTCAATTTAAAATGAAGAGGAGCGAGATGAGGGAGAAGGAATAGGGGGTGTGGCCTCTGTCACTCTCACTCGACGAACGAAACGCAACAGTATATATACTGTTACCATACGTCCATATTCTGTGAGGGGGTTATACTTCTCTGGTCAAGCCGATGCATTGATGCTGAAATCAGCAAGGCTTTCAATCTACTTTGTAAAGACTTTCTGGCCATAGGTGCACCTCTCTTAGAGAAATATTGACGGCGCCCATCTTTTCACCAGAAACTCATTGTATTGATGGCATATTGTAACCGAAATTGGTGCAGGTACATTAATATCCGTGTAATCAGATGAAATTCTTATTGTAGGAGTTGTTGGGCATTGGCTGTGTTGGGGAGTATTGCGTTTGCAGCGTATTTCCTTGTGACAGCCTACAAATGGTATGCAAGGAACCCCATTGTTACAGTAAGTCCTCTGTTGCTTTTTTAGTGTGTCATAGTCATTAAGTCATTATGTAGGTCTGTTCATAGAAATAAAATTGAAGAGTTTGTTTCTTATATCAAAATACCATAATTATGTAAATTCAATAACAATAGCAAAGAAATTACTTTGTCTGTTTATTCATTCGGCACCGAAACTGAATTTAGAGAAGTATTCAAGTTTCATGTAAAAATATCTGAAATTGATTAGGGGCAAGCGATAATTAATATTTAATAATGTAATTATCAGGATAAGGAACTTCGATAAGTTAATGGCGTGTGGCGTGGGTTAGAACCCGGTACCCTCTGCGTGGCAATTTATTGTTAACTCCACCGTCGTAGGTACCAACGTAACCACGTGACAGCGCGGCAGTGTGTCCGCAATAGGTCGTTACATGAGTGGTTTTAGTGAGTAGGTTCGAAGGCCTCTAGAAAAGTTTCACACACCTTCTTCCATCAGTCCCAAATTGGTACTTGTAAGATCGCAACTGGATTTTCACTGCCATACAAAAAACATGATGTTACCTATACCTATCCTTAATTTTTCTGACAACAGTCTAACACACGTTAGATATTTGGGGACTCTAATAACTTTGTTACGCGGCAGTGTGCACAGCTTGAGCGGGAAGTAGTACCTAATACTTAATTTATATTCCTTCTTTCTCTGGTAACTTATGTACTTATCCAATGTAGTCAGATGAAACAAAATCAAACGACATTTCCTGCCTGCGGCAAAAATACGCTGGATGCCAGCATTTTTTTTAAACAAGTAGACGCGCAATCACATGTTGTACCTCTATATTTCTCCTTTATGACTGCCTCGTTGGTCTCGCGGCATAAATGTGCGCGTGGGATTGGGAGGTCTCGGGTTCGATTCCCGGGTCGGGCAAAGTGTTATTGGGTTTTTCCGTTAGGAAATTCTCAGTAGCAGCTCGGAAGTCTGGTAATGTGCCCGGTACGGCAATAGGCTCGCCCTTTATTACGTGGGACCTAAAAATTCATGGCGAAATGTGGGTGTTATATAACACCTCTGCCTACCCTTTCAGGGATACAGGCGTGAGTCTATAAATAAAATAAATATTAATAAATCTTCATTAGTAAGTACCTACGTTACAAAAGAAACTCACGAGTGATGATGATGATAAAGAACCCGTCACACTTCGCTTGCCTTTAAGTAGGTACTTGTAGAATATTTGAATTACCTAGATTTTTTTCAAAAAGGTACAACTTTTGTACTTCCCTACCACAAACTTTTTTGATACCGTACCTTCGTCAAGCACAGGGACCTACCCTCTAAACAGTTAGATATGCTTCTTAGTTTGTAATTAATACCTATGCGTACATATCTACTTTCGTTTCGAGTTTCAGAGCAAAGTTTAGTTTATTTTGAAAGAATATTGCTTTTTATAGGCAGGATGTGAGGTAGGTACTAGGTGGGCTAGGTATAGCTATCTATCGCAGCTGTCATTCTGGCCAAAAGTAAATAATAAGCTAAGTTAAAACTAGCTAGCTAATTAGCTTTATAACAACATCGTTGCCAGTTCGATCATCTTGCGATAAAACCATGCAGAACACACTCCTAAAATCCTTGAAATAATGTTAGCAAGACAGTTTAGAGCAGTATTGATCAAAAGACAAACTGATAGCTACGGTTGCAAATCGCGTTATCCAAATATTTCAATTTCGTCCAAAGTTTGATAGTTTTCATGTTTACTAGCCTGTGGCTGACCTCGCCAATGACAAAATGGACTTTAGGGGAATATACCTACGGTGCAGTTTCACCGGAGTAATAAAAAGTACAATAATTTTAAGAATAACCATTAAAATGTCTAAAATAGAACCCTCCGTCTGTTTCGTCTGTTATATGCGTAGCATGTACCTACCTACTATAAAATGATTTAAATGATTTAAATAACATTAAACTTCTCAGATGTTAGTTAACTAAATATCGGTATTGACTGGGCCTAATGTGTGGTAATAGCGGGTACCCCGGTGAATTTATGTCGTTCTTGTATTTTAGGTCATTGAAAGTACACAAGGGGCTATATGGGATGTTCCTTTTCCCGCCGTTACAATATGTGACCTGAACATCGTCTCAAAGAAGGCGGCGAGGGAATTGGCTAATAACTTGTAAGTAACAGTGTATTTTAAGCCTATTTACTTTATAAAATGTTCCTTTGCAACTATACTCTGTACCTATACTAGCCTTAGTAGGTCAGGTAGGTTAATTAACTACGAAATTCAATATTCGATCCATAGATAGATCTGTAGATTTTAGATTCGTTTTTGACATAAGCTCCATACAAAATATGTCAAACACGAATCTCGAATCTCAAAATCTATGTATGGATAGCATATTGAAAATGGCCGTTAGTCGGCTTTGGTAAACTGAAGCTAACAATATGTCTATAGATTTACAAGTCACTTTTGGTGCAGCCTATTTTTATACGGACCTAGGCGAAGGTAAGTCTTACACGAGAATTTGATACATTGCCGGCTTAATACTACATTCGCGGTGTATTTGAGCTTCAGCTTCCTTTACTAAACCTTTCTCAGTAGGTAGGTAAATCAAAATCGTTCACAGTCTTTACTGTTATGTACTAGGTACACACGTTCAACGAATTCAATCGCACTTGGTAGATAGGGTTCGACTCCAATAAGAGAGCAGATTTCTTTTTCTTTGGCTTAAAGTTGACATGTGTGGGATTTTTGATACATTTTGTCAAGAGTTTATACCAGCAGGACAGCTAACAGCGCGCTCTTACGGCTTGTAGTAGGTAGGTAAAATTATGTTCTATGTACATGGTCTGAGTATTAGGCACGATGACTACTTTATTGCAACTATCTAATCCAATGTGTGCAAAAATAATTGTCAGTGTCAATTTTTATTTTTTAAATTACAAATGCCTGCCTCCTAAAACAGCAATACCGTTGAGTGAAGACACACTGCTACTATTTGCCTTTATTATTTTATCAGGCACTTTTCATTGGGATAATTTAAATAATTGCTATATCCTTGATTTAAGATATGTTTGAAGTTACAACTAAAGATATAAATGAAATGAATATGTAGCAAAAATTGTCGCCATACATTTCAGGAAACACTAAATGCTTAACTTTACGCTATGAAGTGACCAGCCAACCAAACGTCAGTCATTCATCATCAGCCTTTAATAGTCCACTGCTGGACTAGGCCTCTCCTTTGAGAGGAGGAATTGGCCTACTATACCACGCTGGCCAAACGGGTTGGTATAGGGTTTGTATCAAGTATTCCTTCTCTTACAGTGTTGTTCTCTGCATAATATGCTCCCTCTGTCGGCTTTTACGACACCTATTGGGATGATATGGGGTGGTGACATTCCGTATTCTTAATCCGTCACCACACGGACAAAACAAACGTCAGTACGGCTGGTCAAAAAAAGTATTTTATTTCGAAATATATATCCTATGTAGCAATTATTTATTATATCTAGCAAATATAAGTAATTATGTAGCAATTTTCAATTCATCTCTCATATACCAACGCCACAGACAACCAGCCATTCTGAAGCACAATAGTTATTTGTGCAACAAGAGAGCCTTAGAAGTGAGCAAAGTTGTTTTTTGTTTCGAGTGCTGATTTTGATCCACGAGCGTAGCGAGTGATTCAATCACAACAGGCACGTCCACACACAAACAATAATGTGATAATTCGCAAAATTTCCAGTGTCAGTTTACCGGCGTTCCTGTCTTCGGTTCACAGCACGGAAGAGTTAACTAGGAAAATATTATCACCTACACTAGTTAACTCAGAAGTGCTGTGCAAAACCGAAGCTATAAACGCCTGGAAAATGGCTTGTCCAAACACTGATTTGCCCACCAACCTATTCTCCCAAGGACAGTGGGACGCGCCGCTTTGTAACATTGTGAGGAAAACTCTTTTGGATACATCTTTTAATGTTACAGAGCGTGCTCGTTTGCTGGCTGTGGGGGAATGGGAATCCGGTCTATGGCTTCAGGCACTACCATCGTCTAACACAGGAACCATGTTGGACGATGAGACGTTCCGTATCGCCACTTGTCTCCGTTTAGGTGCTCCGTGTGTTTCTCCGCATCGATGTCATTGTGGAGAAGACGTCGATAGCCTCGGACACCATGGGCTATCCTGCAGCAGAAGCGCTGGTAGGATTCCTCGTCATGCTCACCTAAATGACATAATCCGTCGTGCTCTTGTCGCGTCTGGTGTACCAGCTGTACTTGAACCAAATGGTTTGGTACGCGACGACGGGAAGAGACTTGACGGTATGTCACTGTTGCCATGGAAAATGGGTAGGCCTTTGGTGTGGGACGCAACCTGCGTAGACACCCTTGCGCCATCCCATGTTCCAAGCTCGGGAGGTCATGCTGGCGCTGCTGCTGCATCTGCGGAAACCCTCAAACGGCGCAAATACAGTAATCTAGTAGCTAATTACGTATTTGAGCCGTTTGGGGTGGAAACGCTAGGCTCATGGGGTCCGAGCGCTCGTTCTCTATACCGAGAAATATCTAAACGGTTAGTCGACGTCTCACGTGACCAGAAAGCTGGTTTATTCTTTGCTCAGAGAATCAGCATTGCCATCCAGCGTGGCAATGCTGCCAGCCTTCTGGGCACGTTACCCGATGATATTGATGCGGAGGCATTCTACGACGCCTAAACACACCTGTACATATGTATCTATTTTTACTCTTTATTTTTAGTTTTATGTACATATATATTCTTAGACAGTATGATTATTTAAGATAGTCATGTATATAGTTATAATTAATCATCTGCAATGTACCTTATAATGAAAATTTAACAAAATTAGATCTTCTACACCATTGACCATGTGATAATTGACTTTGGACTTTTTCAAAATGAGAACAATGACGATAATAGTTTGATAGTGAAACATTTTCTTCGCTGCGCTTGGCTATATGAGCGCTGGACCTAAGGGACTACACTTAATGTGACACATCAATTCTTGTTCCCCAAGGTCGTCTTCTAGTACGTTAACGTAGAGTCTCACACTTTACAGCAGAATTTTAGTGCTAGTGCGTCAGATGTTTAAAAAAGTTAATGTTTTCTCTTTTCAAAAATTATGTGGATCTATTCAAAGGCGACTTTTTCTGGATCGCGCTATTGAGTCTGTTCTCCGAAGATAGTAACCGTTCCCACTCACACACACTCGAAAATTTACGAAATGTTTAACTAGTGGTCCAAATAGTTATAAGAATTAGCTAAGGCTTACTGTGTAATTAAAGTCAAAATGATTGCACAAGAACTAAAAAATATTCGTGCTTTTCTTTTGGTTTTACAGCTACGACTTCACCCTAGTTCGCAACAAGACTGACAAACTAAACTAAATCATTCTATATTCTATTTAGTAGAACGGGCATTTTGAATATGTAGCCTAAATTTGTTAAGTGCCCGCGTACGCAAGAACATGACTGTGTTTATTTCATAGCTTAGAGTTTTGGAGGGCCTTTAGACAATTAGTAAGCAGAGTAGTCTAAATGTTGGTAGTCGGTTTACAAGCAGTCACTGTTTTTGATGGGGGTAATTTACACACAGAAAAGTTTATAGGAACTTGTGGAAATGTGAAATGGGTGATAGTTATACTTTGTAGTAGAGTAGTGAGAATTTTAGTCCTTAAATTTGCATTTGAATGTTGGTTTATTAAATATAATAATTTATTACTTTGATTCGTTGCTTTAGGATGCATTAGACTCAGAGTTTCTCGACTAAACATATGCAAGGGCGTCTCTAGTCCCCCCCGTGGGATCTCCACCTTGTCGTGGTGCTCAGTAGCCGTGGTTCACTTAGCTTCACCGTGGGGTCACCCACGGTGAAGCAAAGTGAGGATTTTCCAACCCGACACCAAAAAAGGGACGTCTCCAGTCGAGTTCCTAGGGGGGGAGGGGCAAGTTCGCCTGCCGATGGTCTAGGGGGGAGTCAAGTTGACATGAAAAATGAGAAAGTATGAATTCTAGGGATTTTTGCTTTCTTATTTTTTAAGTAGTAAGTACATACTAATTTAGAAACACTAAAATTTTATTTTTGGTAACAAACGTAAACTAAAACGCAAAATAGTTATATCAAAATACTGCAATCGATAAAAGAAGTAAATTATAAAATTAATGCAAAGTTTTAGTTTCAATAAAAATATTAGTGTATGTTTATTCCAGTCAGCATTTTCTGTTATTTCACTTGTAGTCCGAGAGCCGGCTGTATAAAAGTCCTATGGATTAGATACATGATTCATTATGATTCATTGGGGTATGAACAATAAAGCCATAGGTCTAGCGGTCGACACCCCTGAAGTTGCTTGATTTTGCCGGCATGCAAAATAGCATGCAAACGTCATTTCCGGTTTCTATTTTAGGTGTAATTTTAATTTATGATATACATCAATAAAATTTATGGCAAACGAAAGTTTTTGATGCGTGGAATGTCAAGGGTCGACAAGCTCTATTTATTCGCTACCCTGAGTCCACCACCCGACCACAATTAAAAACAACTGTTTATTACCTATGGATGTTTGTCTTGGTCTGGGTGTTACTATGTATAATATGTATGTATTTACAAAAAAAATACAGTATATATGTATGTTTATCCATTATCTAGTACCCATAGTACAAGCTCTGCTTAGTTTGGGAGTAGATGGTGTTGTGTGAATGTGGTAGACATACATACATACATAACGTCACGCCTTTTATCCCCGAAGGGGTAGGCAGAGGTGTATTTCTACACCCACTTTTCGCCAGATATACTTTAGTCCCACGTAATAAGGGCCGAGCCTATTGCCGTACCGGGCACATTTCCAGACTCCGTGCTGCTACTGAGAGTTTCGTGACAGAAAAACCCAATAGCACTGCCCGACCCAGGAATCGAACCCGGGACCTCGCGATCCCACGCGCACATTTATGCCGCGAGACCAACGAGGCAGTCGTATAGGGTTTGATGTCGAGTTTTCCGTCTCTACGCAAGGATGGTATTTGCATCGTGTTATCCCTTAGTCGCCTCTTACGACACCCACGGGAAGATAGGGGGTGGTGACACTTGTATTCTATGCCGTCAACCACACGGCTTGTGCTTGGAATGTGGTAGAATAGTATGCTCGATGCGGCCTTAGACGCAATATATTGAAATATCAGGATGCGTGTGCTGAGTTTTTCTTGATGAAATGTTACACCAAAAGTACACTAGTTGGCTTCTATAATGAGTTTGTTATAAAACAACACTCGTGGTGCTCGAGGTTTTGTTTCGTAGAAAGGTGGAACTTAGAAGCTCAGGACTGGGCCGAGTCCAGATTCAGATTGGGGCTAAATAACTTTTTGGCAGCCCTTATGTCACCTATAAGTACGTGCGTCACGTACTGCGCTTGGCTTCAGCGCCCTTGACCCGCGTAGCAGCTGTTTAAGTTCGCCATATCGAAAGGCTGGCTGCCACAAAAGCTGCTTTGTTCTGTTACAATCAATCAAGTGTGTATTCACCATTATGTGAAACGGAACATGCTGCTGATGTCGGTGCGGTGCAACCTTGATACATGACATTGCCTGAATGCACAAACAAACCTAACCCGCCAATGCACGTTAACTGACATTTAGTAGCTGTTCTAAGGCTGGATACAGACGTATCGACCAAGTGATTTTTACAAAGAATGCACGATTGCAATATTAACTGATAGCCTTTGCCCGTCATAGTGATGTCTAACTGTTCCAACTTGGTTCCAATATTTTATCTACTCGGATTTGCCTACTAGAGATAAATATGGCACCTTGTACTATCTGTTACTTTTATCAAGTTTTCATTATTGTAAATTTCTTTGGTGCAATAAAGATGATTATTCTATGTCAAATAGGTATGTATCATATTTGACATAGGTGCCATACAGATATGTATGTCAATTAAGTATCTCGTGTGTTTTCTACATTTGGTTTGTTTCAATTGTATTCTATAAGTACATGACAGTGCCGTGTGGAAGGTTAAACTTATGATGGAATAAAGACCAACGGTTTATATATATAACGCCCATACTAGAAACAAATAATTTCCGTGATAAAAATATGAAATGGCTTATACCTACAATACAACAACCACAAAGAAAGCTACTGGTTTTCATAAAGTAGATAATGGAGTTATACGTAACCCGTATACGGTACTAGTACCACAACTTGATACAAATCTCTTATTATTATGTTCTTGTGTGAATTATCGCTTCTGTGAAAACATACTTAGGTTCGCTTTATACATTGTCGTTAACATTATAGAGATTGTGACATATTTCTCTTACCGACAAAGTCACGACAAATAATATTCACTCATGCCTTATTTGTAACATTTAAGTACTTACATATAATGGATATTAGAAATATAATTTTAGGACACTACCTATGAATGTGACTGCGGACATGGTTTTCAAGACATTACGTTTAGTACCGCTGTTGTACTCATCGTTTAAGGCTGATGATGAAGAGAAAGCGCAGCTACAACAATTACAGATTATACTGGATTTGAACAACATTAATATTACTGATTTATTTAAAAGGGTGAGTATTTAGAATGCTATCTTTATATATAAAATCCTTGCGTTACTGACTAACTGACGACAAGCTACAGTCAAAAGTGTAAGGCGCAGGAAGCTAAAATTTGACATGTATATTCGAAAGAGAAGGGATTGAAGGGAAGAAGGGAAGTCCCTGAAATTTCCACGGAACGGGAAAATTCCAGGTAAAACAAAACAGACCAAAAACAGTTAAATTAAAAATAATGTGCGGTCATAGCTGTGAGGATCTTCTAGTCACATAAAAAGAGATAATTATTACATTGTAACCTGTAATTATCTTTTCAGTTATCGCCAGCTGCGTCCTGTACCCAATTAGTACAAAGATGTATGTGGAAGAACTCCATATACCGATGTGACGAACTTTTCAGACAAATATTCACATTGCTCAGTGTCTGTTGTACCTTTAACTACTTTGCGGTTAATGATGAGAGGTAAGTGTCCTATGTATTTAATAGACTACTAGCGGAAATCGCAGCTGCGACAGTTATCTCTCGTCCTCAACTTCCTAGCGTTATCCCTGTTGCAACCCGCTAGCCAATTAGATTTAAATGGATTTAGCTTTTTAACAGAGCGACTGCCTGTCTGACCTCCGTAACCCAAAAGGATGCGCTGTTCCAAGGTTTTAGACTAGTGTCAGTATATTCAAAGGTACTGACTCTCTACATGGACTGTCAAAGTTCTTCACGACAGCACGCCTGCCCCAGGCGATAATGAACGATTTACGGCCATTTTCAATATTCGAACTACAGATAGATCTGTAGATTTTTGAGTCATGTTTGACATATTTTGTATGTAGCTTATGTCAAAAACTGTCAAAAACGAATCTAAAATCTACAGATCTATCTATATTTCGAATATTGAATTCCGTAGTTAATACGCACTTGACTCCGAAAAATCAGTGGTGCACGCCTCGGATTCGAACCCGACACCCTTTGCATGTCAGTCTGTTGGTATCTCCACTAGACTATCGCCGCCGACAGTTTACTCTATTGATGTGATTTAAAAAGTAGTAAGTGTCACCACTGAATACAGATTTACATAGAAGCGCATTTCTTAAGGATTTCGTGTGCCGATTTCAAGTGGCGACTGTCGCCAATGTAGTTCGTAGTTGGCGCCGTTGGCAGCGCTTGCGTACTCGTTCTCCGTCTCTCTTGCTCTCGTAGTTAAGATACACAGGAGGAACGTTCGTCTCTCTTGCTCTCGTAGAGACAACTGTCACAGCGCGACTGCCACGCCGCCAAGCGGCAATTTGGGTCACAGAAAGTTTGTCTTAAGAGCGCCCATAAGAAATGCGCCTCTTGAGGTGGGTACCGTAAGTATGTGTTGGCTTTTATAACCGTGTTATTTAAAATTTAATTATTGTAACTTAATATGAAAACAATCTAAACTGTCAAACTTTGTGACATAATTAGATCCATATATTAAATCAGGTTATTCCTGTAGTCTCTGTTCACAATCCCTAGAGTTGCCAGGATTTTTTATCCAGTAATCACAGTTGATTGCTCTTGAATGCCGCAATACTGATTTTCGATCCAAATTGCATAAACCAAATTAAAATTATCGAACCAATTGTTCTTGGGCTTTTGGAAGTTCGTAATTTCTCTGCACGGCTTATTTTTAAGTTTCCGTAGAGCTTTTATCATCATAAGTCCCGTATGTACATATACTGTCTCACTGCTGAGCACGGGCCTATTCTGATTGTGAGAAGGGTAAGGCCATAGTCCACCATGCTGACCAAGTGCAGGTTGGCAAACTACACATGTCTATTGTCATGCTGTCCAAAAATGTATAATTGTGGCGCTACAACCAGTTTGTACTTTAGTTTTGGGGCTTATCGCGAGTAATCTCCATGAATCACGTCGACGCTAAGGTCTTCCGGCCCGTTTTGGCTTAAGCTTAGTTTTACTTTTAATATATTGCGACAATTTATGGTACAACTACCATCTTTGAAGTTTGATTAAATGCTCTTGAAGTTGGTATTCGGGTCTTCGTCAGTGTCACATCTCAGCGTGTTCAATTGTCAGTGATTCTGAACCATACCCAGGTGATGATACATACAGTGCGAATGTGGATTGTACTGTAAATTTATGTATTTAAGTATTCAGTTTTATATCAACGCCTCTCATAAACATAGGTGTTTGATTTCATGACATAGGCCAGGCCGCCGCGACCTGGCCGCTGCGACCTGGCTGCCCGTGCGCGCCTGGGCTTAGATATCATGACAGAAATATTTAGCTCCATTTAAAATGGATACTTGGTGTCAAATGAAACAAGGCTTTTATCACAGTGTAACTAATGTTAAACCCAAATCTGCCTTAAAGGTTTGGTTGCCAAAGAAACTCTATTTTTTTATTTATTTATCACATAACTTTGCCATTACAGATATAACTTAACCTAATTCGACAAAGTACCTAACTTTAAATATATTTCCTTAACTATACTTCCTTACATAAGTACCTAACTTTAAATATATTTCCTTAACTATACTTCCTTACATACTACACAGTAAGTGGCCCTTGTGAACTCGCTCAGTGTACAGTTAAATATGTCAATCCCATCAGCCACCGTGTTGAGAGTGCGCAACGCGCGAGTAAGCGGTGCGCGCTCCAGCAGGTTGGTGCGCGCACGCGGCACCACCAGCAGCCGCGGCCTGCGCCGCCGCGTCACGTACTCGTCCGGAATACAAAAACCTATCTCTGAGAGTATACCAGAGTTTTGTATTGTACCTCTCAAAACTTTCAGAAGATAAGTTGCCAATGCCACTTCACGCCTGACTTCCAATCTGAAATACCCCATCATACCAAGGCAGAATAAGGTGGGGTACAGTAACGGGTATCCCGGATATATCCCATATAATTTTAAATACATAAATCTAATATATTTGTTCTGTATCCGCTCGAGCATCTTTTTATATTTAATTTCGCTCGGACTCCAGATGGCCGCATTGTATTCCAGATGACTCTTCACAAGAGCCTCGTACAAAGCCCTTAATGCACCGATGTTCGTGAACTCATTCGCCCGACGCAGCATAAACCCCAGATTCCGGTACGCCTTCTTACAAATATGTACCACGTGTTTACGAAACTGTAAGTCGCTGATGAAATGTATGCCTAAATCCTTTACCTCCGTGACACGCTGCAGCAGCTCCCCGTTCATACTGTACTGGTGGTGTTGTTGGTTTCGTGCGCGGGTGAATGAAAGCACTGAGTACTTTGAAACATTGAAGTAAAGCTTTTTGCAGTGACTCCATTCAGTGACTCTATCCAAGTCGCGCTGCAGCCTGTCACTATCAGCAGTGTTTTTAATCACCGCTGACAACTTAAGGTCATCAGTAAACAGTAGACATGTTGACCTGACCATCGTAGGTAAATCATTTACCATGATAATAAATAATAAGGGTCCCAGATTACTGCCCAGACTGACTCCCGATCTTGTGTAGTAGGGCTCCGAGAAGTGTCTGCCACAGTCGACATACTGACGCCTATCTCGAAGATTACTGGCGAAGAACTTTACAGTATGAAATGTGTAGCCCGTACCAGCCAGCCTCGACAAGAGTATGTCGTGGTCGACCATGTCAAACGCCTTTTTGAAGTCCAGGTAGGCTACGTCAACCTGAAGCCCAGCGTCAACAGCTGGTACCAACTGCGTCATCAGGTGAAGTAAGTTTCCCGCTGTACCGCGTCCAGGACGGAAGCCGTGCTGCGCATCAGACAAATGAGCCCCAATCTGTGCATAAAGGCTACTGTGAACAGCCATCTCGAATACTTTGGCTGGTGCGCTCAGCACCGCAATAGGTCTAAAGTCACTGACATCCGTGCCACCTCGACCTTTTGGTATAGGTACCACCCGAGTCAGTTTCCAACGAGTCGGAAAGTGTGCTACCGATAAGCAAATATTGAATATATGCAGCAAAGGTCCCGCTAATACTATGCGGCAATCCCACAAGATGTAGGGTGGAATCCCATCAGGACCCACTGAGCGCTTAGGCGGCAGACAAGTAAGCGCGCGGCGAACGGCCGCCCTCTCGAGGCAGGCGAGGTGCGCGTACGCGCTGCTCGGCGCCGCCTCCCTGCACGCCGCCTCTGCGCTCAGTGTGCCCGCCGTCTCGCTGTACACAGAGTGGAAGAATCGTGCATACTCCTTAGCAGATTCGTCACCTAATAGAACTCGTCCCTCTTTAATCGGTTTGTACTGACTAGACGTGTTTTTGTTCGACCTTACGTAATTCCAGAATGACTTAGGGTCAGTAGCGAGATTATTTTGTAATCGTTCTTTATACCTGAGGTGACAACTCGCGGTATCCACTTTTACCCTTGCCTGACAGCGAGAGAACGCCTCATAATCACTCGGACATTTGGTTACTTTATAGTTTTTATGCAACCTGTATTTTAATTTAATTAGTTTGATAAGGTCTATGGTATACCATTCTGGATAAATTCTTTTACTAATATTATTATTTTTCGGAGGAATGCTAACATTAAAGGGTTCATATAATTTGTCATAGTAGAAGTTTAAAGCCAAATCCGAGTCTTGAATGGAGTATAAATCTGTCCAGTCTATTAAATTAATTAAATAGTATAACTTACTGTAATCTGCTTTACGAAAATTCCATTTCTTATACTGTGACTGAGATTGGGATTGTGACTGCGGTTGTGATTCGGGAGCTGCGGGAGTGGAGCGTGTCGGCGCACATGACGCCGCGACGCCGACCGCCAGCGGCGGGTGATACGCGTCCACGGGCTGCAGGCCCTCGTCCGCAGCGCACACCGTCACCGCGCCTCGCCCACTCAACACTAGGTCTAGTTGCCTATTATTGCAGTTCGGTACCATGTTACACTGAGCGACCTCACAAAAGGTCACGAAATATTCAAAATAACTACTAACATTACTATTGCACGAAATTAAATTAAAATCTCCTAAAATTACTATATTACTTTTGTACTTTATACACAATTTCTCTAACAAACTAAACATTAACATATATTCAGACTCTTCTGCCTTTGGTGGTATATACACTACACAACATACAAATAAGAAACGACTCTGTTTATATACACTTGCACATATTATTTCAAATTGTTGAGTATCAATATTAATATCATGTGGCATTTTTATTCTTCGCAATTCAAAACGCGGTGTGGCCACTAAAAGTACGCCGCCCTGTATGCGTCCGTCCGCTCGGTCACATCGTAGTTTCTGGTACCCCGGCAGTGAAACTTCCGAATCGTAAATTGATTCGTTACATCCGGTTTCAGTAATAGCGAACATATCAGCCTCCGACGACTCCAGTAGCGATAAAAACCTTGATGTTTTAGTTCTTAGTCCTCTATATACCCTACTGTGTGTCTGTTCGCATGTTGTTTGTTGTGGCTCTGGTTGATCGTCGAAAAAAAAATCCATTCGCTGAACTCTACATTTATAGAACATCGTGTATTAAGTTTGATAAAATAAATAAATCTACAACAACGATAAATTGGAAATAGGTTATTTCGCCTGTCAATTACTAGGATATGGTATGGTAACCTGACATGCACCCGTTCAGAAATACCTGTTGCTCGGTAACGGCTCAGGGGAGTAATTCACTGCTATGTGCTGCCATATTGAACTAGGCTGAAATTTACGGCTTGCAATTCTAGTTTACCGACGCCACTATTTCTTGATAGGACTTAGCGTGATATACTAGTTGAGAAGGCGTTTAACACCAGTACAATCCTTAAGGAGTTCCAGTATATTCCTTGAAGCAAAATCTTCAACAAAAATATTCTACCTAATGAAATAGTTTGTTATATATATAGAACTGAACAGACGATTTCATTAATCAACACATCTATACTAATATTATAAAGAGGAAAAGTTTGTGTTTTTGTTTGTAAATGATAAATTCAAAAACTACTGGACCGATTTTAAAATTCTTTCACCATTAGAAAGCTACATTATCTGCAAGTAACATAGGCATATATTTTATTTTAGAAAAAAATAGGGATCCGTTAGATATTTGGGCTTTTCGTGTACGCGAAGTAGTTCCCTCAGGACGCGGGTGAAATCGCGGGAAACGGCTAGTACAATATTAAACTAAACAGGGTATACAGATGAACACAAAGGCGGTGTCATATTTAAGGGTCGTGTTGTGGTTCCGTAAATAAAGTAAAACCCGAAAATCACATCGTAATTCGAAGCTTTAGCTTGTTAAGTGTTGATAGAACTATTGTGCGACATCAGTTTTAGATAGATTTTTACACGAAATGTGTTTCAGTTTTATAATGAGTCATAAAAAGTTTATATAAGGATTTAGATAACCTAAATAATTACGTATATTTAGAATCAAATAATGGTCATGAGGTGCATTTGTTATCTTTCATTTATTAGTTTTTTTACCCGACTACGGCAAAGCCAAAGGAGGGTTATGATTTTGACAGGCTATGTATGTGTATATGTTCATCTGTTCCCTCATAGCTCCTAAGCTACTTATCTGAACTCGACAAATGAGGTGTTATTAGAACCGTCTTGATCGTCCGCTGAACATAGGCTACGCGATGTGTCACAAAACTCAATGTGGCGCCCTTTAGCGCGAAAAAAGTGTTGTTTTTTAAAATAAAACTGAGATAAACACATTGTGATATTTGATATCTTTTGAAAGGGCGTCACATGCACATTTCTAAATTATTGCTTAAATTTAAAGTGGCGCCATCTAGTGGACAAAAATCATGTGTTAAAAAATATTAACAAGATAAATACACCGTGATTGATACCAAGTATAGAAGCACAGTGATTTAACACCAAAATAGTTTAAATAATAAAAAGTAAAAAAACTAAAACCCGACTACGACAAAAACTCGATGCTGAAAAAGTATGAAACAAGATTTCATCACACGTTAACGTGTGACTGCGGCTCTTATTTTTGTTCTGTTATTGTTTTTCCAGTGACCTTGTTTATTTCAGCATCCTGAAAATCTTGTTTCATACTTTTTCAGCGTCGATTTTTTTTGTCGTAGTAGGGTTTTAGTATTTTTTTACTTTTAAATGTAGGTAAATCTAGGACGACAAGGTTAGTAGGAATTTATAAGGAACCCATTTAAATGTGGTGACTACAAGAATCATTCAATTTGTGAGCTCACTAACTTATCACTGTCCGGGTAAAGATGGATGAGCGGTCACAATGTGTTCCATCCGCGCCTGCCTCGAAGAGCTCGTAAAGCGAAGTAGGGAGCGCGTTGCTTGTAGTGGTTATAAATATCTTTTACTTTAAATATTAAATTACTGTTAAACATACCAACTTCGCGATGTCGATCAAACTCGCATTTCAACAAAAGCGCTTACAGTATGAATATCGCAGTTATTCAGTTGGCGCGATAGATGGCGTTAAGCGGCTATCGCTGTTGACTGTACAAGTGTACAACGAAGAAAAGATTTCCGGTCCAACAAAATGGGAAAACATTTTCTTTCTCTTTCTCTTTAATGATCTTTTTGCTATCTAGTAATTGCTCTATACAGTTCGTACAGTAACAGCGTAGAGGTTCTTCACTAGCTAATTTTAGTTCCTCTAGTAATTGTTGTTATAGTAGTATAAGTTGCGCAAACTGTAGGTATGCTCTTTCTATAATAGAGTTGCAGTGCAGTGAACAATTTTTATACAATAGGTATCTACCTTAACAACTTGGCGAAACACTTGTAGGATTACACTTTTGCCAACTTCTGAGCGCACACGTTTTAGTAGGCCATAAATATGACTGAAATTGTATACAGGAGGGAAAACTTAATATTATTATGACGCTGTTTGTTACCAGTTAATACCAAAATATTTTAACATTTATTTTGTAGTAGAGTTGCACCTGAAGATCCGCCCTGAATAGAAAGGGAATTAAAAAATATACAGGGTGTTCTTAAAAGATGCACTTTGCCAAACGTCGATCGATCATTCGCGACACGTGTCCGCACCAACGGAGTTGTCTGCGTATAAGATAGGCCTCCATCCCCATAATATTGGCTCTACGCAGCACTTCCGTGTTCCGAATGCGATCAGACCGGATGTTTAATATTTTCTACAGACATTTTAGATTGAATCGATCCAGCGTTCGTATATGGCGGCGGTAAACGGTCCATGACTGTGAGGAGTATATAAGCTTGGTAACACCACCGCCCTATATACGTCAATTTTGGTAGCCAGCCTCAAGTCATCTGAGCTAAAAACCTTGCGATCCAGTTTACCGAATACCGCAGCTGTGGCACCAATCCGACTGATTATCTCAGCATCAAGGTCGCACTTGGATGTTATAGTGCTCCCCAGATAACGGAAAGTATTGACCTTCTAAAGTACATCATCGCCGAGTTTGATGGTCAGTGTCTCTTGACCGTGGATGTCTACAGACATCACTTCCGTCTTTTTGACATTAATTTTTAGACCAAAACTACGGCAGGACTCGTGTAAGGTGATCATAAGTGGCTGCAGGCGCTCTGGAGAGACGGTCACAAAGCACAAATCATTTGCATAGACAATCCATCTGCAGCACTATGCAGAGGGCTTCTCGTGGGACACTATCAAAAACCTTCTCAAGATCAACAAAACAGAGATACATATTGCGACCTTGTTCTTTGCTTTTTTGCTGTAGTTGACGCAATGAAAAAATCGCCTCACAAGTATCACGGTCAGGTCGAAAGCCAAACTGGGATTGTGGCAGAATCTTTTCAGATAAATTCCTGAGGCGGTTTAGTAGAACTCTGGCGAAGACTTTTCCAGGCACTGAAAGTAGAGAAATACCGCGGTAAGAACCGCAGTCAGCTCGGTCACCTTTGCCCTTATATATATAAAAAAGAAAGTTAAATTTTATCTATACATGCATGCTAAAAATGCACGATTAAAATTTTATTCACGTGTAATAAGTATGTGTGTACAATTATTTTCTTTCAGAACTAGGATTAAATTGCTTTTGAAAATCAGATACTTCAGTGACATATTGTATCTATGTGAGAGAATTACGTATTAACGTATGTATGGGTAGGTATGTGTGTGTATTTGTGTGTTATTTATCATAGTGGTCGCCCCGCCGTTGGATACTGCACGGAGAGTAGTGGGTTTGAACCCTACACGAGACAACACTTTGTGTGATCTATAAATTACTGTTTCGGTTCTCGGTGTAGGTACCTTGTGTCCGATAGTTGTAAATTTAAGTCCCTCGCGACACAAGAGTTATTCGTTATCCTTAGTGCGCGAGTTGGCTATAATAATTAAGGAAAGCAAAATCGTTAAGGACGACATAGTGTGGCGCATTTTTATAAAAAATATGTCGTGAAGCTTGTTGCTGGATCTGTTACTCTCGACGCTTTACTTCTATATGATAATTTAATGCGTTAATAACAGCGCATGCGATACAATATTATCTTATATGTACTGAGACGATCATCTTTTCATGGTTATCCTATAATCGTAGCTGGCTTAAACCGCTGAAACGTTGCGTCGGTAAAAAAGCATTTTTAACCGTCTGGAATGAAAGGAAATCGCAATTCTACTGTATTTTTTTATATGCATTAACTAAGAATTTTACACGAGGTGATTTATTTTATATTTAAATGCTGGTGCTCTCGCGTGGCGCGCTATAAATTTGATCCAGATCTGACGAGCAGTTTTGAGTTATCCTTATTAAAGCATTGTTTTAGTTTATATATTTTAGGATATTCTGAAGTCAGTTTTATACACGTAGTTTAGTTACCTAAAGTTTTTTAAATCCACTTCAGGCCCAGCACCTGCATAATGGACACGACAGTTGCAGTACGATGAATGAATGATTATTTATTTCTCTTTAAACTATGCATTTACCGAAAACTGATTATACTGATTCCGGGTAAATTTAGGTACATATATTCACTTCTTGTTATCACTTTGCATACTTGCAAAAAATATCTTTATGCAGTAATACCGTGATTAATTGCTAATCTTCGACTATAAATAAACATGCTGATATTTTTAATGGTAAGATCATCTAAATTAAACGAATACACCCTGCTAAGTTGTTAAGATTTAACACAAAAATATCAGAAAAGAGTTAAATTAAATTCCTGTTCATATACATATAACTAATTGACACTATTTATATGCATTCCATGGGCATTAAAGACTCTTAGGCCTCTTTCGCACGAGAGCTTTTTTAACACGCGTTAAAAAGTCGTTAAATTTTGGCGTTGGGGTTTTCGACAAGAGCGTTCATACAAGCGCTTTAAAATCAATCTTGTCTCGAGCTCCATAAGGTCTATTATATTTAACGCCCAACGCCCAGCGCTGAAAAAGAGTCGAGTTTTTAAAGCACTTGCATTTGTTCTATTTGAACGCTTTTTTAACGCGCGTCACATAAGCTCTGTACTAATGTGGCCTTAAGTCAACTCACACTGACGCACAGTCGAAGCGACACGACGCGTCATGTTTTCGAAATGTTTGCGAATCCACTCGACTCCAGCCGAGCGTAGAAACGCGAATGCGCGCGTCAACGCGCGTCGATACGCGCTTCAATATTTACATAGCACAAATTTGCACTTAAATAATAGAAAAATAGAGATGAATATACTTTTGGCGGAAAAAATATGACGCGTCGCGTCGCTTTGACCCCGCGCCAGTGTGAGTTGAGCCTTAAGGGAATCTTATAGAAAAGTGAATTCTGTATACACTTTTTGTCTCTAAATTGCTATAAAATGCATAGGTTCACAAATGCTGGATCTATTGTTATGTAACTTATGTTGAAATGATTTATTATTAAAAAATGCGACCTTACTTTATATACAATACAAAAAATAAATGGGTCAACTCTTCGAAGTGTCTTGTCAAACATGATTATACGATAAGAATTTTCTTCTTTATCCTCGGTTAGTAACAACAGATTTTTAAAGGTCTTGGTGGGCTAAGAGTAGCCCTCTTGATCTTGTAGGCCCAAACCACAGAAAAATCCGTTCTGAAATTTCTACTTTTGCTCAATATTGTGTGAGATACTAGTTGTTGCTGAACCTGTACATAAATCAGTTCGCACAAGTAATCAACGAATAACAAGGAAAATAGTTATCAGAAAAACAAATACCTACAAGTCTTACGTAGGCACTTAAACGTTGTTTACGTCACGCGATTCTTACTTAATTAACTTTTGTTTACCACTTCAGAATGTCTACATTGTCTCCTCTAGCTTTAAGTACACATAGTAAAAAAGAGATATGTAGTGTCTATATGCAATAGACATGTTCTTTGTTTATTACTTTTATTAGTCATGCAGTCTCACTGAGTTTGTATAAGGGGCTGTTCCGTATCCCGTTCAAGTCTCTTCAGCGAGTCATTGTGTTTTCTGTTGCGAAGTAGATTGCAGCAACTCAGATGTGTACCTTCTGACTTGGTAGAAACGGATTCCATTTATTACAAAGACTGCATGATTTTTCACAGATTAGCCTCGCCGCCTAACATTGCGCCGAGTACTGTGAGTTCGAACTTTGCGTGAGCGACAAATTGTTGTTTCGAGTCTGGGTGTACATTGTGTCCATTGATTGTTTGTTTGTAAACTCCCCTCCGATTCAGGATATATTTTTTTTAATTTTACTAGCAAAGTGCGAGAGATTTCCGTAAAAAAATAATTATCGGCCGATGTGTGAAAATTTGTTTGTATGTGTGTCTGTGAATGTGTCTCTATCTCTGAATTTACTCGTATGTTATTTGCGCCGGGCAGCGACTTCCGCTAAAACCGTTGCATTGCTTTTGTAGCTCTTAGAGAACACAGTCATTTCTAAAAGACGTAATTGCTCCATATCCGTAGGTTTACCTAAAATAAAAAATAGTATAGTGGCTTGATTCACATTTCAAACTGTCTTTCTATAATAATGAACAGGCTACATTACAATACAGCGCCGCGACGTCCTTGTAAATTTACGACACGCGTCACATGCAAATACGATTGAATTATTCTGAAAATTTGCGTCTGCCTTCAGTTGATCGGTTTACTTTATACTTATAGTACTCGAATGGATTTACTGTAGGCGCTTCAAATATGTTTTATTTAATTAAATTTATATTTGAATCAACACGGGGAACAATAAAAAATTCGGCTAGTAATTCTTCATACGTACGGAATAATATACGGAAATATTAGTATGCAGTTAAATCAACATTAAAAATTGACAGCACGGTTAGCGTACGTAGTGGTTTATGCGGCGGCCTCGCCGCTTGACATTGTGCCGAGTGTTGTGGGTTCGATACCCGCACGAGAGAACACTTTGTGTCATTCATAAATTGTTGTTTCGAGTCTGGGTGTTACTTGTCCTCGTTAGAGTTATGTTTGTAAAGTTTCCCGCGATACAGTATTTAGTCCTAATGCGGGCGTTGTCTTTCTTAAAAAAGATAAAGAAAAAAGATAAATACCTATATGCCAGTCGCCCTGTGGAAATACTATTCAAATCTATGTAGTAAATGTTAGATAGAATGTAGTGATCTCCGGGCTCCAAGGCAAGAAGTCTTGAAAGTAACCGGGATAAAATTACAAAAATGATGACGACGATGATGATGATGAAATATAGAAATATTTTATAAATGCTCTATTTGCTTTTGTAAGACGAAAATCTTAGTCTGTACTAAACATGTTCTAAAGTTCTAAACCCTACTTAAAATGTCGAAAGTAAGTCTTTCTATACGTTACCATTTTACGGCAAAAACATTGATCACCACAATTGAAACTACACAAACCATCGTGCTAATCCGACAAATATTTGTTTTAAGTAGAAATCTGGTGTGATAGTCAGAACCACTAACCACTTGAGTCCAACGGTTAGACCAAAAGACTAAGCTAAGTATATAAACGTCAGATTCTCAGTTTTTCTTATAAAAGCACTTACTATAATAAAACATGTAAAAGTCACATAATAAGAGTCACGTGGATATGAAAGAGAATTTTGTATCTGAGCATTTGCAAAACTTTATTATTGTCCCATTTCCGTAAAGGCATTCGTTACCGGTATTCAAGATTCTCTTTCTGTATTGTATATCAGAATATTGAGTACCTAATGATGGTCTCTCTCGGCTGAAACAAATTTAAGATGATATATTAATAAAGTGTTACTTAAAAGTTTGCTATTTTGTATTTTTCAATGCATTGGTTAGGGTTATACCGGGATTTAAAATGTTTTTTTTTATGTTTGTCTTTATGAAATTTTTAAATCAGCACTTTCCAGGAAAAGTAACTATCGATGGCTTCCGTTTGGCCTTTTTTTATTAAATTGTTACAGCAGGTAGGTATAGTTTGGGACAAGATTCAGTACTTACCAATGCGTTGCGCTCAATGGACCAGAAGAGAGCAAGACAATAAATTATGTCAAACAAATAAGAAACTAAACAATTTTTAATTAATCTTTATGTCTCATAATCAAAGATTTAGCCAAAAGATTGCTAGACTATGAGACCTATTTTTGTAACTTGTTATTGGCTGATTTGATTCCAGGCAATCTTATGTGTATTTTAAATTGTGCTACGTTTTTTTTTGTGAAAAGCTCATTGTCTTGAGAAGGAGTAGAAACTTTCCTTGTATGATTCCTATATGTTTTCTGTATCGTATAGCGAGCTGACGTCATCAGAATATTCTTCGCGTTTCAAGACTCCGCGTCGTGTTGCGTCGTGCGGCTATCAAACGGCTCTGACAGTTCTATTGTACACCAATCCTGATGATTACTACAGCGCTGCCGTCGCTTCACAAGGAGTACTGGTATGATAATTTACTTACTTATCACAAATTACAGCCAAAACGACTCTATCCTTTAGACATTTCTTGATAAACATTTAATTATTTAGAAATGATTTTTTATTAAAGGTAACTACAACCAGGAAGTAAGCATTGTTAACAATTATACACATATAACAAATAATTCGCGACTCCTTTATATAATTCACGTGATTCTTACATATAATTATCATAATTAATCTGTTGATTAACATAAATGGCGTATTACATAGATAATCAAAATTTCCAGGCGATATTTTCATCACTCATGCACGTGGCAATGGGTCTCTCTGACGCATATACATAATACTATGAGCGGATGTCTTATAAACTCGAACACCCTTAGAATAGAATCAGTTAAGGATCAATTCCAATGCTGACCTTTTTCCTTTTCCAACAGAATTAAATAAAAATGTAATATTTAGAACCGGCACTCGAGCTTACGGGGTCCCTATTGTGCACTCTTCCGTGACAAATTATTATTCCGGGTTCATTATTATATACCTATCTAGGGAGTGATAAAGTTTATAAACCAGTCCTGTACGTCTAATTATGCGAATCTTCAAATAGTGTTTAAGGTATTAGTGGAATACAAATTACTATACTATGTATTAAGTGTTATGCTACTATCCATGAGGTAACATAAAAAAATAAAGTTTTGACTATTTTTTTGGTTTTTCCGGCTACGAGGGTTTTAAGCACTGTAGCTTAATGTGTCCAGTATCTGTGATAGGTACTTGACGAATTACGGCTACTTATAGGTATAGGTATTAAATAAATAAATAAATTAAATACTTTTATTTCAGGTCACATAACCCATATAGGACACATAGAATTTCATATACACCATTACAAAACCATATACACAAACAAAAAAAGAAAAGAAACATTATATTAAAAGCACGAAGTATATATAAAGGCGCTGATACACTTGAGCATTCACCTGTAATAAGCATTCTCGCGAATGCTACAAAACAAATGAGTGTGTTTTAGCGAGCATTCTCATGAAAATTAGGGCGAGCCATAGAATATCAGATAATACTTAGAATTCGCGCTACAATGGCGGTTAAACCATATTTACTTTACTTTGACTTATGATTTTAATCTAGGGAAGAATCTTCGTAGTTTGTCACTAATTTTAACTTGACTGGTGATGGGCTTGCTCAGAATAAATATCGATAATGGATACAATAGATCCTTAGATTTGGTTTACTCAGAATTAATTTCAATAAAATGTTGATAAACTCTCGATATCGATAAATAAATTTGAACGTAGGAACAGACACTTAGGTATGTGATTTATTAAACCTGTTCAAATTAAAATCTGCATTTTGTTATTTAGAAACGTAATTTGTTTATGTATCTAGAAATAATTCATAAGTGAAACTGAAGTAAATATATTGGGTAAAACTGCTGTTGTAGTGTGATTTCTATATTTTTCTATATTCTACGGATTATTTGAATTTAGAGTATTCGCTAGAATGATCGTGAAAATGTTCGGTTCGATAAATCATAAAACGGCGAATGCTCGTTGTTCTGTTACAAGTGAATAATCAGGTGTATCAGCGCCATAATACATAAGAAAGCGCACGAAAGACATTTAAAAGCACAGAGAACAAAGCAAACCTACATCATTGCCAAATACGTCATGTTTTATTGTGTATACTATTAGACTAAGGATGTGTCACTGTTTCATTATCCTTAATAAATAAATATAAATTGGGCACCCCTCATTGACATTTAGCAACTATGCACGTAGACATGCCTACTGCAACAATGCCGAATAAAAGGACAGTCAATTCTGTCGGCTATCATTGTCAGGACTGTATTGGAACTGGCCCTCACTCTGCGCACTAAGGACGCGCACCGCTTTCGCATGGTGGTGTGAAAACAGTCGGTGCGCGCCTCCGCAAACATACCAGAAGCACTGCCGTAACGAGGCAGCCCCAGTACCGCCCTGAACGCGTTATTGTACTGGACACGAAGGGCATTATAAGCAGTTTGTGTGTATGACGCCCACAGGCTGCAAGCTCTTTTCGAAAGTGCCCTTCGTTCCCATTTTATGTTAACATGGTCCCTTAGGTCTTCGGTCAGCCAGTGTTTAAGATATTTAAACCTTTTTACCCTTTCCAAGGGTGTATTATTTAAGTTTATTGTTGGCACATGTGCCGGCGATTTGCTGCCAGCCCGAATGACCATGTATTGACTTTTTGCCACATTATATAATAATTATAAGGCCGTGCCTGTCAGCATACTCCTCACACACTCAGCAACACCATGTCATCTGCGTAGCTTAGGTTGTTTACACATACGTCATTAATATAACAGCCAACATGTTGACTGCTAAGTGCGACTATCAGGTCATTAATATACAGATTGAACAAGGTGGGTGAGGTTAATCCACCTTGTCTAACTCCACAGATAAGTCGGTATGGCTCTGACATTGTGTCCGCCCATCTAACACTGTTAATCTGGTGTGTACACAATACTTGAAGATATTAATTAAATCATATGGCATGTTTATATTTTCAAGTTTTTGCCATAAAACACCGTATGACACCAAATCAAACGCTTTTGGCAAGTCAAGGAACATGCTTACACCGGTGTATTGCGATCCGTATGGTACCTGACAGTGTGCTTGAGACACAGTATTGCAATTTCTGTAGATAATTTAGGCCTAAACCCAAATTGATTATCGTGCAAAGTTACATATTTATTTAGATGTGTCTCAAGCAAACCATCAAACACTTTTGCTATTACTGTCGCGAGAGGGATTGGTCTGTAGTTACGCTTATCGCCCATACCACCAGTTTTGTCCTTCACTACAGGCACAACTACCGTTTTCATAAAATCTTGCGGCAGATAGGAGTGGCTCACACAAAGAGAGTAAAACATAGCTAACACCCCAGTCACATGTGGCCCGGCATGATGTAAATGCTCTACGCTAAGCCCATCGTGATCTGGCGATTTACCTCTGGACATAGTATGTACAATTTTGCCTACTTCCTTAGCCGAGAACATTGTTCCCAAAGTACTATTAACCATCTCAGCACCTACTGCCGTTATCACCTCATTCCGCCGAGATTGCACTGCAAAGTATGACCTAAACAGATGGGCAATGTCATAGGGCTTGTTAGTTTTGTCTACACAGACTGGAAGTCCAGGTTTCAAATTTACTTTTTTAGTTCCTTGCCAAAAACCACGAAAACCACCAGTTAAATGTTTCTCAGCGAGGCCGTCCATTTTAAATTGATCTTGGTGATCCTATCACCACTTAAGTCGAGACTTAAAAGACTTTCTGCTTCTACACATTTCATCATACATATCTCCGTTTTTCGGCCTGCCCCAATGATGAACCCATTCGATAAACTTTGTTCTAGCCCCCTGGTGTGCTAGCCTAACTATTCTGTTCCACCCTACTATGCGCTGTTCAACCTTCGGTGTTTTAGTGTGCCCCAGACCTGCCACAGCTGCGTCACGAAGGGCAGTCACAATGTCAGCATACAATTTATCAAGTACAAGCCTATCAAGAGTCAGCGCACTTAATACATTCTGTAGGGCAATGAATAAGTCTCAATCTCCGGTGGCATTCTTTTGTATACAAAGCAATATATTATGTTCATCATTGCGCTCACGCCAAACTACGCCCTTATTCAACATTACATTGCGATGTATTTTTTTCGACAATACTTTGACATTACATTCAATAACGAGTGGTAGGTGATCAAACCACCCTGTCTTAAAGTCAACATATACTTAAGTAACAGACTGCTTTGCAGCCCGCGTAACAATGAAACAATGATCCAACTAGCTACAAGTCCCATATACATCACTCATAAACGTAAATAAATGTGTTAGATCCAATACCTAGTATTTCTTAATCTATACATGACCAATCTTGCTCAATACAATAATTTGCAAGTTCGTTACAAAATAAGCCACCCGGCGAAGCATTAAAATCCTCCAAAGCGTACACAGATTCTACACCATAAGCATCAATTATAACGCTTACCATACTATGGCATTCCGTAAATTGCGCTAAATTATCCGTAGTGTTCGTTGGCATATATACACACATAATTTAATCACCGGTTGATCACTGGTTATTATTTTGATGGCACAGATACGCTCACTATCGCATTTTAACACTGAAACTTGCGGAAAAACGGAATTCCTCCACAGTAGGGCAAAGCCACCATAGGGTCGCCCCCGTAAAATTCCAGCAGACGTGTCCACTGCTGCGTGATGCCTGTATATCCAAAATCTAAATCAATCGTTCCCAAATTTGGTATTTCTTCTGGCAGTAGCCACGTCTCCTGCAATACAACGACGTCGCAATAACGACATAGGTCTCTAATATTATCTACCGACCGTTTTACGTTCGTACAATTATAACTAGAAAATCGATAGGCGTTTATTCATTGCACTGTTTTATCTAAGCCGCTGTGAGATAAAACTTCTCTCGTTGTTGTGAATTTGTAATTCACAAAACGTCTAAATATGATGGGTTGCGGCCATAATTTTTCGTGCATATAGGTATGTAGGTAATTTCGAGTGCGCAATAAAAAATTTAAATGCTATGTTATTCTATTCCTTTTTCATCGAAATTTTCTCAAGTGATTCTGTTTTCTGCGTCTTTGACCGTATATAATTAATAATGTCATCTACTGAAGTATCACTGCGAATATTGGTTATAAATATGGGAACTTTCCTATCAGCAGCTTTGAGAAGACATTTCTCATCTCTCGCTACGCCTGTCTTGCCTAAATAACGCTGTTTTGGTTGCTTCTTTTTATAAGACACAGTGCGCCATTGATCGCCGTTATTGTTTGAAAAATCTGGCGTATCTCGCTGACGTATTACATCATGATTGACGCGGCACGAGTTAACTGTATCAATCAGCTGTGCTGACGTACTGCATGGGCCGGTCTGCATCGTGCACTCTGTCGACAACGGCAACTTTTGTAATTATTAATTGCTTGTTGCTTTGTTCGAATTAATTAAATAGCCCGCTTTTGGTTACTAAAGAAAACTAATGATTATTTTGTACTGAAATACATTTTTATATATCTTCTTGAAGCCGTTTGATATCTTAAGGATAGTGATATTCCATGGCTTAGACCAGAGTCAGTATTTTCAAGGTTACCGGTTTCCAATAACGAGTGCCAATGATCTTCATTACATCCGGGATCGGCGGCTTTAGGTACTCCTCGACGCACAGGGCAAGCATTGATTAACAATTTATTAAGCAGAAATTTTCGTAAAGTAAGTCCTGCGCGACCGGAGTTTGTATCTGATACCCTTTTGCCTAACAGTCCTTTGGTATAGTCTCCACTGGGCTATTGCTGCCTTAAGTCCTTCAAAATGTGCCTGTTTACATAAATGTAAAACTGTCGGAGTGGGATCAACGTTTTCCAGAAAACTGAATACCGAGATTGTAATCGTTGTTATATTGATTTGAAATGTTCATGGGTGTTATTTGCTGTAATTCCCAGTTATACGCATAATTTATCTTTTGTAGCAAGCAATGATTTAATTTCAAAATAAATATATTGCAGCGCAGAAGTCTAAAGTTCCACAGTAGCTATACTTTTTGTTTTTTGCTGATTTGTATTTTTCACCTTTATATCAGACAGCGTCATAATAGTATCAGGTGGCCAGATACATTATATTTCCGCTTATATACCATCTAGATATTTTTATCAAAATAGATTTTACTTTACTATCTATATCACAACTCATAACAATTTAATGAGGATTAGATAAAAAATTTGAGTAATATTTTTCAGTTTATGCTTGGGCTAAAGTGTCTTATAATTTTATAGATCGAGAGCATTTTAGTAGAACGTTTACTCAAACTATATTTTGCATGATAGCTCAGCCATTTTTGATAGTTCACACACACTCATGATATATTATTTTTCACACACGGTTTATCTTTGTCTAGACTCATACCGTAAGAACAAACTTATTGCCTTTAGTCATCCTCTACTACTTTAATATTCAACCTGGACCAATTCCCATTACATATACTGGTAGTAAGTACTGTGACAGGATTAGATGATCGTGGCTGTTTGACTGTAATGGCAGAGAACCGGAAGAGACAGTAATGGCTCGCGAAACTTTGATAGTGTGATTCAGTCATTAGACGATTATCCATTGTATGAAGCTCCTGCTGTAATACGGCCATTTTCAATATTCGATCCATATATGGATTTTGAGATTCGAGATTCGTGTTTGACGTATGTTGTATGGGGCTTATGTCAAAAACGAATCTAGAATCTACAGATCTATCTATAGATCGAATATTGAATTCCGTCGTTATTAGTGCAAACATTAGTCGAAATCTCGCGATCTGTTGTGTTTGTCGTATAGGTCTTAATGTAAATAAAAGTGTCATAAATGCTAGAGTTACACTAGCTTCAACTGATTGACAAAATACAGGATAAACAATAGGCCTAGCAAACACCGATTTTTTATACGAGTAGTGTGTCAGTTGAAGCAGTTGCACTCATATTTTTATGTACCGCTTAGCATGGACGACTATCGAAATATTAAAATAGATCCCAAAATCATACTAAGCACTCAAAGCGTCATTATTATTATCACTAAGATTGATCTCGACTGCCTTTGAACTTTAGAAATATCACTTACAGTTAGGAAGTAATTAATGTCCATTTATAACTATGATAAGTAATAAACACTTGTTGTAAAACCTATACACAAATAATACAAAATGAAGTGCCCTTTTCTTCTGTCTTGTCTGTTCATACTGACGATTCTGTTCATACGTATGAACGCGATAATCTCATAAACTAGTGAACGGCTTTTTGTACGGCTTTCACCAATATGTGATTCCTGGGTAAGCTTTAGGTGTATAATGCACGTGGGTGGGCAGGCGAAACCTATAAAAATAAAAACCTAAAATATATTCCAAACCTGTACATTGTTTGTTTTGTTTTTCGTGTGGGTGTGTGGCCAACTCTGGTGTCGGAGTTTTCCAGGCCGCCCTAAGGCCGCCGGCATGGCCTAACGATCCTTATCCTTAGACAAGAACCGGACAGCTTTACGTGCCCTCCGAAGCACGGTAGCGCTCAAATGTAAATGCTACACACGGTCACCTATCCAAGTAGCGACCTGTGCAAGCGTTGCTTAACTTTGCCGATGTGTTACGAATGGCAAGTCAAGTCTCGCTATGAGCGCTACCTGTACATTTAAAATGCATGAAATAACGACATGTAATTTGTTTGTACTACATGAAATGCATAGTCTTTATCACTATTATAATTATCTTATCAATGGCTTGCAGTAGTAGATTTAAAAAATACGATTATTCTTGTCGATTTGTGGCTAAGTCTTATCTAGCACTTGGATTTGAATTCGATGGTTACTTATCTTTTTAATGATTTGCTTCGGTGGGGACGTCCCGAAGGTCTTACGACAAGCTGCCATGATATGTAGATATTCATTTTTATAAACTCACGCCTTTATACCCGAAGAGGTAGGCAGGGTAGAGGTAGTAGAGCCTTACATATTTCGCCATATTATGATTTTTTTAGGTCCCATGTGATAAGGGGCAAGCGTATTGCCGTTATTGGGCTACTGAGAATTCCGAAAAACTCAGTAACATTGGTTTATTCCACTTTGTTCAACTGGGTGAACTAAATAGATATCTTGGTGTCCTCATTTCACTTCGGCATTATTTCACTTAGACGTTACCCCCAGGTGAAATAAGTCGACCTACATAGAGTACTTTGTTCACCTAAGAATTGATTCAGCCAGGTGAGCAAAGGGGCCTTTTTAATCCATCTTGTGAACTTTTATCAGCTACATAAAGTATGTTCAAAATGATCATTGAGCGTGATCATGGTGTAAACACTGCCGAAATATCGTATACTAGAAGTAAAGGCACGTGGTATTCTATAACACAAAAGACAATGTAGAGTTATTGTCAATGACCACAAAAGTACCTATATTTTTTTAAGTATAGTCTTATAATTGATATTTTTTCGTACACTAATAGAATAAATATGAAGTCTTCGTTAATTTCAAAGCATTTTAACATACTCTATGTGGGTGATAAAAGTCCACAAGATGGATAAAAAAAGTTGCCTTTGTTCACCTGGGTGAATCAATTCCTAGGTAAAAAAAGTCCTTGATTTATGTCGACTGATTTCACCCAGGTGAAATAATGCTGAGGTGAATTGAGGACATCAAAAAGTCTACTTTGTTTACCCAGGTTATATCAGCCAGGTGAACAAAGTGGAATAAGCCACATTTTTGCCCGACCCAGGAATCGAACCCGGGACCGGGTAGTCAGTTTAAGTCTCTCTCAGACGAATCGGCCACTTCAGAGGCCTTCGGTCGGCTTTGAAACTCCGACACCAGAGCTTCCCACACTAAAGAAAAAGAGAAATGTTAGATTACCATTAGGTATTTATATCGTCGTAAGAAATAAGACAAATACAATGTATGTTTATATTCTAGTTCAGTTTGATGTTGTTTATATAATTCAGGTTTCTTTTGTTTCATCCTTTCGAGCATCATTTATGTTTACGTAGAATTTGATTTCCCTATGGAATATTGTGCTTGTCCGACTCGTTATTAGTATCTATTTGGAAATGTCTATCTCTAGGAATTATATTCGATGGAAAAAAACATAATAAAACAACGTTTTAATAACAAGCTTTTAATCAACTACATTTTTCTGATATAATACTTATTTTTCAATTAATATAAAACTATGTGCTTCCAACCGTTATGGCGTTCTCTGTCTTGCAACCCATGTTTTATGTCATATTAAGCCATTGTTATAGAAAAAATACTTTGTAATCGGGACCAATCTGTCATGTTAAATTGCCTCGCTGTATTAACATTCGTATGTAGTACGAAAGGGTCTCCGTTTGGAGGATTAGACCCTTCATTAATATACTGATCCACCAACAAAAATGGCAATTTTGAAAAATAAACGAGCATAAAACTTACTACCTATAAAACTGAAATATCATAACTCTTATCATCTAATCAACATAAGCCTGAGTGGTCGCCTCGTTTTTATAGCATACCTGCTTGTTATTTTGTAGTGTCTGTTTTATGTAATTATTTAACTGTTGTGTATGTTATAAAAATAAATGCATTTTCTTCTTCTTCTTCTTCTTCTTCTTCTTCTTAACTTTCTGCACTGTAAACCAAGGAAGAGCCGAGTTCCTTACCACAAGCAAGTATTTGCTTAAAAAGGGAGCCCAAATGATATTGTTATTGTTATGTTATTGAAATAAACCGTTTTAATTAAAAAAAAGAAAAATAAAACTCTAGCCAAAATAAATCAAATATATATTCCGCCTGTTTTCTAAAATGGTCAGGCATAACAAATATCATAAATACCTGGTAATATTTGACCATTGGAGATAAGGAGAATAGACAGTCATAAGTGAATAAGTGAGATGATGCTTATTTTAGTAATGAGTTTAATTAGTACAGTTTTAACTGAAAATTCAAACTCTCTAGTACATATTTTTCTTTATAAGATAGTATTCTATTAAATGCACTAATCTACTTAACCTACTTAAGCTTATAATGTTGGTTGTCGTAATATTGTGTACTTACCTCGTCCTTGGACCTATGTAAGCAGTGCATAAGTCGGTTTTATAAGCGGCTTTGTCACCAGAAAATAATAAGAACCGTAAATTTATATATTTCCTAGGAAATTTATAAACTTTCGTAGGATTCTAAACGAGAGATAAATTGTATTACTTTACGAAAACATTTATGTAAATTTATTAATTTGCGACGTTTCGTCGTAAATGTATAAACTGACGGAAATCCATTCGTAAGATTCTACACGGTTCAACCAATCACAGAAGAGCTTTTAATTTTACGCTTCTGTAAAATAAGACAAATCTCACACTGCTCTCTGATTGGTCGGTCGGTGATAATGAAGGTCGGCATCAGTTTAAGAGTCCCTATCAAATTCGCTGCGCTTCCAGTTTAGGTAAACAATGTGCGTGTGCGTGTGAGTATTCTAAATTCAAAAGATTGTCTTAGTGTGCGTAATAGGACAATACAGCAGGTGCAAACAATCTTGATCCGTCACCGCTGCCGCGCTGTAGCCAAAGTTATGTGTTTATGTATTAGTATATTTTTAGTATGGATACATTTTTTTGCATTTCTGTCTGTGTGTACAAGAAATTCGATACAACGATATTATGTATGGATTTGTGTAATATTCACAGCCCTTCCTATTCTATTAAAATTTATATTTGTTCGTATTTTACTCGGTTTTCTGTTTACGTAAATGATGAATGACCGCGATAAAAGCTATTTAAAATTAGTTTTATTCAATGCAAGTATTTTTTAATACGTGCAACTAAGGGTATCTTGCAAACCTATGAAAGTATAACCTGAGTTGCTTACCTTGCCGTACCTTCGCAATATATACGGGTAGATATAGATAGGATATTGAAAGAGACCATAAAGGGTGTAAAATAAAAGTATCTTAGTTTGAAAAAATTATATATTTTATCATATAAAGATAAAGGCTAATATGAAATATTTCTAATATCCATGGAGCGTGCTTTCCTCGAGTCAACAATCTCGGGCAACAAACATGACATATAAAAATTTTTCAGTTTCAGTTCCATTTTATTTACCCAGAAATCGTCATCTTTAGTGATTCTCTCTACTTTCAGAGGTTGATACGGTCCAGTCCACACAGCAAATAAACAAAGGGGTTTTTTTGTGATGTGTAATTGACCCTGAATTTTATAGAACCAATCATGTTTGATATTTACTACAGATCTTCCATTTTTCAGAGTCCAAAATTTGATTTTTTTCGCTCTTATTGCGTCATCAACACTCATCCCGAAAGCGGATATAGGACATTTCACTTCTATGATGCCGTCGTCAAATAGAGCATCTGGCGTAGCACCCAAGAAAAAATACTCATCGTCAATATGCAAGCCACATTTTAGAATCATAATATTTTCTTGCTTCGCTAACTGCTCTAAAGCAATAGACTCGTTAGCTTTACCATGCTGAATAGCGGGGACATGGTTTATTGAGTAGCTACACAGCATATTTTTAACAAGAGGAGCTGAACTAATGTTTTCTCGTCTTTTACAGACTTTCGAAAAATTTGAAGCTGTTAAAAGACACCTTCTTAATTCTAGCCATAAAGCGCTTTCTGCTTGTAATATAGTGTCTCTTTCGATTTCGTGTCTATCTTGTATTTGTTGTTTCAGATTATCCAAAAACATTTTCTTGGCGATGGAGTATTCCTCTAGTGGCATATCAGGCTTTTGGCAAACTTGTCCGTAGTCAGTGCTGTCAGTGTTGAATAAAAGCTGTTTTTTTACAATTTTCTTTTTTGTTCTGGTGTTCTGTGCGTGTTTTTGTTGTTCAAATTTTTTTATAGCTGCAGATGGGCTTTTATTAAAGATAATTTTGCTAAGATTATATATAGGTTTGCCAGTATTATAAGCAACTACAGCTGCGAAGCATCTTAACTCATAAGAGTCCTTTAGCGCATAATTTATACGCTTTCCTCCTATATATTTAGCAATGATTGCGTTAAATTGTTCAGCTCGGTTATTGTTTAAATTTGCTAGAAGGCTTCGTGCATGATAGGACAAGTTAGCTGCATTTGTCTTCAATTTCTGCATTAATGTTTTAATCTTAGGAACGTTCTTCGGTTCCTTTTTTTTTCAATAGTGCAGAAATAATCTTGGCAGTTTGTGTGTTCTCCAAATATATGGTTGGGACTATTTAAGATGTCTGTCTGTAATTTTTTTATTTTTAATGACAGAGGGAGATTTTGGGCTGATCTATATCGTACTGCCAATTTAATGGCTATTCTTAAGCGTTTAAGCCGATCATTATTTAGTAGTTTTCTTTCTTCTATTGGAATGGATGTATCTTTTGTAAGGCCTAAGTTCTTTCCATTATAATTGCGTAGCAAATGATTAGAACACTCAATTTTTTCCACACTAACATTTGGATAGGGTCGACTTTCTATGATGTTTTTAAACGTACTCGCATCGCCGTCTGCAATAAGTTTAGAATACACTAAATTATGCATTTCTACTGACTTCTTAAATCCGGCTACGATTGCTGCTTGCTCCATACTTGTAGATGATCCTTTATGATTTGAATTACACTGATGCGCCGGAGGATCTTGTTTTTTATTTATTGCACGCACACATATCAAAAAATATTTATTTTTAACGCCAATATATAGAACTTTACCAGTATTTACACCAGTTATGGCACCAACACCGGCTAAAGATGAATAATTGGTGCGATATGATCGCTTACACCAGCTTCCGTCTGCTGTGACTGATATCATGGGTATACCTGTAGGTGATTTTTCGGTAGCTAGAGCACGTTCTTCAGCAGCTGCTATGTTCATTACATGTTCAGATCATGCAAATTTTTATGACATTTTGCGTATATATTATTATTCATTGTTGGCAAATTCATTGAAAATGCTAATTCATTTAGATTTGCCCGTCCACATCCTGCCATAATTGTACCAGATACAGCAGAATGATTCACGTCCAGTCCGTGGTCTACTTCGTCGCAAGCATTCAAGTAAAAAATACTTCCACACATATCACACCGCAATACAAATTTTGAGGAAAAGCCATGTCGTTTTTCTTCAATAGTCTTAACGTTGTTCATTTGACATCCAAATTTTATAGAGTGGAGTGAAATCTCAACAAGTTGGTCAAAGAAATATTGATAATCTATTATTCTTCTTCCTTCGATTCGTAATAGCGTAGCTGGTTCAGACTGAAAAAGAAGTACTTGTATGTTATTCAATTATTATGAACTCGTTGATGCGTGCTGTGTTGGAGGCACAGGGCATACACTCTGCAAAGCAGTCTTTAATCTTACCACTAGGATGACTGCATTATGTTTATTAAAAAAACGACTATATATTATTATGTACATATTGACTACAAATTGTTACATACGTTATTCGGCTCCACTATTAAATTCTCCAAAGAATCATCGACATATCCACAGTTGGCAGTAGTCCTTTCTTGATTTAGGTTCATGCTCTGTAATAATTTTACATAGTATAGTAATAGCGAAAGAAAATTAATGATATAATAACCAAGAGACTTAGGAGAAACCCTATGAAAAAAATTGAATGGAATACAGGCAGTACGAGTTGTTATTCATGTAAAATTTCGTTGTAATGGAATTGTTACTTTGATAACAGAGCAGTAAATACTATTATAAAGGTATAATTTATTATAATTGGGGGAAACTTTATATATAACCGACGTTTAAAGGTGTTATTTTATAGTCCATACGAAAGAATATTCTCTTTTACGTTCTCATAATAATACACAATTATTGTACTTGTACAAAAATCCCTGGTGCATATTTTTTCGATATTCATATGCTAACGAGGTTCATATGAATGAACAATCAATACCAAATATCTTTAATTATTATAACTTTATTGGGTTAATAACTATGTATATATTACAAAAATGTATATATTAAAAATAACCCTGTATATGACGGGTGAATGTTTAAACTGGGCGTTGATGGCCAAATCTGATACTAAAAGCTATATTAAAAGACACACTAAGATACTTAAGATACTTAAAAAATGTCACGGGTATATTATTATCCCATAAGATAGTGTCGCTAATAACAATCCAATTATGGTAAGTAATCACATCCATGCCCAATTTAAAAATTCACCTGTATCGTACCTAAACACAATCAAGATATAGTAGACGGGGATGAAACTTAATAATAGGGTATTTGACTAAAAAAATCTAATTAGTCCGTCAGTTAGATTATCGAAAAATATTGGACACGTATATTTTCTTTAGTCACGTAAACAAAAAATTAAGACTACAAACTTCACTGAAAACTCGTGTGACGTCACTTGCCAGTACACTTTTTACTGGCAAGTGACGTTACAAGCCCCCACTCTTAGACGTTTCTCCATCTTTGATGCGTTTTATCTTCGTAATTTTTTACTGATTTGATAAAACAAAAAATACGTATCCAATATTTTTCGATAATCTAACTGACGGACTAATTCGATTTTTTTAGTCAAATACCCTAATGATTATCACTAGGAAAAAAATATAAATACCTTGTCTCTCGCCCGTTTTCGCTAATCGACGATGATTCAGGCATATTTGTATTTTTGGTTGAGTTGAACCTTTTTAATTCCCTATAAAGAAAATATTGATAGATTTTAGTTACAAAAATAAAAATATCATTAAAAATATATATTAATATGATATGTAATAATACTATTAATGTACCTACCTGGCTGCACGTGCCATTCGTGTTTTTTCAAGTCTTTTTGCTTTGCCCCTAATTTTTGCTCCGTGATAGTAAGGATCACTTTTACGACCCATTTTCTGAAATATTAACAATATTACATCATACGTATTCTGCTAAACATATTTTGAAATAATATCAACATACACGGTGAGCATAGTATTCATAAATGAAAAATACCCAAAAAATACTTACGGGATCAAAACTGGTTAGTCGAAGTATAATATTAGTTCGACTCGCGAAATACGATCGGGAGCGATGGTAGTCCGAGCGACACAGGTCCGTCGTGTAGGAGCCCTTGGGCGCGACTAAACTCAGCGCCGCGCTTGCGCATCGCTTTATAAGGCATTATTTAAATATTTTTTACTAATAAATGTGCATGTATAAATAAAATTCTAATATTGTACTTGTTAGATAAACATCTCTTTATTTCATATATTTAATACGTATTGTTCTATTTATTGTAATCTTACGTATAGACGACGATTTTACGAGCGTATAATTTCAGATTTTTTAGTGCGGGGAACATTGGTTTTGAAATATAAATTCAATTAACTTTACAAAAATCAAATGAACATTTACTAATATACTACATACACAATACGACTGTTTTTTTTTTATTCCTATTAGCTATAAATAAGCTAAATAAGGCATTTAAAAACGAAGTGTTTCGTGCTTTCGTGAAAACGTTGTGTTCATTTTCGTTTTTTTTAGTTTATAATGGTTTCTAAATCATAATTTATTTTTGTCAGTTTACTAGATGAAGACACGATTTATAATGGCCCATCAGCAGAATTATTAAATTACGTGTAGTTATTCTGAAATGTGCGCTCAAAAAAGACAATTTTTCCATTTTTGACCGAATAATTGATAGGGCCTCTTAACTTAATAGGTTATGTTAGGTTTTCTTGTGACCCTGAACACAAAAATAGGAGCCCTGCGAAGCAAGGCTCCGACAACTTATAGCCTCATTAACAACGCTAAAGTTCCGGTTTATTCGTAAAAGTGGCGAAGAATGGCGGGGGCGCGGAATTAAATGAAACACTTTACTTTTTCAACCAATCAGAGCGCACATGGCGTTCGATTATTGCTTCCGCATTATTTTACGAATCAATTCAGTAAGTTATTCAATTTACGAAAATATGGGCGTAAAATAATACAATTTATCTCTCCTTTAGAATCCTACGAAAGTTTATAAATTTCCAAGGAAATTTATAAATTTACCGTTCTTGTTATTTTTCGGTGACAGCTTCCCGAATTCGGTATGCCTTATCTCGTTGCTTGAAATTAATTGCTAATCAAATAATCCTTTTTAATGTTATGTTGATGTTCAGTGCTAAAACACTTGCACGATCGCATGCGACCACGATGAATGGCTCAAGGTCGTTATGTTTCTATTTAGAGAACTGCGAATCAAACCCAATATGCAGATTCTGAATATTGAGTTATTGTTTGTAGAATTAAATTATTACGTACGAATAGACGTTAATTGATTTACAAGAAGTTAAGTCGAGTTTATTAGTATACGGATTGTGATGAAAGCTCGTTCTATGTAATGTCTAACGACCGTTCCCAAAAATTGATCTATCCATAGATTTGAGTACCAGAGATACATATTTATACATATTTAAATTATAGCAAATATGTGTCCAAATTCATGGATAGATCAAATTAAGTTAACTTCTTACCCGTATGTATGGAGTGGTGTGTTAGCCACATGTAAGGTTTTATAGAAACGAAAAAGTATATAGTTTACTCTAAGAAAATATTTGGAGATCCTAGTAAACTAGATAGTTACCCCTTCTGTTTAGACTGTGCTTGTATACACTAGTGGACGTACGTAGGATGTCAAAGTTATCATATATCAAACGGCTCTGAGATTGTTTTGTTCTATGTTATGACCACCCAATGTTGGTTTATGGACTACTGTCTCAATATAATTTAAATTCACATATTATTATGTTCTATTCGTACACCTGCTTGATGACAGATGTTTGTATGCATCTTGCCTATGAGACTTGCTTGCATTATGCATTTACGACTACATGTCACAGCATATTGTTTTATCATAATTATAGTCTTTACAAATAAGCAATTTACAGTATACAAAAGGCTTTTCAAATTTGTAAAGTAGTTAAGCGCTCTAGCTCTAAAATGAATGCTGATTTATTAATCAAGTGATTTACTGCAGAAATATTTCTTACTTACAGGTTATTATCGACAACGCATATAACATTCCTGACTTGGATTCTCCGGTCCGCATGATAAACCCTTCCACCGAGGTATTGATCGCTTTGTCTCCTGAAAGAACCTATACCACATCGGGTGTCAAATCTTTCAGTCCAGAAGACAGGCAATGCTATTATGGTGATGAGGTAAGTCGTACCACACTGATTCTTATAAAATAATATGTTTAGGAAAGTGGAAAGTTCATAGTCCACCACATTGGACTAGTGTGTGTTGGTACCAGCTACTGCACTGTATTAAAAGAGGAAATTTCATAAGTAGTTCAAATAGGACTGTGATATGGGAGTTGTTAGGTCACACATCCTTTATTTTATGGAGAACGCTCAGGTTTGCAGGTAGGGCTACAAATTCAGGCTAACATTAGGGTTATTGATAGCAAAAATTGAGAACAAATAAGCTCATTAGGTACCTACTTGGCAAAGTCATCTCGGGATGTCCTTTAATTGTACTCGATTCCTCTGCATAGCGTTACCACCTTGTCATTGCAGTTTGTATTAAAGCTATTTAACACGTTTTTTACTTTACGGTCACACTAATATCTCTCTCTACCGCAGTGTATCAATTAGTGTGATAAAACGGGGTCTTTGAAATTCCGCAATGTGGAAAGGAAAATAACCACTTAATGACTTAACTAATCTAAATGAGGTTTATGAATTCTTGTTCTTCGCGTTAGTGAAATTGTTCTTTTATGAAAATTTCGTTTAATTTATATCTCATCACTTTATTCCGTCGATAGAAATAAATTCGGTGCTTCAAGGATAGGTAAAAAAATAGCAGATTCATAATCTATTAAGGAAAAAATTAAAGAATAATCTTTAAGCTTCACATCTTCACATAAAGTAATATAGATAAGACAAAGCAGCTAATGCGCCGCGTGCTATGCGATTTCATTGTCCGTAACGGGTTGAAAACTACACTGTACATCAACGCTGCTCTGTTGGTGTACGGTGAAGTTTTATACTTGTAAGGCTAAGAGCCTGGTCACGAGATCGGTCTAAGCGGCGAGCGGCGCGGCAGGGGCGATGTACATAGCGCGTTTACTCTGAGGCGGCCGCGCGCCGCGTCACAGTTAACGCGCCATGTACATCGAAAACGCTCGCCGCTGCCGCCCGCCGCTGTACGGCCAGGCCACGGCGTACAGCGACGGCGGCAGCGGCGAGCGATTTCGATGTACATGGCGCGCTTTACTCCATCGCGGCCGCGCGCCGCGACCGATGGCGCGTCAGAGTAAACACGCCATGTACATCGAAATCGCTCGCCGCTGCCGCCGTCGCTGTACGCCGTGGCCGGGGCGGTGTAGGCCGTGACCGGGCCGTAAGATCACACGGCGGCAATTTGATTCTATTATTTTACGTATACGGTAAAAACATTTGCACGAGACTATTCAGTTTGATCGTTACGTCAAAATGCGAGACATGTTAACTATGTAGATGACATGAAGCGTTCCTGTGTCGTATTCGATAAAATCGTTCGGTGACGCGGCATGGTAAAATTGTGTCTCGAGCACAACGCTTTCTCGAGCAGTTCAGCATATTTTCTATGTTCGTTAAAATCTCGTGTACAGGGAAATTCTGGACGTGTGAACGTCGCCTAACGTACACATTACCGTGCGTAGGTACTATTTCCTGTAAGGCACGTGAATTCAACACAAGTTTTGGGCTTACACAGTAAACGTGTTAAAAGGGCATAATCTCTACTAATATTATAAATTAGAAAGTGTGTATGTATGTATGTTCCGTTTTCGCGCTAAAACGGCTGAACCGATTTTGTAGAAATTTGAAGAGATATACTGGTCCAAGAAAACGGACATAGGCTACCACGTATGGTACCACTTATGGTACACTTATGGTTTGCATCTTAATGCAAAAATTAAACTGGGAGGGATTGTAGCCTCCCGCTAGAAGTTTGTTCGGCACAAAACCTCTTGGAAGTAAGAACACATGCGCTATAATAATTGACTGCGCATGTGCGTAAATCTGTCAGTATTGACACATCATACATAATTTATTGTGCACGGTGTTTACTAGAGACCGGATATTATGCATTTGCATATTTAAGCCATTTTCAGCGCCAATAGCATATTTTTCCTAAGATCTAGTGATGATGCATATTATCGCTATAATTGACAGTATTTTTCGAGCGCAGCGCACTCAGCAGCCGCGCGTCTTTTGTTTTGGTACGATAATAAAATGAAAGAGACTGATCGTCGTGCTGGTCGTGCTCGCCTACCGCACTACTCCTTCCTGCCACCTATTATGCATGTTACTTTCATTGTCGACGCGCGTGCTCATTGATCTGCAGTTAAAGATTTTGTGTGAAATTGTACAATGCCTCCCGAAAAAAAAGTGTGTCTTCGTGGATAAGTAATTTTCCTGAACCATTTACTTACGACGGAACTGTCTTATATTGTCGAGTTTGCGAGAAAAATATTTCCTGCACAATAGACCAACTTATCAAGACAAGTGTTCACGTCGCAGGATTGCAGAAAAAGGTCCACGACAACAGCTTATAACCGCGTCTACTTCTAGCTCTAAACTAAACAACCAGTTTAGCATGGATTTATGTGAAGCATTGCTTTCAAGTAATATTCCTCTCCATAAACTAAACAATCCTACCCTCAATCAGTTTCTGCAAAAAATATTGCTTAAATAAAATTATACCAGACGAGTCAACATTGCGTAAAAATTGTATACCAACAATTTATAAAAATGTTATGGAGGAAATACGTCATAAACTCAAGGAGAACCTTATTTGGATTTCAGCTGACGAAACTACCGACAGTTGTGTTGGCGTTATATATTGTCGGTACATTGAAACTAGAACCTTCTTCTTCCTATCTTAATATATAAAATCCTTGCGTTACTGACTGACTGACAGACAAGCTACGGCTAAAACTATTGGGCGCAGGAAGCTGAAATTTGGCATGTATGTTCCTTGGGGACCGTAGAGGTGCACTAAGAAGGGATTTCCCAAAATTCCCACGGGATCGGTCAAACAGGTAAAATAAAATAATATGCGGGCGTAGCTGCGGGCGTCCTCTAGTTTGGTTATAAAAATCTAAAATTTAATAGATTTTTATTTTATTAAATAACAATAAATTATAAAGATACATACTTAATAAAGTAAAACTTAAAATAAGTATTTACTAATAATAAACTTAAATCTAAAGCAATAATATTTACAAAACAAAAAAAAAATTAGACATTTAATGTTGCATATTCTGTCAGTGTTCGTGCATATTTCAAGCATTTGTCATGCATATTTGCATGCATATTTCAAGCTTTTTATGTTGCATATAATCCGGTCTATAGTGATTACATTGTTCGCATATATGTATAAACAAATAATTATATACTACGCTTAAACGGCTGAAACGATTTTCTCTACTAATATTATAAATGCGAAAGTGTTTATAGATATAATTATATTAGACATGTATTGGAACATGGCTTTGGCATTTGACTGTATGCAAGGCGATGTTATTATGTACCTTTCGGTAGATATAATGGTAGGTATATAGTGTCATGAATACTGACCGAGCTACTTTGAACCCTATAGAGTTTCTGAAGTCTTTAGAATAATCAGGAGTGTCTTCACACAACTTGAGACTGAAAGTAGATTTGTGTTACCCCGAAGTTAACGCGCGCGACGCCACGGGCAAAAACTAGTCTTAATATATAAAGTCCTTGCGTTACTTACTGACTGACAGACACGCTACAGCCGAAACTATTGGGTGCAAGAAGCTGACATTTGGCATGTATGTTCCTTGGGGACGGTAGGGGTGCACTAAGAAGGGATTTCCCGAAATTCCCACAGGATCGGCCAAAGCGGGTAAATTTTAAAAAAAATGTACCTCGTTTTCAGTCTTGCGTCAATCTCTAAGGCCCTTCTCTCGCGAAGCTATTCAAATGCTAGGGGACTGAGATGCAAGCCATGATCGCCTACTGGTATGCTACTCTATTCCGCGCACGGTGCTACGCAAATGAGACAATTTTTTATTATTTGAAGAATTTATTACATTCGTACGACGATGTCTAGATACTCTAGCGATGAAGACAATTTTCTTCTGTATTTAAATGACAAGAATAAACGAAAATATGAAAGAAGATGACTGACTGCCTCCGTGGTCCAGTGGATAGCGTATGCGACTGCTGATGTCGGGCAAAAGTGTTACTACTGGGTTTTTCCAAATTCTCAGTAGCAGCACGAAGTCTGGTGATGTGCCCGGTAACGGCAATAGGCTCGCCCCCTATTACGTGGGACCTAAAAATCATGGCGAAATGTGGGTGAAATATTACACCTCTGCCTACCCCTTCGGGGATATAGGCGTGAGTCTATAAAAGAAGATTCTGGGTGCATCCGTACATCGAAAAAAATATCAATTGCAGAGCATTCGTCGCTGCTAGAGAACTGCATGAGAATGACGAGTCATAATAAGAATCATATTATTATTTGGACATAATTTTCCACCTCCTGGACAAAATTAATATTAAATGTTTATTCCGCCGCCATTTTGTATTGCAACGCGTATACGACTCGGGTAGCGTGCGACCAGCCAGACGGTAGCGTGCGACTGATATCAAACGCGTAGTCGACGCGTCTCATCGTGTGCGAAACTAGCTGAATATGTATGGCGGCTACTCACAAGCGACGTTTAGGATACCCGTACGAAACACAAATCGCTTGAGAGTCGCTTCGTGAGAGAAGTGAAAATTTGACCTTTTCGGATGAACGTAATGGTAAGCCATTATAGCTTATTACAGACACCCGCAGCAGATTTAAGGCTCACTATTATTAATATTGACTGTCTACTGGCCTATATAAATTAAACGTCTTATATGATACCAATTCTATTGTAACTATCCAGCATATTCTATTTTTATATAATTTGTATAACACTATACAATATCCGTTACAGTAATGTTGCTCAGTAATAATTATAAATTTTAATTTTAAATCTATTGCTTTAATTAAACTGAATTATATAAATATACCAAAAGCTTGAAACACTAGTACTTTTTATACCGTTAATGTAACCGTTAGTGGGCTACTTAGACACAGAACAAATATTTTAATACAAGCCACTCACTTTGTTAGTAAGTACTAAAAACTTCGTCAATAAATAAACGACAAACTGCTTATAATACTTGGGTATTTGCAATACCAAAATAGATTGGCGTAGATAAGCCATTCGATAGGTATAAATCGTATAGTTAAGATCAATTAAGACAAGATTATTATTTAAAATCATTATCTGTAAGCAATTTAGTATTGACGCACAAACATAGATATGTTGTGTTCCGTATCTCAGTGGTATCGCACATTCATAGCTTAGCTTTCAATGTCAACTAATTATAATGAATTGCTCATATTGGCCGCCGCGCGAATAGATATCAGCCCGATCCCCTTACGCTTTGACGTCTGTTACTGCAGTAAAAACATTGCGGTACCTATAATCTCAATAAAATATGACCGATAATAGCCCCCAAGTTGATTCAATCGTATAGAGGCTTTATCACGAATAAGATGTAGATGAAATGAGTTAATTGCTTATTAACAGCTGTACAGTGAAGCTGTAAATTATACAATATGGCAGACTTTTCACCGAAGTTTACTTTCTGTCTTTTATTTTTAAAGGACATCATCCAAATTGGGCTAATTTTTATTTTGCCGGTCAATCAATATGTGTTATTTTAATAGAACACACTATTTTAAACATTTTTTACTATTACACCAAAGATCTAAGTCATTTCCCTGAGACAATACTTAGGTTTGATTGTACGTCTCAAAGTATCGTAAAACAGTTTTGTTTTGCCAAAAGTGATCAATCAAAAAGGTGTAATGGAGGTCAACTATAAGTTTTCAGTCTCACATGAAGCCTAAAAAGCAGTGGACTCATAAAAAAACAAATTCTCTTGACCAAATATAAAAATATCGTATAAACCTTCAGTAGGAATGTCTATGTCTATGACATACAGATGTGTTGTTAATGGGCACGCCACCCTAGCGGCGATAATTCCTGTTCTTGTCATGTGGTTGAAGAGATGTCGCGGCGTTCTCACTTTCTGGGTGACGCTAAAACGCACCGGCCTAGGTTTTTTCAGCCAATATTTGTGCAGCAAAGGCCAGGAGGAAACGCCCAGATGTCACAATTGTGCCAGCAGTCGCAACCCTGTCGAGGAAACGGCGCTGCAAACGTTGGCGGAATGTACGGCTTAGGCATCGGAGTGCCCTGAACTGATGGTCATCTTAAGCCATTCTCAACCATTTTGGTGTAGCCCTCCTTCATCAACATCCATTCCGTTCTGTTTTTGGACAGTCTTCAACCAATTACTGCCCGCTATCTTTACGATGTCATCTTTCCATCTCATTTGCGGTCTTCCAGCTGGTCGTTTACAATCCCACGGTCTCCATTCTAATATTGGCTTGCACCATGTTTCAGCTAAATGTCCGGCCCACTGCCACTTTAGCTTCGGTACTCTTTTAACAACATCTGATAGTCGACTTTCTTTTCAGAGCCATTTATTCGTCTTTGTGTCAGTTAGTGTCACCTTTATTGACGAACTGGAGTTTTCACTGGTCATGTTTCCAATAGGGCAGTTTTCAGGGTCAAAATAATTTCATTTTATTTAGTCCGTATTTTAGATTATAAAAAAATATTGGACACGTATTTTTCTTTTTTCAATTTAATAAAAAATAACAAAGATATAGCTCATTAAAGTTACGTGTGACGTCATCTAGTGCGAAAAAATGCAGTACGGCGTGACGTTATACGTAACTTTAATGAGCTATATCTTGGTCATTTTTGGTTTAATTTACAAATAAAAAAATACGTATCGCTTATTTTTGAATAATCTAAAGGACGGACTTATAATTTTTTTTTGTCAACTAGACTATTGGCCGTGAACTGGTCGCGGCAATTGTTACAGTCTCTCGCCCCTGCCCTGGTCCGGTGCGTGATAGCTTCGAACGTCACCGTCTCCTTTTGTGAGCCAGTAATGCTGATCAAGGAGACGGCGAAGCGAGAGAGGGAGATGGGGCCGCTCCCGTCCGCCAATAGGCTGAGGCAGAGGTGCCATAACGACGTGCGCGTCCAGAAATGTAAATACCTAAGCAAATATGACGTGGTCCGCCAACAACCAACGGCGAGCCTAACTCTAACATGGTCGCGGTGTACGACGCGATGCTTACCGCAATTCGCGTGTCCCTGCCGTCCGTGGTAGATATTGGTAGATATTGTGCGTAGACCCAACCACGCTCCAAAAAAAAAAGAGGCGTGCATATCTAATGTACCCCACAACGCTCATTACATGGGACCAGCAGCCGATAGTTCTTCTGCTATTAAGGCATGCTGAAAGAACAGAAAGTAAGCACCGCCCGCGGTGAGCGCAGTGCGAATTAGAGCGAAATAGCGTGACAGATGTTGCGTCTAGGTATAGCTTTTTCGCTCTTGGCGTACTACCTGCCATTACATGATACTATTTTAATTGCAACTTGCACATTATTTTAGGCAAAATAGAAAACTAAATAGAATTTATTTCACTAATAATAAAGATTCTTTGAGCTTCAATATTATCTCAGGGACTAAACTTAGAGCTTTAGTGTAGTAATAAAAAGTGTTTATTTCGTACTACTCTATAATAATTTTAACTTTATTTTAGTTGGCTTTTAGAATTATCCCAAATTTGTATGGAGGCTGGGTGATCTCCTTTACCTTACAAATAATCGATGAAGTAAAGTTGTCCCAAAAGTATCATTCAATTTCGTGCCATCTTAGGGTATTCAAATATATCACTTTCAAATTTTAACTTTATGTTTACGTTTATTATAGTTTTAAGTTGGGTATCAAACTTATTTAATAAGCTAACTGTGCTTGGAAAGAATGACGAATCAAATATTAAGGCAAATAATTATGTCGCCAAGGGCAAGTCAGTCGCTTCAAACCTGATGTCCTGACATTTGTTGATCAATTTGGGGACGTTTTGAAAAAAGGAAAGGATTAAAGCCCTGAACCGGCGAGCATTTATGAAAAGAGTAATAAATGTAGAGGCAGCGCATGAGTTTTGCAAGGGTAGAAGCTAGTGGCGTCCTGTAGTCTCTGCCCAACTCGGTCAGACTAAGGCGTGACTGCATGTAGCTTTGTATATGTCGCAGGTATTTAGTCAAAAACGTGATATTATGATTTCACTAGTGATATTATAATAACACAGATTATAGTCAACTGCTTATATTACTTTCAATTTAACGGGCTAGTTTCACTGCCATTATAATTTCACTAGACCGATACAGTGAGATTGTAAGGCAGATATTTTGACAATAACACTGGTTTAAGAAAGCCGTTAGATTATCAGAGCGATCGCTGATTGGTCTATTTTCGATACCAGCTGTATTGAACATAGAGTTAGGAAATAAGAGACACGTTTTTGAAAGCCAACTACCTTAACAGGTTATGTTAGGTTTTCTTGTGACCCTGAACATAAATATAGGAGCTCTGCGTAGCATGGCTCCGTCAACTTAGCCTCATAAACATCGCCAAAGTTTAGATTTTTTCGTTTTATTAGTTTGGTCACTAATTAAGTCAATTGACCAATCAGAACACGCGGGGCTCTCACCACAAACTTAACTCATAGTAGTCATAATAAATCTCGGTTTCTTATAATATCACTATTGTGGACCTAGTTTTATTACAATATCACTATTGCGGCTTAGTGAAATTACAATGGCAGGCACACTCATAAACTACTAATACCAAAGCAAAGAGTCAATGTATTTAGTGACAATGTATATTGTAAGGCGATACATATCTATAATAAGTTGCCAAACAGTTTTAAGAATATTGATAGCATTAATGTTTTTAAAAGAAATTTATATGTATTATTATTAAAGAAATGTTTTTATAGTGTAAAAGAATTCTTAGACGACAAAGAACTGTGACTTGCATGATATCATCAATATAATATTTTTGTAATTGACAATTAATATTCGTATGCCAAACAATGGCAGATTATGGTTTGAACCTATGTATAACATTTTAAGACCTCTGTATACCCATATTCTGACGAAGATATTTCAAAAAAAAAAAAGAAGCACTGAAAAGAGCCCGCTATAATCTGTGTAATTATAATTTCACTATTGAAATTATAATATTACGTTTTTGACTAAATACCTGCAACATATATATCTGTTATTGGAATAGAGATCGAAAAGCGCGTAGTGATCCGCCAATTGCGTGCAGGAAGACTCGGTTTCTTTGCCTAGAAACTGAGACAGTGCAAAAATTGGTCATGGCCCGAATAGCTTATAGTGATGGAGATGAATGAGAACTGATGAGCGACAATGCCAATGATGAAGAGACAAAAGTTAATACAAATTTTTGTTTCAGTTTCTGAGTCCCCGTAGTCAGATAAAGTTAGGTTATTACAAAAAGATCATGATTATATACATAAATATTTGTACATAAAAATAATTTATTTTTATATAATTAATGTTGAGCAATGTTTTCTTTAGCCATATGCAATAAAATTTCATCTTGCAAACATTTAAGGAGGAGGTAAAACTTAACGTTGTACCTTCTTGTCGCGTAAAGTTATTTGCTATATGGTTGCATCGAAATATTGTTATAATTAATAAATTTCCCATGTTCTTTTAATTTCCACATAGGTCTTTTGCTTAAAAACTCAGATATGGAAAATTGGTAAGACCCTTTTTTACTGAAACTTGATATTGGCGCCATAAATTATCGGAGATTCTTACGCGTCACGTCGGATGCGAGTTCATAAGACTCCTAGTGTGTCAAAATATACAACGGGCTGCTAGGTTATGATATATGATATATCTAATATATAAAATTCTCGTGTCACAGTTTTCGTTCCCATACTCCTCCGAAACGGCTTGACCGATTTTGATGAAATTTTTTGTGCTCATCCGGTATCTATGAGAATCGGGCAACATCTATTTTTCAAAAAAAAAAAATATTTGCAAAACAACGTTTGCCGGGTCAGCTAGTGATATAGAGTTTTAAATCCTTATGTTGATTGTACTTCGCGGTAAAATGGGGTAATTATTCCATATGGGTTATTCATTTCTTATCGCCGAAAGGAAAAGTCCAAGTTCTCTCTGTAGTCACTGTTGCTAAATTTATGTTATTTATATCTATTCAAAGGAGAATGGGCAAAATCGTACCCGGCTCCAATAGATATGATTGTAGTGTCGTTTAAAAGGTCTTACCAAGAGGAACAATATTTTCTATAGCCGCCAGTCTCAAATTTGATTGCGTTTGGAGATAAGCGACAGTCTTACTAACTAATAAAAACCATGTTCCTTCAGTTTCCCTTTGCGTTCCAGGGCCACGGTAACCTTTAGACAGCCCCGTGCCCCGGCGATAAACATACATATACGAGTATGTTAGGTACCACTTATCTATGTAAGAAAATGAGTACCAACGTAATATGTTCTGCATTTCCGTTCATGTTTTCTATTAATAACGCGTTAACGTAAGACTTCGCCATGCACCCCTCCTTCGCAGACGAATACCCTCAATGTCATAAGGCAGAAAATAGATACCCCGAATCTTCTGCATATGTATGTAGAGAGAAAACTGCTTAATCACAGAAGAGTAGATTTTCAGAGGATGGAAGCGAGCCAGATAGAAAACTTTCAATGACAGAGGAGGATATAATTCTACTAGCGCTAGGTACATACCAACTCAAGCTGGCAAGATCTTACTGTGCCGAGAATTAATCAAATGGTCTTTATATAATTGGATCGTACAGAGAGGGAGCACTTGAAGATCTGCCAGACTATGGCATACACGAAGATGCCTGGTTTTTGCGTGGACAAATCCAGTCGCGACATGTCGGTATAAAAACATATTTTTGTTATATATTGATCAACAGTGCAAATAATATTGTCCAACAGTATTGCATATGTTTAACCGGGTGACGTACGATGGGCACTTGTGCACATACAGTGTCCATCGTATGGTACCTAGGCTATGCGAGGCATACGGGATTTAATGCTCCGGCATCTTTCCTCAATGCTGTTATAGTTAGATACCGATATGTAATGATTTAAATCTACTCATTTATTGCTAAAATATATGATTTTTATCTAAAAAACGCTTGTTTTCTTACTTATTTTAATATATATATATATAAGTGTGTTATATCATCGTCTAATTCTAGCTTATTTCAGCAGTTTGTAGTAAATTCTCATTTATAAAACTTAGTGAGATTACTGCTTACCAAACGTGAATAGGGACAGGCGCCATGGTAGACGTTTTTCTGCAACAAAATGTGTTTTCAATCATATATTAATGATGACTATTGGAGCAGGTACCACGTTCCATAATTTTTTGCCCATTCCCCTTTATAAAATATCAAAGGCTGCGGAGTATTGAATAAAATAATAATCTGAAGATACCGATAAATAGCAAAAAATTATCGTTTTCAGTTTTCGTGTAAACATAGGAAGTATGGAATACTTACGGATAGGTTATCTCAAGATCAAATCACACCATGATAATTTTATTTTTCAATATCAAGTGATATAAAGCAGTGAGCTGATGTAAGCCTGAATAAGTGATAATGTCGCGTTCTTAAAACGGTTTTGCACCTGCAAATATTAAGTTTTTTGGTAGTACAATTTAAATTTTTGCACGCTAATTTTGACTTAAATTTGGTTATGGCTGGCACTAGGCATTTTTACGATCTGTAATAAGCAAGGCAATGTAGCTTTATTTGACATTATTATTTACACCACAAATTATTTCTGGAAGGATCTAGTGTTATACTCGTATTGTATTACCTGAAACAGTCACTTGATGGATATTAGGTACATAAGAATATCGATATTTATACGATGAAAGAGATTGCGTTTGATCTACATACATAGACTCACGCCTGTTTCCCCGAAGGGGTAGGCAGAGGCATATCAAACGCCCACTTTTCGCCAGTGTTTTGATCCCACGTAATAGGTGGCGAGCCTATTGCCGCTTATTGGGACACTTTGTTTGCCAGAGCCTCGTCCGTTGATCGGCAGGTGCGTTGGATCTATGTACATATATAACAATATTGTATGGAGTACTAGTGGCATTCAGCACTTTACTTTCTTGTAATACCAGCTACACAATTACACATACTTCAGCTACTTTAAAACAGCTTTTGGCAGAAGTTGACATAAAAATTGTGACCATTAAGATGTTTTCAATCGTTGTTTATCAATGATGTTCCAATTAGATTAGGCATGATAATTTGTTATTTCGTCCATTTTATACGCAAATCACTAAATATTTTTTGACTATTTGGTGACTATTTATCACCATAAATTTTTGTTTCCACTATCGACCACCAATACCACCGTATTGGTGGTCGATAGTGGAAACAAAAATTATAAACACCAGACTCGACAATTTTGTCAACCTCTCTCCCTTTATAGCATTACTGACATATAAGAGCTGTTTGGTTAGCCACTAAAGCCCTACTTTATAGGAAAATCGTACATACAAATGACTACTGGTGCAGTATAAGAATATCTATATTTACAAAAACGGGTTTCTCGTCATATCTGTGCATGCACAAGCAAAACTATTATACTTGAGAAAGCCGTAATATTAAACGTATTTTATACTTTTCCTACAATACTTATGGCAATTAGAAAGTTGAATTGAATATGACCGCATCTCTTCGTTACATGAATAGTTGTACAAATTATGAACACGTAATGCTAACTCAATACCACATTTCAAAGGTGATGTAAAGGCTACATTCGTACGATATACAATCTACCTTTATTGCTTTAAAATGTAAATGAAATACACGAGGAAATAGCGAATGAGGAAAGCTTGCAGTCTTGTATATATTATAATGTGTTTTTATCTTGCAGGTTCGAATTGGTAATTTCCGTCAATATTCCTTCCATAACTGTATGGCGTATCAAAAGGTCAATTTATTGAAAAAGGCTTGTGACTGTGTACCATTATTTTTTCCTACAGAAGGTAAATGTTTCAGAATGAATATATAACTATAATGAACATATATCCGTACGTGTGCATTGTGTTTAATTTTGGCTCTAGTTTACTTTAAAGAGAAAAGGTCACGAACAACATTTAAACAGACCCAAGGTTATTCACTTGACTGTTTAGTTTCTTTGGGGAATTTACACAACACGGATTTTAATTATATGGCGATTCTAAATAAGAAGTAATAGCTGTATATTGGAGTATTTGTCTTACCATTCTTGTGTAAAGTGAACTGTGTACTTAATGTCTAGAGCAGAACTTGTACGTAGTTTATTATAGAGATGTTTCTAGTACAGTAAAATAGAATAATTACAAATAGGAAATTTATTTATTAAAGCTTTCACTTATGGTCTAATATTTATTCGTCTATATTATATCTATGAAGGATTTTCGAGGTATTACAATAAAAAAACGACTTTTAATTTTGGTTAAAACGCAGCAATTTTGAATAATCCACACGCAGATGTTTTGCGTCTCTTAGAATTAGTCAACACGCCGTAGCTATTAGACATAATTGCGAGACTTGATTAAAACATTAAATTAATTTCTGCTTTCAGTACAGTACCGAATCTGTGATTTCAGGGATATGGAGTGCATAGAAAATGTTTTCAGTAAGTATTCACGAAGGTAACAATGTCGATACGTTTCAAATTAATATTACACACATATGGACCCGAATAGGGTTCTGAAAACGGTGGCTTTTTCAATAAACCCCTTCCAAACTTAAGTACAGAGGAACATTTTATTTGCTTAACAGGGTTTTTTGCACTTGTGATAAATGTTGGGTAGGGATCAAAAGGACCACTGCTTTGACAAATATAATTTCTTCGCCAAATATTGGAGTCTTACACATTAGCATATAATGCATTCATTTCAGTGAGAGAAGAAAACATCAGTCGTAATGGAAGTGTGAATACGAGCCTCTTCAAATGTTTGCCGGAATGTGAACATTACGACTATCCTATGGAGGTAGCTCTAGGTAAACTAGCCGACGCTGTGTATGTGAGCGGACTACCTTTCTTGTGAGTTACTTTTACATGATATTACAAACAGCAATAGCCTTGTGAAGAGATCAAAATACTGCTATGCAGAGTTTCTGCTATGCAGGATTTAACCTACAAAGCACACAATTGACATTTCGAAATTATGTGCGTGTTAAATTGTAGATTATTATCGCTTGTTAAACGGTAAAGGAAAGCACAGTGAGGATGGCGGAGATTGTTCTCGGAGGACTTGTATTGTGTATTCTGCCAAATCGGGCTTATTCAGCGAGGTAGACCTAACCCTTCTCATAGTGAGAAGTAGGCCGTGCCCAGCGTTGGGACGACTTATATGGCTGATGATGATTACAAACATTTCGATTATATCATCTATCGGTATATTTGTACATTTATCCAAACGTTGGTAGTTTAATTTCAAATATATGTAGATAATTATTTAAACTCGCCGTAACATTGAACGTGAATGTTGATAAATAGCTGTGTAACATTTGTTTTATTACAGCGATGATGTCAGTTTGCTAAACCGATCTCTATTGAATGTATTCTTCAACGATTTGGTATCTACCAGGTACAGACGTGATGTTTATTTGAACTGGCAAAATATTTTAGGTGAGTATTCACTACCCGGTGATGACTTTATTGTAACTATATGACTCATGATCATCAAATCTCAATCGGTGTATTTAAAAGTGTGTAACATCACAAAGTGTGTTACACACCGGACGCAAAATTGGTGAAACTTTTACAACATTAGGTACATATCTGAAAATAATAAAATTTTGTGAACTTCAATAGGCAATCCTATTGAAGTATGGAGTGTTGTATTAATTCGTAACTATCGTAGTCCTTCTTGAAGGATGAAGGATGGAGTATTTTCAAGGAGTATTATTTCAAGTCATAAAGTGTATAAAGATCCTTAAGGCTTAAGCATGCTAATGTTGTCTTAATAGTCTACGATGGAGGGACGATGGTATGAAAAGTTCGATTTGAACCCACAAACTCTCAAATATGAAAATTCTGTGTGTAACTAAGCGCCAATAATTCAATGGGCTATGTTATATTTTTGTTTGAACAATACGACCGCACTGTATGAGTGGCTATAGTAACAAAGATCTTTAAATCCTAGATTCTTGAAATAAATAAAGTATGGAAATAGTATATCTCCAGCTAACATAGCTTTGTTGCTGGGCTTGTGAGTAAATCTGGTGACTGTCGTGTGGCCATGTCACATTCGCAACAGCAGTAAGTGGTCATCACAACAAAAATTTACCGACATGTTATATTGGAACGCCAATTAGGCTAGAAAATAATTCTTTGACTCCCGATATAGTGTAGTGGTTTAAACGGTCGCCTCAGCGTTCAGTACTGCGTTGACACTTTGATCTCCACACGGGAGAACACTGTGTATTCACAAATTGTTGTTTTGAATTCGGTGTTCTCTGTGTCTGTTGTTTTAATGATTTTTAGTTGCCTCGCGATAACCTTTTTAACTTTTTGACTGCTATAGTCTATAGTGACTACGACAAGCCAAAATAAACCTAGCATACTAAGAGCGATTTCGCATTACATACGATCCGACCCAGTGAAAATACGGGCCTGGGTAGTCGTAGTACTATTTTTATGGTACGCTAGGTACTATATCCGACATGCGTGTGATTTCTAGACCTGTATTGTCATGGGTTTGGATCGAATTCGGATTGGGCGTAGTGTGACACCGCTCTTAGTGTATTGGCTACATTTTGGTTTGCCGCAATTGACATTTATACATGAGAGTTGCGTTTATAAGGTTAAAGAAAGATCCTCCAATTGATAGTTGCACATAAGCTTAAGATTACCAAATATTCTTTTTCTTTCAGCTGCTTTCGGTGGTCTCCTCAGTCTGATGTTAGGCTTCACTTTGATTTCCGGTGTGGACCTAATATTATTCCTAACCATTGGAGTGGCCTACAATTCTTGCAACGCTGCACCTAAAGAGAAGGCCCATAATAAGATACATGTTCAAGAATATCACAGGAAAGACAAGTGGATACCACAACTAAGCAATCAAAAACCTTTTAAAATATATTGAAATGTATCTAAGCACAAGCATAGAAACTACACATTGCTTCATTTGAACTTTCTAATTGTTGATTAATTCGGCAACTGCTTGGGTTTGCATGACATTAAACTTGTTTCATTGCTTATTTTTGACCCTCTAGGTTGTCGTTACGCTTAGAATTTTAACGTTAAAATAGCTTAACACCTTATGGAGAATACTTTTTATTCTACGAAGACACATGATGTCATTGAAATAGAAACATATGATGCACTTACTAATGATGATATATATTTTCGGAGTATCAAGGACATAAATTTTTTGCGAGTGAACAGTATTTAACACAAACTCAAAGTATATTTCCTCAATTCTTGTAGTTAAGTTTCCGTACTCGAAAGGGGCAGTGGACTCGTTTTGACAGCGGGTTGTATCTCAAGAACCGTAACATGTAGATGATTCAAAACACACGGTGTATTTTTTGTTATTGTGATAAAAAATAATTATCTTTTGTATTTTGAAATTATTTTAGACATTTGCAGTCAACATTCAATATCTACTATACTATTTAGGTATTCCTTCAATTTTTAGTTAAGGGATTTTTCAAAAAAGATAATAAAGAGAGATAAAATATTATACATACCTTACTATTAATTCACTATTACATTTAATATGGGAACCTTGATGTTTTAAGAGTACTGCTAACCTTTTAAGCATATTAGTGGGTATTCTGCATATTATTATCAGCGCACCATACCTAGTATACTTACACTTAGAGGTAAGTCACAAAGATTGTTTTAACTTTTGGGTCTCTGAAATGTTGTATACTACAAATGTTTTGTGTGTATGTGTGCTTCAACTGCACACTGCATAGTTCTTAGCAAATCTAATATTAAGCATTTAAAACTTTTCTTTGCAATAATAAACGAATTATTGTACCTGCACATAATGGCTTTTTATTTCAAACATTCCTGTTTTAATTACAAGAATAATACATATTTAAAGTAAGCTTTCTTATCTATATATAGTTATCTACTACTGTTTACAGTCTGCTGTATTTGTTCATAAGGAGTTAGGTTTTTGAAAATGTAGCCAATTACGCATTGAATGCAGGATATCTGATCGTTTAATTAAAAGACCAATATAGAGCCGTAGCCGTCGTAAGTGCAGCGAGGTGATGTCAGGTTCCAATATACACACAATACAAACAGAGGAAACAGAGCGCTTCGTACATAAAGATTGAATGTGACGTTTACTCGTTTGTCTGGTCGTCCGATGGTAAAAGGGGGGTGAAAGAATCAGGTTATGCAGATCCTCTGCACGCTCCTCAAAATGTATCCTATAAAAGACCGACAGACAGGCTTTGTAGTTTGGTTGAACCAGCTGGTCATCGCTGATGAGTCTTTTCGATTTCCTCTCTGGACTTCCTGGATTGAGTCCAGGGTCTCTAACTGGTATTTAGCTTAGTCATCTCAAAGGTGGGAACAGTAATCCATGCAGGATCGAACTTGTGCTTTGTAAAGGCTGTTCCAGTGTAAAGTACTGTTTCACCTTATTGAGGATACCTAGTTGTTTGCCAGCTAGTTCGGATTTTGACTCTATACACGGCCCAAAATTTAAATTACGAGACTAGTACGATTCCCTCACGAAAATAAACTTCCGTGTGATCCACAAATTCTTGTTTAGAGTCTGGGTGTACCTTGCCGTTTATAAGTAAGAAAATATAAGGTAGTGTAAGTTATTATATTTTGAAATATTAGGTAGACCTGAAAGAAAAATCTCTTTTTTATTCTTTTACCCATAAGAATATTGGCTGAACCAGTCCAACATGTTGTTCAAAGAGCTTCGGTTTTAATTTGATTTTGAATCTTAATATAAAGGTTCAGCATGACTGAGGAGTTCAAACGCAAATTAATATAATCATCGTAGCGAGCAACTCTGTTCTCTGAGGGTTTACAGGCCGCCCGAAGGTCAGGACATGGCTTAACGATTCTAGTCTTGAGATAAGAACCGACACTGACGGCTTCGAGTAGCACTCTTATGCAAGTCATGAAGAGGTCATGACTTGCATAAGAGAGTTGCAGAGGCAAACGTTCGCCTATCTGTTACGATCAGCAAGCCAAGAAACTCTATAGGCGCTATAAATATCTGTAAAATGTTCTACTGAATGTGTGCATGAAAATAAACTGACCTAGAACTCTAACCAGAAAGATCATAAAAAACGATCCAAACGAACTTTGAACTTTAACGTTTTGTACACACAATATGGTGTATTTACAGAAAACAGGCCTTGATCGCATAAATATTTACCTACGCTACTGAGACAGATTGTCTAATACTAACAGAAATATTGTATTAAGTATCTAATGTCTTGCGAATATATACGAATATGACACATTAAAATAAGATTAAAAAAAGACTAGAACCGATTTTACTCTGAGTTTTGACCTATTCTACTAATGATTAGACAGGTATCGAAGAAGTTGAAGATATTCCTAGTTGAAGAAGATCAATCAAAGTAATAATAGTGTGTTTGAATACGTATATATTAAACTGATGAATAATAATTATTTTTGTTCAATTTTCGCACTTACTGAATGAGTGTAGAAAGATTGACGAATCAAATATATATGGCAGAGGTGTGTGGGCAAGCCGGTTGCGGCAGACCTCGTAAGACGTTCGTCTACCAAATTGAGGACGTCTTGAAGAACGGAAAAGTCCGAAGCACCCGTAACCGGCGAGCATGTATGAAAAGAATAATTAATGTAGAGGAAGCGCGTGAGGTTTGTAAGGATAGAAGCAAGTGGCGTTCTGTTGTCTCTGCCTACCCTGACGGGAAAAAGGCGTGAGCATATGTATGTATGTTCGCACTTACTAGTATGTCATTTCGCTACATTTCTTACCTACAGGTTTAAAATTAAGGTTTTATAATGTTTGTGGACTTTCGAGCTTATTTAAGTAAGTAGTAAGTATTTTAAGTAAGTATTTTTTTATAGACTCACACCTGTATAGTCTTATAGGTATGCAGAGGTGTATCTAATACTACACCCCCATTTGGACATGTTGTGAATTTTAGGTCCCTCATTGGGGGCTAGCGTATTGCCATTATGGGGCACATTTTCAGACTCCATGCTGCTCCTGTGAATATGGTATAATATCAGTAACATTTTTGCCCCATCAGGGAATCGAACTAGAGGCCTCCCGATCTGCATACGATAATTTTAATATTTTTTAAGTCTCTTAGTTGCCTAATGGCAAAAATTACCCCACAAGTCCTCTCCGCTACTGAGATTCTTAACATGATTTTGCGAAGAACGTTATTTCGACATCACTTACCTAAGTGATGTCGAAATAACCTGCGGGACACTAAAAGAGGCCGCACGTTAATGCGAAAATACTCATTGCTGTGCGTGCTGTGACGGATTAGGAATCCAAATTGTCACCACCCTATTTTATTCCGTGAGTATCGTAAGAAATGACAAATACCTATTTGTCTTCGTGTACCTACACGAAGCCAAGAATATCTTTCGGAAACTAGACGAAATCAAAATAAATCCATCTGGCCAGCGATATATAAAAAGTAGGATGGAGGCCTATGTCCAGCAGTGGACTGGGGAATGTTGTGTGAACCTACAATATATCAGCAGACATTATATTTTATTTTACGAGATAACTCCCGCACTAGGGATAAATCCTGTGTCGCGAGGGACTTAACAAACATACTACCCACGGACACAATGAACACCCAGACTCGAAACAACAATTTATGGATCACACAAAGTGTTGTCTCGTGTGGGAATCGAACCCACAACACGGCGCAACACTTTGTGTAATTCACAAATTGTTGTTTCGAGTCTGGGTGTTCATTGTGTCCGTTAGTTGCATGTTTGTAAAGTCCCTCGCGACACAGGATTTAGTCCTAATGCAGGAGTTGTCTTTTTAATAAGAAAAAAAAAATAGGAGCCCTCTAAAGTGTGGCGTCGTCAGGACATTAGACTAATTAGTCGTGAAACACCAACTTATTGCAGATAAAATGTGATGCTGCGCTCACGCTCATGGCTCAGTGTTACTCCATTAGTATCCTCTTCCATTAGTTAGTAACGGATTCCTACATGCTACACGATTTGTGTCCTTTACAGATTTACGCTATCTTTTGCTGGACTTGACTGCTTCTTATAATTTGTTTCAAATAGTGAGTCAATTGGCGTATTTGACATAGGTACTATAATGCCCTGGCCAGGCGTGTTGGTACCTATATTGCATGTCGAGTATTCCGTTTCCCCCAAAGTTTTGCTTCCTGAATTTTCTTTAGTCGCCTCTGGAGACACACACTGGTTTAAGTGGGGTAGAAGCATTTTGTATTATCAATTGTTCAACACACAGTTTGTATAGTGTGTAATAGTTTAATGTACCTACGATACTTGGGTACTTCGAAGAAATACCAAGACATAGATGAAGGTGGTGAACATCGCTGCCTCGACTGCAATCTGAGTGGCACTTTACAAGATGTATCACTCAAAGGTATGATATTACTTAATTCTGTAAGGGTTACAAAACCGAAAATGGAGAAGTATGAAAAATTATTCTATTACATACAAGACATACCCCTTGTAACGAGCTTTGGCACTTAAGTAGTAATTATAAAGGATTTATTTGCAACAATTAATAAGCAGCCACTTTCAGGTATGATCGTAAATCAAGTGTTTCGCTTTTTAATAATATCGAAAGTGGCCAATTTATTGCCAATGATGGCACAAAGGTCTCCATTATACTCCGGCGGTGTAATACTTTTAGGCAAGTTGTTCTATGTTTGGAATTAAGTTATGAAATTGTACATAATTTACGAGGGGAGTTCAATGTATTCTCGGTATCGAGGTGATATACTAATGATAAGGGTAATTTAATTATCTCATTAGTTAATGACACTCTTTGAGGGTATAAATACAAAATTTCATTTAATTGCCACCATTAGTATTCAAGATATCATTGCGAAAAGACAACTATGATGACTAATTCGACAATGATGAAAAAAATCGAGCATCGTGCAGTGATAAAATTCCTCACAAAACAAGGAAAACCTCAAAAAATTATCCATGAAGAAATGGTGGCTGTTTACCAAGATTCTGCGCCTTCATTATCTACAATTCAGAAGTGGTCAAGTGAATTCAAACGGGGTAGAGAGAGCATTGAAGACGACCCCCGCGCTGGTGGGCCAATTTGTGCCGCTACTGAAGAAAACGTCAAATTAATCGAAAAACTTGTACTTGAAGATGTCCGTGTAAGAGTGAAAACATTAGCAGAAATGACTAAGCTATCCGTGGGTACCATTCACACAATCCTTCATGAGTGCCTGAATTTGTCAAAGGTCAGTGCAAGATGGGTGCCGCGAATGCTCACCGCGCTACAGAAACAAGTGCGAGTTGACTGTTGTATGGAGTTTTTGGACCTCTGTGGTGAAAATCCGCAAAGTATTGTCGATCGGATTGTTACTGGTAATGAAACGTGGGTTCATCACTATGACCCTGAGAGCAAGCAAGAGTCTATGCAGTTGCACAAAAAAGGATCAGACCCGCCGAAGAAGTTCAAAGTCACTCCGTCCGCAGGAAAGCTCATGGCCACGGTGTTTTGGGATTCTAAGAGAATCTTGCTAATCGAGTACACAAAAAAAAGGTCAAAGTATTACTGCTGCATCATACGCAACCACCCTGCGTAATTTAAAGGAGGCAATTAAGAAAAAAGACGTGGAAAATTAACCGCAGGTGTGTTGCTGCTTCACGACAACGCGCCGGTTCACAAGGCGCGCCTTGCCCAGGCTGCTGTGCGGGAGTACGGATTTGAAGAAATCCATCATCCACCCTACAGTCCGGACCTGGCCCCTAGTGATTATTATCTATTCCCTAATCTTAAAAAAGACCTTCGTGGAAAGCATTTTTCGGACGATGAAGAGTTGAAGGGAGCAATAAACGAACATTTTTCGGGCCATGAAGAAAAATATTTTTCAGAGGGAATTAATATTCTATTCTACCACATAATATTCTAAACGTAAAATTGAAAAGTTACTTTCACGAACAAATAAATGTATTGAGATGTTAGGGGAGTATATTGAAAAATAAAATTTATTCAGATTTTTCCGCCTTTTCCATCATACCTATACCGAGAATACATTGAACTCCCCTCGTAAGATTATACTCCTAGATATATTCAAAGATATACACCTTAATATTAAGAAACAAATAACAGCTGATATTTCGGTACCTAGTCTGCAAAAATTGGTAAAATTTTATTGAGCGAAGTATCGACAACACTTTTTACAAATACGATCAATCATACGAATTACTGGGTCCTCACTGCTATGCGTGTCCTTGTTCTAAAAATAATATACCAAAATAATAAAAATAATGGCACCACAGTGCAACCGCTGTTCTGTGGATTCCCTTGATTACTCTGCTTTTTCAAAATACAAATTTCTATTGTTTTGTGAGTGTGCTGCAATTACTATTTAAAACTTTAGCAGTTTTTATTTGGAAGGGTAAAGCGGTTCATGATTCAATTTTAAAACATTTGTTTCAACAAGCTTTTGCTGCAAATTCTTTAATAACTAATCTTTTTGTTTACCAAAATAATAACTTCTCTAAGATAACTAACGTTTTATGTGCTTTAGTTTCAATATCATAATAAGGTACAGTCTTAGACTAGTTGTAATGAGTTTTAACGCCAACATACTATTTCATTATTGGTAATATGATGGTGTGATATAGTTGATATTGCAAATCTATTTCATCAAGAGTTATTATAAATAGTTCATCATGTATGGTCTGGTTATAACTTTTTTTACTAAGTATAATATTTCTAAGCCTTTACTTTATCACTTATGATTCAGCTCCTGCGCACCTGATCATCGACTAACTGACATTTGAGAACATTATTTTAGTTGTAAATTAAAAGTATGGAATTAGAGCCACTAGAGCCTATAAAGACAGCTTTAACTTTGAAGGAATGTATATTGTATATTGTTTTATCAAAATGAAAAATGAACAGAGGCATGCGTGCACTTTGATTCGTTTTGTATTTAGTCCATTGAAAAGTTACATTTGGGGTTGCGTTTATCAGAGGACGCAATTTTATTTTAGAGATGTGTAGGGAAGGCTAGCGTAAAGGTCGATCGTAATTTTTGGAGTCGTACCTCTTGGGACAAGAGGTCAGCCGCCATCTTGGAAAGAGTGCAGGTGCAGATGGTTTTTATTGATTATCTGGTTAACTATTGGCCGCACAAACAGTATTTTGTAGCAAATTAAACTCCCTACAACTTTGGTCCTGAAACTTTAGTCGTAAAGCCAAAAATAAAAAGTTATATCGTTATTATTGTTGTACTTTGGCAATTTAACGTTTTACCATTATAAGTGTGCCCGCATTCTTTGAGATGAGCCAGGCTTTGGTACAGGGTTTGAAAAATCACTGGTATTACATTTTAGATCAAGAACTTTAGAGGAAAATTGCATTTGTCGATAATTCATCATTTTCCTCAATTAAGTAATTTTGATATCTCCAATAATTTTCCTGCAAATCTCCCCAGAACATTTAGCCACTGCAGAACAAATTGCAGTATCCTCTGGTTGGACAGACTGCCAACTTCAGATGCCCAGGGACAAAGTTTGATTGATGACGGATGACCTATGGTCTGCAGAGTCTCAAGTTAGAAGACTGGGTATTGTTTTGGAAGAAGTAAAGACAAATTAAATGTATTCTTTATTACTGAAGAAATAAACAATACAATTATTACAAATTGAATAGAAAATTTGTTGCAAATTTCAGTAGATTTTTGTTTGTAACTTAGATTTTTTTAATTTTACGACTAAATGCTACGGGATTAAAGATGAAGAGAATTAAACTAAACATGCTTTTAAAATATTCTGTACTGCCAATTGTTTACCAGATAAGCTGGAAAACCCATTTGTTCTACTCTTTTCAAAATGGCGGTCGTAGGACAAGGGCTGCTACCCAACAAATTTGGATTTAACTTAACACCAGCCCCCTTTAGACATCTATAAAATAAAATTGCGTCCTCTAATAAATGCACACAAAGGCTAAGAAAATGTAACATTCCAATGGACTAATTCTCTTAAAAAGCAAGATGGCTTTGTAAACGGAATATAGTGCCTGTGGCGGTAGCTACACAGGTACAACTGAAGTCATCTAATGAAAAATGCCGAAACCTAAAAATTTAAACTCTAGCGACATCTAACAGGTACCGACAGAATTACGAAGACAATAGGATCCTGAAACATGTTCTTAAAAGTAAATCGTGCAATTAGTATACCTTTATTTTATAAGCTCGATTACAAGGTAATGTCAGAGGATTCTTCCCCTAGATGAAGGAACGCTACATCTCTTTCATCAAAAATCATATTATTTCGAAGCCTCATGAGAATAATAAATATTATTAATCTACTAAAGTGATTAGACACTTATCGATTAAGCCTAGAAGTTCTACCACAAGCTATAGACGGTAAATGCTGAATCACAATCATAAACGATAATTATCTCTATATTTACCTATAGCGTGGCAAGATCATAATGAAAGATAGTGGATAATACAATAGTGTTTATTCCAGATGTACGAGTACGTTATTAATTATACTTATTAATGAAAATATTTTAAACAGAGGTTAATAGTTACCGATTGGTCTACTATTTACTGGTGAATTTTCCTTATTTAAAATACTGTGACACCGACTGCGTGACCTATAGTCGTATTTTTAATTAGACGAAGTCCACTGACACTTACTGTGTTGTCAGTTTATGATGAAATAAAAATAGTGTTGTGACAAAGTGAATGATTGAAAAAGCTCTCGAATGAATGACATTGCCTCGATTGTCTAGTGCTAGTGAATAGTTAGTGTGCCGAACGGCCGATATCGGGTACAGTGTTCGAATTTTAGGCGTGCTTTGTACAAACCAACGAGTTTTCTAAGACTATGTTTCTAGAGTATTTACCTTTACTGAATACCGAGTGTTTTAAACATTAAGGAAAACATTGCGAGGAAACTTGTAAGACTGTTCTATTTTCAATACATCATGTAGTCGAAACTATAGATGTATAAAATATAACAATTTAAAAGTAGGTTATGAAAATAAAAAAACATCGCTTATTACATAATTTGTTTTTATTCATCATCAGATAAAAAAATCATGACTATTGCTTTCGGTGACATTAATTATAAATCTGTCTGTAACATTGTCGATCATGTGGTCGAGACCATACATTTTGTCTTCTTCTTTAATTATATGAGACACGCAGCAGTTGCAGCTACTCCATTTTTCAGGAGTGATATGATGAAGTCCTTTTTCAAAAAATTTTTTTACTTCTGTCATTTTGAAGGTTTTGTTATTTCTTGCAACATATCCTTTAGCCTGCGTCCATACCAACTCAATGGGATTGAGCTCACAGTGGTATACGTAAAATAATTATCCCATGCTGCATACACAAGCCATTGGCGACCGAATACCGAAACAATTTGTTTTCGACAAGAAATACAAAATCCAACTGTACGAGGATCTACACGAGGGAGCGGTTGGCCACAACGAGCTCACGATCTTCACAGATGGGTCTAAGACGGATACAGGTACGGGTTCAGTAGTATTCTCCGAGGACCTAAACATCAACATCGCAGCATCGCTGGGAGCCTACAACACGGTCTATCAGGCCGAATGTTTTGGCATAATCCTAGCTGCCACAGCAATCATGGCACGTGAGGTAAGGGAACGATCCATTAGGATCCTTTCAGATAGTAAGGCTGTCCTCTCAGCCCTCAAAAGCCATACTATCACCTCGGCACTCACGCTTGAATGCCACCAGAAACTAACAGAGGTAGGTAAACAAAACAAATTAACACTGCAATGGATCAAGGGCCACAGTGGCTCAAGAGGTAATGACGCAGCCGACGTACTTGCCAGAAGAGGGGCCACTTTAGAGGTGGTGGGACCCGAGCCCATTATTCCCCTCCCTTCTGGTTTTTATCGCAACCTGGTAAGGAATAGGACCAGGACCCAACACAACCAGTCCTGGATTGGCATTAAAACATGTAGGCAGGCCAAGGAGGTTCTTCCCGCAGTAGACGGTAAGATAGCCAAACAAATCCTCCGGCTGTCCAAACAACAACTGCGGACAGTCACGGCCGCGTACACAGGACACGGATTCTTTAATAAACACCTATTTACTATAGGTATCACCGACAGCCCGCTGTGCAGGGCCTGTATGGCAGCAGACGAGACGGCAGCCCACCTGCTCCTCGACTGCCCTGAGGTCGCACAGTACAGGCAGCAGTACCTGACGAGATACAGCACCCTGAGGGAAGCAGTGGGCCACATCAAGAGTCTGCTGGCCTTCCTCGAAGAGCTGGGGTGGCTCTTATAAAAACACCATTCCCACCCGCACGCAAAATACACGCCAAGACGTGGAGTTGCGGAAACAGCCCGTGCCATCAAGTATCAAGTATCCCATGCTGCGCTGCTATCTCGTCCACAACATCCTTATCGCAATGTTCTTGTTTGTGCTGCCATACAATGTCTATAAGAGTAAGTTTAACCATTGTTGCTTCGAATGAAATATTTTTGCTCGTTAGCCACTCTTGTATTCTAGGTTTAGTCCAAGACATTGTAGGCAGCGATTCTAGTTTCCTGGAGTGGTAGGGGGCATTATCTATCACTACTACGGAATTTGGTTTAAGTTTTGGCAAGACCTAAACCTATTTTCAAAGGAATCGGCATTCATCTCTTGATGATAAGAATAGTCGCGCTTTGTAATAGCCGTCATAAAACTGATGTAACTACTTACATAACTACTAGTAACTTATATCAGAGCACTTTTATACAATTTTATTGTGAAATAGAAATTATATTCTTTTATAGTTTGAAATGATTAACTGTTCAAACTCTTTGTCCGTTCATCTGATTGAACGAGAACTAAACGCATCACTATTACTTTAAATATGGCAACATTATTTTACAAAGTGACATTAGCTACTGTCAGTTGGCTTCGTCTAATTAAAAATACGACTATAATTCAAATGTCCGTGTTTGACAGCTCCATAAAAGAGTCGATGAATACCTAAACTTGCGCCATTTACTTTTTTCAGCACTTTTAAATGTATCTCAACGTGCCAGTTTCAAAGGCAGATAATGATTACAACTTCAAGGTCTTGATTTACATTAATATAGAACATCTATCAAAGAAATCGTTAAGTATATCAATTCTACATTTTGTCTAATGAATTTTGGAGTCAATTTCTTTACAAAACTTTTCATTAGTCTACGTATAAGAACTTTTACACAGATAAAGCCACCCTGGCTTTATCTGTGTAAAAGCGCGCTTAGTTATGCGCGTGTTAAAAAAACAAAGAAGTTATAGAATGCAACCGGCATGATGTTAAGATCATGCGGATTGCATTCTAGATCATTAGCATACATTTTGTGATATCTTCTGTTCTGAAATTGGTTTTTGATGCGACACTTCACTAAATTATTATAATTACGGCCAAGGTGATACCGAGATCATAAATATGTTTGATTACTCGAAAATGAAGAAAAACCTGGAAAATTTTAAAGAAAAGATAGTAAGAAGTTTTTAGTATCTAAATTATTGCTATTATCTGTTCACTTGTAGAGTTTGTAGTACAGCGGAAATAAGCTGCTTCCGAATTTTAAGATTACTTTTCTTGGAATATAAATAATGCTGTAAAAGCACATGTTTACAGCAAAATGAGTATGTTGAATGCTTCTTCTTCTTCTCGAGTCGTTGGTATAGAATTCAAATGGCACCAGCCCAGTATGTGGCCACAGCAACGGCGTTGTCGGTAGCTTGACATAGATCGGTCCCCGAACATCTGTGCGGAAACTTAGGTCATTCTAGCAGGTGAATCATGGTCTGTTCGGGAGCGCCACAGTCGCACTGAGTGTAAGCCGAGTTAATCATACCCCATTTTGCTAGGTTGCGTCTGCAGCGGCCAACCTGGCTTCGTAAACGATTCAGGGATCTCCATATGGGCCACTGCAGATTACTTCCGGGTGGTAGATGTTCTTTGGTTTCTACATAGTTCGCAGGGGGTGGAACTGTCTAATGCCATTTTTTTTTCTTAAACTTGTCGGATAGTCTTGACTAGCCTCAGTGTATCGCAAAATCTTTTGCGGCTTTTTAGTCTACCACGGGGCAATCTATGGTTGTGCCACCACGGGTGTCGAGGGTCCTCTTCCTGGGGCGTTTCTCAACAGCGCAGGCCACTTCTCGGCGGGCGGGGCAATGCCTGCCAGAGGGTAGATTTTATTTAGAGATGTGGGCTTTAGACATCCTGTTATTATGCGACACGTTTCGTTCAGTGCAGAGTCGGCTTGTTTTGCGTGAGCAGATCGATGCCACACTGAAAACGCAAATTCACCTGCTATAAAGCTACGCCAGTTGTTCGAGTTACATCAGGCGATGTTCCCCAGTGTGTAGAGGTCAATCTTCGGAGAAGGTTATTACGGGTGTCAATTTTCTGCCTGGAAGCCTCGCAGTGTCGCCGATAGGTGAGAGACCAATCAAGTATGACTCCCAGATACTTGGGGTATGGACTATGCTCGATGTTAGCGCCCGGCCATGTGATGTTAAGCTTCCTGCTGGCTTTGTTGTTGCGAAGATGAAATGCGCACACCTGAGTTTTACTTGGATTCGGTTTTGGTCCATTATTTTTGTAGTACCTACCTAGAGTTTCTAATGCACTTGGCAGGTTTTGTTCCACCTCTCAAAGCTCGTACCTTGGGCTGTTAGTCAAGGATATATATATATATATATATATATATATATATATATATATATATATATATATATATATATAGATCAAATGGCAAGGTCATCGGCTTAAAGAAAACGGTCAGTGTGCACAGTTGAAAGTTGGTCATCTGTGTAGATGTTAAAAAGTGTTGGTGCTAAAACGCTTCCTTGTAGGAGACCGTTTCTTTGACATTGCCATCTACTCTTGTTGCTGCCTAGTGAAACCTGGAAACGTCTATTGTGTAGAAGCTCGCCAAATATTCTGATGAAGCATTTATGAAGAATTTTGGTATTCACCGTGTCGTACGCTGCTGTCAGATCTACAAACACGATACCTGTATTTTTTTTTCTTCGAAGCCGTCTTCTATCCGTTGTGCGAGTCGAAGTACTTGTCCGGTACTTGTCCGGTACGAGATTTGCCCGGTTTAAATCCAGCTTGCTTCAGAATTTAGTTTTGGGTCTATTATTGTGACCAGTCGGCTTAGAAGTAGTCTCTCGAACAGTTTGTACGTGTGACAGAGAAAAGAAATTGGTCGGTAGCTAGTTGGATTATTGGTAGGTTTCCCAGGCTTCAAGAGTGCCGTAACTTTTACCCTGCGCCAAAGTTTTGGTATTTTGCTGGTAGCAAGAGAGTTATTAAACATAGCCAAAAGCCAGGATACCACCACAGGGCCCAAGTGTTTAAATTGTTCCACTGTGAGGTCGTCCACTCCACTAGCGTTGCCATTTTTGAGCGAAGCTATACCTGTTATAATTCCGCATAGATTAAAGGATTTGCTAATATCAGCAAAATCATTAGGTCTGCTGAATGCTGTGTGAGGCATATTCTCAAAACAAAATTAGTATTCATATTTGTAAGACATATCAATTATAAAATGAAGTCCTCTTTTCATTCGGTATATCTCTATGAACGCAATAAACTCAAAAAGTACCAAGCGGTCCGGTTTTCACCAATAGATAGAGTGAATTTTGAGGAAGGTTTAGGTGTTCACCCGCGACTCCGCTCGCTTGAATTATCACGCCGGTGGCGCCACAGGTGAATTCTAGTAATAAATTATGATATTTTTTTATCAAACACGTACGGTTTGTATGGGTATGAGACGATCCCTTACAGGGAAGAAGATTTTATCGAAACACATGCGAAAATATATTTTTATTGTAATTATATACTTAATTATTTTCAGTTGCGGTGCTACCAGGTCAGAATTTCCTAACTTGGTGTTTAAATCAATATTAATGGACCATCCAAGTAAAAGAAATTTCGTACAATGCATTTTTAGTTTTTAGTGTCTCGTTACAGAGGACCTTTGCCCATTACGTTTGCATGAAGTTTTTGTAAATTTATAACGTCCTAAATGAGCCCGTGGTTACACCCGCATTATTTACAGGTACTGCTCCGCTCTCGTGGCTCATAGCGTGATGTTATATAGCCTAGCCTTCCTCGATAAATGACCTATCTAACACTGAAAGAATTAGATTAGATAAAGAAATACTTGAGTTTGATTTTGAATTTAAATAAGTTTAAATTACTTGAAAAGACTATGTAAATAATGTATTTTAACGGACGGGACGTCACAAACTACTAATGGGTGATAATATTTTGTTGAATGTACACTGGCATTATGTACCTGTACCTTGACGGGTCGAGCTTTGTGAAATTGGATGAAGCACAATCTGAAACATTCCATACAGAACGAGGGGTCCGTCAGGGATGCATACTTTATTCGAAGCTGTTTAACCTCTACGGCGAGTATATTATGAGGAAGGCGCTTGATGGCTGGGACGGCGGCGTTAAGGTGGGCGGTACGAAGATCACGAACCTAAGATATGCCGATGATACAACAATCCTTGCAGCCAGCGAGTCCGAGATGGCTGCGATCTTGGAGCAAATAGAGAGAGTGAGCCTTGAATACGACCTGCACATTAACCGCTCTCAGACCAAAGTGATGACGGTGGACAGAGCTCAAATTTTAAGTCCATCGAATGCGCTCAAGGATTATGAGAAAGTGGAGGCATTTATATACTTGGGGTCGCTGATCTCTAACAGTGGTAACTGCGAGAAAGAAATCGGACGCCGTGTCGGGATGGCTAAAAGTGCCATGACTAGCCTCGATAAAATCTGGAAAGACCATAATATTAGCCGAGTAACTAAGATGCGTTTGGTTCGTACGTTGGTCTTCTCTATCTTCCTGTATAGGGTGGAAACCTAGTGTCTCAGGAAAAAGGAACGCAAAAAGATTGATGCCTTTGAAATGTGGTGCTGGAGGAAGCTGCTACGCATTCCTTGGACAGCTATGAGAACCAATGTCTCCATCCTCGAAGAGCTGAAGGTCACCAAGCGCCTGCTGACTACGTGCCAGGAAAGGATCCGGAGTTTCTTTGAGCACATAATGCGATCCCCATTGCACAGCCTGGAGAAACACATCATTCTCGGACAAATGGAGGGAAAGCGCGCTAGAGGAAGATCGGCAGCTAGATGGGTGGACCAACTCTAGGAGGTGACTAGAGGCCAGATACAGGGAGCGGTACATATGGCGCAGAACCGGACCGAGTGGAGAAGATTGACATACAGTCACGATCCTCAGCATTGAGGGAACGACCAGAATGATGACACTGGCATTGAATACTTAAATTCGCCTTTGTCGAAGTGAAAATATTTGTTCGAACAAAATTTAATCAGAGTTTGCCAATCGATTCCGTCCCAGCGGTATATTTTACCATTATTATACAGATAGGCAATTAAGTCCTTGTCATTATTTTTAACTAAATTTGGAGGCATCATATTTCCCGTTTGTTTACCGAGCATTGCTTTTAAAAGATTTCTTTTTATTAATAGCAGATACATATATGCTTTCATATTTATAAATATAATATGTTTGTAAGATCTATATTTTCATTGATATTACTGTGACTCGCCGTAATCGTTTTTAATTAATATTTATGTGTTTTTATATGCGTTATTTTCTATCTATAAATAACTCTTCGATAACAGTATATTATAATGTAAGTGCCTTCGTAACGTGAAGAGAAATTTGTAATGAGTTGAGAATACTCGGCTTTATGCATAAGGGAAAATACAAGTCGTTAATGACTACTACTTCCAATCTGATAGTTTTCTTGAACGCCAATTAACTATCTAATCATTTAATTTCATTGATAACGTAATTTATAGTACATAGGTACGTAGTGAAGCGATGACTGATGGATTACAGGAAGTTGAAGTTTTGATCAAGTACCAGTAGCAGTTCGTATTAGCCATAACGCGAATAGAAGTTGTTACGTGATAACGTGCGAAGGCCATCTTTGTCTGCAAGTCGGAGCTGCTGTAAAAAGGTAATATGTCCTGTTTAAAAGCTTTATCTTTCTCTGACGTATATGCCACTGACAGCCCAAATGAAGCATATAATTGCTTCTTTGAAACATTTAAGATATTTTACGATTTATGCTTTCCTCTAAGATTTATTACAATACAAGTCAATAAAAAGTCTAAATGGATATCCCGTGGAATCAAATTGTCTACTTCTAAAAAATGAGAATTGTTATGGCAGGCTAGAATAAGCCTACATTTAGTAATAAATTCAAATACAGTAGTTACTCGAAGTTATTAAAATGAATTATAAACTTAAACGATCTCAAAATATCTATAATATTAAAAATTCTAAGAATAAAAATAAAACTACATGGCAAATAATAAATTCCTCTAAAATGCGTGTACCTAGTGATTCTATAAGTAAAATTGTTATAAATGATAAAGTTCTTGTTGAACCACAAATTATTGCAAATAAAATTAGTGATTATTTTGTTGATAAAATTGTACCTTTACCAGAATCAGGACAGAATCCTACTAAGTACAGAAAAAAATTTAAATTCAATGTTTTTGATACCAAGTACATCCAACGATGTACTTAATATTATTAAGGATTTGAAAAATAAAAATAGTGTAGGCTATGATGAAATCTCTACCAAAATAGTAAAATCTGTTGGAGATTTAATATCTAAACATCTCAGTTACATTTTGAACCTATGTATTTGCCATGGTTTCCTGACCAACTAAAAGTATCGATTATAAAGCCTTTACACAAAAAAGAAAATAAAGAGCTTATTGATAATTATAGACCGATCTCACTTCTGCTAAACTTTTCAAAAATATTTGAAAAATATATAAATCACAGAATATATTCATAACTTGAAAAAAACAATATATTATGTAAAGAACAAAAAGGTTTTCGTAAAGATAACACCATAAATATGGCTATATATGAGTTTTTAAATGTGATATGTGATAAATGTTGATAAAAGAATACCTATATGTGCCGTTTATTGTGATATGACACAAGCTTTTGACTACGTCGATCATAATATTCTACTTGAAAAGCTTGACGCTTATATATCTATTAAATTATTTACATTGCCTCTTAAGGCAATGTAAATAATTTAATAAAATCTTATTTAACAAACAGAAAACAGGTAATTGCAATAAATAAGTTAAATTTCAAGACAAAAAGACAAGATATTTATTATTATCTAAGGAACGTAAAGTATTATTCGGAGTGCCCCAGGGCAGTCTATTGGGGCCTTGTTGTTCATCATATACATAAATGATTTACCTCAAGCAATTAAACATCCCTTAACACTATTTGCCGATGCCAGTACTGTGACTATAGCTTGTGATAAACCCGATTCGTATGAATCGGATATTAATACCACAATCAGCTCAATAATTGTATGGTTGAATAATAATAATTTGAAGATAAATCTAAGCAAGACACAAATTATGCATTTCTGTCAAAGACAACGCTCTTGTTATCAAATGAATATCAAATATCAGAATAATAATATATGTGAAACAAATAATACAAAATTCCTTGGACTGACGATTGACAATCAGCTTAATTGGAAACAACATTATAGAGACTCTTTGCAAAAAAATCAGTAGTTCGTCCTATGTTCTTTATAAACTCAGACATACAGATAACACAGAAGCTCTACTAACTGCTTACCATGCCATTGTTGCATCCGTACTTAGATACGGAATAATTTTTGGGGCAACTCTGCACATAAGGAGATTGTGTTCAAAGCACAAAAAAGATGTATAAGGGCTATGTTTGGCCTTCGAGTGACTGACAGCTGTAGATCATATTTTATCAAAAACAAAATTCTAACACTTCTGTCTTTGTATATTTTTGAAGTAGCTTTATTTGTTAAAGCAAATCCTCATTTGTTTCCCAGTTTATCTGATGTTATCATACGTAATAGGCGCAAAAATAATGTATGTATTCGAAAAGCTAATACTGCCCTCTTATGGAATAGCATGTTTTGTCTAGCTCCAAAGATTTATAACAAGATACCGGAGGCATACAAAGAATTAAATTTAAAACTTTGCAAGAAAAAGCTTACTATGTTTTTATGTGAAAGATGCTATTATTCGATTACCGATTTTCTAAATGACACGTCTCAAAATGTTTTTAATTGATTTTATTACTTTGAATTATTTTTTATTTTTTATCCATGAAATTTTGTACGCCGATAGTATTGGCAAGACACAGCGCTGCACTGTACTTTTATTTCTAAGAACTTTTTATTACCTGTGTTTAACAAAATAAGTATAATTTGAATTTGAATTTGAATTATGTAAGTTGTAACATTCTCTACTTATATTGAAACAATAGTATTTTTCTCAATTAGATTTCAAATAAAATGACCCTCCAGAGGACTGAACACTCGTTAAATTGGCAGCTGTGAAGTGACTGCTTAAGTTACAATTGTTCGATAGAAGGACCACTTAAGGAGTGGGTAATATCACTTTTTATGAATATCATATCGTATCTATATATCGATATTCGATATCGGATTTTGAAACACTACATGTTCTGAAACTATATACTAATAAATACTGTCAGATACAACGGATGCGCTGTATTTCTGATATATTGCAACGAATATCTTTTATGGTTTTCATACCTAATGTGATATTTAATTTTGTTATATCAATGATGTGATATACTATAAAAATTTTAATGAACCGTCCATCATACTATATATTTTATCTACCTATTCAGCTGCAATATTATAACAATATTTTATGTTAATTTAATTTATATAACTACCGTTCAAGTTTCACCAAATTATATATTTTTTCACCACAGCAGCTCAAACATGACGCTTTTGCTGCGAGACAACAGTGAACAAAACGCGATTTTGATTCGAGCGTGAGGCAAAGTAGCTTTTTAATTTTTCAATCTTCAGTGTCACGAATTGACATTGTTCAGTCATAAATTTGAAACATTCGAATTTTACTGTGCTCTGTCTCTTTCACATGCATATAAAAAGTGAGTGAAAAATCAAACCCCTTCGAATTCGAAACTCGATTTTGGAATTCGACCTCAAAGAAAACACCTACAGCAACGCAAAAAAAAAAAGTTATTTGTAATAAAGAAATTACTTGTTTTTATAATAATATGTTATTGTTTACATGTTTAATTAATTATTGGATTTTAATAAAAATAAGTCTAATTAATAGTATAAAATTAGTATTTAACCAATACATTTTTATTTAGAATTAAAACAATGATAAATTTGAAATATAAACAGCAGGGACGCAGTATTAAATCGTGATTTAAAAAAGTAGCGGGAATAAAAATTTCGCTGATGCTGATACAGTAGGTAGGTATAGCGTAACGTGTTAAATTATATTAATATATAAAATAATCTAAAAAGATGAGTGAAACTAGCGATGATGACTGTACTTTAAAACCAGAAGAGTTAAATCAACAAGTGATTATGCAGAATTCAATCTATTCCTGTTCATTTCTATGTCTCCTAAGTAATATGTGTTCTCACTGCTGTGGTGAAAAGTTATGTGTGCTACACGAGAGCAAAGTTTTTTGTATCTCGTGCTGTTGAGTCCCTCACCACGCTCAGGATTCTATGATTGATTCACTCGCTACGCTCGTGAATCAATCATAGAATCCTTCGCTTGCTCGGGACTCAAAATCAGCACTCGAAACAAAAAACAACTTTGCTCTCTTGTTGCACAAATAACTATTGCTTAATGCATCATTATTTGCTTACTCGTAAGGTCGAAGTTTAAAATGACACAATAATTTTATCAAAATATAAGAGGGCTACACTTAAAGCATGCCAATATAATATTAACGCCTAGAACGTAACGTTTGGAATCGTAGTATGTATTAGTATCTGTCCGTTTACAACCATTTCAGTCTTATTATTCGCGCTCTCACTCTGTCATCGCGTCGTCGTCGGCCGGCAAGCAAAATAGCTATAACCGCTCGTATACGATTCCATTTGTTGGATGTGATACGCGTATCGCTAGATATTTGACAGTATAGTGTTTCGTGAAATATATAGTTTTAGATTAGGCCGATATCCGATTTACGATATTGCATCGATATATAGATTCAATATCTATATACGATTTATATCGCCCACTCCTGTATGTCTACGAAAATTTAACCAAGAATCCGATTATTTTGAACGTTTGTAACTTAAAATCTGCTAACTGGCAGCCAAACATCTAGTCTGGTCAGTTAAATAAATAATTAAATCAAGAGCGAGTCGGACTCGCCCATGAGGGGTTCCGTAGTAGAGGTATCCACTAAACATACCCATTATATATCTTCACCTAACCATATAACTACCACTATATTTTTTTCGCCAGCACAAATAAATTTGTTTTCTATAGTGTTTGTATAAACGACAAAGTTATATTTGTGGTTTTTGAACATGTGCTATATCTCAAAAACTACTGACTGCATATCGCTCAAACCAACTCTCGTTGAAAGTTTTTATAACGATCTACATTTATTTTTTCTAGATTAGTCACTCGCTTACTTTACTACTTAGAGGGGGTAGGTTCACTAATTTTATTTATTTATTACTTTATTGTACACTTTTAAGAACATATGTATAGGAATTTTATATTAAATAGAGTACAAAGGGCGGCCTTATCGCTAACAGCGATTTCTACCAGGCAACTAAAAACATAAAATTAACAATAAAATATTTGCTCTCAAGTGGATATATTTGTGGATAGTCACAGTAGATTCAAAGAATCCTTGCGCAAATTGAAAGCACTGTAACACATTTTTTTTTCACTTGTTTTTAGCTATTTTATAATATGTAATAATTTCCTTTTTATTTATTTTTTAAGTCTTCTTATATATTTGAAGTTTTATAATATGGATGATGTGTACAGTAGTAGTTGGAATACAGGTTTAAAAATGTTTTAATGTAAAATGAGCTCTAAGTACTAACTAATCTGTATTCTGTCACTGTACCTGTAAATAAATAAATAAACCTTTGGATGGAGATATAATTGGTAGGAAAGAAATGGTAGTTGTAAGTGTACCAGTAATAATATGATAATACTTTAAATATATACATTTAATATGTAATATTACAATAATATACTACACATATATAAATACTTATACATACAAACATAATTTGAATAAAAAATTTAATTAAACAAATTTTACCACTTTGGAAGCGTGTATCTTTCAAACTATTAACTTTGAGAAACAATGGTTTTAGAAACTTCAGAAAAAAAAATCTGGTCACTTTCATGTAGGTATGAAGAGTTAATTATCTATTTTTGTTAATTTTCTATACACATCGTGAAGCGGTTCACGGAATACATACAACCTACCTTCAAACCTGAAGCCCAAAGTGGCTGTGACATTTGGGCAGACAGACTGACATGGCGAATCTATAAGGGTTCAGTTTTTTACAATTTTTGGCTATGGAACCCTAAAAAGAGATCAATCTCGCAATGAGAGAAAATAAACTAAAAACACGAAATCGAATTTCAATGTGATCACATTAGGTATTGATCAAAAATTTCGATTACACTTTAAAATTGTATATCGATTGCAGAATACCAAACTAATCATACATTACAAAGATTTTCTTACGCTTAAAATCACCGACGCCATATTTTGTACGAACACTTAATTAGGTAAATCTAATTAAAAGTATATATATATTTTTTTAAATCTATTGTTTGGTTCAGTAATTAAAACATTTGTTCGTCTGGCCATCATTCAACCTAAGTTGCATCCATAGGCTTAGTCATTATTGTAAATAGTTTCAGTTTAACTTTTTTTTTTGGTTTGATTGTTTTTTAACTTATTAATTTTCATTGAGTTTTAGTACTTCAGTCGTGATACTTAGATAAACTACAGGCCAGTTTAAAAGTGTCAAGTACTGTAGACTTGTTATGTTACTTCTTTCTAGTGAATGGGAACCATATCCATAACAGAAAGTAATATCGTATCTATATACACGTGAAGCTTACTTGTTATTATAAGTAGACGTGTGTAGATATTTCCGAAGATAATTAATTGTTGACATGTAAGTTATAATTTTTCTCCTCATTTGATGAAGCGCTTCATCACTATCATCAGCCCTGTATATACTTTCCAACTGCTGCGTAGCGGCCACCAAAGTTTAATTACTTACTCTAAATAAAATGTCGAAGAACATAATAATTATTACTTATCACTATTCAGTAGTTATGTTATCTCTCCGTCCACCTTATGCCTCCTGCTTCCCTTATGTTGGCAAAATGTATAATTGATAGCGTGTCTTTTTAAGTCTGTATATAGTTAAGTCTATAATTATGTACCTATGTTTATGCACTCTAGCGTTTCTGTGATAGAAGGCGGAGGGAGAGCGTGTGGTGTTATACGATACATAGAATAATGCAAGTTCATGATAAATAATATATCTCCTCCTTAAAATCGTACTTTCACTCGCATTCCGTAGGCGTGGTACGACTCCTGCGCGTTTTAGAACAAGAAAATACATACATGAATACATAGTCTCACGCCTATAACCCCGAAGAGGTAGGCAGAGGTGTATTTCTACACCCACTTCTCGTCAGATATACTTTAGTCCCACGTAATAAGGGGCGAGCCTATTGCCGTACCGGGCACATTTCCAGACTCCGTGCTGCTACTGAGAATTTCGTGACAGAAACACCCAATAACACTGCCCGACCCAGGAATCGAACAAGAAAATAAGCTATCATTATATTATAGACAAGAAAGTCTTGTTAGCCACAAGATTTTCTTCGGCCTTCTGTCAACAGATTGTCTGGAAAAGCACAAAAAATATATGATAACGGAGTGTCATCTTACTAGTATTTTATAGAGTTCTAAAATCTGAGAACAATATTGAATGTTATGTATATACTCAGTTTGTAAAATCAATAAAGTGCAGTTGTCATATCATTCACTAATAGCTTATCAGTATAAAGATCGTGTCAAATACTATGTTTAAAAATGTTTGGTGCAAGCTGCAGAGTCTCATGTTGGGTGCGCTAAAATGAATTCCTCTAAGAACAATATAATCAGCTTCAGATTCATTACTGAATAAATTATTTTTTAATAGTATGAATGGATTGTGGATGTGATTCATACTGCGGCAATCGGAGTTGCAATGTACTTAACCTTGGGGCTAGAGTAATGGGCAAACATGCCTCAATGCTGTACCATTGCAAAACAACCCCGATGAATAAAGTTAATTTTACCCGAAGTTATAAGCGATCTGGAAACAACAAACGTGGATAAAGAAATCGACAGTGAAATAAAAAGTACAATCTTGGGCCTTAGTTGATCACAACGCTGAAAAAACAGGAAGATAGCAAGTTATTTATGTTAAAAAACATAAAAATAAAAATATTTCCTTCAATTTTAATTTAAAAGAATAGTATAAAGTCCCAATATTTTGTTGCATTTGACCTTAAAATATACCTTCAAATAATTTGTATAAACTTAACTCGTCTTAATCTTACACAACAGGTATTGAGTTTTTCACTATACAAATTACAAATTATGTAGCTATAGATATAGACAATATTTGTCGCAGTCAATAATGTGCCTGTTGATTGGGAGGTCTCGGGTTCGATTCCCGGGTTGGGTAAAAAGTGCACGGAGTCGGGCATGGTGCCCGGTAATGGCCCAGCTCTTATTACATGAGACCAAACTAATACATAATACAAATAATTTATTCTGATTATAATAATAACGTTATGCAATGGATTATTCACGGAGATTAACCGTGACCTTGAAATGTAGTATGAATGGCTGAGCGCTGCGTTCTGGCTTCTATCTTGAAGAGTGGAACGCGTAAAATGCTTCATATTGTTGGTTCAGCAATTTTTTATAATATATGTACCTATGTTATTGTCATTAAAGTTACAGAGACCAAGGCAATCGAGATAAGGGCTCTTTCAATTTAGACGTTTCGTGTCGGACGGCTGCCGCACGTTTACCGTGCCGCTGGTTATAACCCGCTGCCTTGCCTCTGCAGTACGTTAGCCGTCCGACATCAAACGCCTAAATTGAAAGCGTATCTGACTGCCGTGCGTTTGTATGCTAGTGATGTTTTAAATTTATTTGACAGCAGTTAAGCTATGGACTCTGACGAAGAAACATTACCTACTGTTTTAGTGCTCTTGTTGAAAAATATCAAACAGGAACATAAACAAAAACGACGCCCCCGTAAAAGAGCATCACCAATGTTTTCATTAACATGTAATTTTGGTGATTTCCATAATCTTTATCCTAGGTGAAAACAAGACCCAAACATTTTTTTAATTACTTAAAAATGTTTAGAAAATGTTTCTACGAACTACTTGAATTAGTTGGAAGTAAAATTCAGCTGCAAGAAACTACATTCAGGCATACTATATCAGCCGAAGAAAGACTGCTGATAACATTGAGTTACGTAAATTAAACAACTTATATCATAATATAGCAGGACGTAATTCAATTTCATTTATAAATTCTTCCACGTTTATATCATCTATTTTAAGCAATTAATAAACATGTAATAAACAATTAACAACATCTAGTCACAGCACTATTCAACAGCGAAATGAACACGTGGAGCTTGCTACGTTGCTGTACTGTTGTCGTGCGTTCTCGGTACCGACACCGCACTGTTGCCGCACCGCGCGCTTTGTATGAAAACAAATGACCGTCCGTGCACCATATGACAAACACACCGCTTCGGCACTGCCGCGGTCCGACACGAAACGTCTAAATTGAAAGAGCCCTTATCCAATTCTTGTGACCTTTGACCTAAAGTGCCTCAAGATAGACAGATTTCTGTATTTTTCTTTTAGAATGCTAACCTGAAAGCGTATAATATACACTTTCATTATAGCGTTCTTATATTATAAGTTTTCATCTGGTTTTCTTGTTTCGAGGTGAAACCTCTAATTTTAATTAGTATATATGGTTTCTATTAAAAAACTGTTTCTATTCTGTTGAAGAGTTCTTGGCAATAGGTAAAAACTATAACTGAAAAATAATATAAGTTTATCTATAATATATATTAATAAGGCGATCTACAGAGCCAACATGAATAATAGGTACAACTAATAAATTGTATAAAAATGTTTGTTGTAAACATGTTTGTAAAAATTAATATTATGATTTTTCCTCAATTTTGCTATACCTGTAAAAGGTTGCTAAGTTGTAGGCACATAATGTATACCAAGTAAGACCATAAACTGTACACTTAGTTTGCAAATAAACATCTTTGAATCTTTGAATCTATAATCCTACGCGATCGTTAAGAAGTACTCGAATAAGAATGTTTCTATTTCCGAATTATTTTACATAAACCCGAATTCTATCGATCTAGATCGGGTCTATAACGAACGCTATAAATTTTTCTATGGACAGACATGCAGATAGTGTAGGTAGGTAAATAGCCAATTAGTGATGTAATGGTACAATCATTCTTATGTCAGCACACATATGTATAGAACTTCGATATTAAATCAATAGAGCACATGTTAGAGGCTATTAACCGATAGGCTATTTAAGCATCAATGTCCGTGTCTATCAAGTAGTTTCTATTAATTTGATTTTTGTACGCTGTTTAGCACATGGGAAAGTGATTGAAAAACATTTACTTTGCACTCACACTCACTCGCTTTAAGGTCTATTTACACACATCTGGGCCATGCCTATGTCCCGTCGTAAAATTTTTGTGTACGTTTAAACGGATTCGTTCACACTCGTCCGTGGCTGGTCCGGGGCCTTCAGTGCCTAAGCCGGCGCCGTGTCGTGCCCGTGCCGGGGACGGAGCTTTAGTGCCCAGACCGTGATGTCTCGTGCATGTCACGACGCCGGCTGATTTCCTGTACGTTGTTGTAGGTGGTACTCATATTATAGCGTTCCTTTCTTTTGGGCCTCTTCCATTTCATATAGAGCCATTCAATGAAATACAATTGCTCTAGATGGTAATACATAGGCGTTATGTATTAAACTAAGACATGACGTAGGTATATTGCGTGTTGTATTATACAACATTACATTGACGCTATTGATACCGAGTTGACTGAGTGGCACGCGGATAATGGAAAAATGGAAAATCACGGTCCGTCCATGCTCCGGTCACACGTGTGTGAACAGGATTCTCGGTCGGGACTCAGATGCACGGTATTAGCACGGCCACGGCTTTGTCACGTCCCGGGCACAGCCCTGAAGCGTGTGGGTTAGTGACCAACCGAAATTTCGGTTTCGGTTTCGGCCATAAAATCTAGTTTCGGCCTTAGTTTCGGTTTCGGCAAAAAAGTGGCCAAAACTTTCGTCTGCGCCTAAGCTCCGTGTTTTCGTGCGTCGTTCGGTTTTTGCTGCTAACTGGTACTCGCCATATTTTGAATAATAGTAGTTCTAGTTATATCTGTTTTAATATTATTTGTTTATTTCACTTCCATGAAAATCATTTAGACCTACATATAATATGATTTAAATAAATTGTTATGAGTTTTATTTATTGCGACAAATAAAAGAGGCATTTTCGATTTTTATTTTACTTGGATTTAAGTGTCAATATGGCAATTGGGTTGGATAACCTACCTCGTGCGTGTGTTTTTTAAATTACACTTGTAACCGGAATGTCGGGAAAGGACGAAGTAGTATGTACCAACCTAAGTATATTTTTTAAATTAAATATTTTACTGCTATCCATTAGAGTGCCTCTGTAGTCCAGTGGATAGCGTATGCGTCTGCTGATCGAGAGGTCGCGAATTAGATGCCCGGGTTCGGTAAAAGTACTGAGGTACTGAGTTTTTCCGAATTCTCAGTAGCAGCACGGACTCTTGTAATGTGCTCGGTAACAGAAATAGGCTCGCCCTGGTTGTACGTATGACCATGAAAATTTATGGGTATTTATATTTATGATCAGTCTTGTCAGCCTAGTAACGGCCACTGCTGGACAACGAGCCTCCTCCAAGGTTCTTCACACTGACCGACCTAGAGCTGCCCGCATCCAACATTAAGGAAATCGTCGGTCCACCTTGGGAGAGGCCTACCCATTCTGCATCGCCCGGTACGTAGTCGCCACTTCAAAACCTTCTTGCCCCAACGACCATGAATTCTTCGAGCTATGTGCCCTGCCCATTGTCACTTCAGCCTGGCTAATCAGAGAGCTATGTCGGTGACTTTAGTTCCCCTGCAAATTTCCTACAACCTGCGAAACACCGAGCATAGCTCTCTCCATCGCTCTCTGAGTGACTCTGAGCTTTCGGTTAGACATGATTTTGATCTTGTCCATGTTCATCTTAAAATCTACTTGTTGGGAGACTATAGATGCTATCGAGCATTGTGCTGAGGTCTTCCATGGTCTCAGTCATGACTACGATATCATCAGTAAATCGAAGGTGAGTGATGTACTAGCCGTTAATGTTGATGCCGAGTCCTTCCCAGTCCAGAAACTTAAAAATGTTTTCCAGCGATGCGGTGAACAGTTTCCGAGCTATAACATCTCTCTGCGTCACCCTTCGCTGTAGTCGAATAGATTTCGAGCCCTGGTCCTGGAAGCGGACTGACATGGTGGCGTTTTCAGCACCTCGACGTATGCACAGTCAATCTGGCACTGTTAAACTGGCAGATTGCAGCTCTGGCCAGGTTTCGATCGAATCAAAGAGTCTTATAGTTCACAAACGCCAAGCATAGAGGGTGGTTATACTCCTCGGAATTCTGTATAATCTGACACAGCGTATGTGGTCTATAGTACTATAGCCCTTACGGAAACCGTCTTGCTCGGGAAGGCTGGAAGACATATAGCTTGCTCTCGATGATATTTATGATATTGATACTAACACCTCGTGTACTTTCACTAGATGTTAGTATCAATAGCAATTTGCAACATGTTTAGGTAAGTTTAGGTTTCAGTTTCGGTTTCGGCTGAAAAACCAGTTTCGGTCGGATAGTAGTGTGGATAGGCCGTTAAGAGTAAACTGTCTGTCAGGCTTGCGCTATATAACCGTTGCGACGGGAATATAAATAGTACACTGAAGAATGGTATGATTCACACAAAATCACATTTTTAATGAGCCTCGCATATGCATGTATGCCGTTGTCAGACGAGCTTTAACTTGGTTTTTAGTTTGCTGCACTCATGGTGTAAAAGTAGACAATTCTACACTAAGGCTGGGGTGCCACCATATATGTGCGGAGATGCGTAGTTTGCTCAGCGTTGAGAGAACGAAGCAATTGTATAGATTCTTAATAGACACATCCTACGATCCGCATCTTCAAGCATCTTTGGAGGAAACGCAGCTTAAGGGAGGACAAAAATGTTCTGTGCTATGCAACTAATTGTTTTGAGACCACGTATAGCAAGGACGGTAATAATCCCACGTTAATGCGACTATTAATCTCGGATAAATCATAGGCTATAAACTTCTACCAATAAGTGTTTTCTATTTTCATGTTAGTACAATCGGAATAGCTAAGGAGTCACGTCTGTCTTACGTTAAAATAAGAATATCTACTTTAAATGTGAATAATACCTGAGGTATCAATGCCGTCTTCTGCGTTCTGTGTATAGAATATGTTTAATATATAAATACATAGTTTAATTTGAATGTGATTTAGGACCTACCTCAGCAGATTTGAACGGCTATTATCGTAAGGTACAATTTAAAATAGGACATAATTTATATGGTGTTATCTAACAAGTAATTGTGATTATGTTACAAATACTAAAAAAAAAATACTGTTTGAAAGTGTTTTGTGTTTAATAAGTGACAATGCATACAGGATCACAGCGCCTGCTACTGGTACCTCTTAGCAACTATATATAATTATGTCTCAAGTCGTTCGTTAAGATATGTCAGCTAAATAATTGTGCTGAAATTTAATTATATATATATTTTTTATAGACTCACGCCTGTATCCTCGTAGGCAGAGGTGTAATATTACACCCACTTTTTGCCATGAATTTTTAGGTCCCACGTAATAGGGGGCGAGCCTATTGCCGTTACCGGGCACATCACCAGACTCCATGCTGCTACTGAGAATTCGGAAAACCCAGTAACACTTTTGCTCGACCCGGGAATCGAACCCGGGACCTTTGATCAGCAGTCGCATACGCTATCCACTGGACCACGGAAGCCGTATGAAATTTAATACATCTTAAAATTAATTCTTTCGTACCATCATACTATTAAACGTGTTATAAGACTTCAATTTTTTGTGGTACAATGTGATAGATGTATCAACTTTGTTGCCTATAAATAAAATCCACATCATAAAAAATATTTATGGCTTTGATAATTTAATCATAATCTATTTTTAAACTAAAATATCGTATTTGATCAGAAACTATTTGAAAACGGACCTGGAGCTTTGACACATAATTTTAAATTTTTATTTTATTTTAAGACACAAATATTGAAAATGCACATCTTACACTTACGGCGCCAAAATTATGTGTTCCTAATTTCCGCTTGGGAATTGTCTTAGGTATATTAGAAGTGAAAGATAATAGATAACTATTGTCTATCATTGAGGAAAATGATATAAAAAAAAATTGCGCCGACAAGAGATTGCATCCTTACACACAAACAGTGTTAGTGTATGACTGACGTGCAATATAATAAGCAGCGCGTGAATATAATAATTGAATTCTACTAATAGCTATAAACTCGTCGCTTATCAAATAAGATTATCTACTTAAAAACCCCTGTCGTTGATATCTTTCTTTCAGTGTGTTTAGATTCTCGAGGATTGCGGAGTGTCATTTACTCACAGGAAAATAATTAAAACACAGTTATGTTTTATAAATGCTGACAACGCTTTACCACAGCTAGCTGTTTAACATCAGTCGATTTAAAGTAAGTGCACATTTAGTAGTATACAGTACTAGTCTGCTTTATCATTACATTGTGTAGCAATTTCTTTATTAGCAGCTAAGATAATAGCGGAGTAATAAATAGGCTATCAACGATTGTTTACCGGCATATCTGAAATTATTTTTGTTATAACGATTGTGTTAGCACGAAGTGTATTTTACGACTAACTTATAAAACAGTGGCCGCGTTTTTTGCTGAAACAGGTACTACAAGTATTATCTTTATAGTTCAATCTTTTGTTAAATGTGTCAGTAAACATTAACATAAATAATTATATTGTACAAGTTGTAATATTCATAATAATAAGAGTAACATATTTAATTTGTTGCGAATGTTTTAGTTCTGTTATGTTTTCAATTTCGGTGTGTATCACATTTACATTGACGCATGGCAAATATTGTTCGATACGCTGCCTATCTTAATTGATTGAATCAATTACATGTAGTATGTTACCCATTTAGTGTGTTCGTAGAAAAGATGAAAAAGAATTTTACTGTTGTAATTTTATTGTTCAAAAATACCATGTTGTCAGTGATGTGTAACATTTTATAACTATGACTTTTCGTCAAAAAGTAGATGATCGTAAAGGAAATCTAAGGTGCTTTATGTGTAACATTTGTTTGTTCCCAGTTCCATAAGTTTGGAACGGTCGCATTTAGGATAAGGATCATCATGATGACACGCACACAACAATTTGTCGTCCTCGGGACGATGCTGCTTGCGTTTTGCTGTTCATACACTACGGCGGCGTTTGAAGAATTCAGTAAGTATTCGCTATCTTATTTCTTTGATATTGACAATGAACTCAATACATAGTACTTTATTAAAAGAACCTGAAGACAAAGAAAAATGTTGTAGATAATAAAACTGTGTTGTCAATAATTGTTCTTACACCATTATGGCGTTGAGTGCAGCTTACTATCCTACGCAATTTGTCGGAGTAACTGACACCGGGTAACTGTATCTCCTGCTACGACTTACCTCAACGGTCAGCTTGCGCAAATATAATTTTACTGAGACTTCTTCACTCAATGTTACAAATACTAACACACATGTTTTTTGTATTATCGACACTAGCTGTAACGTTTGTAACACTCAATTGACAATTCATTTTATCTATCTTTCTCACTGCACATGTTAGCTATAAACTATTCAAATAAAATAAAAATATTGTAATCATAAATAGTTATCGACTCGTTCTATTTTAGGTTTTATATTACAGAGAAGCTTTTGTACTGTTTAATTAATGATGTCATATATGGATTCATATGATATTTAGATTATGTGCCGACAAAGGCAGTGCGATGTTGCATGTCAGTCCAGCTATAACTAGATGAATTAAAACGTACCATGTCGTGACTGGACTTGTACGAACGAAACTTCGATCGCCCAACAACATGTATTATCACTAGCATAGGTTATCAATACACCAAAGAAAATGTAGCATACAATATTTGATATTCTTTGTGGTTGGTAGTGTTTACTAAAAATTATATGTTTGGTGTAGATGAAACATACCCGGTGCGGCCTGTAAAAAGAAATGGTGAAATAGTGTTCATGCACGAGCAGCTAATGAAGAAGCTCGATGAGGAACAGGAAGTTTGGCACTGGAAGCCATGGCTGCGGACCAGGTTAGAAGTGGTCGACGGTTACTTACGCGAACTTGAATGTTTAGCAAGGGACTCCATAGACAGTTTTCCCGACTCAATATTTGACGGTGAGTAAAAGATCACACAAAAAGTTCTTAAGTGTTTTTATCGGCTTTTATTTACCTAGTATTAACAGGAACTAAATATAACAATATACCTAACTTTTTTTTTGGTTTTAAACAAAAACATCATTCGTATTTTTTATGCATGCTTTTTACGGAGTAAATAGTGGCGACATTCCGTTTCTTTTTTTTGTAAGCATTCTGGTACTTCCTATAGACTATTGAAGATTCAGTGTTATTGTTCATTTTGTAGTACGAGCGGTCTTAAGCAACCTGCTTGAATTTCTCGGCAGATTGTACAGCAATTTAAACTCTTAGTTTAATAATGAATCTTACATGTTTAGATCAACCAATATTATTTTTTGTGGTTACAGAGGATCAACTGAGGCAAGGTGCTTTCTTATTATACGCGTTGTTTGGTATTTACGCATTTACACTGTTGGCGATTGTGTGCAATGACTACTTCATCCCCTGCGTGGAACTCATTTGTGAAGATCTCAAAATACCTCAGGTAAACTCAGTTTTATACATTAGGCGCTAACTGTGTTAGTCAAATTAGCTAACTTGGACCGCAGTGCACAAGTTTAGGGTTTCTGAAACCATATTTAATTACCTATATTTGTGAACTGCCGAATATCGTACTCCTATATGTGAGGTAGTTATATAACTCCTCTGCACGAATGTATGTCGCTGATCTCCCCCATTCGACTGGATCCATTGTGATTAATTGTTTTGTGTGAATTTGAGTGGGCGCCTAAATGGATTGTATTCTCGCTCGTTTATTAAACAATTGCTAGTTTCTTTACTATAGCAGAATGCGTAAGTTATTAAAATAATCATTAAAATAAGATAATGTATTGTTTAATAATCATTGAAATAAGTTTTTGTTTATGTGTTATGTGTTGAGTTATGTTTCTAATGTGTATGCACGATTTCCAGAATGTCGCGGCAGCAACTTTCATGTCAGTGGCTACTTCGTGTCCAGAGTTCTTCGTTAACGTGATCTCGACCTTTGTGACTGAATCTGACATGGGTATCGGCACTATAGTCGGCTCTGCTATTTTCAATGCCCTGGGAGTCGCAGCTATTGGTGGTTTAGCTGCTATTACGGTAAGCACAATAAGATTATTTTGAACATAAACCAGATAGGAAATATGAGTAAGGACTAATTAATTCTTGTATATTTCAGCCTATAAAAATAGACAGGCGTCCAGTAACCAGAGATGTATTAATCTACATGTTTAACGTGTCCGTCCTTGTAGTGTTTGTATGGGATGGACAAATAGACTGGTACGAGGCTCTTGTTCTGGGCATCCTCTATATTCTGTACTTCATCATCATGTTCAACAGCATGCGAATGTTTGCTCTTTACGATAGATGTATGGAGAAGATGTGCAATCGCAATTCTCTTGGAAGTAAGTAAATTATACAATGTATTTTATAATTTGCTTATGTGATATGTATCATATTAACTCAATGACGTTATTAATATTTATGTAAAGGATCTTTATCGCGCTATTTATCATCAAGGATTAATATCTCTTGAGTCATCTCATGACCATAGCTAGTATAATCCTCGCCGAAATTTCATGGAAAATAAGAGATATTTTATCTTATTGCGTAACTAGCGCGAAATAGACCCGATGCATAAATATTGGTATGTGTACCACCGTGAAAAATTGTAAATATTAATGTGATTAATAGCATACTTATAAACATTTTAGTTTCTGAAGTGCCAGAAGACAAACCCGTCGAAGAAGGAGTAGATAATAAAGGATTCAATGATGCAGCCACAGCTAGTCCTGAGAAGGGCGTAGTCGTCGATGGAGGTAAGATATATTTGTTAATATTGGCTATTTTGACGACAAGATGTAATCTGAAGGTGCTCATATTATTTATTTATTAACGTTGTCGGTACAAGATATAGCTTTAGTCAGTTAGATTCATACAAAATATACGATTAGGTATTAAGACGAATATAATTCTTTTTAACAAACAATCATGTACCCTCAATGGTTAGTTATAAAAAAGGTATAGTAGTAATTTCTGTCATATTCTAGATTTTATATTTACAAATATATTTATTTTAAGTCAATAGGCATATTTAAAATGGCACTAAAACAGCACTTCCTATCTAGTAACTAGTCATTGTCAATAGCATAATGTAACTATAATATCTATAATATAATATGTACCTATAGGTACATGTGTGAAATGTGTGTATATTATTGGTTTCTTTATTTATGTAGTATGTATGTATATAGATCTATACTTAAGCAAGTAACTTTATTACTACACCATTTTATAATTATATTTCTCTAATCTATTTCTTTCCATCCAAACGTTGCCTGGCAGAAATTGATTTTAGCGATAAGGCCGCCCATTGTGCATTTTGTTTGTAAACTTCTTCTATTTCTTTTTTATATGTTTAATGTGACTTGTGGTATATTTATATTTAAAGTCTATCTATCTATTTTCTTGTATAAAATAAGAAAGGTCTTTTATAGGTGCACATGAAATTTTGGCATTCGGGTATTTCCTTTTAAATGGCAATGATACCGAGGAGACATGCCTTATATATTGCCAATTATAAGGGAAAAAGAAGGTTGTGAAGCTGCTCCTTCCTGTATAGAAGAGAAAGAAAGTGTGATAACAACAGTCTGGGACGCCGCAGCTTTTACACACCAGACAAAACGTTGTAAAAGGCGTATTGCTACTTTACCTCTTTGAGATGATGGTATTACCCCAGCGGCTATTACCTACACTAAGACTTGCAAAAATGTAATTCTCTATGTGAGCCATATAATTATATGAGCCAGCTTATGTTAGGTGTTGCAAAATTGCAGCTAAAGTTTATGTATTACATTACATTCATACAAACGTATTTAATTACAGAAGAAGTCAAGAAACCTAAAAAGAGTCTGTTCAGATTCCCTAATGAAAAATCAGTGGCATATAGAATATGGTGGTTGTACACTTGGCCTTTGAAACTGGTATTGGGCCTGACTATTCCATCGCCGAAGACTCGCAGAAAATTGTATCCTATGGCTTTCATCATGTGTATCGTCTGGATTGGAGCTAACTCTTACGTCGTGTCGTGGAGTATGACTGTTATAGGTTAGTATTTACTTATGTTTAAGGGGATACAAACTATGTAGTTGTTGACCTTCGGTTGTAGCTCTTAGATCCCGAAATCAGTGTTGGCTACACTGATTTTGGGATGTAAGAGTTACTTCCGCTACTTGAAAAGACGTGAAGGCCATCTATTTTATGTTAATGTATTTACACCGGTACCTTTCTTATTATTTCTTATTATCAGCATGGTTATTACAATTCAATGTTTGAAGTATATATCTTACTTATCTTTAACTTTTAATTTCTCCACGTGCTAAAATATTAAAATCAATTTTTCTGCGACTGATAAATTGAATGGCATCACATCCATTAAGTACCTATTTCAAATGTTCCACTTTGATTGATGATCCGAAAGACGGTAGGGAGACTATTCTTTATTTAAACTTTGCAGTTTTATTTACGGCGCTTTTAAGTGAGGCTAGTGTCGGAGTCTAGTCGCACGACAGTCTCTTGTGTGGCCAAAAAGAGCAATGCAATTTTTTTTCAGAATTTCGTCGAAATGTATGCTATGCTAAAATCCTGTTCTAAAAGTGATTTTTGCCGTTCCGTCCAAACTTATATTATATACCTTTGTTTATTTTCTATTTTCAAATGTATATATACCTTTTTGTGAGAATAAGTAAGCCCTTTAATATATAATCAATTGAACAAGTTTGTTCATGTATGTTACCGACGTATGCAGATTACTTAATCAATAATGAAGATCATCTCAGAGTAAGATTGCCTAAATATAATTTTGTTATTTTCTAGGACACACATTCCTCATACCAGAGTCAGTGATGGGAATGACATTTTTGGCTTTCGGTGGCTGCCTGCCTGAAGCATGCTCCGTTTTCATCATGTCTAGACGAGGTACGTACCATTTAACCAACATGAATGAATATTGTCTTATGATTCTAGCTCATTATAACTCTGTATGCTGTATTATAATTATCTTTTATAAGTTATTGCCACAAGCCTAGCGAAAGTTTTGGGTATAGGCATTGCGAATTCATTTTATTTTGTATGTATATATTTGTTATTTATGCTTTTGTTATTTTAAGCGAACTGTGTCATTTATGAAACATTCGTTATACGTATTTTTGTAAAAATATAATTATATGTAAATAGGTATAAATAAAACGTACGAAGTAATGATTAATTTAGGATTATATTGCTATATTTGTCTAGAAACAGATTATTTGCGTCACTTGTCTCTCAATGGTTCTATCCATTTTGGATATTTAGCAGTCCATAATGTGCCTAGCACTATCACTAGGCATATTATGGACGACTAAAACTACCTTTCAGCTTTGCCGCTAAGCAATCTTAAAATATAAATTATTTATATATTACGTTAATCATCACGCATGTTTACAACCGCATGCGTACCTATATGTCTCGCATTCGTGTTTTCCATAAACAACGGTTTCATATTTCTTATATCTTCACCCTCTTTATGCAAACTGCAACACACATAACGGACAAAGCGTTGTTAGTTTCTCGTTAGATTAATATTACAAAGCGCTGTTATTTCTTTTTTATAATTATTTTACCCTTGGGTGTTGTGCCTGTATTAGAGCCTTATAGTACAGCATTTATGAGGAGCCGTTTTATAGTACACAATACAAAGGTGTGTATCTGTTTCAGAAATAACTTATATAAAATTGATATGTAGGCTGCAGAATTAATATGCCAATATTTCTGTCTTGTATTAAAATCCGAAAAAAAATCTTTTTAACACAATCTGTAAAAGATTAAAGCGTTACTTCCTTGAGTTAAGAAGTATATACAATATTAGTGGCGGAAAGTACTGCTAATCGATTATATTCAAATTATTGATAAGCTACTTTCGATTATAATTTATCAATTGTTCTAGTTAATATCTCGATTTTAAAACTAAATACTGTTATTATCATCATCAATCATGTATGTGCGCACGTAGTTAATGTGCTCACGTGTTAGTGTGCATATATATTGAAATATTCATGATATCGTTATCTGAAACAGTAGGTAGATTATATAGATTTGCTTTAGGATTGAGTCCTGGACATACCTACATTACACAGATAATGGCAACCCACACGTACTGGCCACTAGATCGTTTTATTTGGCCGTTTGGAACTATAGACCCAAATGAAATGTGATGGAAAGTGGCCCGTTCAATTTCCTTATAAATATAAGGAACATTGAACTCTAAAATATGTTAAAGGCCTCATAAAAATTCTATTGCTTGTACTTAACTATTTGGTGAAACCCCATCATCACGAAAACAAACATTTGAAATATTTAATACGACTTAATCCAATTTTAGTATGGGATATTTTTAACAGCGTATCAAAAATGTTATGTAACACACAAAAGTGAGTTACGCAAAATAACTTCGTTATTTCACTAAAATACTGACTTGCACACTAAAATACCATTTGTACATCAAATATGATGATCTTTTTACAAAATATCATTTGATATAAAAAGTTTCGTCCGCTCGGGAAACTTATCCACTCAGAAAACTTAATAGGTTATGTTAGGTTCTCTTGTGACCCTGCTCCCAAAAATAGGAGCCCTGCGAAGCGGGGCTCCGTCAACAAAGCTTAGTGGTGCAATTAGTATTTTTGGTGGAAAATTAGTAATTTTTACTAACAGTTAAATACAACCCTTTTAGTATTAGTCCTGAAAAATATTATTAATGCCAACATTATTACATAAATATTTTAATAAAACCATTGGCGTCCATAGGTACTGTATCTTCACTTTTGATAACTTTTAGAAACAATGAGTCCTTTCTCGTTTGGTATTGGAAATACATTGAAATATATCAAACGAGAATGTTTAAAGTAAAACTTTTGTAGCAAAATGTTCTACAACCGTAAAGTTAGATGTGTGTTTCGTCACTCCTTTGAACCTGCGTCATTGAAGTAAACAAACATTTGTCACACTCGAGGTGAGAAATCAATTTAGAAATGTTCTCAACCCGCAAAATACGAATACTATGAAACTATCTACAACCCTATTTAAATCAAAATGGTTTTAGAAATAAGATTTTTAATTGCGATGCGAAATAATGCGAATTTATTATGTCTGATATGGAAAATAATATGTTCGTCACGTATTTAGATGTATATCCTTAACACTATCTAGGACTTAAATATTTGAATGTGGCTAATAAACGAATAATATCTGTCTATATATAAAAACACAACAATAACGACATAATTATCATACGTTATCTATATGTGAAGTATGTTGAATACCGATCAACTCATTGAAATCGCAAACTGGTTTCAAATTGATAATTACCTGCTTGTGCTTTGCGAAATTTTAGTCACTATACCAAATAAGGCTGTGACAAAATAAGATGTAATCAACTACAACCCCACTGAATACTCAAAATCGACTAAAAGCACGCAATTTAGACGACCGGTTGGCGCCGCGGGTGTGTAAGCGACTGCTACGCCGAAGGTCGCGGGTTCGATTCCCGCTCAAGTCAAACATTTGTGTGCTTGAACATGGATGTTTGTGTTGGTCTGGGGATTTCCATGTATAATATGTATGTATTTACAAAAAAAAGTATAAATGTATGTATATCCATTATCTAGTACCCATAGTACCTACAAGCACAGATCATATCTATGCCTACAAGCTTCTGCTTAGTTTGGGACTTTGTGTTGTCTGAATGTGAAAAAAAAAATGTTCCCTTGACAGTGTGCAGATTTTGTGATTACATTTCGAATCCTATTTATCAATATTATATCAATATTGTTTCAGGAGAAGGAGGTATTGGTGTATCGAACGCTCTCGGTGCAAACTCTTTGGCGATTTTATTCGCGTTGGGTCTGCCCTGGCTGATTAAGACTGTGACCCTCGTCGTGCAAGGTGCTGACGAACAAGCTGTTCTGATCAACTCGGCTGGCATCGATTTCGTCGTTGGCTCTCTACTGGTAGCTGTTGCTTGCCTGTGGATTACTTTATTCATTGGCAAATTCACTCTAAGAAAGAGTCTCGGTGCCGTACTGATGATTCTGTATGCTATCTTTATCACCTTCGCGATCCTCGTTGAAACGGGTATAATTTTAGAAAGAGGCTTGGCTTTCTGTTGAGTTTACTGTATGGTTTCGTACGCTATAACATGCAAGGAATGGGTAAAAAGATTTTCCAGATGTGTACATTTTTCATAGTCGAGACAAAATAAGTTGATTTGATAACGTAGCCATTTATCAAAAGATGACTACAATTTGATAAATACTATTTGCTTAAAATAAGTGGTATTTAACAAGACGGAAGTATTATTAAGTACTTAATTGAAGGCGAACTAAGTAATGAAGATCCAAAACTATCTTCAGCAAATTTTGTCATAATTTATGGAAAATGTACCTAGACGTTCTTAGCTGTATGTCAAACTGGAGTGAATTCAACAGACAGATACTCAAGACTCAATAAAAATGTTATCTAGTCTAGTCCGAAATCTGACTATACTAACTAACTTGGACCAGTGGTAACCAAAGCCAATTTAAAGTCGTAGGTGTGATATTAAGTTAATGCATACGTAACGAAGCCTTCACTTACGTCGCACAGACATCTGTCCCTACCTCTTATTCAATTTAACCATATTCTTATTTATTTGTTAGATTTTAGTAAAGAGATTTTTGGAGTGATAGTGGTATTTTAATTATAATAAATTTAGTGCTTAAGTAGAAAATTATAATAGGTGTACGCGTTAGTACAATTACGAGCTATAGTTTACCGCCATACATTGTAAAATAACGGTTTGGTTGAATAATCCACCGTGTCCTTCCAGTCTGTCAATACCGACTATTTCAGTCCTGCTCTGAAAGAAGAATGCTGTGAATCCCTTGACACCTGAGACTTATGATGCGCATTTTCTAACAAAGAACTTTTGTTGCAACTATTTCTTGTTGCAATCTTTGGATTGTCTATACCTACTAGATTGCATAGTGGATTTTTGAACACAACCTTTATTTCATAGAGGCGTCTTTACTTATTATTATAATTATCCCATTGTATTAACATACTTACGGTAGCCGAAGAAACCTCTGTCAAGCAAGTGATACAGTAATTTATAGAAGTGAGGTATCGGGATAGTTTCGCCTGCACTTCTGCGATTTGTGAACACCCTAAAGATTTTGAAGAAGTTACAGCGTGCTAACTATTTATATTTGCCATGTGGACGTTTGGGTGCCGGTGTAGCTCTCGTTGCTGCAATGGGATAGTTTGTATACAGAGGTGATATTATATTATTATTATAGTTAATAAGTACGTTCTCGATAGTTTCTGATCATCATATCACAGTAATATGTGAGTAGATCAAATTTGCAAGTATTTGCAGCCTGTGCTTTTTCACTCTGAATACTAGTGATGAAACTTATGACTGTTTAAATTATTTTATGTTTGCTTCATGTTCTGAATCAATCTGAATAAATGAATATAGTAATAAATGGGAACTGCAGATTTGTATTCGCTCGCACACATGCATTTATTGCCTTGAGTGTAATATGTTATCGAGAAAGAATGGGCATTTATTACCTTGAATGTAATATAATGTAGAATACTAATATTTACAAAGAAATGAATAAAATTCATAAAATATTATGTTCAGGTCGCACAGAAATGGCGTTTGGCACCGGATAAGAGCTGGCGAGAATTGGCATGGTGCGTTATGATGCTGTATTGCGTGCCATAACTGTGAATGATAATTTCTAGGTGCTTTCTACCGTGTGTTGTGATACGGGGTTTGACAGTGCTTCTACGCTCACGAGCAATTTTTGGATAGTTTCTTATATTTTGAACGAAATAAGTAATAAGTATATCAGATTGGCACTGTGGTATGCAGTTAACATGCTTGGCTGTATATTTATATACTTACACAATACTTGCCTGCTACTGCCACACCATGCCAGTGCACGCAAAGTCACGGCTATCACCACTTGACGCCAGTTTTATGTCTTGCGTCTGAGGCAGGTACGTCTCTAAGAATATATAATAGTTCTTCTTATTTCTAGTTACCTACAAGCCGAAAATACTTTGTGGTTTATACTGGGTTATTCAGATATATATTTAAAATAAATCTATTTTAATAGATAGTAATGTAAAAATGATAATGACAATTTTACCTGTATAGGTGAGGACTGTTCTCGAAGTCTCTATACTTAAATATAAGTTTAACATGTAAAATATTATATAATATGATGTTATTCTTTAAATAAAATGTCTATGTGTCATTATAAAATTTACCATAAAGGTGTGAATATTCTTAAATTACAATTTTAAGAATAATATTCTTATCTTTGGGTATTAATATCATGAATCATTTTTGTAAATAAAATGCATCTCAGCTGTTATAAATTTGAGTATATTTCAATTAAGATCAAATCATTTAATACCTCTTGAATAAATGTAAAATTATCTATAATCGTATAACTATTCAGTAAATTTCATATGGCCTGGTCTCTCGTGTTCACTAAACTTTCACCCCCGGTTACACCTGAAAACATGAAATTAACGTTATTTACAAGATGATAAAGTAAGTATTACATTGAAGTTAGTAAGAATTAGAAAGGATGGGCGCCGTACGTGATGTATAAGCCTGTAATAAATACTAAATATTCCATTATTAAAAAGTAACAAACAAAGGTTCTACGAAGTAAATAAATAAAAAAAGGTTCTATAAAAAAGGTTTGTCTTTAAAGCAAAGTGAACGTTGTTGAAACCTTTACAAGTAGAACAAACTTAATGTGATTATATGTTTAATCATTTTTTTATTGACAAGTCTTTCTGAAAGCTTTGATTATTTACTTTCATGCTTGTCTTAACTAAAAACCTCAATATTAAATCCATAATTAATTGGATCCAGTTCGACTATTGTAAATTCGTTTTTGTGTGTGTGTGTGTTGCCAATTAAATCTTAATTGCTGAAAAGCGTTGTAGGATTCTACTGAGAGGAATAGGGTGTTTTGGCAAAAATACTGAATCACGATGAATTATTTTGCCTTCATATATATGTGATTCGCAGGGGTTAGAGGTGTTAAGAAGAAGAAGATAGATGCGAAAACACATATAGAGTAATAATAAAGTATATTAAACCGACCCAGTTAAGGGGTAAGTGTTACCAGTCATAGCAATAGCCTCGTTTGCCCGCCTAAAGCGCGATATGTACGTCTTGGTAGCGACCATCACATCATGGTTGGTGAAACAAAATAGTATAGCCACACATAGACCCTGTGGACAAAAACACATGTATTACAGGATATGCTTTGCTTGGAGTGACTATTGTGGCAGCAGCTGAACACGAGAGCAAAACATCCGAAAATAGAGGTCAGTGACGATCTAAACTAGAGGCGGATAATGTGGAGCCAAGACGACAGGGTGATGATAGATACATAACTTATAATCTAATCATTATTGTAGTTGATTATCTCCTTGTGCCATTACCAATTTCTAGGACCCTGTGTGACTGAAATGAAATGGACCGCTGAAGATTTTTTGACAGTTTAACATCAAATAAAAGTGCTTATCTTATACTGTTTGTCACTCTAAAAGCGTGAATATACATGTGTCAACTACTTTTATTTGCAGGACAGAGGCCCTAGCCAAACGGCATTCGCTCAGATATCTACTTTCGCTTACGCTTGGTTGCCATGGTAACATAAGGAATTCCTTCTTCGTTGACCACGTGATATATCGAAGGCTTATGTCAGTTCCATACATTTTTGAACTTAGCGGTTAGCGATATCGTTGTCGAATGCCATTTGGCTAAGGGGGCAGGTCTGTCTGCCGTTGCCGTTAGTACACATTGTATCGTATAGTGGCCGACGGTGTACGAAATATAATGTAAAACACTCTTTACATTCTGTTTCGTATACGATACGTATTTCTCTGCAATTCTTTGCATATCATACATAATGTAGAATGACTGATTTTATTTCATAGTTAACTAGACTCCGCCCCCGGCTCTGGCGCGGGATTACCGCGCTGGTGGCCGGAGGTTAAAGGTTGAGCCGAGGTTTACATTCTGTTTCGTACACGATACGTATTTCTCTGCAACAGTCTGTTCTTTGCATATCATACATAATGTAGAATGACTGATTTTATTTCATAGTTAACTAGACTCCGCCCCCGGCTCTGGCGCGGGATTACCGCGCTGGTGGCCGAAGGTTAAAGGTTGAGCCGAGGTTTTACCCTTTAGAGGGAGAATGAGTTCCAAAAATCCTCTCTTAGTGCTCACTTATACTCCCCAAACATACATTTCGTCTGTGCGTTGTCTGTCAGTCTGCCAGTAGGTAACGCAAGTATTTATTTACTACACCTTGTTATATATATTATTAATATAATAATATAAGGTATGTAATACGTATAGGAATTATCCTATGAGTTTTTATTTATAGAGTAAATGTGGCAACAAAATAAATTTTGATTTGCTTTTGTATTGGTCGCATCCGCTGTACCATACCGTTTCAGTATTTATTGCTCGTATTAAATGCACGCCACCTGCTCTTTCATCCTTTTGTCACATTTTAAACGCCATATTGAAGTTATAGTCGTATAATACTAAAATATTTCTTTTAATATAACAGTAACACAGAATTGGTAAAATTGGTCTAAAACAGAAGCGGCAATCTCTTTAGGGAAGTAAAATTTTAAACCTAATTTTTTTTATGAATGTAGAGGAAGCGCGTGAGGTTTGTAAGGATAGAAGCAAGTGGCGTTCCGTTGTCTCTGCCTACCCCGACGGGAAAAAGGCGTGATTATATGTATGTATGTATGTACTAAAATTGAATAACGCGTTATCATTGATACTCAAACACTGCTGTAAAATTATTTGTTCGTATGGTTTGGTGTTGTTACATACATAATTTGGGATGCTGCTGTTTTGCCGAAAAGATTTTGCCAAAATTTCATTACCCAAACAAATTTTAGCTTTTTTTATACCATTGCAACATTTCGAATGATTTTAGTACGCATATTTTCATTTGGTCAAATTTTTACTTAGCAAAATATTGCAAAGTATAATGTCATTATGGCATTTGGTCTTTAATCAAATGATTTATTACAGCAAACAATCTTCAGACAATAAACGTTTCGTGATATTAGTTTATTTATGGAAGTCGTTAGAGTAGGTTAATTATTAAAATCATGGTCAGGTTAGGTTAGGTTAGAACTGTGACCTCCTACGCACGAGCCGAGCGAGCGAAGGGAGCGGTGCCGCGGTAGCGGCCGGTGAGTGCTAGAAACGACTTGCATTAATAGAAAAAAGAAATTGTTTTTAGTATGTTACCCGGAACTAAACTAGGTATTTAGATTAGGATAATTATTGATTTTGCGTAAAAACTGTTATTCCAACTGAAATATTTGACTAAGTAAAAAATGTCAAAAGGATTAGTTGGTAAACAAGTTAAAGTTTAAACGTTTATTGCCCAAACCTTAGGTTTGCGTTACAATTTTTTGTGAATAGATTTTGTGCTAAGTAATAATTTGGCAAATGAAATTATGCGAAACATTTTTTGGGAAGTGAAAATTTGTCAAATTCCTTTCGGTCAAACAAGGGAGACCCACATAATTTATACACCAGGAAACAATAATATAAATATATTAAGTAAGTAAAATGCTGCATGTATGTAAAACATTATTCCATTAAATCTTTAGCGGTAGGTATAGGCAATAACGTTAAGTGATATAATTGAACACATTAGTTAATGAATGAATCAGCTGAAAATGTTTGCGGAGATATTAACGTTTCTGATTATTAACTCTGTTTTTGATCTAATTTAAGGACAGTAATGTATCGCACTGTATACAAAGTTAATCTGTCACCAAGCGCAAGGGGTTCTAAAACTAAAAGAGGGTTAAAGTACCCATGTTAAATAAGAGCTCTTTGTTCCACTTTGCTGCTTACATAAAAACGAATCGACTCGCCATACAAATTGTTTATTCAGGTCATTGCTTCAGAGTGAGTCAGTCAAACTATTTTTAAAACTGGTTTTCTTGTAAAGCGATTCGCAGTTCGTGTTCATACTATGTTTTAAATCTGTTTAGTTAGAACTTTCATAATAATACTGTATGGCTAATAATAATAAATTTGAGGCATTAAAATCTGAACACTGGGCAAATACCACGAAGCTAATCAAACTGCTTTTTGATAAGACCTAAATTTGCAATTATCCGAACCTAAATCACAGATATATCTCGTCAAAGAACGAGTTGAAGTGGCATGCGCAGGCTATATTTGATGAAGGACCGATAGCTTTTGTTGTAAACCAGTCGAAGAAATGGGGTCACGGTTTGGATAATGGAAAGGTGAACACATATGGGTCGGAGGCAGTTGGGATAGACTGAAATACATAGGTACATGATACCGTAAACTGAGCATTGTTTTGAAACATAGGAAGGCTAATGTGCAGAAGTGATCCATATGGAATGAGGGTTTCTCAATTACATTGATAAATAGAAAAAGACTTGCGATTGCCGCTGTATCTAGGATAATATGTTGCGAATTATATGTAAGACTACGTTTTACAACAGTGTCGCCATGTTTTTTATAATGTATCTAATATTTTATACCTACATAACTTTATGATGATACAAGCTTAAGACCTGAATGCACGGCATTGTCATGGTTCCGATCCCTGTACAAACACGTTCTACGTGTACTATTCGTGTGATACACAAACTGTTGTGCCTGTTTATAGAATATTTAATTCATAAAGTAAGCGACGACAAATAAATTCCTAGTACGTCGGGGAAGTTATCTTAATATATAAAATCCTTGCGTTACTGACTGACTGGCAGACACGCTACAGCCGAAACTATTGGGCGCAGGAAGCTGAAATTTGGCATGTATGTTCCTTGGGAACCGTAGGGGTGCACTAAGAAGGGATTTCCCGAAATTCCCACGGGATCGGCCAAAACGGGTAAATTTAAAAAAATTGCAGGCGTAGCTGCTGGCTTCCTCTAGTTTTTAATAAAATAAAATGTATTAATTACTACTACAATTATACAATATCCAAACTACTGTGTAAAACTTTAAATAAAGTTATCAGAAACTACGTGAAGTTTACACCCTTACAAAGACACAAACATCGTGGAGAGGTCGTAACTGGTTAGGATCGTCGTAAAAGGTGGCGGACGTACTTTCGTGTAAGTATACTAACTACCGTTCACTGAACTCAAACGTCTTTATTCGCCTATCTATTACAGATTTCACTTTAGAAACTTTGGAAAAGGTGACACATTACTATACAGGTTGTACACCATTTTATTTTTAAAAGTGTATTTGAAATTATTTTAATCATGAATGGAGATTTTTTTGCCATAAAGCAAGACTTTAGCGCAACATGTCCTATGTTTGTCAACCCGCATGAATTCTTACTTCGTCTCAAAAGTAAGAATAAACCATTGGACTGCGTTAGAACATACGGGTGTTTGAATGTCGCGAACCGGCCTAAGCACTTTATAAACATACACAGGTGCAAACTAACATTGTCTCAGTGAAACGCAATTTTCTAAGGCCAATCGCTCGCCGGGTTAAGCGTGTTGGGCAAATATCACTTATTTTAAAAGATATTAAAATATTCAGTTAACATGCCATTCACAATGCAGCAGAATGAATAACTATATATCATGTCAAATGATGCATGGCCATTCTGAAAGTTATTAAGTTTCATATTTTTATTTTGGCTTGCCACTATCATCTGTTATTGCGCGTCGGTATGTATAGTATACTTACAGTTTTTAGTTTACATCTACTATTTATTTCAAACGAAATTTCATATTATTTGAACCTGTGTGTATTGCGATTAAGTATATTTTATAACGGTGTTATACTTATAAGTTTGATGTACTTATCTGTATGTATACCTAATACATAGCGTAGCGTAGCTCGAAAGCGAATGGACCAATTATGTTATCCATTAAACATTGTTTTCTTAATATGGATACTAACGTAATCGAAGTAGTATTAACTATTTGTGAAGATCTGTGTCGAGAGACATTCATCATAATCATCAGCCTAAAGTCCACTGCAGGATATATATTAAAGTAACTATAATTGCAAGAAACAATATGTTGCATTACATATTTTGTATTCGGTGCATGACAAAATCAATACTATAAATTTTAAACATTAAAAACCTTAGCACACGGCTCCACCCGCGTGCAACTATTTTACCCGCTTACGGCAGGAATTTCCAAAAGGAAAAGTGGGCATCGTAGCGTCAAATAAACACTTGCTTCATTAGCTTCACTCCAGTCAGTTTTATTGCGAAACAAATATGTATTATTACAAGTTGTTTGATCAAAATGGTGGATGTATCGATTGCATTGCGTCTGTTGCATGTTATGCATATCGGACTCCCCATTCAAAAACCTCAATGGTTACAAAAATAGTTTGAAACAATTACCTGTAAGCTCGTTAGAAGTGCTGACGCAACCTGGTAAAACTTTTCTCCTGGTGAGTCTGGCAACGGACGTAAAGGTATTAAAATGAAGTGTAGCCCAAACAGTGGAATCTGTGTGCAAAGGAGAAAAACATTTTAGTTATGCCATGAAAATTTACTTTTTAGGCTTTAGCTCTAGATTACGCTAGCCACTGAGGTATAATTTAGATATAAAAAGTTTTAAATACGTTTAGTTTTAGGACCGCCTAGGCAGTTCAATTATTCGCACAGCAGGTTTGTCGCCTGGGCCAAGGCAAGATTTTATTTACAAACATATACCTGTTTTCAGAAAATATTTTCTATTGCCTGCGTAAGAGTCACATACACGTGACGTATGCGTACATAGGCGAACTACTAAACACATAATTAATTATGTAGATATTGAAATTAAACAACAGTTTACGGATTTTATCGCGTTATATTGGTTTCACTGGTTATTACATTTAAACCGAAAGATCTAGAAAATACATTTTTATTACTAGGCGACGTTTCGATTTCTTTACAGGATTCATGTTCACGGCAGACTGAGGTGATATTTGTCTTTGTCTTGAATTGAAAAGTTATCTCAAAGTCATCATCATCAGCCTTTATCAGTCCACTGCTGGACTAGGCCTCTCCTTTGAAAGGAGGAATCTCTCAAAGTAGCCGAACATTTTTCAACTATTGGTGTTTCTATCTACGCAGAATGTGCTCACTGTGTCTTGATGTCTTCTGGTGACTTTGTCCTTCTTGGGTTTCATTAGCCTGATAAAAGGGGCCCAAGCTGGAGGAACTGGAGGCTGGAGGAGGTGTGAACATGTACAATAAGGAACCAACCATTACCTGCGATTTGATGAACCACAGATACTCGCAAAAGAACACCGCTTTATTCCAAGAATGATACGTGAAGCTATTGAAATTAAAAAGCATCCTATTTTCAATAGGGAAGATGGTTGGAATATTCTTGGAGCTTGAGACCCTATTATCAGGCTAATGAAACCCAAGAAGGACAAAGTCACCAGAAGACATCAAGACACAGTGAGCACATTCTGCGTAGATAGTAACACCACTAGTTGTAAATGTTCGAGTACTTAGGGATAACATTTAAATTCAAGACAAATATTCCCTCAGTCTGCCGTGAACATGAATCCTGTAAAGAATTCGAAACGTCGGCTAGTAATAAAAATGTATTTTCTAGATCTTTCGGTTTAAATGTAATAAACAGTGATACCAATATAGCGCGATAAAATCCGTTAACTGTAGTTTAATTTCAGTGTGTAACATTCGCGTAAACCCAAGAAAATATTATGTAGATATTTTCGCAAGCCTTAGAGCTTCTAATTGAATAAGTGTAATTGCACAGTCTGGGTTGTACCGAGTGAGCGCCGCTTAGCAAGGCCTCTTATTGCCCGGAGGTACTGACAGAGTACAAAGTTTGGAAGCTGTATGGCTGAGATCATTCCTGAAATAAAATTATCTTTTCTAAGTCTCGATATTTTATCATTGAGGAACATTAAAGTAACTTTTAAAATTATTTCATCCAAAGTATGCAGTAGTACGATATCACTGATTGATCGAGCCACATATGTATAGTTTATTGGGGCTAGTTCTAACCACATTTCTACTTCTGTATCACCACTGGTGTAATCAAGGACGCCAGTGACAAGAACGAGTTGTAGTCCAGGGGAAAGTAAATCTTGGCATATGAGTTCAATCATTCGTCTATTGAAGAGCTTGGTAAATAATGACCCACTTCACCCTTGAGCTTAAACAAAAAGGGATCGAAGAATAAAAAAAAAATATATACTAAGATATACTTGGTTTATAATACTATGCCGTGGGCTTGTTCGACCAAAGGGACATACTTAATTACCTAATTATTCATTGTTTTCCTTATATGTAACTCGTTCGACCAATGTAACAAATAGAATAAAGATAAAGTTAATCACCACCAGAAAGTAAATATATCAAAGAGAAAAGGAGTGTTTTCGTTTCATGTGCAAGAACATAATAATAAAAATAGATTTACAAGAGGTCTGCAAAAGGTATCAATAAAGAAATGGCGGGTTGCCGTATCTTAATGTTCGGCACTGCTTTGTTGGATAAACAGCATAAAGTTCCTTACCAGTATAAGTGCGGCCCGAGCAGCTTTCTTCGCGGCCACAGATGCATGTTGGTTTGGAGCCGGGTGGAGCTTGGTTAGCAGGACTCTCACCACATTTATCAGGAATACTGCAGAGGCATGTTGTATGAGTATATGCAATACAGGCAAACGTATCAAAATGGATGAGATGAAGCACATACGCTATGTAATTATATTTAATAGTAACTATTAATAAAGTCTAATACTAAAAACAATATATTTAAGACTGGAAAATGAACAAGTTCTTGCGTCCAAGGTATAAAATGTTACCACCGTATTCTTTTATAATTATTAAAACGAGAGGATGAAACAGACTCGAACCCTTTCGTTATAAATGGTATTAAATATGAAAGGGATGGCTTGCGTAAACAACACCAGACCTTAAATTTTGATAATTAAAAATGGTAACGCGCACGGTCTAATATAGTGAAAATACAGAAGTGGCCATAGACATGGCATTTTGAGCGCACAAAACATTACAAGCAATCGTTTACAGCATTTAAATGCGTGTAAGGCACGGCATGATTTTAAGCGTTCACGTGGAATGAGTTGAAAATATAGGTCCATAGTAAAACGGTGCATGAAAGCATGGTGCTATGTTTGGTTATTAGAGAGTATTACGAAAGCTCTGCGGAGAAATTGCTTCAAGCAAGTACAGTATGGGCGTAGATGGCACTACGAACCCATGGCGCAAAGTGATTGTTTGCTCAGCCAAACATGGCAAATCTCGTGAAGGCCATGGCGCTACGAACGCATACAACAAAAGGGAAAGAACTGCCATGATGAAGCGCTTGAGGTGTCATTTAATTTTACCTTGTATTTTTTCTATCGATTTAAGTTTTTTTAAAGCGCTATTTTATTTGCGTGTCACTGCGTATTTTAATGACTTCATAAGTTCATACAATGACTAAATACACCATGACGCAACGTCGTGGCGTATTTATAGATTCGCTCTGAATATATACAAATTTCTCTATCCAAGTATAACTTAATTTAAATACTTTCAGTTATGTGCTGTACTTTTCTATTAAAAAGTACAAGTGCTCTAATAGAATCCTAAATTTTAAGCGTAGGTAGTATTAAGTACAATTGTGGTTACTGAATGAAGTATTCAGCAAATATTTATGAGGTTTGTTTTTAGTCCCAAGTGAGGTCTGTGCGAGCGTAACGTTTCACCGCACATACTGCACATATCGCCTCTCTCTCTTTTATGTCCTTTTCTTTCTTGATTGTTGGTGTCGGGCTTCTTAATTTGTATTATCGAATTCGCGTTACTCCACTGCTCCTTTGTCTACGAAGGTGCATTTGTGTGTGGTTTACGCACACATACTTATATGTACTATAGGTATGTCTACGTACGTGCATTTGTGTGTGGTTTACGCACACATACCTATATGTACTATAGGTACTATACATATGTACTTATACAGGCTGGGTTGTCGTTGACTTATATACATAAGTACGTAGTAGTAAGGTATGTGTGCGTATACCAGCACACCCTGAGAGGTTCACTTAGGTATGTGGACAAGATTTATAATCCGTTATCAGATACACGACTATGGTCGTCTTTAGTTACGATTTAACAATTAAGTATGGACGTGTAACCTCACAGGCTCCGGACGAATGTTGGTTTCTAAGTTTTGTGAACTTCCCCTTACCTGAGCTGCTCAGTAGCTTCAGTTTTAGTAACGAAACGATCAGTAAAGGACGAGGTTACGTAATTCGATGAAAACACGTGAGTAATCTTTATTTAAAAATCACCTGTAGCCTGTCAGGCTACACGTCCATAACTACGTTATAAAATATGTACGATAGGTGATATGGTAACAGTGGATGTCCAGTCACTACCACTCATAAAAAGGACAAGAAATGCATGTAGAATTTGTCCTGAAAAAAAGCATAGAATAACAAGCTACATTTGTGTCTCATACAACAAGCCAGTGTGCTTACAATGTTCTCGTTCTTAAGAAAATACTGGCAGTTGTCAGAATTTTTGTTATTTGTTGTCTGAAGTGATGTTTCTATTTTTTGAGTTCCTTTTATGTTAGAATTTAATAAAAATAAGTTTAATTTTGGTTTCTTTAATTATTTTAATTGATTAATAGCAAAAACATAACTACACTTAAAACTACCCAAAGACTGTCCCGATGTTTTGATTTTGTATGTTCCTAGATATTTAATAACAAGCGTAGATTATTTTGTCACGTATTTTCACTATAACTAACCCATACTTAAAGTTAAATATAATTTTGAATCTCTTTTGCGTAATCTTGTTAAAAAAAACACTAGGAAGTGTAGGAACAGCCTATGAGACTATACACGTCCACGGTAATGTTATAAAAATGTGACGTCCATACCTAAAGGTATATGTAGATGAATTAGTTAATAGTGCAATTGAAGAATTATATTAGAGCTGCGATTTAAATCAATGTTTTAGGGGGTAATTACTACCTAAATAATTGCGGTTATATTACTACTTTACAGTTGAAGTTCGTCTTTCTAAATTAATAACTGATTAGTATTAGTTTAAGAGAAAATTACACGTGAAATAGAATTGATGTTTTTATAACATTACATGCGCAATTCATATGTAGAGTTTTAGAAATTTAGCTCTTATTCCTCGGCAAACATAAAGCGTTCTTAGAATATTAGCTGGTTCTGTTTATACCGCAGTTACAATCGGAGTAAGCTTACGTACGTAACATTAAACAAGATTAAGAAAAATGGGCCATTCCAAAGCACAGTAATGGTTTATACGCTGCTCTTAGAGAAAATGATTTTGTTCTTACGTAATTTTAAGTGTACCTTATTTACAAAGGTGAAAGGAATAGGGATAACCAAATTACAAGACGACCTTCTTAGCAAGTAATACACAAGCGAGTGACATTGTACAGACAATTGCGATTTTATGTACATACTTATACGATGAATATATTATTTACCTACTTTCAAGATTATTACAGTCCTTAGAGATTTGCAGAATAGCCTGTCATTCGACAAATTATTTTAATATACTTACCAAATGAAGCAAGCAAAGAAATGACGACTGGAATTGCGATTATCCAAAACGTGTCACTTTGATCCATCCAGCATCTAAAATTATGTGCAAATGATTAGTAAACTATAAAAATATTTGTTTATTATGTTCTACTAGAGGGATGGTAGCATTTATGGAATATAGATTTCAAAATATACCAGTATTCCATTGGTAACTTATCTTATACTACTACGTACTATAATATAACTTAGTTTGTAGGTAAAATTGAAAGAACATAAAACTCTTCCATGGTAATTTTGCTAAAATATCAAGTATCGAGTATGTTATGGTGGCTGCATTGTTAAAAGCTGCATAACTTTTTATGAGTTCGTCCCTTATATGTATGTACCAACATTTTGTGTGCTACGTAAGTAAGTAGTTTTCACACTTTCAATCTTTGTCTCTGTGTTTCACTAACCTGATAAGAATGCCTAATAGCTATAGAAAAAAATGCTGATCAACGCGTTGTAATAATTGTTTTTGGTAGCTATTCACGTTCTAATTGGAAGAGTTTTAAAATTTAACTAGAGCTGATTTTATTATCAGCATCTAACAATGTTAAGGGCCTGTTCACGAGATCGGTCTAAGCGGCGAGCGGCGCGGCAGGGGCGATGTGCATGGCGCGTTTATGCTCGCGGCGCGCGGGCGCAATGGAGTAACGCGCGCTATGTACTTCGAAAACGCTCGCCGCTGCCGCCCGCCGCTGTAGGTCGTGACAGGGCCGTTAACCCTGGCATTTGCATTACTTGCCAGTCTAATTTTGTTGAAGTATTGTATAATTTTTAAACATTCCTCCAAAATCGAGGTTTTTGACATGTTTTGGTTTAAAAACCTCCGCTCTGATACTTTGTGCGATCCACAAATTGTTGTTTCGAGCCTTGATGTTTTTGTGTCTGTTGCTAGAGTATTTGTTAACCGTAGAGTTGAGTAGCCATAAAAAATGAATAGTTACATTTGTGGCAGATATGAGTAGCTTATCTTAATTTAAACTTGGTTATCACAGAATTGTTGTTAAAAACATATAAAACTCTTAAAATCATGTGTATCATTCATCATACTTTGTGGGAGTAGAGTTGTTTTGCCTGTTGGCATTTTTATTTTTAAATTACGCCTACGTATACGCACTTAATTTTTACACAGGCTCATGTTATACCAGGCAAATATCATTACTTCACTTGTATAGGCTGATGAAATGGCGAGTAGATTTAATCTAAGCATAATGTTTCAGAAATAAGCATACATTTTAACATGACGTACCTATTTCAGAATTTCTTTTATACTTCCGTTTTTGTTAATACATATTTTTTTAAGGGCAGTTTTAATTTGCCATGTGTTAAGAATGAGGTGAGTAACCGTATTGATTATTCTTGTATTCTTTACCTAGTAGTTTCGATGTAGTTCATGTGTAAGGCTTTGCGCATACGGGTCATGGACCACAGCCATCGGTGGATGGGACAAGCTGTTTACGTGGGTTTTAATGCGTTTTACGAAACATGTACATAAATCAGTGCAAATAGAGTCCATTCACAACTCAGTATCAGCCACTCGCTTTTCAAAACTTATCTGGATATCAAGACAAATTATAATTTGTCTAGATATTCACATAAACAATAATTACATAAATGCACGTTACGTTTAACGGTACATAAAGCTGGCTGTATTCAATATGGGCGTTGTCGTTGACATCGTCTTATAGGTGTAGATGGTGGCCCGTTTGCGCACTCTTATAATGACATGCTATGTTGTTTAAGCCTGTGTCATGTTCCTGCCTGTTAAATGAAAAATTGATAAATTACAGCCGTTTACGTTTTGAAGGCTAATTATGTAATTCAAAAACTGTGACTGTTATTATACGAATATAATAAAGTTGAAATAACTTAATTCTTTATTCATATTTGTAACCAAATTTAATTACCTTTATATCGTTTATAGAACAAAGTATTATGTTAATCACAAAGCTAGTTTATTTGTCTACGGTAGCATTATTATGTATAATTAGGTACGTTGAGCGTGGCATAAAGACAGATACAACTTTTTCTGTCGTTTAATTAAACTTTAATTTACTTTTCAGACCTGAGCGTCGCACGATTATTACTAAGAAAGTCGAAACGAAGTTTGTTTTGCTGAAAATTTTGTAATTAGAGATGATTCCGTTTACTATGGCGGCTACTACTTGTCGTTTATAGTAGTGATAGTATTTCGCTAGACATAGTTAATTTGATTACTTTTTGGTTCGAATCCACGGCGCGCACCGCTGACTTTTCGGAGTTATGTGCCTTTGCCTTGAGTTATCGCCTGCCTCGTGCCTCGGAGAGCACGTTAAGCCGTCGGTCCCAGCTGTCATGAACATCTTTGACAGTCGTTATAGAGCAACAGTACCTCTAAAATAAACTGACACTAGTCTAAACCATGGAATATCGCTATCGTTTCGGGTTGTGGAGGTCAGACAGGCAGTCGCTCCGTGGAATAGCTATTATTCCGCCAAATCCGGTTAGACCGGTGATGATTTAATTGGATTAGTTATTAGTATAAAATCAATTCGTTTCGATTTATAGATTTATAATATTCAAATAATAATACCCAAAGGCAGTGATAGCCTAGTGGATATACCAATAGACTGCCATACAGACGGTATCGAGTTCGATCCACGGCGCGTCGTGATCCCCTGACTTTTCGGAGCGATGCACGATGTGCGTATTAAATTCTGAATTATAGCTTGTCCCGGGTAACATGTAGATATTCGACAGTCGTTATAGTGAGTCGGTATTCTCTGAATAAACTGAAACAAGTCTCAATCATGGAATATCGCTATCCCTTTAGGTGGTGGAGATCAGACAGGCATTCGTTCCGTGGAAAAAGCTGATTGATATTCAGACAAATCCGGTTGGACTAGTTAGCGGAGCCCTGGTTGCAACTGGGATAACGCTAGGAGGCTAATGGCTATTAAGAATACTCGAATAGAGCTAAAACATAGACAGCTCAAATAGTGCCCATATATGCTAGAAGTGGCAGCTGCAATAAGGTCTTAGTCCGCTAACGACTCTGCTCCCACCCAACAAAAAGAATATTATTCAAATATGGGCTTTTAGTAGGTATTGCTCTTTAGGGATTCTTTACATTGGCAACATCTAGCACACAGCGAGCTGTCTGCTAATTTATGTAAATATAATATAATAATTTATCTGTGTCTTTTTGTTGGGTGAGAACAGGGTCGTGTAAGTGGGCTAAGACCTTTACTGTTTAGGTTAACCTAATTATGTATGGTGACCGTATAGGTGACTTAACATAATATCTGCATCAGTTGACGTTGTACAAATAGAGTAAATCAAAAGGCTCCTAATCATTAATGGTTGCAAACTAATGCATAAACAAAATGTTTATACAGCAGGTCTGCTATAATTCAAGTCGCCCGTTATTATTTATTACGTTCTGGATTTCCGGCGCCCATTCTATAAAATATGGCCACATTTTCTAGTTACATGCCGCACACATAAATTTACAAAATACAGTTTATGTCTTAAAAAGACAGGGCAACCGAGAGTATAACCTTGGAAGTTCTGAAATTGCTTACTCTACCCTGTACCGAAGTGCCTGATTTTTTCACGGTATTTCTCGCAGTAGATTGTATTCTTGGACAGTCAATCACTAAGGAGCATAATTTTAGAATTTTCATAATAGCGCTATTTGCTTTAACTTCGGTGACAATATTTTTATGGGGTTAAATATAATGAACACCATAAAATGATTTGATAACATTAGTTCTTTAATCAAAAATATATACTTAACACCAGAAAAATAAAGTCTAAAATTACAATAGTACTAACTATTTTAGTCACGACTGAACTTCAAATTGTATTCGAACACCAAATGTAATAAATGATTACTAAATAAATAGGTTATGTTAGGTTCTCCTGTGACCCTTAATTCAAAAATAGGAGACCTGTAAAGCAGGGCTTCGTCAACTTAGTTTATTAAAGTAGGTGGTGTAACCAAATACAATTTATGTGTTTCATACAACTAACAAAAAAGCTTTGGTTATAATTTTAAATTAAAATGCTGGTTTAATTTTGGTGATCATTTACTACTTTTTGGTTAACAATGATTTATTTGGAGTCATTTTGCTTAAATAGGATAGCGAAATGTTAGAACTTTGGTTATAATTTTACATTAAAATGCCGGTTTAATTTTGGTGATCATTTACTATTTTTGTCTGTTATATGATACTATATCTGGTGGTAAGTTAAACATAAGCCATATTTTATTGGGGAGTACCGAGTCCGTAGCTACAAAATTTGAATTTATAGCTGTTCCATACCGACTTAAAAAAGTTTTGATTGAAGATTTAAGTACTTTATCTCATTTAAATTTCATTTCATATGTTTATTTTTCGCTCGTTGTTTTATTTGTAACACATAGGTATCTGTACATTGAAGAATACAGAAGAAGATGAGTTTGAAATCACACTCTTGCACTCTTTTTAATATATGTTTGAATCAATTGCTTTCGAGGAATATGCCTGGCCAACGTGAAATGTGCAATATTTTTGGCAAATACATACAGGTTGGTGCTGGATATGTAGGGACACTCCACATAAAGCTGCTAAGCAAATCTGTTATCTGTTAGCTATTACATACATACATACATACATACATAGACTCACGCCTGTTTCCCGGAGGGGTAGGCAGAGACTACGGAACGCCATTTGCAACGATCGTGACATATCTCTCTTGCTTCAATCTCTCCTATCAAATTTCTCATGCATGCTCTTCGGTTAAGGGTACTTCTAATCTGCCCTTTAAGTCCTTTTTTTTAGGATGTCTCGAATCTGGTCAGATAACGTCCGTCTAGGTCTTCCCCTTCCTTCTGTCGCATTCACACTTGACTTATATAATTTCTTAGTCAGTCTTTCGTCATCCATTCTCTCCACGTGTCCAAACCATCTTAGCATACCTTTCTCAATGGTTGTCACTACATCTTCTTTTACCGCTCAACACATTTCTTATCACACAATTCTTTACTCTGTCGTTCAAAGACACTCCACACATACTTCTCAGTGTTCTCATTTCTACAGCACTTATTCTACTTTCATGTCTATTCTGCCATACCCAACTTTCACTACCATACACGTGCCTTTTTGGACACGTTGTGACTGTTCATTAAAGCTTCAAAGCTCCATTCACCCTATTACCTGCATTAACTCTTCTTTCAATATCTTCTTCATTCTTACCATTCCTAGTAAACAACGTACCTAAATATACAAAATCATTCACTTGCTCCACATGTTGTCGATAGATCATAACATTACAATGAAAATTAATGTCTGCTAGACGAAAGTTATGGTTTTTGAAAAGGAGGAATGTGTTAGCTATTACGGAGAGAAGGAAAAATTATGTAGAAAGATGATTAGAAGCAGCGATAGCCTAGGAAGAGAAAACTGCCACGTAGATGGTATCGAGAACGAATACTCGTCACAAATTACTGATTTTGGATAGTCAACTACGTAATAAATTAGTAACGCTCGCTGAACGGCTAAAGAAAACATCGCGCTAAGACTTTAATTTTCACGGATTCTGGAAGTGATTTAGTCAAAGTCTGGCCATATATACAGGCTTATAGCTTAGCCCTCACATTGTTAGGCCCGTATCCAGTCATAACGTATAGCGTCTATATCTGGATACAATGATTCGTTATACTTTGGAGCGCTGCATTGCTTTGAAGAGCAGACTTCCACGCAGAGAAACCCGAGGCATTCAAATCCGTAAAAATAAATTGTCCATTATGGCTATCATAAATATTGCTCAAATATGTTATATAGAGCCAGTTCTATCAAAAAGCCTTCGTCCGAACCATGGAATTTAGCTGTCCCTTAAGGTTGCAGCGATAACGCGCCAGGCGCTCTGTACAAAAGATAATGTTCTGTCAAATCTATTTAACATACTAAAACATTAAGGTAACGTATCAAAACAAACATTTAATTTTACCAAGAAATAAAGAAAAGACCTAAAATTATTTGTCTTGATTACTTTCAACATTATTATTGCAGTAAGGAAAGTTTGTTCTTTGTGTAATATTAATAAAGCCACCATTTAATTAAGCTTTCTAAGCTGAAATTAATCAGTGGTTTGTATTCAGCTGAGCCACCAAGACAATCTGAAGTTATGAGATTAATGCTGATTATACAGAAAGGGAAATAATCATTGTGGGTTTGGGCGCATGCTTTATGTCCCTGAAGATTGGCCATTTACTGCATTGGGTTTCTGACGGTTGGTGATCAACATTTATTTTTATTTTTTTGTATATTGTAGGTACCCTAAGCACGCGCTAGGGAGGATCAATATAGATGTCTGAAAGGTTCACTAGTCACCTCATTTGGACTTATGTTACGTTTAGACCGATGAAGAATTTTTAAAGGCCCTGCCGACCCTATGTCAATTAAAAAGGCATTGAATCTATTCGCGGGCGTAGCCAAGAGCAACACCTAGTCCATTATAATTAAACTCCTGTATATCATGTATTTTATTTCTCACTGTCTACAGATGTGCATCTCTATTGCCCTTGGCGCCGGCCCTGGAAAGTTGGCTAATTGAGAAGCTTAATCGGGGAGGGATGTTTATGTTGCAAAACTGTCTAGCAGTTTCGCAGTTATAAGCTTGTATCGCGCATATATGAAACATTGCGGGTTTATAGACCGCTCCTTTATAAAGGAAGAAAATGTATTCAAAGGTATACCGGACACAACTACTGGTACTATTTTTACTGTAGCAATTAAAAGAGGTCCGTAAAACGAAAAAAATTTTGGACAAAAGTGGTTGTTGATCTGTGGATACATTGCGTCTTTATGAACCTTAAGTTTCCATTTACTAAAATATATAGATTGGTGATACAAGTGTAATTAGTTAATTACATAATAGTGAAAAGTATTCGCCAGCAGAATCTTCGTTTAGATACAAGTTAGTACTTATATTGCTGTCTCTCAACAGGATTTAACGATGGCATATTGTTTATTCATTATGATTAATAACATGTTTCCATAACATTGCTACAACATGCTTGATATAGGTGCCCTATATTTAGAGAAAATTCGTTATTGCATATATTTTACATCATAGAATGCCATTTTACTAATGAAAAATCTTAATCTTAATGAATTATATTCATTAACTGCTTATTTAGAATATTCAGTGCCCTCTGACGTCTAAACTAGGATAATGTAAATATTCTTTATGATTTTCTATGTTGCGCGTATCAAATATGATTCATTACAATTGTGTCACTCGCTGGAGAGCAAATAGGTTAAAACTTAAATTAAAGTATCAAAGATTAAAAATCAAGTAACTACCTTTCAGTAGCGCCGGGTGTGTAGTAGCGGACGGTGGCGTAAATCACAATAATGACGAGCGAGACACCCCAGCCGAGCGCCACGAACCACCGCATCGCCACCTCGTCCTTCACGAACACCTGACACACACACTTACATTAGAACCACCAACACACATAAATTACCTCAAACAACAATGGAAGGCTTTAAACAAAACTCTCAAGTACTTTTATCATCGTCGAATGACATCTCAGCTTTTATTTTGGCTGCCCGGATTGGTTGTGTTGTTTTCTAAAGGCGCTGATACACTTGAGCATTCACCTATAATGAGCATTCTCGCGAATGCTTCAAAACAAATGAGTGTGTTTTAGCGAGCATTCTCACGAAAATTTGGGCGAGCCTTAGAATATAGATAATACTTAGAATTCGCGGTACAATGGCGGTTAAACCATATTTACTTCACTTTGACTTATGATTTTAATCTAGGGAAGAATCTTCATAGTTTGTCACTAATTTTTTACTTGACTGGTGATGGGCTTACTCAGAATAAATATCGATAATGGATACAATAGATCCTTAGATTTGGTTTACTCAGAATTAATTTCAATAGAATGTTGATAAACTCTCGATATCGATAAATAAATTTGAACGTAGGAACAGACACTTATGTGATTTATCAAACCTGTTCAAATTAAAATCTGCATTTTGTTATTTAGAAACGTAATTTGTTTATGTATCTTACTCTTACTTTAGAAATAGTTCATTAGTGAAACTGAAGTAAATATATTGGGTAAAACTGCTGTTGTAGTGCGATTTCTATATTTTTCTATATTCTACGGACTATTTGAATTTAGAGTGTTCGCTAGAATGATCGTAAAAATGTTCGGTTCGACAAACCAAAAACCGGCGAATGCTCGTTGTTCTGTTACAAGTGAATGCTCAGGTGTATCAGCGCCATAAGGAAATCATCAAATCATTTCCTCATAAATAACAGTAGAATGTTTTGAAAATTCTCAAGTTCAGTTGTCTGTTTTTATCAGAAGCAGCGCATGACGTCCTATTATCTGGGCCGGCTGAATTAGCCGTGTTATCTTCTACTGCCCAGCCAATTAAGTTCCTTCTTCAATATACTTTGACAGTTCATTCAGATGTTTCTCAGAAACGATACTACAATGTCTGGCCAATTATATGTGACTCGTTTCACAGCGAGCACTTGAGTACAGCACAATACATAGTTGTACGAGTATGTCTTGAAATCAAACATCTTAAACTATCGTAAGTGTAATGATAAGAAAACACAAATAATCTCAACAACACATTAAACAATGAACGATAACGTTATCGTATACATTGTAGTAAAAACGATAGTGCTATAATATACTGCGTGACTGTAGATCTAGGAATACCCAGTAGGTATTTTGTATTTGAACTTAAATAACGTGCATTGGCTTTGCGTTATATAACAACAGTTGGTACGTTGATGTATTATTGTTTTTTGTTTGCAATATTTTAGTCATATGCGATCTCACTAACTATGAGCCATTTTAATGAAATACCATTAAGTACTTCATCATCATAAGCTCTAAAGGGATATATTATCGTCTTAAGTGTTTTCGATCAAACGGGTGTTCGAATGTCGCGAACCAGCCTTAGCACTTTATGAACGCCTATAGGTACTCGTAGATAGATGCAAATTAACATTGTCACTATTGTCAGTAAAACGTTATTTTCTAAAGCAAATCGCTCGCCGGGATATACTGTGCGACTGCTGGGCACGGGCCTCTCCTTACCATGAGAAGAGTACAGATTTATAGCTGTCCTTATGATGGGGTATACTTTTCATATGACGCACGTAATTTGGAAATTATTACCCCATTATAAGGATTCGCGATATATCCAAACTACCAATCGCGATAAAACAACTTTATATAGGTAGGTAAGTCGAATCTATTCGTTGTTAGCTGTTTATTCGCTCCAATAACTTTTTTATAGTCTATCAAGCTCAAAGACCGAAAACAAATGTTTCGTTAATAATTCTATAATAAACATTGTTTTAATTTGTTGCTTTTAATAAAACTATAATAATGGATTAATGAGTATAATGTTTGTCTGTTTCACTTCATACATTCGACTAGCTCAAATTTCGTTTATCCGAATACCTAACGACAACAATTAGACCAGTTAATCAAGTTAATTAAATTTCGTGCAACAACAGCGACCGGTAGTCAATTCTCCACGTGATTGCAATGTCACGCGAACGCAAAATTTGTACAATTTTTCCAGCCACCTCGGTAAATCATCAATCATTTGAAGATTGTTACTTATTTAATAGACATTTATTAATAAGAGCAGTGGTCTATTTGCTTTCTAATCTATCAAACACAAGAAAATAAAGGCACATAAACTCACTTAATTCTTTGCTAAGTTATTGCAATGGATAATGATGTAGTTTCTATGTATTTTAATACCTAACTCGTGGACTTTCATAATTAAGTACATGATAATATTAAGAAAGAGCAAGTTTGGTATTTGGTTATGATATACACATGTGTTTGATGTTGATTATAGTGCCGTAGACAGGTGGCGTATACTATTTGATTTTATTTGACCAATTTTACCTATTGATGCACTGATATTAGAACGCAACGCCCCGTAATCATCAATTATTTTCTTCTGTTTTGTCTCTCATCTACACACTACTGGAACATGACCAGTTCAGAAACTGTGTAGGTATTAAAACAGAATCTAGTAGGTAAATTTAAAAGAGCTAAGGCACAAGAAATAAGTTTATCTTTTAACTAGAGGTAAGTATGTGTACACAGCATGATTATAATATGAGTACTGTGAAATCTTGCATAGATACACTGAGATATAAGAAAATTATAAATCAACTTTATTTTATATTTTATTACTCAGAAAAAAGGCCTTGCTATTCATTTATAAATTACCGCTGTTAGATCAACTTACGTACAAAAATAGGTAAGGCATTTGCGCATTTGCCGCCGAATGATCGTAATTGAATCAAAAGCCTTCGAGTCTCTAGTGCTCCCGCATTTGGACCGGCTTTGTTTTGAAGCCGGGAGCAAAATGGCATACGTGGTTGATATTTATAGCGGTCGACTCTTCATTGCACGAAGGGGAAGGAGCCATGGAGCCTTTCATGACGTCTTATTATTTTGTGTGACGCTGTTTAGTTCGCTGAGGCAAAAGCTTCTGGAAGAAAAAAAAATGAGTTAGTGTTGATTCACCATGGTCTTGTTTCGCCCCGAAAATTTATCTGTTTGCCACAATTGTCTTTTATAAAAGAAGGTGCCTACGCCTTATATTTTCGTCAGTCTTACAATTAAAATTCTGCTTTCTTTAACTTTTGTATAAAAATATTTGTATCATATTAACAAAGGCATAGTTTCTGATTTGGATCTATATATACATATATTTAAAAACCTCAAGAGAAAACGCATGGTGTTAATTCGCATAGTCGTGGCAGCCAATTGACATCAGAATTGTGTGAGATAATTTGTTTTGGATTTCGTTGCAGTAATACATCGATTGCTCCCTGCACGGTCCGGATTAATGCCATCTAGTTAAAGCTACAAGAACTCCACCTTGCCATAATCTGCACCAGATGGTTGTTCGTTTAGATAAAAAAAAACAGAGCAAAAAAAATCGTCGAGAAAATTGCAAGCGGATTTAATGAATCAATCTTCATTTTTATAAAAAAAAAATCACAATGATAACAAGTGAACATTTTGTATAAGTCTTAATTCTTATTAATCGGTACAATCATAAGAGATAGTTGCAAAAAGTAGAACTTTAAATGGAACTAAATTAAACTTACAATTATATTTAAATAGTACATTTTTGATGAGGAATCACTCATTTTTATTAACAGGATTTAAGTTAACAAATAAAACGTGTCAAGAAATATGTAAGAACTTGTAAGAATAGTAAGCTGTGCTTGACTGTACCAGTTTCAAATTTCGTGAACATCGAAAATGAATTTATGAATGAAGTTATACAATATCTTTTTAACTTTCGAGGGGAAACGAGAACAGGGGAATCAGCACTAACCCCAAATTAGCGAGGCGGTCGCTTAAACCACCACGCTACAAATGCAGTCTACTTTGTGTGACAATCTATCTGTGGGAATGTAGAAAACAGATCAGGATAACGCAACGGAACGGTAGAAAAGTTAAAGCGTTAATTTTGTATGATTTTGTGTGGGTATTATCAGTTCGGTCTTTAGACAGGACCACATCTGCTTAGTTATAAGTATCTTACAAAAATAAACTTATTGGATTCCTAATAACAGCAGAAGGTCATTTTCAAATAACACTCATATCTAATGTCAAACGACAGTGACGCTCTAAAGTCCACTACTATAAAATTAATGATAAAAATATCTCATAGCCGGATTCCTATACGTAGAAACACACGGTGATATTAAGTGCTCAATGTTTGCTCGGACCCATGGGCATTGCCCGGTACGTGACTATATCACGGAGAAACTTTGAAATTTAGTACGCATTTGCATGTTTACTGAATATGATATTAGAGAGGACATTTTCTACTATATTATGCCAAAAGTAAATAACTAGATGATAAAATGAATAATTTTGCAGATAAACTGGCTTAAAACTGGAAACAATAAATAAGACAATTAAATTAAAAATTTAAAAAGAAAATGTCAATATTATTATCGTTTCGGCCCGATATTTTTAACTACGTTACATGGACGTTAATAGAAACAGAATAAAATTTAGGTTTAGTTCCTTTGAACTTCCACGTAATACGGGCGATCTTTTCATAGTCGTCATGAAAAGCTTTGAGAAAAGAAGACTTTATATCGTTTATTGAGAAAATAAGCAAGTCATTTTAAAATCAAAGAAGCATATTAGTCGTATAAAGTTAAACGGTTGAAATGTGATTTATTCGAATGCGTATCATCTCAAGGGTTTAGTTTTGATATTTTTAGTCCAGTTATTATGACGTGAGATGGTTAGTATGCATCTCGACCCCACAACGTTAAATCAGAATTTTTAACCCTCCTTGCAAGACTTTTTTCACCATGGAAGTTGCAGCCTGTCGCAAAACTCCGTCCATTACTCTTGCACTTCATTGGTTATGATTGAAGAGTATTTTCGTTTTTTTTTTCTCACAGGCAACGTGTGACTGATCTAAAGATGGAGCACACCAGCGATTTTGTTCACTTGTACCTCTCAAACATTTACATTTACATAAAACCACTCACATGAAACTGACACCTATTTTGTGAAAATTAATCTTAAAAAATATTAGTTTCAAGTGATAGTGTTATATTAAAATAGTTATTATACTTACAACGACGAGAGCAATATGAAGGTGAAGTCCCTCGCAGAACATCCAGAAGTAGCTGGTCACCATAAAATAGTTAGTGATAACGTGCAGCACTTGACACCATGCCTGTACCAACATAAACATTACATTATTTTTATATATTTCTTTTAATACACTTAAATCTTGTGAAATCTTCTAAATCTTGTGTCCCGTCGGACTTTACAGATGTACATTCAACAAATGGATTGAGTGCGTTACTTGAGTGTTTGTAAAATCCACACCCACACTCGAACAAGGAATTGTGGATAACACAAAGTGTTGTATAGTGTGGGTATCGAACTTACAACATTTGGCGCGGTTCTTAACGGCGAGGCGACCGCTTAAACTGCTGTACCATAGACTCTTTATTTATTTATAGACTCACGCCTATATTCCCGAAGGGGTAGGCAGAGATGTAATATTACACCCACATTTCGCCATGAATTTTTTGGTCCCAGGTAGGGGGCGAGCCTATTGCCGTTACCGGGCACATCACCAGACTCCGTGCTGCTACTGAGAATTTGGAAAACCCAGTAACACTTTTTCCCGACCCGAGAATCGAACCCGGGACCTCCGAATCGCATACGCATCCACTGGACCACGGAGGCAGGTGGCAGTCCGTGACAGACCGCTATACCATACGTGTTTATTATCGGTATAGCTGTAAAGCTTCTTGTTTATACGGGCGCAACAGGTGGCACATATTTTCTATTGTTCGGCACTTTGATATATCCAGGTTATTGATAACAAATTAAGAAGTAATAAACATTGGGGATAAATACAATCATATACGTAGCACGCAGATTGCTATACTAATCAATATCCATTTTCAACCGTGCCCTAGTGAAACCCTAAAATTTAAATCTACCTATTATCCTTTAAAAACTAAATTAATTTGTAAAGGAAGTAGGACGATTCAGGACAAGAAAAACGAACTCATAATCTTATCATGGAAATTTTCATTTTGATACACAGTTCTCTCTACAGACATAATTTTGTGTGTCACCACTTAAAAAAAAGCATATTCATTTGTGTAGAACACATTTTGTTATGGCCAAGATGTGTATAAAACTGTTATAGAAGGGCAATTCTTGTAGGTACATATTTTATATAACATTGAAACTATATTTTGAACAAACAAAATGAGATTAGTTTTTGAATTGACTCAGAAGCGGTATTCTAGGTCATTATCGTCTAATTTGACTTTTATAGTTCCACGTTGACACATTATTCAATTTATAATCTAGTCCCGATAACATTCAAATATCAGTTCAAGTAGCAATTATCAGTTAATTTAGGAGAATACCATTTGTGACATACACTGACATTAGATTGAAACTGCATTTTGAACAAATTTAATTAGGAGAATCGGGCCAGAATATACATAGAGGTAGCTAAAATATTTTGATATATTTTGCATGCTATATCGAAAAAGGTTACTACTTTGTCTTGATTTACGGCATAATGATATGTCTTGGGAAATTTTCACTTTTCAAACCTTTACTAATAACCTTATCATTTTGTAGCTTGTATCTAGACTAGATAGACGCAACGAAGCAGACACTCTTAATACGATATAACGTTCTTTGCTTTTACGGATAACAATAGTAATATAGTCTGCGCCGCCGGTGATTTCACATATGTTCAACCAACGGACACAAAAAACGCCCAGGTACGAATCAAGTTAATTATAAGAAGTGCTTTCTCGTGTACGGATCGAACCTTCAACATTGGGAGAAGTGTTAAACGGCGAGGGGCCCCCTCGCCGTTTAACACTTCTCCTGCTTGCTTAACAACGTTAGACAAGGTAACATTTATTTTATAAGGAATAATTACAATATTATGTAGAGAAGCTTTTCAGTTGTAACGACAGGATTTCCTGATGTCTTTTAAACAGGCGCTTTAGGCGCTGAATAAAAACTTTTCCAGGTTTGATATGTCTAGAGGCTTTAGGGTAGTGTAATGCAAATAAAAACGTTTCCATTTTCCTTTCCAAGACTTTAGTTTACGATCTTGGAGGATGTTGAGACAGTATTCTGATTTGGGATTCGCTTAACATCATCCGATTAAAAATAGGAAAAATAATTATTAAAAGTATCAAGAATAATATTATTCGTTCTTGTTTGACTTTTAATTATTGTTTTAAACATGGCTAATTTAACAAAGAAAACTGGATATTTTGTCTCGGTTGGAGCTTTATTTAAAAACCCGGGGAATATTAATGACAAGTTAAAACGAGCCTTATAAGCCTTATTGTTTGAATACTGTAATGTAACTGATGCGGATAATGCTTTGGATCATCTTTGATTTTTATAATAGCAAGATATCTGTGGTAGGCACGTTTCAATAGCAAACGGACATGCCGATTATACCTAGGTACTAGAGCTACTATTTTTATCTTCAGTTTGAGGGCTAGCAAATAAATATAGCAATAATCAATTACATTTAATGTTACTAAGGGTGGTTTCAGATTAGCGTTTTATACGCGCGTGTAAGCACGTTTTGGAAGCGCACGTATAGGCGCGCCTATTGTCACACGCGCAACTCGTACGAGCGTTGACGTGCTTCTAAGCTCGTATAAGCGCGTGCTTTCGGAATCTATGTTGACACTGACAAAATGTCACTACCGTTTCGAGCGAACATAACACGCCGAAATAGGCCCGTTTACGCGAGTCCGGTTTTTTGAAGCGTGTAATGTAGCGCGCGTGTAAGCGCGTATGCTGAAACGACCGTATACGCGCAGAAAAATACGCTAATCTGAAACCGCTTTAAGGATCAGCTTCACCACTTGCTGTTAAAATCAAGCAAATTTCTAATTTTGAATTTATTTAGAAGATAATGCTTTCCGAAGAGGTAGTGAAACGGGCTCTAATAGAATCGAGTATGTTAAGGTTCAGTGTGTTATTGTTTTAGAGATGTCTTTTACAGCCATGGAAGTCTTCCTTGATCTTGTTTTACTGGGTATTGCCTATACTTTACAGTATGGCATAAAAAATTAAATTCTCCCTTGATAATCCCCGAAGTTATTAAACGGCTCCAATTTATTACAAGCAAGCGTATAGCTTTACAAGATTATATAACATTGTTTAAGCAGTTTAACGATAAAGCGGGTTGTTTTTTTTCTATCACAGCTATGAAGGTATTGAAATGATATTTGAGCTTTAAAATTTTTGGACACCTATCATTAAAGAAGTTTATAAAGAATGCCATGATTCGATAAATTTTACTTTTATTGCTGGCCATATTGGAAGCTTGACAGAGCCATGTAAACACAGCAGATGGTGATCATAGTTAACACCTTCACTGCGTAACAGGCCCATTTCGGCTCGCCGCGGTACTTAAGTTGGTGCGGACGAAGAAAACTATATCCCTCTCGCTGGTGCGGAACGATTATTTCAGGTGTTAGTATGATTTTGACAGAGACAAATATAAAATTCAGTTTGTAGTCAAAATTGGAATGATTCCCCATAAAAACATCATAGCAGGCCTCTTTCAACCTACCACGCACTAAGGGTGAAATACATCCGTTCAGTGCGGCAGTGGGTTTATTTCAGCCCGCCAACCCAATAGGCCGCCGGCGACTCGATACCGCACAGAGCGCACGCGCCGCCCATTAGTGTTGTGCTAGTTAGCTGATCTGAGGTAGCGTTCGTTCGATATAATCAACGATAGTAAGCAAAAAAAGAAAATACAAATTATGGAAAATAGATTAATTTTATTCGCCCTACAGTTACTGATATTGATAGTGACAGTAGTGAACAAATATTTCCCATTAAAAAAAGAGCACCTATTTAGAAATAAGTCAGCATGGAAAACTAATACTATAAAAAATATTGCAACCGAAATCTTTGCGTGACATGTTTTAAAGACAGGCACAAGTAAACAAAAATCTTTTTTTCATTTCTTTTACGATAATTCTGCTCTATTGTCGTTATCCCCTTATTTTGGTCTGTCCCATCACTGCTCAAAATATTTTCTAGTGCGGATCAGGTCGATATCGGTCCGCTGCTTTTCCTGGTTTACTTCTCATTTCCTATTTGGTATATTCCGGGGCGAATCAAACCTAAGGAAGTTGGGTTCAAGGTTATTCTAACTGAACAAAAAAAATTGTATACATCATGTTTTCGCAAAGTTATAGCATTTTAATCTACCCTAGTGCTGGCGGGTCGAGAAAGACCTACCACGCACTGGCGGAAAAATCGTTGGGGGCGCATTTCGACCTGCCGCCGCGCGCAGCACCAGATGAAGGTTTATGATTTTACTTGCCGCTGCCAAGGTGTTAACTTTATATTTACGGAAACATTTATATTTAAATGACGTTATCCTTATAATACGAAATCGCAAAATTAAATGTGGCACCAGGCTGAAATGTTTCAATAGGTCTTTGTAATTTGTTGTCATGCCGGTGTGATTCTTGTTTATTGTTATAATTCCGCAGAATAATTTTGTTATTTTAGACATTTTAATTTAAAAAATACTTCCATTGCAAAACTTTTACGATTTCTATACATTTTTACATTTATTTAATGGGTGTGTGCCCGCGGTGACTGGGGATCGAACTTGAGACCATAGTCTCGGCAGTCCATTAAGTCCGTGTGGGTGTGTAATGCACCTCTGCCTATCCCTTCGGGGATGTAGGCGTGAAGTTTTGTTATGTTATGTTATTTAACGGGTCTTAATCGGACTACGGCCGTTGTAAGCTAGTCGAAACGGGGGCATGTGGGCACCTAAAATACACACGTCATATCTCCGTTCCATTAAACCTAAAAGAGAGTATTACCTAATAGTTTTCACAAACACACAAATAAGCATTTAATATTTTCATAAATTCGCATTTCATTTACCTTGACTTGAATTATAAGTTTAGCGTCGTAAAATATCGCCTGTCCGTCCGTAAAGTAATAGCGATACTTGGTTAATTAGTTAAAAACGTCAAATTGAACAGGTGTACACTATATACAGGTTGTCACAAGACCCATCACCAAGCCGAAGTCTACTCATTTTGGACATCATGCCAAGTCATACTAAGCAAAAATAATACCCGGGAAACGATTTTTTTTAAGAAAACCCGTTTTTTAAGGCGCTGCCTCGAAAATGTAGGCCCTTTTTGATAACAGATTTTGAAGCAGTGAGACACACCAGCAAAGTGAACATTTTATATATTATTTATCAGGTCTTTACTAAGGGATTGCTCGAACAAATACACGATTGGAAGATTTTCGCTCGGTAGAATTTTAATTTGAAAAATATGCTTTCTCTAAATATTTTTACGGATATTTAAAAAAATACTTAACTTTTCGACTTGAAATCACTACTCACCGAAGGAAGAGCTAGTTTATTAGGGACTGGTCTAACGAATTTTTTCAAAAACGATTACTACTTGAGTTATGGACGAAATAAGATTTCAGACAGTTTCATAATGGCATGCCATGTCAAAATCCGTGCGACATTCAACTTTATGGCTAACACTTAGCGATGACCTCTGCACGATTTTTGACCTTCGAGCTAGCCTCTTAAGCCTCGATTATAAATGCGCGCGTGCAATGTTCGAAATACGTACTTATGAATGGCAGGGTAAAAGCATCGATTTTGTACCTATTTAGAAAAAAAATATGGTGACTTTGAGCCTTAATATCTTCTGAATCAGTAATTTCCCCGGTATAGCGCGCAAGTAAAAAAATATCGTAATGATTGGTACAGTATGGGAGTTTTCGTTAAGGGTCCGTTTTCACTCTGTATATAGGTAGTAGATACTATACCATCCGACCTTAAATACATTTTTAAAGTCAAAAGTTGTATAGGTTGACGACCGGTTGGCGCAGCGGGAGTGTAAGCGACTGCTACGCCGAAGGTCGCGGGTTCGATTCCCGCTCAAGTCAAACATTTGTGTGCATGAACATGGATGTTTGTCTTGGTCTGGGTGTTTCTATGTATAATATGTATGTATTTACAAAAAAAAGTATATATGTATGTGTATCCATTATCTAGTACCCATAACACAAGCTCTGCTTAGCTTGGGACTAGATGGTGATGTGTGTATGTGGTACAATATTATTATTATTATATTATTTAAGCCCATAATATGCTGCAAATTTATGCATCAAATTTGTAGGCAATGTGTCTTATTTTTATAGCTGTCCAAATAATGTCCTGCCGATTGAATGTTGCAACTTACCTCATTTTCTTGCACCACAACGACTCTGTTGACTACGGTGCGGTACCACACGATCCACAGGATGTTGTTGAGAGCAAATGACGAGAACAGATGCACGTGGATGCGGATTCGTGTGCATTGAAGTGACCTGTTGAAGAAAGAAAACAGTCCAGTAGTACCCTTAAATTTACGTAGGTACGTTATGTCGTGACTACAGAAGTACGCGTATGCGTAAAAAGATATTAAGCACAGATTTTATGCATAGATTTAGGCCATGTTTTAATAAACTACGTGACAATTACTTACTATGATAACTGCGATTTTAACAAGATAATTTCATATTTGACTGGCATTGGAACTGTAATGGATATATAATAATATGTTATAGTTATTCCAAATAGTCATATTTCACGCACGTTTAGGTACATATTCAGGGTTGAAAATATACAGCTGTCGTATTTGTGATGCAGGTCGTCTGTCATAAAAGCGGTCTAATTTACTTTTATGCAGCTTAATTTTTTGGAGTAGCCCATCCGCTTTTCCACTGCAGCGTCACTTGTATAGCGAGGTTTAAGAGCAGTGACCATAGAAGACAGCGAAGTAGAAGAAGTTTTCAGATTCACGAAGTGCCGCGGAAAGTTAGACTGTTTTAAGACCAAGGCAATTTTATCATAGCCTCTCAACTGGCAGCCGTACCAAAATGGTACGCAAAAAAAGCTGTATTAAAGGAGTCTGTAATTTTTTAATACATTTTCCTTTTAACCAAAATGGGACACAAAATAATGAGTGAAGTAGTAGTTAAAAATAGTAGCAGTCAAGTACTTGTCATTCGTTTAGAAAGGAGCAAAATTTAATTTATCGTACGCAAAGGTAAGTTTAAATTATTCGTCCGTTTGTAAGGCTTTCTTAGCTGCGACAATTTTTTCTATATAATAAAGTTCATTGTATACTATTTAGAATAACTAGCAACCAGAAGAACAATTGGAAGCCCGAAGAAAGAGAGGCAGACCAAGAAGGAAATATATAGACTAAAATAACTAAAAGTCAAAGTCAAAATATTTATTTGTCCATAGGTTTAACAAAAAAAAAAACACTTAAACAAAGCCATTTTTTAAAGCTATGTAGATGAGGCCGGTGTTTCCTACCTGACTACCCTGAGAAGAAACATCCGAAACAAACTCAGAGGTCATAGTCTCTCTTAAAGTCCATACAAAATTAAAATAAATCTAAATAAATATGTGAGAACGATCTGAGGCGACTATGCACTACAACAGGATGTAATTAATGTTACGATAGAATTGGGCTACAGTTTAGTTCAGAGCAGAAAGGAACCGACCTGACACTGGTCGGGGTGCATGAAAGGAGCCTCCACGAGCGACGTAAAAAGAGAACCAGAGTCCCCAACGTCCGGCGCACCCTGGACCCTAGCATTCGGTAACGCAGAGTCTAGGTGACCAATCCTTTCACCACGATGGTACAGAACATACCTATTCAAACGGCTCTTCTAAGAGCCAAAAACACACCCAGTAGCAACCGTCACCAGCCATTAAAACCTGCTTTGTCTGTTGTATCAATAAATATAGAGGGATTTTCCGACGACAAGGCCACCCTGCTTTCCAATTTATGTAAAATGTCAGAGTGTGATGTGCTGTGTATACAAGAGACCCACCGCGGCGTTGAAAATTTAAGACCACAAATACCTGGCATGATACTTACTGCTGAAACACCACATGCAAAATATGGAAGTGCAATTTTCACTAGACCGGGAACGAATGTCCTTTCCACCAATAGCCAAAATAGTAACTCAATAGAGATAATCACAATAGACACTGACACTTGCACTATTACATCTGTTTACAAACCACCAAACCAACCGTTCGCTTTTCATAAAACGTCTAATTTTGAAGACAGAAATATGAAAATTGTCGTAGGTGATTTTAATAGTCATAGCACAACCTGGGGCTACCGCGAGACGAACGATGACGACAATACAGTGGAATCATGGGCAGGAAACCAAGACCTAACCCTTATACATGATGCCAAACAACCACCATCCTTTAGCAGCCGACGTTGGAAACGTGGGTACAATCCTGACCTTATTTTTGTAAGTGACCGCATCAGCTACCTCTACAAAAAGTTCGTTAGACGACCCACACCAAACACACAACACAGGCCAGTCGAGTGTAAGATTCACGCTGCAATAACACCAACTCGAGTACCGTTTAGACGGCGATTTAACTTCTCAAGAGCTAATTGGGATGGGTTCACTAAGGTTGTTGACGAAAAATTGGACAACATAGAGTAACGTATACCTCGCGGCTGTAGTACACCGTACACCCCTGGACTCGATAAGGACTCTGCAAATGCTCTGCGATGCTATGCAGCATTATATGCAAAAGATCCTTTTTCAGAAACCACACTAACAGCTGGAGAAGAGCTAATGGCTATGGTTGGAGACAGTCGGCGACAAAAATGGATGAACACAATCACTTCCATGGATATGACTCATAACAGCAAAAAAGCTTGGTCAACATTGCGAAAATTGACTGAAAATCCACCTAATGCCTCAAATCCAAGGCAAATAACAGCTAATCAGATCGCCCACCAACTTATATGCAACGGCAAACCCAGCCACAAGTTGCCCAGGATTAGAAAAGAGTCCATCGCCCCTGTTGATACTACCAATATCAGCAAAGCTTTTAATCTCTATGAGATTCTAACAGGCATTAAGTCGCTCAAAAACGGCAAGGCTAGTGGAGTGGATGATCTTACGGTGGAGCAAATTAAACACTTGGGCCCACTGGCGATATCCTGGCTTTTAACTATGTTTAACAACTGTCTCGCTACAAGCAAAATACCAAAACTTTGGCGCCGAGCAATAGTTACTGCACTTTTGAAGCCTGGGAAACTTACCAACAATCCGGCTAGTTACCGACCAATGTCCCTATTGTGTCACAAACTGTTCGAGAGGCTACTTCTTAGCCGGCTGGTGACAATCATCGACCCAAAATTAATTACGGAACAAGCTGGCTTTAGACCAGGCAAGTCTTGTGCAGGACAAGTACTTCGGCTAACCCAACAAATAGAAGACGGCTTCGAAGAAAAAAAAAATACAGGCGTCGTGTTTGTAGACTTGACGGCAGCGTACGATACGGTGAACACCAAAATACTTCTTCGCAAGGTCGCGCATTTGGCTGAGGATAAAGGTTTCATCAGAATACTGGGTGAGCTCCTACACAATAGACGCTTCCAGGTTTCCTTGGGTCAAAACAAGAGTAGATGGCGATGTCAAATAAATGGTCTCCCACAAGGTAGCGTTCTGGCACCAACACTTTTTAATATCTACACGGATGACCAGCCTTCAACTCCGCTGACTGACCGTTTTCTATACGCCGATGACCAAGCACTAACAGCCCAAGGTACGAGCTTCGAGGAGGTAGAACAAAACCTGGCAAGTGCCTTAGAAACACTCGGTACGTACTATAAAAACAATGGACTTAAACCGAATCCAAGCAAAACTCAGGCATGCGCATTTCACCTTCGCAACAGTAAGGCCAGCAGAAAGCTCAACATCTCACGGCAGGGCACTAATATTCAACATAGCCCAAACCCTAAGTATCTGGGAGTCACACTTGATAGGTCTCTCACTTATCGGCGCCATTGCGAAGCTACTAGGCAGAAAGTTGGTACCCGAAATAACCTCCTCCGACGATTGACTTTCACACACTGGGGAGCATCGCCTGATGTAGCCCGAACTACTGGCCTGGCTTTATGTTACTCCGCGGGTGAATTTGCGTGTTCAGTTTGGCATCAATTGGCTCACGCAAAACAAGCTGACTTGGCGCTGAACGAAACGTGTCGAATAATCACAGGATGCCTTAAGCCAACACCATTAAATAAACTTTACCCCCTGGCAGGCATTGCCCCACCCGCGGTTCGCCGAGAAGTGGCCTGCATAGTCGAGAAACGCCGCCAGGAGGAGGACCCCCGGCATCCATTGCACGACCATAAACTGCCCCGTAGCAGACTAAAATGCCGCAAAAACTTTTTGCGATCTACTGAGGTTAGCAAAGACCAACCAGCTAACCTAAGGAAAAAAATGTGGCATGAGACAGTCCCACCCCCCACCAATTATGTTGATGCCAACGAACACCTACCCTCCGGTGGCGATCTGCAATGGCCCGTATGGAGATTCCTGAATCGATTACGAAGCCAGGTTGGCCGTTGCAGATATAACCTGTGCGAATGTGGCATCCCAGAACAAACCATGAGCCACCTGCTGGAGTGTCCCAAATGCCCGCACAGATGCTCGAAGGTCGATTTACACCAAGCCACCGACAATGCAGTTGCGGTGGCCACACACTGCGCTGATGCCATTTGATCTCTATACCATCGACTCGAGAAGAAGAAGACTGGTTGGTTCCTTTCTTCCTACCTACATATATGGCACCACTGAATACAGATTTACATAGAAGCGCATTTCTTAAGGATTTCGTGTGCCGATTCCAAGTGGCGACTGTCGCCAGTGTAGTTCGTAGTTGGCGCCGTTGGCAGCGCTGGCGTCGTTCTTCGTCTCTCTTGCTCTCGTAGTTAAGATACACAAGAGGAACGTTCGTCTCTCTTGCACTCGTAGAGACAGCTGTCACAGCGCGACTGCCATGCCGCCAAGCGGCAATTTGGGTCACAGAAAGTTTGTCTACAGAGCGCCCATAAGAAATGCGCCTCTATTTAAATATCTGAGCTCTTTGATGGAACTAAAGGAGATGACACTTGATAGAGAGAAATGGAATTTGCCACACTTATCTCTCATTTAAGTGTCTAGCACTTAAATGAGAAAGAGAGAAAGAGAGAGAGCACCCACCTAAATACAATGGTTTTGTTGACACGGAGGCGTCGGAGGCGTTAGGTAAAGTCAAAATTTGCGGTTCATTACTGAGTTAGGTAATTAGATATTTCGCCAACTTATCGGTGAATTCCCTAATGTTTTTGAAAGATCATCTTTGTATCGTATCAATTTTGATAGGCTTTGCATACAGTGTTTGTCCTATAGTTGTGGTGCGCTTAGATTTACGACACGTACTTCTTTGCTTCTTCTGGTTTCTTTCTATGGCAACTGTTAATGAACCTTTAATTCTCCTCGCATCGATCTCCGGATGAACTTGGATAAAACCAAGATAATGTTTAATGAACATGTCTCTCTGGAACCGATTACCCTAAATGGGGTCCCTCTCGAAGTTGTTCAGGGGTACGTCTACCTTGGGCAAACTTTGCAGTTAGGTAAAAACAACTTCGAGAAGGAGGCTGGCAGAAGAATACGGCTGGACTGGGCGGCATATAGGAAACTCCGTCAAGTCTTTTCTTCATCCCTACCGCAAAGCCTTAAGACAAAGTTCTTCAACGAGTTCTACCCGTTATGACTTACGGAGCCGAGACGTGTACTTGACGGTGCGACTGGTCCACCAATTTAAGGTCGCTTAGCGAGCTATGGAGAGGGCTATGCTCGGAGTTTCTCTGAAGGATCGAATCCGTAATGAAGTGATCCGACAGAAAACCAAGGTAATCGACATAGCTCAAAGAATTAGCAAGCTGAAGTGGCAGTGGGCCGGCCACATTTGTCGAAGAACCGATAACCGTTGGAGTAGTCGTGTTCTAGAGTGGAGACCGCGCCTTGGCAAACGTAGTGTACTACGCCCTCCGGCTAGGTGGAGTGACGATATACGCAAAGTGGCTGACAGCGGCTGGACACGAAAAGCCGAAAATCAGGCTCAGTGGCGTGCCATTGGAGAGGCTTATATCCAGCAGTGGACTCTTGCAGGCTGATGATGATGATGATGATGAATGAACCTTCTAATTAAATAAATAAGTGATAAATTATTTAAAAAATATTGTGTTTGCATTTTCATCTATCTATGATAAAAAGCTCTTTTTTTAAACTCGTTCTTTTAAATTTCATGATATATTTAATAGCTGTTCGAAATGACAGTTCTTTAGTCACTATTGGCACTGAGTTGAAAAGTGCGGATGGACGTATCTAGCACAAAAGGGTTTCATAAGTTAAATGATTGAGGACAGCATTTATGGGTTCCGTACCTAAAAGGTAAAAAACGAGACCGTATTACTAAGCCTCTGCTGTCTGTGTCTGTCAGTCTGTCTGTCTGTCACCAGGCTGTATCTCATAAACCGTGATAGCTAGAATAGCTAGAATGAAAATATTAAGGGGGGTCCCATACAATAAACGTGTTTTTTTTCGTTTTTGTTGCTCAAAATTACTTACGTTAACAGGTAGACACTTAAAATTTTCACAGAATATGTAATTGTATATAACCTTTAAAATAAATAATTGAATAAAAAAAGTTAATAATAAGGCCTCCTTTATTCCCCCCCATACAACAAACGTAATTTTTAAGCAATTTGTTACTCCATCTTAAAGGTAAAAACTTAATAAATATTTAAGTATACATACAACAAACGTGATTTTCTTTTATAGATGATGGTACGGAACCCTTCGTGCGCAAGTCCGACTCGCACTTGCCCAATTTTTTATATGTATGTGTGTGTCCTACTTGACTTGCCGTACTCTTAATAGTTTCGTACCTTAAAATCAAACTACCCTAACAAATATTTAATTTAGCGATGTTTATATGCGTTCCCTTAGTAAAAATATTTATCGCTAGAATTGGTACACATATTACAAATATTTATTTCAACTGAACCGATGCTAAAACGAGAATAAAATATCTATTTGGCTTTGCATCATCATAATATTCTGCTGAGTATAGTTGTTTACGCATTTTGCACTGACATTAAACCTTTATAAAGTAGTTAAAATCCAAAGCTGAAATCAATTGCATCCATGATGCCGTCCAAGACAACTTTCGTGCTACTTTGTATGGGCGTGTGTGATGTGACATTACAAAATGTCACCCTCTATACGCCTACACCTACATTACTCCATGCAACGCACACGAAGAACATCCAGACTGAGGACAACCCCGTGAGCGCATCGAATCTACGTTACGCGTCCTATAGACACCAGCCAAGTATCTACTTAGCAGCTGTGCTATACGTGCAATCAAACATTTAGAGATTTTTGTTGGTACATAATCACAAATTTTGTAGAATCATAAGTGTGCCGAATTCTACAAACACGTATAAGAGCGAATCAAGCAAAAGTAGTCATTGTTACAACAATATCGACACTAATAATATTATAAAGAGGCAAACTTTGTATTTTTGTTTGTAATGGATAAACTCAAAAACTACTGGACCGATTTTAAAAATTCTTTCACCATTAGAAAGCTACATTATCTGCGAGTAGCATATATTTTATTTTAGGAAAAATAGGGGTCCGTAAGATATTTGAGTTTTTCGGGTACGCGAAGTAGTTCCCTCAGGACGCGGGTGAAACCGCGGGAAATGGCTAGTAGCTTATAAATTTAATGAGTCAACAATTCACAACATATTTATTAACATATGGCCATAGCTTCAAAATTAATTAACCAGAGCCTCACATTATTTAAATGCAACAAGAGTAGAATTAACCATCAGTGTGCTTACTAAGACAGTGTTAAAACATTGTACTTTATTTGGTAGTGCATCCAGCATTTTCTCTTTCACCTTTCTAATATGCTATAATATGCATGACACTACTATGTATGAGGAGCCCAGTTCCTCTCCGAGCAACTTTAATATATGTATCTCAGTGTAGTAAATTTGTTGTACGTTCTAAAGTTTGCTGCACGTTGTTAGAGTTCTGTAGTATAGATTACAAAGTACAAGGGAACGGTATATGTTCTGCTTTCCCGTTTGTCCGTGGGCTAGCAATTGAACATGCCTACAATTTGTAACAAGTTTATGGACTGAAATTTCTTTATTATCGTATTAAAGCTGGGTGAAACACATATGCGTGGAGACGAAGAGACAAACTCTATTTGAGATTGAGCCGGCGAGACAATGAAATAGAATACATCACGAAGTATTTTGTATTGAAGGTCTCCTCTTGGTGCCATGACAGTTGGTTGATGCTCGATAAGTCGCTTGGATCGAATAACAGGAGTGGGGCCACTACCGACCGTAGTCGGTCCTTGTTCTTATTATTATATCTTTACTTGTCTCCGTTCATTCTCTCATTGGTCAATTACAGAGGCTTTACTTCTACCTTTTTACACAAACGGTAAATGCATGCACACGCACAATATTATTATATGTAGCTCCTTTAATATAAAATATTATTTTTATTTGTGTGGCAGTTACGTCCTTCGAAAACTTTGAGCATTTGTCTAAATAATTTTCTATGCTAAGATCCGTTGAAAAACATTCAGCAAAGAGCATAATGCATGATCGCTCCCATTATCCAGTAAACCGTAGTATTGCGTGTACATAAACTATTCTAAATAGTCGCACTACTTAGTAAAGTAGTATAGTAGCAGTTTATTTGAAGCTAAAAGACCAATTGCAACAGCTAAGTACTGTAGGCTATACAAGTTGATGAGTAGTCGACCAACTTAAACTTACTTTTGCGGGCGACAAAGTTAATATTGTACTTGAAAACTTGAAACTTTAAGCCTCTGGTTAAGGACGACTACAGTGCTTTACGTTGTGCAACTCCTATTACTATCATACGTTTATGTGTGTATGTTTATTACTCTTTCATGCAGAAGGCAATGAAAGGATTTTGATGACATTTTGCAGTAATTTAAGCTATTTTCGCAAAAAACAGATGACAGAATATAATATACCTTTAGGCTATCTTTTTGTCGCAAAAGCCGACATTTCTGCGGCGTCTGTCAAGACTCATTTTCTCAGAAACGCGTGAAGGTATCAAACTGAAATGTATATCAATTAGTTAAGTCTACTGTCCCATGAAGCTATGAAAAAATCAAACTTCTAAACAAACGCAATCAAAAGATACAGCCTTTTACGCTGCAAATTTCCGCAATTTTCGAAACTCGCAAGGGAATCAAAACCTACAGGGTACTTCCCGTGAACTTTGCGAAAACTGTAAATTTTTAGTTTCATCTTATCGTAAAAATATTTGTAGTACTTTTAAAGTTATTACCATTTTCTCATGAACGCGTAGAGCTATTAAATTGAAATTCATATCAAATACTCAGTTGTATAATACGTTTAAGCTGAAACGAAATCAAACTTCTATGTCAACGCAATAAAAAGAAACAGCAATTTCAGCAGCATATTTTCTCGCAACTACTCGCAATAAGGGAATCAAAACCTACAGGGTACTTCCTGTGAACTCAGAATCTTGAAATTTGGTACGAAGCAATGTATTATAGTACGAATAGAGGAAAAATTGCGACAATCGTCAATTTTTAGTAATATCATATAAAAAAATATTTGTATTAATTTTAAAGTTACTGCCCCTTTCCTAATGTACGCGTAAAGTTATAAAATTGAAAATCATATCAAATACTCAGGTCTATAAATACATTTAAGCTGTAACAAAATCAAACTTCTGTCTCAACGCAATAAAAAAAAAACAGCAGTTTTAGCATATTTTCAAACTCGCAACTACTGGCAAACCAAGTAGCATTTTTTGGCTGTATAGAGTTTGTCTAATGGTTCACATTTACTCTACAAGCTGTACTAGTTAGCTGTATATGGGCTGTATAGCTAGCTATACAGCTCATATATGACTAGTTTGGGTACAAATTATGGCTGCACAGTAGCTGTATAATAGCGTTACATCAGAAGAATAAGAGGAAACCAATTCCAAAAATCTCTCATCCTCTATCCTTCTCTGACTATAGGCCCATTTCCATCCTGCCATTCCTTTCAAAAGTCTTTAAACGCCTCGTTCATAACCAAATAAACTCTTTCCTCTGCAAATTTTTCTCCTTAATCCATTACAGACCGGTTTCCGTTCGAGCCACAGTACCGTCACTTCCCTGGTCAACATTACGGATGACATCAGGGTTGGTATTGAAGGCGGAAAGCTCACAATTTTCGCTCCACTAGATTTTAGTAACGCCTTCAATACAGTCGATTTTGATATTCTGCTCAGTCGACTTTACTCTCTTAACATATCTCCTACGGTGATTGATTGGTTTCGTACTTACCTGTGTGGCCACCGATAGCGTATACGTATTAAGAACTCACTTTCTTCTTGACAACACTACTGTTGGTGCGCCCCGGATTGGCGTGCTATCTCCTTTAGTCTTCGCAATTTTCATAAATTCTATATCAAATAATCTTCGCTGTTCATATCACCTTTATGCAGATGATCTTCAAATTTATACGCAGTCGTCACTAGCAGATTTGTCACTTTCTACAAGTACCATTAATAGTGATCTGGCACTGATTAGCAGCTGGAGCAAATCCTTTGGACTAAAAGTCAATCCCTCAAAAACTCAGGCCATTGTTTTTGGTACTTCAATAATGATATAAAAAATCGACTGGTCTCAGCGCCCTCGCGTCATCTTTGATAGCACCGTTACTCCCATACAAGACAAAGTTAAGAACTTGGGTCTCATTATGGACTCTAATCTCAATTGGCGATCGCAGATCCAAGAAGTGAGTCGAAAGATATTTGCTTCAGCTGGTTCACTGATAAGGCTTAGGAATTTTCTTCCTACTGCCACCAAAATTGCTCTAGCAAACTCTCTCCTTTTGCCCATTATTGATTATGCTGATATCTGCTATTCAGATCTCGCCGAAAGCCAGCTAGATAAACTTGAACGCCTTTAAAATCTCTGTATATGATTCATATTATATAAGACGAAAGTCTTTGACTAGTGTGTGTTGCCAGCGATGACTTACGGATCAGAGACGTGTTCGCTCACTATGGGCCTTATCAGAAGGCTCAAGGTCACTCAGAGGGCGATGGAGAGAGCTATGCTTGTAGTGTCCCTGCGAGATCGAATCAGAAATAAAGAGATCCGCAGTAGAACCAAAGTCGCCGACATAGCTCTCCGGATAGCCAAGCTGAAGTGGCAGTGGGCAGGGCACACGATGGCCGTTGTGGCAGAAAGGTTCTGGAGTGGCGGCCACGTACCGGACAACGCAGCAGAGGTAGGCCCCGCGCAAGGTGGACCGACGATCTCGTCAAGATCGTGGGAGGCGATTGGTTGCGGGCGGCTCAAAACCGGTCTGTGTGGAGAACCTTGGGGGAGGCCTATGTCCAGCAGTGGACGTCCTTTGGCTGATATGATGATGATGATGGTACGATTCATATTTGAACTACGCAAATATGTTCGTGTTTCACAATTTCGAGCACAGCTCAAGTGGTTACCTATACGAAATACTCGTAGCCGGAATGCTCATATTCTTTCTCTGCTGTACAACATATTCTATAAACCCTTCAATACCTTCCTATCTTAAAAGACGAATCGAGGTCCTTCATGATACGCATAACTGTTATTTAAGGTCATCAGAAAATTTGAAACTGAAAATGCCGGTACATTGCTCAGCATTGTATGACAAATCTTTTTGTGTAACCGCTGTTCGCCTATGGAATGCGTTACCATGACATATAAGACAGGCTCAGACGATAACTTAATTTAAAGCTTTAGTAGCTTCACTATCTATCACTATAACTTTTTCTCTGTATTAAATATTAGGTACTTACTTATCGACATGTATGTATTTATGTATGTATGATTACGTATGTATTAGTATGTATGTGTGTATTAAGTATGTAATAAATTATATAGTTTTGTTTACTGGTACACATGCAACTACCGTTCTGCCAATAATATCTCCATCCAAAGGTTGCCTGGTAGAAATCCCTTTCAGCGATAAGGCCGACCTTTGTACTCTACTTAGTTATAAGATTTCTAATTATGTTTTTTAATGTGTACAATAAAGTGTAAAATAAATAAATGAGGCAAAGATTATGCAAATATTGAAGAATGTATTTTATTCCTGAGCTCTAAAAATATTTGTGAAAAACGATTAACTTACCTGAAATAGAGGAATATGATGATGGAGAAAAGCAGAGCAGCCACGGATATGGAATACCCCACCACATATATGGTGTTTATGATTGTCCGGAACTGGAAAAGAAATAAAATTGTCATACACATTCTCAAGGCCCATGTGATAAGCAGTCTAAATTTTGAAGATATGTTTTAAATTTATTTAATAAAATAGAGAGGTTGAGAAATATCAGGTGCTAGTTACATAGACGCATCCAAAGCCACACGTTTCCATTGTATTTCCTCACGACCATTGAGGTATAATTTAAAATACCTGAATGACTGAGCTGTTTTGGTATTTTTTTGTGAAAGAATGTTTTCTGGAAATTAATCCTAGCTAAATCAATGTCCAAAAACCTAATGAAAATCGTTGGTGCCGCGCCGTTTCCGAGATTCAGATTATAGGTACACAAGAATTGCTTGTTTAAAGATTTAATATCATTTTTGTTCCCATTTAATTTCATATTTTCGTAACTTCGTAACGAAATTGTGAACATAAGAATTACTGGAATAAAGTGATAAACATGAGATTACAAAAAACAGCAATAGTTATTAATTATGCACGTGGAACGAAATAACTTCATGAATGTCTTAAAAGTATCCAGATACATAAAACCGAAGATTGCCGACATGAATTACATTTATGGTGTATACATGGTGTCGGCAGCGGTAAACAATGTTGGCGGTGCAATGATGGATGGTGTGAAAGTTTATAGTACAATGTGTGGCCTCTCTCGTCACTCGTCACGAGATAGTATCTGCCGTCTATAGACGTCTCTTGCGCAACACGTACTTCAATCTTGTGCTATACCCTGAAGTTATACTTATGATGTATGTGCTCTTAGGCTACCTATAGTATTTACTATATCTTTTTATCGTTTCGTGATATTGGCATTTGCCAATATCATGAAATATCGGTGTCTATAATTTATTCATAATACATCAGTCTGGCAGCGATAGCCTAGTAAGCGGACCCTGGCTGCCCGATACTGCCAACTTTTACTATTTTTTAGTTTTAAACGTATTTAAAATTATTTGGCCTATGCACGTCGCTTTTCGTACAATGATTTGCTGGGCTTCACTGGGCTATAAAATTTCGAAAATATTTTCATAAAATTGATTTATTGCTTTAGGCATTTGGTCAGTAGATAGAAATATTTTAAGCTTAGGTACTACTCCAAATTGAATCTACTGTCCCAAGTGGTAAATGAAGTAGTACTTCATTATTTACAAGATTACTTTGTAGAAAACAATGAAGTAGTTTTCAAGCTAAGCCTTATTTTAATTCGCGGGTAACTTCGTGTGAGGTGTACTATTAATATGTTTCTTACGTCTGCCTATACTGTTATGCTCTTAACACTGATGTCTATTGTCCATTATAAAGTTAAATTTATACAAAGTCTTCTGATGGGAAGGAAGGAGAGGAGCGAATAGCGTAGCAAATAGTGTAAGTATATATTTTATTCCTGGGTCTTTCGACGATCGCACCATAGTGTGGATCGCAGAACGACCAATTTTTATTAGTTTTGCCGCAATAGGTTTGAAACGGTGAATGATTTTTTTGTACTTCGTCGATACGCACTATATTGCGATAAGTCAAATGCCATACATACATACATAGACTCACGCCTGTTTCCCCGAAGGGGTAGGCAGAGGCATATAAAACGCCCACTTTTCGCCAGTGTTTTGATCCCACGTAATAGGTGGCGAGCCTATTGCCGCTTATCGGGATATTTTGTTTGCCAGAGCCTCGTCCGTTGATCGGCAGTTGCACCACTTGCAGGTGAGGTTGGCTTGGGACCCTAAGTTCTTGGTGGGAACCCTATGCACGCACCCAAGTCAAAACTGCCACACTAGAAAAATGACATTTCAGCAACATGCCTCGTCTTTATTGCATCTATGGAAAACGTTCCTTATGCTCGTATTATAGGTAACCCAGGTAGCAAAAACTATAGCAAGTGTAACAATTTGGTAAGTTATTTTTTGAGTAAACAAACATGGTCTTATTCGTCATGTTTGCACTTTTGTCTTCAGTCGAAGTTCCGGTCGAAGGCAAAAATACTTCTCCTGAGATTCGCACCATGGTGTAAATCGATCAATTATAAAATAAAACATTCACCGTTACACAACAGCTTGGTGCGAATAAACTAATTCTAAATGGGTCCTTCTGCAATTTATAACATGATGCGGCATGTGGCATAAATCGACAACACACTCATATTGGACCAATGTGTGCAAGGCGAGACTAAGACAAATCCACGCCAGAACATGCGCACTTATACAGGTGACAAAAATGGAAGTATAGGTAGGGTAAAGTATAGGGTATAAGGTCTTCTGGCTTTGTTGTAATATTGATATCAATACATAATAGTACAAAATAGTATAAAGATCAGCGGTAATTTAAATTCGAAAAAATTACTTGTCCTTTGCAGGCAGCTACCACCATTCAGTTGCTTTTGGACGCTCGGGATGAGTTAATCCCTGTGGTAAATCCGAACAGTATATCGTAATAAATTGTGCGAGTAATGACTCGAATACATGTTACGGTCACGGAGTGGGATATGGTGGAATGTTCTAATCTGTTGGGCCATTAGGTGTAAATGCTTCAAAGTTTCAATTACTGAACTGCTTCAAAAATATAAAGCAAATAAAATACATGTAGTTATGTTTCATAAGCAATTTCAGAATCGTAGTTTAAGAGATAAGAAAATATTGAAAGACATATTATTACGAAAATTTTATTTTTCTAATTTATTTATTTATAGTCTCACGCCTGTATCCCCGAAGGGGTAGGCAGAGGTGTAAATATTACACCCACATTTCGCCATGAATTTTTAGGTCCCACGTAATAGGGGGCGAGCCTATTGCCGTTACCGGGCACTTCACCAGACTCCGGGCGCACTGAGTATTCGGAAAAACCCAGTTACACAAAAGTGTAACTGGGCAAAAGCCCGACCCGGGATCTCCGATCAGCAGTCGCATACGCTAACCACTGTACCACGGAGGCAGTCCGAAAATGATTGAGTATATTTGGAATCCATAATTTGTACATAATAATTATGATGGCGAGTCGTGAACAGTAGACATGTTAATGGCAAGGGCATCGGATGGGGCCGCGGAACTTGTCAGAAACTGGCATGTGTCCGCTGAGCCATCCTTTGCAGACCACAGACGAATCTGCTATGACTTACGTGTGCAAGACAACGTCCCACAACCTAGGCGCAACCCTCGCAGAACCAACATCGCGAAATACAAGACGCTTCTCGTACCACAGGTGGACAAATCCTATTTTAAGGACATGTCAACCAGCACTGACAACATAGAGCATAACACCAACTTACTAACAGAATGTATACAAACAAGTTACCAGCAAGCCTGTGCACCCACACTCCCAAAGTCGTCTAGCAAAACCCAGTGGTGGGGAGGAGAACTAGAGGGACTCAGGCAAAACCTGAGGAAACTCTTTAACAGGGCTAAAAACACGAGAATGGAAGCAGACTGGCTTAAATACGAAGAACCCCAGTCACACTACAAGAAACGCATAAGATTCTGCAGAGGTCAGTCCTGGCGACGTTTCTACAGCAGTATAAACACCACGAATGAAGCAGCCAGGGTGAAAAAGATCTTGTCTCAGGACAGAAACAAAACCCTTGGCGCCATTAAAAAACAAGATGAAACCTACGCAACTACGGACGCTGAAATTAGCCAAGTGCTAATTGAAACTCACTTCCCAGGTTGTGAAGTAACCAATGACCGTCTGTGGGACGAGTCAGACTACAGACCACCGACCCAAACAGACTGGCTGGTAGCCGAAAATGTGGTCACCACAGACCGGCTGAAATGGGCAATAGACAGCTTTCAGGCATTCAAATCCGCAGGCCTGGATGCAATCATAGCAGCATTCCTACAATGGGCATGCACAACGATTGTGGCGCACCTGCTCGACATCTACAGGGCCTCAATAGGACATAGATATATACCTTGCAGATGGAGGGAAGTTAAAGTCATATTCCTCCCAAAACCTGGCAAAACTGACTACTCACAAGCGAAAGCATATAGACCTATCAGCTTGACCTCCTTCTTACTGAAAACGCTGGAGAGACTTACGGACCGATACCTCCATGAGGGCGCATTATTACACCCACATCAACACGCCTAAAGAAGTGGCAGGTCAACTGAATCGGCGCTGCATTCCGTTGTGGAAACCATTGAAACGGCGCTTACCAATATAAGTTAATGACACTGGGGGCCTTCATCGACATAGAAGGTGCCTTCGACAAAACTAAGTTCAACAGTATCAGCCGGGCCCTCGAAAAGTTCGGAGTTGAGCAAACCCTTAGTGGCTGAATTGATCAACTGCTGAAACAGAGGGCAATACAATTCATGGTAAACTTCACCACGAGAGGCATAGTTGCAAAAGGCTGCCCTCAGGGAGGTGTAATCTCACCCCTGTTGTGGAACATTGTGGTGGACGATCTGATACGGAACTTAAACGACAGACGATTCTACACGGTCGGCTATGCAGACGACATTACCATCCTGATCAAAGGTGACTCAAAAGACACGATCCGCAATCGGATGCAAGCAGCCATCAGGATCATGGAGGAATGGTGCAACCAACATGAACTGACGGTTAACCCCAACAAAACGGAGCTAGTACTTTTCACCAACAAAAGGAAAACCCATATGTGCAAAACACCAAAACTCATTGGAACGGAGCTTACCCTATCGAATGAAGTCAAGTAATTGGGCGTAATACTTGACCATAAGCTAAACTGGGGTAAGCACATCAGCACTAAAACAACAAAAGCATGCACAATCTTCTGGCAATGTCGGAGAATCATAGGCAAGAAATGGGGTCTCAAACCATCTATCGCCCTGTGGATCTACACTGCCATTATACGCCCCATGCTTACATATGGTGCAGTAGTGTGGTGGCTACGCACGCAACTAAGCACAATCATAAAAAAGCTACAGAGCTTTCAACGCCTAGCCTGCTTGGCCACAACAGGCTGCATGAAGACCACCCAACAGCCGCTTTGGAGTCGCTTTACTGGACTTAAGACCGCTGCACCTAATGATCCAGCAAGAAGCTGGCGCTGCAGCAATCCATCTAGACAAGCTCGGGCTGTGGAGAAAGGATGATCGAATTACCCACGCATGCCTAAAAGGGACCTTCACCAAAGAGATTCCGATGCTAGAGGCCGCTTGCGATCTCATCCCTAAAACTTTTGTCTTTGACAAAAATTATCGCATCCAATTACAGGAGGAACACAAAGACAGCTCACTGGTATACACGAAGTCAGAGTATACACAGACGGCTCAAACCTCATCATAGAATGCCACCTAGAGCTACAAAAGATTGCAGAGAAGAATCGGGTTATGCTGCAATGGATTAAAGGCCACAGCAACTCCACAGGCAATGACGCCGCAGACCAACTGGCACGGCAAGGATCGGACACAATGATAATGGGAGCCGTGCCGATTGTACCGATACCGGCAAGCCAACTGAAAACGTGGCTACGCGAGAGAACCGCACATGAACACGAAAAGCAGTGGGCAGACATAAAAGAATGCAGACAAACAAAAGATACTATCCCTTGCTTAAACAAGTGACTCTCGCACAAGCTGCTGCATTCTAATAGAAAAACACTTAAGCATCTGACAGGCATAATAACCGGCCACTGTCCACTCAACAAGCACCTATTCAACATAGGCGTTACGGACAGCCCACTGTGCAGGGGCTGCATGGAAACCGAAGAAACACCAGCTCATGTCATGTGTGAGCGATCAACGGCCAAAGCTGCTGAACAACCCCAGAACCATGTGTGAGACTTTGAACGACACCAGCCAACTAAAGACTTTCTAGAAGGAGCTAAGGTGGTATGAGTAGTTGGCGTCAATCAAGTCGCCACTTACTTAGTCACCACTTGTCGCATAATAGCCCAAATAAGTGGCTAAGTGCGGAAAACCCACGACCAACTATAAGTTAGGTACTATAAGGGCAAGGGCCAGTTTCAACAATGTTTGAAAAATTCTGACTAATGACTGACTTATGGACTTGGCAGATAATGACTTGGCTATCCAAAAGCGGAGAAACTGGACCTTAATCTTCGTTGTATATATTTTGTACTCATTATGGAATTCTTTCAAAGCTCTTGGAGATATAAACAAATATTTTATTATAATACTAAAAGAACCAACAGGCTCACCAATGCCCCCCGAATATAACAAATACATATAATTTAGAAACTACCCATATTGATCACAGATAAATTGAGACAAAGAATATAGAATATATAAAAAAATCAAATCTAAGAAATAAATAAAATTATTCCGATTATGATATATTAGAAACAAAACCTAAGTCCTAAGTGTACGCACAGATGTTCGGGGGCCGATCTATGTCAAGCCACCGACAATGCCGTTGCTGTGGCCACATACTGGGTCTCATGTCTGCTATTACAATAGTGCCAAAATGGTCTATCACTGACTTCATAATTGTTGATTTTGAAAAGTTTGGTAGTCTACTGTTACAATGGCGTCATTATAACAGTAGACTATATATACTTATTTATAAATACACATATATATATATATATATTTATAAATAAGTATATATCTAGTGTATGTAAATAGGTTTATCCTCTGTACACTTGTTTGTGCATAAAGTTAAATAAATAAATATATAAAATAAATTATGACTTTCCAATGGTCAACAACTAACACTCCATTGAAAGACATGGCACTGATTGGTAGTCTCGTACATAATGACAAATCAATGACTGACGTATGCGGTAGTCTGCTAATATTTTGACAGTTCCTTTGATCAGTGATCACCATCGTAACGCCATTATGCAATCATTGCTTTTGCCGAGTGTTTGCTTGTAAAATAGAGTTACAGACAATCAAAGAGTACAATGTACTACGAAAAGGGGACAATCTATTCACTGCGAGCTAATACTCTCGAGCTAGCCAACGAGCACGTCGGTTAACGAGGATGGCTACAAACCCCTTTACCGATATTCCCGGGGTATGTGCAGAAATGAAGGTGAGAAAACTGAAGTTAATATTTATTTATTATTCTATTCCTATAAACACGATATGAGTTGATTGTATGTATGTTTATCGCTGGGGCCACGGGAACCTGTTTAGACAGCCCCGGAACGGAACTGGAACGCAAAGGGAAACCGAAGGAACAGGGTTTTTATTAGTTAGTAAGACTGTCGTTTATCTCCGAACGCAATCAGATTTGATACTGGCAGCTATAGTAAATATTGTTCCTTTTGGTAAGACCTTTTAAACGACACTACGATCATATCTATTGGAGCCGGGTACCATTTCGCCCATTCTCCTTTAATGGTAGTTTTTCAAAAATCATTTCTTTCAATGGGGTTTTTTATCGATGGCAATACAACAATGTCATTCTACCACAATTATATTACGAGACCACTGATCGATCACCGAACGACCATTATGAATTAGCAGACTACGAACTTCAAGCAAAATGACAATGGGATCGTGTTTAAAATAGCAATACGAATGTGTTTAAAATAGCAGACTTGAGGCCCTGGGCTGGTGCCATTTGAATTCTGTACCACCCACTCGAGAAGAAGAAAAAGAAACAAAACAACGATAAATCGTTTCAAGTGTTTTCGTGTTTCTATTATTTTTGTGAATCTTTTTGAGAAATATAAGAAATTAATATGAGATAATTAACTTCTTATATAAAAATATACCTCATTAATCCGATCAAGATATATTCGAAACAAAACAACAATATTTTTATAACTCATTTGTTTTAAGTGTTTTCGTGTTTATTTTTGAAGAGACGAATTTATAGGTAATTTTGTGTATACTATTAATTTTTCTTTAAGATGTATTATATTTAGATAAAGTTTTGTGAAAATGCTGGCGTAGCAGGAGACTTGGGTTCAAACCGCAGATACCCTTTAAGGGATCGCGCGGTCGCCCTAATTGTACTATTAAATACAGTCACGGTTTAGCCGCAACAGTCATAGGACTATAGCCTCTTCCATTGATTCAAGTATTCAGAGCTACTGGCTCGAATCAGCACTGTTCTATTTGAGTTCTATAGTATTCGCTCCTTTATTGAGCAGAGCTAGGTATCCAAGAGCGACTTTCTACCATCGTGGCTACGGAGCAGCATTCTTGCTTTCTTTGGACATATCGAAGCGCGGTACGTCTTGTATTTTAGAGAAAAGTGGAGGGCACCCGGCAAATTTTCTGTGCGCTGGACTGACCAGGTGAAGTCTGTAACAAATGTCCAATGTTCAATGCGCAAGGAAAACAGCAGTACGAGCAGAATGGCCACAAATCGGTAAACGTGCCATCAATCCTGATGCGATAAGCACAGGTAATAGAGCCTTGCTGATTTCAACATGAATGGGCCGGCTCGACCGGGGAAGTACTACCCTCTCACAGAAAATTGACATAAAGTAACAGTACCTAAGCTGTTGCGTTTCATTCGGTGAGTGAGATTGCCGGAGGCTCATCCCCTATTCCTTCTCTCTCATCCCGTTCCTCCTCCTATCCCTTTGCCCAACCCCAAGGGGCAGCAACGCACTTGTGACTCCTGTGGTGTTGCTCGTATCCATGGGCGGCGGTATTTGCTTACCATCATCCGCAATATGTCTGCTCGTTTGCCGCCTATTATTATAAAAAAAAACTCTCTACCAAAAGTGTACCTACGAGGGAGAATGTATTGGATATTTCGGTTCATTATTTTTAACATATCCATGCAACCGTGGCCACAACGTGTGCAGCAGTGGTGCCAATTCATCTCAATAAGTATGTCTTTAAACGGGCAATGACGAAAATAGCTACACTACTCGCTGTATGTACTACTATCCCGTGCCCTTAAAAAATGTTGTTTATAGTAAAATTGTGTAATTACCTAAATCACATTCGTCGCAGTTACTTCATAAGAAATATCTAATAAAAAAATTCAATTCGTGGAACTGTATCATTCGGAGTAAATACAATGGCAGTAGAAACTTAATTTGTGCGCGATCTAAATCGGTCACTTTCCCTAGACGTCGCTATACTGCTACTACTACTACGTATTTATTCTCCCTTCTACTTCTATATCTACTATCCCGCTGGGGGTGAGTATATTCTAGTTATCTATGTGCCTATATGTTCTGTCTGTAGTATCTGTCTCTCCTAAGCATAGCAGCCGATCTAGGGACAGCCTGTTCCTGACCGGTTGTTGTGTATTCTCTATGTAACTTTCCAGTTTTCCCTAATGGCTATAATCCCCTACGGGTCTACACCTGTCTTCACCCTACGGGCTGACGTTTTACCTACGGCTTTCTACATCCCCGGTCCCTACCACCGGTTGCTGTTACTAAATCAGCTGCGCCGCCTGAGCCTACCGCTCAGCCTACACCTCGATCACCGAGCTGCCTACCCAGCGTGCACTTCTACCAGCTCACCAGCGACCCTACGAGCAGTCTACCCTGCGAGCGTCGGAGAGCAGCAGGAGTCTACACTCCAGCCTTTAGGCCAGCGCTTACTTAGTCGGTCATACTGTATGTAAGCGGTAGTGAGACATAATAAAAAAACCTGTTCCTTCTAAGCAGTGTTTCTATTAGAACCCCGACAATCTACTTGAGAGCTAAACGTCTCATTAGTAATATCTGAAGTAGAAATGAGAATCATAAGATACAAGGAAGATTCCTTATATTACGATTTTTAGATATATTAGGTCTTCCGGTATGACTTGACGATTTAGTTTTTGCGGAGATTAGCACTTTAGAAAGATCTAATCATATATACATGGAATACAGAATAGTGATCTGTGCATATTTATATCTAAGGATTAATGCGTGGAATTGTGTAGAGCTGTTAGAGACAAATATAATTTTGTCTACGTCGTAGGACTTAAAAAATAGCTATGGACAATTGACTGAGCACAAATAAATTATAGCACTCCTTCCATATCATGCAGTGGGCAGATACTGACATACATAGGCTCATTACATCTGTAGCTCATATTTTTGTGCTTGTTTACTTATCAGAGCAGTTTGTCATGCATAACAGTAGGCGCGAATGTAGGGTCTAAGAGTATCAGTACCCTCCTCAAGCATATGAAGACCTGCCGAGACAAATATTTTTCAGTGTTTGCTCTGATAAATCCTATCTTCACCAGAGTCAAGCATTTCCCACAAAAAATCCTCCTGAATCCGCCCCTGGGTAAGGGTCGATACATATGATGGACAATGCGTCGCGTATTATCGGTCTAGTAACGCCAAAATAGACAAATTTATAATAAAACATTCAACCTTTCACACCTAACCGATGATACGTTAATGTGTCGAGCGTACAGCGTCTGTTCAGTTTCCGTCAACGTATTGTCAGTCGTTGGAGTAATGGCATATCGAAATTTCGTATAATGTTTGATTATAAAACATTTCATGACGTTTGCTTTTTCGATCTTGTTCAAGTGCCTCCCAAATAGCTATTATGTCGTTGGGCTTCATTTTACATTCAACATCACACAACACAACCGCTCAGTAGATGCTGAACGCAGAAACTGACTAGACGCGTAATGAGGCAGGTATAATTCCTTCAGATGTGTACCGACTCGAGTATACGTACGGTATATAATAATAATAATAATAATTTATTTATTTATCTTTCTACAATAATAGTATATATATTAGGGTATTTGACTAAAAAAATCGAATTTGTCCGTCAGTTAGATTATCGAAAAATATTGGATACGTATTTTTTGTTTTATCAAATCAGTAAAAAATTACAAAGATAAACCGCATCAAAGATGGAGAAACGTCTAAGAGTGGGGGCTTGTAACGTCACTTGCCAGTAAAAAGTGTACTGGCAAGTGACGTCACACGAGTTTTCAGCGAAGTTTGTAGTCTTCATTTTTTGTTTACGTGACTAAAGAAAATATACGTGTCCAATATTTTTCGATAATCTAACTGACGGACTAATTAGATATTTTTAGTCTAATACCCTATTCTAAGGTAAGTAAGTACTAGATTATAATGGGTGCCTGTACTAGGTTGGACCTGTGCCACAGGCGGTAAGAGCACTATCATATGTTTATTATGTTTACTACTAATTAAAATGTACAGTATACGTACATCTAAGTCCGCCACGTCAACGCAGGTGGTGTAATTTGTCCACGGCTTGTTGTTGATAGGGTTGAGGTACCATGTGCCGTTCTCGGTGCATCTACAACAATGAAATACATATATAAGCGTTTGTTTTCCAATTGAATTGGCTAAAATAGAGTAGGTTATTCTGTCTTGGTCCACATTAGGCTTGGACCATGATAAGAAAGTTGACGATTTATGACCCGGCCTTACCACGAATATACGTAATTACATACATAGGCTTGATAGCCTACGATAGCCTACCTAGATATGAACATCAGTTCATATCTATGACTCGTGACTCTTATGGTGCTAATACATTTGAGCATTCACATGTAATGAACATTCCTGCAAATGTTACAAAATAAAAAACAAACGAATGTGTTTTAGCGAGCATTCTTACGAACGTTCTGGCGAGCAGTCTAGCGAATTAATAGTAAATTTGCTTTGACGTTCTCGAGAATTAGAGAATGATATCACTTACATGAAGGTATCTACTGTATGTATGTGATCCATATATTTTATTTAAATACTACCACAAAGGAAAATAGCCCGCTTTTATTCTAATATCTATTCGGATATAGACGCTTTTGCAGTATAATTTTATGATTGCGTTATGTTATGAAGTATGGCTTTGTGTAATATTATCGAACGACATTCTGTAGATAGGTACAAATATGTAAGTAAAAGATTGGAACATAAATCTAAAAGCCTTTTAGATTTTATTTTATTAAATAAGTTCACTAACTTTTGTCGTGGTTAACACGGAAATTCACGGATCAATACTTAGGCTTACCTTCTTGAAATGACTTTAATTTATTGCATTTGGTACGAATACCCGCTTTTCCAGGACCGTAGTGACAAAATAAAGTTTGTGGAGTCGGTGTTACGCAACTTTTACATTAGAAATTCTAAAGTCGTGTACCTAAGTCTCATTTCGCAGTACACAAATAATAATTATGATTAGATTTTAAGTATTTAGCATATTAATTAATATGTGTAGTATTTTCTTTCGTACGGGCTGGTAAACTTATTTTCAGAGGAGTGGTGAACATGACCGTAGACAGAATTTCATATTGTCATTAGCTTCTGAAACCCAGCAGAACAGTCAGCTTAACCCTTACGGTTACTGACAAAATTATTAACTTGACAAAGAATTCAGTATAAAAATTATATAATGCCATAGTTATTTATGTTACTGTAAAAGTACGAAGTACGGTAAATCTTAAGATTTACCCGTAAATCCTAAGATTTACCAGCATGAGTTTGTAAATGTACGAAATTTTAACTAAAAACAAAAATAAGTTGACGGAGCCCTGCTTCGCAGGGCTCCTATTTTTGACATCTTTGTCTCCTCGAGGTCACTCAAAACCTTTGCCGAACACGTAGGTGTACCTACGTGTTCGTGAAAAAACATGTGTGAAAGATGAACGCGTGGAAGTAAAATCTTTGCACATTGCAAAGACAGTGTCTGTCTGAACCGAGTAATTGTGATTTGAAATTTCTGATGACACCCATTAGTTTCCTTGGAAAACATGCTTACCGCATCTGCTGTTCATGTTCAACACGATTCGCATGCTTTGAGTGACTTATTGCAAAATAACTCTGAGAAACTCCAGTGGAATATCTAGGTAACTCTGTCGCATAGATTTGCCTAAATCAAAGTACAAAGCCACATATACATAACTTTTGAAGTTCATAGATTGTAAGGGTCAAAATCTGGCCTAGAAATGTATTTTCTACATAATGGTACCGCATTTGACGGAATAGAGATGAAAATTACTTTGTCTTTGTTCATGTAAAGGTAATCCTTAGCGTAGTTGAGGATCGCAACTAATGAAACACAATGATTAAAGATAAAATCTTAAATAGGATCAGAGGATACTTCCACAAACGCTAGGGGTTGTAATTCGTATTAGGAGTGGGCGATATAAATCGTATATATTATAGATATTGAATCTATATATCGATGCAATATCGTAAATCCGATATCGGCCAAATCGAAATCTATATATTTCACGAAACACTATACTGTAAAATATCTAGCGATACGCGTATGCATCGAACGAATAGAATCTTAAACCGATGTAAGTATGTAGGTAGGTACCAATTTTACTTGCCGGCCCATGTCGGCGACGACGCGACGAGAGAGTGAGTGAGAGCGCGATACTAAAACTGCAATGGTTGTAACCGGACGGATACTAATACTACGATTCCAAACCTTATGTTTTAGGCGTAAAAAATATATTGGCATGCTGTAGGCCTAAAATTTAGGAAAAATAATGTGACATTTTAAACTTCGACCTTACTGGTAAGTAAATAATGATGCATTATGCAAAACTGTAATTTTCGGTGAATCTTGAATATTAATAGGTATCTAATAATATTGTTTTAAATTTCATAACATTCATTTGATGCGTTGAATTGAGTCAGTGCGTCAATTTGCATTTGTTGTTTTTCTTTATTATGGTAAAAGTATTACGTTTTGTAAATAGTGATTTAAAGATTAGGTTTTAAGTAGAATAGGTATTAAGTTTTGCTAACAGTGATAAAGAGTGTGTGTTATTTGTGTAAATACTAAATAGAACTATAGTGAAGATGTCTCGTATAAATACGAGTATCTTATGGGACTACTTTGAAAAGACTAATTTAGCAGATAAAAAAGCTAAGTGTCGTGTTTGTGGCGACACATACAGTTTTAAAGGGACGACGGGTAATTTGAAGGCACATCTGAAGAAAAGACATTTAGATGCTTATTCGGGAGTTGTCACCGGGCAGCTAGAGATGAGGGCATCCCAAAATGTAGGTGAAATTAATCCTCCTAGTCAATCTGAGGGCCTAGCCAAATGGCATTCGTTTCTGATATCTACTTTCGCTAACGCTTGGTTGCCATGGCAACATAAGGAATTCCTTCTTCGCTGACCACGTGATATATCGAAGGCTTATGTCAGTTCCATACATTTTTGCACTTAGCGATTAGCGATATCGCTAATCGAATGCCATTTGGCTAAGGGGGCTGTTGGTGCGGAGGCAGTCGCATCTACTTCGAGTATGTCGAGAACGGAGACTGTGACAACGAATACAGCAACAACTACCAATATACACATGAGGCAGCAAGCTATAGACCGGTATAGGACATCAAAAAAAATTTCAGGTGAAACGAAAAGAAAAATTTACAATGATTTATTGGATCTATTCATCGACAGTTATCACCCATTTACTTTAGTGGAAGAAAGAGCATTCAAAAAATTTATTCGCTAGATACCCTGATACCAACCCCCTACTAGGAAAACAATATCAAACTTATTGATTCCTGCGTTATATAATAAGACTAAAGAAAAATTAAAGACGGAATTAGGCCCTAGTAGCAATATACAGCACGTGTGCCTTACTGCTGATTTATGGACGTCGAGAGCCAATGAGTCGTATTTAGCCGTAACCGGGCACTTTATCGTGGATGACTTCCAATTAAAAACAATATTGTTGGATTGTGTACATTTTGAAGATTCACATACGAGTGAAAATATACAAAATGTATTAAATGAGATTGTGAATGAGTACCAATTGTCCAATAAAATCAACTTCGTTATAACTGATAATGCTGCCAACATTCAAAAGGCGATTACCAACATCGGCTGGAAGCATTACGGGTGCTATGGGCACAATTTAAATTTAATTGTACAGCATGCCATCACATCCGGTCAAGCCTTACAGTTGGTAATAGAAAAAGTAAAAAAAAATAGTTCGCTTTTTCAAGAGTAGCAGCACTGCCTTGGAGCAACTATTAAAGGCACAAACGACAGACCAACCAAATTGTGTACCAAAGCGCTTAATACAAGAAGTCCCAACGCGCTGGAACTCTACATACCATATGATCCAGCGTTTTGTTGAGCTGGAACAATTCATAAGGTACGCGATTGCAGGAGTCAGACGGGAACTACCCATTATTTGCAACGAGGAATGGCTGTTGCTAGCACAGATTGCAAGAATATTAAAGCCCTTTGACGATGCCACGGAGTCTATGAGTGGTGAGAAGTACATGACCGCTAGCTCGGTCATCGTCATGACCCGGTGCCTCATAGCCTCTTGCGACAAGCTTTTACAAGAAAACTTCAACGACGTAGCAGGAGAACTCATTATGAATTTGCGAACCGGGTTGATAACAAAATTTTATAATGTGGAACGAAGCGGAACATTTTCCGTCTGTACTTTTTTAGACCCACGATACAAACTGACAGTATTTGCCGACGAAAATGAAGCTAAAAACACCAAAAAGCGTATCCAGGACCTCTTAGTATCCATGATAGGACAAGAAATGGCACAAGAGCCGGCACCTGTATCCTCTATTTCAATGCCAAGTACAAAAGATAAATTTTCACCATGGGCCATTCTTGGCGAAATAGTCGGCAAAAAACAAAATACTGGAACTCCATTGTCAAAGGCACTAAAAGAAATCGACACCTACCTAAATGACGATCTCTTGCCCGTTTTCAACGGGACGTCATGGAACTGTCCTATCGATTGGTGGCGTCAACATCGATTTACATATCCAAACTTGGCGCGACTTTTTAAAAAATATGGAAACATAATGGCGACGTCAGTCCCGTGTGAAAGAATATTTAGCAAAACGGGTATGATCATAAAAGATCGTCGCACACGGCTAGCATCAACAAAAGTGAAACAGCTTACATTTTTAAATGTTAATCTAGATAATCAAAGATTTGATTAGCGACAGAATTGTAAATAATTTAAATGTAAAGGACTCGTGTAATTTTGTAAATAGTAAATCTAAATTATTAAAAACGTGTACATATCATCAAATGAACTGTTAAATACGCCTGCAATATTTGTTTAAATTATTTAATATTTTTAACGGTCAATTATTGTGTTTTCATTTACTGGTTACATAATAATAGTTGAACGATTACTGACATATACCTAATTTCCTAGAAAAGTACTTTAAAAATTTAAATTAACAAAAAATACTGTTATAATATTGCAGCCAGTCCTAAGCCTGGAAAGAGCATGAAGGGCGGTTCATTTAAATTTTGATACTATATTACAATATATATTCGATACAACAAAAATCATATTTGGTATGAAAAGATATTCGTTGCAATATATCAGAAATACAGCGTATCCGGTGTATCTGACAGTATCTATCAATATATAGATTCAGAAAATATAGTGTTTCTAAATCCGATATTGAATTTCGATATATAGATACGATTTGATATTCATAAAAAGCGATATTACCCACTCCTATTTCGTATGCTAAGGTATTCCGCGCGTAACACTTACACTATTGCAGCTTAATCTGAAGACTTCACTTTGAAGACCACTTATCATCTGGAACTGGTTCTAAGAGAACGAAATAAGGATAAAAAATATGTATGTTACTGTAAAAGTCCAATGTAAAAGGTCAATCTTAAGATTTACCAGCATGAGTTGGTAAACGTTCGAAATCAAAAAAAAAGAGAACCTAACATAACCTAGTTACTTTAGTTACAGCCTTTTTTTTTCTTCGATATCACTAAAAACCCTAATTATCGACCAACACCGAATACTCTTTCCGCTCCGCTTCACGCCTCCAAGCCCATTCTTCTAGCTTCCCCTACTCATATTTCCCAACCTAACACGCCGCGTCTTCACATGCGTTCACGAGACCCGCTTAACTCCGCGTTCTGACATCGACTCTCTCCAACCACCTCAAACCAGTACTCCCTAAACTACCACGCCGCGCTGTCCCGAGGTATGCCATGCTCCGCCTCCTAAAACCGACTGTCCCTCCTAACACCACAAACCCAACGCCCCACTCTCACTCACCAGCTACCTGATAGGGACCGTTTCTAATGGTTAGTCCCTTTTTTAAGATCCTTAACTATACATGTAAACTCTATAGTGCAAATGTTTTCTCAGATTTCATGGTATTTTCTTTTACTCGTAAGCCTGTCACATAATTCGTATGAAATTAGGGGCTAAAGTATGAAATTGCCGATTTGTAATGAAAATCAAAATTGTTTATTTTTAAATTTTTAACATATTTATTGAATCAAAATAGTTACCATTATTATCTATACATTGCTGCCATCTAATCGGAAGGTCATTTATGCCTTTGCGATAGTACTCTGAGGATCTAGACTGCACAAACTGTGTTGAAGCATTTTGTACTGCCTCCTGGGAAGAAAACTTCTTGTCAAGTAGGTAATTGTCCAAATCAGGAAAAAAATGGCAGTCCGTTGGAGCAAGGTCTGGCAAATACGGAGGATAACGAATGGTTTCTAACTGCAGTTCCTGAAGGGTCAAAATGGTTTCTCGTGCTGTATGAGGTCTCGCGTTGTCATGGAGCAATAATGGTGAAGATTGATTCATGATTCGGGGCTGTTTTACTGCTAGTTTTGCCAACATTGTTCGGAGTTCGGTACAATAGACATCTGCCGTTATTACTTGACCAGATCGGAGAAAATTATAGTGAATAACAACAAGCTGAGACCACCAAACAGTTACCATTACCTTTTTATTGGTAAGCTTTGCTTGAGGACACTGTTGTGGCGTTTGACCTGGGGTCAGTCATTGCATTTTTCTTTTACGGTTATCATAAAGAATCCACTTATCATCACATGTCGAAATTCGATTCAATATGCCTTCATTTCCGTACCGATTCAACAAGGCAACACAAGTTTCAACACACGTTTCTTTCTGCAGATCAGTCAAATCATGAGGCACCTATTTTTCGTATTTTTTTTATTTTATTGATTTGATGCAAATGAGTCAATATTGTGGGTAAGGTAACGTTAAACCATGCCGCTAATTACTGGGTAGTTTGACCAGGATCGGCTCCCACCATCTCTCTTAATTCATTGTAATTCACCTGTGCGGTCTTCCTCGTGGCTCGTTCTTCAAGTCGAAGTTTCCATCGCTAAAGCGTTAAAACCAAAATCGCACGGTGCGTTCATTAGCAGACCCCTCTCAAAACGCAATATTGATATTGCGGGCTGTTTCTGCCGCGTTACTTCCGCGTCGGAACTCGTATGCAAAAATCACTCGAATTTTCGCAGTATTCATCTTTCTTGTCTAAGTTGAATAACAAAAACAATTGAAAGTCGATATTCAAATGTTTTACATTTTTAAAAGAAGGACATCATAGAAACCATGTGAAAAAAGTTTCATTCAAAAACCTCAAACCATGAAGATTTTTTAATATTTTATGCTTACCGGCACATGCCTGTATTGAAATAACTAGAAGGAAGCTAATAGAGAACAATATGCCTGAGGAATAAGCAGAAATATTGAAACACTGCTTAACAACTGGCTATCTGTTATGGAACGAGAAATACAAAATACAAGTAGACGGTGTGGCAATGGGCTCTCCAGTATCGCCTGTTGTTGCTGACATCTTCATGGAGGACTTCGAGGCGCGAGCCCTGCAGACTGCCACCATCACACCGAGGTTCTACAAGCGGTATGTAGATGACACTTTTACAATTTTACCAACAGATAGTGTTAATGTATTCCTAGACCATCTTAATTTTATTAACCGCTTGACCGCTAGCGCCAATTCGCCGAATTCACTTGACCGCTCACGTTCTAAACAAAATGTCGCGCCGCCGCTCGCCAGATGGGCGCGCTAACATAAACATTTATTGTTGATAAGTCGGTAACATGAGTAAGTTGAAGTGATGTTTTTCTTCAACCTTATAAATGACTCTTTCAAGTCGTATGAATTCTTTGTTGATATTTACTTTCTAATTTATTATACTTAGCAGCGAACATTGACTATCGTTGAAAAAAACACTTTGTGTATTTTAAACAGGATTATTTTAAAAAGTAAATCGATGAAATACATATTTTATGACTTTTAACTGTAGAGGGATTCTATCTACACCGAATTAAATAAAAAAAAACATGTATCATAGTATAAAAATATTTAATTACACGCATACGATAAGCACGTAATCACGGAGCGCGCGAAACAAAGAGTGACATTTGACATTATTTTTTCGTTCCGGGTTAACGATTTTAAGACTCGCTTCGCATTTTTAGCATGAAGAAATGTTCAATGATTTGAATAGAACAGAGAAAAATAATTTAAAACATTACGTAATAGAAAGAAAAAGTAAATTCAGACCGAGTATAGCGCTGTAACCAAAAAGGGAAAATAGTCACTTGTGCGCGGTCTACGGCATTTCGAAAAAGGGAGAATAGTCACTTGTGCGCGGTCAAGCGGTTAATAACCACATAAAATTTACAATGGAATTAGAGGCAAACAATTCTTTAGCTTTCTTAGATGTACTTGTTATCAGGAACAAAAACAACTCTTTGAGCCACACTGTGTATAGAAAAAAGACACATACAAATGGTGCATCTCACCACCATCCTAAGCAGTTAGCTACTGTAGGAATGTCTTTGTTTCAGAGAGCCCGGGGGATCTGTGACAAGAAACACCTGGACGCCGAGCTTCAACATGTCAAGCAAGTTCTGTAAGAAAAGAAGCACCGACCGCCGCGCCAACGTCACAGATCCCCGAAGAACAATTATTACATCTGTCAAGGGTCAGTTACCCTTACAAGAGGCCAGGGTTAACAAAATAGACTGTGAGTGTGGGCTCTCATACATTGGACAAACCAAGAGAAGCATAGGCATTCGACTTAAGGAACATATAGCTGACATTAAACACTCGACGAAGTCTGCTGTGTGTGAACATGTACAACAAGGAACCAACCATTACCTGCGATTTAATGAACCACAGATACTCGCAAAAGAACACCGCTTTATTCCAAGAATGATACGTGAAGCTATTGAAATTAAAAAACACTCTAATTTCAATAGGGAAGATGGTTGGAATGTTCCTCCAGCTTGGGACCCTGTTATCAGGCTAATGAAACCCAAGAAGGACAAAGTCACCAGAAGACATCAAGACAGAGTGAGCACATTCTGCGTAGATAGTAACACCAATTGTTGAAAAATATTCGGGTACTTTGAGATAACGTAAATTCAAGACAAAGACAAATATCAACTCAGTCTGCCGTAAACATGAATCCTGTAAAGAATTCGAAACGTCTGATAGTAATAAAAAATTAGTTTCTAGATCATTCGGTGTAAATGTAAGAACCAGTGAAACTAATTTAACGCGATGAAATCCGTAAACTGTAGTTTAATTTCAACATGAAGACTCTATGTCAATTCAAAGTACCTATTACAATAAAACGGCAATTTCGTACTTTAACCCCTATTATTATTATTTAATTTGATGTAGCCAGTAACACCGTTACTTTATATTGGGACCGAAACATAACTGGCGAAGTGCGGGTTTGTAATACATCTTTGCCTACCCCTTCGGGGATAAAAGGCGTGAAGTTATGTATGTGCATGTATGTATTTTTAGTCCATGTTTTTAAATGTTTGTAAAAATTGTCAAAGTCATAAGTGGCTGATTCTTACAGAATGCTAACGATATGACTCAAGAAAGGATTCTTAGATCATGGAAGGATTTCTCACACCGTGGGATGTGATCACACCTATGTCCCAAGGCGTAGTAACGAAGTGAGTCGCAGCTTTAAACTCAGCTATGATTTAGAATTTGCAATTCATGTCTGGAAATGACAAGAATGCTTGCACAGACCGGGTGACTTTACTTGGCGCTTAAAGCACGTTACAATAACTTCTATTTCAAAGATGCTGCTATAACTTGTTATAGTGAATAGTAGAATACCGAATAATCGCCATTCATTATTGCGAATAGTCCAATACTTGCCATTAATACTCTACATAAAAAATGAGTTTAATTCTGAAACTTACAAATAATTTGGATATGTTTTGCAGAATGTAGGATTTCGCATTTTTTGAAGAGTAAGCCAGGAATGCCACTGCTGACCAAATCGACTATCCTAGGATAGCAATGTCAGAACTATAACGCTAAGCGAATGGAGGTGCTGTGAGTAATAGGAATAATTTATTGGTTTCCCATTTAAAGTAAAATTGCTGAGCTATAACATTATACCAGGAAGTTATGTTTATTCAGAAATACTATTTTCTGCTTTGATGAACAATGATTTTTCCTTTGGACTTTGAATAGAAAATTAAATAAAAAGCCTGCAGCATGACTGTTTTAAGCAAATTTTACATCATTTATACCAGTAATAACACTAAGTGTGATTTGATTTAAAAAAACTAGTTATTTTTCTAAAGCTTTTTAGGCTTATGTCGTTTTAATTCATTTATATATTTTTATTTTTGAAATCCTTACATACTAATATAAACGCAGAACACATTCACTGAGTAACACATGTCGCTTATGCGTGTAACAAGCCCCAAAAGTCACTATTATTCGGTAAAATCGAGAAAGTAATTCCGAATCTCGAATACTACCGAGTGTTTGCGACATCTCTAGTCTTTATGTTAAAACCTGTAAAGGCCATATGGTACTGAAAGCGGTTCAGGCCGTGTTATAAAAAACTGTTTCAGACGGCACTTTGATGTCGAATTTATTATGCTCTGCCTGCCAGACCGGTGGGCCCTTAAATATTTGCCTTAGTTTAAATCAGATGTATCAAAACTTGTGCTACAGTTACAAAGTACGTAGGCAATTGATAGACATCTATCATCGATCGTCGTTTCGTCCGTCCCATATTCACTACAAGTCTCATTTGTTGTGCCATACCTAACATTGTTAATTAATTGCACGGAGGTGTGTAAAAAGCTTTCATATATTTAATTAAAAGTATCACGTTCCACTCTGCCGAACACATTTGACTGGGACTCTTCAAAGGCCTATATAAAACGATTTTTTTCCTTGAGACTTAATAGGTCGCTTAAAATTATATCAGTCGCTGCGTACCTACATTTTCGTATTTTTCGTCAAGAGATTTTAAGGTGCTCGAGTATAAAACACTCAGAAAATAATTGTTTACTTATCAAGCAATGTTTTGTTTTAAACAGAGGGAAGTGCAATAAACAAAGTATCGATTTTTTATTATGATTCACTCCATTTATTATCTAACACATAGTTTCTTTTATATTAATAAAGTACATTTCATAAGAAAAAAATAACGTTTAGAAATATAAAAGGGTCCACGGAGACCCACCAGTGTCGGGTACAGGGACCAAGCCACCGGTGGTTAGGGCCTCAGAGACAAGAACTTCCTCACGATGCGCGCCGTGTCGAGAAGAACTGCCTTCTGAATCAAAGACTTGATCCAGCTGCCTAGTGTGAGCCTCTTTAGGTGTTGGTCGAGGCTCTTGGCGATTAAACCATTCACCGACACGACTATCGGCACAATGATCGCCGAATCTACATCCCACATGTCAACAATCTCGTGAGTTAGGTCCAAATATTTAATCTCTTTCTCTTTTTCTGCTTTCACAAGATTGCCGTCATGCGGCATGGTGATATTGATTATCATTGCGAGTCGCTCTGCTCGGTCTATCACTACAATATCAGGCTTATTGGCTACAATAGTCCTGTCTATAATGATAGACCGATCCCAGTACAACAATGCACGACCATTTTCGAGAACTGGGTCGGGCACGTATCTGTAGTACGGTGCCTCAGAACCAATGAGATCATATTTAAGGGCTAGTTGCTGATGGATTATTCTGGCCACTTGGTTATGTCTGTGCAAATACTGACCATTGGCAAGACTCGAACAACCTGATACTATATACCTGAGAGATTCCCCGGGCCGGTGACACGCCCGACATATGTCAACCGTACCATCCCTCAGTATATACTTTCGGTAGTTGTTTGTCATGACAACTTCGTCCATAATTGCAAAGACAAAACCTTTGGTGTCTCCGAAGAGATCACCGAAACGTAACCAGGCTATGGAAGCTTTAAAATTGACGTCTGGGTCATGTAAAGCTCCATAGAACGTCCCTGCAGCTCCTTGCCCTTCCATATTTCTCTGCGGTCATCAGTACTAAGTGCTGCAGGTTTGTGCCAGTTCTCTTTTGCCAGAGCGAGCAGGGTAAGTCCGGTATCAACAGCGACTACATCACGATGCACATCCACACTCATCGCAGAAAATATTCTCTGAGGTTGCACACCTCGCAGTTGTGGAGGGTCTTAGCACATAGAAAGCCTCGACCTCCACATTGCCGCGGGATGTACAGCCTCATTACCGATGAGCGTGGATGATGCATGCGAGATGCACTCAGCATTGACCGGACTTTTCTATCCAGGGCATCTATTTCAGTTTGGGTCCACCTGAGTATGCCGAAGGAATACATTAGGACTGGCATGGCCCACCCGTTGCAGACCTTGTTGTCACCTGATAAAAGACTGTTAAGTACTTTTTTCAGTCGGCCAAAGAAACGAGCCTGCAACGTCTGTTTCATGTCAGTCTCAGCAATGTTCAAAGACTATTATTATTATTATTTGCAGCCTAACTTGTCCCACTGCAGGGCAAAGGCCTCCCTACCCTCTTTCCACCGTTCTCTATCGAGAGCTGTTCTTACCCACTCTTTATCAAATAGTGTAAGATCGTTTTGCCACCTAATCTTTGGTCTGCCGCGAGGCATCTTTCGATCTGGGACCCACAGTATCGAATAAATTGTAATAAGTTGTTTGTATTTAATTATTGATGTAATATTGTGGACCGTGGTTTAGATGTGTTTGCTTGGAATTGCCTTTGTAATACTGAGATGACAACATCTTAGTTATGAGGTTTCTAGCTTGTTTGCCCTTCCAGGCCGTTATTATTAGCCTTGTTTACAATATACAAAGGCTCGTCACATTATCAGAGGACTTAGGCCTTCATCCACCACGCTGGCCAAGTGCAGGTTGCCAGACTTCGCATGTCATTTTATAAATTTATGAAATACTCTCAGTCATATAGATGTCTTCATCATGTCCGCCTTCACTGCTGAGCAAGCCATAATTTTCATTCTTGCTTACTTCGAAAACTAAGTGGTACGCGCCATGGTATTAAACTTTAGATCCTTTGCGTAGCAGACCTTTTAATCTCACCACTAGATTTATTTTGCCTACTATATATTTCTATAGCTTTCAACACTATAACGAAGATTTAATTACAACAGTCCTATACCTGTCGCGTTCATTCCGAGGTAATATAATGTTTTATTGTTTACTAGAACCACATAGAGTGTCCTATTCATTCGAGATTAAAGCATTTCAAACGGCTTTCCCGTGTCGCACCTATGAACCTTTGTAAGCCTACCAAAAGGCCGAGGACTTTCCGCAAGGACAATCCTAGTTAATTTAAAAGATATACAACAAAAGAATATATTCCTTTGTATTTCCAAATAACTCATAGATAGGTACTACATTATGTCATTTTGACTTTGATTAAATGTAAGCCTAACTCATAGACCACTTTGTAGTTTAACTTGACTTCGTAAGTCACTTAGAATTAAAAGAGTACTTAGGTTAAGCGTTAGTGAGCTTAATTACTGGTTACTGCAATCAAATAATAATAATATACTTCAGTGATTATCCTCATTAAAAAAAGGGATTAAATCCCGCTTGTTTATTTGGTGGAATGCGCATTCATTTTAAGAAGTACCAATCAGATTTGAATAATATTGTTTGTGTTGGACTTGTGGCTCATAACGCCACGCTATGCGCACAAAAAGACTGATATTATCTAGTTTTTGTGTAACTTTCTCACGTATACTTCAAGAGCATGATGTTATGTCCGTAGCTGCTATCATCGAACATGTAAATGGAACAGAGTTGATAAGAACTCAGAGGATACCTACCAGTACAAAGATCGGCTGGGTGGATATCGAACCTATGACCTCGGACTTAGTAGTCAGGATCACAAACTCAATCCGGATAGCTTACGTTTGAAATAAGTTTTATAAAAAGTCCAATTCATAATTACTTTAAATATGCTATCATGATACGGAAAGTATATGATATTAAAGGGAACATAGGCACTACATATGCGACGCGGAGAACTCGACAAAGGAAGACGACAATTATTGTTGTTGCGTCTCATGTGAATTTCATTAAATATCAAGGTCAAAGGCACCTATCATGCTTTTAATGTTCTTCTTCTTGCTGTTATATTTCGTTGTAAGATTGTTAAGAGAATAATGAGAATGTCATTATTTTTCACATTAGGCAATAATATGAGGAGATATTATTTCCTAATGTGAATAATAATGGCATTATTAATTTATAATTGAATGGCACTGCAATGCTCGATAAGAAAGCTGGACAATCAACATCTTAGTTGAGGGAATTGTGAAAATGGTCAAATTAGATTGTTCTAAGTTGTTGAGCTTACATGAATGTTACAGAAAATTTACTAGTAGAGACATGCTGGGTTCGAAACAGATGGCTGTGAATATTTCTTGCCTACTCCTATGCTCTGCCTAGCTTTGAAATTTGTCAGTGGTAAAAAGCATCTTTACTTTATGCCGTTATCGGTCTATTTTAATTCATTTATCCACACTGGCCTAGTCAATTTTGCGCGAATGTGGAGGAGTAGGAGCTAAGATGCGATGCCATTGATATATCAACAAAACACTTTTATTTTTTTTAGTACCATCACAGGTACTATAATACTATAGATCCATCCACAGTTTATTCACCATATGTAAAATTAAGTAAGCTCGTAACTAGTATTATTTTACCATTACCTTTATATGACGTAGGACCCTAAGTCAATTATTTAAAAAAGCTTTTAAAAACTAGCTTTGTAACTTTATTCTATCAAAACAATCTACGTATGATTTCATTTCAAACAATTAATAATATACAAATTATTATCAGACTACAAATTATTATCAGACTAGTAACTGACTAGTTAAAAAATACTTTTGAGTTAAGGGTTGCACCGTGTCTTGATAACGCGCTTTTGATATATAGGTATATATTTGTCTAACTATCAGAACAAAATATGTGACAAGCTGGATATCAATCCAGATCGTCACTAATATTGCCTGACAAGACTAGTATAAACTAACAAAGGGCGCGAATAATGAAATTCGTCGTGTATGTTGCAGCTGAGGTCTATTAAATGAGACAACATCCGCTCACCTCACCCGGGGTAGCTAAGTGACTTATGGATACAGGAAAACATGTGCCTCAACAAATGGCAAAACGTGAGACCTAAAAGCCGCCGAAATAAAGCTTTTGCCAACAGAATATCGAAATAGTTTTGGCACATGTGTATATGATAAAATTATAAGCAGAAATGAAGTATAATATTTATCGCGGTTGTACACGGAAAGGTACGGATTTTTTGTTATGCAAATGAAACAGTAACATTATAAGGGCTCTAAATAGACCATCTAGTGTTACTATCAACTATTTGACTTCTGAAAGTAAATCAGATTTAGATTTGATCACTTTGTATATACAAGTCTTTAGTCTCAAGATTGATTTTCGTCTACACCTGCTGTGACATAAAATTGTTTTACAAGCGTATACTTTATAAAGTTCTTTAAAAAATAAAGCTGTTTTCATGCACTTTATCAGTATAAGCTGCTTGGAAACCAAATTTTATGCGCTTTATAATGTACCTGTCATTTGCCTGTGTTACACTTAATTAATACAAACATAATTGTGGTAATTTGAATGCAAATCAACTGAATTAATTTATGAAACCGTTTGTTTATTTGTTCATGTTTTAATCACTTTTAATAGAATCAAGTATGGGTATTGAAGAACTCTTATATAAAATCCGCTATGGAAAAGTAATGAAGCGAATAAAGATGATTTTAATATTAATCCTATCAATTTATTTATATATGATTCTCTACAAAATATTATGATTAAATTCTATTAAAATATGAAATAACATCACTTTGTTCTAATAACTTCACTTTGTTCTAACAACAAATCTGTACTGTTTTTTATTTAGAAGTTTAGCATTATAAATCTATTAAATCCTGATATCTCGAAATGAAAATGACTAATATTGTAGTTTATGGGCAGTATAGCCAAACTATTCAATACCTAGTCATAAAATTCAAAATTATTATTGGATTTGTATATTGTAAGCTTATCTCGCTAGTAAAATTTAAGATAATAGAGCGTGTAGCACAAAGATATTTTGACAGTGTCTTAATTTATCATATAGATAAAACAGTAAGATCAAACAAGAAATTTGTATGGAGTCACGCAAGTATGAGGTACTCATCTTCCAAAATTCGTTCCTTTATATCCGCAATATTGGTATGGTGGTGGTGGGATCAACGTATGTATATTTGCATAATATTCTTTGGTCTTACACTTTCGCCGATATACGGAGAACTGTGACTTTAAGTGTCCGTTCAGCCATCTAAACACCAGGCAATGTCAAACTTGTTATTAAGCTTACGAAATGTCGAACGCGTTTAGCCACGGATCCTTTAGACCTGCGCTCACTGCATCAACTTCGTCAACGGAAGCGTAGTCCACGATTGGGAAGATTTATCAAATTACTGAATGGCTGTGGTCCAGCTGTAGTGTAACCTAAGCGACAATGTCTCGAGTCAAGCACGAAATGTGATATTGGGTTTTTCTGTTGAGTACCAAAAAAGTTCACATTCGGCAAATTGGTGTAACATCTCCATCCGTCGTTAGCCCTGCGCCCAATCATTCTCCTGTATTCGGATATGCCGTCCCATTGGAATAGAAAAGCGAAGGAATAAAGAGTGCACTTCTAGTTGCGCGCATTTTAATTAAGCAAACTGTAGTGCTATTACCGTCAAACGATAATTTTGTTTTATTTGTCTTTAGCTTAGATTTACAAAGTTCGAAAATTGCTCTAGGTATATTTGTCGCTTGACTTGTCAAAGAACAAAGTTGTAAGTCTGTTAACTTTGGTTTGGTTTAAACTTGTGCCTGTTTCAGATTTAATTATTTTGATTACGTATACAAACGACAGAGAATTGACGTTTAATCTGATAGCTACAGAGTACTTTTAAAATTTTTAGGAACATATATATTTTTCAGTATCACGTTCTGTCTAAAAGTGATGAGGCTGGTATCTATCGTATATATTGTCGGCAAAAGTTTAAGCCGAAGATCGGTTAAGATTGCGGCGGTTGAATGCGAGCGGCTCTATCGGTCTGTGTGATGAGCTTCGGAAGAGGCATGTATGTCCTGCAGTGGACTTCTCTTGTTTAAAATGATAATGATGATGAAAAGTTGAGATTCTTTATAAATTATTATTTGATTATATGTCGATATATGACACACCCAACTAGCTTAATCATCCGTTCAATTAAAAGCCTAGTCACTTTATTAACAGTGTCGTCTTCCTAGCAACCTAGCTACTTGATTGAATGGCAGAATATCATTATTCTGCCATTCAATCAAGTAGCTAGGCAACTAGATCTATGACATTTAACTAACTTCCTAGCCAAGAAGGATTGAAAGAAATAGGTACCTCAGGAGCTATTAGCTAATAAAAAACGCTTTAGAATACATTGAATCCACTACAGAAAACTGTTTTCAGAATTATAAAGGCTTTCTGAATTTATAAATAGTTTATGAACAAATTAAATGTAAAACTTTTTTTTATAGGCCTGTAACGTCCCACTGAAGGGCAAAGGCCTCCCTACTCTTCTTCCACAAGTCCCTATCTTCTCCCTCCGGAAACCAATCCTTTTTGAAGGAGTCTAGTTCATCCCGCCATCACCGTCTCGGCCTGCTGCGATGTCGTCTGCCGTTTGAAGGGGTCCATAGAGTTGTTAATTTGGCCCATTTGTCATCTGACATGTGGCAGATATGTCATCATGGACGTGTGCATTCTCCCCATCCTCACATATGGCTCTCAAACTTGGTCTTTAACAAAAGAACCGAGATCCACGCTCGAGGTGAGCCATAGAGCGATGGAACGGAGTATTCTGGGTCTAAAATTGACAGACCGCATAAGGAATACTACTCTACGTTCCATCACAAACATCGCGGATGTCACTCGAAAAGCTGCCAAGCTAAAATGGAGCTGGGCAGGACAAAACGTTATTACAAACGTTATAAAATGGTTTTACTTATTACATACATACATACATAGCCTCACGCCTGTTTCCCCGAAAGGGTAGGCAGAGGCATATTAAACGCCCACTTTTCGCCAGTGTTTTGATCCCACGTAATAGGTGGCGAGCCTATTGCCGCTTATTGGGACATTTTGTTTGCCAGAGCCTCGTCCGTTGATCGGCAGGTGCATCACTTGCAGGTGAGGTTGGCTTGGGACCCTAAGTTCTTGGTAGGAACCCTATGCACCCAGGTTTTACTTATTATTGTACTTTAACCTACTTTTGGCTTTGTAATTCCCTTGGATACTGCGTTGCTTGCCTGCATAAGTTTACATATTAATTTATACTTTTATTCCGGGTACAATTTGTATGTCGGTCGTGTATCATGATTCTGGACATTTATTCTTTTGCTTGTTGGTTCAGATAGAATTCAAGTAAGAAGTACAGTTTCGTACAGTGAAAAAATACTTTGTACAGTATATTAAGGTTCATTCAAGACTACGAAGTCATTGAACCCACATGTTCACTTCTAATATGACCGCTTTAATTCCTATAACTCGAGCACACTTTCGGAACGCATTCACCTCGACGATCGACTTCTGAATGCTTTGTTCGCCCTTGAGGATTAACGGACATCGCGACTCTGTAGAGGAAACAAAAATACAACTCTATGCTGTGAAGCCGATAGTAGATGGCAAATTTTTACTTTATTCACGGCTGTATAAATGAACCGATATGTATTATAGACAAAGAGTTGTCCGATAGGGTGAATCTACGAGAACTCTCTTTGACCAATATATGATTATACCTTCAAAGACAATGTAAGGATTACTCTGTATAATTATGATGGACATGATAAGAGTATTCAATTACATAAAGCTACAATGATACATATGTGGTTCGTAGCACCTTTAGAGAAACAGTGTACATAATAAATGTCTGTAAGGAAATACATTAATTAATGTCAGACCGATTATTATATAACTAGGCTTCGCCCGCTTGAATTATACACCTAAACCTGCCTCAGGTATCAAGCGATATATTGGTGAAAAGCGTACAGAACTTTTTAATCACAATTATGCATACAGACAGAATCGTAGCGAAAATGAAGTTTAAGAACGATATCCAGTGAGATGTAGCAAAAAGCGGAAAGGAAGCTTATTAACAAGCTCAAATATCTTTCCCCAGCGTAGGTGAGTGAAATATTTATTTATGCCCAATTGTACACCAATACGCGATATGAAGGATTCAGAATACAAAGTATCCCTCCTCATCCGTGGGTGTCATAAGAAGCGCCTACGAAAAATACATGAACCAAATGCGAACAGACGGATCGGTTGGACTTAAATCGGTCTATGTGGAGAGACTTGGGGGAAGCATATGTCCAGCAGTGGATGTCTTTCAGCTGATATGATGAAGAGACAGAAAACCTCATACCTATCAATTTGAGGTACATAATGCATTTGTGTGGTATAGTTAGCAAATACTTCAATTGATTCACAATGCTACTGATTTACATACCCATATATGTACAGCGGCCTATGCTCAAAATTGGCCTGCAAAAGACTGTTTGATTGTATATGTATTATGATTAAAAGATGATGTACACCTATACATATAAGTAAAATTTTTATTTCTATTAATTTACTACTGGTGTAACGTGAATCTCTATATACTTTTTACCATAATCCGTTGTGAAAATATACAGTACAATAACACTTATTACGTTTTCGTTCAAACGCCGATACAGATCAAACGCATTAATGAAACGATCTTTGATGGGCAACTAAACGTCTGGAAGTCGGGAAGTCGAGGAAGTCGCTATAAACACGAGGTATTTTTAAAGTACATTGAATATCATCGATGCGCCTCACCGTATATATATTACACTCGTTGTGACATTAATGGCTTTGGCAAGATTGAAGCCAGGCGCTGCAAACTAAAAAGATTGAACTATTCAACCCGTCGAGTGCCTAATAAATCTGGTTTTTAAACAAACATAAAGATTCAGTTGATTATTTTGCTTCTTTTGGTATGGGAAGACGCTTCTTAATTCATTATGTTATGCGCCATATTGGTAGTAACGTAATGTTTGCAAAATAGTTGTTCTTAATTGCTGTAACTATTTATTAAAAAATATTAAATATTTATTAACATAATTTCGGCAATCTTTCAGCTAATACGGTTTAAATTCAGTCAAAAAATATAGGGAATGGATTATTTGTTTATGGATCCAAATTCAAATATTTGTTTTTTTTTGTTGTTGTTAGATTGGCACAACTGTTTTTCATTTTGGCGGTGAGTTTGAGTTGCATCTGTAATTTATATTAAATACAGTGCTGTGTGTGTGTATTGCAAATTTCATAATGGACAAACACATAGAACAAATAGTTTGTCTTAAATTTTTCATCGCCAATGGATATTCGTGTTCGGAGTCAATGAAAATGTTATAGAAGGCTGACCGCATTGAGATAACATAACGCTTACCGTGAATCGACTTTATCAAATACTCGTGCTTATGAGTGGTACAAAGCGGTCAAAAGCGGTCGAGATGTGATGGAAGATTTGCCTCGCTATGGTACGCCATCAACATCTGCAACTGAAGTTAACATCGTAAAAGTGAAGGAAACAGTGACTGAAAATCCTCATTCAACTTTGAGAGAGATAGAAAGTTCAGCAACTTTCTGTATCTCACGAGCCGATCCGTAACATTTTAACTAATTATTCGGGTATGAAACATGTTGCCGCTCGGCTAGTCCCAAAAGACCTGAATTTTCTGCAAAAACTCAATCGCGTGAGATTCGCTGAGGACATGCTAGAACGAGTCAATTCTGACCGAATATTCAAGAAACGTATTGTTACTGGTGACGAGACGTGGGTTTACGAGTTTGACATGCAAACTAGTCCTCAAGTCTCTAGTCAACAAGCTTCGGAGTGGCGCCTTTCAACTGAACCGAAACCGGAAAAACCACGCCAAACTCGTTCAAAAGTCAAAGTCATGTTGAGTGCTTTCTTTGACTATCTTGGTGTAGTGCACTCGGAATTATTGCCGGAAAGTCAAACGGTAAAAAAGGAATATTATTTGAGCTTTGTGCAGCGTTTAAGAGAGCAAATTCGACGAAAAAGGTCAGATTTGTGGAACCAAAATTCTTCGATTTTGCATCACGATGAATGTGCCTTCGCACAAGGCCATCATTGTGAATGAATTTATGACCAAACAGTCAACAAATACCATCGAACAACCACCATATTCACCAGATATGGCTCCAGCCGACTTCTTTATTTTTCCTAAACTCAAATTACCACTTTGTGGCACCCGTCTCAATCGGTAGAAGACTTAAAGAAGAATTCGCGGCGAGAACTGAACTGAATTCCGGAAACAGCGTTTAAAAAATGGGCGTAAGTGTATCGTTTCTGAAGGAGCATACTTAAAAGGTGATAAAAAAAATTGGGACAAACAGTTTGTGTATTATTGATCTTTTCCCGATACTTTCTTGAGGGAGAAGTATAGTTCAATTAAAGAATATATCCTGCGAAGGCCATTTAAAAAATTTCACCACATAGGTATAAGAAAACTCTCAACAAACTCTCTCTCTCTGGCTGTATATCATATATTTTGCAAGTTAACTGTCGGCTTAAGATTACTTAGCGTGTCGTGGGAACCGTCTTTACGAAAAGAAATAACGGAAACAGAGAACATCCCAATTCGGAGCAACTATTTATGCACATAAATCTTCATGTCGAGTCCACCAACGGAATAAATATTGGTGCGACTCGCATATCGACATATAATAATATGTCGGATCGGCTGGAGAATGACACAGACTACCACCGTCAGATCCGACAATGGGCTGCTTTGCAACCCGTTTCACCAACGTCAGACCTACCATCCTATGACGAATTTATAAATGCTGTCGGATCTTTGCCGCCTAACAAAGCTTCAGGCGAAGACAAAATCTCCAACAAGATGATAAAGGAAGCTTGTAAAACATCTGGTGAGTCCATTTTGTTTGTGTTTAAACGTTGCATAGCAGAAGGTATTTTTCCTCGTATATGGCGCAGTGGTTACATTAGGATCATACCAAAAAGAGGAGACAAACCGTCCGACGACCCTAAGTCATATAGGCCAATAACATTGTTACCATCACTAGGAAAGCTTTTAGAACGTCTCGTAGTTCCCCGGCTTCTGCCGGGCGGTATTAGATTTAGCGATAGACAATTTGGCTTCACAGTAGGTAAATCGACAGTTGACGCAGTTATATCGGTTAGGAAGATAGTTTCGTCATCAACACTACAATATATGCTAGGTATATTCTTAGATATATCTGGCGCTTTCGACAACGCATGGTGGCCAATGCTTTTACTTAAATTAAAGTCTCGTGGATGCTTTAGTAACATATATTCCCTCATTTATACGTATTTCCTACATGGAACAGCAAAGTTAAAATTAGGCCACCATGCTGTGTCGAAGGCGCTGACCATGGGTTGTCCGCAGGGATCAGTGTTAGGCCCGTATTTATGGAATCTAGGTTTTGATGACTTTCTAAGCATACCACTACCACCAGGTTGCTCATTGACCGGATATGCAGATGACGGTCTTTTACTTATTCAATCTAATACTAGGGTAGGACTTGAAAGGTTAGCTAATCAATGTTTAGACTTAATCAACAATTGGGGTGAACGCAATCGTTTATATTTTTCTCCACAGAAAACATTTCAATTACTTTTGAAAGGGAACTTAAAAACACCGCCTCGAATCAAATTCAATAACATAACCATTAGAAACAAAGAATCAGTTTGTTATTTGGGGTTAGTTTTAGAGAGAAACTTTTCATTTGTCGAGCACATTAGAACAGTAGGTGAAAAATCTAAAAGAAGTTTTTACGCCTTGTCAAAGATATCAACTGCGACATGGGGGCTTTTGTTCAAAACTTTAAAAGTAATTTATGGTGCAACATATCTGGGTTGTATGTGTTATGGTGCGCCTGCATGGGCTGATAGAGCTACTATCGGTGCTGTACGACGTAAAATGCTACAAAGTCAACGTCTCGCGTTGATATTTTTGTGCAAGGCTTATAGGACAGTTAGTACTGAAGCTTTGCCAGTACTGGCAGGTGTATTTCCAGTCGATCTTGAGGCACAAAGACGAGCAGCAATGTATTACGTGACACGAGATAACATGGATCTAAATTTTCTAGCTCCGCGCGACAGACATAGGATCGCTAGATTGTTGAACCATCAATCCACAGTCTATGACGATCTTCTTGATGAATGGCAATGTCGCTGGAACACATCAACTAAGGGCCGTCACCTCTACCAGTTCTTCCCATGCGTCCGAGAGCGACTGGCGAGGAACTGGTTGGAGGTGGATCACTGTGTAGCCCAATTTCTTACAGGTCATGGCAACTTTAAGAGCAAGTTGTATTCATTTAAGCTAGTTGATTCACCGTTATGTCAATGTTCAACATCTGGCAACAATTATGAACAATCTGCTCATCACATTCTATGGGAGTGTAGTCTTTGGCAAATTGAACGTAATATCATGCTTAACGAATTAGAGGTAACTTCTGGAGTAGTGTACTATACGGATCTTGTGGCAAGTAGGACGAATTTCCGTGCGTTTAGGCGTTTCTGCCATACATATTACTGGAAACAGGCATAGTTCACAATTTAGGCCCCCTTAATGCTCATGTCCGTGGTGCTTATCTTTTCTCATCACTATATCTCTTCGTTGCTTGTCTCCCGCTTTGTTAAGGAGGGAAGTGGATTATTCATTTTCCAACTCCTCCAATATACTTCTGATTAAGTTCGTTGCGGGTTCCAAGACAGTTTAACTTTCCCCGGGACTTCACGAGTGTCAAAACTCGTTGTCATCAATGGTCACTGCTGCTGAACCTGGCTACACAGGTGAACAGTAGTGGGAATGAGGGTGGGATTAGTCCCATAAAAAAAAAAAAAATATAATAATATGTTTCAGGATCCAGGCAATGTGGGTGGAGGCCTGTCGAATATATTGTCAGTTTCTTATAACACTCAAGAATAAATGCTGGTTCTAGGATTATTTGAAAGTAGCTGATAATGTCATAAGTAGGACCGAAACATGCAGCAGACAATTTATCGATGTAAATGAACTAATAATTAATTAGTTTTGGTGTTCTTCGATTATTGTGCTACACCAATGTAATTAAATGTTGGTAAACCAAATAACTAAAAAACGTAAATAGAGATGTGGCCATGTGAGCCACAATATCAGTTAATTAAATGAACCACGTTCCAAGTTGGTTAATATATATTTTATAATAAATACAATACGTTATATTTACCATCAATACACTGTACTGAAGGTAAATATAACGTATACGAAAATATCATCATCATCCTAGCGTTATCCCAGTTGCATCCAAGACTTCTCGTCTTGGAGCCTGTGGTCCGCTTATTAGTTTAACCAGATTTGAGAGAATATCAGCTTTTCTACAGAGCGACTGCCGTCTGACCTCTGCAGCCCAAAGGGATAGCCATATTTCATTGTTTTAGTCCAGTATCAGTTTATTTGAGGGAACTTACTCCCTGTCACGACTGTCAAAGTTCTCCATGACAGCCGGGACCAACGGTTTAAAATGTTCTCAGAGGCACGGGGTAGTCAGTGATGCGCGCCGTGGATTATCATGATATTTGATGACCGGTTAGCGAAGCGGGAGTGTAAGAGACTGCTACGCTGAAGGTCGCGGGTTTGATTCCCGCTCAAGTCAAACATTTGTGTGCGTGAACATGGAAGTTCGTCTTGGTCTGGGTGTTTCTATGTATTATATGTATGTATTTACAAGAAAAAAGTACCTATATAATTATGTATGTTTATCCATTATCTAGTTCCAAGCTCTGCTTAGTTTGGGACTAGATGATGTAGTGTGAATGTGGTAGAATATTATATTATATTATTTATTGTATAGCAGTCTCTTGGTATCTCCACTTGGCCATCGGTCCATCAACGTATACGAAAATATGAACAATTGAAAAATGTATTAGGATAAAAAGCGATAGTTTAATGCAATCACAAGGCTCATTTCAGAGCACAAAGAAATGTGTTGGTGAAAAAGTTTATGAGATTATCTTCCACATATTATTAGCTCACAACTGTGGGTGTACTATTTACACCTCTGCCAACCCCTTCGGGGATACAGAAGTGACACTATAAATAAATAAATAAATAACTGTAGTATAGTAAGTGTGTGTTTTAGTTTAAACAAAATGGGTACGATTGAGGAGTGCTACGCCGAGAGCAGATAAATAGTTATTTCAAGTCTGATTGTTCTTTTAATGTAATTATTCGTTGCTTGTAATGCTTGTAATGTGATTGCTATGACAAATTGTAATAACTAAGAAGGTAAAAGTAAATTAAAGTAAAGCTAATGTGTAAATCATCACTTCTTCAACTGATAGACGTTCAGTGTTGAACTCGGCTATCACACGGCTTTTCATGCTATAAACTACTAATTACATACTATTACATAGGTACTACCAATTTAGAGCTATCAACATCTACCACATCCTGGGATAATATCCGAGTCACCAGTTTATCCGTTTTACCCAATGACTATCGTTTCTATGAGCTGTCTACAAATTAAAAGTTCACTCACAGTATCTATCGTCACGCTTGTCTCCCATTGGGGTAGGCAGAGACTATGGAACGCCAAATGCTCCGGTTCAAACACACCTTTAGGTTAATTAATTTTGAGGTTAATGAATGTCGAGGAAGCGACAGCGCATCCTCGACATTCATTAACCTCATCATACATGATCGCCGGTTATGTTATGTGTTCTTTTAATTTGGCCCTTTTATAATAGGTGACGTACTAAACGTCACCTATTTGGTCGGCGTACGTCCATCTTGGGCGTCCATTAACGACATCTCCATTCATTCTTACACGATACACTTCTTTCACTCACAGTAATTACACATTATTCTACAATAAACAATAAAGAACAATGACAACCTGTATTTACAAAGTAATATTCTTTCGGGCAGATCTACTACATTAAATAAATGAACAATGACTATAATATTCATATAGCACTTAACATATGAGTAAATTCACAAAGAATATCATGCCACGATTAACCCTCTGTCTAGGTTTATAATTATTATACAGGCTCGCAATCAACGTAAAAGGAAAACGCTATGGTATGCTTATGCTTCGAGATGTCATACATACATCAATAAAGTCGGGAAATGCCACGAAACATTTTTCAATGGCTCGTTGGTGTACCCCGGTAGTCGAGGGTTCGTTTCCCACTCAGGTCATTTTTTGCCTCATAAGTATGATAACACAGCGGCAACAGCCTAGTGGAGAGACCAACGGACTGCTACGCAGAGGGTCTCGGGTTCGAATCCACGGCGCGCACCAATGACTTTTCGAAGTTATGTGCCTATTAAATTGTTAATTATCACTTGTTAAACGGTGAAGGAAAACATCCTGAGGAAACCTGCATGTCTGAGAGTTCGCCATAATGTTCTCGAAAGACATGTGAAGTCTGCGAACCCGCACTTGGCCAGCGTGGTGGACTATGGCCTTAGCCTTCTCATAGTGAGAAGAGGCCCAAGCGCAGCAGTGGGACAGTATAAAGGGCTGATGATTTTATACCTTCTTATTTCTTCTTATGCCACCACATTAAGTGGGTGCCTACGTCAGAAAAGAAACCCGCTGCCTAAATAATTTAAAGTATCTAGCTTCAGTGGTATGGACAGTGCGATGATATGTCAGGACAAGTCATTTTATTTTTAAGACACACGCATTTGAAAGTATAAATATTATAAGTACATATGTTTTTCAATTATCTGGTTACAAAGTATAATAAAGGCTGTAATCATGTGAGAGTTCTCTTGGGATATTATAAGCGCTGTGTGCACTAGTGACCCTTGCGTAATCGTATAAAATAGGCGTGCCGGTACAAGTGTACGCTACAAGTGCTACGAAATATTTCCAACGGTAAACAAGGTTTATTTTAGGAAGTCTTAGCGTCAGCTTGACCAAATTGGAGACAAGTTAGGTACATCATCTTGAAGCAGTAACTTAAATGTTAATTTCTTGGATTGTTCATTTTATAGCCACGAACGAATTTCTCAGTGATTGTTTTGAGGATTTTCTAGGCTTTGTCTAAAGTTACCATAGAGCTTTGTGTGATAGTTGTCAATTAGGTATGTGCTAAGTTTTTGATTGCTGAGAGGCTTTATACTCTAAGTTGCCATTTTAAGGACGTAGCATATTTTAGCTACAATAGTATGCCTCGTTGGTCTCGCGGCATAAATGAGCGCGTGAGATTGAGAGTGTCGGGTTCGATTCCCGGGTCGGGCAAAGGGTCAATCTTAAGATTTACCGTACTTCTGGCTTCTACAGTAACAAATATTTAATATTTACCGCACTGACATTCAATACTACCACTTGGTTAAATATCTGTGTACAGCCTTGAATCCATGCATTTCCCCTTAATCCCTTACAATGATTCTGCCAATGGTAATGGTATTGTCATTTTCAAAATTTTCTAGTCTTACTGAGCGCACAGTCAAAACTGTTATGGCGTAGGAAGTAGACATTTGCCATGTATATCCCTTGGGGACCAAAGAGGTGCACTAAGAAGGGGTTGCCTGAAATTATCGCGACATTGGACAGAAAAGGTACAACGTGTAGACGTAGTCACGGGCATCCTGTAGGATATTAGATATTACGGTACTTGAGACTAGATAAAAGTGACTGAATGTTTTATTCAGGAAGTATAGGTTTCCAAAGACCTATAAAATTTATTGTGTTGATACCTAAACTATAAAGGTTTATTTCACATACAAGCACAAAGGCACCGCTGCAACACAGCGATTAATAGAGGCGCATTTCTGATGGGGCGCTCTTAAGACAAACTTTCTGTGACCCAAATTGCCGCTTGGCAGCGTGGCAGTCGCGCTGTGACAGCTGTCTCTATGAGAGCAAGAGAGACGAACGTTCCTCATGTGTATCTTAACTACGAGAGCAACAGAGACGGAGAACGACGCCAGCGCTGCCAACAGCGCCAACTACGAACTACACTGGCGACAGTCGCCACTTGGAATCGGCACACGAAATCCTTAAGAAATGCGCTTCTATGTAAATCGGTATTCAGTGCCAGTACACAATACTTCTAGACAGCGCCGTACACTGTGACATGACGTTTAGTAGTAGGTGGTGTGTTGGTCACACAGGCTTTATTGCTGAAAAATGTTCTGGCCCTCCAGAGTAGGGAGTAAATAAACTTGTATATTCACAATACAACGGCAACTATTATAAACATTCAAATCGTAATTACGTCCATCCAAGACCGTGCAACGATTTGTACAACGAAAAATAAGCTCTGAAGAGGGTCAATACATACAGCAATCATGTTATGTGATTTCGTTAGGGTGCCGATCTATGCAAAACTTGTAGATACAATGTTGAATTTGGCATGTCTTGATTGTTATACTATGGTTATACTCTTGCAATTGAACTTATAAATCAATAAAAACTGGTAATATAGACGACAGGTCATGACGGATTTTTAGACTGAACCTTTTTACACGCAAAGGATATGATAGCGACTTTGTTACAGTCTGGTCAACTAGCCTTGACACAAATGTCCGCCCCGGTAGGTGACATTATTACACTGACTATAGTCCCTTTGAGTCCTTTTCCTTGTTATGTAAGTTTAAAAGTTTGTATTTACTGTTTACTCTTAGATACATGAAACATACGGACCCTAGTGTTTTAGAGAAGCGGCGCACTGTCCGTCGGTAAAGGCAAAGGTAACTAGGTAATTATAAGTACACACTGCTAGCAGACAACAAACCAATATCAAAAACAGGCAGATTTTTCTCAAAAGCAAAATAGCCTATTTATTTATTTATTATAACTTCACATACATGCGTACTAAGTCTATTTTATATAAATCATTTGGCTTTTACATTTACTTTGGCAACAAGACATTTATCTGATTTATTTGTACATACTATTAAGCCGTGTGGTTGACGGCATAGAATACAAGTGTCACCACCCCCTATCTTCCCGTGGGTGTCGTAAGAGGCGACTAAGGGATAACACGATGCAAATATCATCTTTGCGTAGAGACGGAAAACTCGACATCAAACCCTATGCGACTGCCTCGTTGGTCTCGCGGCATAAATGTGCGGGTGGGATCGGGAGGTCCCGGGTTCGATTCCTGGGTCGAGCAGTGTTATTGGGTTTTTCTGTCTCGAAATTCTCAGTAGCAGCAAGGAGTCTGGAAATGTGCCCGGTACGGCAATAGGCTCGCCCCTTATTACGTGGGACTAAAGTATATCTGGCGAAAAGTGGGTGTAGAAATACACCTCTGCCTACCCCTTCGGGGATAAAAGGCGTGACGATATGTATGTATGTATGTATGTACTTATATTTTGTGACTTTCAGTTAATGCTGGCTTAAAAGAAAAGTTTTATAAAAATCCCTCGCCATAATTTTTTCCACTTAGTTACTAGGTTCAAAGTTGAACTCATTCGAGCCATCCGTCTTCTATAGTCTACTGGTGGATCGGCCTCCCAAATGGCACACTACTGAGCTCAATTGCCAGCTCTTCGTGTCCAGCACCTTCAGCCACTCTGCGTAAATCACCAGTCCACGTATATACTTTAAGAGTTCAAACTGAATACGCATTTTAATATGTAGAACCAATTTTGCGCTTAGAATTTGTGTATCAGATAACGTGACCCACATACGTATATGCGTAAGTACAAATGAAATCAGATAGGCTAAGAATTTGATATGGAAATGCGATCTTTGCAAGATCCTCATTCCAAAATGGTTCGAGTTTAATAAGATATGCAAAATGAAATAAACATAAATTATGTAGCATTGTGTAGTACCTAGTGTTTACAATCACACTATTATGGTAACTTGCAATCTAACCAGCTGTAAAAAATCGAGGACTGATATTAAACGATTTGGAAGCGGCACTATCCACACTAAAATAAGCAGATTGATATACACGGTGTCGAAAGACCAATCACCAAGCCGAAGTCTACTCGTTTTGCACATCATCCCATTGCTTAGCATGACTTACAAAAGGTGTCGTAAGAAGCGACTAAGGGATAACACGATGCAAATATCATCTTTGCGTAGAGACGGAAAACTCTACATCAAACCCTATACGACTGCCTCGTTGGTCTCGCGGCATAAATGTGCGCGTGGGATCGGGAGGTCCCGGGTTCGATTCCTGGGTAGGGCAGTGTTATTGGGTTTTTCTGTCACGAAATTCTCAGTAGCAGCACGAAGTCTGGAAATGTGCCCGGTACGGCAATAGGCTCGCCCCTTATTACGTGGGACTAAAGTATATCTGCCGAAAAGTGGGTGTAGAAATACACCTCTGCCTACCCCTTCGGGGATAAAAGGCGTGACGATATGTGTGTATGTATGTAAATAATTTTTACTAAGTGACTTAGCGACAGTCCTGTCAAAAACACAATGTCAAATCCAATGAGCGCAATGGTACATAGGTACGTGGCATTGGATACTTATATGTCAATGGATCGGGTTTTATCGATATTATGTGCTATCAACAGATTTGTTTAAAGTTTTGTGGTACTGGAACACGTGCGACGCCTGGAATGTCAACATATGGCGTTAGTTCATTGTAATGTTACTTTCTTGGGATTACCGTGCATTTATCAGAGGACAACATTACATTTTTATGATGTCTAGAAGGGGTTATTGTAACGTTAAATGCAAGTTTATGGGATCGCAACGCTCATGCCGCGGCCGACATCTCGGAAAAGCGGGTGTAAATTGCAGATGGCAAACTATTAGTCGCACAGAAGATTTTTTCACCTAATAAAAATAAATTATGTCTTCTGACGAAGGTTACCCTGAATGTAATTTTATAGTAACATTTTAATGGATTTTGTTTAAGTTCATTCTGACGTTTTTATTCATACACAACGTAAAATCTCCATGCCTAAAAATTTTAATGCGATGTTATTTTTTTAATATTTAGAATAGCTAGGCTAATTTGAGCAAATCATTTGTTGCCTATTCCCACTAATATTATAAATTCGAAAGATGATATAAGATATTGATATTATAAATTCGAATGATGTATGCAAGTTCCGTTTTCACGCAAAACGGCAGAACCGATTTTGTTGAAATTTAATATAGAGATACATTGGACCAGGGAGACGGACATAGGCTACCATAAGTTGCAAAAATTAAACTGGGAGGGATTGTAGGGAGGGTAGAAGTTTGTACGGCACAAATTTACCTCTTGAAAGTAAGAACGCATGCGCTGTAATAATTGAGTGCGCTGCGTATGTGCTATAGCATATCTGTCAGTACTGTCACATCATACATGTCATATTGTGCATGGTGATTAAATTGTTCGCATATGGCTGAAACGATTTTCTCTACTAATATTATAAATGCGATAGTGTTTAAAGACATATATTGGAACATGGCATTGACATTTGAATGTGTGCAAGGTGATGTTATTATGTACCTTTCGGTAGATAATGTTAGATAATTTTATGGATACTTACCGAGTTACTTTGTACCCTATAGAGTTTCTGAAGTCTTTAGAACAATCGGGAGAGTCTTTACACAACTTGAGACTGAAAGTAGATTTGTGTTACCCCGAATTAAATGCGGGCGAAGCCGCGGGCAAAAGCTAGTGATTAAATAAAATCAAGCCCATAATAGAGTATCACGTTTGTACTCTATCATTGACATACATGGTACTCTATTCTTGACTTGAATTTACAGAATAACTTACGTGTTAAAAATTACAAAATATTTTCAAGTAGAGATTTTTCCAAAAATTTTCACACAGTCAGATTGAGATTTTCAATTTGTTTAATAATTAAAAAAATATAAATTTTAAAAATATTGAAAATAAATTACTGTTACATAAGGTTATATAAGGCAAGTGTGAATGGGACAGGACGAAGGGGAAGACCTAGGCGGACGTTCTCTGACCAGATTGGAGACCTCCTAAAAAAAGGACAGGTCAGAAGTACCCTAAACAGAAGAGCATGCATGAGAAACTTGATGGGAGTGTATGAAGCAAGAGAGGTATGTCAGGATCGTTGCAAATGGCGTTCCGTAGTCTCTGCCTACCCCTCCGGGAAACAGGCGTGAGTCTATGTATGTATGTATGTACAAAAGTATCAAAGTTCACTAAAGCATAAAATCTAAAATACAACTGTTGGAAACAAAGGTTGTGAAGCCCTGGAATGTGTGTTTACAAAATGTCTATATTCTCGTGGCACCAACTTATAAACATTTGTTAAGCTTAAAAATGAAGCGCCCGCTTACAATGCTCCAGATAGCTATTCATGGGTCCATAAGATATGTATAGGAGGAATTGACGCGAGTATTTCATCGATTTTGTAATAAATTTAAAAATGCGTGGTGAATTTAAGCCTGTTCTCCTGAAGTAGTAATTACCCAGGTATAAAATTTTCGTAATGATTCGTGCAATGTGGCATTTTAATTTTCGTTAAGGGCCTTTTAACACCTTTTGTAATGCTTATTAGAAAATCTTAATTGTCACTGCCTAGTTTGTAGAACTAATGCAAACAAGTTAACAATGCAGAGCCTGTAATAGTTTAGGCGCTTGTCTGATTACTATAGGGTAGCATTACCACTGTTAAACGTACATATCTATGTATTTTAAATACTTAAGTAACACCTAGACATAAAGTAAATAACCGTGCTGCGCGCACAAACATTTATAATAAAGCGTGGAGGTAATCGAAGGATGAATCGTCGTGCCAGTGTCATTAACCACTTGACCGACATGCTCAATCCCTGAAATAAGTTTATTCCCATAATATTTGAAGGGAATGTCAGGAAATCTACTTCATTCTATCACATTCCTAAGAATATATCCAGTGATTTATTACTTATTTACTAGTCAGTATAATAATAAAGAAAACTATTTTTTCTAGATTTGTTAGTATTCTTTTAATTTTTAACCAGAATGTAGCAAAATTGCGCAAGAATGATCTAAAAATATCATAAATGAAAAAGTAAGGAAACATCAGATTGCGCTGGCAAGAATAATATAATTTCGTTTAAGTCGAGTGCCGTCATATGACCTCATCGCTTAGACGGAGTACCTCTAAATTATTGATGAAGGTACAGGCAGCTGAGAAGCTTGTGTCGTATTTTTATCTTGTGACTAAGATTTAAATACGAGTAAATATACATAAAGCGGCGGCGGTAGCCCAGTGGTGAACGTAACGCACTGCCGAGACCATGGTGCCGTGTTCGATCCCCAGGTACCCTGGGCTTCACCTCTGACTTGTCCAAGTTATTTGTGCATTAAACATGTTAATTAGCGCTCGCTTAATAATGTGCCCCGTAGATGGCAATAAGCTCGCCCCCCTATTACATTGGGACCGAAACATAACTGGCGAAGTGTTGGTGTGTAATACACCTCTACCTACCCCTTCAGGGGTTAAGGCGTGAAGTTATGTAATGCTATGTTAAATATATATTAAAATATCGTACTTTTATAGCTAAGTCTATTAATTAGTCACAAGAGCGAGGTATTCGTGACGTTCCCCGCTAAAACACTTAAATTACATTATCTAGTACCTAGTACTTAGTTATAGGTACACGTTAAAAATGTTTAACTATTTAATAGTTTTAAGTTTTATTTAAAAAACATTAACGTTAAATTTATAATAGTATGGTCATTAAACTTTTTCCATAAATAGTGCTGTTCGTTATAAACGATTTTTCAGTTCGCCTGTCAACTGAAAATCACAAGTAAAATTAAATAAATGTTTTGTACATTTTAATATGGAATAACAATTAAAGTATGTTGTCTCTTGTCAGCATTATAATATTACAATGGCGTGAAGTATATGATAGGATAACTATATTTACTGATACATTTTGGTAATTTTATTTCGTCGTGCTGCCTTTGAAGTATTCTTCGTAACCAAGCTTACACCAGAATCATATATGGTGGAGGAACCTTATTGTATTTTCTATGATTCAATTCTCTAGGCGATGCTTGTTCCTACATAAATCTAATAAAATACCAAGAACATGATAACTTGATTCTTGTGCGCAAATATACGTAGGTACCTACCTATTTGTTGAATAGTTAATATTGTCACCTTTGTTTTAGCTTTGAGCGTTGGGAGCAGCGATAGCCTAGTGGAGATACCTACAGACTGCTATTATGCAAAGAGTATCGGGATCGAATCCACGTCGCGCAACACTGACTTTTCGGAGGCATGTCGCTTGACCCGTGGCTCGGAAAACAGGTTAGGCTTTGGTCGAGTCTGGCTGTCATGAAGACCTTTAACAGTATAAATCATCACACTAGTGACAGGGAAGTTGTCTTGATAACGGGTGATTGAAATTATTTTAAGAGACATATGTACGTACCTATCATACAGACGTTAATAGTATTCATTAATTAATCAATTTAAACTTTTCATTTAATATACACAAATAAAATTATAATCACGACTTAAGAGCTATAATGCCCATACAACATTTGTCTTCTAAATTACGTCATGCCTAAGTTCGGATTTGCGAAGAGCAAAATTAATAATACTTACGCTTCTCGCGCCTAACAAATCTGACAGGCGGTTTCTTATCAGATGTTGACAAAAGTTTGACTGGATTACGCTAAAGTAAATTTTGCCCCTGGCTCGGGGCGTTGGTTATCTCCACATAAGGTAATCGTTGTGCAATTTTGTTGTATTAGCATCAATGTCGTTTCTAGAGTAATTAATCAGGGTGGGCCTGGGATTTCATAAAACAATGGATTAAAGTTCACCAGAATTCTGGGGTGGGTACTAGACCAACTTCAGCAATTGGGTTTGCATTGTGACACCGTTTGACAAGCGGCAAACTGCTTTGCCTGGCATGCATCATAGAGTTATACAGAAAATGTCAAATCAGCTGTTTGCCAGTTGAGGGGTTATATATTGCATGAAGACTAAAACACACGTAAGCATAGAAGTACGTATATATCTCGGATACATCGCGATACATGCGAATGCGTTGTTTTCTATCATTGTTATCTCAATGTTTTCTATTGTCTATCAGTAGACCATGTGATCGTAAGCGGTAACCGTGGTTCATAATGATGATTTTAGCATTAGTACAGAAGAAACATTAGAGAAAACATACACACAGTAACAACATAAACATACACTGTGTCAACCGTGCATATTTCAGCATTTTTATTTAGCAAAAATTACGGACAGTGAACATTTTTACGCAAGCCTCGCACTGCGATTGTTTTAGTATCGCCCAATATCCACTTTAAATATAGAAACCAAGGTAAACAGTAGCATTACGTTTTTATCTATTTGTGCACATGTAGGAATATTAATCTTGCTAAGGAAGCGAAATAGCTTAGACTTGAACACACTCCAACAACTGAATAAAAAAATTGTAAAGATTATGATACCACACATTGAGATAATGATACCACATCAAACATGTAGTTTTCACACCGGGTCACAGTTATTTGAATACAGCATGTAAATGGTCAAAAAATACTTACTTGTTATTCAACCTGTTGAATGACTAGTTCCGCAACAAAACAAATTATTAATTTAGTAACAAATTTTCAAAATCAATGTCTAGCAATGTTCACTTAATTTTTATCAACAGTCCAATATTATATATCATAGGGCAATATGAATTATATAAAATTCAATGTACTGCGTAGAAAATACCAAGTAGGATCAATAAAATACTTGACAGACTTCCTACTCAACTAAATTCAATTCAGTCGACCTATGTGAACCTCACAACCCGGCTGAACGCAGTGAGGGTGCTTTCATAATTACTGATTGTCACAAACAAGGCCTTCGACAGTGATGAGGTTACCCTAATGACAGGTGGGGTGAGTTAGACACGGTCATAATGTCTACTGTCAAGTAATTACGAATGAAAGAAAGCCTGGGCATTTGAGTCCGTTGCTTTGCAATGTAAACCTCACAAACAGATAAAAATAATACTAATTATAATCACTTTATTATTCTTTTGATTCTAACAATTATTTATTATTATTAATATATAAGACTATTTGTCTAGCTAAGAATGTAAGTGTTTTTCCGACGAATATTTAGCCGTAAAGTGGCCGTAGCGTGTAAATTATTGGGCTCATGGGGCCTTTTTCAAATGGTAGGTGCGAGCTCGTGTCAAGCAAGATTGGGCTTTCACCCGATGAAAAGCGAGAATAGTTATCTCGCCACGGATTCTCAGCAGCCTATGGGCATCTTGTCCATCTTGAATCCCTATAAGGTAGCCACTTTGTGGTCATTCACGCATACATCTGGTTCACTAAGTCCTTGGCTATTTGTTTGTTTCGCGCTCTCGAGATTACAATAATGTATTTACTTGGTATATTTATTAATTGTGTTTGCTTTGGCTTATATGTACCATTGGCTTGTAGTCTTTCGTAAAATTATTGTTTCACACGTTCGTTACATTACTAGATCTATCAGATCTCTTGCAGGACTTTTGTATTGTGCGTTGAATATAATCGTGTTGTTTCACTCCTTGCGGGAGGATCTAACGTGAAAAGTTCTTTAAGTATACATACATACATACATAGACTCACGCCTGTTTCCCGGAGGGGTAGGTAGGGTTCTTTAAGTATGAGTAGGATAAGTAAACATATTTGCTTCCTACTTAAAACTGAATTCGTGGACATAAAACGAAAATTAGAGATGGATTAGGTCCCTAACGCACAGGCGTTGTAATAAAAAGGAGAACTTGCGTTAGGAGATATGTCGGTACTCGTGGAATCGTAAGCCTCGTAGACGCAAGAGATGGAGGATGGACGGCGCGGTTGCTGCGTGACTCGTTTTAGTGTTGTCCTGCCACTGACATTGACAAAAATGCCTGTTTAAAAAAAGTTGAGCTTCATGAGAAGAATCAGGCAAGAAACTCAGGTCCACTATTGTCATCGTCCTGTTTTATACAATTTTAACAACTCAGGTCCACTATTGTCATCATCCTGTTTTATACAATTTAAGTAAGTAATAACACTGCATTTTCCATATATAAGCTAGTTTGTCCATAATGTTGTCGTTAATTAATATGGTTATTTTAAAATTAATATAAAAGCACAAACTAGACTAGCACAATAATAGAAAAACACAAACAAGAGCTCACATTCACAAAAGACTTAAAAATCTTAAGAAAGAAATAGTCCGTGGGACTGAACAAATTAATCCCAAGCATTTTTATCTTCAATATAATCGAGTACCGAATAGTAGTGGGACAGAATAGTACTCGATTATATTGAAGATAAAAATGCTTGGGATTAATTTGTTCAGTCCCACGGACTATTTCTTTCTTAAGTTTTTTTGACACCATTTGCGCGCAATGTAAGCTATCAATGTGCTTTCCATATTTTAATGAAAAAACACTTATTATAATTAATAAATATCTTTTTATATCGACAACTGAGACATTATTTTATTCCCATCACTACTTACTACACATATTGAACTATCTTCAGTTGCGGTACGAGATATAACCGATATCAATTTTTTTTGGTATTTATAGTTTATTCAAATGTCATAACTGCGTGCAAACCTAGCAAAACATAGTATATTATATAGTTTAAGCCAAATATAAACCAATAAGCTATCTTTCACCCACAAGAACTTCAAAATATATGTCATTGTTTTTTTAAAGATAAAAATGAATTTCAAAACTGTATCTTTAGGAGGCTGATTAAGTCTCAAATGCATCAAATAGTTTCGAGATCTTTTAGGTCTCAAAAGCACCAGCTGAAAGTGCTTTGAAAATGATAGCGCTGTGAACGTGTTAAAGGGTTCTTAAGTTTTATTTATGTAACGCAACGATTCAGTTATACATTGATCATATGTTATACATGTTTCAAACGGCAAAACATTCTATAAAAATAGATAAAAATGATAACAGTGACATATATTTTTATATATCAATAAGTATTTAAGAAATAGTGATTTAATACATCAGAATAATATCATGTGTAGGTATTATGCATTGAATGTAATTTATCAACAAGGGGTTAATCCTTGCTTTCGAGTGAAAATCATGTGCGACACTCCACGCTGTTTCTTACAGCCCGTTCCCATACGACGCGCCGGGCCGGTTATTTCCTCTGTCCGTCTATATGTAACCAGTGTCATATCAATAATTGTTTTGCCACTGACTTTATCCATCTGTTTCCTCGGTCCGCGTACTGGAGATCATTGTTATGCAACTTATCGCCGCACGTCTGTCTCTCTTTACGGACCGGGAAATCAACCGGTCGTGCATTCTACATACTATTTTTTTGTCTTCCCGAATGTTTAAAGAAACCACTACGGCTAGCTACAATTAATTTGCGTATTAGAAAAAGACCATCGATGTTCTAAATTTAAATAACAGTCACATCTGACTACGACTGGAGGTCAAATTCGGTCAAAAATGTTTATTCTTGGTCTACTAAATTTGCACTTTATTAGTTACCCTGCATTGAACGAAGAAGTCAATGTAAACTTAATATAATATATTTGCATTCAATATATTTGTTAAACATAATACATATAACGGTATTTTATTTCAAAATTTTAAAGCTTGGCTGAATTTTAGACTTTTTCAAAACTGTGTCGCGGGTATATTTAAAAACACTCAATAGACACAAAGAAAACTTAGGTTCAAAACAATATTTTCGGTCTGTCAAAAAGTGCATAGGGTTCCCACCAAGAACTTAGGGTCCCAAGCCAACCTCACCTGCAAGTGGTGCACCTGCCGATCAACGGACGAGGCTCTGGCAAACAAAATATCCCGATAAGCGGCAATAGTCTCGCCAGTCGCCACCTATTACGTGGGATCAAAACACTGGCGAAAAGTGGGCGTTTAATATGCCTCTGCCTACCCCTTCGGGGAAACAGGCGTGAGTCTATGTATGTATGTATCAAAAAGTGCTGTCTCGTGTGGGGATTGAACTCACAGTAGTCGAAGTAGTTGTGTTAGTAATTCTTACCGCAGAAGTTGTCATAATTTCACCATTCACTTTCTTAAACGCTGTGCTCTCTTATGTTTAAAACACCGTAGGTATTTTTAAAAGTAACATTACATGTATAAAAAATGCAGGAATATTGTACCAATGTCGTCGTTTCGAAAACTCTAATTAAATTTATATGTATCGAAGCTTTACTTAAGTAAACTCGTCAGTTCTTATTCATATCTAGTAATTTTATAACGTTGTGGCTCTATAATCTATAATTTGATTCAAATGAATTAATTCTATAACGAATATTAAATGAGATCTTTGTCCTGAAACCGGTTCTCTTAAATTTCTATAATATTTTTAATAATCGTTAATTTTCAGTCCTGTCGATTTGGTTCTTTGAAAAACGTCGGCTTAAAAATTACAATGCCAATGGGAATGTTAATGTATTGTTTTTAACCTTTGAATTCTGTTGGATGTATTTAAGCTCGAAATTTAGTGAAGCTGGTGTTCGCATAGAGTACAAAATACTTTTCAGGGTAAATTTGATCACAAGGCCAGAAGGTTCCATGTGAATCAAACTGTATCACCTTTGTGAGTATTCATAGAATTCTGTTTTGTCAACTTGTTTTGTTTTGTGACTGGTCTTCCTTTTTGTAACTTGATAAAGGTTCAGCTTCGTCTAATATTACAATCATTATTTTGTGGTAGCGCTCATAGCGAGACTTGGCTTGCCAGTCGTAACAGATCGGCAAAGTTAAGCAACGTTTGCACAGGGTACTTGGATGGGTGACCGTGTGTGGCATTTTCAGATGAAAATGCCAGCACGGTAGCACCCAGATGTGCACTACCGTGCTTCGGAGGGTACGTCAAGCCGTCAGTCCCGGTTTTTGTCTAAGGATAAGAATCATTAGGCCATATCGGAGGCCTTCGGGCGGTCTGAAAACTCTGACACCAGAGTTGGCCACACACTCATACGAAAAACAAACAAACATTATTTTGTGGATTATATATTGCTTATAAGAATGCCGTCTTCCAAATAAATAAAGAGCCTAAGTAAGAAATCAGCAGAACCTTTATTTGTCCATCTATCGTCCAAATCTAAATAAAATAATTAAGTTCTTGTCAAAATGAACGTCAAATCTTTTGTTCTGTTATCCCATTAGTACATTCTCAAACTGAGTGTCTTCAATCAAGTTAAACAGATCTAAATGGCGATATTATAAGCAAACGATGTTCGGTTGTGTAAACAAAAAGTAAATGACAATGAAAGATACAAGTAGGTAAACTAAAAGGTTTAAGTAACAAATAATTTATTAAACTAACGAATGTACCCGTATTGTATGTAGAATTATTTGCTAAAGAAGTTCGACGTAAAATAATTTATTAAAATATCTTTGTAAGAATATTTAAATTTTAAAGTTCATGAATATGTGCAGATACAAGCTACCTTGCGGTCTCACTCCGACTTGTTGTTTCGTTCCGTTATTTTAACTTCGTTAATAACTCAAATAAATTAATTCATCAGAACGAGTGCAATAAACGTTAAAGTTGGTGTTCCTGTTGATTTTTGGGTGTTTGCTATAAATACTTCTTGTCTTAAAGATATTTTGAAAAATATATTTTTATGTTTAAAAGATTCGCTTGATGCAATTTTTTGACATAATTGCTCCATTCCTATTGAATAAGGATTCTCTTATATGCTTCTCGTATTTAGTACACTGTTATGGTTAGCCTAGAAAGCAGTATCCAACTCAGTGCCCAAAGCTAAAATTTGCATGCAACCAGCATAACGGTAGAACGATGAAGAAAAACGAAAAACAAAGAAAACGAAAACGTTTTATTTCGAAACACATCTAAGGCGATCTTTGTATTAGCTCATATTATCCTATACATAAATAATCAAACATAATTTACCGAGAAACCGTTATCAGCAGAGCCTTCTTAAGCATGAGGTTAATATATATTTGCACGAGTATTCTGGTTAATACAGATTACTTTGTCAAATGAAGCCCCATAATACGTTGTTGCTAAGGCATGTAGTTCAACCGAGTTACATAATTCATCAACATATATAAAATAGAGGATGCCCGCAGCTACGCTCGCGCATTTATCCCGATCCCGTGGGAATTTCGATAAATCCCTTCTTAGTGCTCCCTTATGATCCTCAAGGAACATACATGTTAAATTTCAGCTTCTTGCGCCTAATAGTTTTGGCTTTAGCTTGTCTGTCAGTCAGTCAGTAACGCAAAATTTTTATACAGCGTGTTGATATGCATTTGCAAAATATTTTAAGCGGTGCATATACTACTATAACTGAATACAAATACATGAAAAAATAACTACCTAAATCTTAAAAAAGAATATTGTCTGTCATACATTTTAAAAATCAGCTTGGTGTATTGACCGCTGCCGCCACTCAGCTGATCGTTACGAGCTCGCATTGGAGGTACCTAACACATACATGCACACATACATACCATGCAGTCTTATTCTGCACTAGTCAACAGTTTATTCTGATTAACTAGCTAAGTAACATTTAATGAAAATAGGGTTGTATATCATCGCCAACGACAACCCAGCCATTCATCGCACACTGTTTGAAATAATTTTAGGTGAATAAATATACTTTCTATATTGTGCTATTAAAATATTTTGCAAATGCAGATCAACATATTATTATATATTAATATACAGATTCTTACGTTACTGACTGACTGACAGACAACGCACAGGAGAAAGCAGCTGAAATTTGGCATTATACGTTCCTTGGAAATCGTAGGGGTGCACAAAGAAGGGATTTCCCGAAATTCCCTGGGGATCGTTGTCGCTAAGGCAAGTAGTTTCAGACAAGTTACATAATTCATCAATATATAATAATAATAATAAGCTTACAAATCGCAGGGCAGCTTTGTGGCGAGCTGAATGAGTGTGGCGACACTGCGGTCCCGAATGCTTCAGAGGGTCGGTCAGTGCTTCATGTCCGGCTTGCCTTTGTTGGCTGGTTGGAGTGGATATCCAAGAGCGCCAGCAGAACTCTCAACTCTGGCTTGCCTTGGTCGGCCGGCCAGAGGGAAGCCGCAAGAGCTATTAGCTCGGGGGTGGAAGTGTCATTCTCAAGGGCGTAACTACGGGGAAACCCGCTTCGGGTCTCCGTTGTCACAAGACCCGCGATGGCGAAACCGGTGCCGCACCGATCGACACCCCTAGCCACTCGCAACGGTGTTGCCCTCTGGCTGCCTTTATGGCAGCCTTTGTTAGCAATAGTAGTATGGGCGGCTGTTTAGAGAGGGCCCATCTAGTGTGTTGTCGAGTCACCACCTGCCACGCGGACGGATGCTATAGGAGTATCACTGGCAGGTGCCGTTTGTTATCCATAGTACCATTATTTTCAGTCCATCAAACATCCATCGCCATAACCCAGTTAAATTAGGTTCCACATCATCACAATAGTCCTACATGTTCTGTGGCTAGTCCATAGCTGTACTCAGTAGTGCAGTTGTGCAAACTCCGCAGCATGTATCCCATCCCATATTAGATTAAAACGCTCTACGGGCCTCTGCACGTTAGATCCATATCCCCGTGTAAGCCTATCAAAGGACCGGTTATTCTTCTGACACCAAAGTTAGAAGAATAGCCGTGAGGGAAGAGAAACATAATAATAATAACACAGCGTACCGTAACAGAATACTGCCTTTGTTTCAGGCCCTTGAACCAGCTGTTAATGTTTCTATGCAACGACTATCAGATCAAGTGCGCGCTATCCAGCGATGTCACTTGTTGGATGACGAGGCACTTGAGCGGCTACGCTTGGACGCACAGTGTAGGTATGTTGTCCCTACCTCTTCTGACACTGTACCAATGGTGGACCCAGAATCAATACAACATGTGGAGGAGGAAATGGATAATGTAACTATAAATGTGAGTACCCAGTACATTGTTAATTTGTGGAGCGCTTTGGAGGATGCGTTACGGGATTACACCGCCAGACCATCGGCCTCGTCTGCCACGACTGCCCACGCATAAAAAAAACCTAGCGCTGGTGTGCACCCTGGACTTAATGCTGGCTAATTATTTTAGTGACAGCCGGGACCTAACAGATACGCATTCAATTTACAGAATTGAATGCGTATCTGTTAGGTCCCGGCTCCGCTCCCTGCGGTGCTATTGCGGTATGTCGCGTAGCAGGGGTCAACTTTAAGAATGATTCTGTTGCGCGCCCAAAACCAAACATACCAGCATGGCAGTGCAGAATTGAACGACGTATCAATGAGACTAGGGTGCTCATCGGCAAGTTGGTATGCTTCAGATCGGGTAATCAACGCCCGTGGGTGATGCGCTTCGTGAGACGTGCGTTTTTGGGGACTGAGATTAGACCTCAAGAATACATTACACGTGTCACGGAGCGCATCGACTTTCTGAAGCAGAAAGTTTATGCGTGGGCAAGTCGTCTTCGCATCTGCGAAGACGACACGCTTCTTGTATCTCCAAGAAGCGTGTGGAAGGGTATTCCCATCATCGTATGTTCCAAAGTGATCAGAAGTCTGTTTATAGAACTTGGGAACAATCAGACCAGTGGAAATAATTAAGTTCTTGGGTGATGGCGATCGGCCGGGCTATGCCGACATTATAGCCTTCTGGCGTAAAATCTGGTCTTCGCCTGTTGCCCATACTCAGGGTGATTGGATGTGTCAAGTAGAGCGAGCATGTGAACCTATTGAGAGGATGGAAGCTGTTAATATTGAAACTGCAGACGTAGCCAATGCCATACGTCCGGCATCAAACTGGAAGTCACCGGGACCGGACGGACTACATAACTTTTGGCTAAAATAGCTTCGTAGTTCACATGATTGCTTGGCTTCACAGTTTCAGTCATCCTTAGAGTCTGGATTGTTACCAAGTTTTATGACTAAAGGCATTACTAGCTGCTCCACAAGTCGGGGAGCACCGCAGATCCCACCAATTATAGGCCAATCACGTGCCTACCAACAATATACAAATTATTTACGTGCATTTTGACAATGAAAATTAATGTACATATCTGTCAATAAGATCATGTCAGTATGTCAGAATGGATGTAAAAGTGGGGCCCGCGGTACTAAGGAGCTACTCCTCATAGACATGGCCATTAGCCAACAGGCTCGCTGTGGCTGAAAGAATCGGTCCACATGATAGACTACAAGAAGGCCTACGACTGTGTGCCTCATTCATGGCTTCTGAGGGTGCTGGAATTGTATAAAGTAGATACAAATCTATGCACCTTCATGAGGTCGTGTATGAGGCAGTGGAGAACGGTTCTTCACTATCCAGGGTGTCGACAGAGTCTCGGAAACGGCGACCTTATTAAGACAGAGCGGGGTATCTTTCAAGGTGACAGCCTGAGTCCCTTGTGGTTTTGCCTAGCCTTGAATCCCCTTAGCACATTGCTGGGAGATTCTGGGCTAGGTTACAAGTAAAGTATATCCCACTTGTTATACAGGGATGATCTGAAATTATTTGCCTGCAGTGATTCCCAACTGACAGCGCTACTGAGGGTCACTGAAAATTTCAGTAGTTCTATCAGGATGGAATTTGGTCTAGATAAATGTGCAGTTATGCATGTATGTTATGTAGTTATGGTGTTTTCGTCTTGCTAATAGCGAGTACTTGCACAGACACAACCAAGTAGCCAGGATCATACATCAGCAACTGGCTCTGAGATACAGGCTTGTGGATGCCGAAGTGCCATATTACAAGTACATCCCTGAGCCAGTTCTCGAGAATGGTCATGCAACACTGTACTGGGATCGATCTATTGTCACAGATAGGACTGTTGTTTGCATCAGGCCTGATATTGTGATAATAGATCGATCAGAACGCCGCGCAATGATTGTAGACATCACTATTCCTCATGATGAGAATCTCGTGAAAGCAGAAAAAGACAAACAAGAAAAATATTTGGACTTGGCTCACGAGATTGCCGATATGAGGGATATTGATTCGGCAATCATTGTTCCGATAGTTATTGTTAGGATAGTGTCCGTTAATGGACTTATAGCGAAAACCCTCGAACGCCATCTAGAGAGGTTTAAACTAGGCAGCTGGGTCAAGAGTTTGATGCAAAAGGCAGTAATTCTGCAAACGGCTCACATTGTGAGGAAATTCCTATCTCTGGAGTCCTAACCGCCGGTGACTTGGATCCTATTCCCGTCGTCGGTGGGAATCTATTTTTATATTTTTAAAATGTCATTTTGATTTTTAGAGTGTTATATTTAAAAATGTAAAAAATAGGAGAATTATGTAAATAAAGAGAATAATAATAATGTGATGGCCAAAAAAGAATAGGAAATTAAGAATTTGGACGAGATTGTCGACATGTGGGATGTAGACTCGGCGATTATTATACCCGATAGTCGTGTCAGTTAATGGTCTCATTGCCAAGAGCCTCGACCACCATCAAAAGAGGCTCTCGTTAGGCGGCTGGATCGAGTCCTCCATACAGAAGGCAGTATTGTTGGACACGACGCGCATAGTTCGGAGGTTCCTCTCTCTGGAGCCCTAAATACCGGTGGCTTGGTTCCTGTGCCCGGTACCGGTGGATCTCCGTGGTCCTATTTTATATGGTTAAATTTTATTTTTAATTTATTAAAGTGATTTAATTATGTAAAATAAGGCAATGAGAAAATAATTAATAAAGAGGAATAATAATAATAATAATGATCAGAAGTCTGTTTATAGAACTTGGGAACAATCAGACCAGTGTGTGAGTGATAGTGATCAGCCAGAGGATGCCGAGGTTATAGCCTTCTGGCGTAAAATCTGGTCAAGGCCTGTCACTCATACTGAGGATGATTGGATATGTCAAGTAGAGCGAGCATGTGAACCTATTGAGAGGATGCCAGATGTAAATATTGAAACTGCAGACGTAGCCAATGCCATCCGTACAGCATCGAACTGGAAGTCACCGGGACCGGACGGCTTACATAACTTTTGGTTCAAATGGCTACGTAGTTCACATGCTTGCTTGGCTTCACAGTTTCAATCATCCTTAGAGTCTGGTTTGTTACCAAGTTTTATGACTAAAGGCATTACCCACTTGCTCCACAAGTCGGGTAGCACCGCGGATCCCACCAATTACAGGCCAATCACGTGCCTACCAACAATATATAAATTACTTACATCCATTCTAACAAAGAAAATTAATTTACATATATCAGACAATAACATCATGTCGGTATGTCAGAATGGATGTAAGAGTGGGGCCCGCGGTACTAAGGAGCTACTCCTCATAGACATGGCCATTAGCCAACAGGCTCGCCGTAACCGAAAGAGTCTGTCCACATGCTGGATAGACTACAAGAAGGCCTACGACTCTGTGCCTCATTCATGGCTTCTGAGGGTGCTGGAATTGTATAGAGTAGATGCAAATCTATGCGCCTTCCTGAGGTCATGTATGGGGCAGTGGAGGACGGTTCTTCACTATCCAGGGTGTCGACAGGGTCTTGGTAACGGCGAACTTATTAAAATAGAGCGGGGTATCTTTCAAGGTGACAGCCTGAGTCCCTTGTGGTTTTGCCTAGCCTTGAATCCCCTTAGCACATTGCTGGGAGATTCAAGGTTAGGTTACAAGTTGCGCAGGAATGGTCAAGCTATATCCCACTTGTTATTCATGGATGATCTGAAATTATTTGCCTGCAGAGAATCCCAACTGACAGCGCTACTGAGGGTCACTGAAAACTTCAGTAGCTCTATCAGAATGGAATTTGGTGTAGATAAATGTGCAGTTATGCATGTAAAACAAGGTAGGGTAGTGCAATCTGATGGTGTACATCTATCAGATTTCACTCAGTTTAGATCAATCCTCGCAACTGATACCTATAAATACTTGGGTATGTCGCAAGCTTTGGGCATCAACGAGACAGACATGAAACAAGCGTTGCGGGAGCGCTTCTTTGGTCGCCTGAAAAAAGTCCTGAAGAGTCTTCTTTCAGGCGGCAACAAGGTGCGAGCCTGTAACGGTTGGGTCATGCCACTCTTGATGTACTCTTTCGGCATACTCAAGTGGACTCAGACTGAACTGGACGAGATTGATAGGCGAGTCCGTTCACTGTTGACCACATATCGAATGCATCACCCACGTTCGTCTGTAATGAGGTTGTACATCCCGCGGAAGTGCGGGGGCCGAGGGTTTCTAAACGCTAAGACCCTACACAACCGCGAGGTGTACAACCTTAGGGAATATTTTCTTAAGGGCAGTGTGGATGTGCATCGGGATGTGGTTGCAGTTGACGGTGGCCTAACCCCGCTCTCTTTGGCGAAAGAGAACTGGCGCAGGCCTGTAGCTTTAGGCGTCGACGACCGCAGGCTTGTGTGGCAGAGCAAGGAGCTGCATGGTAGATTCTACCGGGCCCTTCACGGACCTGATGTAGATCAACTAGCTTCTGTGGCCTGGCTACGTTTTGGTAATCTCTTCGGAGAAACCGAAGGTTTTGTCTGTGCAATTGCAGATGAAGTTATCAAGACGAGAAATTACCGGAGGTATATCATGAGGGACGGCACAGTAGATATGTGTCGAGCTTGCAACCGACCTGGTGAGTCCCTCAGGCATATAGTCTCCGGTTGTTCTCGTCTTGCTAATAGCGAGTACTTGCACAGACACAACCAAGTAGCCAGGATCATACATCAGCAACTGGCTCTGCGATACGGGCTTGTGGACGTCGAGTTGCCATATTACAGGTACAGCCCTGAGCCAGTTCTCGAGAATGGTCATGCAACATTGTACTGGGATCGTTCTATTGTCACAGATAGGACTGTTGTTTGCAACAGGCCTGATATTGTGATAATAGATCGATCAGAGCGCCGCGCAATGATTGTTGACATTACTATCCCACATGACGAGAATCTCGTGAAAGCAGAAAAAGATAAACAAGAGAAATATTTGGACTTGGCTCACGAGATTGTCGATATGTGGGATATTGATTCAGCAATCATTGTTCCGATAGTTGTGTCCGTTAATGGACTTATAGCCAAAACCCTCGAACTCCATCTAGAGAGGTTGAAACTAGGCAGCTGGGTCAAGAGTTTGATGCAAAAGGCAGTTCTTCTGCAAACGGCACGCATTGTGAGGAAATTTCTGGCTCTGGAGCCCTAACCACCGGTGACTTGGATCCTATTCCCGTCGTCGGTGGGAATCTATTTTTATATTTTTAAATATCATTTTTACTTTTTAGAGTGTTATATTTAAAAATGTAAAATATAGGATAAATATGAAAATAAAGAGATAATAATGATACCCTCTCTGGGGCAGTCGTTATCTCAACATGAGACTAACGCAAACTCAGAGGGCAGAGTAACGGCTTTCAAACATCACCTTCATTTTGTGATAAGTACAAAAAAATTATTACAAGATGAACAGAAAGCTCACAAACTGCAGGGCAGCTTTGTGGCGAGCTAAATGTGTATGACGACACTGCGGTCCCGAATGCTTCAAAGAGCCGGTCAGGGCCTCGTCTCCGGCTTGCCTTTGTTGGCTGGTCGGAGTGGATTGCCAAGAGCGCTCGCAGGCTTGCCTTAGTCGGCTGGCCAGAGGGAAGTCGCAAGAGCTATTAGCTCGGGGGTAGAAGTGTCATTTTCAAGGGCGTAATTACGTGGAAACCCGCTCCGGGTCATGACGCGCGATGGCGAAACCGGTGCCGCACCGCTCTACACCCCTAGCGACTCGCACCGGTGTTGCTCTCTGGCTGCCTTTATGGCAGACTTCGTTTACCATGGTGGCTATTTAGAGAGGGCCCATCTAGTGAGTTGGCGAGTCACCGTCTGCCCCTTTTCGACGTTATATAAGAGTACTTGGGGCAGACGCCGGTTTTCATCCATAGTTTCCATATTCACTTATCAATTCAACACCCATCACACTAGCCCAGAGTAATTAGTTTCCATACAAGTAGCGATAATCCTACACCTGCTGCGGCTAGTGCAGGTCTGTACTTCATAGTGCAGTTATGGAGGCCCCACTGTAGGTGTCCCACCACATCCCAGATGAAAACTCTCAAAGGGCCTCTGCGCGTTGGACCTATGTCTCCGTGTACGCCTGACAAAGGGTCGTGTACTTTTTTAACACTATATGTAAGAAAAGTACGCGTGAAAGAGAAACAAATAATAATAATATTCTACCACATTCAAACAACACCATCTAGTCCCAAACTAAGCAGAGCTTGTACTATAGGTACTAGATAATGCATAAACATACGTAAGTAGGTACCTATATACTTTCTTTTTTGTAATTACATACATATTATACATAGAAACACCCAGACCAAGACAAACATCCATGTTCATGCACACAAATGTTTGACTTGAGCGGGAATCGAACCTGCGACCTTCGACGTAGCAGTCGCTTACACTCCCGCTACGCCAACCGGCCGTATATAAAATGCTTTTGGTACTGACTGACTGACAAACAACTACTAGGCGCAAGAAGCTGAAAATTGGCATGTATGTTCCTTGCAAAGCGCAAAGGTGCACTAAGAAGTGATTGCCAGAAATTCCCATGGGATCGAGAGCGGCGATAGCCCAGTGGTGTACGTAACGGACTGCTGAGACGATGGTCTCGGGTTCGATCCCCAGTTACCCCGGGCATACACCTCTGACTTTTCGAAGTTATGTGTGTATTAAAAATGTTAATTGTCGCTCGCTTAATAATGTGCCCGGTAGATGGCAATAGGCTCGCCCCCTATTACATTGGGACCTAAACATAACTGGCAAAACATGGGTGTGTAATACACCTCTATCTACCCCTTCGGGGATAAAAGGCGTGAAGTTATGTTATGTCCCACGGGATCGGGCATAAATGGCTAAATAAAAAAATTGGGCAAGTGCGAGTCGGACTCGCGCACGAAGGGTTCCGTACCATCATCTATAAAAGAAAATCACGTTCGTTGTATGTATACTTCTTTATAAGTTTCTACCTGTTTATTAAGATCGATTAACAAATTGCTTAAAAATTACGTTTGTTGTATGGGAGCCCCCCTTTATTATTTACTTTTTTTAAATTTATTTATTTATTTTGAAAGGTAATATACAAATACATATTCTGTAAAAATTTAAAGCATCTACCTTTTACAGTTAGTAATTTTGAGCAAAAAATACGAAAAAAAACACGTTTTTTGTATGGGACCGCCCCTTAATATTTATTTTTTTTATAATTTTAGTATTTGTTGTTATAGCGGCAACCGAAATACATAATTTGTGAAAATTTCAGCTTTCGAGCTATCATGGTTTATGAGATACAGCCTGGTGACAGACAGACAGACAGACAGACAGACAGCGGAGGCTTAGTAATAGGGTTCCGTTTTTTACCTTTTAGGTACGGAACCTTAAAAAAACATGTGCGGGCGTAGGTACAAGCATCCTTTTGTATATCACTCTATCCAAGTTACGCTCGTTTCACATAAAGGATAAGTGGTAAGTAAATAAATATTATGAGAGGCAAGGATAAGTAAGAAGAGCTTAGATGGCATTTGTCGCTAGGATTAATTCTGACCAATCGATCATCATTTAATAAGGAACGTTAATTACTTCAGTATCAGTAAAATATATACAAGTGATTGAGTGGCTGTAATAGTCGGAGCTCCATAGACAATGAAAGATTTGTTCATTATATAAAAAAGGGGATAAAAAGAGTAATTCGGAGTTTTATCGTTCGTTCTTTCGATTGCGAATGAGGCTTACTATAGAATCATTGAATAATCAATACTTATGTAAATATGTAGTTCATAAGCATCACAAATGACGTAAGAGGCTTTCAATGTGACGCAGCGTAATTACTTGGAATCGCTTACCTTTGTTCTCGTCAATAAATTAATAGCGTTTGCCTTCTGCCACCGCTTATTTATTGTCCAACAAGATTTGCCTGAATAACAGATTTCACGGGGCGATAGCCGCTTGCCCTGCATTTAATTTAGCCATTGTATAAAACACTGCTGTACTTTATACCTCATTATGGTATGGCGTAACTATTTAGTAATCTGTGGTATGGCTCTCATTACAATTAAATAACAATAATAAAGAAAAGTGATCTATTGTCCATATTGCTTTTAAATCTATAATAGAAAAAGAAAAAAGAAATATATTGTTTTATATCTCCGTGGTCCGTATGCGACTGCTGATCGGAGGTCCCGGGTTCGATTCCCGGGTCGGGCAAAAGTGGTACTGGGTTTTTCCGAATTCTCAGTAGCAGCACGGAGTCTGGTGATGTGCCCAGTAACGGCAATAGGCTCGCCCCCTATTACGTGGGACCTAACCCATGAATTTCTTGGCAAAATCTGGGTGTTATATTACACCTCGGCGTACCCCTTCGGAGATACAGACGTGAGTCTATAAATAAATAAAAAAATATATATATTTCTTTTTTCTTTTTCTATTATAGCATTAAAAGCAAAATAATAGGGATAATAATTGGTTACAAAATTTAAAAAATGCAGCTGTATGTTACATTCACTGAAAAATGTAATCAATTTCAAACGTTCAATTTAGCGTAACTTGACTTGCCGGTCGTAATAGGTCGGCAAAGTGGAGCATCAGGAATAACTTGGAACTGTGACCGAGTATGGCTTTTTAATCAGAGCGCTACCGTGCTTCGGGTACACGTAAGGTCTTGTGTCAGAACAACAACGGCCCTGAACACTTCACTACGAGAGCGGTAGTTAACAAAAAAATCATTTCAAAGCTTTGACAGGGTTTTCATTTAACCACGTATCCGACCGAGTACTTTTATGCAGCTTTCGGTCTAAAAACGTCACTAAATCTAGTTAGAGTTAGAGCACGTGAGTCGTACGTACAATATTAGTAACTAAATAATTAATAGGCCGAGTAAAACGGTATAAGTACATACTTTTTGTAGGCGAATCTTCTCGGGTCGAAACCGACGATGAACTCCGGACAGGACTGGAAGGCGGTGCTGGCGGCAGGCGTCTCGTCCCAGCACGAGAACCCGTCGAATATCCGAGGGCACCAAACATCATTGTCTGTTCAACAAAAAACTGATAAGATAGGCCGAGTCGTGTACTAATCTATATTTAGGTATCTTACTGTGTTTTCAAATAGAAATTAACAAGCACAATAGGCTCAATCTGCTAATCTAGCAAAGAAATGAGCTTGCTGAGAAAGTTATTGGTATGATCATTAAAAACCAACCAAGTTTATGTCGAGCCCCGCACTACTATATTCATTTTATCGCTTGCAAGTGGTTTACTAAATATTTCGAAAATGGAGCACTAAATAAAAAAAGCAGTGAAAGTAAACTCTTAGTGTTTTTGAATTACCTTTCTATCGATACCCGTTTTCTCATTTGGGTGCATGGGAGCCACCAGTAAACGCGAAGTTTCTCAAAATTGTATCGTCAGTTTTGTCCGTGTGATGTCAAATTTCAGATTTTGCGTAAATCCGGACGGACGGATATAGCGAAACTATAAGAATTCCTTGTAGTTTACTACCAAACCCTTAAAAGAACCAGTGCAACATACTTTTTGCAAATACAAAATAAGATGACTTGCAAGTCGTAGAGTATAAAAAATATCAAAATGTTAACTGTTCCCAAGGCGTTATTTCTAAAAACTTTGGATAACAACGTTGGCCAAAATATCATCATAATACAATTTAGCTGGGTCGGTCGGTCTAATAAAGAAAACTGAAGATTACGATATAAATTTTAATAAATTACCTAAGGGCAGAAAGTATAAAGTGCCTAATCTTTTAGGGCGTGTTTGTGCATAACATTACGTAGGCCTCGCAGCAAAAAGATGAGTTGCCTAATTATTTAATGGATGTGGCACTGTCAACAGCCATTTGAGGAATGTGATCGATGTAAGTTAAAATAATTAATTATTGGATGGTCTCGTATCCATTTATGAATTGAACAGTACAAACTTAGAAAAATCCATTAACATGAAAAAGCATCACGGATTGTAGATAGTTTCAAAGAATTCGTTTAAGGTTTGTTTTGCTTCTAGGTGTCTCTACAAATATTTACAACTTATGTAAGTATTAAGTACTTACAGTAATGTTTAATTAAACATTTTACGGTCACATAATATACTTATTTTATTTTTAAATGCTTATACGGAATTCGTCCATTCATTTCATTGGCCACGCCAATGTAGTATCATACCATGGATCTGTAAAACTGTCTTGTAAATAAACGTACACTGTGAGTAATCCAACCGTTTGCGTCTGAGAAAATGCAAATAGGAATGAAGAGGAGAGGTAATGTTTATTAAATACTAGAATCAGAATTTATAAACGAAAGAAATCAGTGAATGGGTTAATATACGATAATAGAATAAACTGTATTGTAATATATTATTATGTTAAACTATTATACGGAAATCAACATTTATTTTAAATAAAAATCGATCTCTGATACGACGTAATCAGTTTAGTCGCAATGTGTTTTGTCCATGGAGTCATGTAGATGACTTTTAGCTTAGTTGGGTTCGAAATGCGGAGCTGTCGTTGACACACTGCTTCGTAGGTATTCAATTTGTCAACATTTTTTATATTTTATTTCTCACTGTCAGATTTTATTTCCTACTGATAAAGTATATCCACATTGCAATAATTGGCTCTGCTGAGGCACTCACTGATATAGTAAAATGAAAATGTTATATTCATGAAATTCGTCTGCGATTATAAACCTCGCTAATCCTACTTAATAACATTTTAATTAATCTTTTATGCAACGTACACATATCTGGTTCAAATAAATGAAATATTTTATTATCTTACCGATATAATTGTCACTAAGGATCTTGCTGTGGGTGGCATTTTCTCTGTAACATTTTCTGCGTAGACTTGCAAACAGCTGATACTTGGGATCATTTTCATACAAGGCAATGCGACTGCGGTTGTATGTTGAGTTTGTCATTTCTCTTACAGTTTTCTACTGTGTGCTCATACTGACACTACACTTAGACTGTTTATAACCGTTGATGGTTGTGTGTAATCATGATTGTCCGATCACCAACGTCGGTATCTGTAACAAGAGATTTAGATAAATTCATTTATCTAAGTTTATAATGGTGATCTAAAGCGAAGATTATCTACTGTTAAAATGGTTCTTATTTGTTTACAAACATGATCAATTTATCTGTAAGTAATTGTTGATGGATAAACGTGTTGGTTTTTATCCCATTTCGGAATTGGTAGTTTACTTAAAAATGTAGGTACTTTATCTAATGTTTTGAGGGACAGTAAACGCGACTAAATTGAGCTTGAATAGTTGTGACGCCTAAAGGTTTCTTAATGTTTTTGAAAGTGTAATAAAATATATGACACAACAACAGTTTCAGTTTTCAGTTTTATTCAGTCAAATTAGTATTAGTGATGCATTACTGAGCATCAATAAATAATTTATGATATAATAAACTAAATTCGCATACACTATTATCCAAGGTTGAACATAAAGAGATTTTGCTCAGCTCCAAATAAATCATGGTTGTGTAGGCGCGCATACATAGCGATCGTTCGTGACAAATTGCTAAAGAAAAGTAACGACAAGCAAAAGGCACTTCACAGAAACTATGTGGAGGAAATTCAGTTAGACGAAAGTCAACTTCACACAAAGCCGACAAGTAATAAAAGGGCTCCATCGCACTATAATGTACAATAAAATAATGTTAGCCCCATGTTTATGTGTTAGAAAAGTTTACCTCCAGCAAGTAGAGTGCTTCAAACGAGTGATCTATCCCAGAAGCAAGAGCTATGGCGTACTAAAGTTAATAATAAATACACGTTTTACCTGTAATGAGAGTTTTATTGCCCAAATGTAAGATTTTATGGTTTATTCAAAAATAATTCGATGGGTGCACCCGACTTATGTATAAAGAATATTCGCGATTCTTATCTCGGTATAGCAAAGATATGGTGAAGATAAATATTGAAACCGCCAACAACACCGTTTACACTGCACGCGTGATGAAAAACGCACTTTTAAAACAAATAAACACTGCAAACATTTCTATTCTTTGCGATTACCAGCACGCATATTGTACATATTTTTATACCATTTTATTTATACATATAAGTGGCAACAATGGAATTTTGTTGTTATGAACACACAGTTCCTAATGCTATCAAACAGACACATGCAATGTGAATGTTTCTAATCGAAATTACTACGCCGAGATAACGCACAGATGTATGTTAACACGTATCATTAGCACATATCGTATTTTTTATTTTTACGTGTTGTCTAATATCTGTCTGTGCGTCTGAGTAGAGAGTTTAGAGTAATATTTGTACAGAATCTGAATATATTGGTATACTTTTAGAGATATCAGCATTATTGGGAACCTATGTCACACGAGTAAAGGCGGACAAAAGTCAGAACCAAAAAGTTATCTTTATTTCTGGAGCAAGTCGCACTACATCCAAAGATAATTTATGTCAAGATGGCGCGGCCTTCAAACATTTCACACATTAGGCCTTCGCTTTCAGTGTACGCAATGGACATTGGACATGTTTGACATCCTGGTACTATAATACAAGGTACATATAGTTTTATTATATTAGCAGGTATCTATAATTATCTTATCGTTACTTGTTGGTTATCACTGTGGCTTCAATTCTTTTTTCGGTATTTAACCTGTACACTTTAGAGTGTTCGTTAAGACTTTCACGATAACGGATTCTAAACTAGTGCGGTAGTTGCGTTTTTAAATTAAGAGAAATTCAGATATAAATAATGACGTGCTCGCAAGTTATAAATTTCAGTGGTATACTGTAGAACTGTATTTACTGCCGTATGATAAAACTCTATTATTAGTTTATTGACGACTTAATTTCGAAGATTATCGCGTCGCAACGCGTCGTATTTTATTGCTGACCGATTTGCGTCTAGATTACGGTTAGGCAGCCACAATTGCTTTCGACATTTTTTAATGTTTCGGTATGCCTACAAATAGAACCCATTGCGGTAAACCATCTATGAAGATGTACGATAATTAGCAAAGGCTAGACATATAAACGTGTTATTTAATCTGACCCCAAGACGAGGCTAAGTGACACTAAAAACTAGTGCGTAATAATGTGCCCTAATCACCCGATAAGTGTAAATTACGGTTTGGTCAGGTTAATATTCGAACCGTAAGCATTTACGTTTTATTCCTATGTTTCTGACTAGGATTTGAGATCGAATTTTGAGTAGGTACATTTCTCAATAAGTATAAAATTGTTACTCAAGACATTAAAAAACAAACTAAATTCAAAATTGAATGCACTAATAGGGATACGCGGTTGCCCGCAACCGGGTATCCCACTGCCAAAATAGGGTTGATGGCCCATAGCTTTATTTTTATTCCCCTAAAAGCGATCGGGGCACTCTCTACGGTACTACGTTAGTGCGATATATGTGTGACCTGCCCCACCTCATAGATCACGTCTATCTGCAATTATCATGGCTAGCTACTCTCGAAATGGAAATGCGACAATGGACTGAAGTCTCAAATTAAAGGCCCGGCATCGTTAGCTTTGAAACACAAGTTTCGCAAGTATGTTAATTAATACGATGGCCCATTGAAAAAGTGTATAAATCTTTTTGATATCAAAGAATCAAAAAGTTTAAAAAAATCATCATCTACTTAGTAAAAAAATATATCAGAATGTACGAGCATAATTAAACATTTTAGACGAAACCTCTCTTTCTTATTATTTACTAGCTATTATATCCGCGTTACTATAGGCTACTACTTCTCATAGAAACACGGGGCCCATTGAGGACCGTTATCGATAAATAGACTATCCGACACTAATGTATTTATTGGAATCAAACCAGTGCAAGTGGTTCATGAGATTAGCACGTTCAACTAAACAAACAAACTCCTGAGGTTCATAATATTTGTATAGACTTATTATTTATAGAACTTGCTATCATCGAGCGTAAACATCATAAACCAGGACACAAAAGACAGTGCCAGATATAGAAATGAGAGATCTGTTAACGTGTTATCACTAGCGTAAATAAAATCTATTAGCAGAGCTTCTGAATAGGGTATTCAATTATCGATGTGCTAATAGTTAACGCGAAGTACACAAATTAATGTACGGTTTGAGAAATTTGGTGCTCTGAAATCCATTCTGCTTATTCGTGTCAATGATTTCTTTCAGCTATATGACACCTGCATAATACCCGACCACTCCAATTGCGTTAGGAGTGCCCCACGAAAGCTCTGCCACAGTGCAGGTGCAAATGAGCCATTGTCTGCTCCAGCTCACCGCAATCACACTGAGCAAGGTCCGGGTTCCTGAACCCCCTATCCATATATAAAATATTTGGTAACCTATTGTTTGGCATACAAAATAATATCACTTTAAACCAAATACCAGTGGTATTAGTTTATGGTCTTAAAACGGCATACATCTTAGTTACTAGAAAAATAGAATTTATAAATTCTTTTAGCACAGGAGTATGATTGATGTTGGGACTTGTGAGCTTGTGCTTAAGTTGTACCGGCTACGCGCAGATTTCAGTGTTAAAGTTATTTTGTGCTAAACTATCGTCAAGCATGCGTTTATTTGATACGAGTGATATAGCTGACGTTGTTACATCTTAGGTGTAACTGCACTACTGTCTACATTGCTCCAGAGACATCGTATATTTCGGCGCCTGGGCACCCTCACTCGTCAGGACACCCCAGGAACCATAAATGAAACTAGTTAAATTCACTGCAATATATTTCTTGAACTTCACGAAATCACGATACGAATGTCCGAACCAAAAGTGTCATGGCCGCCCGCCGTCGCATCAACATAACTTAGTATCAAAACATATTCAATAATACATAATATTTAAATTATCGTATGTATGAGCTTTCAATTAATCTTTATAATTAAGAAACAATATAGAATTACAGTTCCTTTATTATTTAGAAAATTACAAAAATGTGTTCCCAACACATTTTTATTACAACACATGTTTATTAAAGACGATATCAACCAATACTGCGTTAAGAAATATATGTAAATACAGAAATGTAACACAATTTATATAATATTAATTACAAGCAAATGCAATTAATATTTTACTGGTTATTTAGTTAAAATTACATTTAAATAATATTAACTTCCGGTTTAGTTATAATTTAGTCATCTAGATGGCTCTGCTCTACGTTTATGCTTAGATCTACAATAAAACAAACCATCTCCAGTGCGCCCATATATACATAGTCGTATTCCTATGTTAGTGACATGACATGATAATGAGAGTCTTGTTTATTATCTCATAGAATCAAATGAGATAGACATGTTTAGTTTCTTTTTTCTACTACGCATGATACATCCCATGTGATGTTGACGAATTAGTCTACACGTAATCAATGCTGTAGCAACTACAAAGAAAAGAAACACATTATGGGTGACTTACGTAACCAGCAAAGTGTTGTAAGATGTTTTCGTTTTGTCACATTGCCAAGAGTACTGGAACATTGTTTACAATATTGGACGTTGTTATTATCATGTCACGTTGACACGGCAACTTTTAATTTAGTAGAAACGCTCGACAAAATTTGAGCAGTACCTGATCGTGAAGAAACACTTTGTAGCACTCTAATCAAATGAATTCTTTTATCGGACAAGGGATGTCTGCCACTGCCTTAAATATTCCCTTATGGATTTTATTTCTATGGCGAGTACTTGAGGCTTCGTATTTTTAACAATAGCTATTTTAACGTAATGCCAGAAATTGAATATTATGATTGATGGGCAAGTATTATTATTCGATTTTTATGAATATTCATGACTTATTTCCACTTTGAGTGATGTTCGTAACAGCGTTTTAGGTCGTTTTACTTAAAAGTTTTACCTAAAAACGCTATCTAGCTATGTAACGAAAATATTGTATTATACACACCTCGAAATAGATTCTCATAAAAAGCCTTCTTCATCCGTAAACTTGGGCTATAAAACAATGCCCTGTTTTTTCACCCATCCCGATCTCAATATGTTGTCATCGCGTCAAAAGTAGAAGCTAAACATATATATGATCTGAAATTAAGAAAGTAGCTTTCAAACTCAGGTCATACGTAGCAAAGACATGAGATTCTGATAGAAACCCTATTTGATAGGCTGGTATTAAAATAGTAGGTACATAAATTGGAAGGCTGGTGACATTAACCCAGAGAAAAATAAAGCACAATGACGTATTCATGAATATTACTTTTTACAATAAGTAAAAATATTATGTTAAGTGAGACATTTCATACTGTTTTGATTTTTTTTATGATTCTTATCATCATTCAGCCCTGTATATAAACTGTCGCACTGCTGGGCACGGGCTTCTTCTCACTATGAGAAGGGTAAAGCAGTCCACCACGCTGGCCTAGTGTGGGTTGGCAGATTTCACATGTCTTTCGAGAACATTATGGAGAACTCTCAGACATGCAGGTTTCCTCACGATGTTTTCCTTCACCGTTTAGCAAGCGATAATTAACAATTTAATTCGCACATAACTCCGAAAAGTCATTGGTGCTTGCCGTGGATTCGAACCCGGACCCTCTGCATAGCAGTCTGTCGGTCTCTCCACTTGGCTATCGCTGCCATACGTGATTGATTGATGATTCTTATATTGGGTTTCAATTTCGAGTTACATTGTTATCTCTTTCGTGAAACGTTGCGTTCCCAAATAATAAAGTTTAAATTTGAATTCTCAACTTTAGAAAGCTTTTCCAAAAAAGGACTATATTGGAAGTATGATATAACATTGTGTATACTGAGAGTTAGGTCTACTATAGTCTTTATAATGAATTTTGGGTTGAACAATGTTACTCCGTAATTCAGTCTAGACCTGTAGGTACAAAAACCGTAATATGCTAGGGTCATTTAATTTTCGCAATTAGGGTGTATACTCGAAGTAACATTATGAGTTAAAACACCAAATGTAAAAATATCTTTTTTTTTTTACTAACCTATACTGTCCCATTGTTGGGCAAAGGTCTCCCCTACACTTCTCCACAGCTCCCTGTCGCCAGCTATTTCTGTCCATGTTTTTGAGAATGCATCAATTTAAAATCTTTTTCATTTCATTTTCAAACAGTGTCCTTTGGAATGTTTCGTGCGAAAGTCACACTATACGAAAGTAACCTTGTCTACATGTATTTTGTCTGCCGCCGCGTCGCCGTCGCGCGTCGGTCTGACGGTTCACGGCTTAATTAGTAAACTATTTCTCCACTGAACATAGGTTCTGCCGACACTTCAAATAGTTTTGTTTTTTATACCGTAGAAAAGTACTTTTACATGACTTTGTTATTTCATAATCTCTTAACCGTGATAACTATTTTTAGGGTTCCGTACCTAAAAATTAAAATCGGGACCCTATTACTAAGCCTCCGTTGTCTGTCTGTCTGTCACCAGGCTGTATCTCATAAACCGTGATAGCGAGAAAGCTGAAATTTTTACAAATTATGTATTTCCGTAGCCGCTTTACAACAAAAACTAAAAATAAAAAATAAAAATATTATAGATTCCCCTACGATAAACATGTTTTCTTTTTCGTATTTTTTGCTCAATATTACTAACGGTAACAGGCAGACGCTTGAAATTTTTTAAGAATGTATCGTTGTATATTACCTTTCCAAATTAATTAATTAAATAAAAATAATGTAAATATTAAAGGGGGGCTGCCATATAACACACGTAATTTTAAAGCAATTTTTTATTTGATCTTAATAAACAGGTAGAAACTTAAGATATATTTAAGTATACACACAACAAACGTGATTTTCTTTTATAGATTATGGTACGGAACACTTTGTGCGCGAGTCCGACTCGCACTTGGTCAATTTTTATTTAAACTTATATCAATAGATTCTACGATGTACTCCTATTTCAACGCAGGACAAGTCACGGGTTTGCTTGTTGTAGAAAACCATAAGCCCACAATTCAGAGCGAATAAAATAAAATTTGTCTTAGCAAATTGGACCTGCAATTGCCTCTTTCTAGGTTGCTACTTCAAATTAGAAAAAACGAACTTACATAAAAAATATACCTGTTTAGTTATAGCCAAGTATTTTCTAACCTCCTGCGTATAACATTCAACAAAAAGCGTAAAAGCGTTTTCTATTACAAAGGCGAGCAAAGTGGGTAAACTCAGTATTCTTTTAAATAAAGGAGCCGGATAATAAACTCCACCGTAAGATCATATTTAATTTCATGTGAGCTTATGACAGCTGCTATTTCTAAGCTACTTTAATACAATGGTTTTACACTCGCATTAGTTTGAAAGTCTCGCGCTTCCCGCATTGTAAAGCTATTTTTAAACTCTTATTTGCACGTCCATCCCACGAGATGGAACACGTTAAGTATATAAATTCTTGCATTCCATAATCGCAGTACCTACAATGGACATAGCCGATTATCTAGAAAATCAGAAACAATACGTGGAGTAGTAGTAGCAAATACTACTTACGTCGTTTCCGATTTCTTATAACGTATTGCGCATATAATCTATGTTAGTCAAAACTGAAACTAGACGTCGCAAACTTTTGCAGTAACTCGCCTCAAAGTTTTTGTAAAAGTAGTATTCCTCGGATGACACGTTGATTTTCAACCGTCGAGTCAAGCACCGGAGCAATATGGTTTATAAGGCACATTAAGTTAGAGTCCGTGCTGCGGTCGTTTCCCTACACGTGTTGTCATGTAGTCACTAAGGCGTAATATACACATGGAACAATAGAACATTTTAGTAAAAGCTGACAATACTCTCCCGCTCTGTGACTAGTAACCACCGGGTAAGCCCCCTTCGGCTCAGATGTTCCTCTTGTCAACTTTCAGCAATCAGGATAATGGTATCCCAAAGACGTACGAAGCACTTTTTGGGACAATTATTTCAAGTACGAGTGAGTGCGCACGTCTCGCTCGTGGATCACCCAGAAGCGATCACTGCATTTATGAGGGGTGCCACTTTGTTATAATTGAGCAGAGGTACTTAGATTGCAAGCGCCCGCTCTTCCTCATTTGCTAGTAACCTTGATTCGTAAGTGTAATATATCACTCATGAAAATCCAAAAGGATTTCGTCTCTTGGATGCCTTAGTATGACCTTGATAACAATTATATTATTATATCATACATTTTTATTTCTAGCTTTTAAATAATGATTATCAAATTTATTGTAATCAAGAATTGAACTAGTATTCTTAAAATACTATGTTAAATAGTTTTACTGTTCGTGTAGCGAGTGTTCGGTCCTCCAAAAACTTAAACCAGAGCGTGAGTCATTGTATGTAAAAGTAATCTATGATGGCAACTGAAAGTAGTTACATGAAATTTATGGACGTTTTTTATTAGCGTCTGTTCAGTGATCGACGCGACCGCGGTCGCCCGCTCAGCACTAAATGCACACTAAAATTCTCTAGCTAAAGTATGTCCTCCATCTCCGTTTGTATATTATTGTTGACTCAACACTAAAGTAAGTGACGTACGGCAAACGGAGCACATACAGACTTGTTTACATGTAGGTACATTTTAGGATTAGTAAGGGAGTACCACAAATTACATTCGCATTGCGGCGCGTGCGTCAGATGCTAATGTTGAAACGACGATGGTAATGTATGGCTATAATGTAGCCAGCCAATTATAATATTTATCTATCCCATGCTAAACTAAAGACATCGTAGACGGGAATAGAATGGCTTCTAAATAGCATAAAAGCAATAAGGTAGATGAAAGACAACTTTGATTCTCTTAAAGCAGTTTGAGGGCCGTTTGCGTGGTCAAAGAGTGTAATAACTACTTTTATTAAAGTGTCGTTTCACTTTTGATATCTTAGCAGTCATGTTAGCTTGTTTACAAGTTGCGGCTCTTTTAGCAACCAGCTTAGCTTAAATGCTAATATTTATTTCCTGTTTGAATTGAAAATTAACCTCTCCAGCGCCGGGCGTGAAAAATAAAAAATGTCCGGTAGTGTCTGGCTGTTTCACCTCTTGACCGAGTAACAGCTGACCGCCGTCATTATTTTCCCCATATCTCAGTTAGTTTTAAACGTAGCACAAAAATAATGACGGTTTTTGCATCCTTGAAATATGTTTTGCAAACTTATTATAGATTTATAATGTATATATAACTTTTCTATGCAGTTCGTTGAAATAAAACATGAAATTACGAAAAAAATCTTTTCAATAAAACACACACAATTTCACAAATATTTAGCATTGCAGCAATGATTTACAGCATTTTATATACTTTACTTAATTAATTATTGAATTTAATCAACAGTTAATATCAACTTCACTTATATTTTTATAAATCAACAAAAGTTTCGAAACGGCCGGGCCGCCATAACCGCGCGCGAAACTGTGCCGAAAATATCATAATCATAAGTTTACTACTTTATTATTGTTTACTAAATAGTTTGTGATAACCGACTTTTAAATACCTTATTGTACAAAACTGAAACGCCGTTCCCGTTTCAGTTTTGTACGATTTATAGTAATACTTCGGTTGTATTTACCACTTGCCGCCATTTTTGGTAATTATATTTTGAAAATCGTTTTTCATTATGATATAAACAATGAATCGAATTTAGTTATGATATCTTAACTATATTTTATAGCAAACTAGATTAGTGCCCGAGTATAACATATAATATATATAGCGAAATTACGAAATTGCGTCGCTACACATTTTTCAAAGTAGCAGAGCTGTCGTCGTCACTCTATCGCGTGCGAAGTCGAACTTGTGGTAAACAATTTTCAGTCGTTATTTTTGTAAAAAAGTCTGTATAAATTGCATCCAATTACAATGCAGAATTTAAAAAAAATACTCATACTTTGCAATAGTGGGGCATAATCTTATTGGTGGTATTATTTTAATTGTCAAATATAGTATAGCAAAGTGAAGCAAATATAGTATATTGGATTTAAGCGCCATTGTAGTGCAGTTTCTATGTATTTTATATATTCTAAGGCTCGCCAGAATGTTCGTAAGAATGCTCGCTAAAATACATTCGTTTGTTTTTCTGTTTTGTAACATTCGCACGAATGCTCATTACAGGTGAATGCTCAAGTGTATCAGCGCCATCAAGGTTATCCCAGTTGCAAGCCAGGGCCCACTTACTGGTCTAACCGGATTTGACTGAATATTAGCTTCTCTACAGAGTGACTGCCTGTCCTCCGCGATATTCCACGGTTTAGAGATATTGACTCCCAAAAACGACTGTTAAATATATTCATGACAGATGGAACCGACCGACGACATAACGTGCTCCCCGAAGCACGGGGCAAGCGATAATAATAATTAACAATTTAAAAAAGTCAGTGTTGCGTGCCATGGATTAGAAACCGATACCCTCTGAACGGCAGTCCGATAGTATCCCCACTAGGCTATCGCTGATACATAATTTTCTAAGTGTAAGTTGTACAAAATATCTTTAGGTATATTATATTCTACATTACGACTGTGAACTGGCAACCGGTAATATCTCAATTTTGACAACTTTAGAGGAGGAAGAAAAAACATGTTTGCATCATATATACAACATCTTGTATGTTAAAAAAAATACGTAGTTAATATTTTTTTTCATTGCACATGTATTTAAAAACAAATATAACATTTTATGCTTCCTTCCAATATAAAATCGAGATAGGACAATATAAATCAACACAAGAACAAACATAGGACATTTTACTTGGAACATTATGGGCGATCCCAACAAGATTTTCAGTACACCTTGCAGGAGGCCTAGCTCTGCTATGACGTTCGGTGCGTGACCGCCACTCCAGAACCTTTCTGCTCCAACGGCTATCGGTTCTTCTGGCTATGTATCCTGCCACTGCCACTTTAGCCTGACTATTCAGAGAATTATGTCAGTGACTTTGGTTCGCCTGCGGATCTCCTGATTTCTGATTCGATCTCGCAAGAAAACCTCGAGCATAGCTCTCTCCATCGCCCTTTGAGTGACCACACTGGCTACACACACTGGTCAAGGTTTTCGTATTGAGACACTGCGGGATGCCATACCTGTACATGTCGTACCTGCTGCATAGGCTGCCATAGGAGCAGGTACGACATGGTCGTTATACATGATTTTCGCCTTGTTCGACCTACTTGTTGGGAGACTCTACAGACGCCACCAAGCATTGTGCCGAGGTCTTCCATGGTCTCAACCATGACTACGATATTGTCAGCGAGTCGAAGGTGAGTGATACAGTACTCGCCGATGATGTTGATACCGAGTCCTTCCCAGTCCAGGAGCTTGAAGACTTCTTCGAGCGCAGTGGTGAATAGTTTCGGAGATATAACATCTCTCTGCAGTCGGTTAGGGTAGGTTTCAAGCTCTGGTCCTGGAGGCGGACTGATATGGTGGCGTTTTCGTACAAACAATTTAGCACTTCGACGTATCGATAGTCTATCTGCACCTTTGGAGAGACTGCAGCACTGCCCAGGTTTCGATCGAATCGAAGTCTTTATCATAGTCTACAAATGCCAAGCATAGCGCTGGTTATACTACTCGCTTCTATGTATTCAGTATGTGGTCTATAGCACTATTAGCCTTTTTGGAAACTGGCTTGTTCGGAAGGCTGAAAGGCGTGTAGCTTGTAAGCGAGACAATTCGTTGCAGCTTATAGACGTGGCTCAGAAGTGCGATGGGTCTGCAATTCTTTAAAAGGGTTTGGTCGACCTTTTTAAAGTACAGCACAACCACAATTGTGTGCTATGCCTGTGGCGTTTTACCCTCGTGTATGACGAAATTAAAAAGCTTACGAAGCATTTCCAAAGCGGGTATGCCGCCAGCTTTCAAAAGCTCTGTAGTAATTCTGTCATCACCCGGTGTTGTTTATGAGCTGTTTTAAGGCCACACTAATCTCGTGCATGCTGACGTCCGGGAAGTCTTCGGTATGGTGTTGGGTCAATCTAAGGGTCGCTCGTGGTCGCGGGGTCGTGTATAACTTTCCATAGAACCTTTCGAAACCTCCTCCAAGAACTGAGGCCTGGATGACACAACACTGCCATCCTCCGTCTTCAGCTTTGTTTGCTAATTTTGCCCGATAGGCAGAACTCTCTGGAATACATTAGAGCCTTTGTTTCGCTCGATCGCCTCTTGAACTCATTTGTTGTTGTATCGGCGTATATCGCGGGTCAGAGACTTAGATATCTGTCTATTGAGGCGCCGATATTTTGGCATGTCGCAGCCAATATCAAGACGGATAAATCATTTGTAATCACAAATAATTTCCATAATTATTTATGCTCTATCGAATCCAACCAAGCAATTGGCTAGTTAGTCATGAGGCGGGTAGGTAGTTAGAACATAGTCCTGCAATCCCTAAGCAGCAAGCCTACGTGACTCGACGGGCTAGAACATCAAGCCGTAAATGCTGATAACATAACTAAAGGAAAGGAAAGGCAGGAAGGGGGAAAGGGTAGGCAGAGATGTCTTCCACACTCCCTTTTCGCCAGTTATGTTTCGGTCCCAATGTAATAGGGGGCGAGCCCATTGCCATCTACTAGGTACATTATTAAATGCGGATAACACTTGAATAATACTTACGTCAATAACAACTTATAGCGGAATCGTGCAACTTAAAAGTATATATTTCATCGTAGGTATATGTATTGATAAACCTAATGGAAAGTATTTTCGGTTGATGTTATACTCAGTTAAATAGAACCAAGAATACTATCTCTGAATCATTCCAATCTGCCAAAAGTTTGAACGGCAATGCATAATGTACTATCTCGATTTACAGATTATTAACGAAGAAATCTTAAGTGTTAATAATAAATTTATAACAAAACCTACCATTTTAGCTTCTAGAACTCCTTAATAATATCCCTCTATAAGTTAGGGCATCGAAACCTAATGAATCCACATAAAACAGTTATCTGTTTTAAGAGTGTGCGAAATCGCGTTTATGTCCATATATTTTTGGCGAGATAGGATAAAATGCTCGCATTCACTGCGCGTTGCAGTTAGTACAAGTTGAATGAAGCGAATTCTGGTGCTAAATTTAAATGTATTTAAGCAAGGATTTCTTGCAACGGTGTGGAGTAATAAAGGGTATAAATTGGCATTAAAAACTAAAATTTGCAAAAAAATTAGATAGAACCGGTTGCCAGTTCACAGTCGATTAGCTATAGGGCGGTTTCAGATTAGCGTATTTTTCTGCGCGTATACGGTCGTTTCTGCATACGCGCTTACACGCGCGCTATATTACGCGCTTCAAAAAACCAGACTCACGTAAACGGGCGTGTTCGCTCGAAACGGTAGTGACGTCTTGTCAGTGTCAACATGGATTCTGACGGTTCGTAGTTATACGAGCTTAGAAGCGCGTCAAGGCTCGTACGAGTTGCGCGTGTGCCAAAAGGCGTGCCTATACGCGCCTACACGCGCTTCTAAAAACGAGCTTATACGCGCGTATAAAACGCTAATCTGAAACCGCTCATAATCTCCATTTTCAGTGACAAATTTTAGAGCCACCACAGACTAGCTTCTTTTAGCATCGGCGACCGGCGATTCGGTCGCTTTTTAGCATCCAGATGTAGCGTCCGAATGAATACACCGCACACTAGAAGATGCCGATCGCAGCGACTTGTCACTTAAAATAATAACATAGGGATCGCCCATTAATAACGTGATATGAAGTCTTGCAAATTTTGACTTACTCTGTGTGATACGTGGTTAGGTTAGGTCTTTTTTGATAGAAAGTTAATAAACAAATAAATTTAACCAAAAAAGCCATTGCAAGCCATATCGTCAGCTACTGGTGTCGAAATTAATGCTAAAATAAAAAAATATGATAAACATTATTCTCTTCATCTCGTGCCCTGGTTCCAGTTTGTTTGGGTCGGCGTGTATGTATATCCTTCTCTTCCATACTTCTCTGTCACCAGTTATGCGATAATTTCCCACTTTATCTTACATATTAATTCTCATTCCAGCTTTTATTTGCTCGCCGTCTCCCTTTTCCTCTCTAACTTCCTATTTATCAGTTGCTTTACCTAAATACGTAATAAAATGTTTGTATTATGCCAACCTTTTCGTACATGGGCGCTGCTTGCAGACTACTTTGATATTTTGGCTAAATTTTCATGGTAAAATAATGATTAATATATCATGCATCATACTATTCATTACCTATAACAATTATATTTTAAAACTATGCTGGCTTGTTAGAGTCTTAACTAAAGCGCATTGAAAACAATGAAATAATCCCAAGAACGGATCAGAAAATTCAGAAACCTCGGAGAAACCAGTGCAACTACATAAAAAAATAATATTCAAACCGAACTGAGGCCCTCCACCTTTTTCAAGATGGTTAATTGTAAACATCCAAGAGAATTCAAAAGCAACGAAAAATCGAAATACAGCACTTTTCTGAATCTCTCCCGATTAAAGAACATCGTTTTATGATGCGTATAGGATAAATATCTCTGGGTCAAGAATATTGTAGAATCAAAGAAAAACAAAGACAAGTGATATCTCTCTAGACCTCTATCTCCCTTGCATCTATCGAGACTCACGTAATTAATGGACGGCTCCTTACCGTAGGTTGTCACTTATTTTTTAATCCTTACTTAACACCGTGGGTTAATTTTCACCCCAGGCGCATAAAACTTGATTTTGTATTTTTTTCTGCGAAGGTAGTGTCTCCTATCGTGTATTCACTAAAGCTGGCAGTCACGTGGTGTAAAAAATCATCCGTCTAGCCTGTATAGGCAATTTTTTTACCGCTTCTACCAGATTCCGTAGGCATTTCGGAAAATCCCTTCCTAGAGCAATCCTACGTTCCACAAGGAATATACATGTTAAATTTCAGCTTCTTGTGTCTAATTGTCTTAGCTGGCGTTCTCTGCCAGTCGGTCAGTAAGGCAAGCATTTTATATATACAGATGGATATTTCTTTAAACAATCGTATAATTTAGTAAGCTTTATTATGTAAAACACAAAAAAAATATTGAAGTGTTGTTTTGACCTTGAAGTGTTCATTTGGTTACAGAATGAAAATAAAGATGTTATTAAAGGGTTAATTCGACAAGTGATTGACTTAAACAAAACCTATGTCGATAAATATCGATAAAATTATGATAGTGTTTATAATAAATCCTCGGATACGAACTAGCTTACCTTGAATTAATATTTATAAAATGAAGATAAATCCTGTGTTAATAAATATGAAATTATTCTTTTTCAAACAAACACATTTTATCATATCATTTGCAATTGGAAAAAAATAAACTTATGGTCTTTTGTTCGAGATCCAGGTATGGATTAAGGCACACTGATGATGGTGATGATATAATTTGAATTAAATTAATATCTTAGGAGATTTGTGCGGATGGATAGATGCTTGTTACTCCTTCATGCAAAGTCTTTTAAACGGATTTTGAGTAAACTTTACAGTATAGCTTATAGATGCACAACACAATAGCACATAGGCTACGTTCTGCTGCGATAACTTATATCCACGCAGGCAAAGCCGCGGGCAAAAGCTGGTCTGTAAAATAGTCTTAAAAAGGAAAATTTAGAACCGCATCTAAGAATCATTAACAATATCAAAGAATAGACACGAATGTCATTTTCCGAAGTAGGTTTTTAAAGGCAATACACGACCTAGAGTTTTGTACTAGATTTTGACGAGGCAGCGCTTACCATAGATTATGAGGAAACTACAATACCCACCTCTTTTTATATCGATGGAAATATCAACCGAGCTGAAGTCGGTATTTGTTACCCACATCCCATAACTACGTATTTACGTAAGTGATTTTAAGAGGGTATCATCTATTAATTCATACATTAATACGAATAAATTTGTGCAATATTGTCAGCTATTGATTGTTTTAGAGTATAAAAATAATTTAGGCTATCGATAACATGCTAATTTTCGAGAGTATAGGTCTAATAATATGATCATTTATTTATACAAGTATATGTTATTTATGTAGCTACCAATCTGCATTGCTTAAATGGTTTTAAAATAATGAAGAAATAAATCAAATTATCGATAGTCGACTCGACCGACCACCAACAACACACTACAACACTACGGTCGCTGCGTCCGAACGCAGAGAGTCGCTAAAACGCGATGCAGCATCGATACAGTTGCAAAATCGCCGGTCGCGATGCTAAAAAAAGCTAGGCTGCGGGAGCCCTTAGATAGTTAACGTTCTTTATCGATCTGCTTTAGAGCGGTTTCAGATTAGCGTTTTATACGCGCGTATAAGCTCGTTTTTAGAAGCGCGTGTAGGCGCGTATAGGCACGCCTTTTGGCACACGCGCAACTCGTACGAGCCTTGACGCGCTTCTAAGCTCGTATAACTACGAACCGTCAGAATCCATGTTGACACTGACAAGACGTCACTACCGTTTCGAGCGAACACGCCCGTTTACGTGAGTCTGGTTTTTTGAAGCGCGTAATATAGCGCGCGTGTAAGCGCGTATGCAGAAACGACCGTATACGCGCAGAAAAATACGCTAATCTGAAACCGCCCTTAGAAAGGTTCTATTAAATCACCAAATAGGTACTATGGTAAAGAGAAAATTAAGAAGGAAATTAGTTTAAACTATATTACATAACTTTACATAGACCATTGATTAAATGACTCAATTAATAAAATAATGTATAAAAAAGCCAAAATATCAAGGACATGTAAATATAAAAGGTTATAAAAGATATAAATGGAGCATACGTAATTATGTTACTAATCATCGCTATTCTTCTATAAACAGACAAGTTTTGGCATAGCAAGAAAGATGAATATAGATACCAACATACATATACATATGTAGCGAAGAAATATCAACAACGGCGTAGTTTTGTATTATCTCTACATAGCTTGCCCATGGCTTTCGTAGATTAAGGGAAGATTTTATGCCCTCCGGCAAAGTATATCGTAAACGACAAACATGTATAAGGCTAGATAGTTTATGGCTCTTGTATATGTCCATTCATAAATTGCTTTATGAATTTGCTATACTAGATACGTAAATAGACTTAGACGGGATAGGAGTTTGTTTTTTCCAGTGTATAATACAAGTGTGACACGCAATGCTAGTCCTCATGTATAAGTTGAAAGAAAAAGCTCCAAACAGAAACAACTTAGTACACCAATAATTGTCTGGAAGCATAAAAGATCTCAACTAAGTTTTAGTAGCAAACTTCACGAAAGATTCCAAGGATGTCAATAAGAACAGAAACACTTTCGCTTTACTCCACAAAATCTATGTGCTATCATGATATGAACGGAGTCAATGACACCGAAATCAAACTCTAAGATCAAGAAATTACAAAACGCTCTCCTACACACGTCTGAAAAAATAAAGCGATTCGAACAGACAAAAATCTGTTTATGTTAGTACAACACATTCATTCTGAAAAATGTAGCTACTAACACATCAATACGGCGAGTGGAAAATTCTTGCTAATAGAGTGAAAATCCATTGAGGATAATTTAAATCTACACTATCGGTGTAATTTAGCAATAAGGTGAATGGCAGCATGACTGTAAGTAACATTAAAAGAACCATGATAGCTATGAACGATATCAAAAGTACGTCCCGGTGAGATCAAAATATTTACCTAATGTATACTCTCGTTGTGTTTTTGTAATGTTTAACATGATATATTGATTGAGTGAGAAGTTGTTATTGTTCACATGTGCAAAACGATTTCTTAGAACCCAGTATGAATGTTGAGCGCTGCTCTTAACCATGAAAGACAATTTAATAACAGCCAATATATCTTTTTTTATAGACTCACCCCTGTATACCCGAAGGGTTAGGCAGAGGTGTAATATTACACTCACATTTCGCCATGATTTTTTTAGGTCCCACGTAATAGGGGGCGAGCCTATTGCCGTACCAGGCACATTATCAGACTCCGTGCTGCTACTGATAATTTCCTAATGGAAAAACCCAATAACACTTTGCCCGACCCGGGAATCGAACCCGAGACCTCCCAATTCCACGCGCACATTTATGCTGCGAGACCAACGAGGCAGTCAATAACAATTTAGTAATTAAGTAACCAATCGTAAAGATTTGAATACTTTCAAACTTTTGCGATTCATAAATGTCACAATTTAAAGTCATACATTCTCAAATTGTTATTTAAGTTGATTTCATTCGCATTGGCCTATTCTTCGACACTGAATATAGTTATCAGTTGCCGCACATTCAAGGTTAGCGATTAAGATTCATAACGCGACCTATGTAAGAGGAGAGCAAATGACATCACGCTAGAAAATCCTAGTTTCGGTTTAGTCCGGGGTTGGGCATTGTGATTTCTATTCATAGATATTTTGATTGAAGACCCTTCAAAATCGGATTCCATTACTAAAATGCTTATCATGTTCTGATGTTTTTTGAAAGCCCCGAGTACATTAGTAAACTAAATGTCCTTCAAAATGACGAGCAACACCCAATCTAGGTGACTGACGGTGCAAAATTGTCCCATGTGCCGCAACATGTCACAAGCACATTGCGGTGCTTTTTCGTGACATAGAGCAAACTGTAAGCTGCCGATCGTAGAGTGAGTGCACGGAATTGATCTCTACATACATACACACATAGACTCACGCCTGTTTCCCCGAAGCGCCCACTTTTCGCCAGTGTTTTGATCCCACGTAATAGGTGGCGAGCCTATTGCCGCTTATCGGGATATTTTGTTTGCCAGAACCTCGTGCGTTGATCGGCAAGTGCACCACTTGCAGGTGAGGTTGGCTTGGGACCCTAAGTTCTTGATGCCCTATGCACCCCAAATGATCTCTGTCTTGAATAATTTGAATAATATCACGTAGTTGTTTAAAGACATACTGCAACATGTTGGTCATTCCATAATTTATAAGGACTGTACAAGAAGACTCATGTTGTTATTGTTACCGCACCGAGTACTGTCGGTTGGCACCCACAAATGACAATATAACGCGCAATCTAAAAATTCATGACGCACTTCTATGTCCATAGAATATCAAGTAACTGCTACGCAGAGATCATCAACAGTACCTAAGAACGTAGTTTCTTTCATGATTAAAGAACTGAAAATATTATTTTTCGTATCTGAAACAGAACATTGAAAAGTGTTGACTGTCATAGAATCTGATTAGTCAACACATTATGAATATGTTTGGAGAAATTCTATTTATTAATTAGATTACATTGTAGCTAAAATAGGCAATTTAATTAGAAGATTGTAAAAGGACGATTAGTCCGAATACGTATCGTTGCATCGAGCATTCCACCTTTTATTTTGACAATCTTTTATTTTTATAAACCGTGCCATTATCGAATTCGGCAATACATTAATTCATACCTTCGAAACCGTTAAGTTTATTTCAAGCTATGTATACATATATGGGTTGTTCACTTATTCCGCTTGTCTTTAACTGTAACACCCTTCACCGCACTTGTGTGCTAATTTCATGCATGAAATATACCTACATTGGTTGCTTGCATGAGACCTTCGGATAAGATTGCATTATAGGTTATGCGATGTAATAAAATGTTCATTTGAAATTAAATATTATATGTTATGCAATAAAGAATACTCTTCTCTTTGAAAGTACCTTTTAATGATATTAACATTCATCATCGCCCTAGCGTTATCCCGGTTGCATCCAAGACTGGCACTTCTGGTCTAACCAGATAAGACAGAATATTAGCTTTTCCACAGAGCGACTGCCGTCTGACCTCAACCCAAAGGGATAGCGATATTCCATGGTTTAGACCATTATCAGTTAATTGAGGGCTAGAGACTTCTCGTAACGACTGTCAACGATCTTCATGACAGCCGGGACCGACGGTTTAGCGTGCCCGCCGAGGCACGGGGCAAGCGATAATTAACAATTTAATACACACTTCACTTCGAAAAGTCATTGGTGCGCGCCGTGGATTAGAACCCGATACCCTCTGCATAGCAGTCCGTTGGTATCTCCACTAGGCTATCCCTGCCTTTTAATGATAATAACATTATTTTACTTAATGGTCATAATTCACTTGCATTTAGAAATACTTATGAGTCAGGCTCAGTCATGATGCTTATGCTACAAACTTGAATTGTAGAATATTGTGTATCAGATCAATTTCTGATATCTGATGATCTACTTAAGCTTCCTAAGTTCGTTAGCAAATGCATCATGTATAATGGATCTTAATACATGTCAGATTTTGCAACAAGACTATCGCTTGTAATATATGGCGTAGGAACATCGTTTATAGTGGTATTATACAAACGGCTACGTCTTTTCACTAACTATCACTGGTTTGGTTTAATATGCCGCGGTATATTGTAAGAAACGTATACCTATTATACCCATACCTTATACCGTCTTATGAAAATTCTCGACCGCGTGGTAACTTGTTAGATTTAAATAAACCAGCAGCTAAAATTGGTGCTATACACAGCTGGACTCCTCAATGACCTTATTAGACTAATGAGGCATCAATATTCCCTAATACCAATCATTGTCGCTAATATTCGCAACTGACCGAATCACTAATTTGCTTTCGGCATATTTCAAAACCAACCGTCCAACCAGCGTAGTTTAATGATAGTAACCAGCTATTGAATATATCGCTAATACAGCAAGTATTCCAGATCTTTCTTATTTATACTTAATTTTTGCCTTGTGTGCAGTTTATCGGGTTAAACAACAAGACATTGTTATAACGAAATCCATATTGGACTCGATTACGTCTGTATTTATGGGGATTGTCGTACAAAGCTGTCGTTATGCTTGCGATGTTGTCTTGCACATGGATCAAATGACTCATAAGCTGGCGAGAACCGACTAAGTTATGAGTATAGTGCCCTTATATCTTCAATTATACTGATAATAATTAGTTTATTAGTATGAATATTAAGAGTTTGATGTCAGATTTTCTATTCCACGACTAAGAACACAACAGAAGAAAAAGAAATACCTTTAATCATTGTTAGTCAATTAATTTTTTTTTATTGCAATTTACTTTCTTTTCACTGTTTAAAACTCATCTTCCAAAATAGTAGGTACCCGTTCAAAATGTGTATATCTGAAAATAAGTAGGTATTTTGTGGCAATACGTCGAACCGTTTGTTTTGTTTGGATTAACCTCTTATTTTCAGGTTCAACTAATTTTACCTATGCCAAATCTCATTTCAATTCATATAATGATTTGACGATTCGTCAGGCAACTTGTTGAGAATATAATTCACATTTTTTAGAATCTAGAGATTATGTAAGATGCCTTAGCCGCATCGTCTATAACGTATATTAAGTTTCGCTTAAATCAGTTCATTAATAATTAAGGACTTAAAAGTTTTTATTAAACGCTGAGTCGGTAAACGAAGCTGCTGTATATTATAGTTTTACTTGTAAAGCCTGCACTAAGCCTAAGATAAAGCACGGTGAATTATATAATACGACTAACAAACGCCCGCGGTTTTGCCGTTCTTAAACTTTAACCTCCTATTTTACCAATATTAAAATGTCTTTCCTTAGTGGGTGCATACTTCATAAAAAGAACATACTTTCTGACGAAAAACGATTATAGCCTCCGTAAATTTGGGCTCTGTGATGATACCTATGTCAGTCAGGATTAGTGACGTTATATTTATTGCAATAATATCAGCCTTATATCCCACCCATTATCGGCTGAATAAACGGGCTTACAGAAACGCCTAGCGTCAGTCAAACACACGGCTCTAGAAGCGACCCTCGGGGGATATATAAGCTATCCCACTGCTGCACAAGAAGAGGTTTAATTCCATAGTACACCACGCTGGAAATGTGCAGATTGACAGACTTCACATGTATTTTGAGTACTCAAAAGAGCAAGCCAAGCAAGTTTCAGGCACTCCTCAGGGTGGATATCACTGCCTGTCAGTAAATATTATACGTATTGTATTTTAAAGAAAGTATTAAGAAATAGGGGGTGACAGAACAACATTTTTATTTAGAATATTAACTTAGCAGGATGAGCAAGGTATTTGATGCTGAACAATTTTTTGCAAAAGTCTTTTAAATGGCTGTCGTTCACCATTCTACGTAATTTAAATATCCATCTTCTGGTGTTATAGCGCAAAGGTAAGACATGAGAAGCCACCTTTAACGATCAGTCTATTTATAGGACAGGCATTATGAAGTTTATTACTTCGTTCGATAGATAAAAACTATTCTAGTAGTAAACTCTTCCGTAAAGTAATGAATAGTTATCCAAATATTGTTGCTCTAATGATCATCATACAACCGCACGCAGTACACTACAGGACTATTTGAGATTGTTTCAAATGGGAAATCTGGGAAAAGTTAATATTCTGCCAATTAGTTTACCCGCCTGATGCTACTACTATCATGGCAGTTTGCTTTGCTTCTTGGCACAAGCAGTTTTAGTTGAAGAAATTATTTATCAACATTAACACTCAATCTAGTTGATGTCTTGGGGAGTTACATGTGACGTTCTGACTGTTTAGGCTAACACTGCCCTGTGATTTGATAAGGATCTCTAGGAGATTATACTAACCTCGCTAGGTTAAAACTATGACGAAATTCATAATCTATGGAGGAAAAACAGATAGCGCGGGTTATGAATTTTTATTAGCATGAACAAAATTATGAAAAACACTTACGTGGGTTAGGTTTTGAGCATTCTATGGAAGAGCTGGCTAGAGATATGACAAACCGTATTGGTAATCAGATTAATTTACAAGTACGTTTTATGTATAATATTTTAAAATAACAAAGCTATTTGCCATTCGACAGGCATTGAGAAAACTAGTCGTCCTAAATACTTGAGATTCTGGCATTAATTTTAAAAAGTAAGGGTGGAACGCAATTATGTGGTTGATGGTTTGAAGATTGAAAGCAATACTGAAGAAAAGTATGTTTGTGAAGCATGCGCTTATGGTAAACAGCATCGTCTACCATTTCACAGATCTTCAAGAGGTGAAATACAGCCATGTGTGTGGTCCAATGAGCTACCCATCAATACAAGGTATGCGCTATTTTGAATTGTTCAAGGATGTCAAGACGAGTTACAGGCATGTGTACTTCATGTAAAACAAAAGTGATGTATTAGATTATTTTTAAAATCCACACAGCAATGATCAAGAACAAGTACATGCGTGGTGTAAAAATTTTACATACCTTCTGATAATGGAAGGGAATATATTAATTCTGGGCATATATTAAAACAGCACCCTACACTCCAGAGCAAAATGGCCGTGCAGAGAGGGAGTTTCGAACCATAGTTGAAACTCGCTCTATGTTGTATGCTCGAGATGTCCCATTATATTTATGGGCTGAAGCAGTTAATACAGCTGTTTATTTGCTCAACAGAACATCATCAAGTCAATGTCCCAATAAAACACCTTTTGAATCATGGACTGGTGTCAAACCACAGTTGAATCATGTGCGGGTGTTTGGTAATGAAGAGTATGTAGATATCCCTGACCAATTAAGAAAAAAAAAAATAGATAAGAAAAGTGAGAAAATGATATTGGTAGGATATGACAACACCAATTACAGAATGTACAATACCAAAAATAAACAAATAAAACTACGTCCACTAGTCACCCACGTTCAAATTTAGAGTTCGCCAGCTGTTGTATAGCGAATTGTCGGAACTTTCTCAGTAGCAATTCACTACTTGTTAGTATTCTATATTTTTAACTATTTATTTTCATGTGTATAGTTATGTATATTATTAACTGTTAGTAATCCTTCTTCTTAAATATTTATTTTCATGTATATATATTATATATGTATTTATTTATATACTGTATATATATATTTTGTTATGTATTTATATTTAAATTATAAGTATGTATTATGTTGCTTATTCTCTTTAATTTTTCTCTTTATATGCAGTACACACCTGCCATGATCATCTCTGCATCACCTAAAGGTTGACTGGGAGAAAATGCCTATAGGCATTAAGTCCGCCTTGTGTAATGTATTTTGCAGGAAGTATTTAAATAAAATAAATATATGAGGCAAACGTGTATGGGCAAGCCGGTCGCGGTCGACCTCGTAGGACATTCGTCGACCAAATAAGTGACGTTCTTAAAAACGGCAGGGTCCGAAGCACCCGCAACCGGCGAGCATGTATGAAAAGAGTAATGAATGTAAAGGAAGCGCGTGAGGTTTGTAAGGATAGAAGCAAGTGGCGTTCCGTTGTCTCTGCCTACCCCGACGGAAAAAGGTGTGAGTATATGTATGTATGTATTTAAATCAAATAAATAAATAAAAATGGTTTTGTACAGTGTCAGGCAGACAACTGAGTTTATATAGGAGTTTTCAATAGCATCAAAGTTTACTTGTTAATTTTTGTAGAATACTGTCTTGTGGTTTCCCCAAGTAAGGAATTACAGAAATTATGATTTATTTAAAACATGCTTTTAAAATTAAGGAATTAAAGAACAATGCCCTTTTTTCATAAAGACGGCCCAGATGTAGACAGTAAAAAATTGTGGTAGTTGTTATTGCATTAGATAAAAGAATGTTTAACTAGAATTTTGAGATTGATTAGAGGTCCGCCACATTCATAATTTTATTACAAGAAGTACCTTTATATGCTCAAAAACCTTAGGTATAAACATTCGTTTATTGGGATAGATAAAGTATTTCCTTGTTTTGAGTAGAGAGGAATGAGTGAATCGTTTGGTAAGGGTAAGAAATACGAAAGAAAAAGCCAAAAGTCGTAACGAGATCCGAAAACATAAAAAAGCATTCGCAATGCGCACGAGCAAATAACCAACAAATTAAATTGATAATGACATTATTGACATTCACTAAGAGTCAAAAAAGTGTTGCCATTTTGTAGTTTTAAATTATATTGATTAATCGATATCGATTTCGGACATAGGTTATCGATCTAAATTTTTGGTTCAAAATCGAACTTATATAAAGTTAATCGCATATATACCTTAAAAATACACACATCAAGGACTAAGTAAAGATTTGCTAGTCACTTAAATCATTTTGAGTAGAGAAAATGTGAAATCGATTAAATAGAAGTAATAATCGATATAATATTATGATTTCTTTACTGGCAACTTCAGATCTATTACGTTTTTGCTATTTAGACGTTTACACATATTTTTAAACATATTTACTGAATAAGTTTTTCGGCACACTTTTAGTAGGTAAAGCCTATAAATTAAATTATAAATAAAAATGATTATTCAACAACAAATTGAAACTCTATTGCGCTGTTCATGAGTTCCAACCTGGGCTAGAAATGGACATTGTTCTTTAACTAATTTTGTGGGTATGCAAATAGTAAAGGAAAATAATTACATTCTCATACATCAAAGAAATTATATTGAGCAGATCATTGAAAATTTTAATATGGATGATGCCAATCCTGTAAAAACTCTATCTGATGTAAAGGTAATTATTTCAAAGAATTTAGATGAAGAAATTGTAAATTTTCCTTATAGAGAACTAATAGGTTCACTATTATTTTTATGTTCTGTTTCACGGCCAAAAATTAGTTTTATAGTAAACTTATTAAGTAGATATATTAACAGCAACATGTGAATGCCGCTAAACGTATAGTGAGATATTTGATTGATACAAAGGACTTATGTATTAAATATGGCGAGAGCAGCAGTCTTATATATATTCCGATTCAGATTTTGAAAGTGATATAGACACGAGAAAGTCTACTACTGGATACATATTCTTGATGAATGGAGGACCAATCACATGGTCCAGTCAGAAACAGAAGACTATTGCCTTCTCTACTACTAAAGAAGAATTTGTAGCTGCTAGTGAATCTGCCAAAGAAATTATATTATGGTTGAAAAGGGATCCTGCCGTTTTGCCGAAAAGATTTTGACAAAATTTCATTACCCCAACCAATTTTAGCAACCTTTTTTTATACCATTGCAATATTTCGAATGATTTTAGTATCTACGCATATTTTCATTTGGTCAAATTTTTACTTGGCAAAATATTACCAAGTATAATGTCATTATGGCATTGGGTCTTTTATCAAATGATTTATTACAGCAAGCAATCTTCAGACAATAAACATTTGGTGATATTAGGTTATTTATGGAAATAGTTAGAGTAGGTTAATTATTAAAAAAATGGTTGGGTTAGGTTAGGTTAGAACTGTGACCTCCTCGGGCACGCCACGATAGTGGCGGTAAGTCCCGTGGTTGATGAGTGGTTGGAGAGACGTCACGGCGTCCTCACCTTCCGGTTGACTCAAATCCTTACCGGCCATGGTTGTTTTGGCCGGTATTTGTGGAGGATAGGCCGGGAGGAAACGCCCGGATGCCACCACTGTGGCAGCAGCCGCGACCATTTCGAAGACACGGCGTTGCATACTTTGGCGGAATGCCCAGCTTGGGCATCGCAGCGCCGTGATCTGGTCGCGGCTCTGAATACGGTTGTCCTCTCGCTCCCGGCCGTAGTTCTGTCTATGGTCCGGAGTGAGAGGTCTTGGAACGCCGTCGCCTCCTTCTGCGAAGCAGTCATGCTGAGCAAGGAGGCGGCGGAGCGGGAGAGGGAAATACATCGCCCTCTCCCCAACCGTAGGTCCGGGCGTCGGGGACGTCGAACAAGAGACGACCTCCGACCACCCTGAATTCAGTGCCTGCGGACGGTGAGCGCTGGGGCTGCTCCCTGTCCGCCAAAAGGCGGGAGGCGGCGCGTGTCCTCGCCGCCTCCCAAGTAGCTTTGTGAGGTGATGGATGCGAGAAGTTTGATGGATGCAAGAAGTTTGATGGATGATTGCGAGATCATGACGAGACGGGGCCCGCCAACACCAACGGCGGGCCAATCCCGGGCGGGGTCGCGAGAAAGTATGCTAATCGCGAATCGCGTGACCCCGCCAACACACGGGACCCGTAGGGACACCGCGGTGGTTTTTAGTGGGTATGCCCCGAACGCCTGTAGGGGAGAGCCTCCACATACCTCCTCCGCCAGTCCCAAGCCCAGCCGTTTTAATGGCTGGGTTGGCGGAGTTGAGACGACTCATAAGGAGAGTTTACCACCGTAGTGAACAAAAAAAAAAAAAAAAAGAACTGTGACCTCCTACGCCTCCTCCCGCCAGAAACGACTTGCATTAATAGAAAAAAGAGATTGTTTTTAGTAGGTTACCCGGAACTGAACTATAAAATTAGGATAATTATTGATTTTGCGTAAAAACTGTTATTCCAACTGAAATATTTGACTAAATAAAAAATGTTAAAAGTATTAGTTAGTAAACAAGTTATAGTTTAAACGTTCATTTCCCAAATATCAGGTTTGCGTTACAATTTTTTGTGAATAGATTTTTTGCTACGTAATAATTTGGCAAATGAAATTATGCGAACAATTTTTTTGGGAAGTGAAAAAATTGACAAATTCCTTTCGGTCAAACAAGGGAGACCCGGTTGAAACAAATATTGTCTGACTTAGGTGAAATGTATGATTATGTTACTCTACATGTAGATAACCAGAGTGCAATAAAGTTGAGAAACAATCCCATCTATCACAAGAGAACTAAACATATAGATGTGAAATATAACTTCATAAGAGAAAAGATAAAAGAAGGTTTAATAAACATTAAATACATTTCCAATTCAATCATTTGGCAGACTTCTTAACAAAATCACTACCAGCTCAAATATTTGTATATATGTATAAGAGATCATTTCTTGTCTAAATATTAATATTAAAAGTTTCTTAGTTAAATAAGTAAATACATATAGTATGTGGAAAATAAAATTATAGAGAGTATTAAATATATAGTTTTATTTTTCACCATAAAATAGGTTCATCAATCTGCCAAAAGTGACAACACAATGTTTAGTTTGTATTAGGAACATAATATGTTGTCAATGTTATTTTTTTATTTTTGTCTCCGTGTTTCTCTCAATAAAGTGCAAAGAAACTATTGTGAAACAGAAGTTACGAAGTCTCAATTTCATTTATAAGTACAGATGAATTCTTAATCTTAATACAAACTATTTCATTAAAAATTTACAAAATTTCATTGCAATTGCCTCATACTTTTGTCGGATTTCCTTTGTAACTCACAAATTTCCCGTCTAACTGACTCTTACGATGCTTTCACATAGTATATGTCACACAGAATTTACGTGATAATGTTAAGTGATATACGCCAGCATGAAATGAGTCGAAGGAGACCGGGCCTATTGCACGATACGCGTTTGCGAAGAAATTTTATTTTTAAGTGCATAGTACAATTTTAGACTCATGGCCACTTGCGGCATTTGATTGATACAATCTAAATGCTGATGACTGACGTGGCTTGCGGAGGATGAGACGCCGAAGATAAGAAATGTTTCGCGAAGTGTACCTATTCATACGCGTTATAGATTATTGAACGAATAAAAGATTTTCATTCACTAAACGTCCCTTATTTAAATAAATAATTTGTAATTATAAATTAATGATACTATAGATTACAGGGATCAAGGGTTTAAACTTTAAAGTAATGGTGTTTCTTCTTGATTTGACCTGGTTTAGTGATGGTGTAATATAAGACACACTCTTTGGCGATTCATTGGTAAAAGATTTCATTCCAAGCTATCAACGAGTATAATCTAGTTTATCATCGTTAATAAATGAACACGTGCTTAGGTATAAACAAGTAAATCTTACGTTTCACTGTTACGTACGTATTATAAGCGTGAGCGAGGTATGATTACAGAATCAAAGCAAATAGTGCAACGTGAGAAGACTTGAATCGACATTCTAAAGTATTACGTTTTAGAAAAGTTTTAAGTCTAGACAAGCGGAAGCATTTCAAGCCAAGTTCAAGTCAACAAAGAAAAACCGACAAATGCATCAGCTGTGTGATGTTAAACGAACCATTTGGCGACACCTTTGAACGCCTTAATAACTCAAAAGCAATTTAACATAAACACATTCAATTTATTTCTTATAAACAGATGTGATTAATTTGTTACTTAGATATTGGCGTCTTAATATCATCATTTTACCTCTTCCTCACGCCATGTGTACGTATAAATATATTTCAAGATTTCCCATCAAAGTCAGCACCTATCTACGTGAATTATTGGCAGTGGAGTCGACAAACACGCATATCTTATTGTTGAACTTGGCTTCCTTTTCCACTTGTGTGTTTTGATGGGATACGATTCTCGCGAAATACATTTCTCAAGTGAAACGATTCGATAAACGATTATTCTGAGGAAAACACATAATATATTTCATTCAGGTGTAACGTAGCAGCACTTTCATCTACCCAAAGGGTTAACTGAGGATTATCACACCAACGTTTTTACATTTAAATGAACATACATACTGTTTTGACTATTTTAAGGCGTGCCATTTAGAACTAAATAGTAGCAAGACCCTAGTATGGGACCAGCAAACTGCCATGCAGAGGATTACGGACTTCAAATCCACGGCGATCATCACTAACTTTCCGAAGTAATGTGCGTATTCTTTCATTATCGCTTGCAAAGCGGTGAGATAATATTGTGAGGTAGCCTGCATGTCAGAGAATTCTCTACAATGTTCTCGAAAGATATGCGAAATCTACCAACATAATTATACTTAGCCAGCGTGATGCATTAAGGACCGTCTTTATAGTGAGAAGAATCCATGCCCAACGGTGCGACAATTTATAAAGAGAGCTGATAGGATTATAATTTAATGTTTAAGGTAATTTGAGATGCATACGGAAATGATATTTCTGTTGTCCGGTTTGATATTCAATACAAACTTATTATTACTTTTTTGATGAGCGAGCCTATTGCCGTTACCGGGCACATTGCCAGACGCCGTGCTGCTTGTGAGAATTCAGCAAACTCAGTAACACTTTTGCCCGACCCGAGAATCGGACCCGAGACCCATCAGCAGTCGCATACGCTATCCACTAGACCACGAAGTATATCGAGTTTGATTTGTACCAGTTTACCAGTTTTAATATTTATAATATAAACATATAATAATACTTTATTTATCTTTACAAACATTGCAGTACATGGTTATATAGTTTGAACATGGTAAAATTACAGATTTGCTACAAGTATAGTGGGTGCAGTTCTGATCTCCTAACTAGGTTATAGTATAACCTGTATGAAGGAGTACCTATATGTACAAAGTTTAATTAAATTATAATCTCATATTAAAGAGTTTAATCAAGTTTCAAAGTCAGATCTTGGAAACTATAACTCGTGCTTCTGAAAATTAACCAGTTTGAAGAAGTTATTTATAAGTAATCTACCTTAGAGATTTAGTTTTACTTTCGATAAATGATCTAAGTTTAAACTTGTATATTTCAAGCCAATAGAGAATTAGATATCGTGGCCGAGTCGTGCAATACATATACGTATTTCAAAATTCTTGTGATAAAATGTCCGGCGAAACAAAACTATAAATTGCATTGAAGTTTACCAAAGCGGCATATGCTGTTATATACCACTGACCACTTTAGTACCTACGTCTTTGAAATTTATAGTTTTGGCCCACTGATAATTCTCCAACACGTATTGCTTTCTTGCCTATATGCTACCAACAGTAATTGCATGCGCCGAAACAATCATAATACCTCTTTTATAGTGCTGGTCTCCCTTTATCACCCAATTTCGAGTTAGGCTCAAAGTTGAGTAAGTATTTTTTTACACTTGGTGGCAACCTACAGTTTGCGGGGGCTCAGTGGGCTGTGAGACTCCTCTACGAGAAGCGCCGGAACTACTCACTAAAACCACCATGGTGTTCCTCTATCCGATCCCATTGAATGGCAGGGTCACGGGAACTGCGTTAACATTACTTCCGCGACCCGTGTGACATTACCTGTTAAAAAATGTCCTTACGTGGGCAACTTTGACGTGGCATAGCATACGATGTTATAAGTGGATACAACTTCTTACATCTATATCTATACTATACATATAATAAATCTGTAAGTGATCGATGTCTGTACATGGAAGATATTTAGGAGAAAACTATTTTAAGGGGTCTTCATTAAAGAAGATGGCCCAAAAATATCATTATTAGAATTTTTGTCTGTTTGTCTGTGCGTTTGTGCACGCTAAGTTCAGAAATGGCTTATCGGATTTGAATGCGGTTTTCACTGATGTATTGTGGTAAGTATCACTTAACATTTAGTGTTTGTTTTATACGAATCGGTTCATAAATAAAAAAAATATGTCAAATTAAACATTACGATCCATTGGTTCGGTTAAAATTTGTTCAATAACAATGTAAATAAGTAACTGATTAGTTGACTTGGTTGAAACTTAATATATTATGATCAGTAAAATGTAAAATTACTGGCGTTAAAAGATTATAAGTGGACATTTATGAAAATTTGGAATGTCCAAATTAAATTGGGCTGAAATCTGTATGATTAATTATATTAAATAGGGTTCAGCTTAGGCTGGAGGTTTTCGCACATGTATATACAGCTCACAGAGTGGCGTGTCTTTTACTGGATGGGGATCAACACTGCGATGACACTCTGTCTGAAGCAAGTATAAGTGAAAGTCCACATCGATTACGCTATGTGTTTGCAGTCATACTGGAGCTCTGCACACTTTCAAATGCTTCATAGTTGTGGCATAAATATGAAGACCAATTGGCCGAGGACATTGTTAGGTTCCCACAACAAACTAATGAATCGTTGTTTGCTTACTATTCCAGACATAGTTATATCTATCCTTTTACTCAATATAGCCTGCCCGTACGTAAGAATAAAGTATTACCCATTCGAACTAGCCGAAAGCCTGCAAAATGATGTCTCGAGACTTACTGAAGAACAGCGTTTAATATAATTATGATCGTGTGTGTCGTAGCTCCAGATGAAACGGGAAGACTTTTCCTACCAAGGTGATTTCGGCAAAGGAACGAAGCTAAAGTAAGATTGTGCTTGCTGTCGCTTCATCCGGAACTAGAGGATGACCGCAGCTATACTCGCACATTTTTATTAATTTTACAATTTCTGCCTGATTCCATGGGAGTTTTGAGAAATCATTTTCAGGATATCTACATCTACACTATTTTAATAAATATAGGTATTATATGCAACTTAAAACATTTTAGGTAACAATTCTGTAGCCTAATGAAAAGACAAATTCTGCGCGAACGGAGTCGCTGGCACAGCTAGTATTGTATAAATATTAATATTTTACTCTGCTAAATTTATCTCAAATTTCGTTTTATCCAATTCATTTAAGATTAAATATGGAATAAAAGTTTTGTTTGCTGTTGATAAGAAACCCACAGCTGGCTAATTGATTATGTCGAGAAGACTTATCGTATGGAACTCGAACAAGAATAGAACTTCGTTGTTTGAAGTAAAATCTTGAGTAAATATATAATAATATGACAGTTCAAAGAGAATCGAATTAAGGACGGAGGATCACACGCCTGATAACAACTTAAGTCAGTCTATTTTACGTGTATATCTACACAAGGAACTTAATATAAGTTCCTTGTATCTACATAACTTGTCTAAGTCTAAGGTACTATAATTAGAAACGTTAGAAACAAAACATTTGGATTTGGGATTTGGATTACAATGTAGGCACCCACTAAAGAAGGATTTCTTATCGTTTAAAAATAGAGATAGCGAGATTGCTTGAACATTTGGAGCAAGTGCTTTGAAAATGAGGGTGACAGCTTGCTTTGAAAAGTATAGTTGACACTAACACAAGAAACGAAGATGAGACTGTCGCGAGCCCTCACAGCCCTCATTGATTGGATTGCTGATGCACCTAGTTATCTACTGCAGGTAGGCCATAAAATGACTTCTAAGATGGTTGGTTGCTAGTTGGAGTTCATATCAAAAATGAGGCGTTAGGCAGAGCGTAGGTAAACATATATGTATGTACACATAACAAAATAGAAATGCAAAAAATTCTGGTTGTCTACTATATACGTACCTAATAGTAGAAACTACATACTTTCTATGATTGACGGGACTTCGCACATGGGGTCATCTGATATCGATTTTTCGATATTTGTGTTGGACTCGGCCTTGGTACGAATTCGTACTGCCTAGCGGTTGAAACCGACTTCAACACTTTTTGATAAAAATATAAGCCATGACACGCGTCAAAAAGTCGAAATGAAAGTTCACATACAAAATTAGTTATTTCGTCATTTTCAAATTTACTTTCTTTTTGCTATTCCGGCGAACCACTAATAAATAATTATTCATATTGATTCAGCTTTTCCAAACACTAACAAACAGTAGTTGATTTTTATGTATTGAGACATTTCTTTATAAAATTCCTTTTGCTAAAATTGCCATAATTATATAGATATGCGTCAAAAGCAAGCCCGTGCGCAGCTGCGATACACGAAGTCTGCGATAGTAGCAAAGCATTGTAGAGTATAATACTTAGCTACAAAACCAATTTTATAATGCCCTAAGTCCAGCTAATCGCTGGTTGTGTCACAGCCTGTCTATCACATTATTGCTGTTATGATAGGCAAAAATCCCTAACTTCCTTCATAATTAAAATGAATATAAATATCCAAGCCAAACATAAGTGTTACAAAAGTTCAACGTACTCAAAACGAAAACAGAGACTTTGATTTAATTATATTGTTGCTTTGTTTGTATTATTCACATCAGAATTTTGGATGTAATATTATATAACATAAATAAAGGAACAGGCGAGTTTTGTTAAGTTTGTCCACTAGTGCAGAATAGAAAATGCAAAAAGAAAAGACCAATCTGCAAACAGACATCCTGTGTTCTATGATCTCTGTATCATTTCCACCTCTCCATGTAAGTTAAACGCGTACTGGATATGGCGTACGCATCAAGTGGTTCGTATAGTAAAATTTGAACACATCACCTACGGCAACCGCTGCTTTGTTACTTATGGTTGCTACTAATCTTAATATATAAAATCCTTGCGTTACTGACTGACTGACAGACACGCTACAGCCGAAACTATTGGGCGCAGGAAGCTGAAATTTGGCATGTATGTTCCTTGGGGACCGTAGGGGTGCCCTAAGAAGGGATTTCCCGAAATTCCGACGGGATCGGCCAGTACGCGTAAATAAAAAAAATGCAGGCGTAGCTGCTGGCGTCCTCTAGTATTTTCATAAATTTAAACTAATATTCTAAAATATGACTAATAAAACTGTTACAATTACGTCGGTGCATTAAAAACATTGCACTTAAAGTTATAAATAGAGTAATTACACTTGTGAGTGCCTCTCAAAACTATTAAAACATTCAAAGCTTGTCTAAAGTTGTAACGAATTGCTTTTTAACTAATGCATTTGTATGAAGACGTGTAAGCTGTATTTGTTTGGCTAAAGTTATCGACTGGCTTATTCTTTCACGTGTCAATTCATCAATTTCAAATCGTAATAACCTTGCATACTTAAGCATTTGATCACTGTTTACAATTTTTCTACATTGCTATGTACTATCAAGGAGGAGATGGGAGTGTGATCAGAACTGAGATTATAGTCGAATATCGATCGCTAAGGGAGTTTATAAGGGAGTAAACTGAATGCAAAACCTGGCGATGAAAAAGAGTGACCGTGAGTTTTATTGCCCGTTCTTTCTGATGGTTCTACGCCCTTGCTTTGCGAACGTGGCAGTAAATTTAAATAAAGAATCTTTGAGTAATTATTTTATAAATTTATTATTTTGACGATCATAAGCGTCACATTGTGACCCAAATGAATAAAGGATTTTGAATTTAAATTTGAATCACTGTGGGCAAATTAACATATTTTTTGAGTGCATTATGGAGATTTCACAGACATGCAAATGTTTTTACAATGTAAACATGATTGTTTATTATAGAAATAATAATAAATGAATATAAGTAATATTATATTATGAAATTTAGTATGTTGCAAAGTTCTGTCTTTGCCGGTGCATAAAATGGTGTCAATTAAATTAAGTAAAGAAAGATCTTTATCTTTTCAGTATCAATAAGGGGAATTATAAAACGAGCGATTAAAAAAAACTAAGCGACTGATGATCAGATACTGTTTTAATAACTTGAGCACCATGAATTTGAGTAAACGAAAAATTTACTAAACTAACGACGAATATTGATTAATAATAAAATTTAAAACGAGCGTACTAAAAGCGGGTTGTGATTAATCCATTTCAGAAATTAAAATCCTAACCGTGCGACTAAATTACTAGGTGAGCGACTAATACAGAAACGGCGACTTCAATATTGTCGGCCTTCATTTCGAAAATCACGATCCATTTATTTATGAAAATAATCTCATTCACTCGGGAAACTTAATAGGTTTTCTTGTGACCCTGTACCGAAAAATAGGAGCCCTGCTTCGCAGGGCTCCGTCAACTTGGCTTAAATGACTGAAGCGTCTTATTTTGTATTTTTCAATGTGGTTTTTCTATTACGAAACACTTCACTTAATATAAAATGCCGCTCAGTATAAATAAATCATTTGCCAAATATTGCATCATGCAGGACGTAACGTTGGCACTTAAACAAATATTAGGTCGCTCAAATATTAAGAAGCTTCTCATTTTGTATCATAAGTAACTCAAATTAGTGTTTGTTGTTGTGTTGTTCTCTTGATTTCTCGTCACGCGCAGTCAGTCGCTTACTTAGTAATTCTATAACCCAAATTAATTATTTTTGTCACTCAAAACATTAATTTACAGTCACTCGTTTAAATACTACCCTAGCGATAAGTGCCAACTATTTAATAATCTGTCCTTCGGTGCGGAAGTAAGATTTGAACTTGCGTGATCGCCTTACCATTGCTGCGCCTAATGAACTAAAAACCTATTAACGGATCTCCTTACAATTGATTTCTACTTCCTACGAATTACCTTGGGTACGGTTTAGTATTATCATTAGCGTGATTACAGGTAATATTTGAATGAAACATTGTGTTTAAACGCAAACAAAAATATACAATGCCAATTCTGTTTACACGTATTCTTATTTTACTAATAGAAAACTTTTTGTTTTATTTTCTATAAAGAGAATATTCAATGAAACTCGTAATAAAATAAAAGAGAGCTCAAATAATTTTAGTTCTCCATACCTACAGTCTATGATTTAATTTGAATGCAGACCCATGTCGTGCAGTGAAGCAAAATATACCTAAAGTTATTTGAAAAATGTATTGGTTCTTTAAAAAGTATCTAATAATATGGCCCTAAGACAAATTTTGTAAGTATTGTCGAAGGCATGTAATAATAGACCCTTGATGGCGGGTATAAACGGGTACACGAAAATCAATTGTTGTTCATTAGACGAGCATAAAACTCAAAAATGGCATGACTGATTTGAATAATTCCATTTGCCTCTTTTTCGCCCCTGTACTGGGGTGATTTAAAAATATCAGGAAACGGAATGGGTAATTTTGTGTGGGAATTGGAACTTCCGGCGTTTGACAGGTGAGGCATATTAAATAAATAACAACTTATGAGTTTCAGGTCTATAATATTTGATACTAGCTTACCCGGTGAACTTCGTGCCGCCATATTTCTTTTAGATTTACTATAATTTTTTTGTATGATTTTTTTTACAAACCTCTCCTGACAATAACGAACACATCAAAGAAAGATTTATCGAATTTGGTGCAGTCGTTGGGAAGTTATGCGCGTACAAACATTTCGGTAATTCATTTTTATTTATATAGATGTGGCGGACAAGATAGCAATTACAGTTGTATGAATACCTTAAAATGTTAAATAAATTAATAATAAAAGCGATAAATAGGAGTAGGTATGAGCTACATGCTTACATTTATTATGTTTAATTGTGAGGCGTCAAAGAGAAAAAACTTGTGTAAGTTCCTTACTCTAATATAATATTTTTTTTATTTATTTATTTATCCAGCACACATTGTTATTACAGGTTACAGACCCAATACAGGAATGCAGCAACAAAGCTATTTTATATTATTGTACTAAATATAGCTAATATAATCCAATGCCACCCTCTCAAATTCCGCCAAGGAACAAGCATAAATATCTAAACTACGAGTACTGTACTTTTACTACTATTTGGATAACCAGCCAAAAATGTTAAATACGTAGGTACATTTTCTATGTAAACCTATTTGAGTTTAATTTTACGAGGTGTAGAAGTACGCGTCACCATGCATTTTTATTATAACATAATATTTTACGTGCGGTCCGAGTTATCACCCAAATTTGCACTTAATGATCCTTGATGAAACTTTGGATAAGCGTTCTTTATGTATGTTCTTTTATATAGGTCGGGATTAACGGCCAAAACACATAAAAGGCATGGACTTTATAATGCCTTGCCCAAAGATAATAATCCATAGTAGATATAAGATTTTTCATTCGTCTTATATAAGCCGGTAGCTTCATAGTGATAAACACGTTAAACCATAACTGATATGTGTGACACATCGTATGGAACCAATGGAACGAAATGAAAGATATAAAAGTTGAAAACTCAGATTGTAGGTGTAAAATTTTGTAACAGTAAGAAAGAAAGCTCTACTATTCATATCTTTGTCGCGAGATTTAGAGACAAGAGCTGTTATATACCACTGACCACTTTAGTACCTACGTCTTTGAAATTTATAGTTTTGGCCCACTGATAATTCTCCAACACGTATTGCTTTCTTGCCTATATGCTACCAACAGTAATTGCATGCGCCGAAACAATCATAATACCTCTTTTATAGTGCTGGTCTCCCTTTATCACCCAATTTCGAGTTAGGCTCAAAGTTGAGTAAGTATTTTTTTACACTTGGTGGCAACCTACAGTTTGCGGGGGCTCAGTGGGCTGTGAGACTCCTCTACGAGAAGCGCCGGAACTACTCACTAAAACCACCATGGTGTTCCTCTATCCGATCCCATTGAATGGCAGGGTCACGGGAACTGCGTTAACATTACTTCCGCGACCCGTGTGACATTACCTGTTAAAAAATGTCCTTACGTGGGCAACTTTGACGTGGCATAGCATACGATGTTATAAGTGGATACAACTTCTTACATCTATATCTATACTATACATATAATAAATCTGTAAGTGATCGATGTCTGTACATGGAAGATATTTAGGAGAAAACTATTTTAAGGGGTCTTCATTAAAGAAGATGGCCCAAAAATATCATTATTAGAATTTTTGTCTGTTTGTCTGTGCGTTTGTGCACGCTAAGTTCAGAAATGGCTTATCAGATTTGAATGCGGTTTTCACTGATGTATTGTGGTAAGTATCACTTAACATTTAGTGTTTGTTTTATACGAATCGGTTCATAAATAAAAAAAATATGTCAAATTAAACATTACGATCCATTGGTTCGGTTAAAATTTGTTCAATAACAATGTAAATAAGTAACTGATTAGTTGACTTGGTTGAAACTTAATATATTATGATCAGTAAAATGTAAAATTACTGGCGTTAAAAGATTATAAGTGGACATTTATGAAAATTTGGAATGTCCAAATTAAATTGGGCTGAAATCTGTATGATTAATTATATTAAATAGGGTTCAGCTTAGGCTGGAGGTTTTCGCACATGTATATACAGCTCACAGAGTGGCGTGTCTTTTACTGGATGGGGATCAACACTGCGATGACACTCTGTCTGAAGCAAGTATAAGTGAAAGTCCACATCGATTACGCTATGTGTTTGCAGTCATACTGGAGCTCTGCACACTTTCAAATGCTTCATAGTTGTGGCATAAATATGAAGACCAATTGGCCGAGGACATTGTTAGGTTCCCACAACAAACTAATGAATCGTTGTTTGCTTACTATTCCAGACATAGTTATATCTATCCTTTTACTCAATATAGCCTGCCCGTACGTAAGAATAAAGTATTACCCATTCGAACTAGCCGAAAGCCTGCAAAATGATGTCTCGAGACTTACTGAAGAACAGCGTTTAATATAATTATGATCGTGTGTGTCGTAGCTCCAGATGAAACGGGAAGACTTTTCCTACCAAGGTGATTTCGGCAAAGGAACGAAGCTAAAGTAAGATTGTGCTTGCTGTCGCTTCATCCGGAACTAGAGGATGACCGCAGCTATACTCGCACATTTTTATTAATTTTACAATTTCTGCCTGATTCCATGGGAGTTTTGAGAAATCATTTTCAGGATATCTACATCTACACTATTTTAATAAATATAGGTATTATATGCAACTTAAAACATTTTAGGTAACAATTCTGTAGCCTAATGAAAAGACAAATTCTGCGCGAACGGAGTCGCTGGCACAGCTAGTATTGTATAAATATTAATATTTTACTCTGCTAAATTTATCTCAAATTTCGTTTTATCCAATTCATTTAAGATTAAATATGGAATAAAAGTTTTGTTTGCTGTTGATAAGAAACCCACAGCTGGCTAATTGATTATGTCGAGAAGACTTATCGTATGGAACTCGAACAAGAATAGAACTTCGTTGTTTGAAGTAAAATCTTGAGTAAATATATAATAATATGACAGTTCAAAGAGAATCGAATTAAGGACGGAGGATCACACGCCTGATAACAACTTAAGTCAGTCTATTTTACGTGTATATCTACACAAGGAACTTAATATAAGTTCCTTGTATCTACATAACTTGTCTAAGTCTAAGGTACTATAATTAGAAACGTTAGAAACAAAACATTTGGATTTGGGATTTGGATTACAATGTAGGCACCCACTAAAGAAGGATTTCTTATCGTTTAAAAATAGAGATAGCGAGATTGCTTGAACATTTGGAGCAAGTGCTTTGAAAATGAGGGTGACAGCTTGCTTTGAAAAGTATAGTTGACACTAACACAAGAAACGAAGATGAGACTGTCGCGAGCCCTCACAGCCCTCATTGATTGGATTGCTGATGCACCTAGTTATCTACTGCAGGTAGGCCATAAAATGACTTCTAAGATGGTTGGTTGCTAGTTGGAGTTCATATCAAAAATGAGGCGTTAGGCAGAGCGTAGGTAAACATATATGTATGTACACATAACAAAATAGAAATGCAAAAAATTCTGGTTGTCTACTATATACGTACCTAATAGTAGAAACTACATACTTTCTATGATTGACGGGACTTCGCACATGGGGTCATCTGATATCGATTTTTCGATATTTGTGTTGGACTCGGCCTTGGTACGAATTCGTACTGCCTAGCGGTTGAAACCGACTTCAACACTTTTTGATAAAAATATAAGCCATGACACGCGTCAAAAAGTCGAAATGAAAGTTCACATACAAAATTAGTTATTTCGTCATTTTCAAATTTACTTTCTTTTTGCTATTCCGGCGAACCACTAATAAATAATTATTCATATTGATTCAGCTTTTCCAAACACTAACAAACAGTAGTTGATTTTTATGTATTGAGACATTTCTTTATAAAATTCCTTTTGCTAAAATTGCCATAATTATATAGATATGCGTCAAAAGCAAGCCCGTGCGCAGCTGCGATACACGAAGTCTGCGATAGTAGCAAAGCATTGTAGAGTATAATACTTAGCTACAAAACCAATTTTTTATGCCCTAAGTCCAGCTAATCGCTGGTTGTGTCACAGCCTGTCTATCACATTATTGCTGTTATGATAGGCAAAAATCCCTAACTTCCTTCATAATTAAAATGAATATAAATATCCAAGCCAAACATAAGTGTTACAAAAGTTCAACGTACTCAAAACGAAAACAGAGACTTTGATTTAATTATATTGTTGCTTTGTTTGTATTATTCACATCAGAATTTTGGATGTAATATTATATAACATAAATAAAGGAACAGGCGAGTTTTGTTAAGTTTGTCCACTAGTGCAGAATAGAAAATGCAAAAAGAAAAGACCAATCTGCAAACAGACATCCTGTGTTCTATGATCTCTGTATCATTTCCACCTCTCCATGTAAGTTAAACGCGTACTGGATATGGCGTACGCATCAAGTGGTTCGTATAGTAAAATTTGAACACATCACCTACGGCAACCGCTGCTTTGTTACTTATGGTTGCTACTAATCTTAATATATAAAATCCTTGCGTTACTGACTGACTGACAGACACGCTACAGCCGAAACTATTGGGCGCAGGAAGCTGAAATTTGGCATGTATGTTCCTTGGGGACCGTAGGGGTGCCCTAAGAAGGGATTTCCCGAAATTCCGACGGGATCGGCCAGTACGCGTAAATAAAAAAAATGCAGGCGTAGCTGCTGGCGTCCTCTAGTATTTTCATAAATTTAAACTAATATTCTAAAATATGACTAATAAAACTGTTACAATTACGTCGGTGCATTAAAAACATTGCACTTAAAGTTATAAATAGAGTAATTACACTTGTGAGTGCCTCTCAAAACTATTAAAACATTCAAAGCTTGTCTAAAGTTGTAACGAATTGCTTTTTAACTAATGCATTTGTATGAAGACGTGTAAGCTGTATTTGTTTGGCTAAAGTTATCGACTGGCTTATTCTTTCACGTGTCAATTCATCAATTTCAAATCGTAATAACCTTGCATACTTAAGCATTTGATCACTGTTTACAATTTTTCTACATTGCTATGTACTATCAAGGAGGAGATGGGAGTGTGATCAGAACTGAGATTATAGTCGAATATCGATCGCTAAGGGAGTTTATAAGGGAGTAAACTGAATGCAAAACCTGGCGATGAAAAAGAGTGACCGTGAGTTTTATTGCCCGTTCTTTCTGATGGTTCTACGCCCTTGCTTTGCGAACGTGGCAGTAAATTTAAATAAAGAATCTTTGAGTAATTATTTTATAAATTTATTATTTTGACGATCATAAGCGTCACATTGTGACCCAAATGAATAAAGGATTTTGAATTTAAATTTGAATCACTGTGGGCAAATTAACATATTTTTTGAGTGCATTATGGAGATTTCACAGACATGCAAATGTTTTTACAATGTAAACATGATTGTTTATTATAGAAATAATAATAAATGAATATAAGTAATATTATATTATGAAATTTAGTATGTTGCAAAGTTCTGTCTTTGCCGGTGCATAAAATGGTGTCAATTAAATTAAGTAAAGAAAGATCTTTATCTTTTCAGTATCAATAAGGGGAATTATAAAACGAGCGATTAAAAAAAACTAAGCGACTGATGATCAGATACTGTTTTAATAACTTGAGCACCATGAATTTGAGTAAACGAAAAATTTACTAAACTAACGACGAATATTGATTAATAATAAAATTTAAAACGAGCGTACTAAAAGCGGGTTGTGATTAATCCATTTCAGAAATTAAAATCCTAACCGTGCGACTAAATTACTAGGTGAGCGACTAATACAGAAACGGCGACTTCAATATTGTCGGCCTTCATTTCGAAAATCACGATCCATTTATTTATGAAAATAATCTCATTCACTCGGGAAACTTAATAGGTTTTCTTGTGACCCTGTACCGAAAAATAGGAGCCCTGCTTCGCAGGGCTCCGTCAACTTGGCTTAAATGACTGAAGCGTCTTATTTTGTATTTTTCAATGTGGTTTTTCTATTACGAAACACTTCACTTAATATAAAATGCCGCTCAGTATAAATAAATCATTTGCCAAATATTGCATCATGCAGGACGTAACGTTGGCACTTAAACAAATATTAGGTCGCTCAAATATTAAGAAGCTTCTCATTTTGTATCATAAGTAACTCAAATTAGTGTTTGTTGTTGTGTTGTTCTCTTGATTTCTCGTCACGCGCAGTCAGTCGCTTACTTAGTAATTCTATAACCCAAATTAATTATTTTTGTCACTCAAAACATTAATTTACAGTCACTCGTTTAAATACTACCCTAGCGATAAGTGCCAACTATTTAATAATCTGTCCTTCGGTGCGGAAGTAAGATTTGAACTTGCGTGATCGCCTTACCATTGCTGCGCCTAATGAACTAAAAACCTATTAACGGATCTCCTTACAATTGATTTCTACTTCCTACGAATTACCTTGGGTACGGTTTAGTATTATCATTAGCGTGATTACAGGTAATATTTGAATGAAACATTGTGTTTAAACGCAAACAAAAATATACAATGCCAATTCTGTTTACACGTATTCTTATTTTACTAATAGAAAACTTTTTGTTTTATTTTCTATAAAGAGAATATTCAATGAAACTCGTAATAAAATAAAAGAGAGCTCAAATAATTTTAGTTCTCCATACCTACAGTCTATGATTTAATTTGAATGCAGACCCATGTCGTGCAGTGAAGCAAAATATACCTAAAGTTATTTGAAAAATGTATTGGTTCTTTAAAAAGTATCTAATAATATGGCCCTAAGACAAATTTTGTAAGTATTGTCGAAGGCATGTAATAATAGACCCTTGATGGCGGGTATAAACGGGTACACGAAAATCAATTGTTGTTCATTAGACGAGCATAAAACTCAAAAATGGCATGACTGATTTGAATAATTCCATTTGCCTCTTTTTCGCCCCTGTACTGGGGTGATTTAAAAATATCAGGAAACGGAATGGGTAATTTTGTGTGGGAATTGGAACTTCCGGCGTTTGACAGGTGAGGCATATTAAATAAATAACAACTTATGAGTTTCAGGTCTATAATATTTGATACTAGCTTACCCGGTGAACTTCGTGCCGCCATATTTCTTTTAGATTTACTATAATTTTTTTGTATGATTTTTTTTACAAACCTCTCCTGACAATAACGAACACATCAAAGAAAGATTTATCGAATTTGGTGCAGTCGTTGGGAAGTTATGCGCGTACAAACATTTCGGTAATTCATTTTTATTTATATAGATGTGGCGGACAAGATAGCAATTACAGTTGTATGAATACCTTAAAATGTTAAATAAATTAATAATAAAAGCGATAAATAGGAGTAGGTATGAGCTACATGCTTACATTTATTATGTTTAATTGTGAGGCGTCAAAGAGAAAAAACTTGTGTAAGTTCCTTACTCTAATATAATATTTTTTTTATTTATTTATTTATCCAGCACACATTGTTATTACAGGTTACAGACCCAATACAGGAATGCAGCAACAAAGCTATTTTATATTATTGTACTAAATATAGCTAATATAATCCAATGCCACCCTCTCAAATTCCGCCAAGGAACAAGCATAAATATCTAAACTACGAGTACTGTACTTTTACTACTATTTGGATAACCAGCCAAAAATGTTAAATACGTAGGTACATTTTCTATGTAAACCTATTTGAGTTTAATTTTACGAGGTGTAGAAGTACGCGTCACCATGCATTTTTATTATAACATAATATTTTACGTGCGGTCCGAGTTATCACCCAAATTTGCACTTAATGATCCTTGATGAAACTTTGGATAAGCGTTCTTTATGTATGTTCTTTTATATAGGTCGGGATTAACGGCCAAAACACATAAAAGGCATGGACTTTATAATGCCTTGCCCAAAGATAATAATCCATAGTAGATATAAGATTTTTCATTCGTCTTATATAAGCCGGTAGCTTCATAGTGATAAACACGTTAAACCATAACTGATATGTGTGACACATCGTATGGAACCAATGGAACGAAATGAAAGATATAAAAGTTGAAAACTCAGATTGTAGGTGTAAAATTTTGTAACAGTAAGAAAGAAAGCTCTACTATTCATATCTTTGTCGCGAGATTTAGAGACAAGAGCTGTTATATACCACTGACCACTTTAGTACCTACGTCTTTGAAATTT